>OX579659.1:9294441-10606037 GCA_951230895.1 Carpatolechia fugitivella | reverse complement strand
GTAATAGTACCTAAATTAATAAATATTATTGCTGTGTCTATCTCTACGAGAAAGCAAAAGGTAAGTAGGTACGTAAACGTAAGGACTAAGAAAGGTCATAATTAGTTGTTTGTGTGGCGGATTTCGTGAGAAATCACTCTTTTTATAGATTTCTTTATTTTATATTTCATATCTTATTTGACTCTGGTCGGGGGATTTCCAAAAATGTTATTTAATCCTTTTTATTCTAATATATTTTAACATACGGCGTGGGTTTTTTAAAATTTTCAATTTTGTTTTTTATTTGAATATGTTTTAACATCCGGCGTGGGTTTTTTAAAATTTTCAATTTTGTTTTTATTTTAAACTTTTTGGAAAGTACGTTACTTTTGTTTGTTATCACTTAGCACACTAAAACATATCATTAAAAATAACGACATTTTGTTTTCTTTGTGTTTCGATATTGTATATTACGCTAGTAATAAACATATCCAACAACCAGCTCCAAAATGAAGCCTTTTGAATGCAAAAAACCGCACCGAAATCGATTCAGTACTTTTTGAGAACTCCTGTAGTGCCACCTTATCTGGCTGCTGCAGCGCTCGTGGTCTACCTCCATAAAACGTATCTAAGAACCCGCTCCAAGATGAAGCCTTTTGAATGCAAAAAACCGCATCGAAATCGATTCAGTACTCTTTGAGAACTCCTGTAGTACCAACTTATCTGGCTGCTGCAGGGCTCCCTGGTGGTCTACCTCCATAAAACGTATCTAAGAACCTGCTCCAAAATGAAGCCTTTTGAATGCAAAAAACCGCATCGAAATCGATTCAGTACTTTTTGAGAACTCCTGTAGTGCCACCTTATCTGGCTGCTGCAGCGCTCGTGGTCTACCTCCATAAAACGTATCTAAGAACCCGCTCCAAGATGAAGCCTTTTGAATGCAAAAAACCGCATCGAAATCGATTCGGTACTCTTTGAGAACTCCTGTAGTACCAACTTATCTGGCTGCTGCAGGGCTCCCTGGTGGTCTACCTCCATAAAACGTATCTAAGAACCTGCTCCAAAATGAAGCCTTTTGAATGCAAAAAACCGCATCGAAATCGATTCAGTACTTTTTGAGAACTCCTGTAGTACCAACTTATGTGGCTGCTGCAGGGCTCCCTGGTGGTCTACCGCCCCAAAGCATGTCTAACAACCAGCTCCAATATGAAGCCTTTTGAGTGCAAAAATCTGCATCGAAATCGATTCGGTAGTTTTTGATAACTCCTGTCTTGCCAACTTATCTGGCTGCTGCAGCGCTCCCTGATGGTCTACCTACATAAAACATATCTAAGATCCTAAGTTGAAGTGATACCTTTTCAATGCAAAAAACCGGAACTAAATCGGTCCAGTGATTTTCGAGATAGAAGGTAACAAACAAACAAACAAACAAACAAACAAACAAACAAACAACCTCTTACCCCAAACGCATATACCGCCTCCGTTCCGTTCCGTCCGTCGTGGGTAAAAAGATTCATACTTACAATACGTCTCTACTCTCTACCCGAAATACGACGTTTTCTAGATGATAATTCCAAAGATTTCTGACGCGCGTCGCCTCGAGCGAAGCGATCGTCTTTCGTTCCTCCGAGGATAATTCAATGGAGAACACCGATAGGTTCTGATTTCACATTAAAACATGCCTTATATTAAAGTTTATATCATGTACATTACATTACTTTTTATTTCACTTCAATACATGCAATATTACCAAAGTTATGACCGCGAGAAGTTCCGAGCATGTGACGTCATATACAGGCGGCTGCGGGCGGTGTAATAGGAACGTCGCGTGCATATGACGTCAATATGGCGTCACAGCTACCACTCGCCTCGCCTGCGGAAGTGTGCACTTTGATCGTTAATAACTTAGTCATTTTTAAATAAAAAAAGAATAAAAACACAGTATTTTTTGTAATTTTTTATAGAACATTTTATCATTCTCAGCTAAAATCGTTGGTCAGACCCATTACGTAAACCTGGCAGAGCCTATACGAACATACATGACATCAGTTCGACACATATTTTTAAATAGAATAAAATTTCTGTTTATCGTATTAGCGTTGTTGCATTTTCTGGGTCAACCATAAATTTAAAGCACATGATTTCTGTGTGTATACTATGTTCGTCATTTAGACTTACAAGTAATTATCTTTTGTTTCTTTACCAAAATATCTACCGTCTATTTAAAAAGAAAGACACGACATTAGCAACCCCTCGGAAATCCTCTCTCTGAAATAGCGAAGTAATTTTTAAATTAAGCTTATAATATCACCCACCAAGTCGGTGGGTCCCATAAATTCCTATAAAAATATAAAACACGCTGATAAAGTTGCACGTGGTACATTTTATTGCAATAAACGAAAGCCTAATTGAACAATTTGTGTGTTTAGGGGCGAAGTGTGTTTTAAAATTAAGTCTGAAACTAAGAAGCGAGTGCTCAATTCAATAGACGGTAATAATGCTCGCAGAACAATGTTTAGGGGTTTTGATAAGTAACAGAACACCGTAATGGCTAATAAATGCTTTTAGTATTATTAGACAGGTAAATTTTAATCCTTAAAAGCTGTGAACAATAAAATTTCGAGTATTTTTATGTAGATAATTTGCAGACTTCTTGCAAATGCATGTAGTTTATTATATTTTTATTGCGATGAAACATAATTATAAGGCACAACACTTACAGAAATCCCGTTTAAATCGTCCACAGAACCATGTTTACATTTTTCTTACTTCATCTCCTCATCAAGTATACTTTTCTATCTAAATAGTTATATAGGAGTGGCTTGGGCCGTTGTTCCGTCCGGCAAGTGAAGCAAGTTGAAGCCCCACCTACCTACCTTTTTTCAAATTTCGAATCAAAGATCTGCACGCATACGCCTAAGAATGTAGTTGATAAACCGCAGTAGGATAGGTTCGAGCCTCTTTGTGGTACTTTGTGTAAACGTATATGAACTGATAATAACAGTTTGTTATAGTGTATCCTGTGGTATCGTATCGATCAGGCGGCCAGACGATCCGCACGGGACGCGCGATCTATTATTCAGCTTCACTTGCGTCGTGAGTGTACGCAAACCTCTCTTCCTCATGCCGCCACCGCCGAATGTTGGAGGTGGTAGGCCACATAAGTTTTATTTTTCAATTGTTTCTAAAAATACAAATAGAAAACAAAAGAGAACTTTGAAATGATGCTCGGATTTATCAATGAAAATAAAATCTTTCAGGAACAGTAAAAAGTAGTCCTCCAACTTTGTCACGTTTCCGCACGCCTTTTAAGTAAGATCATCGGTGTGTTATCGAATCATCGAACCTGAAAATAATGTAAGTGCACATCATGAAGTTTCATTTGTCAGTTTGGTAACCCTTTGCAATTGCAATTAATAATAATTGTAATTACAACAACTTTTCAAAAGAAGCATACTGTTGTCAGATAAAACAAGAAATTGCATCTCTTATTAAAAATTCACCAGCTGGGTGGTTCCTTGGAGAAAGTAGTTCAGTTTCCTGGACTGGAGGCTCTCGTAAAGTGTTTAAAACAAATTAAATTTCGCGGTGTATAACAACAAGTTGTAATGGTAAACTATGTAAAAAAAAGAAACAGTTTATTTCTCGTGAGCCACAAACAAAGGGCAACACTGGACTTCCACCGCTCCATTGCACAAATAAAACTACAAACAAATTTTGCGCACGCGATCCAAATTGACAAACCGTCCGATTGACAGACAAACAAACTAAAACTGCTCAACATTCCCAACCATGCCTGCAAGCATCGAACAAACGCAACCAAGTTAAATTAGCAGAAAATTGTATTTGACCATGGAAAGCACAATTTTCACAGTAAACAGTCAATTTGTCGGGACTACCGTCGCATTTCAATGGCCATACTATGCCATAAGCTGTTACTAGCTATTACTAAACCAATATCGCGTATGAAACTGCACATGCCGGTATCAAGCCCATAACGGGTATTGCTTCGGTGATCTGCATAATTCTGTGTAATACCCTAATACTAGGCTCCCAGCCGCTACATGGTATTTACCAGTTATTAGGTAGTACCTGTTACTGTACTCGGATGCAGTAACTAAAATTGCATGGCGTAATGGGTTGGTATAATAACTTTATTTGCGGAAGCCTATTTTAGATCGAAACGACAATGTATGGTGTTGTATAAAACTTTGAGTTCCTGCAAAATAACATATTGTTATTATTATTATATCAAAGCGTATATTTTATTATTCAGATCAAATACCGTTCGTCCGCAGAGACCAACTACCTATGAAGTCATATCATGTAGAATACAATCTGAGCGTTACATCACCCAAATCCTTTTGACGCGTAGTACCAAAAACAAGAATTAGCGTACACGCAAAGGACCATATTTTCTAGAACAAACTACCAGATACGCAGACGACAATCACAAAATCGTTCAGAAATAAATGTGTATTTTATTTATAACAAATAAGACGTCGTTTCAAAATCAGCTTAGTTGTTTACTTGGTACACCCACGCAATCTAATGTTACCTGAGACCAGGAATATGAGTATCAGAATTTCTCATCTACTTCCTTTCTTTCTTTGAGCAAAACAAACAATATAATTTGCGTTAAAGAAACAATTTTCACCTAATAATAATATCTCTTGGCAATTCCGTAAATAGCCTTCTTATCTCACTGCCCTCAATACCGTAAGATTTTCCACCACCCTTGGCTTCTGCTTTGGTAATACCCAACAATTTTCATACAATCCACCCTTAGCGAGGAGGTAATGTAGCGTATCGGCGTCGCAAAGTGGCCTGTGACATTTTTCAATCGTTTAATGGCGTACTCGTATATTGGCCTGCGAGGCCGTCCGTAACGGAATAATGTCTTCGGGGGGCCATGGGTCATCTGTTTATGAGGATTATCTGCAAGTGAGATTTAATTGAAAGAAAAACGTTTTATCAGTTTGGATGAACAAGGTGTAAAAGCGTAGCATTTTAGAATGCTCCGGTTTATTTTTTATTTAGTAGTTATTGACAGCGGTTTAAACTGTGACAATAGGGCCTGAAATGTTAGATATGATATGGCCAGCAATATACGTTTACCATTTGACTCTGCAAACCTTGAGTCATTTTTTGTCCTATAAATATCAGAATTCATTGTGTTACGAGCGCATGAGTCTGCAGAGCAGAATGCAGCAGCGATCATTTGCGCCCATTATGGGGAGCACAACAAGCCAAATTATTATAATATATGCGTTCAGTGTCTATTAGCATAATTATGACTGTAGACAGACAACTTCTAACTGTGTGTTTACTACTTATAATTTGCAGTATATAGCCTTGTTGATTTCTTATCCAATTCAATTCAATACATTTATTGATAAAATAATAAGGTATTTTACATGTCAAATGCTTATTTGTTACTTACAAAGATAGATGGACTTTGTCTGTAATAAAAACTATTATTGTAATTAAGAGTGCCAGCTTCCACAAGCGGTAACGCTCAAAATTATTTTTGTGTCGTAAAATTATTTATTGGTGAATTTATCCACTAACGCATTCGATATATTATATTTATTGTGAAGTAGTGATTATGAAAGTTTCAATGTCGCTAGAGGAGTTTTTGATCTCCGCTGGTGTACGGTTGTATATCAATGGGCCACCAGTGTGTAGGTGTATCCAAAAAACACTCTCCGTTCCTCTAATATTATTTTGTACTTACGGAACCATTTATTTATTTTTATCGATTTTTTACCTTACAACCCACACGATGATGATGATGAGTATATCATTCAACGCAATAAGACTTCAATTTAATCTAGTCCCTGTATTTTAATTTGATAAAATTTCCTGGATTATTTAACACCCCTGCCCAACACAAATTTTCAACACATCACAATATTTGCCGCATATAAAATTAAATAGAAGCACATTGAATGTTACAGTTCCTCAGTAACGAGTGTTATCAGGGAGAATGGCAGCTATTAGCCGTATCTCCGACGGCGATTGTCCAATTGCACAAGTTCGACGATTACAAGGCGGCAAAAGTTGGACATTTAGCGCGAAAATCCCTAAAACATCGGGGCCAACTAAGATAAAAGTTCCTCCGTCCGCGATCCGGGTTTCTTGATGAGTACTATAATATTCACGATTTAGATCTCGCAGCCGGTGACTCCGGTGCTAGGGTCATCGGCAAGAGCGAAGCAGATCATGCTCTTTAGTCTTGTTCTGGCCATATTGTGAGCCTCCAGGTCGTCAACGACATCGTTGAAGTAAATTGCTGGAACGAAGTCGATGTACTGCATAGGAAGCCTTGCTTTCTCCTCAGCTGCAGCGTCTAAAGGTTCTCCGGCGGTGGTGACGCAGTAGTCCAAATCGATCAAGTTGATGCCCATGGCATTCGCACAGAAGTAGCTCCCAGAGAGAGCTGGGTAAGGAATGGAGAACTCACAGGACATGTAATGGACTTGAGCATCTTGACTCTCCAGCATCGACAAAGCGCATCTATGGACGCGATTCGCCCAGCAGTCTGCGGAGCCAAATTGGCACCACATTGCACCATCATCTTCGTATCTTGTTCTGCCCCATGGCACAAACTCTACCTCGAGGAAGTCTCTGTATTCCCAGTAGGCATCTCCAAGTTGTCGTAAGATGAAATCGACAGTGTCGCCGCAGCCAGAAGTTGTCACGACAGATAGTTTGATTTTGCCATCTATCACCTCCAATGCATTCACATTGCCCAAGGTTATAGAAATAATAGCAACAGTAATATACAATAATGATGCCATGTTGGCGTCCGTGTTCATCATATGAACAGCGAATACTAGAAATAGTAAAGACTTTATCATTTTTGTTCGTGATAGCGTTATCTTTGTAAAATTGGTTTGGGTATTACTGTCAGATTAATATCTGATAAAGTCGTGTTGTGATTCGCCAATAGCGGAATCCTACTAATTATTTGCGAAAGTTTTGATGTTTGTTGCCGAATCACGCTTGAACCATTGGACGGATCGGGATGAAATTTGGCACACGTATAAGTTAGGTCCTGAACATATGCTACTTTTTACCGCGAGAAAACACTTCATTTCAAAACTCATTAAACGCGGGTGAAACCGCGGGCGGAAAGCTAGTTTAAAATATTTCAGATTTAAATAAATATGATTAATGTGTCAGCAATTAAGTCTAAATTTTGACGTTGGTTTATTTTTATTAGTTTTAATACTTCTTTCGTCTAATTTTGTTAGTATAATAAATATACTGAATGCACAACATGGTCCCCTAAAGGCTCCCCTTCTGAAAGTATTTCAAGGTAATCTCTTAAGATTACATCACAAAAAACTCTGAAAACTCTTTTAAACCCTTATATTTTCTTTATGCGAAAAATATGTTTTTGCGGCATTGCGCGTTCCCTTCTAGAATAATAAACAGATGGAGATATTACCTCCCCAGGAGAAAGTAAAATAAGTACTTAGCAAGCTTATTAAGTTGAGTAAATGAAATAAACCCACTTTAATTTATAGTCCAACTTCATTTTTTACCTTGAATAAATGTTTAATGTAAAAGACAAAGTCTAGACAAGTATTTAACTAGGGTATTAAGCTAAAAATTAAGCACTGCAGGTGCTACTTAAATAACCTATTATAGCACTAATTTAGCTGTAAAGAATATATATTCCGAAAATAATCGTCGTCGTCCCATTAGTTACAAGATTTTTAGAGGATTTTTTTTTACTATAATGGGCACTTAAGTATAAATTTATGCAAGTAGAGCCAAACAAAAATGGGCTGCATATTTAGTTGACTCAAAAATACGAGCAACAAATAAAATAATCCTCTGGGACTAAAATTCCCCAAAATTTACACGGGACAATTTTAATTCCAATTTATGGCACCAACAGCAGCAGGTATTCAATTACGGTTAGTACATTTAAAAAATGTAAGAGCAAGCATCCCCTTGTCTCGGTATACAACCGCAGTATTAATGAAATTGACTTCCCCCGGGGATTGAACCCGCGCCCCTTCTTACGTGACACCCCCCGCCGCGGAGCCGCGGCTGCTACGTTCAGAAACAAAGGTATCGATGGCTTAACAAATTAACGAGTTTCACTGACAAATTGGAAAGTTGACGCGAATCTCAATTTTCAGAGATGAAAACTTTATGCTCTTAAGCGTTCAGTGCCCCCTTAGCAGATCAAAATTACAAAAGTATCCGTTTACTTTACAGCCAAATATGAGGAAAGTTTTGCAATCCCGTTCAAAACTCTTAGATTCAAAAGTTTTTACGAGTGGCAACATGATCTAATCAAGGACCGCAACGCAACACACGAGTTTACAGTGGCGCCCTCAGAGCGCTCCTAATTTTAATTAATTCAAACTGCAACCGAGAGTCAACTCGTATAACTCTAAACCAGCCATTCAGCCGACCCTTAAGCTAAATCCTGTCTACAAACGACTGCTAAAACTTAACGACTTCATACATCCACGTCTACTGTTACAATGGGGCTCGTAAAATTAATACCTTACCTCTGGTACTCCGGGTTGCCTCTCTAGATGGTAATTTCCCCTTAAATATTTAAGTTTTCTGTGCACCCTCCACCCGCAACAAGATTCAATTTCACGCCGTAGAAGGGGTCCGTTTTGGGCGATTTTCGGCTCCTCAAATGTCAGGAGACAGACTACACCAACCATTCCAGTGTGACCTTTCTAACTATCTGAATCCACAAGTCTTTAGCTTCATCTATTAAATGTAGGGAAGTTCTGTTTAGGCTGGTGACATGAACCACTTGAAGTATTATTCGGTTGCATACAGAATTGAAATGCTGGAGCTCAATTGAATCAATCTTGCGTCAAATTGTGAAAGGTGGGTGTTCGTTTTCAATTGGAACGATTGGGACTCATCACGGCGGCGCATCCATTGTTGTTTTCGAATCCAAAAGAAGCAATTTAATTTGTTCTTTGGGGTAGCCTATTTTATTATTTTTCTACGTTTTTTTATTACAGTCGCTCATTTAACAAGTTTTACGATTATTTCATTATTTTGAGTGTTTATCCTCAATTATACCATGTAAATAGTTTCTTATGGTTTTAAGTAAAAGTGTAGATATTCATATAGCGCTATCAAAATATAGCCCAGCGATTCCATTTTAGTTAACTTATCAAACTAAATTGATGTAACTTACATGACCTAAATCCCAAAAGGTCGAAATTTGCATAATTCGTGAATATTAATTCAAGCGTTATCTGTGAAGGCCTTTGAAGAAATGTACATTAGTTATAAGCAGTGGCTTTGCTTATGTAGTTATCAGATTTTACATTAATATATGTCATAACTTCCATTTTCATCTTAAATCAAATAAGATTTCATTGATTGATTGATCAATTAAGAATCCATTGATTGATCACCGAATTTATATATAAAAATAAAATTCTAAAAATGTTACACACACAGACAAACATCATTCCTAAAGTCCTAAACCTATAGTTATTTTTTTGCTACGAAGACATTCTCTCAGGTTAATAAATGTAGAAAAAAAATAAGTCATACATTTAAAGAGAAACTGTTTTAGTTGCTTTTATGCTTCAAATTAAATGGAAATAGCTTTCGCATTTATAATATTAGCCTAGATAAGTTTGGAATTTCAGAGGTATTATTTGTAATCGGAAATCGGAGCACGTAAGCGATATGACCCTAAATCATACATACCACTATCAAACCTCATGATTAATTTGATTACGTGCCCTGCTTTGGTAATAGACAGATAATAGAACGATAATACATAATACCTATCCACTCTGTGAAATTGAGATGCGTATTGATCTATGATAAGCAGTCTATGTCATTATTGGATTCTTCCTCTTCTTCATCGTTGGGTCAGCCAACTTCACAAACCCTTGCTTCAGAGTTTTAGAACCGCCAAAGGCCAATGACATTGCTTTTAAAACGACGACCCACCGACTATTTTCTTAAATAGCAATAGGTATATCTTACTTTCCAAGAAATAAAGTGATTCAGTCTGCAATGTCCTAACCAAAGTGGGGAAAGTCGCACAAAAAAAGTATCATCAAACAAAGTATAATTTTTTTTATTTTACAATATCCCCACTGGGATTCGAACCCGGAATCTCAGCGATCGCTCGACCGCTTGACCATGAAAGCTGTATGAGCATAATCATATTTACCCATCGTGGTGGGCTCGAGCCTATAAGGACGATCAAGCCTTAGTTGTATATGTGGCAAGCCCAATGCGAATTACTCGATTTCACAACATCTACTGAATTGCTTTGTAGTTGCATTCATGTTACCTCGAATAAGCGCATTATTAATTTGGTAGTAAGGATAGATGCACCACCTGATTGATAATGAACCTAAACCGTTACTTTTAAAAGTACTAATTTGATTAAAATTAGCTAATAAAACAAAAACAAAATCTTGAATAAAATGTACTTGTCCAGGGGGCGCCAACCTTCGGGCCGCAGCCAGACAATAAACATGTATTCATACGGCACTGCAGCCCATTCCGTATTGGGCCATACAAAATTCAGGGCCGGCCCGCTGCGGCCCGCATGAATAAAAACAATGAACGGGCTTGCGAGCGGAACGTGTCACTCGTTAGTAGGGTTGCCAATTCAATATCAAGTGTAATTTTTGAAACAAAGAGCATAGGTCATTCTGGGCTCACACACAAGATACTTGTACTTCTAAGTAGGTAACTATGATAGAAATTTTGCATCCATATAAATTGGCTTTCTTTACAAACAATGACTAGTCTCACTCAGATCTTAATTATAGTATTTTCAACAAATTTTCAGTCACGCACGACACTTGATCGCTCCTGTGTTGGTTCAGTTTGTTACGTCATCTACTTTATAAAACTTCAAGTGTTTTACGGGGAATGTGTACCGTAAATCGTTGTCTGCGCGGCAGTGAGTCAAATACCCAATAGTTCTCTGAAGTAGGATCATTACAAAACATGAGCACTCAACAGCCCTAGTAGTCGCATGAAAACAAACGTTATTAACATACAAAGAGGGCAGTCTCGTGTGCAGTCCGCCGACCAATGCACCACTGATTGTGTTTACAACCCTAATATAATTATTCAAATTTCCCTCCATTTCTATGCAATTTGCATGTCGTTATCGGCGAACGCTGCTATTTGATTGGTTGACATGAGATTGACAAACAGTCCATCAACATGATCACTCGTGATATTGGCTGTGACAATATTCGTCGTTTCGTTAACTAAAGTATATTTAGCTTTATCATCGTGACGAATTTCAGATCAATTTCAAAATTTTACCAACCACTGCAGGTCATGACCCTTTATTTTCTCTTGTATCTAAACCTTCCAAAGTAATTTCTGTTTTACGATCTTTGTTTGTATTTTAACCCTGTACGAGTATTATTAATAAATTTGAATTATGGACAAATGTATTATGTATCTATTGAAATAGGAGACGATGTGATTCCTTAATAAAGCTCGCAACAATAGTTTAGGTAATTAATATAATGTATGTACATTGTACTATGTGCAAGCTAATAATGATAATTGTTCTAGATACACGTTGTTAGTTGCGTGCACATTACTATCAGGTTGCATAAACTAGACAACGCTGCTGTAATTAGCGTCACAAACAATTTACCTTCCTCATGCAAGGCATTCATGTCTGCTCATTGTGTTTCTGTGCGTATTATATAGACACAAAAAAAAAAAAACAAGTGAGTACTAGTCAATCAATCAATCAGCCTATTGCAGTCCATTGCTGGACGTAGACCTCCTCAAGGGGACGCCAAAGAGCACGGTCACCCGCTTTCGTCATCCAGCCACCACCACCTGACCCAACCTTCTTCAGGTCATCAGTCCACCTGGTAGGGGGGCGTCCCACACTACGTTTCCCGTCTGCTCCAACGCTCATGGGTTGTACGACAGACTATGTTTATCAAAACTGTGTTTACCAAAACCTCTAGGTTTATCAACAGAGGATGACAGTTTCTTTAAAATGTTTATTTTATTCTGCATTATTCTATAATCACATTACTTTTAATGTCATTACTGGAAGATTTCAGTCCACGTGGGACCATTCACGTTGAAAACCTACGGAGGAGGCCTATGTTCCGCAGTGCACGTCTTCCGGCTGAGATGATGATAATGATGATGATCTCCCAGTACCACATTATTGTTAGCCAAGCCTCCAATTTCAAGAATTTTAATCAATAATAGAACCACAAGGTACATTCTAAAACTAGCATTAGCATGTAAAGAAGATCGAGTACTTTGTTCATCAAGTGCAATCATCATCAATTATCAGCTTCGAACTTCCAAACAGTCCTCTGAAATTGTCAAACAAATCTCTAACTTCAGCTCGGCTTGGAGCCTAGATTAAGCCGGCTTAAGTCGGCTTCAGTAGGTCTAATCGTCGGCTCTTAACTAAGGTTCAGCTGTGGGATAATGTATGAAGTTTCACATGTGCTCACTAGATTTACATCTGAATATAATTTGTAACTGGACTTTTAATAGGGATTAATGTAGTTTACCTAAATTTATAGTCTGTAAATTATACCTTCCTAACTCTTAGTAAGTCCTCAGTACATACAGTAACTGAAAATCACAAGTCTTTAATAGTTCATTACGTACGTTAAGGAATTTAAATGTGAATCAACAAATATAATTACATTGGGCTAGAGACAACCCAGCTATGAGCAAATGTGAGCTGAGTAAATAGAATTTTAAATAAAATTAAAGAAAAAAAACCTTTTTTAAAAACAAGCTTTTATTATTTGGAAAATGAACTAAAAAGTTAAAAATAAATTAACTCTAATTAGAAGTATAACACTTTATAAGTTCATTGTAACCTTTAACGATAATTAAGCTTCTTTGTCTACGACAAAATAATTCCATATCGTAATCATATATTTTTAACACCAAAACTTTACACCTTAATTATTAAATCTTCCCGTTTTTATTACAGTCCCAATTTTATAAATAAAAAAGCGTGTTACATTGTGATAGCTTAATTATACCATCAAAATGTAACACGCTTTTATTATTTATAAAATTGAGACTGTAATAAAAACGGGAAGATTTAATAATTAAGGTGTAAAGTTTTGGTGTTAAAAATATATGATTACGATATGGAATTATTTTGTCGTAGACAAAGAAGCTTAATTATCGTTAAAGGTTACAATGAACTTATAAAGTGTTATACTTCTAATTAGAGTTAATTTATTTTTAACTTTTTAGTTCATTTTCCAAATAATAAAAGCTTGTTTTTAAAAAAGGTTTTTTTTCTTTAATTTTATTTTTAACTTTTTAGTATGTTTAATTCGAGATTTACTACGACGTAGTTAGTAGCGCGTAGCAGCGTTTTTCCGTTATGTAGTCCGTAGTACGTTTACATAATAATGTGCTGCTTTGAGCACTTAAAGTTTATGTATTTTATTTATATTTAAATATTTCATTTTTTTTTGTTTGTAGTAGGGTAAACTAATGTTTAAATTAGTTATGTAATCACAAGTTAGTTATTTGTAACATTTCTCATTCTATCCATTTCTTTACATTACAAGGTTTCTTCGAAGTCAACTTGGAGCAGTCAAGTTCTTCGATTCGAAGTCCTGCTACAGACTTAACTCTGCTTAAAGCCACATAAGCTTGACCAGCAGCAAATAATTTAGAGCCTAGATAAATAACAGCATGATCTACAGTAGTTCCCTGCATTTTGTGCACAGTTGAAGCCCAAGACAAGACAATCCGAAGCATTCTTCTTTCAGCTGTGCCGTAATTAAATTTAGCAGGAAATTGAATTGATTTAGGCTGTATTATGTGAATGCCATCCTTGCCAAGATCCATTGTAGAGGGATAAGGGCTTCAGTACAACAGGGTTCGCCCTGGTACCCTGAGGCGCAATGTTAGCGATATGAAATGTTTATACACTCTCATACCATTCAGCCCTCGGCACGTGCTCACCTTGGCATTGGGGCATCCATCTAATCAATCAGACATATAATAATCCACATTCATAACAAACGGAACGAACTTTTTCCCAAATCTGTTGGAGTTGCATATTCACGCCAACTAAGATGCTCGTCAAAACGAATCAAATGAGCGCAAACTCGATCGGGTTGCGTCGTTTAATTACGGAGTTCCTATGACCACCTTCCAGCTCCATCATCAGACCCTGGTTACCATATAGTATCAAAGTACTCGACAAGACGAATCAAATGGGCCTAAACTCGATGGAGTTGCGTCGTTCCGGAGTTCCTATGGCCACCTTCCAGCTCCATCATCAGACCCTGGTTATCATGTAGTATCAAAGTACTCGTCAAGACAAATCAAATGGGCCCAAACTCGGTGGGGTTGCGTCGTTTAATTACGGAGTTCTTATGGCCACCTTCTAGCTCCATCATCAGACTCTGGTTACCATTTAGTATCAAAGTATTCGTCAAGACCAATCCAACAAGCCCAAACACGACTATGTTATGTTGTGTATTTGTGGAGTTCCTGTGACCACCTTCCGGCTCCATCATGAGACCCTGGACATCACGTAGGACTGAAGATCTAGTCAAGACAAATCCAACAAGCCCAAACATGACTAAGTTATGTTGTGTATTTGTGGAGTTCCTGTGGCCACCTTCCGGCTCCATCATGAGACCCTGAACATCACGTATGACTAAAGATCTTGTTAAGACAAAACCAACAAGCCCAAACACGACTAGGTTGTGTTGTGTATTTAAGGAGTTCCTGTGGCCACCTTCCGGCTCCATCATGAGACCCTGAATATCACGTATGGCTAAAGATCTTGTTAAGACAAATCTAACGACCCCAAACACGACTAGGTTGTGTTCTATATTAGAGGAGTTCCTTTGGCCACCTTCCGTCTCCATCATCAGACCAGCTCCAAGGTACCATAATATTGCATTGTCATCCGATTTATACATGAATGCAAAATTTCAGCTCAATCGGAAACTGGGAAGTGGATCAAATTTAACTTGCAAGATTTGATTACAGACAGACAACGGGACAGGTGAAACTAAATAAAAGCTTGTAACTTGTAATAAAAACATTAGCGTCCTTTTCTAACTTTTTCAAGACTAAACTTCTGAAGTGGTTTTGATGAAACATCATTAGCAGTGGGACGTAGTGCATAAGTGTGAAGTTATGCAGGCAAAGGCGACTGTTTGACAGCTAGCTAGTTATATTTCCATGATATGATTTGATAAACCTATCTTGCGCAAGATATCTTGTAACGATATCCATCAATCTTCTTAGATTATTCTACTTACATACTTACGATTAAGATAACTAAATCGACGACATTGGTAATTCCAACACAATCATGCTGTAGGTAGATCAATTTATTAACCCAATCCATCTTTTTACATTTTGTATTTATTAATATGTTTTAGTTTTATATACGTAGTATTATAGTTTCTAATATTTCCATGATATTCCAGAAGTTTCTACCTAAAACTGGGCCAATGTATCAATATTACTTCGTCTGCTTATAATTTTGTTATTAACTTAATAATGTTATATTTATAATAATAATGATGATGAAAATTACTAACAAAATTATGTTTTTATCAACCAAGGAAAAAGATTCTCCATATCTCGAATCTAATCCAATCCGGATCTCTTGGTATCCTTATAGCAGAAATGACCATATATATCATGTAACAGCATTACTCCTAACATCTATAACATCTTAATAATCGTGAAAGGGCCATAAAGTCCCGTTACATGTTGCAACTGTGTCGTTTTATGGTAAGCCGTGCCTTTATTGCTCGTATATGTGAGCCGGCCCCGTATCGCCAACCGTGAATGTCAAATCGCCTTAAGCTTAGAGCCCGTTAGTACATAAAATTCTTCTAGTCTGCAAGTTAGGAGGAGTATCTTCGGTTTACTGCTTTGGGGCAATAATGTATGGTGGATTGGGTCCGGCTATCTTTGTCGATTTAGTAGTGGTAGGATACAAAATATGAGCTATTTGATACTAAATTTTCGCTGGTGAGGTTTGAAACATGTGTGTGGTCAATAGTCATTCAGCGGCTTTTGCCAGGGATATATTTGGAGAGTTTCAAAGGAGGCATCGGTGGTCTAGTGGCTAGGACTGTTGTCTCCCGTCCGGGATCTTCACTACGCACTAATGTGTTTTCGAATTTCGAATTCATATGTACGTTCATTAGACGCTGTTATAGTAAAGGAAAACATCATGATGAAACCTGCACACTCCTGCGAAGAAATTCAAAGGTTGTGTGTGAAGTCGACCAACCCGCACTGGGCCAGCGTGGTCAACTAAGGCCTAATCGCCCTAATTCGAGGTAGGCTCGGGCCCCTCGGTGGGGACGTATACGAGCTGTTGATGAAAGGAGTCGTCAATGGCAGTGCAGTGGTGGTTTTAGTTGATGGTTGGTTAGTGAGTGCTCTTTTCACTGAATCTTACTATGCGTATTTACGTAACAAAAATAAAGATAAATATTGTTGGAACTTCTTCTTATTCAATAAGTTTTAAACAAAATTAAATAAGTCAATCACAGAAAAAAACGCAACAAGTTAAGTTCTCTGTCAAACCGAAAAAACCGACTCTTCCTGCCGAAATAATTCATATAAAAAATCATACTTAAGAATCTGGAATCAAGTTACTCATGAAAAACATTAAGATTATGCGGAGGTGTCAGGCTAAAGTATTTTTCCCGGTCTACCGTCAATATTTCCCCAAGCTACTTAGAGGTGTTTACCCGCGCGACGTTATGCCTGAGCCGACAATACGTACGCTTCTTTGCCTGCCGCGAAACTGTTCCGAACAAGGAATATATAGAGTTGCATTCAAACTAGACCGTTAATGACATAACGAAATCAATAAAATTTAAGTTACTGAAGATCTTGAGCGTAACAAAGAGCATTACGTAAAAATGAAGTTGAGTTGCGTTCTTCGTACTTCCTTGTCTCTATTGTAATTTTCATCAATCAACTCCGAGGAGTTATTGTAATCTTTGATTTTTCAGCGCGTGAGACCGAGGCGACCTATATAGGTATCGTCTAAGACTGGGTAGGCCATTGATATAGGTAGGCAGTAAAAACAATTTATTTCAATTTCAAACTAATACTTAAATCATTTTATTATTAGTTCTACGAAAAAAGTGCGATTTTTTTACTTCAGTCGACTCTACATGTTTCCTTATTACAGTTTCCATTTGCTGGTCTCGTGTTATCTTTATCCTCATAGTACAGTTTAATTTAATATGCTATGCGCCTTTACGGAGTGGGTTTAGTTTGGGAACGAAGTATCTTCCCGTGGTATTTATTTAATCGTAGGTTCAGCGTTTATCCTCGACGGCCAAAGTTCAGTGCAACTGCCAAAGAACCTACTTGCTACATTTGGTGGTACCATCTAACTTTATTTTAGACTTATTCTAGGTTTAAAATTCTTTAAAATGCAGAGTAACCTTTGTTCTTAATCACCTAAAATATTCACAAAGCATCGGATTTCGTATAATAGCTGAGGCGAACATAAAGATTTATCTCCTTATCGAATTTGCTCATCAAAAGAGTCAGCTCAATGTGAAAATCGAATATACAATTTTCTGTGTCATTGTTTATTTTTCGTATCGTGTGGTGTGAGTGAATTTTCTCATCATCAAGAAAGTTGTCTACCTGGTTAGTTTGTCTGAACCTCTAGCAAGAATCCCTGATAGCCAACGATCGAGTTTGAAAGCAATTAGGCTCTAATATGTTCTTGTAAGGGATAGAGGTAGTTATTTTTAACGAGTGAACTATGAAGTGCTCATTCAGATCGTTTGTACTTTAATATAATCTCTTTACTTCTCGTGTTTTGTGATAAGCTCTCTTTGAGATTGCTCTAAATTATAATATTGTACGGTTGGTCGTTGACCGACCTCTCAAGCCCTGGTTTCAGTGTTTTTGAGCCACCAGAGGCCACTAATGTAACCCATTGTTATAGGTATTACCACTTAACGTATCTATATTTATGTGGACAATCGAGAAGGAAACTGAGATCGAAGCGATTTTGACATGTCCACCGATTCGGAAATCAGAACCTCCACTTTGAGAGCCAAAATATTCTAACCGCTAGGCCGCGGAGGCTGTTAAAGATTTTTTTTCAGCGCAGGGCCATTCACGTCAGAAACCTATGGAGGAGGCCTATGCTCAGCAGCACGTCTTCCGGCTGAGATGATGATGATTTTAAGAAATTAATTATTCAACTATTTGAGCATACTATGCTCTTAATCTCATACACCGAATAGGTTCGAGTGCGCTATACCCAAACCGATTTAGGGCGACGTGTTCGTTTTGTTTGCTTTCCTTGATTGGTAACCTCGTGTTTGTTTTCATTCAGTTGTTGACTGCAACCTACCAGTTGCCATCGCCACAGACTACGAAACTTCTGAACGTATGCAAAAGGCTGATGAAATCCCAAGGAACTTGCTAAAAACCTCAGCTAAATAACAAGGAACATAATTGTAATTGATCGACTTAATATGGAATATGCAGATTTTCTCTTTAGTTTCATACTCAATTGGAAAAAATATTTAATTTTATGGACATTAAAGCACACCTTAATTAAACTATAACAATTTCAACTAATAAAATCGGAGAAACTCTTGTGATACCTACCATTTCAGTTGAAGTATTTGACTAACTTTTAATTAAAATTAATTGGAATATTAAAAGTAAGTAGGCCAGAAACCTAATGAACTTTGTAGCTAAAAAGCAAAAAATCCAAAAGCTAAGGCTAACGGATTTCACTATCTCCATCATCATCATCATCATCATCACCTCAGCGGGAAGACGTCCACTGCTGAACATAGGCCTCCGCCATAGGTTTCCACCGTGAACGGTCCTGCTACTCATCATCATCACCATAATTTCAGTCAAAAGACGTCGACTGCTGGACAAAGCCTCCCTCAAGGATTTCAACAATGATCGGTCCTATGATGCCACCATACACCGTTTCATACAAAGAATAGTAAATGACTCGAATACGGCGCGAGTTGAAACTATGCCGGATGGGTTCCGGGTTAACATATGGGCGACAACCCTAAATTTTCATTTGGGCTAGATTATGCTTACGTCATACACAAGCAACTGATCAAGTCCGCAAATTTATCAGTCTGTGGTACTTACTTCATACGCGTGCGTACATCAGTCGCAAGTCCTATATTTGATCTCTTTAATTGGTTCGCCTCTTCACTCGAATCTAATGAATAAGGAATGATACCTCGAGAGACGCGTGTTGCACTGCACACAAGTAATTACGTAGACTTGTTGGTAATGTAAACAAAACTCCATTAATTTGTGTCTGCGTTGATGGCGGTACATTAGAGGAGGGGTGTAAAATAAAACAAGAGAATGCAGCTGCTGTTAACGAGGATAGCGGGTGTTAAGCTAGACGTGTCTGTGAATACTGTGTATTTTAGTAATACAAACGTTACGTAATCATGGTTTAAATGAAAATGCAAAACACTGGCCCGGCGTTACGATTCCTTATTTTAAGTACTATTTAAAAAAAAACTGAATCATTAGGGTCACAGTATACTGGTTTTCAACCCAAATATGCAAAGCAATCAAAGCTTATAGAACAACCATATCTAAATGCGTTTATTTTGCCGTTGTCATTTTCAAGTCATGTGTGTAGGGCATTGACCGATGATCTACCTCTAATCAAATACCTCGTGAATTTCCTTTTTTACCTTCTTGAGCATAATTAGGTGCAATAACCTTATAATACCTAATATCAAAAGTAGTCTAGTCAAGTACAAAAAACATTTTGATGAAATATTCTTCAAAGGATTTTTCATGAAAATCTGACGTTCAAAAGAATCGCTGAAGTTTTTTATGTTCACAAAGTGTGTACATAGTAAGAAAGCAAATATAAAGAAAACCATAAAAAGATAAACCTTTATTGAGGACTCATCGTATCGAGTGGATCACAATCCATGATTATCCTCGCCAACCCAGTTATAGAATTACTTGGTATTAAAAAAATCGCGCTTGGCTGTAGTATCTCACAAAGTGTTTTTTTACAGTATCCACCGGGATTTGAACCAAAAACTTCCGTATAGAGAGCCATCTATGAAACAACAGGTGTTGCGAAAATTCTTTCACTTGTTCTAGACATGAAATGTCAATGTTACCCACTTATGTGTTTATTTGACGCTTTTACCATAACGGGCACTATTTCCCCTTTACTACGAAAAAAGTATCAATTCCCTGCTATTTACAGGTTGTGTGAAGTCTAACGCCCCACTAGCCCATGTTCAACTTAAATTACGCAAATATCTAAAAAATATTTAAATACAAATATAAGAAAAACGAAAATCTATACATAAATTTCTACAGTCCAGTTAGCTGCAACGCCTACGTAAATGTTCCTATAAACCGTCTACAACAGAAATAAATGATTGTACAATACACAAACCGGCACAGGTTCGTTGGCAGTATGATTTCATTCGATGAATGGCTGAGTAGCAATTAGATTGAGCAAACAAACGGAACCACCCGGCTGGAACTATATGAGATGGGGTGAAACAAAGGCCCTATAGTGCTGGGGTGCACTGTATACCAATCCATACTGATGTTGTAGATTTGAATTTGGTACATAATGTTACAAAAGTTGACCATTCTTTCTACTTTTTTACAAATAGGCTGTTAGTGGTGGTAAAAGAGAAAGAAGGCTTCGGGGTTAATTTTAATTAGTGTGTATAAATATAATACTTATACAAAACTTTTTTCCAAGGAACATGGGTCTCCCTCCAGTCTTCTCGGAAATCTTCTCTCCAAATCTAATTTCATTATACACGAGAAATAAGAGACCGAACTATCATGCAGTTTAAAAAAAAACAGTCTTCACTGCCACTGAAAAGAAATGACAACAAATTACTTACTAGCAGAAATATGTCTCGTACTTTAACTCTAATTTGCAGTACAATCCATATTCAAACTATTAGAACACTAGCAATCAGAGCGCAGACAAATAAAATTCGATCGCTTCACAGTATTACTACCAAAACCGATCAACAGAGCAATCCCCTGCATCCTCTTGGTATTCCAATACCACGGCCATTAACCTAATGTGTCTCTGCGATCCTAATCGAAGCTCTTGCCTCTTATTTGGACCCTACAGGTAAATATAGAGTGTATTATATAAACGTGGCTGTACGTGGAAACGCCCAGACTAATTATAATCAAGCACTCTCTACGGGAATAGAGAAGCTATTGAGTATATTTGCCTGTCTACTCATAAGTATGGCCTGATTCATATATGGGTTCATTCATATCATGTACGCCTGCAGGCTGAAATATCTTTTTAATAGTCAGTCCCGTAAAAAAACCGAGAAAAATCTTTTAACTCCAACTTATTTAGTACACGTAACAATATTTTGAAATCATGAATGTAATTCACTAAAATTGTTTTAAATTTTTGGCACACTGTGAAATTTTAAACCAATTTCGACAAAGAAATTAGATCGTTTAACTCACACTGTCCGAAGAGAGCAAAGGTCAAAGAAATGTTATAAAAACTAATAATATACAAAAAGAGCGTAGTAAGTAAGTAATAAGCCAACTCATTTAGTTTATTACTATTACGACTACCTTTATAGGTATATAAGTATTTTGAACTGTGTTTCTTACAGAAGGTTATACTTAATGTATTATAATCTATATAATAACACACTTTTCGCCATAAACACACTGTATTAGGTAAACTAAACCCAGCGTGCTTTATTCAGTGACATTCCTCTTTACAATAATCGGAACCCTATTAGTGGAGAGAATGGCCGATAATTTGTATCGTCTCGCAACGGTCCCGCTGCAGATGAAGCCTGTACAAAGGACGCAACTGGCAAGAACGTGAAAGGCGCTGCTGAGTGTCTAAGAATGGTAAAGATATCTGTACAATGCAGAACTTAAGATCAGCTTACCAGGTATAAATATAATGAAGTGATGATGTAGTTCTACTTGGTTTACACTGTTATAAATTAATTAATCAGCCGTTTTGGAGGAAACTTATCATTTTTCCACATCATCTTCAACAGCTCTTATACATCCCCAACAAGAAGCTCGAGCCTACCTTAAATTAACTTACCCACATTCCACACTAATTATGGCATGAAAAATATTTTTCGATCTTTTTTTGTATTTAATCGATCAACAGTTGTGTGATTGAGATTGATAAACAAACATAATTATGGTGAAGATCATGTCTCTAAAGGTTTCTTTGTTTTCTATCACATTGGTAAAATGATGATATGGAATCTATTTGCTTTCATTGTGCATACACGTTAGATATAAGATTTTTCACGGCCAAAGCGGATTCTTAATAACTAACAACGTTACCCTAATAACGTCATTCAAGTAATGTTTTAGGCAAACTATGAATCTCTTTCAATTTTCGCAAGATTTCACAAGTTTTAACACAATGCTAACTTTTTACTTTCTCGCCAAGTGAGTCTCTTTGTTGCGCTTGTAATACGGAGGTAATACGTTCTATGACAAATTGGGGCTTCGAATCGGACGGACAGGGCGTTGCTCATAAGCAGAAAGCTTTAGAAAAAAATAATAAAGATAACCTATAGATAGATAGTAAACTTAAATTGGACCTATCAGCGTTAGATGCACGCGTAGTCTTTGACTATGGCCTTATTTACGAGACATTGCTTAGCCCTTAACCAGTACACAATTAATCGCTGGATTAGTAACCAAGGCTACTTTCCATCCGGGAGGCGCTGATGCGAACCCCACCATGTACCTATATATACCAGTGCGTTTTTGAATTTCGAATGCATACCTACATTTATTCCACACCGCACCGGTGAAGGAAAACATCGTAATGAAACCTACAAGCACAAACCTATAAACACTTTCTTGTGATGACTTTTATTTATAATGACCGTACTACATACAGTGTTAAATTCATAAACTGGCTAAACTATGTCCGTATTATAAGAAATCATCCTTTTTCTAAAATCACATATTTATTATTTTAAAATGCAGTCATTAAATTACCAAAAATGTCTATTCTGCCTGGATTCGCTGATACTTTTTCATTGATCAGCAGTACACATATTTCAGCTCAAATGATGATAATCGGCATTAATCGAGAAGAAATGGGAGGTTTTTAACAAGCCCTAGGCAGATGTTGAACGAAACTTAGGTAATAGATACGTAAAGATTTTTTTTACGTCTTGCTTGACTTGAATAATGTGCCATTGTATTAATTTTAGATTTCTTCATTTCCTTCAGAAAAATGCCGTCTTGTCGCCTGTCGGACGCGTCAGCATAATGAAGATGCAAATGGAAACGCTTCCGCAGCTCGTCAGCGCCCGCGCCGCCGCCGCCGGCACGTGACGAAATGCAGTTTTTGCTCACTACTGATGTGTTTCTTATAGGACTCTGCCTGCAGCTGCATTTTGAATATAAGAGAATCAACACCACGTTAGGCCTCAGTTGTACTGTCAATGGCTCTGGAAGGCCGTGTGTTAGATGTCTGCAAATATTTATTACTTCATTTTTATTTACTTACCAACTGGCTAATGTTACAACTGGTTGGCGGCCTTTCTTCGACTGTTTAGTACTAACTATTTATTATATAAATAGTGATCTGGTGTTTTTAATGTATTTTTTTTTTGCTTTCTTCAACCTGAAATGTGTTTGAATACTTCCAACTTATCTTTCAATGAATATTAAAAACAAAATCGACATCTTTCGTTTCAATTCAAAATAAATAAATCACCCAATTCTCCAAAAGTCACGCTCCCAACCTTCGTGAAAATTACATATCCTGCTAAATTCGTGGTAAATTAAAAGTAATGATCGCGTAACGTGTAATTAATGATAATTCCTAGTCACGGCCCCTGAATAATTCCTGCGTCACGTCACGTCACGTCACGAGAAGTGTTCACTCACAATCACGTTGGGTGTGACTAGTGTGACTGCCTAATTCACATGGATTTAGAACGGCCAGGTTGACGGCTGACGTCATAATCGGTGGGCATATGGAAATGAGGGATGCGTAGTGGATCAAAAGTGTCGATGTGTTTGGATATTCATTTCGAAAAAGACTAGTTATCATCACCGTATCAACATCGTTGTTTTCACTTCGTCGCGTCTCCGGGCGGTCATTCTAATCTATGCAATCCGACAAATATCTCAAAAAAATATTTTTACGCCCTTTTTCACTTAGATTTAGAAATTTGGGGAATTTAAGTGGTTAATTTTAACTTGCTTTTCTTATACTTCTCTTCAACACATACCTAGGTTGCTGATGTTCAGAAATAGCTCAACTGCTTCTTGTTTCCTCTTCGCGAAAACAACGACGATGTAATTGAAACAAAACACCAAAACGTGCCTTGTACGAACGCTGCGACATTCCCAGTAGCGTTACTGTCCGGAGTTCAGACTCAGTAATCAGATAACCCTTTATGACCGTGCAGCAAGAATTGTGTGGGCCCTCCCTCAGAGGAATAAAGAGGTCACTATCGCGCGAGGCGTCACGTCTGTTTTTAAGTAATAGTTTAATTCCTATAGTTGCCTCATTTCAGAAGTTTTACGAAAATATATAAAAATATGTAAATTTTCAGAAACTTTTTTCCTCTTGTAGTGGAAGATATGTAATCTTTCTTTTTTTTATCATTTAATTAAAAGAAAATAAAAAAGTTTTTTGAAGAAAATTACGTGCTACGTAAGTGCAACAAATTAAAGAAAGATTAAAAAATTAATCTCATTGAAGTGTCCCTATTTAAACGTGGTCTACATGTTAGGTTATCAGTGTATAGACTACCCGGACAGTGGACTGAAAAGTGAATTAAATTCAGAACAGAGCAGTAACAGAAACCGTTGGTAGCCCGCACTGCTCTTATCGAGATGTCGGAGCTTCTTTGATACGTCTGGTGCCTCTCAAACGAAAAGTAAGAAAACCGGTCAAAACAATCTAACGCTAAATTGTACTTCATTTCACTGAGAAAACTTCTATAAAGGTATTCTTTGCGCTGTGTAAGAACTATTATAAATCTGAATACTATACATTTATAATAATAACCAAAACAGAAAATATGCGACTGAAATGCGATGCGATGCTACCATTATCGCAAGTCCTTATATTTATTGTTCTATGGTCGCAAACACATTTAATTTTAAATTGATAATGGTAGCGATTTACACAGTCACGCTCTAAACCTTAATTTAAGTTCGTCAGTCCTTTTCACCTTTTAAAGATTAATAAAAAGGGACAGAAGATGGCCATTCTAATAACATTATATTAATTAGAATATTGTTTGAGCTGTCAAACATCAAATTTGAAAGAGAAGAATATGAAAATTGTTTATAAGTTTAATTTAATATTAAAGAGCCATAAAATTATACACAAAGTATATTTTAAAAAATCTTGAAGAATTTACTTTCCATCTATTTGTATAATCATTCTTTCAGATATTCAGTTTTGTTTCATATTTTTCACAAGTAAAATGTTATTTCGAGTTTTTATTAGAAATTCATTAGAACGGAATATCGAAGCCGTTGAATTGGAAACAAACTGAAGGTTTGGAATAATAAGATATAAAACTGATACGTGTTTCAGATATAAATGTAACTCTTTGTTACGTGCATTCATGGGAATGTACGTTTGCTGCAAATCCAAATTGAATTCATCAAACTGGAATAACAAAATTTTACAGATTTTTTTATATTTGACTCCATTTTCACACCATGAAATTGCATTCGTCTCACTTCACTTTTCGAGAAAACTCTCGATTGCAACACAGAACACAAGCCAACAACAAATTGAACAATTTTCACGACACGGTTTTGTAAAAGGGTTTTTTTCCTCTGTCTCATGTCGGCCTGTTCTATGGGGAAAATTGTTCAGTTTTATGGACTGAATACTCTCGTAAAAGGTTTAAAACGAATAAAATAATACGGTGTATTCAATTCTTAGATACGTACTAAAAGCCAGTGGGTAAAATGGAACCTATTATCATACCACCTGCCTGGAGAATCTTCAGTGGAGTTATCAGGTTTCAGATTTGTCTGTATAGTGTGACACCCCCAAATACAAGATTTTTGGATGGGGTGCCATGAGTGTGATGGATGAGGATACTCAATTAATTTATACAACATAGCCGTAAGTACTATACCTCGCATTTTGGGCAAGGTTGCCGCATTTGGGCAGTTATGTTTTAAATAACAGTCGCATAAACTTATTTTCGCATACAAGAATGTCCAACCAGATGTAGCCGAGTGCTTGAGGTGATTACATGTCACTGGAGCTCTTTGAAGGAGTATTGAGTTCTGAAATATAACAAGAACCTTTAAAACGGCACATCTGCGACGCTATATCGATTTGAGAATAGACTCTGTAGCAAATAGCAAGCACTATGAAAGTGGACTCCTTTGGGACTGCGGAGAGTATTACCAAACCACTCGAAACATTTCGTGTGTCGAATTAATCTTATCAACGTGTCAGTCAAACATCTTTCTAATGGTTACTGAGTTTATCAAATGGAATACGTTTTATACGCAATCTTTTTAAATGGAGGCCGCGTACGAAGCCGCCACTTCGTAACCAGTTACGGTAAAAAAATATGCTTAATTCAAAACTAGGTACTAGGAAATACATTTTTTTGCACGATACTTCAAATTGTGTGGGTTATACCTGAGATAACAGCCGGTACCATAGACTTAATGTGCCTTCTGAAGCACGGAATTTTCACTATAGGTTGATTTAGCTTGCAATGTCCAAACTAAACTGTGGCCCATTGAGATGGACAAAGTGATTTTTTTTTGACAGAAGTGTCCCACAAAGGCTGTTAATTGTTAACACACAACATTGTTAATAACCATAAAGTTAAGCCATTTGTACAGTATAAGAACTAACTTTGAAATATTCAGGAGGCAAACTTGAGGATGCTTCAGTTATATTTTACAAACAAAGTTTCATAGATAAAAAACCTAAAAAGAAGCCTATCCAACAGTGATAAATTTTAATTTTCAATCTGCTTGCAACACTTATACCGACTCAATACAAGATCACTTTTACCATATATGTATAAACCATAAAATAATGTATTTTAATGAAAAAGTAAGAGTGGAATATTTCGAGTGATATGGAAATAAGCCACGGCACGAGGAACTTCCGACTAACCTATCACAGCCTCCATTCTACTATTTTGTGAACGCTCAAGAAAACTTATACGGATTTGCAAGCTATTTTTATGAGTCTAGATTTGGAATAAAACCAGACAATTTTCACACTAAACAAATAGTAAGAAGAAGTTGGAGCTTTTAAAGTTAAGTTTGTCTTTGAGAAAGGATTTTGTTTAGTTTTATTTTTTTAGTAGGAACTTAAAATTATACAATTTGGCAATGCTATCCAAAATACTATGGCGAACGAAGCTAATCTAAGTACCTATTTACAAAATTGTTTTGCAGGCAGATTTTAGTAATTACTTCGAAACAATTTATTTATTTTGCATAAATTATAAATTCATTTATATTCTTATGTATTAAAAAAAATAACACTTCCATTCAGAAACCGTTACTTTTTATATTAACGTAGCACTAGCAAGGGCTTAATGTTTTCTTGGTTATTATTTCATTTTTGTAATCTGAGATTTCCGACTTAAAAAAGTCCAAAGAAAAACGCTATGAAAATAAACGTTAAGATGAGCAAAGCTCTTTTCCATTCTATAAAAATATGATATTTATTTTCAATTCCATTTTACTTTCTAGGAAGAAATTACTAAATGTAACGCAATAAATTATTTTATTTACTTCCCTGTTTCTTATTATGAGTTAAGTCCTATACCTATCTAGGGCATTTTAAATGCACTTATTTATAATTTTAGCGTGCCTTTATACACTACTAATGTATATATATCGGTCAATACGATTTGTTCGCATATCTTAAACCTTTCAAACTCAAAAATTAAATACATCACAATTTTTTCTATTATTCCTATTTACAAACATGATTTAATACTAAACAAAAACCCATTAAAACAGGTTGTTCAACTTGGTGTTTTCATTTTCTAAGGTAACTAAGTAAGTATGAGGTAACTAAGATCACTTTTTGGTTGTACTATTGAAAAAATACATCAACTTCAACCAACACACGAGTACAATGTACATATTTAACCGTCTCTCAGAGAGCAACACCTTCGTGTATCTACGCCCATGCAAATTTAGTTTGAGGCAGGATATAACTTGTCATCATGACACAAAACTGTTCCAAAAGTGGGCAATCTAATCTACATTAATTAGAGTGTCCCTTTTTTGTTTAGATGTTGTGGTTCCGCTCGTTTCCCATATATTAACAAACTCCATTTACTCGTAGAATATATAGTAACATATATAAATATGTGTAAATTGTTATTCTTTTCAGAAGTTAAACAAAAGCTTGTTTTTTTTTACAAGATTTAGAAAACGTTGCGTAAAAAATACTAAAAGATTCCTCTTTATTAAAACTCGTATAGTACGTGTTTTTTATAGTTTATCTACTTTATGTAAGGATTAAAAATAAGATTTTTGTAAGCATGTGTTAATTATTTAAATGGAGGCTTTGATAATAGGACTACAATGTAAGGTCAATGCAAATTTTTTAAAACCGTGATCTACCTATATTACCATACCAAAAATTATCTGCTAACTTCATACGGAATAAAGTTGAAGCTACACTGTCTTTTTTGCATCAGTTAATGGTCAAAAAGTGCGTCAATTCGTCTTCTCAGCCGACAAAATAAAGCGGCGTGTACACGGGTGCCGGGATCGGACGTCGTCGTCTGCTGTCGGAATACCGATGACCCCCCACGGCACATGCATTATTTATCCACCTAAGCCCGCCCAAATGAATGCAACAGAAGAGAAAAACAACGCGCGGAGATATCTCGAAGACATAAAGAACTGGAATTTCTTAGCCAAATGATATCAGCAGCGTAATTTTTTAGATTATTTTTGTTACAGATTAAATACGTCTATTAACGAAATATCTAACAATTATAAAGCAAAAATGATATAGCGTAATTTTATTTAGTATCTACTAATATCTAACTTTAATATCTGCAAAAATTTTTAGAAATCATTTGAAAAGGCGTAAGTTAAAAACCTAAAATACTTCTGATATTTCCATCATTGCATAAGGTTCAAGTTAATTTTAGATTTTACTGTGAAACCAAATAAAAAAAATACTGAAATTCTTTTATAAATTTTGTTTAAAACATTATAAACTTGAATTTAGGAAAAAGTTGAATGGGTAGCAAAAGCTTTTTTACAATTTCATACATCCACGAGCGTGTCCCCATCGCCGACCGATGTGTATGTGAAGGTAAACGACGGAAATAAAAATCCTATAAATATTGAACAACCATATTTTTCTCACTTTGTCGCGCAAGCCGCCGTGTCGTGTGCCCTCCAAAGCTTGGCAGTTGCAGGGCTAACACACGCGACGTATAACACCGCCCTTATTTGGTAGACACATTCAAGTAGAATTGAATGCATGTTTTTTCTTTTCTGAACTGGGAACGAATTTTTGCACCCATGTTTTATGTACGAAGTCAAGAGTTAAGCAAGCTCATTCATACAATTTTACTTGCCACTTTTAGAATTGTAACATTACTTACTATGTTACATATTGAGAGAAAACGTGCTTCTAAACTTAGCTTGCTTGTGAACTTTATGTACATAGTAATATTTTATCAACTAGTGTTTTTAATAAATCAATCCCACATTTCTCGAATTCAGAATCTCATTAAGATGAAGGATCACGTTCATCATTCCTTGAAGATGCTGCACGCTCCTTAACAAGCTACTTCTATGCACTCGGCGTACAACTTAGATCCCAATTTTTTATAGTTTGGGGCGACATCACTGC
The DNA here is from genome assembly GCA_951230895.1 of Carpatolechia fugitivella. Lineage (NCBI taxonomy): Eukaryota > Metazoa > Arthropoda > Insecta > Lepidoptera > Gelechiidae > Carpatolechia > Carpatolechia fugitivella. Next base: position 10,576,168 of record OX579659.1, on the reverse strand, counting down.
GTTTCGTTTACAGGCGATCATTTCGAGGGATCAGAAGAAAATTGCCCGTCTTCAGATGCAACGGATTTTGTCAAAGGATGGGGCGATATCTCACAATTTCTCAGAATTCATGGTGACAAGGGTAAGCTTGTGAGCTTTTGTTGGGTGGACTGTTTGTTGTGAACATTATTGTATATTTACTGTGCTTTAAAATCATGTAGTTGTTTGTTCAGGAAGCACTGTTTAGAATTATGAACTTCAGGTGCGTTCGTATTTCAAAAACATTATCTGTTTTAATTCTGCCAAAAAAAATAGTTTACCATTTTCGATTCAGATTCTTAGTTTCCAAAAGATCGATCTGCAAACTGCTGGGTTATTATGAGACTATCTCCAATTATCTTAGCATAGTTTAGTTTAGTTTATTAACACAATTTGCCAATTAAATTACATTTAAATTTCTTTAAACTATAAAAAAATCGCAAAGATCACGTCAAAGGGTATTAAAAATTGATAAATAATAATAATAATAACCAAAAACTTAGATGTCAGATAATTATAAATAAAAAATATATATTTTTTAAAGAATTTTTTGTACTCATTTATACTGAGTACAATGGGTTATCCAATAAAAGGTGTTTCAGTCGACGGCCAAATCTTCGTCAGATACTCATATTTCATTTTTAATTTCAGCGGGTTTTTCATAGAACGCAGGCTCGATAACGCACGGGATTTTGTCGAGCAGCGCAAACCGTCAAGGTGCGTTTTCAAACGTCCAGTCTGGCGGGTTATTCAGCCCGAAATTTGAACACGTTCAAAACTACCCAGATTTCTGCGCGTGAACATTACTATTTCGAATAAATATTGTGAATATTGCAGGCTAAACCACCTGATTGAAAGTAAGATGATTCCTTGATGATGATGATGATGTTGGTCCCAGTTATCACATACCCACGGAAGAACACGTGACAGGAGAGCTATGTCAAAAGTATTTGGCTACTCAGTAGCCTCGACACCAAGTTTTGTGAAATTGGTCGTTGACTTTACAGCCCACACGATATCATGATAATAATACTTTCTGTTCTTTAACCTATGTTTGAACTCAACCCACCGCTTATAATTCTTCTCACTGTATCGGCCCCTAACATAAATAATTTATGGTATCTTACCTGTCAGCGCTGCAGTTAGTATTTTCTTATTCTTGGGTAGTCCTTTATCATGACAAGTTAATCCGTTCTAAATTGGCATTTATCTCCTAACGTCGGTACCACTGCATTTTTCTGGCGGCCTCTTTGCCCTGTTAATTAGAGTGAGATAAAAGTGTCAGTTGAAACTAGATAGAAGTCTCATAAATATTTATTTCGAATGCTTCTGTAATTAGTACTGCTTGTAATAAGTTGGAAATATCAAAGGTACTTAGATAGATATATCGTCAGTTGTTTGTATTTTGTGTTCGGAAAGTGTTTACTTCAAGCTACACAGTTCAAGTCTGTGTTCTATCAGCGTCAGCAAGTATATGGTGTTTTGAAATCACCCTGTTTTGAGGTAGGTGAGTAACATTGAACTCTAGAAATATATCTAACTATAGAATAGCAAGTATTATTAATTTTTAAGTCTGATACCACAAGTATTACGACCGTTTTTGGTAATCAAAACTAAGCCATACACTTGTTTCTTAGCCTGTTCCGAGAATAATTTCTTGTACGAATTTATCTTTTTGCCGATTGTGAGAAGAAAAAATCGTACTTCAGAAGAATCCCAAAGAAACTTTTGCTAAATATAGAGTTTATAATGTATCCAATCCACCCCCTTCCCCTCAGGCCCCGAGTTCCTCCACGTATGGCCTCGTCATTGCACCGATGTCTTTATTTTCATTAAACGCATACTTCCCATACTCCGCGGGATCCGGACGTGCCCAGCATGGGTAAACATTTTGCAGCACAAGTGCAGTAAAGAACTTTAAGATATGCGAGGGAGGTTGTACAAATAATTAATTTGTTTTTCTAGAAGTTAGAGTTTGAGCTCTTTTCTCTAATTGCCATAAATTTTAAACGACTTAAAAAAGGAGGTTCTCTTATTTTATTTAGTTAAGTTTTTAGCTTTTTCTCACTTCGTAAAGGACAGACATAGAAGTAAGTATATTCTCCAGAAGTAACTTTCTTACAAATGTAAGCTTATTTGTGTACTTTACTAAATTATTATTTCTATAACTGTAATTTCTTAAAAAGATAAATATATTGTCTGTTAGTTTCAAATCACTCTGTAAAGGGACAAACACAAAATATTTGCTTTGTCGGAAGTTCTTTTGATTCCATCATATTACTTATCGAAATATTAAGTTCTCATCGTATGTGTGGTAAGATCAACGAGTTAAATTAACTGAAACAATAAGCAAGCAGATGTTGGCCCTTAGAAGAAAATAAAAGTCAATATAACTAAATATTAACTGAAACAACAAGTGATTTGGAAGAAATTATCAATAGTCAAAATAACGTAAGTATTCGGCGACTCCATAAGTCTGATATCAGAGTATGTGAGGTCATCGACTTTTATTTTTTATTCCTAGAAAGCAAGCACCACTGCACACTGCAACAACAGCTGATAAGATAGTTTAAGTAATACTCGCAAAGGCTCGCACTGTTTTTACCTCAAACAATATTCAGTTTGTTACGTCTAGTAAGCAGCCCAACTACACAATGTTACAATGTTGTGTCGGTGATAAGGGTCATCCTCGTTAGGCCGGCTAACAACCACGAGACAGCCCGCGGACGTTACACACGAAAATATGGCAGAATATTTTACAAGACAAGTACCCTTGAAGTTGTTGTACTTTCATACAGAATTATTTGTAGTATCTTCTTATGTATGTTTTAGAATTCAAGGTCAAAACTTTTTTGAGTTAGTTTATATTAATTGAAAAAGTTGTTCACTGAATCCGTCTATTTTATCATGATAGAAGTTCTTAGAGCTCTGTTAGCTGAATACAAAATTCCGTACGATTTCTTCAGACTTGTGCTTTTTTGTTACTATCATTAAGAAAAAATGCAGATACCTACAGTTAGTAAATAGAAAAAGAGAAATATTTCGATTTAAAACAATTTAATCAGGAAAATATACTCGTACCTCAATTTACAGCAATTTTCCTTTTCGTACAAGAATTTCGGTCGGAAATTTGAGCTGAATCCGCAATGTCCTTATTTTATTCTATTTCTTTTGTGCTTTGACAATCTCCTTTGTCCGGCGAATTTGTTGAGAATCTGTTTATGAAATGAAAAAACTTCTGTCTTTGTTTTTGTATCGTCTGGATTATGGGGTTATCCAAAGTGTTTGCCGAAGAATGAAAACTCTTATAACTTAGACACACATACGAGGGCGGCACTGAAAATTTGAAGGCTCCGTAGCCTAGTTGGTAGTAGGCCTGCCTTCGAAGCACAGGGTCGCGGGTTTGAATCCCGCCCAGGGCAAACATTCGTGTGACGAGCACTTGTGTTTGCCTTGTGTCTGGATGTTGTTTATCTATATAAGTATGTATTTATCTACTCAAGTTATGTATAATACCCATAGTACAAGCTTTGTTTAGTTTGGGATTAGATGACCATGTGTGAGATGTCCCCACATATTTATCTATTATTTATTTATATTAATTTCAGGAATCAAGGAAGTGACGGAAGCGAAGTAGTTGTTCGTTACATGAGCCATGACCAGCGGGTCCACCCACTGGTATCCACTGGTAGTGGGATTTGGCGGTTTCTTAACACTGACACAGGGTTTGTCAGGTCAATAATTGACCTTACAACGCACAAGAAGAAGAATCCCTTACTTCTTATTGTTGTCTCAGCTTAACCGTTGTAAACTTTCATGTTTGAATTTTAATGTTTACTTGTCTGCTATTTTATAATAGCAACTAATCTCTAGAATATATGTTTTAGTACGTATGATGTGTAGAAGGAAGGTTGCTTTGAGTTTTCAGTTAAGTAACACTTCTGTAAACATTCTCAATTGTCCGCTGATAGTTTCTGGAGTTTCTAACTTCCTTTCTTGAATGAAAATCATAAAATAAGTATAAAAATTTATTTTACTTTTTTAATATTATGTTGGCATTTACAATATCAATTGGTTTATTTATTTATTTTTACATTTGTGATGGAGTAGAAAATAAATCAAGGTTAAAAGGTTAAGGAAAATTTTGTACCTTATAAAGTTCTGGTAAAGAGAAAGTACTTACTACAGAAAAAAGGTATTCCCTTCATGTAACCTCAAAGAAAAAAATCAAACACGTGTATAAATCCTACTTTTTCTCGATCTTGAAATAAAGAAACATTAATGTGAAAAAAATTCTTAGTAAAACAGTGATAGAAGCCAATTTGTACTTTATTTTACTTACTCACTTTCATAGCTGCGCTAATATTTATTTTTGATGAGATAAACAAAGTCTGGAAAAGTATCACATTAGACTAGACTGCGGTAAATAAAAATTGTACACAACATAAGATTTATCATCGAAATTCAAATTAAACATGTTCTCGATCGATCTTATAGCTTTGTCAGTTTGAGTGGTCTTTTCAACCAGTGGAAAATATTTTCACGCCTACTCAAAAATCTTGGTAACTAAGCCGCTCGCGAAAAGCTGGTAAGTAAACCTTAAGCTCCTAAACTCAAAGGCACGTGTGACTTTGCCAAAATCCAATTCTCCACTCCGCAAATATCCTTAGTTACAAACTGAACTACTCCACCAGGATAGCAGGGCCCCGTTTCACGAAGCAACAATTTACAAGTAACAAGTTACAATTTGATATTCATTGCGTAGCCAATTCGTCCAAACTGTAAGCCCTTATCGTTTTATCTCATAGTCTACGCAATGTTCATCGAATTGTACTTGTAATTTGTAACTTCTAGGTTCGTGAAACGGCCCCCAGGAGGTAACAATACGTTTAATCCAAGTTAAATATTCGACAGTTGAATCGAGCTAAAGACTGGCTCAAAGAGATAATCGACACAGCCTCAAGCTGCCGGCAAGCAATCTAGCTTGGATTAAACCCCGGTCCCTTGCAGCTTAGATTAAGAGCTGGCGGTGGAGCCGGCTCTGAAGAAATACCTGATTTGTAAAGCCATTTTAAGCCAAACTCAAATCTTTAAAATAATAAATTGATAACGATTTCAACTCTTCATCAATCATCAACAGCTCATATACGTCCCCACCGAGGGGCTCGAGCCTACCCTGAATTAGGGCGATCAGGCCTTAGTCGACCACGCTGGACCAGTGCGAGTTGGTCGACTTCACATTCACAACCTTCGAATTTCTTCGCAGGGTGTGCAGGTTTCATCAGGATGTTTTCCTTCACCGTAAGAGCGTCGAAAAAACGTACATATGAATTCGAAATTCAAAAACACATTGGTACGTGGTGGGGATCGAACCCGCGACTCCCAGACGGGAGGCAGTGACCCTGGCCAATAAACCACCGACGACGCTCTCATCAACTCTTAATAATCATGAATTAGTACTTAAGGTGACGTCGTCCTTCAAAGTAAAAACCAACTGTAACCGCTTATATCCCACTTCTGGTACCAGCTCTGTGTCTACCTCTCCCCTAACTGTATAATGCAATCTGATTTATTTGTACTGAAGTCTGACATTGTTGGTGTAATCGAATAATGACTGTTGAGGGATGTAGAATTGTGGAATGCTGGCTCGTAGACGAAGAACCTGGATTAGGGACTAATTGTTTTATCGCAAAGGGAAGGTTTGAAAGTTCATATTAAAACTCTATCCTTGTGGTACAAATAGGACTCAAACCATTCAGAAGAACGGACATGGTTTTGTCCCTAATGAGCGATTAATCAAATTTGCAAAATATCAAACATTAGGTATTTACAAAATAATAAAAGTTTGTCTATTTGACAGAAAACATTTAACGACCAAAATACCTTCAAGAAAGTTCACTGTACAGCTTAAAATGTTCTAAAATACCTTGAAACACCTTTCCAGCTTCCAGGTTTCCTTCACAAAACGGCAATAGCTTGTAGTTTCTGTCGCAACATTTATTTCAAATGACCATTTGTACTCGTCTCTCCAACAGGCAGGTCAGCATAAGGTCAACTTGCATCTTTCCACTCGGTCTGTTCGCAAAACAACCTTACGTAAGTCAGTTGCTGAAAAATGTAGGACAACAGAGGTAACAAGATATTTTTAAAACATTTATTTGTGTTGCAAAATTAATTTCTTTCTTTATTGTGCTGGGTGCCAATAGAACATGCGTAATTTCGGTAACAATAATAACATCAAATTATAAAAAATATTGATATATTTATTTATTTGAAATTTACATCGTTTTGTTCCCGCTGTTTAGTGATACGAGGTCAAACTGAACAACTTTTCACGAAAAAGAAAATCCTGCAGCAAAAATATTGTTGTGCTCTCCATACAAAATGGGTCGGTCGGGAGTCTCACTTTGTATGGAGAGACCAAAAATTTTTTTGTCGCAGTTTTTTTTTTTTCGTTGTATGTACAAAAAATAGTATTAGGTTAAATTGTGTACCTACGTATGACAATTTTATAGTAAATAATAAGTAGTCGTCAATGTCAGGAAGTTATTAATAAAATTTACTCATTCGGATTATTTATAATATTAGACACAGTCACATCAAAATTGTGTTAAGTGTGCAGTAGCACAATTAATCTTATAAATCCCTAGCACCCCAAAGTTAGACTCTTTACCTTGATCTCCACACTTCTCAGTAATGAAGGCTCCACAAACCGGAGTAGGCAATTAATCCACTAATTCCCTCTTAGCAGAAACCTTCGATCATCCTCAGCGAATACCTTCAACTCTTCAGAGACCAACAACAAAGAAGTTATTTCAAATTCAATAAACTCAAAGGGACCGATATTGAGGAACCTCTCTCTTTAGCTTCCTCCGTATGAGGATTTCCCTTCACCGCGCAGCGAACGAGGCAATTTGGATGTGGTTTCTAAGTAATATTTTGTAATCAAAACATAAGAATAGAAAACTACAATTTTAAAGACTGACCCGTCATTATGCCTGGATGTATACATTTTACTTCGTAAAAGAAAAATAACCTTTAGGTTGAAAAACAAATTACCACTGCCAACAATTGGGTATTAAGTTTATTATTTAACATTTCAATAGCTCAAAGTTTCACAATGAAGCCTACAATCCATTTACTTTTTATTTTGTTTTAAACCAAATTTTATCACTGGACCTTTGGAACTTTATTTGTAATGGTCTGATTCTCCAAACAACGTTGTGAAAGTTTTCATCCTTTTCAAACAGAAAAGGTCAAAGGCTCCATAATAGCAAGCATATTTATTAAATTGAAGGCTTTACTAATTCAATGTAAATAAAGGTTTATTATTGAAAATTAAGAATAATTTGGTACAATTCATTCATTTTGGTTGATTCACATTTTCTTGTGTTGACGTTTTTGTTGCAAAAAGATAAGAAATGTGTACAAGTAATAAAACCAGCGCTCCTTGACTAAGGTTTTGTCGACGTTTTTGGGTGGTCCCATTAATGGGACCACGAGGGAGACTTATTTCTCGTAGGCCCGTTGCTTTTTCTCTACCTCCTGTATATTATTTTCTGTATTGACTTTAAAGAGAGAGACAGTAAGCACAATTTACACACCGGTTTCAAACAGTTGCAAACGTTTCTAAACACCACCGGTGTGGAATCACCTTAACAGTAACTTGATTTGGAGTAATATATAAATAAGAAACAGGAAGGAAAGAAGAAAATAAAGATGAAGAAGAAAAAAGAAGACGATTGCTCCGCTGAACACCCGGACTGGGCCCCCAGTAGTGGTACGGCGGGTAAATTCGAATACTCAATTGTGCCTCTTTAGTTGATTTACCTATCGTAAACCTGACAAAAAGTATGCTAGATTATGCAAAATTTACCTGTTCTGCCACCACCACCGGGGCGGGGGCACAGTCCGGGTGTTCAGTGGAGCACTCGTCAGTGTATTTCAAGTACAAAACTGCCACAACTCCGACTCATCCAATTCCATCCTCTTCACGCTCCTCGGGTATTATTCCACAAAGAGGATTCTCGTTTTGTTTCTTAATTTTACGCGCCGGCGCACACATTCCTGCCTACTTAAACGCTCACAAAGAGCTCGGCGATACGGGATTTGACTTGTTCCCGAATGTCATATTGTATCGCTCGCACGTCACATCCTATTACAAAAGGGCAAATCCGACCTTTCTCCTTTCGTCTCCTAATACTGGCTTGGTGACCTACTTTGTTTGATACTGGATTTTGTCTTTTTTTAACTTTATGAAGGGATGAAGGCTGTACCATGTGGAGATAGAAAATGTACAGTGTTTTGGATTGAAAATCTTCTATTCCTTTTTTTTTTCTTCTATTTGCGGGTTAGTTCTCGTTCGTGTCTCGCTAAGCACTAGTCGAATAACAAATAGCTTATATTTATGTTTCAGATCACAGCAACTTAACAAAAACTTTCCATAATTAATAAGCTGTTGTAATCATTAGTACAGAATATTTCAATCATCAAAAACCAACGCTTAATGCTCATGTAGAAACGTATATTATACCGTTTCTTAACTTATTTAATAAAATATATCCAATATTCAAAAGTCAAACAAGAAACTAGCGTAGTTTGACTACTATCAATTTCAATCAAAGTTCGAACGAAATAAACAGCATCTTTCAGAAACTTACTCTACTTTCAATCAGTCGCGCAAGGCCTGGCAAAGTTCAGCGCTGGGGCTCTAAGAAAATACATTTGCCGTGCATTTTTTATTCGTCGCAGCTATCGGGAGGGAAGTATTGCTTTTTAATGTAATTTCCGAATCGGAACGTTGCTGCCCTCCGAGGATTCGCCTAATGGATTTTGTTCATACTTTCTGCGGAACTCGCTCTATCAGTTAGTCAGATATTAAATTCCTTTTAACTAGAGACTGCTGTTGCTCTTTTTGCAGTATTGTGTTTCCGGTGTCGATATTGGTTAGATACGTTTCTCCATTTTTCTTTCGCCCAATCACCTCGAATGAGCTTTTTATATCTGTAGGTACCAGTTGGATAGGGTTCGTATTTATCTTGGTTTAACGTACTTTTCTTTTATTCTCGTTTTTAGCTTACACATTTCTGTAACCTAACCAATCAAATTTAAAATTTCTTTTTCTTTTCGAGACGCTTTCGTTTCTATTATGAGCCGAACCTAATTTGATCTCACAATTTTCTTCCCAACGGGTGGCCAGAGCTCAATGTCAACGTTTCTTTCGGATTATACCATTGCCAATTTTCTGATGCGGTTGCGAAAATCCTTTCTCGAACTATCTGAATGGAGACTCTTATATTTCAGCGATTACTTAAAGTTGTTTTTCGCCAAGTGCATCGTAGCGGTTATACTTGGCAGCTAAGTCCTGGAGGACTTTGCCATCGTTATTAAAACAGAATGGCTATTGTCATGGCCGCTTTTGTGTTCGCATTATCTGGTCCAACATGACGCCCGAGAAGTTGACAATTCGTTAACGAAGTTTAACGTTAATTAGCGAGGCTTGAGGCTTTGGAGGTTCACGTTATAGTAGGAATAACTTTAATAATTTAAGGCTTAGTTTTAACAAAAGCAAATGAAGTCACTGGTCGGACAACCTACCGATTTGAGTCAATTTATTCGCATTGGAACTAAGTTTGATTGTTAAGGTTATGTTCATGCGAATCAAATATCGAAGCACGGAATCATCTAATTTTTCGATTAATCAGTCTCAAATATTCTCACCAAATTGGAGTCAGTCCCACAAAGCGATTTTTATTTGACAGTGTCTCCAGCAAGATTTAAACCTAGAACATGTGTGGTGAGAGCCGAAAGCTCTACTACTTGGATACGGGCTATAATATTATTAGTCCTAATAATGTTCTATCTGGGTAATGATTTTCAAAATCCAAAAAGAAACTTTCTGACTATAGCAACCACCAACGCATAGCAAATAGTATAAGCCATGGTATAAATTCTGTAACGTAGCGATACTCCTATGACTTCAAGTAACGACGACAGAATCACTCACGAACTAAATACCATTAAGAATTTGACATCCCTTTCTGCATCTCCGATCAACACTATCAGTAATTTATGTAAGTAGAACAGCAATAGATGTCGAAGATTATGCCAACGCGATCGCCGAGAGGACATGGTCCTTGCCTTTGAGCTGCGTTGCAGTGTAAATGTCACTCTATATGGTAATGACGAAGGCTTCAGACGCGCTATGGAGCGTTCCTTGGGAATATTTTATACAGGGAATGCGCATTAACGAGGAAAAACGACAAGCCTAAATTGTGAAGTGTTAAGGAACTCGCTTTAAGGAAAATGTAAGAAAACGCACTGCTTGCTTGCAAATCGCAATGGTAAATAATAAAGTGTTGTCTTTATCGCTAAGAATAACATTACTATAATTGTTTTCAAAAATGAAATCCTTCCGGCGGGGTTTGAACCCACGTCTACGGCCTTTGCACAGCGAGCCTTTACACCGAGAGCCGCCGAATTTCGCCATTGCTTGCTTTCTATAATGTAATGACGTCACCAGAGTCATAATCAGTTGATAATGTTACGATATGTATGACTCAGTGTCTCTTTACTAGCTTCCATTAATAATACGAGTCTCGATGGAGCTTCAGACATGATGTTAGGTGTGCCAACGTTTGCACCCTATTGCTAGAAGCTAGAGGCTATACCTTATTAGTTGGACAATCACTCTGACATCAAAGCAAAAGCTTGACTCGGACGGTAAAGCTAGCTACATTGAGATAGCCACAAAAATTGTCTACTAACCCATACAGGGCCAGTAGTCGTAGTCGACTAAGGCCAGATCACCTTAATTCTCTCGGTAGACTCAAGCCCGTCGGTGGAAACGTATGAGCTATTGATGACGATAATGAGCCACTTTGACAATGCTTCATGGGAAAAACCTTAGGTCAAGTTTAATTACACTTAAATACCTTCTATATTTCAAAAGGCCAACCTTTACGGAAAATTATTCTCACAATCACTTTGAACGTTTTATAAACGAACAAAACAATTTTACTAAACCATGTTTCCCATTGTTTCGGAACTCAATAATTTAATTTTACGAACGGATTCTTTCCGGAAGCCGGCAAGGCGTGAAATTGCGCACAAACATGCTCATCTCTTTGTCCTTCAGGGATTATTCTTAGGGATGCTCTTCACGTCTGGTGCAGCTATTGTTGTATTGGAAAGTCTTCTTTTAAGAATGCTATTACTTTTATACGATAGTTTTCAATAGTGCAGTTAAGTATTTTATTATTTTTATGTTACTATTTTTTACATGCTCTAGCTTATTAATTTATGTATGCTCCAGCAGCTGCACGCAGGAGGATTTGATTTACGCCACTGACAGCGCAATTCTTGTGGCCAATTTTTGGGCTGAGACAGTCTAGGTTTGCCACCGACTCGACCGAAAAGAAGAAGAAGATTGTACCCTAAAGTTTTAATTTCATATAAAATAAATAAATGATTACTTAATAATTGCAGACGAACTCAAATAGAATATACTAGAATTCAATTACGTTGTAGTAATTTTTATAAAGCAACTCCAATTAAATCGTGAAAATGTTAATTAATCTATGTAAAACTGTTTTTGATGTTCAGGCGAAGTTATTAATTGCTGACTACTAAGCGCGAGATATTAATCGCAAGCCGATTATTTGTATCAAATAGACATGAATTAGACATGGTAATATCGGTGTACCTGCGGGGCACATAATTCCCATAGATCAGCTTTGTATAGTCACCATCAATCGGAAGGTTGACTTAATAAAATACGACTGGGTACTTTGAGCCTGTGTGAGTAGCCGGTTTTTGTAGCCGGATATTTTTTGAAATTTTTGTTTGACTGTGTATTGTGATTGACATTAATAAATTTGACATCCAAATAAAAAATGTATACGTGTTTGTTAATTCAAATGTTTATTATTTGCGACTATTATATGAGTTTAAAAATAAAGTAGACGTAAAAATAAGACTAACTGTGACACAATTTATTGATATGAATACGAGTTTACCAATGACGTCACAATACACAATTTTGAAATTTTTGTAATAAACAATTACAATATAATGAAGAATAATCTATTAACCTAAGATTGGTTTGAATCTAATTATAAAACCTGCGTTGTAATAAAAATAAAAAATTGAGTTTTATGTGTGTGACTCGTATCCCAAAAACATAAATTATTGTTTATTAATGAGCGATGACATACAGACAGATATCCTCGTCTATACAAAACTCAGAAAACTTAAGTTGTTGGTCTACGATCTATAAGGAAGTTGATCTGTGCGAAGCCCCGATGTTGGCAGCGCTGCATGTAGCACGCCGCGGGGCGCGAACGGAAATAACTAATTATAAAGTCGTCGTAGGCGCGGGCGTTCGACTACAAGGAGCTACGACCGGCATGATTCATAGAGCTCTGTAGAAGTACTGTTAGGATTAAATCTCTTTAGATAGATAGATAGATAGATATAACGTTTATTTTGGGTGACAGTACAGACAGATTAGGCTTTGATAAGTCTATAGCAAAATCTGTGGCAAAACGCAGCAGCACACCGCCACAATACTCACCAAAAAAACTACTTCTTTTTTTGAAAAATCTTTCTAATATGGTGGTTTGCTTTAATTGATATTTGAATTGCACCATACAGAACGTATATTATATTTGCCAGGTTTGATGCATCATCTACAGGCAGCAGGTGCTTTGACGAACCAGAAATAGTTCTGTCTTCGATGTCTCCATTGGGTGATGATATTTACTTATTTATTTATGTATAAAAACTTTATTGTCTATAAAATGGCGGGCCTAATGCCAAGCGGCATTCTCCACAAGGCAAACTGAGAAATGGAAGCGGGTTCATACTAGTGACAGGAGGATAATGAACAAATAATAATAAAAAAAATATAATAATATTATATTTGACCTTTATAACAAAATAGTTTCCCAGCGGTCTGAGTTACCAACCCACGATGATGGTGCTTGAATAGACGTCGTTCTCTTTGCTTCTAATCAGCTCTAGCCGATTACTTCCTTAGTTGACCACGTAGGCCTAGTGCAGGCAGATTGGTTGACTTCACACACACACAACTATTGAATTTCTTCATTAACGTTCTCAGTTTTCCTTGCAATGGTTTCCCTTACTTACAAATATTTACAATCAGTCTGTGTAGCATTTTATCTTTAAACGAAGAAATGCTTTTGCACTGCTTGCTGCTCATAATTATGGTCTCTTTCAGATCATGTATAAAAACACTATCAATGCTTTGCTGCACGAATGAACTTCAAATACCTACTACTTTGGATCCATTCAAAAAGCTATTACTCCCAAAAGGGTTTTCTTGTTCTGTAACATCGTGGGATCAGAGGAAACAAACATAAATGGACTATACCCACATTTTAATTTCATGTTTCATAGTTCTGGAGATTTTATAAGTTGGTGCAAGTGTTAGGAAATCTACGCAAAATATGACTGTTCCACAGAGTTCCACTTGCATCAGTCCAGTAGTTTCTACTTGCTATCTATATTCTGCTGGCTAGTAGTGGTTGTGTGGTGAAATAAAAGTGGTCAATGTCTAGATAGTTAAATTATTTGTAATTTGGTCAGTACCTAGTGAAAAAACTTCTGTCTTTCTTTTTTTTTTGCTTGCGCCTCATCTTACGTAAATACATGCACGAGGCTCGACGTAACGACCCGGTCGACATGTGGAGCATAATTCACAGAGTCATGGGCGCCAGCAGAATTAGTTTCAGGGAGATGCATCTCCACCTATACACGCACTAAAATGTACTCGTACGTTAATGATTTAACAGGTTAACAGTAACTGGTAACTGACAAGGCAAGCCCATGGCGCACATGTACAAGTATAGTGTAATGATGTGAATACCACATACTTCTAGCGCAGCTTAAATTGAAAAGAGAAGCATGTGTATGACGCAAGTAGAAAGCGCACTAGTGTTGTCAAGCCTACACAATCCCCAGCAACTTACACCATACAACCGTTAGTCGTAGTAGCAGCCTGCAACCCAGTACGCAACTTCATAATTAGCTATTTCCCATTTCGCCCCGGGCCCGCCGGCTTTACCAAGCCTTAATTAACTGCACTATGTTGTAATATCTAGCTACGGTGTAACATGCGGACGGGTACCCATGTGCGTGAGTTACGACCCTTAGATTGAGGTCTTTGAGAACTATAAAGTTTAGATGAAGAAAATTGTAGTGTACCAAGTTTTAATTGGACATGATTTGCTTTGTTTGAGCAAAAGAGCGGAATCATCGTAAGCAAGTAACTTGAATTGAAACTATGTACAGCTTCTTTACAATATAACTTTACTGCTATGAACTGTTGAAATTGCGAATGTTGCTTTTAAAACATGAATTATGTAAACTTATGGTCTGAATTTGCAAAGTGAAATTTTCGTGTGCGTTGCAAGTTGCATGTTGCATAACATGCGAAAGCTTTCACGATACCTAAGAATCTGAAAAAAAGCTCTTCATTTATCCCAAGATACATTCTTTGTAAATAAATTGTCTTTAAATGAGCTACATACAGGCTAGTTTTTTTTATTAGTGAACATACTAAGTATTTAAATATGGTATTCAAACCGTCATGGAATGAAATTTGCGAAAATGAAAAGAATACCCAGCCTCTATACAAGTTTCATGCGTCTGAACCAGTTTTCGAAAGACTTTTTCCAGTCCGCCGCAGACACCTCGTTTACAGTTTCTGGATCGTAGTGATGAATCCAGGACTCATCACCTGTAATGATCTCGTAAACACGCCGAGACGAGCCTGCTTCAAATTTGTTTATCATATCACGGTACCATTCCACCCGGGCCTGCTTCTGGCATCGGTAAGTTTGTGCGGCACCCAGCGTGAAACTATCCTCCTCACGCGAAGATGCACATGATGATCTCGTGAAGGCTTCTCGATCCAATCTGCAGTATGTGCTGAATCTCTTGATACGTAATTCGCCTAATGTCTTAGATATTCTTCACTGCTAGCGCGTCAAAGAGCAACCACTTCTTTCTTCACCCCCAAAATTAGTCGACTGCACTTGAATTCATTATACCAACAATAAAGTTGAAGGGCCTTCATGAATGCCATTTGAAGTCTATCATACGATTGGTTCGGTTTGAAGTCGTAAAAAATCACACCGCGAAAATGTTCCCGGCTCAGATCTATTTTTCAATGAGACACGATTATAACTTCTGGATTAACACATAGGATACTTTTTACGGAAAAAAGTCTTATTCCCACGGGAAAATCTTATACAATGCCAGCGTAGCCGCGGTTGGACCGCTAGTACTAAATATTTTATACGCAACCTCGACTATTCTCGGACCAAAGAGAACATTGCAGTATCATCTAAGAACAATACTACTGTTTCACTCCTACACAAAACAATATTACGTTTTAAATTTTAAGTAGACAATCTATTCAAAAACCGAACTGCTATATTCCCATTCAACACGATAAGTCAAATTCGATTAAATATTCCATTACGCTCATTCAAAGGATTTCAAGCGTATGCGTGAAAGGGGTGGAAGATGTGCCTGTATTGTAGTAGAAAATTGCCAAGTCGAGCGCGGCAGAGTGCGGTTGCGGTATTACCTAGCTAGATATTCCCAGAATAAGGTCGATTTAGGATTACCTTTCTTTCAGCTATTTATAAGATCTATGTATTTAGTTGCCTATGTCTGTGATTTTGACATTTAAAAAAAACGTCAACAATTATAAAAATGCTTTATTGCAAAGAATTTCAGTTACTATTTAAAATGGATATAAATTGCTAGTTAAAATAATTTAGGAACCTCATTAGACTGTAATCGAATTTGTAGTATCGAATTCCTGTTAAAAACAAGCTCCAGAGTCGAATAGAGGCTGCTAATGGCAAATAATGTAAAATTAGACGTCTATTCACGTGGCAGAGGGTACGCGGCCCGATTATCGCCACGTCTGAACGATTTTCGATAAAGGTCTTCTAATATTAGAACATCAATGCTAAGGTGTTTATTTAACGAAAGGTTGAGGCCGAAATGTGGAGACAAGGTTGACATATAAATAAGACGAACTGGAGAAATCTATACTCCTTGGCATGTACCGAATCTTAACCCAATTTTGCGAAACATTATAGTGCGTGCTTCTAATGAACCAACTATGTTTAGATCGTGATTTTATGAACGTAAGTACTAGCGCGGTCCCTCCACGGCTACGCTCGCGGGACATTTAAGATTTTCTCGTAGGACATTTTCCCGTAAAAAGTATCCTATGTGTGTGTATGTGTGTGTGTCTAGGTTACAAACAATCTCTATTCCAAATTTCATCCTTATCCGTCGAGAGGCCCTATTTGAAAAATCGTTCTTGGGCCCCTTTTATAACTCGCGTATCTCACGTCTCGGAATATGTACCAAATCAAGAAAATTACAACCAACAGAAGAGTTTATCATTTAGCGACGAAATTAAGTAGATTTTACATATTATCACGAAAAAAAGCAAAAATAAATAATTAAAATCACCGAAAATCATCCCATATTCAAAATTTGCAAATCTGTTTTCTCAATATTTTCAGCGACAACAACATATTTTTGGGTGGCTATATTAATACCTAAACAACGAAAATAGCTAGGTTTTTAATTCGTTCTATATTTTTCACAAAAAAAAGAAAAGAGTTCAAGAGAAACGAGTTTTTCGCACGATTCCTGCGCAGTGTCGGACGTAGCCTCCGTGAAGCATGGGCCTAAGGGCCTGGCCTTAAAGCGTGAAGGCAGAACAAATCTGAACGTCCAAATATATTTTCACATTTATAATATTAGTGTGATGTGATGTGATGATGTATAAATGTGATAGTGTGATGTATGTTGGTAATAACATCAACTGCAACTTCCTTAGTATTACAGCGGTAAATCTTTGCGATGATGAAACTGACATTCACGAAATAATAAACAATGTAAAGTTACCGTTTTTAGTTTGAAGTTACTAAGTGCTCGCTCATAATCCTGTCTTGGCTATAACTGTCGCGTGTACCCTACCAGGCCTACTTAATTGGCGCAGCTGTTTAGCCCCTATTCCAAATTATTACTTTAGTTCCTCACCAACTAGAACGCCATTAAATTGAAAATTAACTTACTGCGAAAACCATTTGAAATTAATCTTATAATTCCAAATTAAACATTTTGTTCTCTAGCGACTACTATTTTATTATAAAAAACCCTTTCTTTTTAAGTAATAAGTACGTATTCCATTGATTATTTGAGTCATAATGCTTTTTGCTTATCTACCACGTGTCGACATGTACAACATACAAAATATCTTCCCCGAAAGATGCTCTTAATAATAATAATAATAAAAAAATAATAGCATATCGTATTGTTTAATTCAAGACTATTTATTAACGACTTAAACAAACAAAAATATAAGTCACTGTAAGCGATTAACACTATTAAGTGCTAGTAAATGATATAAATCATAAGTAGGTTAATATGTAATTTAAAATTCACGATGAACCCAAAACATACTATTACAAATACATATTTTACCTTTTTTGGTAAGGTAAGTAAGTATTAATCAATTATTTAATATAAAATTTTCTAATCAAAGTATAAATCTACGCTTTAAAAGTGATGTACGCAAAAAAGAATCTAGCAGTGAAAAATCGATTTACTCTCATATTGAATTAACCCAAAAACTGGCGTCAGGCGATATCGAATTTTCAACAATATTGTTTCTTGTTACTATATTAAATTACACGCTAACAAGTTTAAGCCCCAAACTTTAATTTAGGAACACGATATTGTGAGCGGAAACGAAATATGCCTCCCCACTGTCAACTGCAAAGAGCTTTCGCGGAAGGAAATTTTGAAGTCACGCGGACCCCAGTCTAGCTAGCAGGGTGCATAAGTGAGGATATGCAGTTGCTAGATGCGTCTCTATTTACGAACTTCTTGGAAACATTAAATAAAGTCTGAAAGGTATTTCTGATCGTACTTTTTCAGGGCAGAGTCCCTCGGTGGTAACGTATATGAGCTGTTAATGATGATTATGAAAGTAATTCTTTCACGAGCATTTCAATTATCAAATCACGTCTATTCCGCTGATTTTCAGATGTTATCCACAAACATTTTGTAATTTTATGAATGGGAGATTGAACATTTTAACTAGATCGCTTTCCTAACTCACGTTCTTTGAAAACCGATACAACTGTAGCCCAGCAGCCGCCACCAGCTGCTGCACCACACGAAGAGTGTTGTAGAGGATTGATATGTGGCAATATCCAGGGCACAGTCCGAAGAAAAAGGTATTTATAAGGCTAAGCTTTAAGAGTTTACTGTCGGAGATCAGGACATGAAGTGAAGAATTTAGCAGAAAAAAGACAAAATCGAAACGTAAGAAATCTAAATTTGAAAATGAATTTAAAATGAAAGATAAAACTGCCAGCAAGAAAGGTTGCCAGTCATAAAACAGGAAAGAGGACGAATGCCTCGTTACACAACTAAAGGCACTAAGGACTCCTTTTACTAAGTTATAAACTGATTACAGCACGTGCCTAAACGTGCCTGGCCTTGACACTGATAAGTTGGCTGATAAGTAACCTTTCCTTCAGGCACTTCCATCTAACTTAGATTCTTACTACGTTAGGGTTTAGGCAAACACGCTACGCTAACGTCAAGTTGTCGGCTGTTTGAGATTCAGGTTTTAAATTAGCGCGGACTGCTTGGGGCGGGGCAGGAAGCCCCATAATCTAACCCGTCACGACATTGCACGAATTGTGATGTTTTGATTGCAAACTGTTTTTACAAAAGTTTGCACTGCTTGCAGTCTGTCTACCCGAGCTTGTATTTTCCTGTTTCCGCGGAAATTGAGTAGAAGCAGTGGAACTTGTGCATGAAGTTATTTGATAGCTCAGGATACAAACGGAGGAACACGGGAAAATGTAGTCTCCTTCAAATAAACTGGAAAATTCCCATAATTTTCCTAGATCCCGCTAAGCATGAAGAACAAGAATAAGAACTGCACTAGTTGGAAATTTTTTCCTGAAAGAGTAAAGTGGCCTGAAAATTACTATTTATTTGCTTTGATTTTATTATAATAATATCTTGGCTCTGTTAAATTTAATGTGGAACTGGTTGCCAGCACCATGTTTCCAGAAAACCATGATCTTAACCTCTTTAATAGTATTATTAGGCATCTTTTAGGCACGCTTGACTAGTAGATGAACGCCTCCAACTTCAACCCTTTCATCAATTTCCCATCAACTGAGATAGAGGTCAAACGCAACCCTATTCAATGTAAAAAACAACTCACTATTGCTCACTTTTAGCTAAAAAAATAAAACAATAATTTTAATCTATCAAAATTAGCTACCACTAGCTTATAAGGCTTGGGGAAAATTCCTGAACAGGTCTCTAATTATATTGGGTGGCTTGTACGGCCGACTAGTTAATTACTGGCTACCCCTCGCCACGTGTCAAAGGGTTATAGGCTTATGGCCAATTATAAAGTTTGCACCCTTTTCGCCAACATAGATAGACCCTGGATAACATGATCAGATATGTCTAGTGTCTATTTTACAGCTAAAACATCGGTAACTATGATGTTTTTAGGTGTATCCGAATCTTAACCCTATAATATAGCCAAATGTTCCCTGTGAAGTTGTGTGGTTTCCTATGTGATGCCAACTGAAGCTCTGTTCACCCCTTTGGGGATAAAAGTTTGACTAAGATATGATGGTCATCATTAAATAAAAACTGATGCAATGGAAAATTACCAATATACTGGGTTCAGTGATATATAAAACGTACGTTTGTGTCCAACATTTAATTCCAAAATTTTACTAGTATTCTCGAGTAATGGCAAAGATTAAATAACTTAACGTTGCTCGTATCAGGGGGGTTATTTACGGAAAGCTCTCACTCGGAATCGGAAAGTTGTCACACGGGAGCGAGTCGATTTGCGACAAGTTTCCTATTGAGAATAGCACATTGTGAATAGCATGTCTAGTCTCAATAGGAAACTTTTCGCAAATCAACTCGCTCCCGTGTGAGAACTTTCCGATTCTGAGTGAGAGCTTTCCGTGAATAACCCCCCAGTTGTTGCAAGCCGCCTGTGACATTTGTCACAGATAAAGTTAAATTGGCTGGTCACGTTACCCTCTGTTTGCGTTTAGGTGAAAACCAGATCCGAAAGTTCCTAAACAGTGTCTGCTGCTGCTCCATGTTTACCTTGTAACGGGGTGCCAAAGTATAATTTGGACGAATTCGCGCCTCGGGAGTATAAAGCTGAAATAATTTTGGCGAAGTGCTCCGTCGTGGTTTTAACTGATGAGGTTAATTTTAAAATACACGTCACACGCACGATTAAAATTTAAGTAAATTGTATTGTAAAGTTATTACTAACAACACGTACATATAAAGTACTAAATTATACTATCAATCTATTGGCGACATTTCACATACGGTTATCAGGCAGCTGATGATAAACAGAAAAATCGTAAGTAACACTTTATTGCATACACAAGAAATGAAGTACCTAATTAATTGAAAATACATACTGATAGATAAATAAGATCTATTTAGACTCGGCTCAAGGAAACACAAGACAAAATTAAATGTTCATCCTAGGCGGATTCGGGCAATAATAAAATCTTTAAATATAAGAATCTAAGCTGGCCCGGGCTTCTTATCTAAACTTCTGAAGACACGTGTAACTCGAATTTACAATCTCTCAGTACCGGTACTACAAAAGATTACAGAAACAAAGTTTACGACGAATAATGAATAATACTCGTACGGAATATCTGAAGATCAAGACAAAGCAACAAGGGATTATTAAATACCAGGTGAAGGCAAGACAATAACTAACCACTTCAACGCGAAACTTTATTAATACTGACATTATTAGATGCCGGGAAGATATTAGACAATATCCGTTCTCGATATTGTCTCTGACACAACAGAACAGATACCTATAGATGTTAACTTAGCTATTCCTGTAATCGGACTGTTACCATTGGTTACCGTTAATTACCGTTTGTAGTTTTAACCGTTTTAAACGGTAATGAAAAATGATTAATGTAACCGTTATGTTTATCGATTAAATGAATTAGATAATTTATTGATCTGTCTAATCATTTTAGTATTAGTAATATCACGAAAAATCTACATTAACAGTAATATCTTAAATGTAAAACTAGGTCGGGCGTTGCGTACAGTCAAAGTAGCTTTGAAAATGTTTTATAACGTTCAACAATTATGCTCTGCAGAGAGTGAAACCGGGCGATATAATGACCGACAAAAGATATAAATTCAGAAGAATTTTCTTACTTGCACTACAATTAACTGTATCACTGATATGATATTAACTTATTGTTATTTCTTATTCATTCCAAGTTACAATAAATAGTAATAGACACAATTAAAATTATGAAATCACACTAATCACATCTCTACACTATCACACTAATATTATAAATGTAAAAATATATTTGGATGTTTGTTCTGCCTTCACGCTTTAAGGTAGTCAACGGATTTGAATGAAATTTATAATGGAGATAGTTTGTATCCTGGATTAACACATAGGATACTTTTTACGGGAAAAGTCTTATTCCCACGGGAAAATCTTACACCGCGAGCATAGCCGCGGGCGGACCGCTAGTTCTATACTCGTATATAGGTAAATCTTAACACACAATTTAGATCTACATTTTGTAAATAAGTAAAGTTTTTTTACTGTTTCCGGTTAATAAGTTAACCGGTTTTTCCCTGCTCAAAGTTATCTTGAATATCAAAATTAATAATATTCTGAAATGCTAAAACGGATAAGTATTACATGTAATGTTTCAGAGGGAATAATATAATACTAATATTGCTGTGAGATCATCTTAATATAAGAATCTTTGGTAGATTTTACATAACGATTTTCGTTTTGTGAGCCTAATAAGTTGAAAAAAACAAACCATAGAAAAGCACCATGCTTTTCATCTTGACCATGGCAACATAGTCGAAATATCGGTGAGCTCATTAAATAAAAGCTTATTTTAAACCAAAACCATGGTAATAATCGTTTGACATGTGTGTTATTATTTTATTTTTTTAACGGTCTAATCGCCATTTCTACCAGAATGGTAATATAACGGGCAAGGACATGAAATGTGTGTTATTAATATTAACAACTGGGTGTTTATAAGTTGAAAAAAGTTTTTTAAATAAATATCAATTTATTTTCTTCCTCATTTTAGTGCCTTCAATTTATTTACGTTAGACAGAGTGAAAAATATCTATTTGTAGTCATAACAAAATACTTTTGTTACAAAAAAGTCGTCTCGAATGAGTCCGTATGTCCTGAGTATAGGAGCTACAATTGCTTAAATACAACAAAAATAAACGCATTTTTGCAAGTAGTTAGTAAGAACACACATCAAACTATCTAACGCTTTTTCAGCCGGTATGGTTGTTTATCGGCTAACGCAGTCCCTCTCGTCCGCCATACATTAGAGCGAGCAGGCAATGAATTGATTACTACCAGCACTATATCAACTGTAAGCCTTGCAGTGCTGGATTTATTTGTACACGAACTGTACGTACGTGACCTTTCGTGGACGCTTTGCAGCTGGAGTTTTACTCCAGTCGCAATGGCCTGAGAAATGCAGTGCAATTTACTCAAGATAATAAAAATAACATTTAAAGTTAGAACGCTGTTTACCTAAGTTTTTCTAAGGAAAAATCCTTGTGTTTAGAAAGAACTAATCCTGACCTGTTACTCAGTCTATAATGTTGATGCCTAAGATAACATACCACTAACCACTTCAACGCGAAACTTTATTAATACTGACATTATTAGATGCCGGGAAGATATTAGACAATATCCGTTCTCGATATTGTCTCTGACACAACAGAACAGATACCTATAGATGTTAACTTAGCTATTCCTGTAATCGGACTGTTACCATTGGTTACCGTTAATTACCGTTTGTAGTTTTAACCGTTTTAAACGGTAATGAAAAATGATTAATGTAACCGTTATGTTTATCGATTAAATGAATTAGATAATTTATTGATCTGTCTAATCATTTTAGTATTAGTAATATCACGAAAAATCTACATTAACAGTAATATCTTAAATGTAAAACTAGGTCGGGCGTTGCGTACAGTCAAAGTAGCTTTGAAAATGTTTTATAACGTTCAACAATTATGCTCTGCAGAGAGTGAAACCGGGCGATATAATGACCGACAAAAGATATACATTCAGAAGAATTTTCTTACTTGCACTACAATTAACTGTATCACTGATATGATATTAACTTATTGTTATTTCTTATTCATTCCAAGTTACAATAAATAGTAATAGACACAATTAAAATTATGAAATCACACTAATCACATCTCTACACTATCACACTAATATTATAAATGTAAAAATATATTTGGATGTTTGTTCTGCCTTCACGCTTTAAGGTAGTCAACGGATTTGAATGAAATTTATAATGGAGATAGTTTGTATCCTGGATTAACACATAGGATACTTTTTACGGGAAAAGTCTTATTCCCACGGGAAAATCTTACACCGCGAGCATAGCCGCGGGCGGACCGCTAGTTCTATACTCGTATATAGGTAAATCTTAACACACAATTTAGATCTACATTTTGTAAATAAGTAAAGTTTTTTTACTGTTTCCGGTTAATAAGTTAACCGGTTTTTCCCTGCTCAAAGTTATCTTGAATATCAAAATTAATAATATTCTGAAATGCTAAAACGGATAAGTATTACATGTAATGTTTCAGAGGGAATAATATAATACTAATATTGCTGTGAGATCATCTTAATATAAGAATCTTTGGTAGATTTTACATAACGATTTTCGTTTTGTGAGCCTAATAAGTTGAAAAAAACAAACCATAGAAAAGCACCATGCTTTTCATCTTGACCATGGCAACATAGTCGAAATATCGGTGAGCTCATTAAATAAAAGCTTATTTTAAACCAAAACCATGGTAATAATCGTTTGACATGTGTGTTATTATTTTATTTTTTTAACGGTCTAATCGCCATTTCTACCAGAATGGTAATATAACGGGCAAGGACATGAAATGTGTGTTATTAATATTAACAACTGGGTGTTTATAAGTTGAAAAAAGTTTTTTAAATAAATATCAATTTATTTTCTTCCTCATTTTAGTGCCTTCAATTTATTTACGTTAGACAGAGTGAAAAATATCTATTTGTAGTCATAACAAAATACTTTTGTTACAAAAAAGTCGTCTCGAATGAGTCCGTATGTCCTGAGTATAGGAGCTACAATTGCTTAAATACAACAAAAATAAACGCATTTTTGCAAGTAGTTAGTAAGAACACACATCAAACTATCTAACGCTTTTTCAGCCGGTATGGTTGTTTATCGGCTAACGCAGTCCCTCTCGTCCGCCATACATTAGAGCGAGCAGGCAATGAATTGATTACTACCAGCACTATATCAACTGTAAGCCTTGCAGTGCTGGATTTATTTGTACACGAACTGTACGTACGTGACCTTTCGTGGACGCTTTGCAGCTGGAGTTTTACTCCAGTCGCAATGGCCTGAGAAATGCAGTGCAATTTACTCAAGATAATAAAAATAACATTTAAAGTTAGAACGCTGTTTACCTAAGTTTTTCTAAGGAAAAATCCTTGTGTTTAGAAAGAACTAATCCTGACCTGTTACTCAGTCTATAATGTTGATGCCTAAGATACAAGTTTATTGACCGAGCGAACGAAGCGAGCGAAGCGTCTCTGTTTCAGCTTGGCCAAAATTGCTTCTGTGCGTCTGTATATACATCTGTCTGTTTGTTTCACTCTCCAGGTCACGTTTCTCAAACGATTCTCGTGAAATTTTGTGAGCAGGTTCGATAAATTAATACAATTATTATATCGAGTCAGTTTTTGGAAATTTTAAAAAATGTCGGAGTTATTTGGGTTGCTAGTTTACAAGGTCTACCGCTGAGGCTGTTTTCCTCTCTACAGGTCACATTTCTTAACCAATAAAAAAAAATTTAGTAAAATAAATATCATGGGGTTGTCGGAGATGTTTGCGGAGATAAAATAAAAATAAATATAAATAGATACAAACTCGCGAGGTCTACAGCTCACAGAACCACTAGTTTACTTAGTTTGGGCATCGCAGTCATATTATGTTGTTTAAATTCTTATTTTTTTGTACTTCTATACTGTGTAAATGTGATTAAGTTTGATTGAAATAAATTTTATCTTTATCTTATCTTTATCTTTATTACTTATTTTAGACTGCACTGCATCAAAACTGCTTTTTAACTGCACAGTCCGCTTGCAGTTCACATGCAGTCCTATATCGACTGTACTATACCATTGCATCAAGACTGCTGCACAATAAAAACGCAGCTAGAATGGAATCGAAAGCAGATGACATTGTTTCAATGCCGCGCCGTTACAATAATAGCACTCTTAACTACGTGAAAATTGCTATTTTGTAGCTAGGATGCAGTTCGTTAGTAGACACAGTAGTTGATCCAGGGCCAGAGAGCTGAAACCAATTAGATTAGCCGCCCAAAAAAAATATCCTAAACCTATTCGTTATGTTTAATTTTGTAGGTATACATAAGTACTCAACCGCATTAGGATTATCCTGTAATGGTTGTGTAATTAAGTGTGAGTAACTAAATAAATAAACAATAAAATAAATCGTATTACTTAGAGCAACTTGCACCACTGGATTACAACCTTATTGTTTATTTTGACAAGATCAGGAAACTATTCCTACTAATAAATTATCGACACTCGGCCCAAAATTTCTAACTTCAAAAACCGTCTCGTTAGGCATCTCGATATACTTCTGTACCTTCTACGAGACTAAACAGAGATACTATATGTACTCGTACCTACTACCTTTATTTACTTGAATCCCGTTACTATGGAGACCAGCCCGCACTCGCGTCGCCAGCATCTTTGAGATGTAACACCACAGAAGGACTCAAGAGCATTATGTTACACTTTGTTCTTCCCATTTAGAAAGCCTTTAGTTTAGTTTTCTTACTTACACTGTTAAATATACTGTTTTAAAATACAAATACCTTTCATACAAGCTTTCTTACGATAATTTTAAAAATGTTTAACACTTATATGAAGCTATGGATGATGATATTTAGCAATATGTATTTTTTTTAGTCAAGCTTTGTACAACTTAAGCTTGTAATTTATTTATTTATTTAAACAAAAACTTTTTTTAATATATACATCATCGTCATCATTTTAGCCGAAAGACATCCTGGACGTGTTGGAAAAGGGTCTTGTTACATACATATAAATAAATACTTTATTGCACAATAAAAGTAACATTACAATAAGAAGTCACAAGAACAATTTACAGTGAAAAGGCGGACTTATCCCGTGAGGGATCTCTTCCAGTCAACCTTTGAGCATCCAGGAGGGAATATGTGAGTGGCAGGCACTGTACACAAAGTGCTTATACTGACATAACTGATTGGCTACATGATTCAAATAAATAAACACTTACTTACTATACATATCAATATATAATGCATTTAATACCTATACATATCTTCCAAGGGCCTTCTCCAAGGATCTCCACAATGACCGATCCAGTCCAGCGACTTTCCGCGACCTTCGCCAAATCGTCAGACCACCTTTTAAATATTTCATAATTTATATAATAAAATTATTAAATTGCTAAGTATCGATTCCGAGGCTAGACGGATAAGATTCTGACTGAGAGCTTTTTACTAGAAAAGCTATTCATAGCCAGTTAACTTTTCGATAGCTGGCGGGCTATGTTAATAAAAAAACAATTTTCTGACACTTGATCTTTCTGTATAGTTAGTAACAACCCCGAGTTTGTGAGTTGTTGACCCGCTCTTCAAATAATTTAATTTAATTAACAAAATTCGTCTATTTATTTAGATTGAGGCAAATTAATAAAATATGAGGAAAATTTAGTATTGTTTGAAATACCAGCTACAGAGCTACATTGTTAGATATAGGAAAGGTTATGCTTTGGCGTGAAATTTCACTTACTTTTTAGGTTAATAAACTGTAAAACATTACAATATGTTTAATATAATAATATAAATATTCACTTGAGAAAATTTCATCACTTTCAAATGTAAAAAAAACTCACACCAAAAGTCTTTCACTCCTAAAAGCCCACTAAACCTCCCTTGAGCATATCAACTGTAAACAAACCTATCCAAAGTTTGCCACTTTCGCATTTAATTGATCGTATATTTAGCTAACTCCCTATTACTCCCACTAGTTGAGCCGTCTTGTTTATGGGGGTAAGGGCCATGATGATAATTAATGTTTTCGTCGGGCCTGCGAGATTTGCCTGAGTTATTGGGCCGAGGATTTTAAGCTTCGAGAGTACTTTATTAAACTTAATTGGCACGGTTAACAACGTGTAAAACTATACTCTAACGATTTTACAATAAAGAAAGTACAAAGTGTAGTAAGTACTTTATTGCATAACACATAATATGGGACCTACAAAGAAAACATTATACACATTACATTATTATTAGAGGTACTTACTTTAAGTGCTGCAAGACACAGCTTTAAGAATACAAAAGTATTATAGATGTAGTTCCATGAGTTATAAGCGCTGACCTTAAATGTTCTTTCTCTCTCTCACTCACTTCATAAGTCCTGTACACAAGAAAAAAGCATATATCCCTCATCTCCAAGTGCTTACTAGAACTGTCTAGAACCTATACAACTAGTGGCTCTGTGAGCTGTAGACCTCGCAAGTTTTTTTTTTTTTTAATAAATGGCTGATTTATGATTTTTATACGGTTTCAACTTTCATAACTGTAATTTTTTTTAATTTCCAAAAACTGACTCGATAAAAGAAAATATTAATTTATCGAACCTGCGCACAAAATTTTACGAGAAACGGTTGAGAAACGCGACCTGTAGATGAAAACAAACAGATCGACAGATAGAATGGACAGATGGACAGATAGACATACAAAAGCAATTTTGGAGAAGCTGAAGCTGAAGCTCGCTCGGTCAACAAAAATTTTTCGGTGATCGAAACTTTTAGGACTGGAAAATTGCTCCATTTTTATACACAACAACAACAACATCAACGGCCCATTACAGTCCACTGCTGGACTATGAGCCTCCTCCACGAGGGTTTAATAAGGAACTTTAAAACAAAAAGACTAGGTATAAATAAACGTACAAGTATTTCAAAATGTGGTGTAAAGTTAGTTATCTAGCTGTAAATATCAGCACGAAATGTATGCGGGATAATTTCGTAGCTCGTGCTACACGCTGACGTGCTACGTCGTAGCTCGTAGCCTTTAGGCGCTGGCTTCACTAGATTAGTGTGAGGACATGGCGGCGTCTTGACCTATTTACAGGTGGTATTCCATTGCTTAAGGTTCAGTTTAGGATAAAGTACTTATAAATTACTGGTAAAATAAAGCAAATAATACCAAAATTCGTTGACAAATAAAACTTTTCGCGTTTTTAGGTGGTGCAAGTCAACATGAGGAGTGTAAGATTTTATATCGTTTTTCTAAAGAGTATTTAATAACCCTGACATACCTTGGATGTCACTAACTACCTAGTTGATAATAAATCACTAATGAACACGTCGATTGACGTCCGACAATGGAAACGAGCTGATGCTCAGCACGTGCCCCCTTAGCACGCTAACGACTTGTATAACTACAAGTAACATCTTGGACCTAGATTCCAAACTAGCCGATAATCGTATCGCACACATCTAGTTTAGCAAGAAATTGATAGTGCCAACTAAATTGCCCATCCATAAAACAAAATAGGTATGATTTGTAAGAAATATTAATTGTAAATAAAATTCATTAATTAATTCACTCTTTTTAACCGCTTATTAGGTCAGTGACCCTGAGAAGAGAATCAACAAATAAAAAAACATACAGCTCAAAAACTTATCCATTTTTGTTGAGACGAATTTTTGTGTGTTCGAAAGCTATCTAATTTATTAGATGGTCGTTAAATGTGTACCTAACAAAAACAGTTTTTTTATGTACGCTTTTTATTCTTATCAAAACCATTTGACCCTTGGCTGCAGTACATTAAAAACTAATTTTACATTAAAAAATAATTTATTTCGTTACTGGTACTCGTAAAAGTATCATTTACTAAGTATTCAATTTTCTGAAGTGGGCGTTACACCATAATTGAACGTTATACCTAACATTTAAGTCTGAAAGTGCTGACAAGTTGAAAATAACATGAAGTTTCGAGAAAATAATTAGAAAATGTACAGTACTTATTACGTATCGTTGAAAAAACGACACACCCCGCCGTGCCATTACCTATTTTCAATGAAAAGTTTAATTTGTTACCAGTTCTGTCAACTAGTTCGTTCACCTTAAATTATGAATGTTCTTGGTTAGTTTGCAAGATTATCCATAGTTTTTACACAAGTATTTTTTGGTGGAATTATGACTTCTAGTCACAAAAACGCTGTAGGCTCTAAGTGCGCGACAAACATTAAAATGTGTAAAAAAGCTGTATTTTACATATTATCTTAGCATTCAGTGGAATGCCCACGCTTCTTATAATTTCTACTAAATATATAAATTCTTGGAATTAAAATTGGAGCGTCGGTGGTCTAGTGGCTAGGACCGCTGCCTCCTGTCCGGGAGCCGCGGGTTCAATCCCCACCGCGTACCAATGTGTTTCCGAATTCATGTGTACGTTTATTCCGCTCTTACGCTGAAGGAAAACATCGTGATGAAACCTGCACACTCCTGCGAAGAAATTCAAAGGTTGTGTGTGAAGTCGACCAACCCACACTGGGTTGACGTTTGACGTAAATGATGATGATTCTTATGTATGATGATGTAAAAATTCTTAGGAAGTTATTGTGATTTTGCTGCGCACTCAGCATCATGAAAGTCGTATATCTTTCAGCCAATAATGATAAGTTACTTCAATTTGCCTAAATTTTTACGAGCACCTTTATTGCACCATTAAACTCTCGAGATGGAGCAAAAAAGCCGCTCCATCTCTTCTATCCTCAATCCTACACGAACCGGTTTCGGAAAAAGAATTATTATTTTTAATACGGGCTGCCAATACTCGTACTAAACCAGAATATAACAACTCTGTAAAATAAATTGAAATTAAAAAAGAAAAAAAAGCGGCCAAGCACGTGTCATTTCACGCAAAGTGTAGGATTCTGTAGTTGTCCAATACTACTTAGGTACCCGTATAAGACAGTGAATATTCATCAAAATATTTTTCTATGATATTTGTAGTACCGTAAGTATTACATTTTATAAGTTGGTCTATTATTCGATAACCCGTAAAGCCTATTTGATGTTGATAGTTTTATTCATCACTATTCACTACCTACTACCGTGAATTTTTTTACATTTCTATATACAACGTTGTTGTTGGGTTTGTCCCGCGGTCCGTAATTTTACTAGAAGTTTTATTATAATAAATATGAATAGGTACACAATTAATTATCAAACAAAAATGGTTTCAGCAAACAAATTTCTCCGGTCCTAACAAAACCTGGCAAAATTCAATTGCTCGCTGGAGTTATGTTCGAAAACGGGCGTAATCACCTTTGTTTATTTTCGTCAGTAATTACGGTGTACGGAAAGCGAAGTTGGTAGTTTGGCTAACTTCACACTGTTCACGGTACGTTGCGTGGTTGCCGAGCGGGCTCTGTTTACACCGAGAACTAGGCTGTAGAATATGAATTTAGAGCACGTTTTCAAATCACAAGTTTATGTTTTTGGAAATGGCTCCAATGATGTTTTCATTCTCATTGTTTAAACGCTTGCTTAGTTAATATTGAGGTACTTTAAAGTCGTCTTCTTTTTTAACTATATATTTAATCATTCATACTTGCGATTGCCGGCACTTGATGAAACTCCATAGCATTGATGATGATGGTCGATTTCAGCCATGGCTACCACTTCGACTCCTAGTCAGTCGGGCGCTAGTACATACGAGTAATTACAAAATTAGACGAAGCCACAACAACATTTCACCCATGCAATATAATGTGAACATAATTTTACGCCGTGTGGTGACGGCAGAGTAGAATACATTTGTCACCAACCCCTACTCTTCCCGAGGTTTTGTCGTTAGAGGCGAGTTAGGGACTACACATTGAACAGGGAACGGGCAGCAGCGCTCTCTGATACAGTGACCTTTTAATCTGCAATCTCCAACCCGCCTGCCAAGCGTGGAGATTATGGCAAAACCCTCCACTTAAGTGGAGGAGGCTCATAATCCAGCAGTGGACTGTAACGGGCCGTTGATGATGATAATTTTATAACCCCTGAAGATGCTGTGAAGCGAAACCGGTCGAGTTCATTCAAATATAAACATGTGGAATGAGTACAAGTGTTGGTTTCATTATTAGTATAGAGGTATGTTTAATGTTACACGTACAGAGTAAAGGCGGCTGCGATCTCGCCATCTTCGAATAAAAGTGGAACTACATATTAACGCTACATTTTGGGAATATTCGTAAAGTCTGAAAA
The DNA here is from genome assembly GCA_951230895.1 of Carpatolechia fugitivella. NCBI lineage: Eukaryota > Metazoa > Arthropoda > Insecta > Lepidoptera > Gelechiidae > Carpatolechia > Carpatolechia fugitivella. The sequence goes on along the minus strand of OX579659.1, from coordinate 10,544,629 downwards.
CTACATGCACGGTACTTTGTCAAATCAGTTAAATCAGTCCAAGCTGTGAACGAACAAAAAATAAGGATACATAAGAGTATTTCCACAAAATGTTTACCTTTCCAGTGTTTTTAGATCCTAGTTTTCGTCATGGAACGTCGTACACAGAGAATTTTTGCATTCAGTCGACAGTTAACTTAGTTTTTTTCTTATTTCAACATGCAGTTAGTTAGCACAAAAATAAAATCTCTTTTGATGAAAGGACCAAAATTTCATACAAATGAATTCAATGTGAGTATTAATAATAACACGACTCTGAAGTTTAGTTAGGTTTTTATACAAAACTATCTTAACTGCGTAGTGGATAGTTGACTTGGTGAGCTAGGCGCTGGGCGTGTCGCCGGTAGGCTGGGCAAGGTAGCGCAGGACCGCTTATGTTAGAAACCTACGGGGGAGGCCTATGTTCAGCAGTGGACGTCTTCCGGGTAATATCAACATGATCTTCTTAATACGTCTCTTTATAAAATAACGCATCGATAAAATTTGAGCTGCTAACGACGTAACCTCTAGTACTTAGACAAAACTATCTTCTGAAATTCGTCGCTTAATCAATATTCAAATGTTCCATTCAACATGCCAACTGGCTGGTATTTTACGTAAATTCTCCAGAGGTAACCAACCGTTCTCTAACTAGTTCCAAATTATAATCAAACGTATTTCATAAAGTTTGTAGAGGCCTTATCAGGAATTGTTGCTAATAGGTTCACCATAATTAAACAGGAGCGCGTGTTTGGAACAAGCTCAACTAGAAACTTTGGAACTGAAAATTATTGGCCCTATTAAAATTTGAATATATAATATAGCTCAAAGGTAAGATTCCTCTCGAAGTTGGTCCAGGCTGAAAGATTTATTCAAATAAAGAACATTTTTAGTAACGAACTTATATTTCAACTTTGGAAATGAATTTAGAGCTCTATTAAGGCTTAAGACAATTTGAATACATAAATTGTATTATTGGATGTTCAATTTTCCACCAAAGTTCAGAAAACAGTTCTCTTAGTTGATTATCTTTAAACAATTATAGAATCTAACAATGTAATGTTCGTCTCAAATATTTGTTCATGTACCGCAAAATCTAAAAAAGTATTTATTTGATATTTATTCTAAAATAATATTTTTCGGATATAAGTATTGTACTTAAAACAATAAATTGATTTTTCAGATACCTATTTATTATACATTATAAATAATTGTATTACCTCATACATAAATAACCATTGATATAAAAAAAACAAAGGGGCCAATGACTGCAATAGTACAGAAATAAAAACTCAATTCGAACTTTCAATTAATATTTGTTTTTCAACGAGTAGGATTACTCTAAAAGATAGATACCTATTTGACATCAGAGTGCAGCGCTAAGATAAAATTGATATATACTTTAGATGAATTTTGAATAAAAGAACATCATATTTTCCCAGAAGAATATTTCCGACTAGATATTTTAACAAACCCTATGCGGTTTCGGTATACACCATAGTGCTTGCGGCGTGAATGGGTGTTCCATGTACGTCTAGATAGTGCGTCGTCTGGGATGTGCGCAGGACACGTTGTGGTCGAGCGAGTGACAACTGACAATGTGGTCACGGCCTTCAAGACAAACACACACAAACTTCTCGTTACATAGTGAGATAGTGTTAAATAGCAGATTAATGTTCATAATTAATTTACAAACAAGAAAAGTCGACTCGTCCACGGAGATAGGTAATAAAAATAGTTTTGTAAAATCCTAATTCGAATGAGGCGTATTAAAAAAGAATACTTAGATTTCCTTAAAAGCAAAACTAGCAAATTTATAATAATAACTGTCATTTGTTTTTTTAGTCGATGGTACAGTTTTTTTGCCACAATATTTTTTACTGTATTATTTTTTGTGTTTTATACATCTTTGAATACTTAACTGACAGAAGTCTCCAAAATCACCTAAACAAAAAAAACTTTACTTACTTACTTCGCTGGCTCAGCGACCCAACTTGGAGCTTTCTTTTTTATAAAGCTGCTTTGTTTTTAGTAACCAGAAATGCCGCACGCTATCATCTATTCTAGGTACTACATGAACAGAATTCCTGTAACAACACGCCCTCTATCGCGTTGTGACGTTCGGTTTAATTTGCGCCACGTCACGCCCTGACATCATGACGTCACAGCCACGTCCGACTCGCGCAGACGTGTTGCGGTCTGCGAGTGACAACTGACATGCGGTCATGGACGCCTGTTAACTTCAAGTCCGTTCATAATCATGATCGTACAGTAATTCAGTTAGTTTACGATGTCATTGTTTTACTTGATACTTGATAATAAGCCTGTCTGTTTTTGTATTTCTTTCTTGAAACAGATCCCTAGTCTATCGCCTGCATCCTGTCTAACCCAAGCTTAACCAAGACACTCTACTATTTACGTGAAATTTAACATGTTCACTAATAAATTAACATTTCAACTTTTTACTAGACAGTGTACCTACAGGTACCCTCTTGACTAGCGCAATCGTAGAATACGAGTTACGAGTTACTATTAAAAGCAAGTAAGTACGAACATGAAACCTTTAACATGAATCTAACTCTATCACACATAAATCACTGGCTCAGAGTACAAGAGTTATCTCCCAACAAAGGAGACAAACAGCAGCACATCAGCGGAAATTACTCAACTTTGAAGAAGCCAAGCCTTTAATTTCCCCGGAGTAGTATCGCGACAGTTTACCATCGACTATTTATCGGAATGTAGGTATCCCTACATCTCAGTCATTTTGTGGGTAGTTGCATATTTGTCTATAAGGTTCAAATTGTATAAATTGACGAACATTTTAATAATACGAGTAATAAATCACTTGAAGATCTAAATACCACAATAAATATGCGCTGTAGTAAAAAAAAATCCTCAGAGAAAAATAACTTTTGGGCAATTTCGTAAACTGTGATCTGTCCATCTTTTCTTTTTTAAAACCAATAAATATTGTTACAGAGCAACCAATTCACGCAGTGCAAAATCAAGTACGAGAACAAGACGTCGAGAAACCCATACAAAACTCTACACAAACAAACAATATTATGTAACTAAACTAATTTTGACTAAGGATAAAACGTAAATTTGAGTGTAAATTAAATACTTACAGGTGGTTCATGAGTTTAAATTGGGTGAGCATTCTATGTTACGTTGAATATTACAAAGTTGAACGTTCTATTGATATTGTAACCTACCTACATTGATACAATAATGATAATGTAAAATGTGAACGGCAATTCGAACTAAAAAAATGTTATTTAAGTTCTTTTCTCATGTAAGTGACCGTAGGTCTTTAGTGAAAATAAAGCTTCTTTAAACCTAAATCAGATCTGCACGGACCTCACTCGCAACAAGTTGTATCATTTCAACCCTCTCCCTGACCAACTAGCTACACACGCTACTCCCCAATATATGAATATAAATAATAATACTGATAAATTTAACTATAGTAACTAAGTTACTTAAGACCATAGTTAAATTTATCAGTGTCTAGATGATCCTCCTGTACCTTGATGGTGGAATGCTTTGAGCCGCTATCCGTACAGGAGGATCACCTTGCGCCTGTTCGATCGCTACGTACAAAATGTGTTATTGAATTTATAACTTATATCTACAAAACTGACGAAGACATACAGAAATATACCCCTTTACTTAAAAAAAATAAAAAAATAATATGTGGGGACATCTTCACACACGGCCATCTGACCCAAACTAAGCAGAGCTTGTACTATGGGTACCAGACAGCTGATATACATTACATACATAGATAAATACATACTTATAAACAACCAGACACAAGGCAAACACAAGTGCTCATCACACAAATGTTTGCCCTGGGCGGGATTCAAACCCGCGACCCTGTGTGTCGGAGGCAGATACACTACCACCTGGGCTACGGAGCCGTCAACTTGCAGCGGTGGAGTCTTCCTGTTAGCTCTACGTTTATTCAACGCTTTTACAATAAAAGAAACCATCATGAAACCTTCACACACCTGCGAAATTTAAAGGTTGGCTGTGTGAAGTAGATCAGCCCTCACTATTATTTTGATATTTCTGATTGTACCGCCATTTAGTACCAGTTCTCTTTCTCATTAAAACATGTGAGTGGTTGACCAAAAAGGATTGATTTCGAGTAAATCGCGTTTGAAGTTTCGTGTAGGTAAAGTTTCGACTCGTGCGCGGGCTCACAAAGAAATTCATAAAAAACCATCTACGGCACCTAAAAATATTCTGGTTAGACCAAAACAAAGTTAAAAGACCACAGTTTCAAGAATTCAAAAAATATATGACGGTTTCCAATCCCTCCAGGTCCCTTTTTGGTCAACCACTCACACATCGTATCTGTTTACCAAACATCAAATCCCTTCCGCGGATTTATCACAAACGTCCAAACATTGACATTTATAATATTAGCCGGTGAAGCTTAGTCTCCTCCTGTTGTTCCGTCTGAACATCTCACAAACTTCCCGGTCTAATTGATCGTATTTCAACTAACTCCCTCAAGGGCCCGCGTCCAACTAGACTCGCACAACTGTCGTTACAGGAATTGTTGTTATTTGTTCTCTAGTTCGGTTATTAAAGGCTGAACACGTAAACAATCAATTGATAGGCTTCGGTCGGGAGCTTTATCTATTCATCATTCATCAACAGCTCTATACGTCCACTCCGAGGGGCTCGAGCCTACCCTAAATTAGGGCGATTAAGCCTTAGTCGACCGCGGGTTGGTCGACTTCACACACAACCTTTGAATTTCTTCGCAGGAGTGTGCAGGTTTCATTACGATGTTTTCCTTCATCGTAAGAGCGTCGAATTAACATACAAAAAAACACATTGGTACGATGGGGATCGAACCCGCGTCTCCCGGACGGGAGGCAACGGCCCTAGCCATTTGACCACCGATGCTCTTGCCGGTGTGCTTTATCTATGCTTAATCTGTTAAATGTGCAACACTGTTACGTATTTATTATCTTAAGAAATTATTACCGGTACATAAACTTCTGGAATTCGCCTTAAAGACTACTTATTTTTTTAGATTTACATTTCTAGATTTTTTTTTGTAGGTTGATGAATATGACATTGATAGTCGTATAAAAACACACTGGAACATATTCTTCTCACTTGTCTAGACTAGAAATAACGTGTTCAAAGATAGTTCAATTTCATTATAACAACAAAACGTTTGAATAATTCGGATCTACATATCCGACCAAAATCACTTTTTATCATTGTAGGCATACTGAAAGTCTCTGGATCTGGCCACTTACAATAAAAGAATGAAAAAACAATTATGGAATTCGAAAATGAACTCTTTGGGAACATGTTACTTTTTAATTTGCGAGACTGCTAAAAAAAGATCCGACCTAATGCTTCTCATTTCGAGAATTGTGTAAGTATTTTTAGGCTGACACTTTAAATTCTCACTCCAAACACAAACAAAAGATAAGAAATTAAATAAATAAAGATAAATCAAAATAGCACTCCTTTATGGGGCAATGTAATAAATATTATTTGAAATAAGATGTAATAAAAAAAAATTATCGTGTAGGTCAACAATACAATACAACAATACAATCTTTTCTCTTTTTAATTATTCCTGTGAACAGAACATCTCTTAATTATACTTTCAGAAATGCACAAACATTTTATTAGAATGCAAACTCGGTCTGAGGAATTTTTACGGCGACGGCAGCACTCTCATCTCGTTCCGCAGCCATCCTGAGCATTTGCTGAACTTCTAACAATATTTATATCTCCTCATTTCATCTTATATCCGTTCGTAATATCTGAAGAGGAATACGCCGTTAGCCGTAGCGTAATTTTCAGTAAATCTCAAATGCAATAGACATCCGTCTGTAAAAAGGAAGAAATCCTTATGAAATGGGTCATGATTTTTAAAGGCTTCTTTAATATTGAATTACCTTCTTTCAGTATTTTTCTATCTAGAGGCAGTATATTTTTAGTGACGTTCCACTTATTCAGCTTGTGAAGTGTACTATATTAGTAATAAACACAGTTTGCAAAGCTAAAACAGGATTCAAACGATTACTTTTTAGATTAAAAAGATCTTATCGAGCAAAACGAGATGAGGAATGAGAGCACAATAACACCAGTTAAAGTGCTGGTTTTATTATTATTTACTAATAGACATACAAATGATTACGTAGTGTTGCAAGAACCGGCGTTCATTATATTTGGTGGTTTCAGTACCCTATTTATGATGTGAAGTCCCAACGCAGAGTTTAAGTAAAATGCTGTCATACTTATCTGTTGCTTATCTCTCCGTTTATTACTTACAAAAACATGTCGATTCGAGAATGCCAGATACACAAGAGTCCTTTATTACAATTTTCAATTCCATTAAAGTAAACAAACCGGAAACTAGAGCAGTTCCCGCAATCGCTCCAGTAACGATTCCACGTATTCCAATTGCAAATTCTCAACTACACTTCAACAACTATTTCAACACAATTAAAGTTGTATTGGTGCTGTTAATTCCAGTTGTAACTATTTGTCCTGCAACAACGTAACAAAGTAGATAGGTACTTGTATTAAACTGTTTTGGCCACGTCAAACGGTTGTGTTGTAGGTAACGGTACCGACAAGCTATTCTGGACACATTTCAAGAAGTTATGTAAAGTCCCTCGAGATGTTTAAAGTTAATATAGTTGTGCAATTTGATTTCGGAAAGACATTGCATTTAGTTTTTGTCTGTGTTGTCGATATAAAAATAAATTTAATTGATTGAAATTATAAAATTTCATTACTGGAAAAATCAAGTTGCACAAAATTACCGAAGAAGCTTCTTGCAATTTGCATCTGCAGAGAACTTTCTAGAGACCGACTATGAAATGTACGAGTACTTACAGTTCACCCATTTAACTCGGGAAAGAAACGTGTACATCTCAATTAGTAGACGGGATGGGATTGAGTTGAGCATTTTACTTTCATCGCACTAACACAAGCACGGACGCAGACGTCGCAACTTGAAGCAATTGCGTCTTCAAAGGCGTTCTGAGTAACAAAGTTTTACGTAGATTAAGCGTAACAGCGCCGTAATGCTAAAGAGCCCAAAGACACAAGTAGAGATGTGCCTGTCATCAACAGTACTTTCAAGTAGCTGTTACAATCCTATCTGGTTGCTATTTAATTGTTTATAGTGAAATTTGAAACATATATAGGTACTTTTCTAAAACAGATAAGTTGCTTAACTATTTTGTAGTCAATTTAAATAATTTAATAAAACAGGGGATGATGTGTTATTCGCTTTTTAATTCTTCTTCTGCTTTTCATTAGACACTTACACAAAAAATGTTACTTCAAATCGACAAGACGGAAAATAGAATAAATGCGCTTTATATAATGTTAAACTTTCGCGGTCATTATCATATTATCGCGGCAAGCCCGTAAAATGTCTCATAAATGCGCTTTAGATTTAAAGCCACGTTTGGGTACAAGAGATGTGGGCAAACCACCCCAGATAGTCCAACGATGATCAGGAAATCTGGCATATGCCCAACGGTAAGTGAAATAAATGCTGGGCAGCAGGCAAGCATAATCATAAAATAATATTAGGTGATTTCCGAAATATTCATAAACTAACCTCAATCTTATTGAGGTCACTGCAACGGTAAAACACTTGATATACTTCAAGTTGAAACACTTAAATTAATACAAAGTAAGCATGATAAACCAATATCACTGTCTCCAAGCATCCCTACTGTTCGGTTACTCACTTGAAACTCGTTTCTACTAGTCGCCTGCTCTAAAAAGTCCTCAATTAAAGGGAATTGTCTGAAGGAGCAACAACAATACTTAATTACGCTTAAAATTGTTCAAACTTTACCTCTGAATAAAATTCAATGCGAACTGTACTCTTACTTTTTAGAAGATTCTTTTTTATTTCTTTAGGATAGAGTTATTATGTTAGTGGTAAGTTATAAGTTTTGAATTCTATAAATATAAATTCAAGCTTCAGATAAAGTTTTACGAATTTTATCTGATTTGAATTCATGCAAAATGAAAGAATCTTCATAAAGTGAAAGAAGCACTTACCTAAATAGACTATACCACCTAAGTCATTGACCGAGCGAGCGCGAACCGCGAGCGAAGCGTCTCCGTATCAACTTGGCTAAAATGCTTTTGTATCTATCTGTCCATCTGTCGATCTGTTTGTTCTCTTCTACAGGTCGCGTTTCTCAACCGATTCTCGTGAAATTTTGTGAGCAGGTTCGATAAATTAATAGATTTTTTTTGTCGAGTTAGTTTCTGGAAATTTTAAAAAATTACGGAGTTATGAGGGTTGAAAACGTAAAAATAACATAAATCAGCCATTTCAAAACATATATACCTATAGATAGATACTGCGAGGTCTACAGCTCACAGAGCCACTAGTTTTATTAGACATACATAACTATGTAAGTATCCCTACATCTCAGTTATTTTGTAAGTAGTTGCATATTTGTCTAAAGGTTCAAATTGTATAAATTGACGAACATTTTGGTAATAAATCAGATCACATCAAGTTGTATCATTTCAACCCTCTCCCTGACCAACTACACACGCTACACTCCAACCTGTTGGTAAAACTAGATGCATTATTTTCATATGAGAATTACATACAATAAATCATTTTCTTATGCCCAAAGGGATGAGTAGAGCTTTTACCTAGTTGACTCACAGTAAGTATACAATTTAACCACATTTGGCAACAAAGTAGTAAGCTGATCTTTGTGTTTTTATTGCACCCAATTAGTAAAAAACCCAACGGCCTGTGTCGACCGACACCCAAGTCACGGTATAGGTAAATAGTACTAGCCCCACGGGAAGACATGGGTTTGCCCAATTTATAAGAATAACAACGAACACGACACACGACACGACATGAAAGAACAACACGGCACGGAACTACACGGCTATGGTGAATTGATATCCTAAAATATTTTTTCTGCAAAATAACAAACTTTATCCCTTTTCCAGGGTCACATCTGCGCCTGTCTGTCATTCGTTTCGTCCCCATGCATATTTCACTCAAAAACAAAGCCATGAATATTTTTGTCATTCAAAAAAGTCAATTTTTGTAAAAAAGCTCTTACGAATCCGCAGCATGCAGCCCAAAGGACATTTATACTGAAACGGAATGACGAAAATAGTTCGGTATCCACTGGTGCTTCGGTTTGGCTTTTCTTCTAATATCCGGGCAATAGAGCAATGGTAGGAACCGTCGAAAATATTGTCGCAACATGTGTTAGTAAACATAGATTCATCTGATGCACTTGCTATCTCTCCCCGAGGAATACAAATGCCCTGTTTCTTGTAAATAGGCGCAGGGGCGCATACATTACGTAAACACATTTAATACCTAAAATGCGCCGCCGTATTTTAGCCGGCGCAACAAAATTGAGAATTTTATGGAAACTGTCGAGTAAAGATGGTGCTGGGTGCCGGCCATTCTTTATTGTAGTCTGTGCTTTGATGTCTACAAAAGTTTTATAGTTTGTTGTGTCTGCTGCACTGGAGTACCAGTGCATTTTATTAGTGTAGTATATTAATGCACTTACACCAATGATATTTTAGTAAAGATAACGTATATTCATACTGTTCGGTGTTCTAATTTGATTCCTTTGTAATGCTGGCAGGCAGGTATTTTGCTGCTACTACGCGACTGTTTTTTGTCTTTTTCTTCAATCAAATTACGACAATTGCCTTAATTGGACCGCCTCAGTCATTGATAAATCAAAGGCCTCAGTTTCTGCGCGCTAGTGCGACATCTACCTCACTTATATATAACATCATTGATTAAACGGTTTAAATAAAATGGTAACCACCTTTATGTTAGTTATTGGTTATGGATCAATATTGTCCGAAATGAACCATTTAATTTTTTAAGCTTTTAAGCTTTTTTTAAGATTTCGGTTGAGATATTTCGGCAAGCGTGTTTGTTTGAACTCTTGAAGATTACTTCAATTTCCTACTTCGGGTTAAAAAGATTTTCATTAGATAAATACTCCTGTTATCTGGTTCACCAACCCCTCTTTTTAAGAAAAGATATTTATTCAAACCTTGCACCCTTAAATTAGCTTGAGGGTTAAAAGAGGCCCGCAATCGGGTTAGACTTAAACGACGTCTTCATCGATTTGATCCCGATAACTCAAAGATTAGGGCGGGGTTTGTTTAACAAGGCAAGATTACAATGTTTTTCCTTGAAAGCAAAGAAGTGGGGTTAAGAGGTTATCCAACAAGATGGGAGTCTCTTGCTACGGCGGCGTAGCAATTTAATAATAATAATAATAATAATAAAAATCTTTATTTCTTTATTTAAGGTATTATTGTAATTGTTGAGTTTAGAACGTTTATTAGGCAACTGACAATAGAACATAATAATAATAATAAAGGTGAACTGAAGAAGTTTCCGCATAATAGATGTTTATTTCAGGTAACTAAAACAATACAATAGGTACAGCTTCAGACCCATAGATATATAAAAATATAAATATAAAAACAAATGACATAAAGTAATAGGTGGGTACTCACAACACAACATAAAACAAAAGGTATCAAAACTGTAAATTCAAAAATATTATCTAAAGAGAACAAACTCACCGGCCAGTAAATCGTCTGCTACGGCTATGGGCTACTATAGTGTCTAAGTTCTTCATCGTGTACATTGTTGGTAGATTATTTATCGAATAAAAGCGAATCTTAAGAAAATGGTGCGGCAATATTAAAATATGTAATGATCTGCGATCTTTTTACACGTTTTGTTTGTAGAAAGAATCATAGTTTTAATATTAATTCATACTACACCTTGAATAGCACACCTTGAGCAAACTACGTGGAGAATAAAGGAAGAGGCCTTTGTTTAGCAGTTGATGATATTCAACCGATAAATACGCAAGTTCTAAAAGCACGTCGCCTGGAGCAAATGCGAGCTTTCAGAACCAATATGATAAGTGGCACGTTCAAAAAAGCATATCAATTTCCTCACAGAACCAATCTCATTGACTCCTTTTTGCGATTTGTAAAGGGTTGTGCCACTACTTGTAATCACTACGCACTGGGCTGTACTAATGAGTTCCGTCCCTTTCAATCACCCTCACAAAAAATCCGGCTAACTCCTTGCTGATTAATCGCTCACTTGCTTCCTAATAAATGTCACAGTTTAATTTTCTGCCTTTTTCTGCCAACACGGTATATACCTATACAAGTATAATGTACCATGACGATGATAGGTAGGTATTTGTTTAAGGTGACCTTTTGGGGCCATGGTTTATTTTTATTTTTATTGGTTTAAGAAACTCGCTGCTAGAAGCGAATGAGGTCTAATTTTTTGCTCGAGATGGACTATCAGAACAGGCGTCAGGCATATCATGGAACTTAATTATACATAAAAATATAATATGCGCATGCACTTTAAGCGTCTATCTAATGCTGACTGACTAATGCCTACTATAACGTGCCATCCATGATAGCTTTGACGTCGAAAAATGATTTGTCTAATGTCGATGACCTTGCAAAAATTATGATTTATTTCTAAAGACATCGGCAGATTGAAAAATAAGTCCAGGCAGATCCCATACAATATATAAAGACCACTTCACTTTTTGGAATTTGTCTCTTTTCGGAACATCATTGTACCAAACGAATTTTAACCTTTATGTATTGAATTCATCCTCAATACTGTTGTATCTTACCTAACTTCAACCCAAGGAATTTGTTACGAGAAATGGGACCCAGCTTACATGTTCATACCTGTTCTCATTAACATCTTGTAGCGTCCTGCCCGTGCCGTCCGTCTGCCGGGTCGCACTTGTGATTTCCCAAGGGCGAACCTCGTTAATAATTCAACGTACCCCCCACCGGGCTACCCGGACTCACCTTACTAAAACGCAAATAATTAATAATACAAGTGCTGAAACTTTAGTTGTGATCCAACCCGACTGACTGACCACTTCTGTGGATTCCTTGGACAGTTCCGAAGTTTCTTGAAACGTCGTGAATTTAAAATGGGGTAAACATTTGTTGTGCATAGTCTTCAGTTCAGCACATTTCTGCGTTTTACTACAAGTGTCACAAGTCAAAAATTTTGTTTGTAAGGAAAGTTAAGTTTATACGAGTAATATTATGTTTTGGATGATTCTAGCCACTTTTTGTAGAAAGCGTCTAAATCATTATTCCAACAGCTCTTTTGGGTCTGCTTTGAGATCCATCTTCAGGCACTCGACAAATCTTAAATTTAGCCTACTATTTTTATGAGAAATTTTGTAAACGGTGTTGGAAGACTAGAGTTTTTTTTCGTTTTAGGTTAGTTTCTTTTGTTTGTAGTCATTTATTATATACTAGCTTTCCGCCCGCGGTTTCACCCGCGTTAAATGAGTGTTCCCGTGGGAACAAAGTGTTTTACCGCAGTAAAAAGTAGCCTATGTCCTATTCCAAGACCTAACCTACATGTGTGCCAAATTTCATCTCGATTTGTCCAGTGGTTGAAGCGTGATTGAGTAACAAACATCCAAACATCCAAACTTTCGCATTTATAATATTAGTAGGATTAACCAGTTAATTACAGAATGACTGTTACAACTCATATGTAAAATAAATAATATATTAATCAGGGTCTATCAAATATATAAATAAAATTTTATATTGCAGAATATATTTAAAATTATGTATTATGGACATCTCAACTATTATATTAGATCTATTGCTGTTATTGCTGTTACATTGTAAGTTCCACAAAGCTGTTGATTATGATAATAAAACAGTGAGTCAAATAAATTAACATGCAGATTTAATATATCAATACCTAAAATTATTTTATGTATAAAGATGAATTTCAGACGCCCTAAACCATTTACATAAAAGGCGCCCATATATTACGGGGCGCCAATAAGCTGTGCTGCACACGTGACGGTCGCAAAAGGGCTCTAGTGCAATTTTTCAGGACCGCACGAGATGCAAAAATAAAAGGGCAATGGAGGGGTGTTTGAGTATAATGAAAAATGTACTCCCATTCGCGAACGCTTTATATGAGTATGTTAGAGTGATTTGTATGATAATATGTATTGTGTGATATAATTTAGACATGCCGGTTGCCTACTTAAATATTTCAGTTAGATATTACGACTTAGATTAAAAGTCTACAACTTTTTTTTTTCTTTGGCTTCTCAGAAAAATATCGGACCTTATAATAAAAATACATAATCAGAGCAAAAAATCTGTTACCAAGCTCCACTTGTACGGTATAAGTTAATAATGTGGTTTAATGACTACGTTTTTTTATTTCATTTTATTTATTTATTAGGGAAACATACAGTCATAAATGCTTATGTCTACGACAATATTACTCAAATATGATTACAACAAGGTAAGTAAACGTATGAGAGCTTAATAGTAACAGGTCATTTACCTAACTTAGTATTAGTTAAGATGCGCAAGTGCGGTAGGTATGTGATTACAGTCATGTAGCAATTAGAAGAGCACGCTCCATCAATAAGATCGGGTCAGGAGTGGTCGTTTCAGGAAGCCCGGTACTAAATACAATCCACATGAATTTAGTAGGGGATGAATGAACACGAGGGCGGCCGACAAGACACATGGCCTCGGCCAGTTAATATATGACTGTTTTTTTGTTCAGGTTAATGAACTTTAATGGGTGTACATTGGTGGGCAATGACCTTTTGTATTTAGAAAAAATGCCGAGTAACGTTTGCACATTTTACAGTCGGAGAATATTTAGCAGAAAGAAAAATAAACATTACATGAACTAACTTTTCTAGAGATATGATTTGTGTTTTACAACCTTTATTGCATTTAAGATTCGAAATCGATTGGTACCTGCCCATAAGTGGCTTAAGAGGAGGGTTAATATACCAATATCAGATATTATTTATCAATGGTATGTAATTGGATACCTTCTCAAACATGCTACTGATGGTTCATTAATAAAATATGGTTTGTGGTATCGACAGCTGTCGACACCTGTCACTTCCACCTGAATAATATTAACGGTAATTATCATAGAATGTAATTATCTGCGACAATGTTTTGAATATTCTGCGAATTAATCCAAAGCCGCGGTCAGACTGGCGACTGCTGACTATCAATCAATTAGGCTCGGTTACACTAATCTAAAATTTAGCGCATCGCTCCCTGGTTAATTATCAATGAACAATTCGTTCGCATTAATAGAATAAAGAAACTTATTAGTTGATCAGTTGAAATGTACTAGGAAAATTATAGCAGAAATCATACGGGTTTTCTTAAAGTAAATTTACTTGATATTGGAAGGTATAGGTATAGAAATTCACACTGAATTGGCGTTTCTAAACCTAAAATTATCAGATTGAGTAATATACTTTACCATCAGCCCCAATTTATGATTCATTTATCGCCCTAATTCAGGATAGGCTCGAGCCCCTCGGTGGGGACGTGTATAATCTGTTGATGATGACTCTCTACTAAATTACTGTCACTACATTTCCACCCACACGCAAAATAGGCGCATTAGACAATTGACAAATTGACCCTTTACTAAATGGGATAGCAATTGGATACGCCTCACCATCACCCATTTCTTACGTGCGTTACACACAAACAAATCGTCTTGCAAATAACTTAATAAATAAAACACACAACATACCAAAACCTTTTTCTTTCGAACTAACGCAGAAGTTCTGCGACAATAAAGAAGTTTTCCAAATAAAGGGTCGTTTCTACAAGTTACTTGACAAAAGCGATAGCGATCATCATTTACAAGACGTCAAACGAACCCAACAGGAGAAAGTCAAACGTAAACAAGCCGCGGAAAACATTCGGAGGAACACGTTGAAGGTTTCCCGCGTGACCTGGAACTGTACAAGAAAGTAAATACACAATTTACCTACGTTGTTAAGTACAGGTTATTAGCTACCTTGACACGTTTTATTCAGGCTCTAATAAAGTTACTTTATCGATTGGTTAACACCAAAACGTACATAAACACGTGTCTATTTCAAAGATGCGATACTTAGATGTTTGTGCAGATGCGTAATCTTCGCTACACGGTCGTATCTTGGCTAGATAAGATAATCCCCACAGATATTGTTGTGATACACCCCTTGTAGAATAACCAAAATATCTTAATTTATTAACAACATAATATTATTCCTTATATTGGTCGTGTGGTGACGGCAGAGTAGAATACATTTGTCACCAACCCCTACTCTTCCCGTGGGTGTCGTAAGAGGCGACTTAGGGACTACACATTGAATAGTGAATGGGCAGCAGCGCTCTCTGATACAGTAATCTTTTAATCTGCGATCTCCAATCCACCTGCCAAGCGTGGAGATTATGGCAAAACCCTCCACTTAAGTGGAGGAGGCACATAGTCCAGCAGTGGACTGTAATGGGCCGTTGATGTTGATGATGATTATTCCTGATAAATAAATAAATATATTTATATAAATAAATTAAAACAAAAAATATATACCTACCTACATATTCTGTATCCTAATAACTTACTACTGAATACTACTCTTTAACTAACTATTTACTAACCAACAAACAAAACAACATTATTATTTTATTATTATGGATTCACTTACTTCGATCAGATACAGACTGGCAAACTCACACTGAAACATTTCTTACAAAAGTATCAGTTTCTCGCGTAACTACGTTTTGGTCGGAAAATAAAATTATAGAGTGCCTTTTCGCAGAAGGAGAGCGTAACACACTCGGATCGCGGGCCGCATACTAAACGCAAGAACGGCGGAGGAGCCTCCATCGAGTATCGATTTCTAGAAATTTCCACCGCAAACATGTCTATTCGGACAGGTAAAATACAGTAGAATGTTTTCAATTACTATTTGGATACCCCGAACATTCGAAAAAGTAAAAATATAAGCAGATAAAACATTTCATACCAACTGCTACTTAAATGTTTACTATTCAATGCTACACGCGAGCGGCTACTAAATAAAAGATGGGACCTATTCAAACCCATCGTGAAATATTATCTCCAAGGAATACCTATCGCATAAAAACGTGCCTCGAAAAACGGCCTCTGTGGAAATGTTGCCGCGAAAACTATGAAAAAATAAAAAGGAGTAGAGTGAAGTCCCATGTCCACGATACGTGATGCAGCTCCCTGAATACAAACGACAAATAACGAAATAGCTGCGGTGGCCGGCCTGACCCCACGCCAACCCTCAAGTCCATACCCTTTTAAAAACCGCAAATAGATAACGTTTTTAAGCGCCAAATACTGTCAAACACAGTACACCGCTAAAACCAATAGCTATTATCGAAATCAAAGACAAACAAAGAAAAACACGGTACAAAGTGGAGTGAAGAAACGTTGAAATGACGTAAAAATTACAAAGGGGAGAACGTTTTAAGTCTCGAGCCGCGTGTCTGATTGAGCAGGATGGAGGTGGGGAAAAGAGCAAAGGTAAATCCCTCCCGACCAAACAGCACTTAAGGATGTCCACTTAACGTTTGGAGTAGGAATGAAAGCGGCCAGAGCCCAATAGCTCGGCGGCCAAAGTAAATAGATGAAATTTCTTTTCACTCGACTGAAGTTCACAAACGGACTGTATTAATAAAGGATTCGCATTAACCTGCTACATTTTCTCTTGTATTCCCAAATGAAGTGTTTTTGATATCTTACAAAGACTGAGTTAGTGCGAGCCCTTAGTGTATTGCGACTCAATAATATAACATTTTGTTTCAATATCATTTGAGGCTATTTTTATTGGAAATTCATGGTTCTCAACGAAATTATTTTAGAAATAGATTTTTATTTTCTGTAGTTTCCAAAATTGTTCCATAAAAATAAGATGTCAGGTAATTAATGACAAATATAATTATCGTTTTCCAAACAGGCTAGTTTTAAGCATATTTCTTTTTCTTTTTATACAAAGTTCTGTTTTTTTTTTTAAGTTGTTAGACCACTATTCGATGCCCTACAATTCCACTTGCAGTTGTTACAGAATCCCGGTGTCTTCATCTTGTATTCCGTTGTTTCATTGTTTCACCAACTCGTTCCCGTAGTTCCCCCAAGATTTAGTTGGAGAATGTTTGCAGTACAGGAAACAATTGGCCTTGTCCAGTCTCTGTTGTACGAAGTAGGTAAGGTATCTCTATCTCTTGAGAGCAGTCAGATATCAATGCTGCTCAACACTAGTTTAAAAACTGAAGTCTCAACTTATATTATTTATACTACATACTTAAGACTTACAAACAAAAAATCAGACAGAAGACTAAACCAATTTTGAGGAATTCGAAGTTGTTTTTACCCATAAAGCACTATAACAATTTTAGTTGCAGTTGATAGAAATCAAAAATATTTAATACTTGCAGTCCGCCTGCGGCTACGCTTACGTTGTGTAAGATTTTCCCATGGTAATAAGTTTTTTTCCCGTAATAAGTATTATAATGTGTTAATCCAGGGTACAAACTATCTCCATTCTAAATGTGTTCAGTACTTTAGGCGTGAAAACAAAACATTCACATTTATAATATTACTGAGAGTGTGTTATGTAAAATCAATCCAACAGTTTGAAGTTTAGTGACGTCATAGATACATACATACATACATACCAACATTAGCAACATCCACTTTTTATGGATGCGTCATTTTCTCGGACCAATCACTTTTTAGACAGAAAATCTTTCCGGTTGTACACTCGCGACTTTAGTCGTATCATTTTGTATCTTTATGTCATTTAAATAGAAATTTTGCTTCTGATTTTATTTCTTTAAATTAATCTAGCTAAGCGACCCAAGTGCTTTCCAACTCAGAAAGTCCCCCTACCTGCAATCTACGGTTTTCACTTCGTAGAGCTTAAGCTACGACAACGCTACGCTGCTACGTCGTAGCAAAGCGTGCTCTTTCATTAGAACTACGCAGCTACCGACTCAGTGTAATTTTTATACCTACCTACGTTAGTTTGCACTACCTGCATATTGAAAGGAAGAAAGAAAAACATTCATTCCGTAAGTATGGTATGGTATACATTCATTAATTTATCTTTGAATGCGTAATTGCAAAAAGTTGTGATTGAAGAATAATAATAATCTTTACTATCCAAAACATCACAATATAAAAACAAGTATCTAGCAAATTATACTACGAATGGTATCATGTTTGACACCCAAGTAAGGTAAGAGCCTCTGTACTCCTTAACTTATAAAAACTGTACCTTAGGAGAACAGTGAATATTATTATTTCTGTATTAAATTCTGTCTATATTGATTTGAACTTGACTCAATAAAACATTATGTTAAAATTACAAACATTGGTGTTTGTGACTCTGGATAGTTTCACCGCGGAAAAATATCTTATTCCTACAGGAAAAGAAAGCCAAAGGTTTGGGCAGATAGTTGACAAACTAATTTTATATTTTGTTAAATAAAAATAATTACCTATTTACCTTTTTAAAGAGTTAAAAATTATATTAAATTTACTGGTTTTAGGCATACTCTATTACAGACCTTTTGAATAGCGAGCCTATGTGTAGTGGAAATTTAGAGCGGTTTGTAACGTGGTCGGTTGGCAAACACGGCTGGAAGCCGGTGGCCAGCGGCGGCGAGTGTGACCATGCATAGAGAGCGCAGTTTTACGAGCCTACGTGCTTCCGGACGACCAAAACTGGCACGCTTACCCGACTATATAGCCTTTTCGGCGACCAAGCGCCGTTCGCGATAGTCAGTCGACTGAGATTTAGTTGTTGCCTAAATAGTCGAAATTAATTAATTAGATAGGTATCCCTACGCTACGCTGTTTTCATATCGCTACGCTTGTGCAACAACTTGTAAAAGATAACAGGGATATTTCAAAACATCGTGACATTTTTTTTGTTGCTTTCATTTATTTTTTATTCATGTGACTATAACACTATTTTTTATAAACGATGGGTTTACGTTTGACCACGGTCTCACTTATAATATGAAAGACGATACGCTAATCTGATAAGAAGTACATCGTAAATTATTTTCTAATTTCTGACAAGAACTGTTTCTACTTTATTCTAGTGATTTAGAATTTTAATCCAAATTCTTTAAGTGCGAGGTTTATGTCCTTTCGCATACTTTGTTGTGTTTATAAAGCGTTGTATACATAGCAGCCAAAAACCCGCCTCTGTTTAACTCTGTGTACGGACTACGAGCGGTGTCGTAAGTCTCTGAGGTTTACGATGCGGGCCCGCTCGCTCCGCCGACTAAATATTTAGGAAATAATTACCTAAGTACTCACGTGGCACTCACACAGTCAGTCTACTAACGCATATTATTGTTGTTATGTTATATGTATTAGAGATACAAAAAACTATAAAATATGCACTATTTTATGTGACACTATTAAAAATGCCGTGTGGTGACGGCAGAGTAGAATACATTTGTCATCAACCTCTACTCTTCCCGTGGGTGTCGTAAGAGGCGACTTAGGGACTACATATTGAACAGAGAACGGGCATCAGCGCTCTCTGATACCTTTTAATCTGCGATCTCCAACCCGCCTACCAGAGGCTCATAGTCCAGCAGTGGACTGTAACGGGCCGTTGATTTGATTTGATTTATTAAAAATAATTGTCCCTGCTATCTATTTTTATTTAGTTAAATCACGTCGGTGGCTTTTGGCGGCTCTATTACACTGACAGGGCTGACATGGGGCTGTTTAGGGTTTGTGAGGTCGGTCGGTTGTCTATAACACTGACAGAGCTGACATAGGGCTGTCTAAGGTTTGTGAAGTCGGTCGGTTGTCGATCTTACTACCCATTATAATTAATAAGATTTAGTTAAAATAATAATCAACGGGGTTCAAAACTGCTGTGATGTAAATTTACTATTTTGTCAAAAAAGTATAATTTCTATTTCATTGTATACAATGTTAACTAAATATTTTTATTATATAGTATTCTATTAAAGAGGAATGTCCGTATAAAGACGAAAGCATTCATGAAATGGGAATGGATGAAATTTAAAAAAGCTGCGGAAATAACCTCACATTTTCCTGAAATTTGGACGCAAAACAAGTCGTAATTTGGTGAGTTTGGCGACGCGGCCGCAAAACTCGTAAAAAGCACAAGTTACGACACGCGCTACTCTACTGTTCTGTATAATACTATGAATTTGGCTGAATACGGATAATTGTTGTTTAAGTTTGCATAAGCTTTCAGAATAACTCATTTTCGAATAACTCATTTATGTATTTTGAAAGATTTAAATTAACCTTACACAATTTTACCACGTACTGGCAAGCGCAGTGTGGGACGGTCACCTACGAGATGGACCGACGACCTGGTGAGGATCGCTGGGTCTCGTTGGATGCAGGTGGCTATGGACCGGTCGCGCTGGAGTGCGATTGGAGAGGCCTATGTTCAGCAGTGGACTTTAACAGGCTGAAATGATGATGATGATGATTCACAATTTTGATAGGTAGGTACGCTTCTCTTCTCTTGGTTTATTACTATGACACATGTAATAATACTTTATTTACTTTTTTCTATCAAATTGAATACGGAATTATTTTATTAATAGCCTATAAAAAGGCATTAAAAGTTAATAATCCGATTACTTAATACAATAACTAAATCTTTTCTCTAATTCTAATATTTTCGAAGATGAGTAAATACCTTCATCCCTAGTCCCGAAATAATCATTATCATTGTTGAAATGTACACTTCTTTTAAAAGGCGTAAATAATTACCAAATTGGCCAAAATCAAAAGCCATTGCATCGTCATGCAATAATTCGCGTCTGAAACTTACAAAGTGCACTGTTTATGTAATGCAATACCACGAGCCGCAACATGGCCCCTACATATTACTACACTAAACGAGAGTGTCTATCATAGCTTATTTCTCTTATGGAAATTATTTTTCATATTTCATTTCAACAGAAGCTTATCGCTTCGCAAAATGATTAAAAAAGCAACTTATGTATTAGAATACAAATATTCAACGTAAGAAGCGAGTCTTTCAAACCTCTTAAAACATCTTCGAAAAGATTTTATTTACGGAATTCAAAAGACTACCTTTATAATTTGACTTGTTGATCACCTTGATTAAATTTTTTATGTTGCTATGCTAAGAAACATAATAAACACAAACACTAAGTTTAAAATAATGCTTATTAACTACGCAATGCACATCGATATACTTACTTCGAGCTTGAACATCCGGAAATCATCACGACAGTAGTCGATCCTATCATCAGACAAGTTTCAAAGGGGGTGACGAATTACACCAATTAACTTCAAACCACACACCTAGAGATTATCTTACAAAGGTCCTTAGTTCCCTTTATCTACTGTTGCTGGCGAGAAACAAGGTAACTCGACCTGTCGCTGCCGGTTGTTAAGGCGATCGATCACATGAAACCTCCAAGAACAATTCTGGGATAATCTTTGATTTGAAAAAGATAAAGCCGATGTCTGTCTATCCATTGTATTTATAAAATGCCGTAGCTATAATACGTCATTTGGAGACTGTTTGTAAACCTTAATTTATTTCGTTTCAGATTATGCCAACAACGCGCTAAAAATATCAAAATAATATGAATCAAGATATTTTTTGTACGTATATGTTACAGATAATTCGTAAGTGTTGATGCAATAAAAAATACTTGAATTGAACTAAATGATCTAAGTTGTAAGCAGTTGCAGTGTTTATTTAAACAAATTTAGGAACTATAGTTGGGTTATTATAGGATGGGTTCTGACAGCTTCAAAAATTTTCATACGACGTTAACTTTTTTTAATAATATTTAGTTTAAAAACCATAATAGCTAAAATATTACTAAAAAAAAGTAACTTCACCTCTTATTTTATCATTAAACAGTATGTAATTTTACTTAATAAATAAATAAATAAATAAACGAAATAATATTAATAAGTTTTTAAAATTTTTATCTGTCAAAGCTCATCCTATAGTCACCCAAGTATAAACAGGCTATCACTTCCTTATGTACCCTGCCGGGGGGAGACCTCCAAATGTCACGCCAGTGTTCGTGTCAATTACAATTAAACTAGAATTGAAATAACTAACATAAACCATCGGATCGCAGCCATAATTGGATTAATTTACCGTGTTCAGCCTTTTTAACGCCAAATAGCCATGCCAGAAGGAAATAAATAAAAAGACACTTTGGATTTTAGAGGTACTTCAATGGAGGTGAATTAGCGACAATGCGACAGGTATATTGTAGTTTGTAGAGGTCCACTTAAGTGGAGGAGGCTCATAGTCCAGCAGTGGACTGTAATGGGCCATTGACGTTGAGAGGTCTTTTTACTCTTTGGTCGGCTTCTGTCCTGATAATTCCGAATCTGGTTCAGGCAGGGCCGAGTACGAGACGTAATTCGGGTCGGTGCGCTTTTTGTGTCATATTTCTATATGGTATCCTGGGTATTTATCCAACCCTAACCACAGAAAAAAGATCTCGTTATCGTAATCGTAGATTGACTACTTTAGTTCGTGACTACTTTCGTATCTATTTGCCCCAATAGTTAAGTCATCTTTTATTTTATTGTGTAAAGATATCCTAAGAAAAAGCTATTTCAAATTCCTACCTCACCCACGTGTAAGTAGTGAATGCTTCGTTTTACGGTTGCTCTTGCTACAGAGCTCTCTGGATCTCGTAGTATTAGTGCCCTTTGAAAACCTGAGTGTTTTCTTCCATCAGGGTAAGTGCTTACAAACTCATTGAGTAGCTATGATCGTCAAGGAAGGAGTCGTGAATGGCTTTTGTTTTGATAAGTACTCATTTTCTTAATAGCAGTAGTGTCTGTTGATATTATCAGAGAGTAAGATCGATAATACAAGGACATGGCCAACGGCAAATTTTAACTATCAGATATCGTACTCTTTTTGTCTTCTGATCGGAATTACGAAAGGAATGCAATAACTTACTTTTTATAGTAGCACTAACTAACCGTTCATATCTACATAACAACAATAAAAATGTGATGTACTCATGCAGTACAGGTTCATGAGTAGATCCATATCACGTGCGTTACTTACGCAAACAAAACGAAATGAAAATCAAATCCGTTTTTTTTTAATTTCTACACTCACTTCAAGTTTTCTATACACTCAAAACAAAAGCGTTTACGAAATATCGTCAAAATTTAATGATTAAAAGATCTAAATTTGATTTGATTTTTAGTTCGACCTTGACAGTGAGTGATATTAATATTCTATGGTTCATGTAATTTGTTAAAATTACTCTGTTGATGTTCAACACCAATTTTGTGTTGATTGAGGAGTTGTTGTTTTTTATAAAATATGTACGCTTATTCGACAGTGCAGAAAAACATCATGACAGTATATTCGAATGTGAAGAATAACATCGAGCGAGATAGAACCTGCTCATTTCTGCAGAAATTCAAAGGTTTTATGTGAAGTCGACCAACCCGCACTGGCTCGAGTCTCTCATTGGAAATGTATATGAGCTGCTGGTGATACGAGAGATTGGATATTAGAGTCAGAGTACCATTTCATTAAAAGTGTCCTGTATTCTTGACAGCTTAGGTATATTTTGTTCCGACGTCGTTGATATCGTTGTTGTCGCGGTTCGACGGTCGTGGAGTATTCTCCCTCGGACGCAGGAATCCTTATAGTCGGTTTCTTTATCGGTCGCCAGGCACCCGATACTTGGATCGCAATACTGTTGACTCTGTATAATTTTGTTTCTTGAGCTGTTTTCTTTGTAAACCGAACGAGGGTTAAAATTCTTAACTAACAAACTTAGCTCGGAAGGTCGATGAACCTTGTAGAGAAAATTATGTACATTAGTTACTATAGTACTTAATTTCTTGTAGTCTTGCCTTCGGCGAAATATTTCTTACTTTCTTACCTACACAAACAGACACTTGAATAACTTATATTATACACATATATTTAAACATTTTAATAATTGATTGATTTCTAAATCATCAAATAAAAGTACAACTTATAAAATAGTCAGATCTTGTTTATACGTGGTAGGGTGCAAACCGTAAAGCTGTCCAGGCCACCCACCACACCACTGACGACCTTAAAATCCTTACTATAAGTATAAGTTATAAATGCGAAAGTAACTCTGTCTCTCTGTACGCTTTCACCGCTAAACTACTTAACCGATTTTGAATAAATTTGTTAAGCATCGGGCCTCGATGGTCCGCGTGTTGGCTATATAATTTGATGCTGGCTGCATGATTATCTTAATTTGTATTTGGTCTTTTTTCAAACTTCTTGTGTTCTCTGTCGGGGAGTTTGACGCAGATTCACCCCGACCGCCATAGCATGCGGATAGTTTTTATATAAGTTTCTTAGTAATATCGAGCTCTAGAAGTGCTACGCTTTTTCCCCAGTTACGAAATAATGCATTGTTTTTCATATTAGTGCATTTATATAGGTATATTAATATAGCAGCCCAGCGAGGGGCTGTTATAGTACCCACGGACATAGGCTACTCTTTACCACGGTATAACTTCTCACCATAGTAAGTATTACAGCTAACAGAGCCATCTGCCGTCATCGTTCGGAACGATGTATTTCTTTCCACGTTGTTCATAGATGGCTACAAACTAACAGTAGTTTTTGAAACAGGGTAAATAGCACTATTGAATAAATATTACAAAAAATTCCATACTTTACTTTTATTAAATAGAATAGAATATTCTTACTTACTTTTTTATCTTCGTAGATACAATGAAGATTCTTTAACCCATTTCCGCTGAAAGGTCATGTAGATCACGTCCGCCGTTTCTAGAGAACGCTCAAAGCATTTTTCAGCGCTAATTAGAATCGTAAAGTAAAATGTGGGTCGGACTACCCCTTTTAATCCAGCTGCGACAAATTATCGGGCAACCTCCCTCTCTCGGTGTGACAAACATAACTATAGCAATTACAAACCAGCATCTTTTCTTTTTTGTTTCCTTCAGTTTCCATTTAAAAAATGTGACGTCATCGTATTGCCCTGTATGGATGTGAAAGCTGGAACATCACAAACCAAAATCGAAAACTTCTGGAGGCTTTTAAAATGTGGTACTTGCGTAAGATGCTCAAGATCAGCTGGACGGAAAGGCGTATTAGAAAGATCAAAAGAGAAAAGACAAATTTTGTCCGCCTTAGAATACCACTGAGCTATGTGCATAGGCCAAATTCCGACAAGAAAGAAAAGACACGACAGGCTAAACATTAACATTCTGGAGGGCAAAATAGAGGGAGAGGAAAACCAAATACATGACGCAAATAAAAGAATGGTGCTGTAAGCCACACATACTCGTACCAAGATGTAAGGACGACGACTGTCCAAGATCGGGTGACATGGGAAACGCTGCAACTACAAGGGATAGTAATACAAATACAAAATACAAAAAATACAAAATCTTTATTTTTCATCGCTTATTTACATAGTTAAACATTTCTGAAGTCTCCTTTTAGACATAAGTATGTCTGTGTTAGGAGACTCCGCTCCTCGTTTAGTATATCACAATGTAAATATTTTAAAAATAAAACAGTTTTAAAGAGTGACATGTATTTCTAACTTATTACTAATAATTTAGTAAAAAATATCCAAATGTGTACTTTATATTTATCCATAGATCATTCCAAACAACAATGGAAAAAAAAGACAAAAATATATGTAAAAGGCAAATCAATTAAGATTGACAGGTGTCTTGAAATGTATCCGATGAAAGATTTTTCCAATGCTATCTGAAACGGGTGTGTGTAAGAACTTATTTATAATAATGTGCAACCTTATGTTCAATTTGGGTGTTCATCTATGTGTTTGCGTGAATTAAAATGTAATATAATATCATGTTTGTTTGTGTATGTTAAGTGTGAATTAACTGTGAATTAGCCCTGCGACATTGTCTTGGGATCGGAAGATACTATGTAATACAGTATCTTCCACTAACTTATATTAACATTAGTAATAATTATGATAATGTCCGATTTCGGTTACCTTGGCCGCTATCGTGATCAATTTTAAGGATTCCCTTTTTCTCATCATTGTTATCGAGAATCTACACAAAGTATTCTGCAGCTTCCCGGGACCTTCATCCACAGTAAATGACTTCGAAAGGGCTCATTAGAGGACAAAATTGATGCCAAGTTTTATAATGAAATTTTCTTAAATCAAAGGTTACAAGAAATATTAAGTACTGTAGCGGCTGAAGCCTCCTTGGCTACAACTCGCTACTTTAAATACAAAAGACACTATTATAACACGATACTTTATTTATAACTTAAACGCACTGTTTATAACTTTAGCACTAGAAATAATACTATGGTCCGCACTCGACGGCGGACGGCAGATGAGTACGTCAAACTTCCACGGCCCCAGCCCGTCTGAAGTTTCTATCGTTCTCTTTCTAAACTGAATAGTTAAAAAGAGAACGAACATATTGCAAAAAGAATACTATCGCCAGTATCAAACTACATAGCACTCGGACCAACGAGGCCCGATGCTACAACTACCCCCGGTCTCCCCTGAAAAAATTTTTTTGGTTGAAGACCCAAAAAATTTTTTTGCTAGTTACAATCTACTAGTAACTAACTACCTACCTAAGAGAGGGAAAAATTCACTTAATAAAAATCTAATAAAAAAAAAACAATGGAAGACTTAGATCCTGGACTTAGCTAAAGTCTAATTACCAGAAAAATATTTTCTAATAATTTTTCTAAATAAAAAACCTCTCCAAAAATACTTAAAACAGGACCCATATCTTACCATCCTAAACCAAAGCTAACAGCTACCTCAATTACAAAATGCAAACCCTAACCTGAATCTATAAAATTCTTCAAAGACATAGCATGCAAAACTTAAAATGAAATTTAAAACATTTAAGTTAACGATAAAAAAATTAAATCAAGATAATCAAAACAATGTTAACACCAATCACAATACTCAAGAATCTCAAGAATTAAATTATATTTAATTTAAAAGCAAAATAGAAAAAGAAGTTAAGGTGTTAAAATTGAAGCTATGTTTCCAAAGAAAGAGAAGTTAACATATAGAAAAAACAATCAGAAGAGCTAAGATATAAATGTTGTTTTTTAATATGAAAAATTATTTTCTTTTCATTCAGGCATCACTGATGTCCTGAAGTACATCTCGCGTCAGTAAGGAGGTGTAGAAGAAAATATTAATTGTTGTTTAAATATAAAAGTTTTATCAGCCCGCACATGAAACAAATAATAGGATTAATACATATAAAAAACAATATAGTAACAACAATATCCAGATAACTAGCGACTAGGAAGAAAAATAATTATTTAGTCTAAGATACAAGTACATTACATTAATGCCTTCTTACAAGATACAATATCATATTCAAATTATTAAATATGTGGATTTGAAAATGACAACAACTTGGATTGGTATATATAATGAATTGAAAAAATTACCTATCACTTCTCCCCATATCCTAATACCATACCTCATCATAACCCATAGAAATCTCAACCTTTTACTAACCTAGAAAAGGACAGATAGAATACGTGTGATCCTAAACAGACCACCCTACAAAGCTCCTATGTCTCTTAAAGCAGGTGTATCAACTGTGCCTAATCAGCCAACTAACAGCGCAAACAATCTCAACCTAATCATCGTACACGAAACCTCAACTACCTAACTACCAATCCATTTTGAAAAACATACAAACAATTCGTAAAAACTAGTGACAATAATGCATTTATGTTTTATTTTATATTACGCAGGTCACCTAAGCATAACCCCAAAAGAAATTACCTACCTCAATACAATAAAAGGGAATTCAATAAAATATAAATAAAAATAAATACGTAAACATCTGTTTACAAAAGTGACAGACCAAGACATGACACTTTATCTTTGACGAAACGGATCGCCATTTTACTCCAAGAAGTATTTATAACAGACTAACCATTCAAATAGTTGCACTGTCAAGAATTAAACAAAGAAAATATCTGCCATTTTTGAAACTGACAATGGAAAATTATAAATAAAATATTAGCTGGGATAAAATCAAAATAACTTGGAACTTTCCTCTTTATGTCTGCGACCCTGCTGACGATGTCATCAATCGCCTCCCGGCCACCTCGTCCGTGCGTTTATTCTCAATAAATCAATAAAAATACTCTGCGGGGTACTCGCTGGGAATACTCCTCCCTCTCGACGAGCTCCATCACACGACACTCATCATCATCATCCAGACGGGGTGCCATAAGCCCTCTCGGCGGGGTGAACTGTTGCAGTCCATCTCTTCTTTCTCCAGACATTGCTCAGTGAAGAAACCACGGCATAATCTCCAAAGCAGCTTCTGGCTCACTAGCCAGCGCAGCATCAACAGCAGCAACAACAGCTTCTTTTATTATATTTTCCTTGACGCTCTTCATTTGTTTTACTCTTCATTACATCTTAATATTCTATTCACGTTATTTGAAAAACAGCGGAGATCTATAGCACATTTTAACCTTTTTATAAACTCCTTATTTGCTTTTACAAAGCGCACTGCCCCGGGCAGGGCTCGCCCGTGAGCTAGGCCCACTAAAAACAACCTGCCACGACGGCGGTCGGAGAGTGAGTACGTCAAACTTCCACGGCCCCAGCCCGTCTGAAGTTTCTATCGTTCTCTTTCTAAACTGAATAGTTAAAAAGAGAACGAACATATTGCAAAAAGAATACTATCGCCAGTATCAAACTACATAGCACTCGGACCAACGAGGCCCGATGCTACAGTACCTACATACATGCGCATGCAATTTGGCACTCGTCGACCACTTATGTTAGTCAAATCAAAATTATTGAATTCTGCAATCAAATACATTAGAATAACGAAAAAATTTAAACATTATGCACAGTAAAGTGAAAAATAAAAGCCGTATAAGAAAATCTTTTCCTTTAAAGTAAACTGCAGGAAATTAAATTTGGATTAGCATATCAATCCGGGCTTGGTTTTCGTTTTGTATTTTTAAGCATAGATTGTTTTTCAACTAAGTACCTAAGCTGCCCTCGCGTTGTCGTTTGCGTTGCACAGAATAATTTATTTTTTTATCACTTTTCTAAATGGTTTCTGATCTTTCATTTATTAGGTTACATTATTTTACGTAATAAATAATAGGTATCTGCAATTTTCCTTAAACTGTTTGACTGTTTTTCTGTTTATTCTATATAAAGGAAACATCAATGTAGATATAAATGGATGAATTCATTATGAATAAATAACACCCGCCCATACGAATAATAAAACATCACACTCGAACCTCGCACTAAAACTAGAGTGAATAGTGATGATGATGGCGCCTTAGATCATTCTAAGGATGGCGCGAACTTTTAACTGACGCGTAGTATTTTTTTTTTTTGACGGACCTAATCACTATTTATACCAGAGTGGTGATATAGTGGGCGCGGACTTGCGGGGGAGCAGAAGGCTCGTACCCCTTAGAGACGCGTAGTAAACGTTCTACATAACTATCTGGATATTTTTTGTCCATTCTGTTAATATATCCAATGTTGTTAGCATAAACAGATAATGATGAGAATTACTTCTACTACTATCCCATATTAATTAATAATAGCGATGGCATGGCGCGACGATCTAGACACCTTTGAAGGAAAATGGCATAAACTAGCACTAGATCGTAACCAGCGGAACAAAAATTGTAATCCCTAGTGTCATGGAACCACGGGTAATTAAAATTACCTATGGACCCGGTAATGGGTCAATTCACCGGGACCACGGGTAGAAAGTGCAAAAAAGGGAGGCTTATAAAAAAAAGACTTGCTCGTATTATTGAATGAGAAAGCAGCCCCAAACAGGCGATCTTGATCTATTGCTATCGAACTTTCGTTTAGTTGGCTATTTGTTGGTAATAAAAATACAAATTGGAGAACCGAATACCCTCGCGGAATCCCCCCCTCGGTACTTGAATATGCAGCGAGGTCCAGAAAAAATACTGCACTGCTTTGGGGATGCCGAGATAAAAATCGAAGCTCATAAAAAAAATACCAGTCAAACTTGTTACTTTTACAACTTAATCGATATGAAAATGATTTTGTGGGGTAAGGTAATTAGTATATAGTACCAGTAAGGTATTTAAAGCCGGTGAGCAACGTAAGGTTAAGAAGAGTTTACTATTACATTGAAATACAAATTGACTCGTCAGCTGATCAGTTAGTATGGAAGTTCAAATTTTTTTTTGTGAATTTTAAAAAATCGTGGAACAAAATTTGTCCAGTTTCATGAGCTTTTTTTACCATCTGGAGGTTTTGCGTGATTTCACTAACACGTTGTATTCCTATTATGTACATAATATTGAATTCTTTCTTGCATTTAGTTTTGAATTATTTGGAAAGTTACAATAGGGAGGGACGATGCCTAGGTAAATAATAAAATCATAACCCTCCTTTTTGCTTCACCGTAGTCGGGTAAAATTAAATTATATTTTGTCCGTCAGTCAGGTAATTCAAAAATATTAAAAACGTATTTTTTGTTTTATCAAATTAACAAAAAATTAAATTAAAGTTGGAGAGGGGGGGCTAACCACGTCACAACTAAGTATAAAATAGACTCATGAGTGACGTCATACAATGCGTCGGGAACGATCAAGCTGCTGATCTTACGAGTATTTGTAAAAAAACAAATATCGAAGGTATTTCAAGGTATTAAACAAACGAAAACAAATATAGTTTGAAAAGCAAGATGAAAGAAAACCGAATCGAGAAAAATGATACTGCTAAAAGAAAGATGGATACAAAGGGCCTCTTCTCCAATACAGATAAAACCGACAACCGAGCTCTCCCAAGTAATGAGATGACACATGACCGAAACTAGACCCGCAACAAATCAAGAACCGTATAGAATCAAAACTCGAAACCCGGACATCATTCTCTCAGCACCAGCAAAGTGCAGATAAAACAACAAAAAATGGGTTTATTGTCCCCCGGAGATCGGCAGCAGGGAAAATACGAAAGTACAGAACCCTTTTAAGGGCACGAGGCCCAAACGACAGCGTTTTGTCAAAGCCTTCGAGCTTTTGAAGCGAACGCGTGAGAATTTTATGTGGGTAGAGTTACCGCTTAAGAACGGATTTTGAATTTTGTATCTTTAGTCTTGAGAAAGTCTTAAATTAAAAGGTTGTGCAGTTTTCCTTGGAGATGGTATTAACAAACCGAATTTTTGTAATCGATTCTTGTAGGAACAATCTAAACCTAAAATTAAGTTCATCTTGTGTTACTTACTTACTTACTTACTTACTTCATCTTGTCTTTTTCACCTTTTTAGAAAAACGAGGAGGGTCTGAATTTGGAAACTATAGTTTCTATCCAATTCATCAGGCTCCATGCAATAAAGCCACTCGTAACTCTATTTCACGTTTTGGTAATATTTTTATTTATTTCTGTGTTAAATCAATGGCTGTAAAGTATATATTTCGTTCATTCTTTCAAATACTTATCAAATTTTATCTTAATGACGTCATTAGACGGAGGGATAACTACACAGTTTTATTGATACAATATGACAGCAGAGCTACTTATTATTTAGGCAATCATTCATTTCACTCAATATTAGTTTGTTATTTTGTCAGTTGTCGACCTTAGAACTAACAGGATAAGGAATAAGATTAGAGCGACGCAGTTATAGTCGTTCCACGATCCCTTTAACATGTTTGAAACAAATCTCCTGAATTTTTAAACCAACAAAACGAAGTACTGGCCGGGTGATTTTCAAAAGAAGCATATAAATCTAATAAAGGCGCCCCATCCTTACAATTAAACTGAACAAATAAATCACGCTAAAGAGCCCTTTCGTCTCATTAAAGAGTCGCATTTGATTAAAATTCACCCTCGGCGCTTACGCAGGGCGTAGCTACAGTCCTGCGCAGATCTCGGACACGTTCATTCTTTTTCACTAGCTTTTCCAAAAGCTTCGGTGATATAGTGGCTAGGCCCGCTGACTCCCGACCGGGAGACGCGGGTTTCATCCCCACCACGTACTAATGTGTTTTCGAATTTCGAATTCATACGTTTATTTGACGAAATGCCATACCGTTCTGACCAATTGAGCATTCGATATATTGGCGTTCGACAATTTAACTTTCGGTGTTATATAATAAACCCGTTTATTCGAGCGACGCTCTTACGGTGAAGAAAAACATCGTGATGAATCCTGCACATTCCTTCCTGCGAATGTGTGATAAAATTTGTGAAGTCGACCAGCCCGTACTGGGCCAGCGTGGTTGCCTAAAGCCTGATCGCTCTAACGTAGGGCCGCGAGGGCTCGAGCCCCTCGATGGGGACGGACTCCATCAGCTTCCATGGCTGAGCGGTCGACGCGCTCAGCTCTCATTACGGAGGTCTCGGGTTCGAATCCCGAACACCGACAAAAAAAATCTCTTTGTTAGACTTTCCCCAGTTTGGTTAGGACATTGGAAGTCTGATTGTTCGAAAAGTAGTAGTTTTACACGAGCATTGCTGGCCCTTGACGGCCCTATAACACTGATACCAGGGTATGTAAAAAAATAAAAGGAAACTAGCTTTCCATTTTATATGATATGTACTAAAAAATACATTTTAAATTAAGGATTTCCTTTTAGAAATAGGTATTATCTGGCCTTGGTTTAATCAGTTGGGTTTCGTTCGCGATTATGCGGGTCTGAGTAAGACGGATGGTCATCTGCCGGCCGACTCAGCCCAAATCCTCAGATTATGAGGGAATAAAGAGCTATTCATGCTTGTCCTTCCCATAAGCATGTGGCCTTTCTATGTGGTAAACAGTCGTGTTTAAATAAATTTCAAAGGGGGCAAGTTGGACGTTGACTGATTGGCGGATTAAAAAGGTTTTGATTTAATTCTACTCTGAAATTGCTATGAAGCAATAAGGCCGCCTAACTGTACAAGTACATGACTACCTATTTTTACTTCCACTCTGTCATTTATTATTTCTGTGTGTGCAATAAAGTTCATTCATTCATTCATACTCTTTCCATTAGTCGTTTGGTAGTTTTTGTATTAAGGTGTAGTGCACAGATATAGATAGGCTAGATGACGCAAATGTATCTACCTCGCGTGCCAAAACTCCACCAGAACTCCGACGAGCGGTCGTAGTTGGCCGCCGCTTATTTAGTCTAAAATAAAAAAATGCCTCGTTGCGTGGTAATGAACTGTCTTTGAATCGGTTTGGATTTCCCATCACTAAATTACGAGTGTGACGTCACAGCAGGTAATAAAAAGTTGGCACGCTTGGTGTCGTACAAATCGTGGTACTTGCGTTATCTAGCCTATCTATATCTGTGGTGTAGTGCGAAGTTTGTACAGAAACTTCAGAATGCATTAAATGTAAATACTTTTCTGATACACTCTAAAAGTGCAAGTTTAACTTTCCTCATTCATCAAAAGATTAAACGAAGGAATAGGACTGTTATTTTCTTATTCTTCTTCTTGTTACAGTTTAGATACTTCAATGACTAGAACTATGTACGTACAGTACAGGTTCATAACTGGATCCTTAACACGTGGAAATAACATTTTTTTTTTTTTATTCTCGGTCTTTGCTGTTATAGATGAAGTGTACGGTACTGTATCCGCAAAGAAAAGAAAAACGAAAAGGGTTATATTGATAATAATATATTTCAATAGCTGCAAGTGATATGGGTCCACTTATGAATCTGACTGTACATTAAGTTAGTTTAACCCTTGTTCTTTATGCT
Source organism: Carpatolechia fugitivella (assembly GCA_951230895.1). NCBI lineage: Eukaryota > Metazoa > Arthropoda > Insecta > Lepidoptera > Gelechiidae > Carpatolechia > Carpatolechia fugitivella. The sequence continues at coordinate 10,510,934 of OX579659.1, read as the reverse complement.
TTTTTCCCTATTGTGACATTTCTTAACATTAAGCCAAATAACAAAGAAATGTGCCTTTTGTATGCCACAAAAGAAACCCTAAAAGATTTCTCAAACAAATCTCAAAAACTTCCTTGAGGAGTGCGAGCGGGCTTCTTACATCCCCTTTAACTTGTACGCAACTTGAAAACACGCTAACCCACGCACGGGAAGCGTCACGCGGCAGATGGAATCGCCTGGAAGGGTAGGATTACTCAGCCCTAAGCCTAACAAACGCGCTTCCAAATGTGCGTTATTTAGCAACGCCTCCAACGCGCTCCAAAACCTCTCTAATTAAGCCTCGGCCTAACTTTTCTTGACGGCAGATCGCGCATACGTTCGCCGGATAGATTGTTTGGACAGTCGATAGGCAGAAAAGGATTTATAAGGATTTACGAGAAGTTGTTGGGCCAAGTCGGCCGGGTTGACGCTGGCTCATTCGAGTTTCAGTAATTTATGCGACAGCGGTTCGATGTTTTTTGAACGGCTTTACCTAAACAGCTTCGTGAAGTTTTAATCTGGAAGATTGAAAGGTGTTTGTATATGGGGTTGTGACATTAATTGATATTTAAGTCTGAGTCTCCCTCGTTGGGGACATTTCTTAGGATACGATAATGTTGTTTACGTCCTGAACACGGCCCTAAGTCATAAGGTATTTGACAATGTCGACGCTAGAAAGCGTAAACGCTGTAACCGATCCATGTACAAAATATTTTTTTTACATTTTTGGAATCAGCAATAAATTCTGCGTCGAATGAGCTGACTCTCGTTGCTCTACGACGATTTAAAAAATCTATATATTGTAAGTAAACTGCTGTAACCCGCCATAAAACTCACATTTTTTTTGTTTCTTTGTTCTAGGGTATCGTTTTAGAGATTGGGGTTTTAGCGTAAGCGCATATTATGTTTATTTTGCGTCATAAAAATATCATGGAAACTTTTCTACAAATTCATAGAACCAAATACGACACTATTTTTCGAAGAAGAATATCAATTTGCAACTTTAAAAAAGTGGTAGTTCTAATTATTTAACTCACCAACAGTTAGCCGCTTGGGTACACCAGACCGTAAATTGAAAACCTCCGAAGGGCGCCGGAGGAAATAAAAACAAGAATGGACGAAAATAGGTTAAAAGCACCCCGGGGACCGAAAGGTCTCACAGATCGGTTTTTGTATCAACGGGACTGCTAGTTTGTAGCTCTCCCTAATAAAAATTTAGCAACGAAACTCTACGAGAGCTCGTGCTCCCTAGGGGTGCCTATTGCGATTCTCGTAAAAAGTTGAAGGTATTTCGTTGTTTTTCTGTGTACGGAAAGCAACGTGAGAAAGAAAGTGTCCCGGACATAAACAAAAGATAATTTAGAAGTCTTTTAGCCTACATATTATTTTTCCAAATATTATGGTGATGATATATTATTACAGGGTGATTATTTGATGATGATGATGATGAAGTCCTGACCAGTTTCAGCCACGGTTGTCTTATAGACAGTGCACTGAACAATGAAATCAGTGTCATGGAATGTTTGAAACTTTTGTGCAGAATGAATCATTATAAATTATCTAACTGATTAAAGTTTGTACTCGAACCAATAAAATAATTTTGGGTTTGAATTTTGCACTCAATTGTATTCCTGTCTTAAAGCGAATCTGTCCTAAACAGAATCTGTCCTTAACCGAACAAAGGGTCTGCTTCAGTGATTATTTATGTAATAAGTATTAGAAAAGGTTTTTTTAGAGAAATCACATCAAAAATGTTACATGTATATTTTTAATTATTTACTAACCATAATTATGCGAAAACCACACCAGGGTTTTTAGGGTCGTTTGTCAACCTTACTACCAACACGATGAAGAAGTAACCAAAACAAAATAAATACTTACATAGAATGTTTTTAAAAGTGTACTTTGTGTCAGCCCTGTCCGCGAGCCGAATTGAAAGTACTGCGACGGTCCAAGTCCAAGAGAACAGTTTGCTGTTTACTACGTGATTCTTTTGGAGACGCTCTTTTATTACATCAGCATTTACTGTATCAATACGAAAGAACTATACGTTATACAAAGTGCATTCTAAAGCATTTAAACTAAAAAACATGGTTGAAAGTGGTCTCAAAATGGTCTCAAAATGACACCATCTCTTCTTCAAGTACCTGATTGTAAGGTCGTCAACTAACCTTTAAAAACCCTGATGTCAGTGTTATAGCACCGCCACCAAAGACCAATGACTTGGATCGAGTAAGGACATCTTAGCCAAGACCCACGGCTAAACGTGCCTTCCAAAGCACGAAATCATCTTTCTTTTCAGACAATCAGACAAGTCCTAACCAAACTGGAGAAAATCTAATCTCACAAAGATATTTTTGTGTGAGTTTCCCCTCCGGGATTCGAAGCTGGAACATCCACAATGAAAGTCTAACGCTCGACCTTGGATTTCCTTTTGATTCTATTATGATTTTCATCATCATCATCATCACCTCAGCGGGAAGACGTCCACTGCTGAACTTAGGCCTCCCCGATAGGTTTCCACCGTGAACGGTCCTGTGCTACTTGCATCCACCGGCGCCCAGCAACTTTCACCAAGTCATCTGTCCACCTTGTGGAAGGCCGTCCAACACTACGCCTATATTATTAATTTAGCTTCGCGCTATTACATTTACAAAAAAACTTTTTTTACAAGCATTTGCTTAAATTCAATTGGTATAATCCGTATCATGTATCTAGGTATTAACTAAATAATTAGGTTAATCCAGGGTCACCTAAATAGGCCTTTTAGGTTTAGGATTACGCTACTAAAATGGTTTCCCGTCCCGAGCTTACTGTGTGAACATACAACGTTCCGAGGATGGTTTTGTAGTTGGTATTTTAGAGTTTTAATGAACAAGGGTCTGCAATAAACAAAAGGGATGGAAACAGAACCTAACCAGACCTTCATATCGTGTGGATTGTAGGGTCAATGTCTAATCTCACAATCCTGGTTTCAGAGTTACAAAGCCCTGTGAGGCCTCTGACATGGCTCATGTAAAGAATACAGCCATACATAGTAGTCGGAACTCGGAACCACAGGTATTTAAGCAGTAGTTATCGGGAACAGCTTAACTTTCCTTCTGAAGCAAGGAATCATTGTATTTTAGAGAAAATCGGGAAAGACCCGTGTTCCTTGGGGAAAGTTGTTCAGTATCACGATATCTGATATAAATATCTATTTATAATAGACAGACTTTGGGTCATATAAAAGTGTCAACTTCTTTTATGCGAACTGTCCGAAAATGACATTTCGAAAAAAGTAGGCAGTCTGCGAAGTAGTCACTTAGAGAAGTAGGCTAAATGAGAAATAGGACGTTTACTAAGTAGTCCAGTAGCGAAATAGTCACTTTGAGAAGTAGTCGGAATGAGAAATCGGCTATTTGCTAAGTAGACCCCTGGCGCTGAAAGGTATTTTCCAGTCTCGGGCTTCAAAGTCTTTGCCATCCCAAGGACAGCCTCAAAAGCGATGGTCAAATGTTCTGACTACTGGACTACGGAGACTGTTGATTGCTAGTCATTAATAAATAAAGCAAATTTTTTTTTTTCAAAATTACTTGTATATTTATGACACTCTCGACTCTCCGGGAGAGAGCCGCCACTTAAAGATATAAAAGACACTTTTATAACACGATAACTATTTAATCACAAATTGCACTCCACACGTATTGAAAATCATACAATCGTCCGCACACGACGGCGGACGGCAGGTGAGAACGTCAAATCTCTACGCTGGTCATTTCCATTTATCAATTTGATTAATTTTAATGTGTTTCAATTCATTTAAAAATTACAAAAATGTACATCAGCCTTACAATTAAATTACATTACTATATATATGTCGCAGTCATCTGGTTGAATCTCCTATTCAATTGAATGCCTAGCGCGTTCATTAAATGACAACATTCAATTAAATGACTAAAGGACAACTCGTCAAGTCGTTGAATGTAACGTTCAACGTCTTGACTAAACGTCATTTAGCGAAGTCGTTGAATGGGTTAAAGCCGACTTTGTAATGTTTGGTTGGGTGACTATGAGTTCGCAACTTAAAAGTTAACCTTTCTTTAAATAAAAATAAATGAATTATAAAATGTTTCGTTAAATAGGATCTGTACGACTTTGTAATATTTGATTAGGGTGACCATAAGTGCGCAACTAAAAAGTTAACCTTACTTTAGATAATAAAAATGAGGACATGACATAACACACCTTATTATGATTTTATATTGTATTTTAAGTCTTAAGATAGGCAATACTGCCTATTTCTACCAACTAATTCAAGAAATTCAAATCAATAAAAATATCAACACAGTGCTATCTGTTCGCGCTGTTTGACGCCATATTTGTTTTGGTGACTACTAGCGCCGCAGTGGGAAAAAAATGAACTTAATTTGAATCACCTGACTGATTTTACGTCCGCTCTTTTCAAAGGGCTATGTTACAATCCGCTAACTAGTTGGACGTTGAGTGACGCTTGTTCAATTAACGTTTGGCCTAGTCATTTAATTGAATGTTGTCATTTAATGAACGCGCTAGTCATTCAATTGAATAGGAGATTCAACCAGATGACTGCGACATATACATGATGACATCTTAGTCAAATAGCCCGCCCCTTGACACTCCCGGCAAACTATATCCATTCCAACCAAATCCGTGTGAAGGGGGAACAAACATCCAAACATCTAAACATCCAAATATATTTTCACATTTATAATATTAGTGTGATATTTTTGTATTTTTTAATTAATCAAGTCTAAATATACTATAATATTAACGTATCAAAAAAAAAATTGTAACCTGGATTAACACATAGGAAGCTAGGTGGATGGACTAAGCTATGTAACTTATGCATAGAGCAAAGGATGCTTAATTATAGGTTTTTTATTTTGCTTTTTATTTGATAATTCCATAAGTATCTGTTCTGCGTTTACTCGTATTTCAAAAAGTCTAAAACTTTTCCGGTGACTTGGTATGAGTGCAGCTGGAATCCTATGGAGTTCTTGCAGTAGATTTTAAAGTAAACCACGTTTACCGTTGCTTTTATATCTATGGAATTAGTCACTTGGGCCATGTCAGAGACCTTTTGCGACTCAATAACTAAAGCCTCCACTACACTCTTGTCCGAAGTTCTTCGACGAAATCACACGAAGTGTCAAATTGGTATATCAAAGTGAAGCCCGAAGTTGCACGAAGTGCCTCTCTATACTCTCGTCCTCGGCTTACTTCGATCAACTTCGCGAGTAGTGTAGTGGACGCTCAAATACCAGGGTCTGAAAAGTCATGCATCGCATCGCAATCCACAAAATGTGATAGTGATTAATAAACTCCAATATATTTTCGGTCGGTCTCGTCGTCGTCGGTAGCTGACCACTCCACCTATAAAATGTAATTGAAACTCGAACGACGCAATCTATTGACCAGTTGGAATACAAAAGGCTTCAACTTTAAGCCTAATAATCATCCCAATATAACTTTCTCAGAAACCGCTTTCATCCGAATACAATTTTTCATTACTCGAAGCAATTTCCCGAACCAAAAGAACGCTTGAGTAACTCAATAACAGACGACAAAAGGCATTTGAGTATAAAATTTGCCAATTATACGCAACCCGCTCAGCTATTGCTCAGGGCCGAAGTCAGGGAATTGAGCGAAATATATCAGACAGATACAAGTATTCTGTTTTTACTTGCCCAAATATTAAAGTTTACTTTACGGATTTATCTAGACATAGAGATATGTGGTTTAGAGACATAAAACTAACACTTTAGTAGCCGCAAAGGTTTATCAGCGCTCTGGTGGATGATATTCGCCTTTTTGCTGCTGAAAGTCTCTGGAAATACTGAAAGTCTCTGGATCTGGCCACTTATATGATAAAAGAATGAAAAAAACAATTATGGAATTCAAAAATGGAACTCTTTGGGAACATGTTACTTTTTAAATTGCGAGACTGTCATTTGTTTTTTCATCGTGACGTCCTTTTGAAAATTGTGTGTCGCTATCAAAATAAATTTAATTCGTAAACATCAACATCAACGGCCCGTTACAGTCCACTGCTGGACTATGAGCCTCCTCCACTTAAGTGGAGGGTTTTGCCATAATCTCCACGCTTGGCAGGCGGGTTGGAGATCGCAGATTAAAAGGTTACTGTATCAGAGAGCGCTGCTGCCCGTTCCCTGTTCAATGTGTAGTATCTAAGTCGCCTCTTACGACACCCACGGGAAGAGTAGGGGTTGGTGACAAATGTTTTCTACTCTGCCGTCACCACACGGCGAACTCGTGAACATTTTCGTTCAATGATTTTTTATGATTTTGATTGTGGCTTAAGTCAACAAGAGAGTTGCCAAAGACTTCAATTGGTGATGAAGCACCATGCCACAGCTCTGTGTGTTCGTGATTTGGAGAATTTAGACGTGGACGTGATCATCTCCATGACGAGGTACGTAAAGGTCGGCCGGCGACTGCGGTTACAGACTCTAATATTGACACCGTACGACAAGTTATTGATGATAAGGAAGTTTAATGTGAAGTTTAAAGTGTTCATTGGGTGTCTGTAATATCGTGACAGGTGACGAAACCTGGGTGTACTGCTTTGAACCCGAAAGAAAAGCCAGTCGGCAGAGTGGGTCCTTCCTATGAAAGGAAATTCTAAATTTGAAGATTTGCCTACGAAAGTTAAGAAAAGTCGAAGCATTGGTAAAAAAATTGTTGCTTCTTTTTTCGGCAAATCAGGACATTAAGTACACTACAGTATCGCTTGAAGATTTGCTGCAGATTGGTACGTCAACACTTGCTTGCCCAAGAAAAAGTTCGCGAAAAGCGTCCTCGAAACAATGTCCTCCTTCACCACAATAACGCGTCCTCACATTCCGTTAAGATAACAGAAGCCAATTTGAAGGTTTCAAATGTGGAACTGATGACACATCCGCCTTACAGCCCGGACACATCCGCCTTACAGCCCGGACCTCGCGCCCTGCGACTTCTTTTTGTTTCCAAAAATTAAAGACACACTTAGAGGCACACGCTTTTAACGAGCCCTGAATAGGCGGTGAATGCGTTCCATGAGGCCATTGAAAGGTACGGTCACCTTCAAAAGTGGAGTCACATCACGTGTTTTTATACTTTGAAATAACTTATTTTCTAATAGTTTTTTTCTTGGATTTTGTATTAACGTTATGGTGTGTACGGGACTTTATTAATATAAACAATAATATGCAATAAAGGTCATAATAATGAAAAGATATTTCAAAGGATAAAAACACGTGATATGACTCCACTTTTGCAAGCGACAGTACAGTGGTTTCAGCGAATGCAAAAATGCATTAAATGCGAGGGAATTTACTTCGAAAAACAATAAATGTATCGTAAGTCTTATCAACAACAACATCAACGGCCCGTAAGTCTTATATGTAGTCTTATTTATCAGAATCCAGAAACTTTCAGTATGCCCTAAGTATTTGCTCTTTGATGCTGGCTGTCTGTCGCCGAGTTGAATATATGTCGGGAAACAGAAGAAAAAGAAAAGACAACACTAAGAACGATTAAAAACTATCACAATAGGTAAACTAATGATGCCACACGTGTTACCTTCAATCTCCGACATAGATAAAAGTATAAATACCTAAGTTAATTAGCTGTACATGGCTGTATCCAGTAAATCGTAACTTGCGTAATGACGGATCTAAGTGATGTATTAACATCCTATGGAAATAAATAATTTTGACTTTGACTTGACTTTGGCGAGTTTCCTTTGCAAGGTATATTGACACATTGAGGTCTTCAAAGTATATTCATTAAATTATTCTACAGATTTATTTTTTTAAAGATTTAGGGATAGATAGCTTTTTAGTTATATTTTTTATTTCGATCCAGAGCCAGCCCTGCCCTGCCGATATTCCAAACGGATCACAATTAAATACCCCCAGCGTTTTCTTCAAAGGGGACGGTTTTAATTTAAGCCTAGCCCCGTGGCCCGACTCCGTTCCATATCTAGCGGTCGTTATTAGCACATTCGTCTAGTGAAGTAGAGATTTGTAACCTCCCATTATTAAAGCGTGGACCGGAAAAAGCCTAAGTGAATTGAATATTATTCGTTTCTTATGTCCGACAGACTTCGGTCGAAGGCTAACGTTTTTTTTTCTATTATAACGCCTTTGACTCACTTGTTCTTTTTTTTGTTCGACTCTGATTTGAAATCGTTTACTAAAACGTAAAGGAAATCTCGTCAGAGATCCTGCACTGGCCTGATACTTCCGGGCGTGTGTGTGGTTTCCTCACGATATTTTCTTTCACTGCTTGCTTTCGAAAAATTCATGCGGTGTAATAAGTTACGAAATTGTAAAGAAACGTTTTTTTATGCATGATTATGAAACTTGTTGCTAAGTTACGAATGTCGCTGTAAGCTCGTTTTTTTTTTGACAGACCATAATAATCACACGACGCCTGCTATTACGTAGGTGGTGCGTGCTAAGACCACAGAGAACCTTTTAATAATACAGGGGCTAAGACTGCCGTGCGGGTAAACCCGCCCGCCTCGTAGGTGCATAATTTCCTAATGTGACAGCGCGGCCCCTACGTCGTCATAGGTGCGCTGTTACCAAATTCCTCGAACGTATGCGGCGCACACCGAGGCAGGTGGGGGTGCGCGCGCATGGCTGTATTATTGCGTTTTTTTTCAGCAGATTTCTTCCTTGAACTATCTTACGGTGTGTGAGGTAATACTACTATTATCTATTCTGTGGTTTGAGGCAACTGTAAATTATTATACTTATTTATACTTAAACAAAATTAAGCAACGCCACGAAGAGGAGATCGTCCTTTGAAAACCACATTTGCACAATTTACGATTAGTCCTTTTATGGGATAATCTTGTTCTGATTTTGTGAAGGGGATCAAAGAGTCGCGGCGCGGTCCTCACATGACCGGAATCCGGACTGGAATGACCAGATAGGAAATTGTTTAAATCAAACAGATTGTGACGTCAATGAAGGTCTTCATACTTAGTTGTAGGTATGTTAAAACTTAACCCAAAAGTATTAAATGACGAATAACACAAAAAGGCTTCTGTATACTTAAGCAATGGGAACTTTGATCTAAGTACCTGTGCATTTCAGCCGTGTATGTATAATCTTTAAACTAGGAGATAAATATTTTATATATTGGTCCTTACATATGAAATTGGCGTTTTGTATGGGAGGAACAAAAAGTCGAAAAATTTTTATATAGTATATTTATTTAATCAAAGTATGAGCCATTGTAATCTATGCACTTTTGCCATCTCATAGGTAGTTCATTGATCCCTTTACTAAAAAAACCATTCGGACGGGAATCAATAAAATCTTTGAAGGCGATTTGGACTGCCCCATCTGAGTTGAATTTTTTCCCTTGCAAGAAGTTATCCAAATTTCGAAAAAAATGGTAATCTGTTGGAGCAAGGTCCGGGGAGTACGGTGGATGCCTTAGACATTCCAATTGAAGCTCTTCTAATTTGCTAGCCGTCTGTTGTGCAGTGTGTGGTCTAGCGTTGTCGTGAAGCAGCAGTGGCGTAGAGCGATTGACCAGCCTCGGTTGTTTACCAGCTAGCTTTTCCATCATGGTTTGCAATTGCTGACAATAGTCATCTGCCGTAATCGTCTGGCCAGATTTGAGAAAACTGTAATGAACGACACCGGCGCTAGTCCACCAAACGCTTACAAGTAACTTTTTATTGGTCAATTTTCGCTTGGAGCAGGCTTTGGCTGGCTTGCCAGGGTCCAGCCATTGCGATGAGCGCTTCCGATTATCGTAGAGAATCCACTTTTCATCACAGGTAATGATTCGATTTAAAATCCCTTCGTTATTGTGCCGGTCAAGTAATGTAACGCAGCAGTTGACGCGCGTTTGCCGGTTTGCTTCACTCAATTCGTGAGGAACCCACCTTTCAAGTTTTTTAATCTTCCCAATTTGCTTCAAGTGGATTAAAACAGTTTTATCACTAACACCGAAGCCTGCAGCTAACTCGGACGTGGTTTGCGATGGATCCGCTTCCACAATAGCCTTCAATGCTTCATTATCAACTTGGGTCTCCGGCCGTCCACGGGGCTTGTTTTGCAGGTCGAAATTTTCAGAACGAAAACGTTGGAACCAAAAACGCACTGTGTTTTCTTTTGCGACACAACCGCCATACACATCATTAACCCTTCGAGCCGTTTCCGCAGCACTGGTGCCACGGTGGAACTCGTACTCGTAAATAACGCGATATTTCAAATTTTCCATTTTGTAAATCGAGCGATGCAAACAGAAAAAAGATAAGTAAAAAAACAAATGAATGACGGTTTACGAAACACAACTACATGTGGAAATAGCTGTATAAATTTGAATTTCGAATTCCTAACCAAATAGGAGAAATTTGTGATCAAAGTGGCCAGTACGACAAAACGCCAATTTCATATGTAAGGACCTAATATTTAAATGCGATCATAATAAATGTCTTCGTTTCATCATTATTACAGTCGAAACACGTCCACTATTTCAGATTCAGATGACTAGATTTTATGTACTTACAACGAGTAGGTATCTATATTCTAGAATTGTAGTAGAATGTTTATGTACTTACTTATATATAAGAAATTACTCTCATCCGAATCATCATCATCATCGTGTGGGTTGTAAGGTTGACGACCGACCCCATAAACCCGGGTGTCAGTGTTATAGAGCCACCAAAGGCCAAAGGTACTGACTTAAGCACAGATAAACCCGAAAGATTGGCTTACGAACGAAGTTCATGCATTGTAAGTACCAACTTTTAATGTATTTATTGCATTTATTAAAAAAAACATATTATTGTTATCGGAATAATAAAAAAATAATACTTTTACAACATAAATTACCTAGGTACATCTAAAGGTAAAGATACCGCTAGAAATGATGGTAAAACTGCAATCGTCTAGAAAAACATAATACTTACTTACTTTTAAATTGTTTTGTACAGTTGACTTTCACGTCTACTGAGACAGGAGCGCTACCAGTAGCGTGAGCAAAAAAATAACTTCACTTTGAAGTAGACAGAGCAAAGTCTTCCCAAGAGAGAGGAAAGCCTAGCCCGACTACGCAAACATCCATTTTGCCCACCCTACTTCAAACGATGTCCTTTAAGAGGGAGGAGAAAATTATCTCGTGAATAAATTATATTTTTCCCCTTTTATGAAGACAGTTCAAGTGCATTTTCGTCCATGTTTTTTATACTTTCTCTCTTGATCAAAGACCTTGCAGGAATTCCGGCCGCTCAGTGCCGTGACCCCGCAAAAATAAAATGAATAAAGAATTTAATGTGACTTGATGTCTAGGGATAATAACGTTAGAGTGCTTTGCGATGTTTCCCTTAAAGCGCCGTTTGTTTTTACAATTCCAATTTCGAGAATTTTTACTTGCTGGCGTTCATCTCGTCCTGTGCATAATGCCATGAATTTGTTATGTCAAGGGGAAGATATTTACGAGCAAAGTCAGTTACCTAACTGGTCACCCTCAAGCACATGTTATCTTTAGATCAAAATACATATTCACGATTCGCCAAATTGCACAGGATCAGCAGGATGGACATCTTGTTGATTTTTATCATACTTAGATATTCAATTAAACTCCTGTGATTGTTATATTGTTTTCTCTCCATTCTATATTCTGGCCTACTGTTTTTCCGCTTCGGTAAAAAAACTATGCAATAAACCGTGGTTGTGTTCGGGGGTTTTAATTTTAATTTTTATAGACAGCTGGTATGGAATATCTTTAAACTAAGCACAGAAATGTAAAGAAAGTTTTGTGGAAGCGAGAATTAATTTGCACACGACGACGCCTGCTATGCATCTACGACGTAGGTGGAGCGTGTTTAAACTGCCGTGCGCGTAAACCCGCCTCGTAGGTGCATAATTTCCTAATGTGACTGCGCGGCCCCTTCGTCGTAGGTGCGCTGTTACCAAACGCGTATGCGAGGGGAGTGGAGGGCGCATGGCTGTATTGTTGCGTTTTTCTTTTCTGCAGCCAGTGTTAAAACAGGGTTTATACTAATTGAAGTCTCTAGCAAACTACTTAATAGGTACTATTAACTTTTAAACGTAAAAGCACCTCTTCTACGAATTGCCCAAAATCCTTATTTGCCCCAAACTCGAAGCACTTAAATAATTAACTAGAGAACTCTTAACTCGACCCCGCTCCACTCCCGTCGACTCTCGGCGGATCAAAATCGTTAAGTCTTACTTCATCAAGTCAAGGCGATTGATCAATGACCATTATTTATTTATTTATTATTGTTATATATATGTCGCAGCCATATCGTATAATACGCCGCCGCCGCGCCCACTACACTATTGCGTATTATTTTTTAGGGTACACGTTATGTGAGTACCTATCGAAAAGGTAAAATATCATATTCGTAAGTTCTATACCTTATATACCTACCTAAACAGTAACCAGAATACGTTAAATATATATGACAAGTAGCAGAATTCAACAGTTGCTAGACCTAATCTAATTAATCAGACTGTATCATGGTTTTACCAGCATTGGCAAAGAACATTATTAAGTTGTATTAGACTGAGAAATAAGAGAATATCTAATTCCCACAGGAAAATCTAAAAAGTAAAGCCTGGGGCGGCCTGTTCTCAAATAAAAAGCTATACTTAACCTTATGTAACGTACTACGTGGAATGAGTGTTATAAATAAATAAAAATGGCTAAAATTTATTAACGTATATATTCTATTCTATTTTACAACAAAAGCGTAATATAACAAAATAATGGAAACAAGAATGTAGGCAATATTACATTGTTATATCAATTCAAATATCACACAAGCCACAAGCTTAATATAAGTATAATATACATTAAGCATGTATCTATTTACCTAGGTAAATTACAAGATGTATTTTATATACAGGGCGGAGCATTTTGAAGGCTATCATTAGCGACCATACGACACTAGACGAGAATGAAGGCGGGGCGCGGTCGTATTTTTAGCCAATCATTGACACTTACCCGAGTGGTACAAGACTGCCGCTACCTCCCGCCACTTTTCTTCGTACCGCGCCCCGCAAATACCTGGTCCGTGGAAAAAGTTTCAAGAGTTTTTTTTAGTAGATTGTAAAGCGAGGGATGAAAGCGATCAATTACATTACACCCGAAGTATTTTGGCGCACGAACGTAGCGAGGGCGCTTATAGTGTCAAGAACTGATCAGTTTCCCACGAAGTGAACACTCTGCTTTAGATCTCGATTTGCGAGGAAAGTCAACAAAAGTTTCTTAAAAAAATAATACTTGGCTACACACCATACGCGCCATATAACAAATAGCGCCATATTTATGTGTCTTTGCCATTTATTGTGTGCCAACTTTCTATGCAAATAGTAAAAAGAAAGGTTCTAATTTCAAACACAGTTTTCCTTAATTTGAGTCCTTTAACTGAAGGGGGCTTGAATGTTCCACCCTCTATACTTATATAAAATGACGTAAGTAACTTAAAATTACATAATATTTAATTTTATATAAAATCATCCAATCAACAAAATATAATTTAATTATGCTTATTATTTATTATTGCTATTGAAAAATAGTGGACTTTAAAATGTTGCCTAATACGTTTAATACCTGCTAGATAGATCTCTAATTTTTGGCACTTAGGGTTTTGTAGGCATACTAACATAGTAACTGTGACAAAATAATTATCTGTACTGTGAATCTACGATGAAGATACTATGAATTCCACCCTAACTCTAGAAATTCTACGGGAATATTTATTACTGTTTTAAATAGGCCTTATATATTTTATGTTACGTAATTTGACAATGTGAATTGACTTATTTATAAGTTATAATAGGTTTGTGATTATATTCAAAGAATGTTATGAATATACATAGATTTTTTTGTTTCAGTTTCATTCACTTTATATTTATTTACTCCTGTTATTATTTTGAATAAATTTAGACAAGTACAAATTAAATTGATAACTTGGTAAATTTTCATTGATTTTTAGGCCTCAATATAAGCAACTATATATTTATTTGGCCTAGTTATTAAAACGTGTTTTTTACATTTACTAATTTCATTATTACATTTTTGGCACTTACTGCTACCATGTTCTAAGTTACAAAATTTTATTAATGGTCGCAACCTTCTTAATTCACTAAAAAAATCGTTATTTCGTTGCCTTTAAATATCATTATTATAGATACATCTTTCGGAGTTTCGAAGTTTTTCGGACATATCCTATTTTATTTTAGGGCATCATCATAAGTGTGTCATTAACAAATAGTTTTAACGTCGTATATAAATTATCTATTAACAGTTGAGTAAAGAAATTATAATATGCTAAAAGCTAAACCATGTTCACATATTGTAATTATTATCATCGTAAAACACTAGGCCATCAAACATAAATTAATAAGTACATATCTATAGACATCTAAGACATATCTCACTATTGTAATATTATTCCATTGGTCCTACTTTAAGTTATTTTATAATACACATAGATAAAATAGTAATCTTGGTATATTCAAAACAAATTATTGGTTCTTGTAACAGTGCTACACAAAGGTAGCTGCTTTCAACGAGTTGGCGTCAGCCATTTTGTTTCGGTTTTCCCATTGAGGGGGCTATTTTATTGGCAACACTAGTTGATGTTGCCATTAGTAACGAAACAAGTTCCATCCATCATTTCACATTTTGTGGCGCATTGTACAAACCAACGACATTCCCTGCGTTCCGAATCGCGCTGACAGCACTTTGAGTACCCAAAACCGCGTACCGAATCACTGTCATTGGGATTACGGCAGCCATTGTGACGTCACGGATTGCGTCATGACCGCCATCTTTCGCTAACGGCGCCCATGCTCCAGAGCGAAATTCACGTAAGCGTAATGTCAAATTCGACTTTGACATATTGTGTATTTATTTTTAAAAGTTAAATGTTTAATGTTTAAATGTAAAACTAACGTGTCTTATATTTATTTGGTTGAACAAAATTAAAAACACGTTATTCAATTATGAAATGGAGATAAATTACTGAAATATTTTAAATCAATCAGTTTTGTAGGTTAGGGTTGCCAGATGTTAGATACTAAAAGTATCGAGTAGGTTATGTATATATTACGATAGTTTTGACTCAGGCACATACATACATATGATAATATCATAGGCAATCTGATAAAATATAAATATAAATATCAAACATTCTTTTTTGTATTTTTTTAATTTCATGTGTCTATTTACATCTCCATTTTTAAAAATTCGCATACCTTTTCTTATTTTGGGTACTAGCCATGCGAAAAGTGCTGTTTTCACAGCTGTACGATACTTTTTTAATACGTATAATAATTTAGAATTTTGCCAGTTTTGGTACGGTAATCAACATCTGGCAAGACTGAGTTATAAGCAGTTTCAGCGCGCTCAAACGCCGTTCCGTTTTGATTTCGCTCATGAGCCGTATTATCGCGATTTCTGAATCGGTACGCGAGTAATCGCTGTCAGTACTTTGAGCCGTGAAATATGATTCGGAATACAGCCATTCACAATGGCCCTTCACGGGTTATCGATTACATCGAGCTGTCCACCTCGGACCAATAAACCTCTGTATATTTAAACTTTGTCGAAAAATCGTAAAATTGAAATTAAATTAAATAAAATCTAATTACCATGACAAGAAAAATCTGATTATTTTGTAAAAAATGTGTAAGCTGCAACAGTGCAACGTCGACAGCAGGGCCCCGTTTCACGAAGCAACAATTTACAAGTAACAAGTTACAACGGGCAGTTGATGTTGATGATGTTGAAGTTACAATTTGATATTCATTGCGTAGCCAATTCGCCCAAACTGTAAGCCCTTATCGTTTTATCTCATTGTTTACGCAATGTACATCGAATTGTACTTGTAGCTTCGTGAAACGGCCCCCAGGTATATACTTATTTTACCACGTAGTAAAATAAAGTGGCGACAAGCCAATCATACGGGCGGACCAGATTGGCCCGAGTATAAAAAGATGCATGTATCATTTGGCGCGTTCCAATGTACACTCAACATTTTAACTGCTAAACAGAGATTCCACTAGTAATGTATTTTAGAGTTAATATATTTCTTAAACTAGCCAAGCTGCACTGACATCAACAGCAATAATCACCATCCTCCAACTTTCTAAGCTCGCATAGTTAACCACTTACAAGGCAATATTTATTTGCTATAGTCTAATACGTCTAATTCGATTATACAACTCGTTTTAGCTATTTGATTATTAATAGACGCTAGCAGCATTTACTAAAATACATTCTGCAGCATTCCGAATCTCTTAGACCGACATAGTTTCAGCATCGTTTGTTCAACGATCATCATCGCCATCATCTCTTACGAGCCGAGTACTTTATATAAATGCTATTTTATTAGGCCATTTTACCCGTATTATATACACGAACTCTATCTTCCATATCATGCTAGAACTTCTCGCCCGATCAGCTATGGCTCTTTTATCATCTCTCTCTGCCAATTTATCTTCTTATCTCAAATAATGATTAACACTCCTATGTATACTACATAACAAATGGTCACTACTACATTAAGATTCACATGGGGCGTCACATGTATACCTATTTTTAAGTATTTGATGTACCACCTTTTATCTGTAATGTGACACGCAAAAAAAAAAAAATTAACAGGTCAAATGCCAACATTTTTTGGAGCATCTTAGGTCGATTGTGTAAACTCTGTATTATATTATTATTAGACAGAGACAAAATAGAAACCATATTTACTCATATTTAGAAACTTACAAATAACCCAAGTTGAAGTAATAATACAAGGTTAAAATTTTAGTTTACCTTGCAAAGAAGTCTGTTTTTAAGGTATGTATGAAAAACATTTTCACCAACTATCCTGAGGGTTAGATTATGTTGCATATAGGCACAAAACTGAATGTTTTACAGGCTTGTAAGACGCCTATAACCGGAAGTGAGTGGATGTGGGCTAGAAAGTTACACCAAATAGGTACATTGTATCAAATTGGTATGCGGCTAACAGCCTGTTTGTAGATAAAAATTATTCATCAAGTATCCTAGTTCATGGAGGCTCAAAATTCAAGCAGGCAGGAAACCAGCAGGTTAGATCATAAGTAATCCATAGCTAACCAGCATACAATGCACTGTAAGGTCTCACAACTTCCAAAATAAGACTGTTTCACTGAGTGTCCAGGTGTGTCCAAGCTCAGAGTCCCAGCAGGCAGAAGGCCAGAAGGTTGGAGCATCTGACGGGATTAAATTCACTGTACCAGTTTGTCTCAATAAAGAGTATTTGTAGCAGATTCACCGAGTGTCCAGGATCAGAGCCCCAGCGGGCAGAAGGTCAGGAAGTTGGAGACAGTACCTTTTATTTTGTTTCTATTAGCGCCATCTGTCAAAACTTGCTTGATTTAATGTCGCTATATAATAGTATTGATCGCCTCTGTATTTTGTATTAGTTCTAATCAGAAATGTTACATGTCGCTAACCCTCTAGAGTAAGATTTTACATAGATATATGTTGTGAATATAGACACGATTTGAACCTTGAGCTGTTTGTTGATCTAAATCCAGAGCCATCGTAATCCAGGCTACACAGACATAATAACATACTAAATTTACTGTGTAAGTTTGAGGTGGGGTTGCAGCGTAGGTTGCACACTCTGCACAAATGTGCAGGTTAGTTAAGGCTCAAAATGCCAGCAAGGTAGAGCATCAGTAACACCTAACTAACGGGCATATTAAATGCACTGTGCCGACGTGTTCCTTGTACCCTTTATGTATAAATAACACTGTTTCACCAAGTGTCCAGGTGAGTCCAGGCTCAGAGCCCCAGCAGGCAGAAGGCCAGCAGGCTGGAGCATCAGTCGTCCATGTCGGGCTCGGCGTCGCTGCCGCTCATCTCCTCCTCGCTGCTGCAGTCGGGCTGCGAGGACTGAGACACGCAGCGCGAGCACCAGCACACGAACAAGTAGTTCTGAGCTAGCTCCTGCAACGAGGATGAAGAAAATCAATTGAGTGGTTGAGTGGCAGGGAAAACTGTAATCAATTAACTGGTGTAGAGGTTCTAATCGCCATAAATTATATAAGTAAACAAGTGGTGAACAAGTGCTTTTTATTCACTTGTTTTGAAGATTCTGTGTCATTGAGTGTCTAAAAAGTCCCTAAACGTTATCAAACATAACATAAAGATAAAGCTCCTATCTGAAGGGATGAGCAGAGCTTTAATAGGCTCTCAAGGAGCACACAAAAACCACGTTTAGCAATATTTTGGGTGAAGATTCGGCATTAAAAACCTTTAACACAAGATTCAAAACAAATCCACAGAGTATTTTTTTAACCATTATAAAATTGATCAATTTATGGAACTGAACAGCTATTCCCAAGCTCCATAGGCTGACAGAAGGCTAGCTAATTAATTTACTACTCCAAGATACAATTTATGAGACATTTTACGGGCTTACCGCGATAATATTTTTGTTGAGGAGACCCGAAACGAAGAAGAATGAGGGTAGACAGATATATATGTCTGTCCCTAGTTCTACCCGCAACGTCTCTCCAGTCTACACGCGACCATGGTGCTTGAAACAGCGCGCTCCTCAACAAAAATATTATCGCGATAAGCCCGTAAAATGTCTCATAAATGTTATGATAATGACCGCGAAAGTTTAAAATTATATAGATACAATTTACTTTCATCTGATACCTTTTGTTCCTTGAGGAAAGAATGAATTGGACAGGAACACTATTTAAAATGTTTCAAAAATCAACTTAAGTAACTTTTATTTAAATTACCTTTTGCCGCGAATGCCTGGAGCGTTGCAGCGCACATTCATCTAAGTAGCTGATGCAGATTTCCTCTCCGGCTTCAATGGGGCGGGTAGCTTTCAGCTGGACCCGGTGGTTTCCGTAAGGGAAGGTGGCTTCGGCTTTGGGAGCGCAGCTGTGGTTGCAGGCACTTTGCAACGAGAACAAACCAGACCCTTCCGTGTTCAGGAATGTGCCGGACTCTAGAATAATTAGTAGATAATAGTTCTGTAATAAACATGTTCTTATCAGATATATGGCCGTTCGACGGAAGTGGACGTTCCCGGGAAATGGCCATCCAGTTATATGGTTGTTCACGAGAAAAGGCCATCCAAATACATGGTCGTTCGTGAGGTGTACGTTAATATAAAGCCGTTCGAAGAAGGTGGACGTTTGCGGAAATTGGTGTGACAAATACTTTGCTTTTTAACTGCAATTTTACTTTATTGCTTATACTATGATAAATAAGTATGACATACATACCTTCCTCCACATACTGATACAATTTATCGATGAATAAATCTAACTGTTGTTTTTCATCATCAGACATGGTGAGATCAGTGACGGCGTTTACCCACATTGCCAGCGGGCTCGTCCCAATGCCCTGACCGTTGGTGCCCACCAGTGCCATGAGGGTACAGAATCCTTCAGGAGTAAGAAACTGGAAATCAAACAAAATATTATTGGTATTTTCTCTCTACTTAAGCTAAGTATTGGTCTTATTTTGTATCCAAGCCAGAGCTAACAATCTGGTGAAGGTCGCGGGAAGCGCAGGATCGGTTATTGCGGAGATCCTTGAGGGAAGCTTTTGTCCAACAGCATGTCTTTTGGATGATGATGATATTCCAGGGCTTAAGTAAAGGACAAGCCTGGTCAAAATGAAGAAACATAAAGGCCCCCATGGAGACATGCCATGTAGATTAGTACACTGTGGAGGATCCACATGTATATCAAATCAAGTGAAGGATGACGCATGGCGGGAAACGCTGTTCAAGCAAAACACAGGAAGCTCTCATCACCGTATTTGGTTTAACTATTCGCGCAAAGAACAAAATTGGCTGCAAGGCATCTAGTACACTAACATTAAACAAATTACAATTTAAAATCTGTGCACAATAAAGGGACATCATGGGAAATCTTATTGTGCACATCTCATCTGCATACCTTGCGTACCTTATATTTTGTTAGGACTGCTGGAAGATATTCCATTAGAAATAAGCAGTACCTGTTGTGTCATCTGTTTTAATGTATGTGCAATAAATGTTTAAATAAATAAATAATCATTTCATACTGCTGCAATTTTATACTGTTGATGTTTGTTTTTTTTTTCTTAGACATT
Source organism: Carpatolechia fugitivella (assembly GCA_951230895.1). Lineage (NCBI taxonomy): Eukaryota > Metazoa > Arthropoda > Insecta > Lepidoptera > Gelechiidae > Carpatolechia > Carpatolechia fugitivella. The sequence goes on along the minus strand of OX579659.1, from coordinate 10,490,747 downwards.
TCGGTAATAATAGTTAAATACCTGTTGCACATGTTCTGAACTAACAACACGACCAGTCATCTCTCGTAGTGTATTCAGCTGGTCAGAAAATTGTTCTCCGAGCAATTTGTGCACTAGCTCCGCATCTTCATTGACAGTGCGGTGACAGAACTGTTTGATCTGTGCAGTGGCTGCTTCTGGGTCTTGCGATTGGTGGATGAATGCTAGTATTCGAACCAGCAGCATAATGCTTGTAGTTTCTGGTGGGTAGTGCATTTGTCTGTAATATTTAGTGAAGCATTTGGTATAATGAGTAAAGAGCAGGAACATTAAGTATTAATTTGAAAAATAAGAATTAAAAAACACAAACATCAAAAAGTAGTTTTGTTTTGTTTTTTTAAACAATTAACATATTGAAACTCTTATATTAAAACTTTAAAAATAAATTCACTTACTTCCAAGTGTCAAGCAACAGTGTAATAGGATGTTGAGCATCACTAGCTTCATAGCACAAGGTCTTGTGATATGAAGTGAAGGCTTTACTGCGGCATCCTTCTGAGCAATAGAGGACTCCACATTGGCTGCAATTAATGATGTTTTCAATATGTGCCTCATAACTGTCTGAATGAGGCAGCACAATATCTGGCTTGCATGACAGGCGTCGCACATTCTGTTCTGGAGTTTCTAGAGGCCTGAATATTATGAAAATGAAAACGGTAAGTTAAATTTACATTACCTACATAAAGTAATACTGCAATAAAAAAAATTGTGTAAATATGAACAAATAGGGATGATGACTACTTTTTTTTTCTTTGTCTATCAGGTAGATTATTTTATACCTAGTTGTGATGTAGATAGGCCCCACTCTCTCAACTTTAATGCGGTATTTTTTTTGTTAACTTGATATTTTTTAATTAGGTGGGTACCTAAATGACAAACAAAATAGAATTTAGTTTTTTTAGCCCAGGCATCATCCCTATTCCCAACTTTCAGTTTTAAATTTTTAGAGCTCTAAGAAATTATGACCTCAGTATTTGGTATTAATTTGTGCATTCTATGCATTCTTGAGAAATAAGACAAGACAACAAAGTGACCTAATAAGGGTTTCTTTTTTCCTTTTGAGGTACAAAATCCTAATGCCAATAAAAAACAAACACAGCGTATATGTAAACAAGAATATAAATAAAATTGATAAATAAAACCCTTACCGCATGCAAAAATCGCACGCTAAATATCTATACGCCTGGTTCCATGTAAATTGGCATGAAACTAGTGGGTCCTCTTCTAAAATAACATCACCCTTGCTAAACTTCTGCGTTGCAAACATTCCTTTACCCTGTACAAACAATTTTACATCAAAAATCCACCAATTTCATAAATGCATTGTCCAAAATATTGACTGAATCTTACCTTCTTACTGTTCGACGTTCTTATTTCAAAGCCTTCCATTGTTAGATGATGTTGTATAAATTGTCGTTCAAGTCGCGATTTTCTTATTAGAACTTATTTATTACCTACTTATTGTACTGTACAATTTAATTCAAAAAGTACAATGAAAAACACGACTCGATGCGTACGAAGTTATAGGTTAGGAGAGCGTTCCAAAACAGATAGAGCGATCGGTTACTTGACAGTAGTCTGTTTCATTTGCACTTATAGAATTTGAAACAAGTGAAGGTGAAGTAGACAATAAATCTTACACGTTTTGGAACGTAGGGTACGTTACTTTTCTGGTTACAAAGCTTTTTTGAGCCGAGTCTGACAATTCAGTATAATAATAATGTTTAACGGCTCTGGGTGACAATTCAGTATCAAATTCAGTGTTGCCTGCAGTCTACCAAACGTTCTAAAGCGTTAATTTTGTGAGCTGTATGTAGTAAGTGGACGAAGGCTGAAAGGTGAAAATTAATGAAATAACACAACAAAATGATGTTGTACCTGGGGACCGTTTCACGAAGCTACAAGTTACAAACTACAAGTACAATTCGATGTACATTGCGTAGATACTGAGATAAAACAATAAGTGCTTTTGGTTAGGGCGAATTGGCTACGCAATGAATATCAAATTGTAACTTGTTACTAGTAAATTGATGCTTCGTGAAACGGGGCCCAGCCGGTCGATTGCGTAAGCGTACTTGCTTTGCTTGGGGCGGGTTTGAAGACCGCCAGCGGCTTTCAAGCGACCGCGTAAGGAGCAAGCCAAGTCAACGAAGACGATTACAAGTGAGACGTCAAATGAATGACGTTGACTGAACAATGAACGAATAATGTCCATACAATTTGACATTTGAAACCGATTAGAGCTATTGCGTAAAAAAAAAAAAAAAAAATGGTTCCCGCTCAACCGTATTCAACTGTCAATTGAAGCAAGGTGCAAATTAGTACCTTGGTTCAGCTGCTATCTTGGTAAAATCGTTTAGATTTTGCTGATTTCTTTTGTGTTGTGGGTTATTTTGAGTGTGGTATATTAAATTATAATATTATTGAGGTATTTGAGTGACATTTACTCGAAAACCGCTGAGCGCAAAGCCGCACACGGGCATACGAGATGGATGCGGCTCATATACTGCTGCTGGCTGCAGCAGAGGAAGAACCGCTGAAAAAGAGGGAGACCATCGAGCGGAGGACACTGCGAGAGGCGTCCCGACCTCTCTTGATGCCGGAAAAGTCGTTCAAGGACAATTTTCGATTGTCGAAAAAGGACTTTTTGGCGCTATGCGATGACTTGATTCCTCTACTGAAACCGAGTCAGAGGAGTACTGCTGTGCATCCAGACATTAAGGTTTGTTCAAGCGATTAACTTTTCATACACATATCACAAGTTAATCCCCAAAGTGCTTAAAAACATGGGCCCTGTCGAGCATAGCAACATAATATAATATAAACTTTTGCTGTCATAGAATATGGTCCTGAATGGACTATTTCCATTGTAGAATTTGGTAGGACCAATCTACTTTCTTTCTGAAGTCATTTTGGAGTTGAAAATGGAATAATTTTTAGAATAAAATGGGCTAACCATTCTGTTGTTTTTTTTTTAGATTTGTGATGCTGATCTATGCATATTATATGTAGATCCATCCTTTGGAGGACAGAGCCATGATTCCCATGTGTGGAATGGCAGCAGTGAAGCAATTTATGCAGCAGCTTCACGAAGAAGGGAACATATACTGAAACCGAGTGCATCCAGACATCAAGGTTTGTTCAAGCGATTAACTTTTCGTACACCCACTATCATAAGACAGTATGTCAGTAAAAGTGAACAGTAACATAATACAAAGCTTATAATTATTATTTTGTACAACTGATCAAATTTATTTTCAGATTCTGGCCGCACTTCAGTGTTTCAAAGCAAGACTTCAAAAGTAAAAAACCTAGAAAACAAAATTGCAAAAAAAAACAAAAAGAAATGAAGCAGCTCACATGTTAAGTAAAAAAAGGGAAATACTTGATCAAAATAAGTGTATTATTTAATATATTTTCACTTTCAGCATCACAAGCATTATGATTAATAAAGTATTTCAATATACACAAGTTTTGAATTATATTTATTGTTTTGTTTGTAAAATTTAATAAATAGCTTTCATTTAGTACAATTGGACGTAGTTACACGAAAAGGATCCAATCCACACAAAGTTACTTTTCAGATATTGAAGTTTGAAGTTCAAAATATTTCTTCATAGGTATTTGTTTCAAGATAATTTTACGTGTTATGTTTTGTGAGAAACATTAAAACATTTTTATTGTTAATAGTATATTTATGGGACGATTGGTATTATTTGCGGTCAATTTTGTGTACGTAAGTAATTTTTGACAATGTTGTGGATTGGATCCTTTTCGTGTAACTACGTCCAATTACAAAATGGTTTTATTTTATTTTAATGGCATAATTAAATTAGGGATGATTTTTGGTGGAAGGGATCAGGCAAATTATGTCCCAATTACCACTGCGACCTAAGATGGATCTATTGTAGTCGTAGATTAGGAATATTAATTGGTATGATTCAAAACACAACATAAGAGAGGTTCAATGTTTATTTAAAAACATGTTATAAATATAAAATAACTATAGTTACATACTGTTACATTACACTAAAGTTACATTTAACCATAGGTAAAATAAAAGAAACATATTATTATTTACAATATTGTTGTACAATGCCTGTATAAGGCTAGGGCAAATGATGAGCTAAAACCTAAAATTTAGAAACAATAAAAATAAGATGCTCTTGGTCATTGTTAGTTAAGCAATAAGAATAATATTTTATTTGATTATTTGAAGTATAAAAAAATTATAAAATAAATGTCTGAGGTAAGCTGCAGGAGCAGGAACAGCAGCAACAGCAGTAGCAGGCGGCTCACTGACAGCAAATTCTAAAAAGAAAATAAAAATATAACAATTAGACATAGACAATTAATAATTATAACAGTATTATTACTAAAAGTAATGAATTATGATGATGATGTAGTTATATACTAAATCTGGATGTCTGCATTGTTTTATATAAAATTTTTAAAACTTTGACTAGACCAGACACACTATTCTTCCTCTTCTACTAACTACCTACACAAAATCCATCCATTTAGAAAGTTGGCCCACAGGTTTAGACACATGCAGCCAGCATCTCTCAGGTTCATCTAATCATATCTTACCTATAGGTATTATAAATGCAAAAGTATGGATGTTTGTTTGTTCCATTTTCATGTCTTTACGGATTTGGATGAAATTTGGTAAGTAGATAGATCAAGCACTGGGCTAATATATAGACTTCTCTTTAAAAAAAAAAAAGTGAATCGAGTACTTATCTGTCTACCAAAAACAAAATTTCATCCAAATCCATCTAGCCATTTCAGCATGATTGACTAACAAACATACACAGGTGCATGTACGGCAGACAGCTCATCATTTTTGTTGCAAACTAGTTGTTATTACCAACGCGCAAGCAAGATACCCCAGTTCACTTTAATTAAAAAACAGGGTTTACCTTTGGCAGAGGGCTCGGCTGGGTACCATTGAGGTAGTGATTGAGCGGGGCACTTTCCTGAGGTCTTGAGCAAGAAGCCTGCAGTGCTTAGACATCTTCAACAGACTCCTGCAAAGCACATAGACACATTATTTTATTTATAGAGTTGTAAAATCTGTGGCTGAGTAAGTAAATTGTAATTGTGAGCAGGTCACCCGTCTGCGCTCCGTCGCGGACGTCCCCCACTAGACATACATACATACATAAGTAAATTGTAAATTAGAGGTCGGGTCCCGTGGCCTTGTGGCTTTCTTGACTTATAATTCCCCATATTATTTTGTTAACCGCAACTACCAATGCGGTCTGTAGTTCACCAGTGCTAATGTTAACCATCCCGTCACTCACCTCAACTGAAGAATATCAAGAATTTGCCAAGTCTGGAGTGGTTAAATACAGTTGACCAACCAATGTCTCACATAAAATCCATGCAAGTGCAGACAAATGAAAATGGATATTTAAGTAGTTGGTAAGAAGCAGTAAAAACAAAATAGAGTGGCAGTAAACTTACATCTCTCCATTTCATCGCAATTTTGGTGGCACCAACCCCAACTGCATTGTGCCGTTCTGTAAGGGGCTTCCACTGCTCTCGAGCTATCTGCTTAGCCTGTGCCCCGTCTCTATTAGTTACTCGCCCGCAAGGGAAGTCACGGTGGTTCTCCATGAACGTCAGCAACAGCTTTAGCTGTTGCTCGCTAATCAGTCTGTGAGCAGGCATTCTGAAATGTGCATAATGGTCAGTAATAGCGATTATGGCCTGAATTAGCCAACTTTGTGTACTTACAATACACATTCATGTATCTCAAAAGACAAAAATCTACTTACTTTGCTTGTAGTAGGTATTAATAATATGACACTCTGATCAAACTAAATAACAAAACTTGAATATCACAAAATTTTGGCACTGTTTTTTTTTTTTATAAATGAGAGAAAGTTTAGTTTCGTTATTTGCATTAAGTACTTACAACTAACATATTTTTGTGTTTGATATATGAAATAAAATAATTTTTACTGTTCATTTATCACTTTTGAGTTATTATCATTGTTTTATTGACATGTTTGCACAACAGTTAATAAAAATTGATTTTTCTAACACGTTTTCCTATCTCAACAACTAAACGCAAACATTTCGTTCATTCATGCAAGAAAAAAATATTTTTACTCTTTGTCCCCAAGACGATTACCGTCCCAAAAGTTAGACAATTCCTACAATCGGAATCGGAATACCGTTCAACTTGCTTGAAGCCAAGCCAAGTGAACGAAGCAAGCTCGACTTACGCGATCGAGGCCCAGGGCCAGGATCATATTCCTTCACGTAAAGTAACGCTCTGTGCGAAGGCAACTATACGACTATACGTGACTATACTGCAAAAAATCGACGTATGGAATGACTCGCATATTTAGTATAGAATAGAATACAATACAAACCACCCCACGCCCCATACCAAAATATGTAGGTAAGTATAATCTGTTTATTTTTTTTAATGCCTACCTAATCGTCAGTAGGTAGATTATTTTTGATTGGGTACGTAGTACGTGTACTTGCGTAAGTAGGTACCCGTCTGTAGATTGCCATGTTACGTATAACTAAAACCTAGGTAGGTAAATTGATGGAAGAAGATAATTACTTGAAAATAGGTGTGTACCTACCTATCACAGTTAACATGTGTCGTATCGTAGAGATAAGAAAAGAGTCTCCTTGTGGTTCGTTCGCGGCGCTCGAACAGATAGGAACAATCCATCTTCCCATGGGTGTCCTAAAAGAAGAGCTACCGTGTGGTTTCAAGCATTTGAATAAGACCAACCCATCTTCTCTCATGGGTCTGTCATACAAGGTGACTAAGAGAACAGCCCCCATGGACCGTCCATGCATTTAATTTTGAATAAGACCAATCCATCTTTCTATTTCTAGGGCATTCTAGGCGGTAGGCTGGCAACCTGTCACTTCACTATATTGTGCATTTAAGAAACGAACATTTCGGTTTAGTTTCCTTTAGTTAGTTTAGATGCGTAATAATACGAATTTTAATCCAAAAATATTGCCAAGTTCGTGCTCCATGAGAGCCAACATTAGCTCTGCTCACTCCTTTGGGGTTACGAGCGTGATTATTTATACGAATATACCTACGAATGCAATTTTCTTTAAAATAGAGTTAAAAAATACTTATACCCACTTTATACATAAAGAAATGTATTTTATAATTATTTATAGTCATGAAATTATCAATGAAGTATAATTTAGTATATTAGTTATAATTAAAAGGTATACCTACTTACTACAATAAATTAATATCACAACAATCCCTTGCTTAAAAATTCTATCAATTTTACTACAAATGTGTTGATATTTTACTTTCGTACGATTCAACTTGCGCAATAGTATCAAACATGGGCAAATCCTTGGTTTCAGGAGTGAACGTAAGCAGGAGAGCAGAAATAATCGCCGTCAACGCAAACAGGATGGACGGAAGGGCTGTAAGTTGCGAAGTCTGAAATAAAATGCGAGAGTTATATTAATAGATGCTACTTAAGATTCAACTTCGAAGTTCTTAAGACTTGAGAGTTCACCACAAACAGTAAGTACTTACAATAATGATCTTAAGACTTGAGAATTTATCAATAATAAAACTGTAGCTTAAGTTCATGTTCTAATGACATGGGAATTAATTTAAGATAAAAGTTTAAGAATATTTCTATTTTATTGTATTGTAAGTTCAAACTCTACAAAAATATTATAAGATAAGAATTTACAAAAACGGTAGTTCTTGATACACTTGATATCGTGATGGAAAATATCTCAGGTAAATAAATAGACACTAAACTTGAGAAGAAAAGATGTTTTTTGATGATCAATATCCATGTTTTTTTTTACATTTTTGTCATCAGTGGGGCTTTATTTAATATAGCTAGTATTGTAGCAGGTTAACTACATAAAGATAATTTCTTTGCGATTGTAATTGGAACCGTGAAATGTATAACTAATTATAACTTATGATCTTGATGTATATACTTGTGGCTAGATAATAAACTATTAATTATTATTAACTAAAATAAAATAAACGTAACAAACTAAAACGAATATTTTAAAAGATGTAAGTACTGACCAGTAAAGGTGTAAGCGGTGCCAGCATACTTCCAACTCTAGCAGCAGTGTTTCCACAACCAACAAGCGAACCTCTCACACTTGTTGGGAATAATTCTAAACTGTACGTGTAGATTCCAGTGAAACACACCACTACGCAAAGCTTTCCGCATAGGAACAACAACACCTTTAACCATGATATTGCTAAAAGGAAGATAAAATAGAATTAATTGTTTATATTTTCGTATAAAAAACCCAAGTTGTTTTTTATTGATTACAAGATACTTACTTTCGGGCGAATAAGTCTGAGCTATCAAGAATATAGCACTGGAAAAATATGCATACTGCAATGTGACTCGTCTACCAAACTTGGTAAACGTGTAAAACGCCAACATGTCTCCAGGAAATGATGTGATTGATGACAAAACAAAATTTGTGTATTTATTTCCCGGAAGCAGCACTGAATGTACTACCATACCGTAGTACAGAAAACTTGAGGTAAAAAAGCAGAAAGACGTCACTGCAAGTCGTATCATTATCTCTTTTGACCCTAATATATCTTTAATATTTTCTTCTTTCTCTTGAATCTCTACGTTTAGTTTAATTCTGAGATCAGCATCGTTCATGTCTTCGATTTCTTTTGAGGAGATGTCCAAATTGTTCATTTTTGCGATAGATTTGAACGTCATTTTTGCTTGGCTCATTTTTCCTCTCAACATTTGCCATCGCGGGCTCTCTCGTAATAAGAAATAATACGTAATAAATAATCCTAATGGTGAATACACCACTAAAACAATAAATTTCCAATGCTGTAAGCTCATGGCTATGAAAGCAAAAGCGACTTCTCCAACGTATACTGCGTAAGAAAAGACAACTCCGGCCATTACCCTCTTAGATTCACCACCTACTTCTATTACTGAAAAATACAAAACATTATAAATTCACATTTCAATTAAATTCAGTTAAAATTATCTAGGTTAATATAAAAACTTACATAATACTACTGCAACAGTGTAGAGACCAGATGCCATTAAGGACTCCAAAAATTCAATTGCTAAATATGTGTAGTAGTTGCTTAAAAATATTTTTATAACACCAATACTTCCGCCAACTGCACAAAGAATGATTGTAGGTTTTCTTCCTAATCTGAAAATGTAACGTTTTAATTTTGAATGGGACCAAACCAAATGTTTATTAGAAAATAAATAACTGCTGTCAAGATTTTAAGCAAGCATCAAAATGAAATTAATTAAAAATGATTTTTATAAAAATTTAATATCCTTAACTATTGAAATTAAAATAGGTTTTTTACAAATCATATAGGTACAGAAAGAATATTTTCGGATGAGATATTATGAATAGCATATCAAATAAGTAATCACCTATCAATTTATTTTCATAATTATATACTTTTTTACATCAAATAAATTTATTTTACTACAAATATACATCAGCACGACATTACTTTTTTTCCTCTAATCCGAGACAAATAAATTCCATTAGAATATAAAAAAATACAGCCGAATAGAGAACCTCCTTTTTTTGAAGAATTTTAAGTGTCGTAATTTTAACCAACCGTATTTATGATAGATCATAAATACTGACTGCACAGCAAATTTTCCAGAGCGAGCGTAGATAACACTTTATTGTACAATTAAACATACAGGATTAGAAATGAATGTACAAAGGCGAGCTTATCTCTATAAGAGATCTCTTCCAACCAGTCTACACAGTGGTGGAAAATGAGATCGCAGAGAAAAAGTGCACAGAATACAAAAATGAAATAAATATTAAAAATACTTAAATATAAAAAAATAATACATATTCAAAATATTATTCTAAATAAATACATACATGATAAAAATAAAATATTATTAGACACGGGATAATAATATGAAGCGCCCTTTCACCTTATGCTCATAGCAAAATAACCATCCGAGTAGCATTATATCGTAAATAAGCACCTCAAAACTTGCTCATCATTTATATTATATAGGTAAACTGCTGTACGTTATATGAAAATAGAAGCTATATTTAAAAAAAAGAGTTAAAAGGTTAAATGTGCGTTAGTCATTATTAGCTGTGCATTAATAAAAAAGCTTTACTTTAAGATAAATAAATAGCGGTACACCACGAATATAAATTGTGATATAGTAGTAATATTTTGAGTTGAACATTTTGCTGTGCAATCAGTAATTTTGATAACGATTCGGATTAATTTTGGATACAAAAAGTCTTATTTGATTTGCGCTTAAATAGTACTCTTGTAGGATGCTGGGATTTGTGACTTACTTGTCAGAAATCCACCCAGAAAACATCATGGACATGATCATGCCTGTATTATGAATGCAGCCAACAAGAGTCGCTTTCCAAGACTGACAGCCCAAGTTAAACTGCAAAGTTATTAAATTTAAATTTGGTATTATTAAACAAAGCAAAGCACTACATTTTAATATTTAAAAATGAGTAAATCCTTATTAATATTTTAAACGCGAAAGTTTGTATGTATGGATGTTTGTTACTCTTTCACGACTAAACTTTTGAAATTTGGTACACATAGATATTGATCTTACTTAGGCAATTTTTTTTTATCACGGGGTCGTTTTTTGAATAACTTTTTTTATGTGTAGGTACTCATTGATTACTCATCTCTATTTGTATCTAAGTCTTTTGAAGTTTCAACTGATCATGTAATGCTGCCCACTATGGACACGATAGATATTTGATGGATGTATATTTTTATGCAAGCTTATCATGCATGATAAATTAGTTGTATAATTTACAATAAACCTTAACAATTTAGTTATTGGACTTGATACACAAAAAAATTATCTTATTTACTTAATGATACTTGGTGCATTGTCTCCGGGGGCAAGTTAAGAAGAGTCAAGTGATAAGAGTAACGCTTGCTACTACGGTTGTCAATTGTAATCATAATAATTACATACATACTGACGTACTACAATTGATTTCAATAACTTTATCCCAAACATCACATCATCAACAGCTCATATACGTCCCCACCGAGGGGCTCGAGCCTACCCTGATCAGCCCTTAGTCAACCACGCTGGCCCAGTACGGGTTGGTTGACTTCACACACAACATTTGAATCTATTCACAGGAGTGTGCATGCAGGTTTCGTCGCGATGTTATACAAAATACAAAAACATTTATTTGTGAATTTGGGTAACAAGTTAGAGGTAGGTGTTTAAATATGGACGTCGCATCTCCAAATCCTGACAAAATACATTAGCATACAAATATAATTACGACTTAACAAGGATTTAACATAGTAGCAGTAGTTATAATCTCATAACATTTTGTCTGTTAGGAACTCGTGAATACTAGAATAGCATTTATTTATTAGTAATTTAAACAGCCGATTTTTGAATTCTAGCAAATTTAATTATTTTATTGGTTCTGATTCTGATAGACGATTAAAAATTTTGGGTATCATGCAGAGAACACTGTTGTGCATGAATGCTGTATGTAGGTATTTGCCATGTGAAGACAAAGTTTGATTTATGTTTTTTTATACATAGTATGTTCCTCAGATACTTTCATAAATAATTCTTCATTTGTTTTTGTACATTTCACTGTAAGAGCGATTAAACGTACTACGAATTCGAAATTCAAAAACCGATTGATGAGCAATTTTGCAAACATTTCAAAAGCGAAGCCTCGGAATCGATAGTTTTTTGTTGAGTGAGAAGGAGTGAACCTCTTACTCACACTTGTCTTATAAATTTATACTACACGAATAGGAATTTACCCAAATACCTCAGCAACAGGAACTCACCTCGGAGACGATAGAGTTATTATTCTCATAGATGAAGTCTTCACATTCTTCAAGAACTTCTAGAAAAGTTGTGTTCGAACAGGTTTGGTTATTTGCATTATATTGATTCATATTAAGCATTGGCTTAAAGCATTTTTCGTTAGCGTTTGGCGGCCACCAGGATGGTATATCTGGTGTAGGTGATTCGTTTTCACAAGCAGACACTCGGCATCTACAAATAAAATAAGGAAAAGATCGATTTTCTTATTTTTTTCACATATTGCCAATAATTCTTGTATTCTCCAATGTGACAAATAAAAATATAATTAAGATTTGATTGGTTAGATAAATAAAGATTATGTTTCCTCCAATTATAAAATAGCTAGATTTTTTAAACTTCTGGGTTTAAATTTCTAGCCAAGTTTTATTTGCGCTTTAAGTGCACCGATGATCATGAAAGACTTTCATTTATCATGAGGGCGGTACTGTTTCTAAAAGACTCTGTATTTTCAATGGCTTCACGTCTAGGTTTGTTTGAAAAAAATAATCATGACAAGTATGATTTTTTTTTTTCTTCTTATAGCAACCGTCTACCCATTTTTGGGGACATTGACTAAGTACATAATAAAGCCAAGATGACAAGCAAACCAAGGACTAACAAAATATATCTACTCTGTGGTCAGGTCCACGACAATTTAATGAAAATACTAAACTTTATTCAATTTGGGTTCCTATTAGAATATTCTATCTACGAGTAACATTTGTGTATGTGTGTTCTGTATCAGTGATTTCATTAGGCACTGCACATAATATAATATAAGTATTATTGTTCTAAAATAATAATTCCAGTTTCATACCAGATAAACAACAAGTGACATATACCGTAAAAACGGAAGTTTTAAAAAATCATACTAGATAGATAGATAGATATATAAAGAGTTTATTTGATAACTGCAAACACAAACATAACAAAACCACCTAGATACTAGATACCTAGATACTTAAAAAAATTGTTATGATACTTATAGTTACATAATAACGTAATAAAGGAAACTGGTTTTTTTTTTACTTTATAAAACACCAATCAAACAACATAATTTTTATTATCCTACGTCGTCATCGCATCATTCATCCACCACACACACGGTACTATTATTTTACGACTATTAATTATACACACCGGCACAATTAGCGGAACAGAAAAAAAAAGTAAAATTAAGTAATCTTTTTTCTTATATGATTGGACGGTTATAATATTTTTTTGTTGTTATGTCTTGTTTAAAAATGGAACAATAGACGACAATTTGTCAGTTTATATCTAATAATTATTTCTTGAATCACTAAACTTTAACTTTAACTTTAACTTTTGTAATTTTGTTCTGTTCAATGAGGATTGCTAATTATTGCGGAAACTTGAAATATTAAATGATAAGGAAAAAATAGCGTTGTCTGGCTGGAAAGACCGTAAAAAATTATATTTTTGCATTTTATTAATAATAATACATATACGACAATGATTGCTTAAGCTTATAATGTGCAATTAGAAGTATAATTTGTTTAATGATTATTTTATTTGCACTTGAACGGTGAGACAGGGTGACCTATCATTTGGCTGTTGGCCAAAATAAATATTAATTTATATATCATGGTCATGGTTAGAAACAAAGGTAATAAAAGTCGTGTATCAACTGTCTGTAGTATTATGCTTGTATCCACGTTTGATTTTGGTTGGGAAGCAAATCAAATAAGGAAAACAATAATATTCATTCGGAGTTATCGAAATTAATTAATAAACAAAAAAGTTTATGGAACATAAATTATTCACAACTGGATATGTCGTACTCCAACAATAAAAATCTTATACCTGCATACTTTCATGCACGTGCACAACGTTGGCACATTCAAAATGAACATCGACGTATTAATAGCTCGAATCATAATTTTAATCAAAGCGATCTGTAAATTCAAGGCATATGCATAGCATTTGAAAATAACAAATAGATTTTTTATTTTATTGATTGAGGATTTCAAATCATGGTAATAAAAGGTTTTATAAAAATATTTCTCAAAGTTGTAATAAATCAAACCATTTTTATTATTTCAGAACTAAGGATTCATATACATTTTTGTCATTCGAATATGTTGTTTAAGACAATCCATAAAGATCACCTGGTATTTTTACCGTCTTATATTATTATTAATATCGAGAACTAAGAAGATGTGTTTCGTGAAATATTTAAGTTATGCTATTAAAATTGCTTTCTGCTTATTTGAGTCTAAAATCTGGAGGTGAATGCTTAGTCAAAACAAATGTTACCCTAAATGGAATTGGAAGCGCCTGCTATGCACAGGACAGGTTTTAACCTTCGTTGCAACGGCTGTATAGTTTCTTGAAAAATAATAAAATTGTATATATTTATTTATTTAGGGAGGTACTTACCTGTAGTTTGTTTCTTCAGCGACAAAAACATAATTTACATGTGTCATCGATACCATCACCAACGGTAAGCAAATGAGGAAGTATTGAAGTGTTTGGAACCTTCCAAAATTCTCCAAATGCTTAAAGACATCATCCTGAATGGTTTTTGCGGCATTTATCACGACCATTATAATTTGTTTCCAACACAATTTATTTATGTAATTTATGAGTCTTTTAGGAACACACACACAAAGAATACCAATTGACTCAAGCTCAGATCGAAAACTAAAATTTTATTTTTATCATCTAAACAAGTATAGAGCCGCGCCGGCGTCGGCGACAAATAAAATACCGCACGCAAAAACTACAGCACAAGACCGGACCCGTCTTGAGATATTATGAGATGTTTTAATACCAAAACTTTAATTTCTCTCTTATATTAAGTGACTGCGACCACCTGCGACTAGAATTGCTTTTTTTACAAATACTTTCCTAAGCCTAAGAAGTGGAATAGGCGTATTTTTCAAACAAATTTTAAATTACACTTAATGTGTCACAATTTACGGATTACGGGCACACGCACACACACACTAAATACATATGTGTTGTGACACATTTAGTGTTGTGAACAACCACGAATATCTTAAAATATAAATTTTAAATTACATGAAATTAGTAAAGATATTACGAATAGTAACAATTTTAGATTTACATGAGACCAAACAAAACTGTAGCAGGAAGCTATCTTAAGTACTAACTGTGCTGTATGTAAGTAGGTACATGCCTATTTTATTTCAAGAACTAACTAATAATTTTCAAGTCACGACTAGGCACTTAGTTACATTATTTATAAGATCTTCCGCATCTCCTGCATCATTAGCATTAGATGAAGTGTAGTGTAGTTTCTGCTGCTACAATTATTAAAAGCTAAATATAAGAAGTTTGTATAGGTAATAGTTTTTCCTCATTATGAAAACAAAAAACAAAAAAATTACAAAAACATATTTTGGATCATGATTAACTAGAATAGTAGCGAGTCTCAATCAATCACTCAATCAATCAATCAGCCTATTGCAGTCCACTGCTGGACGTAGGCCTCCCCAAGGGTACGCCAAATCGCACGATCACCCGCTTTCCTCATCCAGCCACCACCAGCGACCTTCTTCAGGTCATCAGTCCACCTGGCAGGTGGGCGACTCGCACTACGTTTCCCGAGACGCGGTCTCCATTCGAGAACCCGTCTGCTCCAACGCTCATCGGTTCTGCGACAGACGTGGCCAGCCCACTGCCACTTCAGCTTGCTACATTTCTGGACAATATCCACCACCTTGGTCCTCTGCCGGATGATTTCGTTTCGGATTTTATCCCGTAGCAAAATATCAAGCATAGATCTTTCTATAGCTCGCTGAGTGACATGTAGCGAGTCTATTACCTTAATATTGTCATCAAAATGTGAATTCCAGTATTTCTAGTTCATAAGGTATGAAATGTGCACTAGTATTTGACGGCTTTGTAGCCTAGTCGGTAGCATATATGCCTGCCTACAAAGCACTGGGTCGCGGGTTCAAATCCTGCCCAAGGAAAACATTCGTGTGATGTCGTAGGTTGTTGTGCTCCATGGTGTGAGTGATGTGATGAGTATTTTGTGTTTACCTTATGCCTTGATGATGTCTATCGATTTATGCATGTATACGATACGAACGATCATCTGTCTCATACCTATAGTACAGTTTCAGTTTTGGGATCTGATGGTTACAAGGAATAAATTGAATATACAGTAAATTGTCTCGAATGTATTTTATATTTGTCAGAAATGCTTGTTAAAATATAACATAAATACGATCATAATAATTAATACGAAGGCATATTTTAGGACACGCTACAATAACCATACCAGGGCCCCGTTTCACGAAGCAACAAGTTACTAGTAACAAGTTACAATTTGATATACATTGCGTAGCCAATTCGCCTAAACTGTAAGCCCTTATCGTTTTCTCTAATCGTCTACGCAATGTAGGTCGAATTGTACTTGTAATTTGTAACTTGTAGCTTTGTGAAACGGCCCCCAGACAGTTCTGTAGTAAGTACTTAATTTTGTCACAGTGTTGTAATTATCTTCGACTTATAAGCTTCGACTTGAGCCACGGTATCAAACATGGGCATATATTTCGTTTCTGGTGTGAAAAATAGCAGTGCTGCAGCGAGTATCGAAGTTGAAGAAAATAGAATAGATGGTAAATACTCCATTTGAGTTGCCTGAAATTTAAGACAAATGCAATTTATTTAAGCAACATACGGAGTCGTCGCGTGTCGCTACGTATCGCTTTTGTAGGCGTAGATAGATAAATAGATAGCATTGTTAGAAGTATGTTTTTTCTTTTATTTATCTTATAAAATTTGTTAAATGCGAACATTAATCTTATTAAGTCTTCCTTACCAATAGAGGCGTCAATGGTGAAAGCATGCTCCCTATCCTGGCAGCTGTATTTCCACAGCCAACTAAAGATCCCCTTACACTCGTCGGAAATAATTCCATGCTATATGTAAAAATCCCCGTGTATGTAACCACCACACCAAATTTGCCACATAGGAATAAAATAATCTTCAACCAAGGGAAATCTGAAAATAAAAAGTTAGCACTCAAATCATCATCAACAGCTCATATATCTACGTCCCCACCGAAGGGCTCGATCCTACCCAGAATTAGGGCGATTAGGTCTTAATCGACCACGCTGGTCCAGTGCAGGTTGGTCGACTTCACACATAACCATTTAATTTCTCCGCAGGAGTGACCAGTTGGACGTAGTTACACGAAAAGGATCCAATCCACAACATTGTCAAAAATGACTTTAGTACACAAAACTGACCGCAAATCAATCTGACCAATCGTCCCATAAATATACTATTAACAATAAAAATGTTTTAATGTTTCTCACAAAACATAACACGTAAAATTATCTTGAAACAAATACCTTCAATATCTGAAAAGTAACTTTGTGTGGATTGGATCCTTTTCGTGTAACTACGTCCAGTTGTCATCACGATGTTTTCTTGAAAGAAGAGTAAGAGCGTCGAATAAACGGTCAAATGAATTCAAAATTCGCAAACACATTGGTACGTGGTAGGGATCGAACCCGCCTCTCCCGTACGGAAGACAGCTGCCCTAACCACTAGACCACCGACGCTCTTGCTTAACACTCAAATTAATATTTCTTAAAATTTTACTATGGATTTACAAAATTTTAAACTCACTTTTCGGTGTAAATGCTTGTGCTAATACAAAAGTTGCAGTAGCAATGTATCCAAATTGCAAAGTTATTCTTCTCCCGAATGTATTAAATGTAAAATATGCTAACAAGTCGCCAGGGAAACATGTGATAGCACCTAGTGCGAAGTTCGTGTACTTGTTTCCTGGGAGATATACTGTATGTACTAGTAATCCACAATAGATAAAAGCTGAACTAAAGAAACATACAGAAGCAACGAGCAATCGTGACATGATAACTTTTGATCGCACTATTTCCCTCATGCTTTCTCTATTATTCTGCTCTTGCACATTGAAAATTAGCCTTATGTTGTCACTATCGATCTGTTCAATATCCTTGGATGAAATGTCTAGTTTGTTTAACTTTGCTATTGCTTTTAAATTTTCTTTGGCATCTTCCATCTTTCCACGTATCATCAACCATCTGGTGCTCTCATTTAATATAAAACCGTAAAATATAAATAAAATTGATGGTGTATGAGCAACCAAAATTAAATATTTCCAGTATTGCAAACCCATTGCCGCAAATGCGAAGACGAATTCACCCACATACGTAGCGTATGAAAAAATTACACCTGCAAGAACTCTTTTGTTTTCTCCTCCTACTTCAATAACTAAAACAAAAAAAAAAGTAAGTCTAAATACCATAAATTCAAGATGTCTTAAGTAAAACCAATACATTGAAGAACAATAATATGAGTAGGTATCAGTTAGACTATTTTAAATTCTCTTTTTTATTATTTTTTCAATAATCGAGATTACTTACGTAAGACGACTGCAACTGTGTACATGCCCGATGACAAAAAGGACTCGATAAATTCGACTACAAGATAAGCGTAGTAATTTTTTAGAAAAATTTTAATCACTCCCATAATTCCTCCGACAGCGCAAATAATCAGCGTTGGCTTCCTACCGATTCTAAAAAAATGTATTATAATAATACACACCGGCACAATTAGCGGAACAGAAAAAAAAGTAGGAATATAAAATATTAACGTTTTGTGATTCAAGAAATAATTTTATTATTAGATGCAAATTGTCTATTGTTCCATTTTTAAACAAGACATAACAACAAGAAAATATTATAACCGGCCAGTCATATAAGAAAAAAAAATTACTTAATTTTACTTTTTTTTTCTGTTCCGCAAATTGTGCCGGTGTGTAGGTACCTATAATGCTATCAAATCAAGTGAAAGAAACGAGGTCAATTTGTAGAGTTAGACGTTAGTTAAGTTATGCCATTTTTTTTTTCAAATAAGTATATATTTTTATGCTTATTGTACGGGACGGCCTCTAATTAACTGCTAGCATAAGACTTAGCCTTATAGATATTGTAGATTAAGTTTATTGATTTAAACTCTTTTTTCCTACTAGAATAGTATTTTATAGGTTTATAGGGAAGAACTTTAGTGTCCTAAGTAGTTATAGATATTTAATAGCTTACAGTTTTATATTCTCGAACTTTACCCACCTTTTCGCTTAATCTAGTCGGTAAAGAATAGTATAGAGCCGATGTTTTTTATGTTGTTTACGTTACTCGATGTTGTTTACGTTCGTCATAGTTAGCTAGAAAATTCTAGAAAATAATAGGTAAACAACCCATTGTCATTTGTTGTAAACAACTATTGTTTAATAAACAAACATCGGTCCCTCGCCCCGCTCACTCCGCCTTCACCTCCCCTTACCCTAACGGGTAGGAGTATAAATACGGAGCACTGCCCGCTGCACCGACAGTGTGTTTTAAGCAGTGGTTCACAGTACAGTAAACAGTTCGGAAGCCTCAAGAGGAAAACAGAAAGAGGAACGGTAGCAGCGGCAGTGCAAATAGTACCTCAACGGTGTAGTGTGGTACAGCGGACCGAGGAAGCGATCCTGCACAGAATACTGGTGTTTCTTTTCGACGACCCTCAACCGGACGGCCCAATCCCAGCAATAGTCCTGTGCGGCACTTATCCTATGTTTCAGTCCACGCGATCGCACCAACAGTTATAGTAGTGCCACACATTTTGGTCCTTCGAGCCGGATTGCGGTCAATACAGAAGAATGGTCGTCACCAGAAGCGGAAAAGGCAGCCACACCGATCACCGTCACACCGGTGAAATCGCAACATTAGGAGGCAACAGCATCGAAGACACCGACGCACACGCGGAACAGACTACGTCAACGTCCGAGCCATCCGTCAAGGACGCACCCATTAAGGTCGCCCCCCACCACTCCACTGCAAGCGGAATCATGAAACAGACGCCCCTCTGCCCGACGTTACTGGGCAACCAGGGCACCACAGAAGCTGTCCAGCGAGCCAGCAACACAGACGGGGCCACAATGAAAGAGCCCTACCCGACAGAAGACGGTCGGGGTGTAACTGCCGCACACTCCGACCGCCCCTCCGCCGCCGCCGTTCAGGCGCACCTCCCCGCGCGCCACGCTGCAGCATCCCGAGCATCAACATCGACGAAAGCAAGATCAATGCGAGCACGGGAGCTAGCAATACGAAAAGAAGAACTCCTCCGCCTGAAGATAGAATATGAACTCGCCCGCATCGCCCGCATTGAAGCAGAGAGCTCTGAGGAAGAGGAGGACATACAGGAAGACAACGGCGGTAACGAGTCACAACGTCGCGTCGCCGATTGGGTCGACCAGAGTCTACAGCATCAACTTACAGCCCTATCGAAGAAAGAGCTGCCACCTCTGCCTCAAAACGAGAAGGCAGAAACACGGAAGATGCCACACCCCCCCGGCGCCCCCGCAGCAGCAAAACCGGAGTGCGGGGAGTGTTCCCCCCCTGTCTGTGTACCGGCGGGAGCGCGGGAAATGACAGTCAAACAGCAGAGCCTCGACATCTCCGAGCTCGCGCAAGCCATCACACTCGCTGCGCAATCAACACGTCCGACGTCACGTAACTTCTTCGAGTTACCGAGCTACAGCGGGTCACATCAAGAGTGGCTATCATTCA
The DNA here is from genome assembly GCA_951230895.1 of Carpatolechia fugitivella. Taxonomy (NCBI): domain Eukaryota; kingdom Metazoa; phylum Arthropoda; class Insecta; order Lepidoptera; family Gelechiidae; genus Carpatolechia; species Carpatolechia fugitivella. The sequence goes on along the minus strand of OX579659.1, from coordinate 10,470,253 downwards.
ACGCAGCCTACACTGCAACAGCGCCCTCTTACAACGACGTCAAGAATCTCGCCCGCCTACGCAAGAGCCTCAAGGGAACAGCAAGGGAAGCGGTCGAAAACCTGCTTATGTACAACGTGGACCCGCATGACGTCATGAAGACACTACAGTCCCGCTTCGGCCGCCCCGACGCCATCGCACAGGCCGAACTCGATCTTTTGCGAGCCCTACCGCGACTCACCGACTCCGCCAGAGATGTCTGCATGTTCGCCACAAAAGTGAACAACATCGTGGCCACCCTCCGCGCATTGAAGAAGCAACACTACTTGTACAACCCGGAGATTACGAAGCTCACCATAGAAAAATTTACACCGGTGCTGCGTTACAGATGGTACGACTTCGCCGCCTTCCAGCCAGAGGACGACGACGCCGAGCTATTGAAGTTGTCTCGCTTCTTGGAACGCGAAGCCCAACGCTGCGCCCCGTACGCTCAACCCGAGCAACCTACAATGGCCGCGCCCACTCAACGCGTGGCAACCCACAGCACACTCCCACGGCGGCCACCACAGAAGACGTACGCCGCCACAGTGGAGCCCACAGCTACAGTTACAGCAACAGAAAAGCTGTGCCCGGTATGCCAGAAGCCCGGACACACTGCAGCGACGAAGTGTCCGCAATACATCGACGCAGGGGTCGATGAACGATGGGACATAGCCAAGGACAAAGGGCTATGCTTCAGATGCCTCAAATATAGGACGCGGAAGCACAGTTGCAAGCCACTGCGATGCAAAGTCGACGACTGCGACCGCACGCATCACCCGCTGCTACACTTCGTCAAGAAAGGCGAAAACGAAACAGAAGTCGTGAGCACCGCCAGGACAACAGAGAAGACGCACAGCTTCTTGAAGATTCTTCCAGTCACCGTCACCGGACCGCGGGGCGACTACAGTACTTACGCCCTACTCGACGACGGGTCTACAGTCACGCTCATCGACGCCGCCATCGCTAGAAAGATCGGCGCAAAGGGGCCGATCGACCCACTACACATCGAAGCCCTATCGAACAAAATGGGCGAAGCTAAGTCTCAACGCGTGAAGATCACAGTACAGGGGACATCGAGCAAAGTCAACATTCAAGCGCGAACCATCAACAGCCTGCGTCTCTCACCACAGCGAGTCGAAAGGAGTGACGTCATCAACTGCCCGCATCTGGCGGGCATTAGCGCGCGCTTGATTCACGACGCCGTTCCGAAGATTCTCATCGGTCAAGATAATTGGGAGTTGCTGTTGGCTACAGAGACGAAGCGGGGAGAGCGGCACCAACCCGTCGCGTCCCTCACCCCCCTCGGCTGGGTACTACACGGGGCACATACACGCACGCTCGGAAAGCGCGTACACTACGTGAACCACATCGTCACCCAGGAAGAGAACATGGATGAACAGCTCCGCCAATACTTCGCCATCGAGTCAATCGCCATAACACCGAAAAGACCACACAGCGATCCGGAACAACGTGCGCTCAACATATTAGCAGAGCGCACAGTACGACGCGAAGACGGCCGCTATGAAACGTCCCTCCTCTGGCGCACCGATGATGCACCAATGCCCAACAACTACGACAACGCGTTGAAGAGACTTCAAACTACAGAAAAAAAGATAGACAAGGACCCTCTCCTCAAGAAAAAATACGAAGAACAGATGGAAGCGCTCATACAAAAGGGATATGCCGAGCCAGCACCCGCCGACTGCACCGAAAAAAGGACATGGTATCTACCACACTTTGCCGTCCTGAACCCTATCAAGCCCGGCAAGGTTCGCGTGGTCCACGACGCAGCAGCGAAGACGAAAGGGGTGTCGCTCAACGACTATCTCCTTACCGGTCCCGATCTTCTGCAGTCGCTGCCCGGCGTATTGATGCGACTACGCCAGCACTGCTACGCCGTCTCCGCCGACATCAGAGAGATGTTTATGCAAGTCAAAATAAGAAAAGAAGATCGAGATGCGCTGCGCTACCTATGGAGAGGAGGAGAGCGGGGGGACACCCCTCCCCGCGAATACAGAATGACGTCGCTTATCTTCGGCGCTACGTCATCACCGGCTACGGCGATCTACGTCAAGAACGTCAACGCGGAGCGCTATAAAGAAAAGGAGCCAGACGTCTACAACGCCGTGATAAGAAATCATTATGTCGACGACTACCTACAGAGCTTCACGACAGTCAACGAAGCAATAGCTACAGCAAGCCGGGTGCGCGACATACACAGCGAAGCACACTACGAGCTACGACAATGGAAATCGAACTCGGCAGAGATTGTCGCCGCCCTCGCCGAGACGACTACAGCGTCTCAACCGGTCACCTTGGACGGCGGGACTACGACGGAACGCGTGCTCGGGCTCGTATGGAAGCCACACACAGACGAGCTCGCCTTCAATCTCGACCTCGCCCGCCTACCGCAAGACATCTTACAGAACACGCGCCCCACCAAGCGAGAAGCACTGAAAATCGTCATGTCCCTCTTCGACCCACTGGGCTTCGCATCACCGGTCATATCACGAGCGAAGCAATTGCTACAGGAAGTGTGGCGAAGGGGAACCGACTGGGACCAACGCATCGACGACGACCTCGCAGCACAGTGGACAGAATGGACGGGATACCTACAGAAGCTAGCCGGCATCACTATGCCGCGCTGCCACCCACACTACAGCGACGCATCGGATCTACAACTACACGTGTTCGTCGACGCCAGCGAGGCCGCCTTCGCCGCCGCACTATACTGGCGCATCACCGCACCGGACGGCCACGTCATCACTTCCCTGGTCATGGGAAAGTCAAAGGTCGCACCACTCAAAGTGACCTCGATACCACGCCTCGAGCTACAAGCCGCCGTTATGGGAAGTCGCATGGCCGCGACAGTCATCGACGAACACGATCGCAAACCCGACTCCGTCACGTACTGGACAGACAGCCGAACAGTACTCACATGGTTGAAGACAGGCGCGCGCTCATACAAGCCCTACGTCGCCCACCGCATTGCAGCCATAGAAGAAAACAGCAAGCTCAGCCAGTGGCGTTGGGTACCTACCAAGCTCAACGTCGCCGACGACGCCACCCGCAACGTACCGGGCGACTTCGAAGCACAGCACAGATGGTTCCGGGGACCACCCTTCTTACTCGAAGATCCGACAACATGGCCTGAAGACAAACAGAAAACGTCCGAGGAGAAAACTGGGGAAGAGAGGACTAACTACGTTCGACAGCAGGCAACATCGAAACTTACAGACGCGATCCCCGATAGCAACCGATTTTCGAAGTGGGAACGCTTACTTCGAGCCACAGCGCGCGTGCTTCAATTCATAGCACTCTGTCGTCCGAAAATAGAAAGAATAAACTACAAGCGCACGAAAAAGAATAGAGAAGCTGATCCAGCCTGGGGACGAAAACAAACAGGCAAGCCGAAGCCGCAGGTGACCATGAAGCCAACAGAAGCTGATCGCAGCTACAGAATAATAGAAGCCGGGCTCATGGTCAAGGCAGAGAAGCTGCTCATCATAGCGAGTCAGCGAGATTCATTCCCAGAAGAGATAGCAGCGCTACAGCAAGGATGTGATATCGCGACGAACAGCCGCCTACGCCCACTTGCAGTTCAATTGGTCGACGGCGTCATCAAGATCGTCTCCCGTATCGCCGCGACAACTGGCATCCAGGAAGAGGTGAAGACCCCAGCGGTTATCGACGGAAACCATACGACGGCAAAGCTTTACATCGACTTCACACATAGGCAGCTGCACCACGCCAATGTCGAGACGACAATCAACGAATGCCGCCAGCATTATTGGATACTTCGACTGCGGCCAACAGCACGCATGGTGATCCACAGATGCCTGCCATGTCGACTGAGGAAGACAGCTCCGCCTCAACCATCGACAGGGAACCATCCGCTGGCGCGCCTAGCACACCATCAGCGCCCCTTCACCTATACTGGGTTGGACTACTTCGGTCCTCTCACAGTCACTGTGGGCCGGAGTAAACAGAAAAGATACGTCGCACTATTCACTTGCCTGACCACGCGAGCCGTCCACTTGGAGATCGCCGCCTCACTCACAACAGATTCAGCCATCATGGCGCTTCGTCGAATGATAGCGCGCCGCGGCTGCCCAACAGAGATATGGTCCGACAACGGAACAAATCTACAAGGCGCGGACAAGGAACTACGCCGAGCAATCGATCAAGCAACAGAACAAGAGGCGACGAACAAGAAGATCAGCTGGCGTTTTATACCCCCTGCAGCACCATTTATGGGCGGGGCCTGGGAACGCCTAGTACGGAGCGTCAAGAATGCACTCTACGTCGCTTTGAAAGAAACAAACCCGACAGAAGAGGTCCTCAACACACTACTCGCTGAAGTCGAATATACAGTCAACAGTCGACCACTCACCCACGTATCGACAGACCCAAACGATCCAGAGGCAATAACACCGAATCACTTCCTGCTGGGCGGATCTGCTCGAGTAGTAACACCAGGGACGTTCGACGACTCTGACCTGATAGGACGAACACACTGGAGAGCATCTCAACGTCTCGCTGACATCTTCTGGTCCCGGTGGATTCGTGAATACCTTCCCGAACTTCAACACCGGCGGGAGCCTCGAAGCAAGGGACCAGCACTTCGCATCGGAGACGTCGTCCTAATCGCCGACAACACTCTGCCGCGTAATACATGGCCACGCGGACTGATCGTCGCAACCTACCCTGGCACAGATGGGATCGTCAGAACAGCAGACGTGAAGACCAAAGGAGGCATTCTACGCAGACCGACCAAGAAGCTCGTCGTGCTACAATCAACAGAAGAGGCGTCCCTTCCACGGAACAAGGATGCGTCGACCGAGGCGACGGACGACGCACGGCGGGAGAATGTACGGGACGGCCTCTAATTAACTGCTAGCATAAGACTTAGCCTTATAGATATTGTAGATTAAGTTTATTGATTTAAACTCTTTTTTCCTACTAGAATAGTATTTTATAGGTTTATAGGGAAGAACTTTAGTGTCCTAAGTAGTTATAGATATTTAATAGCTTACAGTTTTATATTCTCGAACTTTACCCACCTTTTCGCTTAATCTAGTCGGTAAAGAATAGTATAGAGCCGATGTTTTTTATGTTGTTTACGTTACTCGATGTTGTTTACGTTCGTCATAGTTAGCTAGAAAATTCTAGAAAATAATAGGTAAACAACCCATTGTCATTTGTTGTAAACAACTATTGTTTAATAAACAAACATCGGTCCCTCGCCCCGCTCACTCCGCCTTCACCTCCCCTTACCCTAACGGGTAGGAGTATAAATACGGAGCACTGCCCGCTGCACCGACAGTGTGTTTTAAGCAGTGGTTCACAGTACAGTAAACAGTTCGGAAGCCTCAAGAGGAAAACAGAAAGAGGAACGGTAGCAGCGGCAGTGCAAATAGTACCTCAACGGTGTAGTGTGGTACAGCGGACCGAGGAAGCGATCCTGCACAGAATACTGGTGTTTCTTTTCGACGACCCTCAACCGGACGGCCCAATCCCAGCAATAGTCCTGTGCGGCACTTATCCTATGTTTCAGTCCACGCGATCGCACCAACAGTTATAGTAGTGCCACACACTTATTATTCCCGCCTATCTGTTTTTGTCTGTCAAAAATCAAGACAAGGCCCGTTTAAAGGGTTCTGAATCTCCTGGACTCATTGGTCGACACAACTTCCCATTGATTTAAATAATGGATCTATTTTCTAAAGCAAAGTCTCACAATAATAGCACAAGGACCTAAAGGTAAATAAAGTGTATTTTTAAATTTTTTTTTTAAATCGAAACACTTTGTAAGTTTATGTTTTGTAAGGAATAACAGAAAAATGTGTATATTTAAGAATACTATAATGTCAAATGTCGTTTAATAGTGAGTAATATCCTCATATCGAATCCTATGTGACATTATATATTCCTAAATATACACATTTTTCTGTTATGCCTTACGAAACATAAACTTGCAAAGTGTTTCGGTTTTTTTATGAGAAGTGTATTTGTTCTTACCTGTCTGCAACCCATCCCGTAAGAATCATGGACGCTATCATTCCGGCATTGTGGGAGCTGCCCACGAGTGAAGCTATCCATGACTGACATCCCAAATTGAGCTAAAGAAGATAAAAATTACCATGTTTATGAGTCTGCGTTCAAGAGACAAGTTGGAAAGAACCGTCGAGATTTCGGTTCTCTCTTTCAACCCTGAAGATTCTGACTGGTAGTAGCAGACTTTATTTTTAACACAATATAATTTTGTTTGACTACAGTACAAACTTTCTTTTTATGATCTTTACTTTACACTATCTATCATAAATAACGCAACCACGAAGATAATTTATTTATTTACGTGTGATTTAGTTTGTTTATACCTATTTCACGACGACTTTATGGTTGTTTGGTTGTGTTTTATTTAATTTAATCATCTTATAAATTCTTACGTAATTAACTAAATAGACTACTACTATAAATAACCACTGATTTGACTGTTTTTTTTTCTTATTAAGTGTATTTTATTTTGTAATATAAGACCCGTGCGTAAGCGTAGTTCACCTCGAATATGAGTGCAATAATTTTATTAATTTTAAAAACAACACATAATAAAAGGGCACTTACTCCAGCCACTATTGTATTTTCATTCTCGTATAACCATTCAGTGCATTCTTCCCATTTATTTAGAAAAGATGACTTTCCACAAACATTATTAATATTGTAATGTGTAACATTTAAAATAGGCCTCAAACATTTCACGTTCTTGCTGGTAACGGGCCACCAATCAGGGGTCATTACTGAATTGCTTACGTCCTCACATTCTGGTACACGGCATCTAAAATGATAAATATCAGGGACATCTATTAATCATCGACACCTGGCCGCTCAATATTATCATCCATAATAATTATACAACTTATTGTTTTCAAAACTTTACCTATAGAATTAAGACAATAGTTAATACGTACTTAGCAAGAAACAAATGAATGATGAGGAGAAATATTTATATTTATGTAAACAACCAGTGTTATATTGGGCCAAATTGGGCCGTTTTATTTAAACTTAGCTACAATCTTTACTAGGAGTAGCTAGATAAGTAGGATGAGTGAGCCCTCTGATCGCCTTTATAAATAAGTACTTTTTTCTTTCGTTCTTTTTTCTTTCAGAATGCTATCAATCAATCAATCAGCCTATTGCAGTCCACTGCTGGACTGATAACCTGAGGAAAGTCGCTGGTGGTGGCTGGATAAGGAAAGCCGGTGATCGTGCGCTTTGGCGTGCCCTTGGGGAGGCCTACGTCCAGAATGCTATCAACTGAGATGAATAGCTCAGTCATGATTAAATAAAAACTGCAGTCACACGAATTACGAGTTTCCATATTAGCAGAAAACTAGCTCAAAATCAATCAATGGTTACGCACAGTATTACTGTCAGAAGTTCAACGAAGCAAATTTTAGAGAGTGGCAAGTAGAGCAAATACAAACTGCAATTCATTTATTTTTACCTATCGGCTCAGATACATTGAACTAAGAGTAACGTAGTAGGAGAGGCTACATAGTATAATTAGATAGTTATGAGCGTACTTACTTATATATTCGGATTATGTTATACTTGTCCCACTACCGCACCGGCCACATTCACACTTGCTTTGGTTTACCATTACTGTTATAACATAGTTAAATTATGTTTAAACTTTTATTGTAAATTAGCTTACCTGTAATCAACTTCTTCAGCTACGAAAACATAATTGACTACACTCATCGATACTACTAATAGTGGAAAGCATACCAAAGTATATTGCAGTGTTTGATATTTACCGAAGTTATCAAATTTTTCAAAAAAATCTTTTCTTACACGTGAGGTCATAGTTACGAATAATCTTTGACTAAACGAGAAGAAATGACGAACAAATAGAAAACAATATAATATAAGTATGACATATAATTTGATTTGTTAAATGACCCATTAAGGTATAAATTTGATAAGAAACACATTTACAGAGCTCACTATTTCACAATGATCATGCTCTCACGACAAATTGTCATCTAATAAGAGTCGAGAGCAAATTGAATTGTTCTCAAGTAAGTATTACACATGAGACGTAATATTTATTCAAACAATCTGTAATGGGAGCACAATGTGACACTTAGAATGGTTCTGTACCCATTAAATACACGAAAGGAACTATAACAATTTCCGTCTCTGCTCTGTCCAGTCGAAATGTACTAGTTGGGGTAGTGCTCGGTGGGTTACCTACCGATGTTACCCACCGAGCACTACCACAAGATCATTAAGGAAGGGGTTTCATATCATACGTGAGCTGATCAAAAAATAAAATACCCCTCCCCTGGCAGGGGGCGTGCCACACACATCACATGCATGTTTTTTCCACAATAAAGTGAGGTTTTTTTTTGGTCAGCTTATACCTTAAGTAATTAAAAGTTTTTTTTATAAGACATAATTTTTATTACTGGCCAACACAGTAGGCACTTTATTTTTTATAGTGCAGTAATAGTCTTGGAATTATAAGCTTCAACTTGAGCCACGGTATCAAACATAGGCATGTATTTCGTCTCTGGTGTGAAAAAGAGCAGTGCTGCAGCTAATATTGAAGTAGAAGAAAACAGAATAGATGGCAAATATTCCATTTGGGATGCCTGAAATTTGAAATATAACATTTTCATTTCGATTATCTTTTTTGTACACAAATAATAGTGATGTTGCTGTTTCAATTAATAAGGCGCTCAACGAACATACATATACTACCTTTCATTACCAATTTAATCACGTAATATAGTAGCTAGTAGGTATTCTGTTTCCGAAATCCTAGTAGTTTAAAGGAGTCATCATTGGCTTGCCCTTATCCCATCATTTGGGGTCGGCGCAGTATGTTTTCTTCCTCCATACATCCCAATCAGCCGTCATTTCAACACTCACATCCCTCTAGTTTAAAGGAATATGTTGTTAAAAATCACTTATCGTTCAATAATAAAGGAATATGCTTTAGCATAAATGGTAACTTAGAATTGATTAAATTTTAACAGGTAAACTCTTCGTTGAAGGAAAACATCTCGTAAATCAGTAATGTGGTATCGTTACTACGATTTTACTGATGTTAAGGAATGGGGAAAGATAAACTTACCAATAAAGGAGTCAATGGTGAAATCATGCTTCCTATCCTAGCAGTAGTGCTTCCACAGCCTACTAAGGTCCCTCGTACACTCGTTGGGAATAATTCCATGCTGTACGTGAATATTCCCGTGTATGTTACCACCACGGAAAATTTACCACATAGGAAAAAAGCAATCTTTAGCCAAGGTAAACCTGAAAATTATTACTTAATGGAGTAGGATAATTCAAAAAATGGGCCTTTGCTACAATCTTAGCACGTACGCAATGAAATTTTATAAAATATAGGAGGTTCAGGTATAAACTCCCCCTCTACACACGCATTTATACAAAGAAGTAAAAATAAAATATTATTTTTGTATTATAACCTGAACTAATTAGTAAAAAGAACTATGCTTCAGTATTTTATAAAACAAATTACTTACTTTCGGGAGTAATTGCCTGTACTACTATAAATATCGCAGTACAAAAATACCCAAATTGCAATGTTATTCTTCTCCCAAATTTCTGGAATGCATAGAATGCAAGAAAATCACCAGGAAAACAAGTGATTGCTCCTAGAGCAAAGTTAGTATACTTGTTTCCTGGTAAATATACCGTATGCACAAGTAACCCACAGTATATTAAAGCTGAAGTAAAGAAACAGACACAAGCAACAAACAAACGTGACATTATTTCTTTCGATTGCACTATTTCTCTTATGCTTTCTCTCTCTTTTTGTTCTTGCACATTGAATATCAGCCTTAATTCTTCATTTTCGATATTTTCAATATCATGGGATGAAATATCTAGTTTATTTAGTTTCGCTATTGCTTTCAAATTTTCTTTAGCATCTTCTATTTTGCCACGTATCATCAACCATCTTGTGCTTTCTTTTAACACCAAACCGTAAAAAATAAAGATTATTGACGGTGCGTGGGCAACTAAAATCAAATATTTCCAATATTGCAAGCCCATGGCAGCAAATGCAAAGATAAATTCACCAAAATAGGCAGCGTATGAAAAGAAAACTCCTGCGAACACTCTTTTGTTTTCTCCTCCTACTTCAATTACTGAAACAAAAGTGTTATTATATTTATTTAGGGTACTTTATCCTATATTTGAATTTAGTAGCGTTAAACTATTAAATAATATCACTCAGATTAGTATAATTCGTCACTGGAAAAGCAAAATTACTGATCCGCCAAATAGGCGATATTGAGTTATATACCTATATAATAATAATATAATGATATAATGCATTTGTAGCCATAGGTGTCCCGTATAATATTAGTAAAGAGATCACTCGCGTACATGACATGAGTATTTTATTCACTTACGTAAAACTACTGCAACTGTGTACATTCCTGACGACAAAAAAGATTCAATAAATTCGACCACAAGATAAGCATAATGATTTGTCAGGAAAATTTTAACTATCCCGACAAAGCCGCCGACTGAGCATATAATAACAGATGGTTTTCTGCCGAGTCTGAAAAAAAAATTTAAAAAAATGTGTTATAGGTATTTAAAAATAACTTAGGACTAATTTTAGTGAATGAATATGAATCGCCTCAACCGTATGCAAATTGTATAATTTATTTTATTAATTTATTTATTATTATTATTTATATAATTAATTTATTTATTGTAAGTATTCTACCACAGTAAAAAAAAACATAGAACTAGTGGTAGAACATACTATATATTTTAGATAACATCATGAACAGTTCATATAAATACGTCCCCACCGAAAGGGGCTTAAGAAAATCCTAAATTTTAGAAGCCGAACTGACCGCTTGAGCTCTGAATGACCCAGATAGTTTTGATCAACTTCACACAACTTTTAGAATATAATTTGAGATATTTACCTGTCAGCAACCCAGCCCGCAAGAATCATGGATGCTATCATTCCGGCATTGTGGGAACTGCCCACTAGGGAGGCTATCCACGATCGACATCCCAAATTGAGCTAGAAAAGATTAGTTTATGAATTTATTTGTTGAGTATTTTTCATTTATACGCAAAAATTAAGATTTAAAAAAAATGTCTTAAAGCATATTTCCGCTGGCTAGGCCAGTGACGCTGTTATTCTGCCAGAAGCATGATAATGGATAACATCTCACACGCCGATCTGATCCAGAGCTTGTACTATGGGTATCAGACAGCTAGCTGATTTACCTATATTACTTAAATAGATAAATACATACTTAAATAGATAAACAAAATCCAGACACAATTCAAACACTTGTGCTCATCACAAGAATGTTTGTCCTGGGCGGGATTCGGACCCGCGACCCTGTGCTTCGTAGGCAAGCGTACTACCGACTATAGGCTACGGGGCCGACAAGATAAAATAAATAATACTAATATTTTTTCTGTTGTACTGTCTCAAGACTTTTTTTATAAGGTCAGCTAATAATATTACAACTTAAGGAAGCTTTGACAGGACATTATTCGATCGATACTAACATGATCAACATCAACGGCCCGTTACAGTCCACTGCTGGACTATGAGCCTCCCCCACTTTAGTGGAGGGTTTTGCCATAATCTTCACGCTTGGCAGGCGGGTTGGAGATCGCAGATTAAAATGTTACTGTATCAGAGAGCGCTGCTGCCCATTTCCGGTTCAATGTGTAGTCCCTAAGTCGCTTCTTACGACACCCACGGGAAGAGTAGGGGTTGGTGACAAATGTATTCTACTCTGCCGTCACCACACGGCTACTAAATTACCTGTTAACTTTAGCTTTTATCGCCATACAAAATATTTGTAGTTAATCCTTACCTATTTAAATGTAGTTTAGGTATACCTACATTAAAGAAATTAATCTTGCACTTACACCAGCGACTATTGTATTCTCATTCTCATACACCCATTCTGTGCATTCTTCCCATTTGTCCAGAAACGATAAGTTACCACAAATAGAACTAGAGCTACTATTCTTAAGATGTGTAAGATTTAAAACCGGCTTTAAACATTTTTTGTTCTCGTTTGTGGAAGGCCACCAAACAGGTGTCTCAACTGAATAATTCTCATGGTCACATTCTGGTACGCGGCATCTGAAAATTATGAAAACATAGCTTATACTAGGAAATCTGAAAGATCATAAATTATTTAACTTTTGACTATTTCATATTTCAAACTGTACTATAGATTATTATTTTTACGGATTACGTCTGTTACAAATATCTAATATTTAAATAAAGCGAAATATGAAAAAACAAATTGATCTTAGACAGGACTCGAACCTTCATCCCCTCGGCAATCTAGGTCAGACACAGGTGCATTATTCCACTTAACTACTAAGCTGTGTGAAGGGTCGTGTATTTCAATATACTAAGGATTAATAACTTCATGAACGTCATAAGATTTTTACAAATGCAGTGTGGTGTGAATGACTGATTATTATTATATTTAATATTTATGTATTATTATTATTATTTATGTAGTACTTTTATATATTATGTACCTAAGGTACCTTTATGTTTATTCTTTTATATTTGCATGTATATTTACGTATTAGTAAGTTTATCAATTGTCTGATTAATGTAGTAGTTCAAGTTGAACGCTGTTTTTAGCGGCACTACCCTCAACCTGCTCTTAACCACCAAAGGTTAGCTGGTAGAAAATGCTATATAGCATTAAGTTCGCCTTTGTACACCCCTTTTTTGGTGCAATAAAGTATATATCAGTCAATCAATCAATCAATAAGATTGCGAGGCCAATCAAATTGTTTTGATATAAAGAAAAGATCCATAGTTGCAATAACCAATTTATTCTCATTGCTCCTGCCCCTCAATACAGAAAGTCACTCAGAACGTATCTTGGTGTTTATCGGGATCAGCGGCTCTCCCGGCAATGTAACAACAAGAATGAGAAAATGAAAGATTATTGTATTTTTAAAACTCTGAGACACCCGGGTGGCGGCTGGTTCAGACACCAGTAGCTCCAAGGATGTCACCCGTCTAGTGTTTTTTGATGTAAACAAATATACTTGGCTCTTGTTCAATCAATCTTTACGTATTGCACTACAGTATGGGGCAGTGCGACTAAAATGAAATTCCTTGAAGTCGTACGTGCTCAACGGTGTCTTATCAAGGTGATGTATTTAAAAAAGAGAAGATACCCGACGGATGATGAAGAAACTTCTTACGGTTTTTTAACATTGTCCTAAGAAAACACAAAAGTGTTCTAAGAGCAAAAAGAAGAAACAAAACACCTCAGTTTTACACACACATAACTATTATAATTAATATAACATACATTCATGCATGGTTAAGTAAAATAACCTTGTTTGTAAAGTATTTTTATTTCATATTGTGTTATTACTATTACTATTTATACTATTTATGGCCATGTTTTGCTAATTATCTGTAAACAGTTTTTGGGCTGTACACATAAATAATTATATAACAAAATAGGCACTTTACCTAATATTATTAAAATAATATCGTGCTCATTTTATTTTTATCTATTTTTGGCCACTGGTTTTAAACATATTTTAATTGATATAAGACTTTTTTCCATCTGAAGACGAGGGCCTATAATTATGGACCTTGCTATCGTCTTGAGATAAGATCCATAGTTAGCGTTAGTTAGCCCAACTTCTTCAAACTTCAAAAAAGACTCCAAACGAGATATATTTCTTAGGTTGTATGTGTCCATGTAGATTGTAGATACTGTAAAATTGACACTTTGTTATTTCTGGCTTACCTGTAATCAACTTCTTCAGCTACGAATACGTAATTAACTACACTCATTGACACCATTACAAGCGGAATGAATATCAAAGTGTATTGTAGAATTTGATATGTTCCAAAATAATCGAATTTATTGAAAATTTCTTCTCGGCTCTTTGACATCATAGTAGGTATATAATATAACTACAGTTTTATATTTAATTTTTAATATCGCGCACCGAAAAAGCAATCTGAACAAACAAACTCCTTACAAAATAGGTTTGTTTGTTTGTTTGATATACTTTAATTTTTATGTGTACGACAAAGATGCACCTGCATCTATAGATGTCTGAGCACTCCACACACAAAGTATTGAACTGAAAACAATTTTGAACCGTAGTAAATACAAGTGCAAAAAGAGAAGTAATTAAATGGTCTGCCGTAAAAATATATTTTTGGTTAGCACAAAACACAATTTTTTTGAGTAGCGGAAAGATGGATTTTCTCTTCACTGTCCAATCTAACTAAGCAGTCCTATAATAAGTTGAACATTTTACAGTACAAATTGTTCGATATTCGTTAACCTGTAGTAAAGCCTATTTGATTTTGATATTTTTCCTTTTAAATTCATCATACACAACTGCTATAATTTTTTTCACATTTTCAAATTGGTATGTAAGGCCGACCAATAAAATATCACCCTAAGGTTGAATGTCACTTGCAAATTATAAAATAACAAAGATTATTTTCGTTTGCAGAACGATCTATCAGATACCGAGTATAAACCTTATTGAAATTTTCGATAACTACGAAATCGAATGAAAAATGGAACCACTTTCTTTATCGACCTTACAACGGTTTCGCTAGTAGAGGAGGTCACTTGACTCTAACAAAAATGAGCACTTAAAAACTAAATATTTCTCAACCGGCCCGGTTTCCACCAAAGCGGCGAGGAGAGGAGATGTGTTTGAACTACCAATCAGATTTCGTTATTAAAGCTAAGCGAAATAACGAAATCTGATTGGTTATTCAAACATATCTCCTCTCCTCTCCGCTTTGGTGGAAACCGGGCCTATATTTCTCAAACTAAAGGTCAGGAGCACCCGAAACCGGCGAGATGCATGAAGAGATTGATGAATGTGGATGAAACGAAAGAAGTATGTCTGGATCGTAGCAAATGGTCTCTGCCTACCCCTCCGGGAAAGGGCGTGATTTTATATATGTTATATGTAAGTGCTCTATAATTTGGAATATTTGTTGCCCACAAGCTGCATACCGTCCATAATACCGAGTAATATAGGTTAATATATATTTTTTTTTTTATAATATATTTTTTTTTGTAATATATTTGTTGACAGAAAATATTTGTATTGTATCCAAAACCACGCGCAGACCGTTTAAATGATAGCCAGACTGACATTACGTATAAGCAGTTAAGCGAAAATACCTACTGCGCGGTACGCGCGCCGTCACTTGGTATGTATAACAGCCACGGCGCAGATGATTTTTTGAATAAGTATAAATTCTTTCTTTCTTATTCTTTCTTCTTTAGATTGAAATACAGACAAATATCAAATCCGTGGTGAACAATGAAGTGAAAGGGCTCAGCGCAGCACTTGTTAGTACCCGCGTGTGCAGGTGTTCGGACACGCAGGTAGGAAAAGAGGTTAATTTTTTGGGAAGAGACGCCGCGTCACTGTGGCATGTACCTTAATTTTTCATAAGGAATGAACCTACTCTAACATTAATTATGTAGGTATAGAGGAAAATATGCATTTCCCAAAGACAAACCCATACTGCCTGACCTTGAGCTGAGTCATGAGTCCGTTACAAATTCGATTACAGTGTTGATTCGGTCTACTAACAGGTAGAAACAGACAACAGGTAATGTTGTACGTACAGTCACAAAATAACGCCGCCGATACGTAATTTGTGGTACTCGTAGAGTCTCGCAAGTTAAGCATCAGCTTGGCCTTTATTAAAATTTAGTTTATTTCATAACTACCGATGATAATATTATTATTTTGTGTTGTGATAGGTAAGTATACTATTAGGCCAGTCATATCGTACAAATAAAAAGGCTGAAATAGACATAATTGCTGTAAACTTGCTCTTTTGGTATGTTGTTTGGGTCCACCTGGATAGTGTTAATTCAGATTTGCAGCAGTCTGAAATTCTCGCGCGCTGAGTAGTTGCTGAAAAACCACCAAAAACGACATTGGAAGGCTCTGACGATAAAGGTCACTACTACTTTTTTGAAGTGTACAAAATTCCTGACAGTTTGAGCCCTATAGTCGTCGCACTGTGAGAATGCCGTCCTGAAGTTTATCACGTGACCATTTTTATGTGATATACACTATAGTCATCGCACTGGGAGACTGCCCCGTCCTGAAGTTTATCACGTGACCATTTTTATGTGATGTACCTTGAATTAACGCTCCATGAAGCCTGGTCACATAAAATAGCATTTTGGGTACAATTTATATTATATTTTAATATAACGAAACACTTTATTTTATTTGAAAATCAAATACAAAATAATAATTTTTTCAATTATTTCAACGTGTTTCCTGAGATGAAGTTATGAATGAACGTCGATGCAAGGTTAGCCCGTTGGGTCCGCTTACGGTCCGCTGTTCCACTTAGATTCCGAAGTATCCGAAAAATATTTGAATAATTGTATAGACTTAAAATAATTGGTATGGTAATACATACTTATGCCCCTAAGGTGCGACATAAATCTGGATAATCACCTAAAACAATGTTGTTATTCCATGAACATGTTGACGCCACTTTTGTTTTCCTTTTTGCAACCATCATGACACAAATCTTTACTGTATAAATGAAAAATTGGGCTGAATATCGCTGAAATTACCTGTTTGATATGCATTTTTACAGCAAATTTAACTGAAAAAGCTAAAATATTATAAGAAGAAAATATTACTAATATGGGCATAACACATCTCATATCTATCTGCTGAGAATTGACTAAATCGTCTGGCAGCACTGATCATGTCAAAATGGCAATTCCGTATCTACCCAGATCTGTAAAAATAATAAAAAAAAATGTTTTCCGTTTCGTTCGTACATTCGTTCGTTCGTTCGTGTGTTGGTGTTGCTGGTGTTGCTGTCGTTTGTCAAGAAATGGCGGTCAAATTTCTTATAATATTTTAGCTTTTTCAGTTAAATTTGCTGTAAAAATGCATATCAAACAGGTAATTTCAGCGATATTCAGCCCAATTTTTCATTTATACAGTAAAGATTTGTGTCATGATGGTTGCAAAAAGGAAAACAAAAGTGGCGTCAACATGTTCATGGAATAACAAGTTTGTTTTAGGTGATTATCCAGGGATTCAAGAGTTATCGTGAACAAATAGTGGTAGAGCCCTTCGATAAACGGCATAATGTAGTCGTCGGACGCAATGGATCTGGGAAAAGTAACTTCTTCCATGGTAAGTATAAGTAGGTACTACACCTAGAGAAGTGGTTCTGTTTATTGACCTATTTAGAGACTCCTCAAGCCCTTCAGCTTTCTTACGGACGAAATTCACATTAAAATTCATATTTAAATTCATATTTTATGTCATACTGCACATATTTACAACCCTTACCATAAATACCTTGTATGTATGTAATGTATGTATATTGAGGCACGTCTGCGAGGAACGCATACTGAAGATAGAACAGGTAAAATGCTTTAGTGCGAGAGTCAATTAGGTTGTTTGCAAAACTTAGTCATTTCGTTGGTCACCATAATTTCTCAGTCTGAAAACTCATGCAATATTGTTAAATTCTTTTTATTGGTTATAGCAATCCAGTTTGTGCTCAGCGATGAGTTTTCACATCTTCGCCCTGAGCAGAGACTGGCTCTGCTTCACGAGGGTACAGGTCCCAGAGTTATATCTGCCTTTGTGGAAATCATCTTTGATAACTCGGACAACAGGATCCCTGTAAGTATGATAATCTCTACTGTGATTAACTACTGGTACAGTTTGAATGTCAGCATTAAGTTGGATTGAGCAAAAGTTTACTAAATTAAATAATTTAGAACATAAAAACTTTAGGCAGGTAAGCCAAATAGATAATATTCTCTGATTTCTATGCAAAATAATTTAAATGTTGCAAAAATTACTCTAATCATATTGTTTCATGTACATACATGTAACATACATCTCCATCTCCTTTGTTCTTAGTACATATTTGTAATAAATGTGTAATAAATTTTTATTTTTCTTCTATCTTTATTTATAGATTGAAAAAGATGAGATCTTTCTACGGCGAGTGATTGGATCAAAGAAGGACCAGTTCTTCCTAAACAAGAAAGTGGTTCCACGGTCTGAAGTGCTTAACCTGCTGGAGTCCGCGGGTCTATCCAACTCCAACCCTTACTACATTGTCAAGCAGGGGAAAGTGAGTGTTGTAAACTTCATTTCTTTATAACTATGCTGCAGGTATTAGGATCCCAAGAGTGCTTTAGAAGACCACAGGTTAAATAATTTATTTTCTAATGGTTATTCAACTTTCTTATGGTGGAGCAAAATATCATAAGAAAACCAAACACTGGCAAAGAAATTAATATAAAAAAATATGAGCTAAATTGAATCTATCCATTCACACTGGGTTTGCATAGTTGACTAGGGCCTCCTAAGGCTTTAAATACACTGAAATATTCAATGTTATTTAGTAAGTTAGAAGAAAATTCTTATAATTGTTTAAATTTGTAGATCAATCAAATGGCAGTGGCTCCAGATTCACATAGGTTGAAGTTGCTGAGAGAAGTGGCGGGCACCAGGGTCTACGACGAGCGCAGGGAGGAATCTGTCACCATACTCAAAGAGACAGTGGGAAAGGTAATTCAGTAATTACAATACTTTAGTAATTATAATTTTCCCCAAATTTACTTAACAAGAATACTAGTAGCATACTTTATTATATTAATTAAATAAAATAGCCTTTTATTCAATAATTTAACATGCTCATTCTATAAGTATTAATATTTATGATAATTATTACATTTCAAATTAATAAATTCAGCATTCCTCCATTCCAGATTGATTTATTATTTATTGAATTTTCTTTCAACATAGGCCTCCCCTATAGATCTCCAAACTTCTCTATCTTGCGCTTTCCTTGTCCACAAGGTCCCAGCGACTTCTCTTAATTCCTCCTCCCATCTACGGTGTGGTCTCCCTTTCCTTCTTGATTATATTACAATCAGTAAATTCATGTAAAAATATCAAAACTGCAATTTTAACTTTATCTTCTACCAGGTGGAAAAAATCAACGAGTTCCTCCAGACCATCGAGGAGCGTTTGAAAACCCTGGAGGAGGAGAAGGAGGAGCTGAAGGAGTATCAGAAGTGGGATCGAGCGCGCCGCGTGCTCGAGTTCATCATTCACGACACCGAGCATCGCGAGAACAAACGAAAGCTTGATGAGGTATTTTTAGTGATTGATTTATTCATAAAAAATATGTTCTACAGATTTCTTTGACATTCATAAAGCCTTTTTCACATGGCAGTTTATTACAGCGCGAATTAAAGAAAGCAAAACTATCCGACTGCACACTAGCGCCACATTGATATAAAACCTTATCTTATTCGCGTCGATGCGAAAGGATTTCCATACTTTGCGCGCGTTTTGTATAGACAAACCGTCGATCGCCGTCGATAAAAATGTGGCCCGACCCTTATACTTAGCCTATTTTGTCCTCCTACTGAACAAATGCCTCTCTCCGTTTCTTCTACCCTTTCCTATCGAGAGCGTTAGTGGGCCAGTCTTTGGCGAAACTGCGTAGCTCGTCATGCCATCTTTGCCGTGGCATGCCACGTCATCGCCTATCAAATTGATGTTTCCAATTAGGTGGTTAACCTAAAACCACAACCCTTTAAAGACGGTTCCTTATTAATTTAATTGAGAGTTAGTATTGATCAATCGATTTCGCGGCAAGATTGCGACCGGCTCTGCAATTGAAGCTCAATATAGTTTACACTATCAGAAACGCAACCAAAAAAATAATCTTTCTTGCGCAACGATAACTGTCGACCGGGATGATATTTGGTGTACCTTGTCATTAGTTGGAGAAGCTTCGCAACAACAGCGGCAAGGAACAACAACACTACGCCGACATGGTGCGCGAGGCACAGGATCACGTGCGCGAGGCCAACAGGTAAACTTAACAAAAAACAGAAAAATAAAACTTTATCAATCACACTCACACATTAGTAAAATAAATAAAACAAAAAATGTGAAAGTATGTTTTGATGTTTGTTCTGCATTCACGCCTGAACGGATTTGGATGAAATTTTGAATGGAAATAGAATGTACCTTAGTATTTTTTACGGGTCAATCTTACACAACGCTAGTCTAGCCACGGGTTGACAGACTGGGAACAAGTAGCTCGAGTTTAAAATAAGGGCAATCAGGTCTTAGTTGACGACATTAGCCGATATTTGGTATCAGAGGTAAATTGTACTAAAAAAATATATTATTTATTTTAATAAATTACAATCCAAAAAAATCAGCGTGCCTTTATTTATTTATACTTTATTTTATTTGGGAAACTTACAGCTAAAATTTACTATGAATGTATCTGTATAGATAACACAAGAGCTAATTACAAGCCTCTACATGTAGGAAACAGTTTATATAAAAAAAAATGGATTCAGTGGATATTAAAACAATAATACCTAATAACAAAATCTAAAAACTTCGTGGGTGAATCGATCTTCGCTGATCAGTGTGTTGGATTTAGGTGCGTATAATAAAATAAAACAGCTTAGCTTAACATAACAATTTAGCCAAACGTGATTTAAGTATGGGTCATACTAAAGCTCTGCTCATCGTTTTCAAAATAAGAGCGTGATTTTACGTAAATTATACAATTTGCAGGAAACTGAAAGAAGCGCGGAAGGACGTGGCCGCGGCGCGCGAAGAGAAGGACATTCTGTCGACGGAACAACAACAGCTGTTGCGGGAGAAGACCAAACTAGAGCTCGCCATCAAGGACTTGACCGACGACGTAGATGGAGACAACAAATCCAAGGTACAGACAATACAATTAAAATATACTTTATTGACACCAAAAACATACAGAACAAGACAGTTGAAACTATTAAGGGTAACAGGCGGGTTTTATTATTTTTGAGGCCACATACGCAGCGATAAATCAGTTCCTCAGTCCCATCAATGTAGGTTTTCTAATGAGTAGTAAAAAGTGAAATTAAATGGGTGACCGTATTCAATAGGCGCCCATTTATTAATTAGTAAAAGAAATGCTTGGTGGACTTTAATACGATTAATTTTATGTAAAGTAATTTTTGGATCCTTTTAGCTCCAGTTTTTATCTTAATTGTATAACTTTATCATGCAGGCTAGTTTTTAAGTACCTTATATTTTTCTTCCCGCCCCTGTTGCGTCATGTCATCAATACAATAAAAAATTGTCGTCATTACAGGAAAGAGCAGAAGCAGAACTCGAGCGCCTCAGACAACAGATCTCAGAAAAGGAGCGCGAGTTAGAAGAGCTCAAGCCTCGCTATGAAGAGATGAAGGCTCGCGAGGAAGAATGCACCAGGGCACTCGCCCTCAACCAGCAGAAACGCCAGGAGTTATACGCCAAGCAGGGACGAGGCACTCAGTTCACCTCCAAACAAGACCGCGACCGTTGGATCGAGAAGGAGCTCAAGTGAGTCAATTTTGTCATTTAACTCTCGCGAGACATTAACACAAGTTCGTGTGTAATTTTGTTCAAATGAGTCATTTTGACTAAAGTGAGTCAAATAATAATAAAAAAAACAAATCATCATTTATTTGTTTTTTTGTCAATTAACTAATGTGTGAATAGGGCATGGATACCGGTATACCGGTATACCTAAATACCGGTATACCGGTCAATTTTTTCGGTATTTTGATACCGGTATTTGAAAAAAAAATACCGGTATTTCGGTATTTCGAAAAAAGTGATCTAATTTTGCAATATCGGCAGTTTTTCAACTAATGGAAAGTCATTGATAGATTTTATACCATCTCATTTTATTTTTTAACACGTTTTTATTAACTCGCTTTCTTGTCTGTCTGTTTGTTTGTTTGTTTGTGGTTTTGTTCGGTCCGAATCTTGCAACTCATTTTTGAAGCACGTGCTGTTATTCGATTGTGCTGAAATTTGGTACACTTATGTAACCTCGGTGACAATGCAATATTATGATACCATGGAGCTGGTCTGATGATGGAGCCGGAAGGTGGCCATAGGAACTTCTAAAATACACAACATAACCTCGTCGTGTTTGGACTCATTGGATTTGTCTTGACAAGAACTTTAGTCATACGTTATGTCCAGGGTCTCATGATGGAGCCGGAAGGTGGCCATAGGAACTTCTAAAATGCACAACACAACATCGTCGTGTTTGGACTCATTGGATTTGTCTTGACAAGATCTTTAGTTATACGTGATGTCCAGGGTCTCATGATGAAGCCGGAAGTTGGTCATAGGAATTCCTCAAATACCCAACATAACCTAGTCGTGTTTGGGCCCGTTGGAATAGTTTTGACTAGATCTTTAGTTACAAATGCAGGGTCTCATGATGGAGCCGAAAAGTGGCTATAGAAACTCCTAAAATACACAATACAACCTCGTCGTGTTTGCGCTCGTTGAATTTGTCTTGACTAGATCTTTAGTCATAAGTAATGTCCAGGGTCTCATGATGGAGGTGGCCACAGGAATTCTTCAAATACTCAACATAACCTAGTCGTGTTTGGGCCCGTTGGATTTGTTTTGACTATATATTTAGTCACACGTTATGTCCAGGGTGTCGTGATGGAGCCTGAAGGTGGCCATAAAAACTCCTAAAATACATAACATAATCTCGTCGTGTTTAGGCTCGTTAGATTTGTCTTGACAAGATTTTTAGTCATACGTGACGTGATGTCCAGGATCTCATGATGGAGCCGGAAGGTGGCCGCTGTATTTCCTCAAATACTCAACATAACCTAGCCTTGTTGGGCCCGTTGGATTTGTCAAGACTAGTTCTTGAGTCATATGTGATGTTCAGGATCTCATTATGGAACCAGAAGGTGGCCATAGCAACTCTCTCAACGTTGCAACATTACTTTAATTACTCATTTTGTGGTATCTAGGGAGTTGATAAATAGTTTGAGTGTTTCTGCTATACAGCGTAGAAAACTTCTTTAATAACTTTTCGCAAACGAGACTTACTAATCGTTCTTGGAATCATTTAAACAGTAACTAGCAGTATTTCAAGAAATACCGAAAAAATACCGAAATTTCGGTATACCGGTAATTGAAATTTCAATACCGGTATCAATACCGGTATGAAAAATTACTCCGGTATTCCATGCCCTATGTGTGAAGTTAAATTATTCTTTAGTCATTTAACTCTTTGTCTTTATTTTGTGATTCTTTGAACTCAAGTAAGTCATTTAACTCAAGAGAGGTATTTAATTCAAGTCAGTCATTTAACTCAAGTGAGTCATTTAACTCAAGTGAGACATTTAACTCAAGTAAATGATTAGTGTATGTCATTTAACTTAAGTGACTCAAATAACTCAAATGAGTCATTTTTAACTCAAGTAAGTTGAAGTTGGTCATTTAACCCAACAAGAGGCATTCAAGTCAAGCTAATTGTTCAGGAGGTATTACGTTCAACGGTTGTGAGATTTTTTTACTGGGCTAGAAATGACAAAAATTGGCGTGATTTAAGAATTCTAAGCCAAACATTTCCACTTCCACATTTCCATTTCTTCTTTCGGTTGTTTTCAGATCTCTCAATAAACAACTCAAAGACAAGAAAGACCACGAGGTGAAATTGCGAGACGATTTGAAACGAGACGGTACTAAAGTGGGCGAATTGGAGACCAGGCTAGAAGACCTCTCCAAAGAATGCGAGAGACAACGCCTGGCCATCGACGAACACAACAAACATTACTACGACTGCAAGAAGAGGAAGGACCAGGAACAAAGCACTAGGAAGTAAGTCATTACTTAGACGATAAAAACTTCTGCTAGGTTAAATAAATGTACTAAGAAAAGTACAGAAGATACGAGTTCTGTGTAGCTTCTTCCGCCCGTTCTTCTCCACAGTAAGCGTACACTTGTTGTGAAAATGCCAACCATGAACAAGATTTCCTTGTCTTTGGTATTTGCTAACTCTGACATCGACGAATAATTTTAGTAAAATCATTTTGTATAAGAAGTTTTGGATTACTTGGCACCCCGAACTAGAAGGCAGTTCACGGAATCGTTTTCCATATCGAATCCATGACCTTATGATGAGTTGATTGAAACGTTAAATTCATAATGCGTTTTTATTTTTATTTTTTTCAAGTGAACTGTGGCGTAAAGAGACCTCCCTGACGCAGAACCTGTCATCTTTGAAGGACGACCTGGCCAAAGCGGACCAGGCACTTCGGTCTATGGCGGGCAAAGTATGTGAAATATAGTTTTTTACATATTTATTTATTCTATAAATCAACTGCTATATTTTTATAATTTTTAGCTGGGAATCTAAATGACTTATTTATTTTAGCTTTTTATTAGAATTTTAAGAATTTTTAATACAGTCCACTATTATTCAGACTGATGGTCAGCCGTACGAACGCTCTTGTCAGAGCTTTCGAGTCGCCTGATGGGTTCTGATTTGAGAAAATGACCGTTATCTACGATAGTACCCGAGACTAACGTTTTAACGCGCCATTCGAAACATTTCAGTTAGCGATCACCCATCTGAACTAGCTAAGCTTGAGGTCGTTTAACTCTGGTAAAAGCTGGAAATAAAAACCCCACTAGACAAACACAGACGTATTTTAAATATTTGTGCCGCTTGTAGTGTTAAGAGGATATTTGACTACTTTTTATTTATTTTATATATCCAAACTTGTTAATTTCTGCTATCGAACACTGAAAGAATTTTTCCTTTCGACGCATAAAACCACTTACGCAAAACACCATCCCGAGTTTTTTTGCTCTATCTTTAAAATTGACCGATTTATAAAGGTTTAAAATTCAAGATTAGATAGAGAGGCACATACATGCTTGTGATGTCACAAGCAAGTAACGCCATATAATCTTCATACAAAAAATTGTTTTTGAAAGAGAGAGACATATTGAAACTTTAAAAAATTACTGTAAATTCGTTTTCCAACTGATGTTTTCTTCGCGAATCGTCTGCTACTAATCAAAATTTTGAATTAATTCATAAAATATGGTAAAAGGGGAACAAACAGTGAAATACCCTACTGTGATTTGTGTGTTTGTAGCCGATCCTGAACGGGCGCGACAGCGTGCGCAAAGTGCTGGAGACGTTCCAGGAGCGCGGCGGCGAGTGGGCCAAGGTCGCCACGCAGTACTACGGACCCGTCATCGAGAACTTCTCCTGCGACAAGACCATCTACACCGCCGTCGAGGTAACGCTACTGCACACATCATTCGCCAAGTGCTGGAGACGTTCCAGGAGCGCGGCGGCGAGTGGGCCAAGGTCGCCACGCAGTACTACGGACCCGTCATCGAGAACTTCTCCTGCGACAAGACCATCTACACCGCCGTCGAGGTAACGCTACTGCACACATCATTCGCCAAGTGCTGGAGACGTTCCAGGAGCGCGGCGGCGAGTGGGCCAAGGTCGCCACGCAGTACTACGGACCCGTCATCGAGAACTTCTCCTGCGACAAGACCATCTACACCGCCGTCGAGGTAACGCTACTGCACACATCACTCGCCAAGTGCTGGAGACGTTCCAGGAGCGCGGCGGCGAGTGGGCCAAGGTCGCCACGCAGTACTACGGACCCGTCATCGAGAACTTCTCCTGCGACAAGACCATCTACACCGCCGTCGAGGTAACGCTACTGCACACATCATTCGCCAAGTGCTGGAGACGTTCCAGGAGCGCGGCGGCGAGTGGGCCAAGGTCGCCACGCAGTACTACGGACCCGTCATCGAGAACTTCTCCTGCGACAAGACCATCTACACCGCCGTCGAGGTAACGCTACTGCACACATCATTCGCCAAGTGCTGGAGACGTTCCAGGAGCGCGGCGGCGAGTGGGCCAAGGTCGCCACGCAGTACTACGGACCCGTCATCGAGAACTTCTCCTGCGACAAGACCATCTACACCGCCGTCGAGGTAACGCTACTGCACACATCATTCGCCAAGTGCTGGAGACGTTCCAGGAGCGCGGCGGCGAGTGGGCCAAGGTCGCCACGCAGTACTACGGACCCGTCATCGAGAACTTCTCCTGCGACAAGACCATCTACACCGCCGTCGAGGTAACGCTACTGCACACATCATTCGCCAAGTGCTGGAGACGTTCCAGGAGCGCGGCGGCGAGTGGGCCAAGGTCGCCACGCAGTACTACGGACCCGTCATCGAGAACTTCTCCTGCGACAAGACCATCTACACCGCCGTCGAGGTAACGCTACTGCACACATCACTCGCCAAGTGCTGGAGACGTTCCAGGAGCGCGGCGGCGAGTGGGCCAAGGTCGCCACGCAGTACTACGGACCCGTCATCGAGAACTTCTCCTGCGACAAGACCATCTACACCGCCGTCGAGGTAACGCTACTGCACACATCACTCGCCAAGTGCTGGAGACGTTCCAGGAGCGCGGCGGCGAGTGGGCCAAGGTCGCCACGCAGTACTACGGACCCGTCATCGAGAACTTCTCCTGCGACAAGACCATCTACACCGCCGTCGAGGTAACGCTACTGCACACATCATTCGCCAAAGTATCAATTCGCGTGTTTTCTTCAAGTTTTAAATATGTCATCTTCATTTTATCCCCAAAAGCTGTCATTAGAAGATTGAGTAGGAAAGCGGACCCCAGCACTAGGCCGGGAAAACGCTAGGATGAAGAAGCTGTCATTATAACACCATACCATTCCTGCACAATCCATCCGTCGTTTCTCTAGTCTTCTACCAAAATATAATCATAAGTAGCCTTAGTTTATTTATTGTTAACAAGATCGCAGTACTACGGACCCGTCAACGAGAACTTCTCCTGCGACAAGACTACGAGGATTTAAAATAATATTTTAATTTTGATTCTTTACAATCGGCATTTATTGTTTAATGCACAACAAAACTGAGCACTATTGATAAAATGTAAAAAAATCCATCAAACTAACATAATTTAGGGACACTGTGACGCAGCCGTTTATTAAAACTTTTCACGCCACTAACTTCGATGTTGTCAAGCTCTTCAAAATAAAATGTTATGATGACACAAACCCATATAAACTGATGCGAATCCCACGCGAATATCGCTTTCGTAAGCTTCAGAATGTTACATGTCGCTCACTCGCACGACCGGGCAACTAAATAGGACCATCGAAAGAAGCGAGTAACTCACAGCAAATTAAAGATAAGCACAGGAAAATGAACCCTGTGCTAATGAGTTAAGAAACGTCTAAGCTAGTTTTTATCCACATAAAAATGAGCGTAGAAGTTTATTGTGGCCCTTCTCTAGGCGCGTCAAATTGAACAAAACTTTAAAGTGTTAAAACTTTCATAAGACATACACATGATTTGATCAAGAGTATAATGTAACTTGTAAACATTGTATAAACAGGTGACGGCCGGCAACCGATTATTCCACCACATCGTGGAGTCGGACACGGTGGGCACGAAGATCCTGAAGGAGATGAACCGGCAATCCCTGCCCGGCGAGGTCACCTTCATGCCGCTCAACCGCCTGCAAGTGCGCGACATGGTCTACCCTAATGACAACGTGAGTATATCCTATTAATTTTATAGATCAGTTACTCACAGACAATAAACTGAAACATAAAAAATATAAATGCTTCACTCGCTCCGCAGACTTTTTTGTCAATTATCTCAAATAAATATCATTCGCGAAAAACAGTGGGCCGATAGCGAAGAGCTAAAATGAGAAATTAGCTATTTGATAACTTCATCTCTGGCTCCTGACGGGAAATTAGCACAATTGAACTGTCCAATTCCCACAACCAATCCAACAAAACACAACCTACTTCTACTTTTCCAATAGGGAATATGCACATTTTTTTTTAATTCATTAATCGAAATATTTCAAGTTCCAGATAAACACATAAAAAATATTTTTTCAAATATCTTGCTCAGAAACGAAGTTATAAGGCTTCAAAGTTGATGGTTAGACAGAGAGGTCCGACATGACCATTGACGTCATTGGTCACGTGGGCCATACATCCGACATAGAAAATTTTGTTTTCGTTGATGATGAAAAGAGGGACAGATATATTTGTTTAATAATGTTGTATCTAGTTTGTTTTTCGATCAATTTCGATTCTGTTTTCACTGTCAGTATTCTATTTTTGTATACTTTCAGATGAACTATGAAAAAAACTAAAAATTTTTTTATGCATATTAACACAATCGATGACGGTAGAACCAAAGTGATCCAAATGTAATTTATTCACATCTTTAACGCGAACGAGTGAATATCTGATATCGGTGACCACGAGTTCATCAACATTTCTTTATGTAAAGTACTAGCTGTCAACCCGCGTCTACGCTCGCGTTGTGCAATATTTTCCCGTGGGAATAAGACTTTTCCCGTAAAAAATATCCTATGGGTTATTTCAGGGTACTCCAAATTTCATACAAATCCGTTCAGTAATTACGGCGTGAAAGCTTATGATTTCAATTCGGCTGTATTTTTTTTATTTTTAAAATATTCTTTTGTCAACAGAACGCCATAGCCATGGTGCAGAAACTGAAGTACGATGCGAAGTACGCGAAGGCGATGAAGTACATATTCGGCAAGACGCTCATCTGCCGCAACCTGGAGTGCGCCACCGAGCTCGGCAAGCAGTTCCACCTCGACTGCGTCACTCTGGAGGGAGACCAGGTATCTAATATGTTTGTATTAGGGTCATCAAACGGTTGTACAATAAAGTATTACTTATTCTAAATTACAAGCCAAACCGACAACCACAGATTACTAAATGTACGGTAGTAACAGTTTATACAGTTTCTTACGCTGTTTTCCCTGACACCTTGCTAAATATTATTGTTTTGAACAGAAAATACAAAACAATCTCGATAAAAACTAATACGTTTATCTAGGAGATTTATTTTCTAATACTGTAATTAATTTTCTGTTAAACACTTACGCTCATGGTCATACATAATACTGATATCATTGAAATAGATATTGAAAGATTGAGTAATACGATACAATGGTGAACGTTTACCTGCATTACTTCTGCAAGTTTTAGTGGTAAATAATGTAGTTGTAAGACTTTCAATCGAATTGATAACGTGCCAAGTACATTCTGACGAAAGTAATAAGAACTTTGGTACTAAAATTCCAACATTTATGTGATATCCTTATTATAGACAACTCAAAACAGTCAATATTATAATTATATTTTTATGTTCATATTGAAGCCCAGAGGTCAAACATTTTGGTTTCTGTCCTTTACTTATATTATTAGAGCTCCTCAGTGGAAAAAAGAAAGCACTCAGCAAGACAACAATGCAAGAGGTTCTCAACAGCCCGTTCGGCGAACAAGAATGCGTCTAACTCCACGTGCTCACAGGGAAGAGAACCCGAGACCCGAACTCAAATCTCAAACTTCATTGTCAGTTGTAAACAAATAAGGTCAATAACGAAGAAGTAAGAATATCTCACACAACAGTACATGCCCTGTATCAGTCATCATCAAACGGCTTACTTACGTCCCTCCGAGGGGCTCGAGCCTACTCTGTAGTAGGGCGATCATTCACAACCTCTGAGTTTCTTCGCAGAAGTATGCAGGTTTCGTCATGATGTTTTCTTTCACCGTAAGCGTACATATGAATTCGAAATTCAAAAACATTGACACTCAACCAAGCACTCAACCCGACCCTGACGATTCTGTATCTTTTTTTTTAACGGACTAATCGCTATTTCTGCCAGAGTGGTAATATAGCAGGCGCGGGGGAACGGAAGGCTCGTACCCCTTAGAAATTTATGACGACGTATCTGGGGGCACCCTTAGACGGGCACGGACCTTTATGACGACGTATCTGGGGGCACCCTTAGACGGGCACGGACCTTTATGACGACGTATCTAGGGGCACCCTTAGACGGGCACGGACCTTTATGACGACGTATCTGGGGGCACCCTTAGACGGGCACGGACCTTTATGACGACGTATCTAGGGGCACCCTTAGACGGGCACGGACCTCGGCCCAGAACGTTGCCTGGGCGAGAAACGCGCCGGTGAAGAATGACCCCTACCAGGCCTTACTGAATTTATTCTACGATTAGATCCGCGGCGATCCTGTATCACTATTACAGAATTAATAATATAGTACCACAACGGCCACTCACCCCTCCCGCCAATTTCAGCCCCCTTCCCCGCCCCGCAGTTTGGGGGCGAGTTGGGAGTGTCGTAACAGAAAGGCCGCGCGGAGTCAGATGTACAGCGCTCCTAGCATTCGCCTAGAACGCCTCGATAATCCTAGAAGCTTCGCGCGCACTTTACTAGTGAATGGAGTTGTAGGCATTTAAAACGCGATGGTTGTATGGAGTGACCGAGGTGTGCTAGTACATACCATACATTTTTTTTTTACGAATAAATGAATCTTGTACAGTCAGCTGACGAGTTAACTGACCCCCTCCGCACCGAAACCGATAAAATTATATGCTTTGTCATATAATTTTATTCGTATTTCCTCCAGGTATCATCAAAAGGCTCTCTCACCGGTGGATACTTCAACCAATCCCGTTCGCGTCTCGAGATGCAGAAGACGCGTTCAGAACTTATGGAGCAGATAACTACCCTGGAGTTAGAGCTCAGCACGCTGCGACAGGAACTCGGCAAGACTGAGAGCAGCATCAACCAGATCGTCTCCGAGATGCAGAGGACTGAAACCAAGCAGGGGAAAGCTAAGTACGTAATCATTATCTAGTGAAGCTGCGCAATACTATCCCATACTTTAACAGATGTATAATAATATACAAATAATCTTTCATTAAAGCTTAGCTTACTTCTTTATATATGTTACAGTCAAGACTCATAACCGGTCAAAAGCACTTTTGACTGCGAAAATCAGGCAAAAGTGGTTTTGACCGATGCCTTCAATTAAAAACAGTTTTGACTGATTATTGTAGTCAAAAGTGGGTTTGACCGATGCCCTTAGTCAAAAACAGTTTTGACTGCAAAAACCAGTTAAAAGTGGCTTTCCCCGTAAAAGTAGTTTTGACTGTAACATATATAATAAAGAAAAATTAATAATGTCATCTACATAAGAAATGAATAGTTTTTAAATTAACGAAATGCAAGAAACATGCCTTATCAAATTACCCACAGATGGAGAACAGGCGTCTTTATGCACTAAAGTTTTTCTGATCAGTTGCAATATACATCGAACCGTCGTTATCGGCCAGTTGTATTATTTTAGGTTGCGAATGTTCATTAACATTTGATCAAGTCGACCAATTTTACGACCGACGAGACACGCGACCTGTAGAGTGAAACAAACAAACAAACAGATGAACATACAAAAACAAATTTGACCAAGCTGAAACAGAGACGCTTCGCTCGCTCGGTCAAGGGACCTTCCCTTTCAATAGAATCCGGCAATAATGTAAACAAGATTATTTTTTGACACTAACTTTCCAAAGACAAACAAGACTTTGATGAGTAAAAAATATGGCAGTTTTATACATCGAACCGTCGTTATCGGCCAGTTGTATTATTTTAGGTTGCGAATGTTCATTAACATTTGATCAAGTCGACCAATTTTACGTTTGCTACAGATCACTTGTGCATGCAGAAAGAATGAAAAATAAGATACTTAAGATAATACTGCAAACCGAACAGATTGATTTTTAATTTTCAGAGACATATTCGACAAAGTAAAGGCTGACATCCGCCTGATGAAAGAAGAGCTAGCTTCGATCGAGAGGTTCAGAGGGCCGAAGGAACGCTCCCTCGCGCAATGCCGGTCCAGTCTGGAAGCCATGCAAGCCACTAAGGAAGGGTTGGAGTCCGAGCTGCATCAGGTAAGTTAATCAACCCACTACAAATTCATCATAATAATCTTATCGGCTGTATGGTCAACCTCACTAGCCCTTGAATAGGAGTTATAGAGTCGCCAGAGGCAGTCTGAACGTGGCTCATGGCACGACTATTTTTGTAAGTAATCCGAAAAATAAATGTTATTCCAATGACAAGTTAAGCCGTTGCCGGGACCAACGGCTTAACTTGTCATTGGAATAATTTTTATTTTTCGGACAATTAGACGATTCCTATAATGTCCTATTCAAACTGGGGACAATGTTACATTGTATTTGTACTCGAAATCAGAACTTCCGAAAGAAAATTTGAAGTCTAGTTAGAGTTATAATATAAATCTCTTCTTTTACATACACCTTTCTTTCCAGTGCTTCTGGCCCACACTATTAACTGCGACGATTTCGTCAGTCAAATGGCTTACTGATTTACAATGTAAAATTTTATAAATAACAATCTGACTCGAACAATATTAACAAATCAGTTTTAACACCTTAACAATATTAACAAATGCCAATCAGTTTTATAATATTTTCATCTGTCGTGTACCAGGAACTAATGGAGCAGCTATCGAGTGCAGACCAGGGCAAGGTGGACGAGCTGAACGATGCCATCCGCCGACTCACGCAGGAGAACAAGGAAGCCTTCAGCGCCAGGATGAACCTCGAAGCTACCAAGAACAAACTCGAGAATTTGTTGACTAACAACCTCATCAGGTGAGCGTCTAGTCAAAATCGCATTTTATTTATTTATTTTTACTATTTGTAAGTTCTGCACTTTCTTTAAAGGTACGTTTTCGGGATGAACCAAAAAGTAAAGCGTATCGGTCAAAGAAAAATAAGTTATTAACTACTTGGCCGTTTATCGTTGTTATTGTCTTTTTTGAATAAATAAAGGAATGCGTTGAATGATTCAAATAAATGTTTATGCAGTCACCTTATCACAAATCATTCCACTTTGTCCCACCAAGCGCCATTGTTCACCTGTTTCTTTTCGTTACAATTTCATCTTTATCTTATCCCACAGACGTAAAGACGAGTTAGTTCAAGCCCTACAAGAGATATCAGTGGAGGACCGCAAGCGTCGCCTCACCAACAGCAAGTCAGACTTGACAGCCGCAGAGAAGCGGATCAAGCAGATCAACAAGGAGACGGAGGATGTGGAGAGGAAGGTCCAAGCCGCCGTCAAGAACGAGAAGGCGCTCAAGATAGAGCTCGACAAGTGGCGGAACAAGGTCAGTTCGACAACATATACAACTAGTGGCTCTGCGAGCTGTAGACCTCGCGAGTCTGTATATCTTTTCATATTTATTTTTATTTTTTCTCCACAAACATCCCCTTGATTTTTTATTTTTATACTTAATTTTATTTTAATTTGTTATTTTATTTTATCTCATTTTATTTTATTGGTTAAGAAATGTGACCTGTAGAGGAAAAGAGCCTCAGCGGAAAACCTTGTAAGCTGGCAACCCCCATAACTCCGTCATTTTTTAAAATTTCCAAAAACTGACTCGACAAAAAAAAACGATTAATTTATCGAACCCGCTCACAAAGAATCACTTTCACGAGAATCGGTTGAGAAACGCGACCTGTAGAGTGAAACAAACAAACAAACAGATGAACATACAAAAACAAATTTGACCAAGCTGAAACAGAGACGCTTCGCTTGCTTCGCTCGCTCGGTCAAGGGACCTTCCCTTTCAATAGAATGCGGCAATAATGTAAACAAGATAATTTTTTGACACTAACTTTTCAAAGAAACAAGACAAGACTTTGATGAGTAAAAAATATGGCAGTTTTACAAATTATTGAAAGTTTTGTCGTCCGCGTATTTTTAATTAAAATAACTTTGATAAAGAAGTTAATAGGGGGCGAAATGATCGTAAGAAGAATGTATGGTTCTTTGAAATGTGAATATGATCAGGATTGATACTCAAATGTAAGTAATTACGGAGTAATCGTGTATAAATTGGTTTGTTTACATTATTGCCGGATTCTATTGAAAGGGACTTTTAGATGATTGCCTCTCATTATAATCATCATGTTCAATAAATGACGTCCACTGCTAGCAAAAGCCAAAGATCTCCACAGTGACAGACAGGTCCTGCGCTTCTTTTTGCATTTCGAAATGCACCATAATGTAATGCGAGTTGCTGCCTACGGAGTGAGCTATTAAAATTTTAAATTAAATGTAGTAAACTATCGACTAGAAAAAAGAACACCGTAATTTATCACGGAACCTGATCGGTGTGTTTTATATGGATGCAATAATGCATATTATAGCGATTCTTCCAAACAATTTTTCCATTCATGGTTTTATTATGTGCTTCATTTGAACCAACTAATATTTCCTCTTATCTATTTAAGTTTACAACTTCCACCGCACGTTTATATCTATACCAACTCGTGAATATCATTTTGTTTTCAGGAAAAAGAAGCCCAGGACAAAATGGAAGAAGACGCGAAAGGGCTCGAAAAGATGGCGTCCAAGGAAGTGCATCTCCAGGAGAAGATACAGGAGTCCCTGGATAAGATCGCCGCGCTCGGGACGCTGCCCAACGCGCCCGACCTGCACGCCAAGTATCAGAAGATGTCGCTCAAACAGGTAACATGGCGTCCAAGGAAAGACTGCTCCAGAAGATGTCACTCAAACAGGTAACATGGCGGCCAAGGAAGGACTGCTCCAGAAGATGTCGCACAAACAGGTAACATGGCGGCCAAGGAAAGACTGCTCCAGAAGATGTCACTCAAACAGGTAACATGGCGGCCAAGGAAGGACTGCTCCAGAAGATGTCGCTCAAACAGGTAACATGGCGTCCAAGGAAAGACTGCTCCAGAAGAGGTCGCTCAAACAAGTAACATGGCGGCCAACTCCAGAAGATGTCGCTCAAACAGGTAACATGGCGTCCAAGGAAAGACTGCTCCAGAAGAGGTCGCTCAAACAAGTAACATGGCGGCCAACTCCAGAAGATGTCGCTCAAACAGGTAACATGGCGTCCAAGGGAGGACTGCTCTAGAAGATGTCGTTCAATCAAGTAACATAGCGTCCAAGGAAGGACTGCTCCAGAAGATGTCGCTCAAACAGGTAACATGGCGTCCAAGAAAGGACTGCTCCAGAAGAAGTCGCTCAAACAAGTAACATGGCGGCCAACTCCAGAAGATGTCGCTCAAACAGGTAACATGGCGTCCAAGGAAGGACTGCTCCAGAAGATGTCGCTCAAACAGGTAACATAGCGTCCAAGGAAGGACTGCTCCAGAAGATGTCGCTCAAACAGGTAACATGGCGTCCAAGAAAGGACTGCTCCAGAAGAAGTCGCTCAAACAAGTAACATGGCGGCCAACTCCAGAAGATGTCGCTCAAACAGGTAACATGGCGTCCAAGGAAGGACTGCTCCAGAAGATGTCGTTCAATCAGGTAACATAGCGTCCAAGGAAGGACTGCTCCAAAAGATGTCGCTCAAACAGGTAGCATGGCGTCCAAGGAAGGACTGCTCCAGATGATGTCGCTCAAATAGGTAACATGGAATTGTACCGGCAGGTTGAAGTGTATCGTGTGTAGCTAGTTGTTCAAGGAGAGGAATGAAATTATAATTATGCAAAAACTCGTCAATTCATACAATTTGAATCTTTAGAGTAATATGCAACTACCTACAAAATAACTAAAATATAGGGATACCTATACAGCGTCAATGGATAGGAATTTAGCATCAGGTTTTTTCAACGTTGAAGTAAATTGTTACATGAACCAATTTTGACATTTGGCGGTTCTCTAACTCTGACACCAGGGTTTGTAAGGTGGGTTGTCGACCTGCAGCCCACATTATAACGAATAATGTCTCGGAGTTTTACGAACATTTGTTCTAGAACTTTTTCAAAATAAAAAACGTACTGAAAATACAAGTCGATCGAACTGACCAAATCCATTTGTAAGTAGAACTATAAAAAAACGTGGAATAAAAATTTATTGGTATCATGGGCTGAACGAGAAGCTTTGTGTTATTCAGTTAGTCAAATCAACGGCCCGTACAGTCCACTGCTGGCCTATGAGCCTCCTCCACTCCGCGTGTTTGGTTTTGCCATAATCTCCACGCTTGGCAGGCGGGTTGGAGATCGCAGATTAAAAGGTTACTGTATCAGAGAGCGCTGCTGCCCGTTCCCTGTTCAATGTGTAGTCCCTAAGTCGCCTCTTACGACACCCACGGGAAGAGTAGGGGTTGGTGACTAATGTATTCTACCCTGCCTTCACCACACGGCACATTCAGTTAGTAATAGTATATAATAACAATATTTGCCAGCTTTATGTTGAGATGATTAAAATTTCCCAAAAATAATAATAATAATTCCCAGGTGAACTGAAGAAGTTTCCCCATATAATTTATTTATTAAATTTTACAGTAATTTTGTCATTAAAACTTATGAACTATTATTTTATATATAGGTGAGTTATATATTTAATTGATCTGCTAGTGTCTTAACGTATATTAAACTCATTTAAAATAAAAAGGAATTTTCTAGTGGTTAGTTATAAATTCTCAAAGTAAAGTAAATTACTCTAATTTGATAGCGTTTGGTTAATAAGTGTATTGTTTGTATTTCCTAATTGATCATTATACTTCTTATTTGATTTCAGTTATTCAAAGAATTGGAGAAGGCGAATGCTCACTTGAAGAAATATAACCATGTGAACAAAAAAGCCCTCGACCAATTCATATCCTTCTCTGAACAGAAAGAAAAGCTGTACAAACGCAAAGAGGAACTAGATGTCGGGTAAGGAAAGCTTATTTTTTTTTTCATGATCGTTATTGTGGTTGAAGGCACTTTCTTTTCTTGAATTTACGACTTTATTTTTTTTGCCCTGACTTCATTTGCCCAACATGCGATAGCAGGATTAAAAATCAGGAAACAAAAATGCGTAAGCATATGCGGTTTCTTTTGTAAAAACAATATGCAAACAAGATTGTCATATAAGAAAGAGAGAAAGCCACGGTTACACCACAGACATTATAGTTTAAAATTAGAATTATGTTTTAATTCCAGTTGCACATTTAAAAAAAAGTTAAAATCTTTCAGTGGCGAGAAAATCCGCGAGTTGATCGAGACCCTAGAACACCGTAAACTAGAAGCGATCCAGTTCACGTTCAAGCAAGTCAGCAAGAACTTCACGGAAGTGTTCAAGAAGCTCGTCCCGCACGGCCGCGGCGCGCTCGTCATGCGCGTGGCCAGCGAGGAGCTGGGCGTCAACCCCGACGTGAGTACTGCCGCTTATTGCAATCAGTCAATCAGGCATGCATTCATGTCAACAATGACAGAGAGAACGAGCGGGATCGCTACGCCCCGCGTGGCGGCGCGACTAATGTCACAGCGACAGCGTGAGTAACCTATTTACATATTCGCGCTGCCCACTTCCTAGCTCACCTTGCTGCCCAACAGGGCTGAGTGTAAATGCGGCATTACGTTTACGCTATATTCTTCGAACCTAATGTTGCCGTGTCGGGTTGCCCCGAGTCCTTGTGCTCGCTGTGCTCGCCTAACCTCACCTAGTCAACAGTAGTTGGGGTGCCCTGATTCAGGCATTCTGCCTCTGTATGTAGGTACGTTGTAGAAATATTGTTATTGATAATATGATTTTTGATATGACCGTAGATCCTAATGGCAATTAAATTATATTTAGGTTACTGTAGGATGAGCTCTGACAGATTAAAATTTTAAAAACTTTAAAAATAAATCTAAACTTTAAATATTGTTTAGTTTATTTATTTTTTTATTAAGTAAAATTACATACTGTTTAATGATAAAATAAGAGGTAAAGTTTTTAAACTGAATATTATTTTAAAAAATTGTTAACGTCTGATGAAGAATTTTGAAGCTGTCAGAACTCATCCTATAATAACCCAGGTATAATGAAAATAATTTCATGGTAAACGAACGCTCCGCTGTTTACAGAGATACCTTTGGTTGCTGTTGATATTATCGTTATTAATAGGCTAGTCCATAAATTAGCCACAATTTTCACGACACTTACACAACATATTCAACCACATTCACGACAAAATATGTTAATTTGCAGCGCACGAACGCGGACCAGTTCACGGGCGTGGGCATCCGCGTGTCGTTCACGGGCGGCGAGGGCGACATGCGCGAGATGAACCAGCTGTCTGGCGGACAGAAGTCGCTGGTAGCCCTGGCGCTCATATTCGCCATACAGAAGTGCGACCCGGCGCCTTTCTACCTCTTCGACGAGATCGATCAGGTAACTAACGTACAATACCTTCATTACGAACAGGAACCGATTAGGTAACTGACATGAAACCTGCTTTCCACCTGCGTTGTTCGTGCATTTTCTGTTTTTATACCACAACTAAAACTAACAGCGCCATCTATGAACGCGAAAAGAGGTGCACTTATCGTTTCGCCGCTGAAGAATTGACTGAAGAAGCAATAAATCCTACTAATATTATAAATGTGAAAGTTTGGATGTTTGTTACTCAATCACGCTTCAACCACTGGACAGATCGGGGTGAAATTTGACACACATATAGGTTAGGTCCTGGAATAGGACATAGGCTACTTTTTACCGCGGTAAAACACTTCATTCCCACGGGAAAACTCATTTAACGCTGGTGAAACCGCGGGAGGAAAGCTAGTTAATAATAAAAAGAAAACGCATTACATTTAATCGCACTATTCTTTTTTCATGTCAGTCAATTTTAATTTCCTAATATACCTTAAAACTCCCGAAAGACAATTACGGGTGATCAAATGGCAGCATTGTTTGTTTCGGGGTGCGACAACAGTATACCTGACTGTACCCGTGTCCCCAGGCTCTAGACGCGCAGCACCGCAAGGCCATCGCCGACATGATCCACGAGCTGTCGTCCTCGGCGCAGTTCATCACCACCACGTTCCGGCCCGAGCTATTGGAACACGCACACAAGTTCTACGGCGTCAAGTTCCGCAACAAAGTCTCCCACGTTGAGTGCGTCTCTATTGATGAAGCCAGAGACTTCGTGGAAGACAGTGCCACGCACGCTTAAAAACTTTATACAGTTCGACTTTTCATTCAACAGAAAAAGACGCAGGTACACAAAAGAATGGTAAGCTCTTACTACTTTCTTTTTCCGGCGTATAGGTGCATCTCTTTCTATTGAACTACTAGTTGAAACGTAGATATATAGGATATCCTTCGCGCGAATCTTTCCTTGGCCACTAGGCCAATGTTTATGCTCCTAAGTGACTCATAGGGTCGTTTCCTAACTTGATAGAAGTTAGCTATCATGCACCATTGCAGGATTTGTCTAATAGCAACTCTTCGCATGCATAAGGGAAGGCACGATCTTTGAAAGGTTAACAAACGTGACGCGTCTTTCAATAGAAAAAAATACTATCCTAAAATAAGTAACAGATATCTAAATAATTATCTTTATGATAGCTATATGTTGATACATTTGAGTTCAACTAAGAAATGTTTTTTTCAACAAATAAATGTATCAAAATTGTTGACTCTCCTTTGCATAGTGATTATTTCTCTTTTATACAATGCCAATAATGGCTTGGCTCCGTGTAAATGTTCCGAAAGTTACACAGGCAGCCTGCTTCTG
This sequence comes from Carpatolechia fugitivella, assembly GCA_951230895.1. NCBI lineage: Eukaryota > Metazoa > Arthropoda > Insecta > Lepidoptera > Gelechiidae > Carpatolechia > Carpatolechia fugitivella. The sequence goes on along the minus strand of OX579659.1, from coordinate 10,430,832 downwards.
AGGAATCTGGGTTTGACGTAATGACTGAAAGTTATTTTGAATGGTTCCTCAGAGCTCACGCGTAATAAATGATTTGGAATAAATGCAGTTTATTATTTTTGGCTATACAAAAATAACGACAATACTTGAAGCAAGTTGCAAAATAAAAAAACTTACTAAATTCCAAAGAGGATGTTCTTATACAACTTTCTGATGATACTACTTAGGATAAGTTTGACATTACTTAGACGCATGTAATAGGGCATAAATTTTGCTCTATCTTTAAAATTGACCGACTTATAAAGGTTTGAAATTCAAGATTAGACAGAGAGGCACATACCCACTTGTGACGTCATTTGTTAGTAACGCCATATAATCTCCATACAAAAAACCGTTTTTGAAAGAGACGGACATATTGAAACTTTAAAAAATCACTGTAAATTCGTTTTTCTACCGATTCTGTTTTTTTCTTCGCGAATCGTCTGCTACTAATCTATATTTTAAAAATAATCTATATTTTTTTAAAAGAATAGTCCGATCCCCTATTGTGCACGCGTTTGTGAAGTTAGTTAATAATTCCATAATTCCAAACATCAACAGCTACATTGGGTACTTGTAGGAAGCGTGTAGGTTTATATTTTAACTTTTCGATATGTTTGATTATGTAATGTTAGCTTTAAGATTTCGTTTATCTCTTGACATGATGATTTTTTAGGTTATGTATTTAAATTAAAATATTTAGGTGAACTATCTTGCTTAAATGTCAAGCATATATCAAACAAAACTGAGCACCTGAATAATGTATTAAATTGAAAATTTTCTTACAAACAACGTACGGAACTGAATGCGTACCACGAACTGAAAATGTGGATGTAGTTTTACTGTATTTTTTGACTTCCGAACTATACAATTGGTTTATTAGCATTATTGCTTAGTTTAAGATAATAATAAATAAACCGTTTATTATAATCTTTTATTTTTATTTCCAATATCCCAGAACTCGAAGAGCATAAGTGGCTTAGTCGGGTCGATGTCTTTCTGAATATCCGAATCTACGTTCCAATGTGTTTTCGAATTTCGTTTTCGTATGTACGTAGGATAGAAGGGGTCCCACTAACATCTTCGGGACTCAAACCAACCTCACCTGCTCGCGGTCTATCCTGCTGATCAACGAACGAGGCTCGATTATTTTCGGTCCAACACCCCCCCCCCCCCAAATATGACATGATAAGTACACCAAAAGCTTGGCCCCAAGTGCCCGGCGGCCCCGGTAGCCGTTCCGGCTCTGACGGAAGCCGGCCCGGTGCTGGGACCAGGGGCGTATACAATCCCCGGGTGAGAACTTACCGTCAAACGACCTTGGCTAATAAACATACGGACACCGATAAATTACATGTATTGACCTCGTACACTGATGCAGGAGGAAAGATTATTGGACAGCATCTTTTACTACTTTGGAACTACACAAGGACAATACGGCGTGGGATTCTTAGTATCAAAAAAGTGGAAAGCTAACAAAAAAAAAAAAATTATTCGTTGTAACAGTTTTACATAAATATTAAGTGACCGGAGCCTCCTTTTAAGTTTTATAAAACCTGTGATAGGAGGCACCGCTCTTCAATCTAACGAATTATAAATAAGTAAACTTAAAACAATCAAATATCTTACATCTGTGTAAGTGTGTGTATGTATTAGCAAGTCGTGTTAAGGTGTTGTATGTGTTTAAATTGTACGTGTTTATGTTGGGTGTGTGTTGTGAGTGTTAGTGTTATGCCTGTATGTGTTGTGTGTATATGATTATATGTAAATGTGTCTGTATATGGGGGTGTATGTAGATGTAGATGTGTGTGTATGATGGGGGATAGTAAGCCCTACGATACTATCTTGGAATCGGTTCCCACAAACATAATTGAGTTTAAGGGATATTCTGAAAGAGTTGCTGTTTTGAAATTCAGGCTTGCCCATAACAAGACTCTTACTATTGTCCAAACTTATGCACCAACATCTTCGCATACAGATGATGAAGTAGAAGAATTTTATGAAAGCGTACGATGAATGCAGAGGAACTTGGAGCATCGTTATTGGTGACTTCAATGCGAAAATTGGCATTCGCCAGCAAATTGACAATACTGATATGATTGGTCCTTATGGTCTTGGTAACAGGAACGAGCGTGGCTCTCGTCTGATCCAGTTTGCTTTCGGGCAAAATCTTTCAATAGGCAACACGTTCTTCTACAAAAAACTTCAACGTCGTTGGACATGGGTCTCTCCGGATGGTCGAACCAAGAACGAAATCGACTTTATAATATCGTCTGACGAAAACATAGTCAACGATGTTGGAATCATCAATACCATAGGGTTCAATTCTGATCACCGTCCTCTTCGTACGAAGCTTCGTTTTAACTTCAAACTTCACCGCCAGCAAACATTTAAAAATTATATCAAAAAGCTCAATCGTGAAACCCTTGTTAATAACGAAAAAGAATTCAATATAGAATTAAGGAACAGTTTCAATAACTTACGCGTGGATGCTGATGAGGTACAAAGACAATTTGACAATATTAGAAACAGCATAAAAATAGCAAGCAGTAAAATAAAACACCAAAAAACCAAAAATTGAAAATTATCCGGAACTACTTTAACACTTATCGAACAAAGAAAACAGACGGACATAATTTCGATTAATTACAAAAACTTAGATAAGAAGGTAAAACGAAGTATTAGAGCAGATATCAGGAGACATAAAACTTATACAAACAGCTTTAGAAACCAATAGTAGTCTAAGGACAGCAAAGCAAGGCATCACACAGGGTACAACATGGATAACGAGTTTGCGAGATAAAGGTGTAAAACATAACAGCCGAAACAAAATTACTAACATATGCACCGAATACTACAAGTTACTTTACTCCGATCCTTCCAAACAACCTTCATCTAAAATATAGAATACTCCTGTCCTGATACCATTCCCCCATTTACGGCCGGTGAAGTAAATAGAACCCTAAAAAGCTTGAAAAACAGAAAGAGCCCCGGAGATGATAGTATCACGACCGAAGCTCTTAAGATAGGCAAGCCAATCCTACTTCCTTACATTACAAACTTATGTAATGACATTCTGTATTCTGGAGCCATGCCGCAAAGTTTCTGTCACTCAGACATAATATTGCTTTATAAGAAAGGAGACAAATCAGAACTTAACAACTATCGCCCGATCAGTCTAATCTCCCATTTGTATAAGGTCTTTATAAAGCTTATAGAAAATCGTATAGGCAGGATATTAGACCAGCAACAACCTCCAGAGCAGGCTGGATTTAGACCTTTATACTCTACCACCGATCACCTCCACACCGTAAATAACATAATTGAGAAGCACAACGAGTTTCAAAAACCATTATATTTGGCGTTTGTAGATTATTCCAAGGCTTTTGATAGCCTTACGCACTCAGCGATTTTTACAGCTCTTCGCAGACAGAACGTTGATGAAACTTATGTCCAGCTCTTGGAAATAATCTACACACACAGCACAGCCTCTATCAAGCTTGAACCTCCAGGCCAGAAGTTTAAAATAGAGAAGGGCGTGAAGCAAGGTGATCCCTTATCCCCGAAACTCTTTACCTGCACCCTGGAGGAGATATTTAGGAAACTAGCGGATCCATGGCAGAACAAGGGAATCCTCATCGGCGAGAAGAGACTCACTAACCTCCGCTTTGCTGACGACATCGTTCTCTTCTCATCCACATCAGCCGAGCTCGAAGCAATGCTCCAAGACCTGAGCGTAGCGAGCCTTGAGGTTGGACTTTCAATGAACCGTACGAAGACACAGCTCATGACTAATAGCACGAAACGTGGGGTCGAGGTAGACGGGCAGGTCATGCACTACGTCGATGAGTATATTTACCTGGGCCAGATAGTTTCTTTCGATAACAGGCAGCAAAAAGAAGTAGACCGTCGTGTTGAAAACGCCTGGAAAAGCTTCTGGTCCTTAAAGCAATTTATGAAAGGGGACCTCCCCTTATCTCTCAAGCGTAAACTCATCGACACGTGTATCCTGCCTATTCTAACCTACGGTGCTCAAACATGGTCGCTCACCGAGTGTCAAAAGTCCAAACTCAAGGTTTGCCAAAGAGCAATGGAACGTAGTATACTGGGTGTCACACGGCTAGACCGAATCAGGAACACCACCCTGCGTTCCCGAACTGGTATCGCTGATGTTGGAGAGAAAACTGCCAAACTCAAGTGGGAATGGGCTGGGCATGTTAGTAGAATGGGTCCGGAACGGTGGGCTGGAGTCGTTATGCACTGGGTGCCCGAGGACGGTAACCGACGTCGGGGCAGACCCAAAAAGAGATGGCGTGACGACTTGGACGCCTTTTGCGTAGACTGGACAGAACATGCGCAGGACAGAGAGCGGTGGAAAAAATCGGGGGAGGCCTTTGCCCAGCAGTGGGATCCAGTAGGCTAGTAAAAAAAAAAAAATATGTACGTTTATTCGACGCTTTTACGGTGAAGGAAAAAATCTCGTGATGAAACCTACACACTCCTGCAAAGAAATTCAAAGGTTGTCGTGAAGTCGACCCACACTGGGCCAGCGTGCTAATCGCCCTAATTCAGGGTAGGCTCGAGCCCCTTGTTGGAGACTTAAATGAGCTGTTGATAATCCCAGAATTAAGTAAATATTAGCTTGTTACCCTGAACTACTTACTCCTAGATGACGATATCGTTCCGTTGATGAAGATCAACTTCATAACATTTTTCACAAAAGCCATCAAAACCTAAAAAGAACGACCCAAAGTATGAAAGGACAGAAACCAAAATGTATGATTTCTGGGCTTCAATAAGTATGAACATAAAATTATTATTATTATATTGACTGTTTTGAGTTGTCTGTAATAAGGATATCACATAAATGTTGGAATTTTAGTGTCTTTATAATTTTAGTGGCAACACTAGTTTTGGCGTTATCAATCGATTGAAAGTCTACATCTATTTTGATACCTCCCATGGGCGGCTAAATTCATCATATATTATTTCAAAATGTTTCGTGTTTTTTTTTTTTTTGTTGTGGCTGTTCAAGGCTAAGCCCATTTTGGTTGCTCCCCTTTGCGTAATTAATACGAATACTTTTATGAAATATAATATCCTTCTTCGACTACTTACAGAGAAACTAAAAAGAGAAGACTGAAATTTGAAATCTTTATTCATAAAGTCAATTATCACACATATTGTCACTCAAATAAATCTATTGCTTTCGGAGCATTACCGACTTCTTTCAATAAATTGTGAGTCTCTTCAGAGTCAAAAGGAATTTATACGTTTAGTACCTTTTTTGACACCCCTTTACGAATATATACCATATTACTAAAGGATTTATCTCTTGTTTCTTCTGGTCTCGTCTATGTTTGACTGCTTCGCGTTTTGTCCGTTCGACTCTGAGGAAGACCCGCTTACTCAGCTGAAAGCCACCTTATAACTTTTCATAAACATAATCGTCATAAAGAAACGATAGTGATATGTAACAATGTAGTACAGTAAATATGTCTATAATTCATAACATGATAAACTTTTTATTATTCGCTATTTTTTAATATTAAGATTAATATTAATATGTACTCGATTATTATATAATATTATAAAAATTTCGATTGTTGAAAATATTTATATGTATTTGTATGGATCGCGCATAAGGCAGCCTACTGGAACAAGATAAGAGATCATTACAATAATATTATCATGAAAATATATAAAAATCTACATTTCTTTAATTAAGATAACCGACCACTCTACCGAAATCAAGTGTTTGTCCAATCCACATGCCGAAATTACAACCCTTGTTTAATTTAGTACTTTTTGTTTTTTCAAGGTTTACTTGTCAGCATGAAAAGCGGATACATGCTGTCTGATACACAGAGAAGGCACGCACAGAGAGATCGCAAATATTTATCTTATTCTAATAATACTCATCATTTTTATTTTTGAATAATATCCAAATGTTTATTTTGATGTAGCAATCAGAACCTTTTGTCTAAATAATCGACATACTTACGCAATTACTCAATAACTGAACGAGTCTTTACGACGAAAATATAAATAATCCAATTATAACATTACCATCACTAGGCTTCAAGTTTTAGTGTTATAGTTACAAAAGTACACACACTTATGTTTAGTAAGGTAAAAAGTTAAAATATTATATGTTACATACGTACCTAAACTATCCATTCTACAAAGTTATCAAATAGAAATGGCAGTTCTCTGTATGTTCAAGATCATTTGCGACACATCTCATACACAGCATTTTGAAGTAAAAAATCTATCTATACTAATATACTCGCGGCCGTTACAAATGCAAACTTGGGGTCATGTCAACTAATAATATTATGTACTTATCTCTACTTTATCTTTGTTTTATTATATGTATAGAATACTCATCACAGCCGCATTACACACACTTTACTTACTAGTAAATTTTCATTAGGCCAGTAAGAGCAAGGAAAATATCGATGGTAATGTTTTATAATTTATATTATAATTAATGTTAAGTATGTTGTTTTTGTATTATAATTTTATTTCTGTTGCATTATGTACTATTCTTTATGTATGTGTTTTGTGTTGTGATGTCCTACAAATAAATGTTTCTGATTTCTGATAATTCAAACTTTGCGTTTGCAACGGCGCAAGTATGTAGAAGGTACCTACTTAATATATTAAGTACATGGATTAACTGGTTAGTACTATAACATTCTGAGCGGGACAGCGTAAGGGGAAGTCCAGTCCCTTTCAAACACATCTTGAAGGTCTTTTCTTATATCCTGGGAGAAGTTTCCTGTAAGCAAATATACAAAAATAGGTGATTTGAAAATTTTCTCTTCATAAATCCCGCGCCAAAAGGTAGTTCGCTTAAAAGATGGGCAATTTAATTCGGTACATACATATTTTAATTAACCTATGTTAAATTTGCATGCTGGAAACAGCTAAATGTGCGAGTTTAACTATAAGCAACATCTTATGAACCACGTTTTTAGCAAATAAAACTTATTTCATTTCAATTCAATCTCTTGTACAAGAGAATGCACCTATGGGAAAGAAAAAGCCAACCACTTGTTCTTTCGCATAGCTGGGGATGGAGCAGATTAAATAATAAGTCAAGGGTTTAAAATAGCTGCCGAGGATTCGCAGTGATTATTGGCTTCATTCGGTTTTGGATCACTAGGGTTTCGTGAGGTCGTTTGTCGACCTTGCAACCAACCCACACGATGATGAAGAAGAAGCATCGCGACGCGCAGCTCTAGCTGGTATGATCAGTCCGCGAATACCTCAGTTCCAAAGTGTAACAAATTCCAAATTCATTCAGCGAGTTTGAGATAAGTATGAGAAATTGTTCACAAAACGATTACGCACCATTTCCAAAGAAAGTCGATAACTGAATGTAGTTTGATTGTTACATTAGTTAGTTTCAAACAGTAACAATTAAAGAAAAACTCCGAAAACTTTGTGAACTCTAAATAATTTTCTTTCTTTTCGTCACTGTATAATGCTTACCCAAGACCAAAAATAATATATTTTAGATTAATGACCAAAGAAAAGATGGATGGATTGTGTAAAAGATGATATGTTCAGGAAGGATGTGAAATGACGGCTGATAGGGATGAATGGAGGAAGAAAACATACTGCGCCGACCCCAAATGATGGGATAAGGGCAAGCGAATGATGATTAATGATATAACTAAGTCATTTAGTTTTCTAATTATCTTATAAAAACCTGTTTCTGCATTGTTACACTTTGGGACTGAGGTATCGCGATGTATTTTTAATCCCATCTACTCGTACTAATGAGAAGTCTCATTTAAAACTGAACTTACCTGCTCTGTCGTGTTTGTTCTCCTGAAGCACGAAGGCCACGCCAGCTGTGTCGACGAAGTAGTCGCCCGACCAGTTGGAGGTGCCGATGTAGGCCGTCTTGTCCGTCACCATGTATTTGTTGTGGTTGACGCGCGCGAACGGGATCTTGTCTTGGTCCGGCGTCGACGGGACTATGAAGCGTCTCTGATGGGAAGGCGGAATATCAATATACAGGGTTACTTCGGAGACAGTGCGCAAATTTTACGTACAGAAAGGTTTTAAAAAATTAAGACACGTGTTTTTTCGTTTAACATGTTTCGAACAAAAATTTTTCGTGAAATGTGTTCTATTTACCATACTCATAGCATGGAAAAATATGCGCACTGTCTCCGAGGTAACCCTGTATTTATCCGCAGAGGAACCGCCTTAATACGTTATTTTTATGACAAAGGGAGCGAGGGTTTGCCGGGGAGTGAAGCTAGAACTCGTCGTACTTACTTTAAAATTAGATCATATTGCTGTGAAAAAAAAACTAGTGCAGTACGTACTAGCAACAACTAATGGACTACTTGATTTAGAAGTTATGGGACTAAAGTAAGTAGATTCCTGCTGTTCTTTTTAGGTGCGGGAGGGGTGACAGACACGTCACAGAACTGTCTCTTGCGATGCCGACATCCGGCCGAAGTCTCGTGCAACACAAACACACCCCTCTCGCACGGCGAAACTACTTCGACTATACAGGGTGGCCTATTTAGATGGTTCAGTATGGGTAACCCTGAAACTATACGATATAGAAAGATTTGCAAATTCAACTTTATGGTCTGGAACCATCTGTTCAAAGGGGCCATGTCATCGATTTTAGTGACAAGAAAAACTGCATTCATAGATTTAAAAAAATCTCTTTAACCAGTTCGGGAATCAAACCCGGTCATGTTGAAGAAATAAAAAAATAAAAATAAAGAATTGAAATACAACGCATTTTATTCAATCATTTTAGGTACCAAAAAAATTTCTTTTTATATAAAAACACTTATGTTAGAAAAGTGGGGCACCATATTTCATGGAATTATTTACTACACATATACACACTCGAATCGACGATGAAATATACACGATCGAATCGATTGGAAGACATAGTTTCCATTTTTACGTGAGTGTTCCCGTTTTATAAATAAATAATAACGAATCGACTGACTTCGATTCCTGGACTAAATATAAGTTTCTGCAACAGTAACAGTAATTAATTCATGCATTTTTTTTTGTGTTTCTGTTAACAGTAATGCAATTTTTCTTGTCACTAAAATTAATTACATGGTTCCTTAGAAAGATAAAAGTCTCGTTTCAGAGCTATCCATACTGGCCCATCTATATGGTAGCCACCCTTAGGGTAGCTCCTGTTTCTACTCTGTGGCCCGGCGGCATAAACATCATCAGTAGCATTAAGTTCAAGCAGTAGATACATACAACTTGTACGTCGACGCGCTGGTAGGCGCGGTTGAGCGCGGCGATGGACCGCAGGAAGTTGTCTTCAGCCGGCTGCGAGTGTTTCCACACGCTGATCAACATGCGCACCTTGACGCGGTGATTCAGCGCCGCCGAGCGGATCGCGTCGTCTATCCGCGGCCAGAACCTGACACAGACAGAGTACCGGTCATTTCATCAACAGCTCGTGCACTTACCTACCGAGGAGCTCAAGCTTACACTGTACTCAGGCCGTAGTCAATCACGCTGGCCCAATGCGGTTTGATCGACTTCACATCACACACACCAACCTTTGAGTTTCTTCGGTTTCCTCATGATATTAATTATTGTCCTTCACCGTAAGAAATTCGAAAACAAAAGTACAAAATATGATGAGGTTCGTTCGAACTCGCGTTTCCCTGAAAGAAGGCAGCAGCCCTCCCTACCCACCGATGGTATAGACCGGTCTTGATCGTTCCGAAATCCTATTTGGCCATAATTTCAAAATACTTTCAGACTTGTAAACAAATGTAAGTAGAATTTTTATGTAGAAGTAACGGGTTGATATAAGGTTGTCTATATAGCAGATGATGACTTAACTACACTAATGCCACCTGCGTGATTGCTTTGGAGAATAGTATCCAGGTTCTGACGATGGAACCGAACACAACATAACCCTATCATGTTAGGGCTTGTTTATTATATTCTTAACGTAATAGGGCATCGGACTGTTCCTAAATTTACCATATTTTATGAATTATTTTTGAAATATAGATTAGTAGCAAAAGATTTGCGAAGAAAAAAACAGAATCGGTTGAAAAACGAATTTACAGTGATTTTATGATGTTTCAATATGTCTGTCTCTTTCAAAAACTATTTTTTGTATGGAGATTATATGGCGTTACTAACAAATGACGTCACAAGTGGGTATGTGCCTCTCTGTCTAATCTTGAATTTCAAACCTTTATAACTCAGTCAATTTTAAAGATAAAGCAAAAATTATTTTAAAGTTCGATAGCAGAAGCTACGAAGTTTGGATTTATAAAAAGTAAAAGTATTCCGATCCCCTATTATGTTCTTAACGTAAGAACTTATTTATATAAGTTTGCGATTATCTTAAACGTCTGTGTAATTAGTAGATATCTGCTAACTTACTGTATTCTCGGCGTATAGATGAGCGCCGGAGCATAGTCCATGACGGAGATATAGACGAACTCTTCAGCGGACTCGATGATGGAAACGATGGCGTCGTCATCGTTCGTGCGGCCCTCCGGACTGAATGGCGGTGGCGAACTCTGTAAAAAAATAGTCATATTGTAATAATATTGCGTGGTTCGTTAGATCGATGATCGACTACATATCATAAAGGTTTTATCAAGATTGGTGCTGTTGAGCCGCCAAATGTCTCCGACATGTAGAGCTCATATTGTAAGTAGTGTTGCCGCTCGATAGTCCAACATCGATAGCCTATCGATCGATAGCATCTTAGTGTCGATAGTTCTTTTAGTGCAATAACATCGATGGTATTGCTGCTTATCAATAGTATTGCACTAAAAGAACTATCTATATTATCGATACTATATTGATAGGCCTATCGATTGGGTACATGTTTTTGGCGTTCAACTATCGATTGTAAAACTATTGATTTTTCGGCAACACTAATTGTGAGTGCGACACCATCACCGCTTACCGTGCCTTCCAAAGCAAGCACTGAATCATCATAGGTATGATTTCCTCAGAAATATTGCCTACACGTAGCAATACATAATACCTTTTTTAGACAATTAACAAAAAAAATACTTAACACTCTTATTCAACTATAGGCACATTATGTTTATCTAGAAGTGTAAAGGTCGTGTGGGCGGGGAAGGCCGGAACATCATAACCGATATCAGGCAAATGCAAATGATTCCAAGAGGCCCGGGCGGGCGGCGCTAAATGGTCAGGCCATAACGCGGCCTTGGCCTAGCCCGCGAGTTTAGACTAATAGGTTTCCAGTAAAGGTGAAACAATCCTGACCCGGTAACACAATATCGCGATAAACCTAACCCGTGGATTCCACCTGAGAGATCTTGTTAATCAAGACTTCATTTCCGAATGATCCAAGGAAATGTGTTTCTGGTTAAGGTAATCAATTATAAAATACGGTATTAGGAATGTATACTGAAATTTCGACGCATGTTTATCGCGACAATAAATAAATGAGTAAATATGGTTGTAAACCTGTTGTCTGGGTGTTACTTCCCGATTTTATATTGTAAGTTAGCTAAAATAGACGCACGCACGCGGTTTGTACGTGGTAGAATCGACGCGTCCATATAAAATTTAAATTCGATGTTTTACAGCTTTTAATATTAGGATGTTCATTTTCTGTCCCATATTGGTAGGTGGCGGGGATCGAACCCGCGTCTCCCAGACGGAAGACACAACTCACAAATTCTGATCGTAGTACGTTCAGGTTCCTACTAAACTCCTGGATCCTGGTACAACGAATTTTACATGTAATTTGTAACTTGTAGCTTCGTTCGTAAAACGGCTTCCAATAAGACTAACGATCACTTTCTATGAATTTGAAAGCGATTTAAAAAGTGGACAAGCTGTAAGAACATATCTAAGAAAAATATTAAAGCAAAGTAAAATTTCATGAATTATGATCTGCAGCTGCTGCGCAGCGACCAGTCGATACCGAGTTTTCAAATACAAGTAACACCATCTGTCGATATTTAACTAGACTAAATCAATATATCGATCATGATGTGACGGTTTGCTCGTTTCAAATATTTTCAGGCTCATGGAACTATATGGAGTTGTTAATTAGCTACGAATAAAAAAGCTACACCTACAGAGCAAATTAAAATGTTTACTACGTCGTAAAAAGTAACAAATGAGATCGTAAAACTAATAAAAGTACCAACTTTCCTCATGTAATTAACATAAATAAAATTGATGGTTTGCTTATTCGTCTAAAACAAGTAAGCGAGAGAAGTGTTGCATACGTGTATTTGAATTTAATATTTTTACCGTTGGTACAAACATCCAATATCATGAAGGGGAAGGAGTACAGAATATATTTGATATACTTCATTGATCTTCCATGTGTATTTCTATCCGTGACTGGCCTGATTGTGCTGTTGGTCTCCTGGTACTTGATGCCAAAGTGGCGGTCCCTCCAACACTACATGGGCATTAACAGGATTCTCTACGGAACTATACATCTAATTATGGCATACGGATACGTTTACATGTGCATAGATATGAGTCAACAGTACAAATGTCAAAAGAATCAATCCGGAAATAATACCTGCAATAAAACGTGCGTAGAATTTACTGCCTTATTTGGGAAAGAAAACATATACTTCTTCGAACTCTGTAGTGTAGTGTTTATGATGTCTATTTGTTGGTCATTTACTTCCTTACTTACGGCTTACGTAAGATTAGTGCTACGATACACGGGAACAGTCGCTCAAGAAAAGCAAAAAGCCACATATTGTACACATATTTGTTGTGCAATTATGTATGCAGTTACCAAAACTGTCCAAATTGAATTTGAACTAGAAGAAAAGTGTGCACCTGAGTTTTTGATTTCCATGATGATGTCTACTTTAAATATATTCTTATTCTTAAAAGTGACTAAAGTGTCTGTGGTTAATTTCAAAAGCAGCATGGGAATCGCACTGGTCAGCGATACTCTCACATGTATGTTACTATTTTTGTTGCATTGTGGAAATTCGAAATGGGTGGAAAACTTTAAAGAATACGTCGTGACCGTGCTGCTACTGATCCTGGTGATGAAGACCATACCACAAACCCTGGTGATACTGTCTAGTGAGGTGTCGAGGGAAAACTGGGTGAAATATCTAAGAAAAAGAAACCGCTTGCGAGACGCTGCTGTCGTTGGCGATTCATAAATGAACCGATCAACCTAATTATAATGCGTCAAATAAAAATAACTAGGAATGGAACCTAAAACGTTTTAACGAACAGATCCTAACGATCAATAAGATAGGTTATTGAAATAAATGTTTTTTTTCTTAGAATTATGGTGTATTATTGTACAAATTATAAGAAAGAACGGAACTGTCTGATTGGATCATTAAACGAAGTACTGGTACACGAAGTAACTATGATTAAGTACATATCGGTACTGGATTGTTTACTTTACCATGGTTGAAATAGTCCGACAAATACTATCTTGTAAAGTAACTGCGTATTCTATTGTGGACACAACTCAAGTAGGTAAATAAATAAAAGAAAGAAAGAAAAATACTAAATAATGTGGAACTCAGACAATACGCTGGTATAAATCACTTCATTGAGGATTGTAGCCTCGACCCCTAACCTTGACCGACAGTCGTTAGGTTCACGACTTCTGGAGAATGCTTTCCTACCTACCTGTATGTAGGTAGTTTTCACAAGTCTCACTCATTTGTTCGTTTTCAAAACAACCGATTCCGAAGCTTTTACTTTTTGGACAACCAAGTAATTCAGGCTACAGTGCTTCCACCGGAATTCGAATCCGCAACCTCTATAATGAGAACTGAATACTTTACCACTCGGTCATGGAATAACAATTATTATTTTATTAGCTTTTGTGACTCATGAATAAATCAGTAATGTAATACCATATAGCGACATAACGTGTATTTTTGTGATTCGTAGATAAACACAAACCTTGCCCTTAATGATAGTTTGGAGTGATAACGCGTATTTATACAACAGTCACCTATTCTAAAATGACCGTTTGACTCACCCCAATATATATGGTGACAATATTTAGCCCCCTGCGATTGTTATACGTTAGACACGCACGATACTACGAAAATATGGTGTTTATTTGATGCGAAGTGTAGTTTCCACATGACTATGACTAAGCCAAATTATTATAAACATTAGAAAAACTATCGCATCTAAAGCAGCGATTGCATTTTCCTAAATACGAGATGATAAATAACGGTAAGTACTAGTAGTAACGTTGCAGTACTAGTTTGCAATCCTAAATGCGACCAAACGCAGAAAAGTAATTCCAATTAGTCACTAGAAAGAAAGAAAGAAAGAAAATTATTTATTTTGACAAATCACATTACAAACTTACTTAAATATTACTAGTCTAAAAATCATTGCTATGTGAAGGGCCATAACCGCTACCTACTTGCAGCGCTGGTCTTCCGTAGAGCCAGTTCTTTTTATTGTTTATATAATTGAAGATGACAACAATCTGTGCACTTACGCCTTACATGGGTATCTAAGTGATACAACTTTAATATATTCAAACGTAACATTACGAGTATCATACAAGTATTCATCTTAAATAAATCAAAATGAACCTCTGTAGTCTTTTTAAATAAATTAAATTAAATAAATATAGCATAATACAATCATTCCTGATGTAAAATATTTTAAATAGAAATAAGTACATTGTTTAGGTAGGTAGCATAATAAGGAACCCAAAGGAAAAGGGTTTTCATGTTGAAGTCAACCAAGAATCGGGACAGTTTGTTAGGCCAAGCACGACCGCCTGTGGAACAGATTTCTGGAGGTGAAGAAGATGATCTTTCAATGAGCGTTTAAATGTATGGATAGATGCTGCATTTCTAATAGGTGGTGGTAAATTATTCCAACATTTCGTGGCAGCATATCGAAAGCTGCCACGAAAGGCGGTCGTACTATGCCGAGGGCATGTTAATCTAACAGCGGTTCTGATATGACGATTAGAAAAGACAAGTTTTTGATACAGATAGTAAGGGCGTTGATCTCTGATGACACCAAACAGTAAAGTAGCAAATTGTAACGTGTGACGTGCCGCTATATTCATCGGGTTGTACTGATTTAAATAGGGTGTTATGTGCGACCGCCGCGGAATGGGGAAACAGAACCTTGCGCAAGCATTTTGAACACGTTGCAAATAGTGCAATATGTTTTTCGTACGCGATAACAAGCACTCACCGAATACAGTTTGGGCGTAAGTAAGCTTTGATAGGATAAGCGCATTGCACAGCGAGATACGCAGGTTTGTATTAATAAAATCGCGCACACGATACAAAACCTTTAATCTATAGAAACAATTGAAAATAGATCTAAGGAAAGGAGGTGTAATATCTGCTTAGTATTTACAAACTTCTTTTCAACTTATGTAAATACATTACATACCTACAATTTACACGAAAGGACGTGGTCTCTACCTACCTCTCCGGGAAAGAGGCGTGACTTATGTATGTACGTATGTGTACAATTTATACTTTATAATATGTTATTTTCTTGTTTTGGTGAACATCAAAGCGATAGTATTTACAATAGTTTTAATTGCTGTATGTTCAGTATAAGACAAAAAAGCGACCTTGAACCACGGGAGTAGCTTAAACCGAATTGGACTTGACTCTATCGTTATATTACAACAGGTTGTCCACCGCCGCCGCGGCCTTTTTTTACTGTTTACGTTCCCGTTTTCCCGCGGTAATAGCCTACATATTAAATAATAGTATAGTAATCCTGACATTGTGTGCCAATCCAAATTCATTCACCTGATTCTCAAACTATACTTTAACAGTCTCTACTATGAAATTCAGCAAAATGTTGTCAGTTAATTTGTATAATTTTGTATTTAGCTTCTGAAGTATGAAGACGTTATACGAGTAATAAACAGCCACTACACAAACTTTCTGTTGTTACGATAAGTGTATTATGTTTATCTGTGCCAGTTTGCTACGACCTGTGGCTACGACGTAGCAAGCGCTACGACAGAAAATACTTCATTTCCTTTGGTGCTGACTACATAAAATTAGTAATTCTTTTAAAGGCAATTGTATACGCTATTACAATAAGGTCCCTACTGATATTAAAAACTTGCCTTTAGACAAGTTTAAAATAATTATAAAACAGAAATTGTATAAAAAAGGTTACTATAGGATATCTGATTACTTAGAAGACAGGTGTCCATGGGAATAGATTGTTTGAGTAGCAGGCTTTTTCGATATGTAATAAGCATTAATTTTGTAATTGACAATATTTTATTTAAAAAAGGAAACACAAAAGATGCGACGACTGTGGAGTTTCTTCGGTGAGCTCTTCTCCACAGATTCCGCCATTGTGTTAGTGAACTCACCCAAAAAAATGTAATGACGGATCTAAGTGATGTAATAACATCCTATGGAAATAAATGATTTTGACTTTGACTTTGCTTGCTCACAGTTTTCTTATAATACATTCATTTCTCAAGATTCAAGACGGCATATAAAATAGAATTTAAGTAGAATAAAAACCTTTTAGTTTAATGAAATGTTACTTACTTTTAAAACAACATAATATAATCAGTGACAATGTAAGTCTTTACGACACACTAAACACTACAAGCATTTTCAAGTCCAGATCATAAAAGCTTGCGAATAATTTCTCAAATTATAATGGGCCCATTGGCTTTGGAACGAATCGAACGCAGTGCTTTGTTCAACAGTGACCGCTTAATGTTGCGACCTTTAACCTTAGCTGAAAGGACTACCATGGCACATTTACATAAAACTACTTACCCCCGACTTGTGTAACACAAGACCTTACGAAATGGGACTAACTAAAGTGCTAATGTAGTTTCGTAAAAGGGCTATTATTTTAATGTAATCGAAGTGAAACATAACGACAAAAAAATGTTTGTATTTCATCCACGCTATATGAAAATGCATACCTATATGTTATATTTAATTTTGATTGTTAATTGTTAACAAACGACTAGACAAACTACAAATCATCACCGATAATTTTTGAACTTTTATAATGACTTCAACAGTCAGCGTCTAGTATTTTTTTTAGATAAGACCCTGTGTATGTGACCCGGTTATGTAGCACTTTTAGACTTAAGTAACTCGATATGCACGATATGTTAATTATGTGAGGCTTCCTAACTTAAGTTTTTTGTTTAGATATTCTGTCCTCCTATTGTGTTTTTGCCCTACGACACAGGTGTGTAGGGGTGTACACGATATATAGCAATAAACAAATAGTTATTTGTTCGTAAAATTATAACGATAAATTCAAAAACACAGCGCTTTTACGTTAAACGGTTTTCGTCGAATTATTGTTTGTTTTGTTTTCATGGAATCAATGAGTGTTATTATTCGTATACCCACTCTACGGATGGCCTTGTAAAACGCCGACTAACATACAACAGAGAATCTATGAATAATCGAATATGTTAATAATTGCCAAATGATTGACTACAATAACGTACCAAATTCACTTTTGTTCAAAAGTTAATAAAGTACTGAAGTCACCTCAGTTTTTTTGGCAATTAGAAAGTAATAACTTATAGATAAAAAAAAAACTAATAAATGCGATCTTTTTATGAGATACCAAGTCGGTCGGCGACCACACGATAATATTTGACTAATTTCTGGAAACCATATCCGAATAACTTTACTATATTGTTTATCAAGCATACAAAAAGTGACTACACTTTGCACAATATACAGCATGAAATTTACATCGTTTTGTTCCCGCCGTGTAGTGATAGTACCCGTCAAACTGAACAACTTTTCACGAAAAAAATATTTCCTGCGACTAAAAAATTTTTGGTCTCTCCATACAAATTGAGACTCCCGACCGAGCCATTTTGTATGGAGACCAAAAATTTTTTTGTCTCAGGAAATTTTTTTTTCGTGAAAAGTTGTTCAGTTTAACGAGTACTATCACTACACGGCGGGAACAAAACGATGTAAATTTCATGCTGTATTATGAGCAACCAAAACATCACCTTAGGCAAATAGTATCGTCTATAATCTATATATTTATCTATTTGCACCAACGATTTGCACACTGTCTTTTAGTATCCATTAATCTACGTCGCTCATCGATCTTACAACCCAAACACTAATAATAGTAAATGAGTTAATAATTTATTCAAAGGCAATATTGGTGTCGATTCGGCATACGCCCAACTAAACTAAACTAAAATTAGTCCTGTCACTTTCTATCCTTTTTAATTGAAAAGGGACCGAAGATCATCGGTTTTGTTTTCACTTCTAACTGTCAATTTTAGTCGGTTTTTATTCGTCATGGTGTTAGGTAGGCACTAAAACAAGACTAAATTTGACAGTTAGTCGTGAAGTCATAGACAAAAATAAAACCGATGATCTTCGGTCCCTTTTCAATTAAAAATTGAAAGTGACAGGACTCATTTTAATTTTGTTTAGTTGGGCGTATGCCGAATCGACACCATTGTATTGTAAAGCTACAGGAAATATTTTCCGTAAAAAGTTAGATAACACGACAAATATTTCGACATTTTATATAGAAAGTCTCTACGTATCTGTAGGTAAAAATAGCAAACATTAATTATACGGGCGTGTTAGCGAAGCACTAGAGCGATATTGGCAATTTAAACCGCCGTGACGCGACCACGGCCTTTACTGCCGATAAACGTTAGAGCCAGTTAAAGTACAGCTGTACATAGATTCTCCATTTTGATGTAGAGAAATTCATACAACTTTTATGTGTCGACCTAGCAACCCACACGATAAAGAAGAAGGGCTTGGATGTGAAGATGCAAAATCAAAAAGGATTAAAAAGATGATGTTAAAAGAGAAAGAACGCTCTCAGATTTATATGGCGAATGTACCTACGTGCTCTAAAAGTTAGATTTTTGAAAATATAAAATGAAGTAGTAGTATTAGTATTTCTAAACTAACAATAAGCATGAAAACTCCTAAAAGTAACGGTATTAATTATATTTATTGGGAAAATTGTGGTGATTCGATAGGTAGGTATATTACGAGCAAAATAATGATGGGTTTGTGCGAACTTCATTAGAATCGCGTATAAAAAAACAATGACAAACCATACGAGATAGGAGTGAAATTAACACAAGCAGCTCACAGAATTGTTTTTTTTTTGTAATTGCATTGTACAAGCAGATTAATAAATTTGATAATTCTTCGATTATCTTCTGATTGTTTGTCAGTGCTGTCTGTGTTCGGTCTCAGCCTCGTAAAACGAACATTTAAAATGAAACGGCGGAAACAATCAAAGTTCTCGTTTTCAGTTGTTAAATCGAAATGGCTTTACGTTTTTCCTTTTTTTTTAACAGATCTGCTGCCAGTACCAGTGAATAAGTGCAACAGTAGGATTATAGACACGACGACGTGAAGACACGGTAATTCGACGTAAGCTAAGAAGAAATTTTTAAGAATTTAGACCGGATAGAATTTATATAGTTACTATTGTCCCATAGAAAACCAAACTAATGTTATTTTAAAATGTTCATAAAAAAATCTCAATTTTTAAATAAAAGCTTTCTAAATAATGTTTGCCTCGTAATACGTGCCAAGCCTCGAATCCTGTATGTATACTGTTTATTAATGAATGTCTTGGATGAATCGCCGGCGGGGACGCGGAACTAATAGTAGAATTAATTCAGTAAGACCCGGTAGGGGTCATTCTTCTCCGACGCGCTTCTCGCCCTGGCAACGTTCTGGGCCGCAGTCCGAGCCCGTCTGAGGGCGCCCCCAGATACGTTGTCATAAAATTCCTAAGGGGTACGAGCCTTCTGCTCCCCCGCAAGTCCGCGCCCACTATATTACCACTCTGGTATAAATAGTGATTAGGTCCGTCAAAAAAAAAAAAAGTCTTGGATGAATGTTGATTTATGATTATGACATCAAAATATATTTAGGGCTGTAAAAGAAAATGGTGTTGGTTTTTCATGCAGGCAGTACGCTCGGGCTCGTCTGCTGTTGTTATGAAAAGCTATAAATTTTACTTTTTATTAAAACCTACCAGCAAGGCTGCGAGAGGAAATCTCATACACAAGACTAGATTTACACTACACGTGTTCATTCTGCCTACGTACAATGTATTTATAATTATATTGGTTCTTGACGAGTACCTAAACTAATTTTTAGAACGTATAAGATCAAGATATGACTAGCGATTTCTCCCCGTTTTTTTTCCCCTAGTAAGTATTTTAATTTCCATGTGAATTTAGTACAGTCAGCTGACGAATCAGCTGACTCCCCCTGCTCGAAACCGATGAGATTTTCTCAGGTGATTATTTATATTTTTACATTACATTTTATATATTCGTACAGTTTATTAACCTGCACAATTATACGAAATTTCATGATAAAGCAAAAACAATTACCCAAGAAAACTTCATCGGTTTTGAGCGAGGGGGTCAGCTAGTTCGTCAGTTGACTGTACATCTGTCTACCTGGGCTGATTGATAACTGGCCGAAACGACGAACTTAAAAAAATGATACGCAAAAAAAAAAATACTACATTATATTTTGGCATCTTTTTGAAAATAGAACGCCAAATTTGAATTTAATCGAACTGGTGGAATTTGTTTGATAGGACGTAGAACTTTCTCTGTCGTAAATTTTCTTAACAATGGAAAGAAACGAAATTCGTGCGGTGATAAAGTTTTACGTTTTAAAACAGAAAACAGCAACCCAGATTAAAACCAAGCTAGACAGTGTTTTAGGTAATTCTGCTCCTGCATTGAGTACAATTCACACCTGGGTAACTGATTTTAAACGTGCAAGACAGAGCTGCGAAGACGCCCACATAGGTCTGGCCGTCCAAATGAAGTCACAAATCCGGACATGATCAAAAAAATTCACAAAATTGTATTGAATGATCGGCGCTTGAAGTTGCGAGAGATAGCAGAGATGGTGAGCATTTCATCTGAACGCGTTTTTAATATTTTGCACCAAAATTTGGGAATGAAAAAGCTTTGCGCGCGATGCGTGCCGCGTTTGCTCACTGTTGACCAAAAGCAACGTCGAGTGGACGATTCATCGGAGTGTTTGGCGCTGTTTAACCGAGATCCTAACGAGTTTTCGCGGCGTTATGTAACAGTCGATGAAACCTGGATACATCATTATACTCCCGAGACAAAAGAACAATCTAAACAGTGGACTGAGAGCGGAAGACCTGCGCCGAAGAAAGCAAAAACGGTTTTGTCGGCCGGCAAAGTGATGGCGACTGTTTTTTGGGATGCTCGAGGGATTATTTTAGTGGATTATCTGCAAAAAGGAAAAACAATAAATGGAGAGTACTACGCAAGCTTGCTGCAAAAATTAAGTGAAGAAATCCAGAAAAAACGACCACATTTGGCCAAGAAAAAAGTTTTGTTCCACCATGACAACGCACCTGCACACACGTCAATGGTTGCAGTCGCCAAACTCCATGAATTGCGGTTCGAATTGCTACCGCATCCACCCTATTCCCCGGATCTGGCCCCGTGTGACTTCCACTTATTCCCAAACCTGAAGAAATGGTTAGGTGGCCAGAGATTTTCATCAAATGAAGAAGTCATTGTTGTTGTGGACGAGTATTTTGAGGGGTTGGAGAAAACATTTTATTAAACTGGTGTAACGGCATTGGAGAAGCGCTGGACTAAATGCATCGAGGTAGAAGGAAACTACGTTGAGAAATAAATTTATTTTAAATAGATTTTTAAAGTTTTTCTTTGTCGTTTCGGAAACTTATCAATCAGCCTCGTATTTTGTACTACGCAAATGATAACTTTGGTTTAGATTCCCTCACACGTCGCTTTGGTCTAATTTTACAACAGCGGTTTGTCATGTCAACTGCCGCAGTAATATAATTAGCTAGAGATGGTATTCTGAGACAAGTGTACTGGTCCCTCACAGTATGTTGGTGCTGAGCTCTTCAGGTCAGCTGTCAACTGTCATAGAGTGATTTAGCTAGAGGTGGTAGAGGCAAGTATTGGTATTTGGTCCCTCACCGTAATTTAGGCATTGATGGTTGGAGATGTTGACCGGCCGTACGATGTTGATGTCGGTGCTAAGTTCTTCGGGCCAGCTGTCAACTGTCATAGAGTGATCTAGTTAGAGGTGGTAGAAGCAAGTATTGGTCCCTCACCGTAATTTAGGTATTGATGGTTGGAGATATTGACCGGCCGCGCGATGTTGATGTCGGTGCTAAGTTCTTCGGGCCAGCTGTCAACTGTCATAGAGTGATCTAGTTAGAGGTGGTAGAAGCAAGTATTGGTCCCTCACAGTAATATAGGCGCCGTAGCTATGTTGGTGGATGGAGATGTTGACCGGCCGCGCGATGTTGATGTCGGTGCTAAGTTCTTCGGGCCAGCTGTCATCTGTCATAGAGTGATCTAGTTAGAGGTGGTAGAAGCAAGTATTGGTCCCTCACAGTAATATAGGCGCCGTAGCTATGTTGGTGGTTGGAGATGTTGACCGGCCGCGCGATGTTGATGTCGGTGCTAAGTTCTTCGGGCCAGCTGTCAACTGTCATAGAGTGATCTAGTTAGAGGTGGTAGAAGCAAGTATTGGTCCCTCACAGTAATATAGGCGCCGTAGCTATGTTGGTGGTTGGAGATGTTGACCGGCCGCGCGATGTTGATGTCGGTGCTAAGTTCTTCGGGCCAGCTGTCATCTGTCATAGAGTGATCTAGTTAGAGGTGGTAGAAGCAAGTATTGGTCCCTCACAGTAATATAGGCGCCGTAGCTATGTTGGTGGTTGGAGATGTTGACCGGCCGCGCGATGTTGATGTCGGTGCTAAGTTCTTCGGGCCAGCTGTCATCTGTCATAGAGTGATCTAGTTAGAGGTGGTAGAAGCAAGTATTGGTCCCTCACAGTAATATAGGCGCCGTAGCTATGTTGGTGGTTGGAGATGTTGACCGGCCGCGCGATGTTGATGTCGGTGCTAAGTTCTTCGGGCCAGCTGTCATCTGTCATAGAGTGATCTAGTTAGAGGTGGTAGAAGCAAGTATTGGTCCCTCACAGTAATATAGGCGCCGTAGCTATGTTGGTGGTTGGAGATGTTGACCGGCCGCGCGATGTTGATGTCGGTGCTGAGCTCTTCGGGCCAGCTGTCGGGGACCGTCGCGTCGGCAGTGCCTAAGCTCCAATACACCTGGAAACCAATTTATTTTAGTTCATGAAGAAAAGAGACAAAACAATCTTGAGCTAGAGTCAACTAACGTCTTTTATTTATTATAATGTTTTAGATTCAGATTCAGATTTTTATTTCATAAAACATAAATATAATTTAACATGTCAAATGTTGTATAATTGAAAGTGTTAAATACTAAATAACATTAGTAGTAATAACATTTGTGTTAAAAACACTCGTACGTCTGTCTGGGCTATCGATCCGCAGCGCGATTGTGTGAGCTTGCGCAGAATTCAGTGATATTATAACATGCTAGATCAAGCAGGCTGTCTCTCAGTCGTTTAGTAAAAGTTTGTTCGCTAGGGGCATCTCTCACGTGTGCCGAGAGCGAGTTGTACAATTTAGGGCCCACCACATCGAGCAGCTTGCACGACTTGGCGAGGCGTCGGCGCGGCGCGTGCAGAAGGTGCCGGTGTCGCGTGTTTAGAAGTATGAATAGACATAGGAAATCCATTTCTTTCTACTTAAAGATTTTCAGTCCATGAAATAGATCACATTTACACCAAGAAATATGAAACTGCGATCAGCTAAATCAGTACGAAAGAATAAAGTCTCAAATCAAATCTCACAATATCAGCGAATTCTTAAAATGTCAGTGTTCTAGATTCTCAGATACTAATAATATATTAAGTGTTGACTTGTAGTTAGAAGTGGCATGATAGACGTATATACTTTAAAAATAAAGACATAACAACAAAGGCATTAAGGCATTTAATAACTATGCCGGTAAGCTCGGTGGGTGATAGATAGCTGAACTAAGTACTAGCTTGTCTTGACACAGACACGATCTTGTATCTAATGGGACTCTGAATTTTGATTCGATAATTATTCCAAAATAATAGGAAAACACAAATAGAGTGAGTATTGACACTAATTATAATATGAGTTAGAATTTTCCTCGACGGGTCATAGCTAGTTTACTTATCGAAGAAAAATAAGGTAACTACGAAACTACGTACCCCAAGATAACAATGACTTTCAAAAACTGAAAGAAAAATATAAGGACTGTAAAAAAATACGCAATCTTTTTAAGTAACGTAAAAGTTTCCAAGTGATTTCTTGATAGAACTTTTAGCCGTAATTTTACGTCGTACCAACTGGTACTGGTACCATGTAAGAACTTGCAAAGACTTTATAGAGGTATCACTCTTCAACGATTTTGGCTGACATTAATTACACGCTAACCAATTTACTAACAAAAAATAAAAGTAACTTGCAGTTTCCGTTCCCATATATACTTATACTAGCTTTCCAGACGCGGTTTCGCCCGCGTTAAATGAGTTTTCCCGTGGGAATTAAGTGTTTTACCGCGGTAAAAAATAGCCTATGTCCTATTCCAGGGCCTAACCTAAATGTGTGCCAAGTTTCATCCTGATCTGTCCAGTAGTTCAAGCGTAATTCGGCAACAAACATCCAAACTTTCGCATTTATAATAGGACACCGAAATATTACACATTTTATAACTTACATAACAACATCACGCGGTAGAGA
The DNA here is from genome assembly GCA_951230895.1 of Carpatolechia fugitivella. Lineage (NCBI taxonomy): Eukaryota > Metazoa > Arthropoda > Insecta > Lepidoptera > Gelechiidae > Carpatolechia > Carpatolechia fugitivella. The sequence goes on along the minus strand of OX579659.1, from coordinate 10,406,144 downwards.
TATCGCCTATCGACTAAAGACAAAGTGTAAGTAATTAAAACAAATGCCACGTTCACATGCACTGAGCTGCCACTACATGCATTAACTGCAAGTCTAAAAATAGCCACCGTGTCACACAGTCGAGGACAATAATTAATATAAAAGCCTCGATAAAAGCTATTAGTACCTTGACACATAAATTCAGTGAAAATATAATACTGTTTGGGTTAATTCATATGGGTTAATAATATGACTAAAGGTACCAAAAGCGCTTTACATATTAATATTCCTGACAGCACAAGGAAAGCCCTTGGTATGTGACATTGAAAGAAAAACTCAGGAAATGTTTCTTTGTTATTAGAAATGCGCGAAAAGAAGAAAGAGGGACGAGTAAATGGCGGCAAATCGCTATAATAAAGTCTCAAGGTTACGCCACGGAACTACTTTGCATGAAACAAATGAAACTTTAGTCGGAAAACTAACTATTAAGGTCAAAAATAAACTGTATTGGAAGAAACAAGTTGAATAAGTAATTCAAATGTCACTGTTATCTACTCAGTAGATAAAATATACTGTATTATTTTGCGTTAAATTTTATATCATAACATGTGAATGCTCTATTCTGTTGGGAATGTCGCGTGTTTATGATTGCTGGGACGCCACGTGTGGACAAAATACAAAGAAAACAAATACTCGTACATACTAGCATACGGAGCATACCTGTTGGCTTTATATCGAGCCACTCCAATAGGCAATTTTATTTTTGAATTTAGAACTAATTTGAAAACATTTCCCCACGTAAATCCCCGAGACTACCAATAATAAATACATATAGCAGTTGCGAAGCCAGAGGCCATTAATTTCACAAAATAATATGGTGAACTTAAGACAACATGGTTAGACTATATCTCATAAGCATACGATAACAATGGTGTCGATTCCCGCAGCGAAACTAAATTTAAATTGTATCTTAGTCTTGTCACTTTGTGACCCACGCAGGAGATTGTCAACCATTGTAAGCGCCAAATTTTATAGCGCAAATGTCAAGTTTTGACGTGTGCAATGTAATTTTAAACGGCTTATTTAGGATCCTGCTTAAAATTGACCCAAACACTGACGAATAAAAATTGTGAAACTAGCCCCAGTTTAGTTAGACATTGCAGGTTGAATCACCTGATGTCTGAAAAGTAATATGATTCTGTGCTTCGGAAGGCCCGTTGAGTCGTAGCTGTCGACCTAGCTATCCACAAGAAGAAAAGATTGGTCCGCAACATTGTAGAGTTCAACTTGCTTAGAAAACGATTCATTAAGAACACGAGACTAACCTCGAGACTTCCAGCTTATCTCCTACCGAAGGCAGCTCAAGTTGCACGTAGGAAACCTAAAGTCCCTCATTAGCAGAGCTACGTCCCGCAAGTCACTCGTAGTCTGCCATTAGTTTCATTTTACATCCATATTCCCGGCAGCAAGTTGAGGCAAATAGATTTTTTTTGTTTAGCACTAAGGGGTACAAGAATATGCTTACTTAGTGAAATAAGATTCTTAAAATGGGTTGTTAAAAAAACTTAATTACTACACCATCATCGAATAAAAACGTCTTAGGTTTAAAAAATTGGCAGAAGAAGAATCTTCTAAGAATCTATGGCCTAGAAAATATACTGAACCTAATATATTATATATACTTGATATACCATAAAACAAAGGGGCTGTACCTAATTAATTTATCAACAATAAGCTCGTCAATAGCAAGCACTCTATAGATAAGATCCACCTGAAAAGTATTATAGCTTGCCACAAGTTAGTGTAACTACGAACCCAAAGAACACAGACAAAGGGTCACTAGTCTCATCTCACACAATAGTATTATCAAATAAGACTAACTTTATGTGTGTGTGGAAATAAATAACGAATGAAATGCATTACAAATATTACAACGTAGTAGTACTAATAATAATGCATGATACTAAAACAACACAATAGAGATGATTCACTAACTACCACAGCATAAATATAAACACAGCTGCTGGATAATATGGCAGCTCATATTACGCTCACAAAGACATGACCTGAATACCTACTGCATTCACGAGCAAGATTAGAATAATAAAAATATTTATTTAAGCTCTCCACCTTAAAGCTAAACCAACAATTTTAATTGCACATTTTCGTAAACTAAGGTACATGTGGAGACTGGTGCCTGAAATAGACGGGAGTCTGTGCTTCTGGTTACCAGAACCCCAGGTGTACTTCCCCTGTAGAGTGGTGAATTAAGTGTCAGTTGTATCGGTTGTAGTGACAGATTCACAACAGAAACCGTATTCTATTAAAACAAGCAGTGCTTGCAATTTGCTAGCTTGTTTAAACGTCGCAGTCGTATTCCTGTTTATTATGTACGAGTATGCTTTATCACAATCATTTATGCTTAGTTTGAACAATGAAATAAAAAAAAAACCATGAATGCACTGAATTGTTGTACGTTATTTTATTTAGGGTGTTTTTAATTCAAGCGACAGCTGTCTCACTTGCACATCTGAGCATTTCTGGAGATGGTTAGTTACTGCCTATGTTTTTGTTGAGATTGTGTTGATCGCATTTCCCAGAGTCAATTACTGTCATTCATTATCCTTAAAATAAATGAGACATGCGAGTGAAACAGCTGCCAAGCAAGTGCCAAACGTGCAACAACGGCCATTAAAACTTATATTTTTGGTCAAGGTTTTTTTGAAGCGTGTCATAATTATAGATTGTATGTAATATTTTTGTTTTGAACAAATAAGGAAAACAAAATATTAACATAAATATTTTACTTTACGCGACACTTATTAATTATACCAATTTTTCTCTTTTTTTCTATGTTTACGTCACGTCAGTTTTTGGTTATTAATAAACTGCGTTAATACGATACAGATTAAATATCTAGTTAAAGCATAGACAAAGAATTTTTTTTGCTGTCTATGAGTTAAATGTTAAAGTGATTGTCACCAATGGAAATCGCAATCAATTGAAAAAACTTACCTCAAATATCTTCGCCAAATCTGTTGCAAGACAGGAACAGTTGTACGCGACTATACCCATCTCTTTCACCTGGGAACAAAAATCTAAAACTTAGCTAAATCACAGGCTACAATACATTACTATATATACATTAGTATACGTTTTTTTCCTTATTCGCAGAGTTAAGAACAAATAATAAAATTGGTTTGTCGCAGGGATATTGTCAAACTCGTGATATACTAGTGAAATTATAATTTAACGTAACTTTGTCAACCACCTGCATTTCTTACATTTCTACGGGCTCATTTCAGTGACATTATAATTTCCACTAGATTCACGCAGTTAATTATCAATTTCTCTATATGTGCAAGGCCTTTAAATTGTGAAACGAACAACGATTGGTCCCTCCCTCTCTTCAATGTCAAATTCATTTTCACCCATCCCTTTCGCCTTTTAAAGATTAAAAAAGGACAACAGATGGACATCCTAACATTAGAGCTGTCAAACATCGCTTTTTAACTGTATGGACGTGTGATGTAAAGACGTAATCTTAATCTGACATTATCAACAGCTCGTATACGTCCCCACCGAGGGGATCGAGCCTTCCCTGAATTAGGGCGATTAGGCCTTAGTCGTCTACGCTAGCGTAGTACGGGTTGGTCGACTTCACACACAACCTTTGAATTTCTTTCTTCGCAGGAGTGTGCAGGTTTCATCACAAAGTTTTCCTTCACCGTAAGTAATTTGACAGCTATTATATAATTATATTCATTGAAAAAATATTATTCGTTTATCTAAATTCATCTCCTCTCTTTCATTGGTCATAAAAACGAAAAGCATAGCTGGATTTTAAAATTAGGGTGACATCGAAAATTAGCACCATAATATAGCTACATGCGGTTAGTTAGTACAGGTAGCGCCTACGAATAATATCTTCCATGACACATCATCGCTCACAAGCGCTGGCCTTGAATACGACAGTATCTTTCTCTCTCCATAAATGCTTTTGTACACATGCGCGAGTTTTCCTCGCTATTTTTGCCGAGCGCTCATAAATCGTTGCGGGCAATATAAATTAATTACTACAGTGGCCTTTGACGGCTCTGTAACACTGACAACAGGGTTTGTTAGGTCGGTTGTCGACCTCACACGATGAAGAAAAAAGACTACGAAAATGAATAACACTCACTTGGGTAAGAGACCTCCAGTCCATGTTGGCACTGCCGATGTAGAAGTGGCTTCTGTCTACGATCCAGAACTTGGTGTGTAGGACACCGCTACCTAACAACTTGGAGAAGTTCAAACTCCTCACCTGAGAAAACATTATAGTTTTATTATGTACCAATTTTTTTAACATATTTTTTTGACGGTGTCATATCCGATATCGTTCACAACGTGTTTTCCAATTACAAAATTTTTAATTACCATATTAAACATAAATATTACCTGAGCAGCTTTTTTCTTTTGTAAATATTCAGTGTCTATATTAGGATATAACTTAGTGGGCCAGTTTTGAGCAATTTTTAAACTAATTTTTCTTTTTGACCCAGCATTGTATAAAGCTTGGAACACTTGTTCACCCTGAAACAAAAAAAATATAGATGAGCTTGCATTATCCTCTTCTCAAAAAAAACTTGGTTAAAAGTTAAAAAGAACAAAAGGAACCCTGATCAAAACACCTTATATTTTACAGCACATTCTCTGTTAACTTGCCAAGATTATAAACACTTTTAGGTTTTCGCGGTTGTTAATATTAATAAGACACATCATATCTACCGGGTTATTACCACGATTTTGATTTAAAATAAGCTTTTTAATGAGCTTACCGATATTTCGACTATGTTGCAATAGTCATGGTCACGGCAGAACAGTTCTTGCCAAGATTAATTCACCATATAAAACAAAATGTTTAAAACTTCTGAACTTACCTCTATAGAGGAATTGTAAGGATAGTCTTCATTATACCTAAGGCTCCAGTAGAAGGAGGCTATTTCTATGGAAACTTGAGCCTCATCTATTAAATCGAGCCACACGTTTTTTGTCGGCGTGTGCGTCGCATTCGGAGGATACATGTGGCCCTCAGGAATGCTTTCCACTAAGGATAACCTGAAATTAAGCAATTCGTAAATACATACTTACATAAAGCTTACTCGTGGCCATGTCGTAGAATTGCCCACATCATGAAATGCTAGAATTTCATGAAGTGGTCGCATTTCATGAAATTTTTCACTATACATTGGCCACATTATGATGTACCTTAGCCAGATCAATGATAAGAAATCGTTTTTCGATATGTTTAACTAAAAACGCAGCTACTTCATAAAATGGTTAAGATTTTATTTTAATTATATCGTAAAATCGTTACATTAATTGCCGTTAGAGGCGCTGGAAGCGCTTTGTTTGTATGTCAACCAACATGGCGGCCGCTGAAAACAATTTTGTTTCTCTCAGTGAAAAGCTTAATAATTCGTTATTAAATGAAGAAGAAAGTGATACGATGAAAAGATACTCTGAAAATGTCTGTTGGACTTAAATTAGAGAACAAGTTCCCTACATATTCTAGATTTTCATTAAATATTTTATGGACACCCTATTTTCACGATATGACCAATCATGTATGATTAAAAAGTGAAATATTCACGATTTAATGATCTGGTCAAATTTAGTTGCCCATTTCGTTGAATTCTCGAGCATTTCTTGATGTGGGCAATTCTACGATAAGGCCACGACATACATTAAGTCACGCCTCTTTATCGGAGGGGTAGGAGATCACGTTCTTTCACTTGCGACCAGACATACTTTCGCTTCATCCACATTCATCAATATCTTCATGCATGCTCGCCGATTTAGGGTACTCCTGACCTGGCCTTTTCCGTAAATACGGCGATTAGATTATCTATATTTAGCTTTAGTTTGTGAGGTCGGTTGTCGACTTTAAAACCAACACGATGAGGATGAAGATTTAATTATTATTATTTTTATAATTTCTTCGGCCACAAATAGTAACAACACGGAACACGGAAATTGTAAGTAATAGAATATGGTAAAATATAAAATCCTCTCACAAATTTGCCTAAGTATAGAGCACTGAACAATATAACAATGTTATAGAGTCATTAATATACCCGTATTGGATCAATGGGCAGGGATTCAAATTATGTATGTGGGTACATTGTGTCTAAAATGTTTACAGTAGTGGTATATTCTACACTCTGTCAGCTAAAATACATTTCTAAAGTATTTAAGTAAAATTGTAGAATTAAAGTTACAGTATTATATTATAGTAATCTTATGCTGACAGTTATAACCTTTTCTGGAAATGTATTTTTCGTTAAAATTACGTATGAAGATTATCGAGGAGTTGAATAAAGATAAAACTACAACTGGCTGCAAGAAAGCACTAGACGAACAGAACAGACCTACAAGAGTATCTGTGAAATTGGAATTACAGCTTAATAGCTTAGTAGTTAGTAATGGAAATATCAACTTTCAGAACCTGTCGTGATTGGCTGCTAAATACTTTGTATTATACTAGCGCCGCCTTTCATTTGACATATAAGTTGGTAAGTCTGTAGCTGTCTACGCCTCCCAAAGACTTATGACGCGCCTTCGCCTCGCGCTAGCGATCGTCTTTTGTTTCTCTGAGGCGCCTCCAATACGCTATGACGTTGCAGTTCGAACTTCAATTAACCGCCAAAATATTAATTCGTACTATAATAAAGTAAGTTGCTGTTGATGACAAAGTAGCTGATGTTATAAAAACTCAAGTCATACTAAGTTACATAATGGAGAATGAGTATTAACTTTTCACTTCGAACTAATTAATCTTTTTGAAAAATTGTTCCTCCGCCATAGTAAAAGTAGGCTGATCGCGTGTAAAAACTGTTATGCACATGGTAGAAAAATGTGTACAGGGTGAAATCATAGTGAAACTTTGATTTTACTTGGTGAAAGGAAACTATATTATTGAACACCTTAAATCAAAGAAGTACGCCTACCGATTTGGAGTTTACAGCTTGATAATATAAGGTAGCCTGGAAGAAATTGCTACCTTAGCAATAAAGCCGTCAATCTGTACACCCCTATAACTATTTGACGGCATCTATTCTAGCCTGGTGTACAACACAGTTGGCAGTGTACAGACAGACATGTATTTGAATATCTGTTTTGGACATTTTCCTGTAGAGAATCTTGGTGGGAAGCTATAAGAGACATGCGTCAGCGCAAAGGATAACGCATGCGTACACAGGAGGCTTGAGTGTAGATTTAGCATCCGACAGGATTTTTAGATTCTTGTCCGGATTTTTTAGCTTCGTTGGTATACGAGAAATAAAACGTACATAAAAAAATTGTATCTACTTAAGAAGTGTCAAATCAAATTAGTTCTTCCCCTTACGTTATTAAAATGTCGTCTACGTTACTACGTGCACAGTGTTTGGATTTGGATAGGACCTTTTGTCAGGACTTTTCAAACTTCCGTCTGGTAACTCTACTTGAGTGTGTTCGATGTTGCGTTCGATACAGATTTTGTTTGACCAAGATCTTGTTCACCACAGCGAGGCTCGTGTGCTCATGACAACGAACCATCGAAACCATAATGAATCAGAGACGTCTATAAGATCGAAGCATTAACAAATCGACGTTGATAACATCGAAATAACATCTTGCTATTTTTAAACATTTATCATCAAGACATCATATCATTCATTAATAATTTTTGTTTTAACTAAAATATATCATGATGGACTGGCAGTGGACTGTAACGGGCCGTTGATGTTGATATCATGATGTCGGTGGCGTAGTGGCTAGGGCCGCTGTCTTCCGTCCGGGAGAGGCGGGTTCGATCCCCAACAAGTACCAATGTGTTTTCGAATTTCGAATTCATATGTAGGTACGTTTTGTCGACGCTCTTACGGAGAAAGAAAACATTGTGATGAAACCTGCACACTCCTGCCAATAAATTCAAAGGTTGTGTGTGAAGTTGACCAGCCCGCACTGGGCCGCGTGGTCGTGGTCTAAGGCCCAATCACCAGAATTCAGGGTAGGCCCGAGCCCCTCGGTGGAGACGTACTATATGATGCCTATTCACTCTTGCCTTGAACATACTTACATTATACTATTTCGGAAATAAAAACGACGAGGCGTAAGCATCCCATTCATAGTTGCAGTTAGCCAGTAATGAACACATTTTGAGTCAAGCTCACTTTTTGTATACATGGTCCTACTATTTATGTGTAAGTGACAGACAGGAATTTCGGCGAAACTTGTATGTTGTCCATAAATGATAAAATAAATGATTAAAAAAATAATTGATATATTTCGGAATTAATAATACTCACCTACACTCATCCATGCAATGCACGGTGATGGGAGTGCTGGTTGCCAATATTTGGACAATGTTTGGCTGGTCCAGCAGTGGGACCAATACAACCAGTACTATTAGAACTATCACTATTGACACTGGAATGCAGGAAGGTCGGCACCAAATGCTTTTTTTCTTTCTTCTGTTTGGAATGACAATATAAATAGGTTAAAATATAATTTTTTTATAATTCATCCTAAAATATTTTTTCTTTTAATACAATATTTAAATGAAACACATTAACTCTTTTAAAACCAGCTGACATATAAAAAAGTGCTTACTGGCAAAGAAATTAAATTACTTTAATACTATTGTATAAACTAACAGCATTTTTTAAATTAAAATCATCACTCACTTGTCATTGTAACTGTTGCCATTCTCATCCCTCATCATGAAGATCTGCTCCCACTGCTCCAGCTCCTCATCAGAGGATGATGCGTTCCCCACACTCCCGGACTCTAGCACAGTCTGCAACAACACAGAAATTCATGAATACACCTGACCTGAGGAACCATTGGCATAGTGAAAAAAAAAACAAAAACTAAAAAGTTTTGTGTGATATTCACCAATTTGAACTATGCGTGAATAGTCAACATTTCCTATGATACAGCTCCGTAATAGTTAATATTCAAGCCTCTCGTGTGATAAATTAGTTTATTAAACTGAACAACTTTATTCAAGGACTATTACAAAATTTCAGAATAAACTTTCACTGGTATTTACCTACAAACTTGTCAGCTGTGCAGATAGAACAAAAAAAATTGTACAACAAAAGTATGTATGTATGTATGTAAACACTTTATTGCAAGTTGTTCAGTTTTGTAGGCTGTGATACCACTAGAAAGGTTTTAGATTACCTATTTAGTTTTCTAACATCTTGTATAAGAAAGCATTAACGTAGGTACTAGTTTTTCAGCTTACTACTTTGATATTATGAAAGCCATAAGATATTAGAATTATTTTTTTACTTTTTTAAATGCCTACAGTACTTACCTAACTTTAGAAATAGGTACACAGTATTTAAAACAAAGGCAAGGGCTGGTAAGTGGTTAGCGTTATACTAGCTACATTAACTAAATAAGTTCAATTATAACAGTATAAATTGATACGAGTAATTTTTTCCCTACCTAACTGACCTATATTCGCTATGTATACCAGTGGTAACATAGCGGGTGCGGACTTGCCAGGGGCAGAAGACTCCGAAAACATTAAATAAATAAAAATCTAATACAATAGGGATCGGACTACTTTTTTTTTATTTTATATATCCAAACTACTCAGTTTCTGCTTTCAAACACTAAAAGAATTATTGCTCTATCCTACAAATAAGGGCTCTATCTTTAAAATTTACCGAGTTATAAAGGTTTGAAATTCAAGATTAGACAGAGAGGCACATACCCACTTGTGACGTCATTTGTTAGTAACGCCATATAATCTCCATACAAAAAATCGTTTTTGAAAGAGACAGACATATTGAAATTTTAAAAAATCACAGTAAATTCGATTCTGTTTTTTTCTTCGCGAATCGTCTGCTACTAATCTATATTTTAAAAATAATTCGTAAAATATGGTATATTCATAAAATATGGTGAACAGTCCGATCCCCTATTATCTTACTAACTTTGAAATAATGCAAGATGAGCTTGACCGTCGTCGTCGCATATCCCATTTTGAACAGATTCTAATATTAATACATAGGTATGCTTTTTTTCATGTAAATTAGTTTATGTTCTAAAACTAAGTTTCTTTTGTTTAAATTCTTTTGTTAGACAAGCTGCGCACGATTCAATTTGATTCAAATTGTTCACAAAGCAAAAAAACATAACCGACTGAGTACTGAGGCTGACTGACAGTGACAGATGCATGCAGTGCTGCCAGACGCTTTACCGATCGTACGTTTTACCGATTATACGATTGATTGTATTCAGTATTTGGTTTCGAATAAGAGGTTTGATAGTTTCGGTCCCTCTGTGCTCTTGATCACAGGGTCTAAAACACAGTGGGGTCAGTCAGATACTGTCGGACAAAAATATTCTGAGATATTGTCCCCTTTTTTGATAGGTAAATAAACGTATTGCATACAAAAATACGCACGAGCATAAATCACTATTTGAAGGGCCCCGAAACAGTCATTTGCGAATGTTTACGTGATTGATCGTTCCAAATTCGCGCATGCTTCAGTCATTTATTTATTTATTTTATTTATTTGTTCGACTGTAATACGGAAAGTCGTGTTGCTCAATAATTTTAAATGCAGATATTATGCCATTTTTGGCAATAACTTTTGCGGTATCTATCTATGAAGAAAAAGAAAAGAACCAGACGATGGTTTAAGAAGTAGTACAAACAGATTAAGATATCGGTTTGATCATAATTATTTGATTAGAACTCTACAAGAAATGAAGCCAGAGGACTATAAAAAATATATCTGAATGCACGAGAATTCCTTTGAGTGAGACGTTATTAAAGTTAATTTGGTCAAATATTGAAAAAGAAAACATAATGTCCGCGATATTAGAAAGCGCGATCAAAAATAAGAAAATGATTGTCATTCGCCATCATTGACCGTTACTACACGGCGCGTCATTTGTAGTCAATTAAAATTTTTCATAATTTATTTGCCTTCAATAACGTAGTACAGAGTATTGACAATCACTTCAATTATTATCTAAAGTATACGATCATTTTTTAAATCAATAGGTATCAATCGCGTAAACATTGTCATTCGCAATTGACCGTTTCGGTGACACTTTAGTAGCCTTCGTGACCGAGCGTTTAATTTATTACGAAGAGTTTAAAAAACCAAAAAGGCCACTTGAATAAAAAATCAACTAACTTTAAGAGTAGAGTACCTACATTATGTAAGCAAATAACACAAAAAAGGATACTGGACCCATCAAACCAACAAATTAACAATAAAATACTCATACTCACTAAAAGTTTACTTAAAAAACTCCCATAGAAGCAAATAGAATCTGTCAGAGCTAATCGTATGTTATAGATTATAGAGAGACTAGATTTTGCTTTGTTATGCAGGTTCCGGTATCCATCCACGGTAAAGAAGTGTGAAAATAAAATTTTAAATTATTATTACTGAGCACATTAAGGAATGCGTGGCGAGAAGGGTCGCAATGTCTAAAGCAATTCATAGTTCCATTATAAAAAAAAGGCTGAATAAAAAGCATAAAAACGGGATATCTGGCAGCACCGTGGGCAAGCGCAACAGTATTCTTTGTTGCTTGCTAGGGTTGTTCGTCTTACCCTGCGTTCCGAAACGTGCTGAAATCGATTAAAGCACCCGTAATCGCGTTCCGAATTACTGTCAGCTGTCAAAACTCATACGTTTTTTTGCTTTTCTGATCGCTGAGAGTGCTGAAAGTCTGAATCGGAATATGCCCTTAGGTAATACACAATGATAAATTGGTGATCATACACATGAATGAGTAATCAATCGATTTACATTTAACTAGGTACCTACTTAATTTTTAAAATTATTAAATGTTAATAAATAAATAGGTACAATAAGGCATCGGCCTACTTTTTTTTTATTTTATAAACCCAAACTTAGTTTCTGCTATCGAACACTAAAAGAATTTTTGCTCTATCTTTAAAATTGAACGAGTTATAAAGGTTTGAAATTCAAGATTAGACAGAGAGGTACATACCCACTTATGACGTCACTTGCTAGTAACGCCATATAATCTCCATACAAAAAATATTTTTGAAAGAGACAGACATATTGAAACTTTAAAAAATCACTGTAGTTTCGTTTTTCAACCGATTCTGTTTTTTCTTCGCAAATCGTCTGCTACTAATCTATATTTTAAAAATAATTCATAAAATATGGTAAATTTAGGAACAGTCCGATTATTTAAGTATAAAATATCTGTTGTCATAATATTATCTTACTTATTCTATGTTGTCCCACATATGACCAAAATATAAAGATTCGAAACCATAAATATAAAAGTTCCCAGTACCTAAAAGTTGCCTGGAAGAAATTGCTATGAAGCAATAAGGTCATCGAACTGCCTACACGTTTTCTTGTTTTTATTATACTTCTATTTTCTATGTATAAAGTATTTTTACTTTTTATTCATTCATTCAATATACTGACCATTTATCACGAAATAAATTATTACACTAGGTTCCCAAATACTGTAAATTAATTATTAAACTGCGATGAACACTGGTAAAACCTGTAAGAATGTAATCACGAACACAATACGTATATAACTGCATTTTGGTAAATCCTAGCGCTCCCTTCAGTTGCAGCCGTGCTGGCGCATTAGTAGCAAAAATAATACTGCAAAGGTAGGTGACGTCGGCACTACCGCATCGTGCATACACATTACTTTCACTTTAATCCTACAACAATTAAGATATAACTTCAAATATTGCCATGATTTTTATATATAATACACACGTAATTAGTCAGGTAAGTAGATGAGTCTAATGAAAATAAAGACAGTTTCTGTTTGTTTATTTACTTATTGGTGTTAGGAATAACTAGAAGTAAAGTAGATGTGTATGTGTGATGTGGAGGCTTAAGCCCTGCAGTGGGTGATGGGAAGCTGATAATGATGATGATGAAAGTAGATGTATCATAGGTAGATATTTGATAATAGTATTTCCTAATGAAAGAAAACTATTTAACGCAATAAACAGACACAAAGGATCATAGACACGAAATGGATAACTTATCAAAATCACCATTCTATAACTCAATGTTGCAAACCATTAGAGTAGTTGTTTTGTCAGTTTCTTTCTGTGTTGATTTGATCAGAATTGCGAATAAAACACTTTTATTAGTCCTTCAATATTAGTATTTTTTCATAATTCTCGTTAATAACAAAATCACCCTTAAAATCACCCTCACCTTTGATGAGATACAACACGGGGGTGCTGGTACCGCCTTGCGTGCGACTCCACTATTACGCCGATACAAACCGATTTTACTAATTAAGTATTATTATTTTAAGCAGTTAAAAATAATAGTATGAAATAATACTTTATCGTTTTACAAATACAAATATTATGCTACTATGATAAAACCATATGATAATGTGAACAGGTCCGCTGCCTTAATAAAACTGTAGCAAATTTTTAGTTTGGGTCTGGTATAAAATATTATACCTATTGGCGGTGACATGCGACTCTGACACACCCGTATCCGCTAAACTCGACCTTTTCCAAAATAAGCGTGACGTTCTGTAAAATAAGATCAACTTATCTGTTATGAAAAGTTTATTGCTATACTGTCTCCATTTTGACGGCTCCGTAGCCCAAGTTGTAGTGTATCTGCCTCCGACGCACAGGGTCGCGGGTTCGAATCCCGCCCAGGGCAAACATTCGTGTGATGAGCACTTGTGTTTGCCTTGTGTCTGGTTGTTGTTTATCTATATAAGTATGTATTTATCTATCTAGCTGTCTGGTACCCATAGTACAAGCTCTGCTTAGTTTGGGATCAGATGGCCGTGTGTGAAGATGTCCCCACATATTTATTTATTTACTGTGGTTGATTTTATTTCATTATCTAAGTATATATCTGAAGTTGGTGGCAGCAGCGTAACGTAGTATAAGTATTAAACTTTATTTTCTGTGTTTTGGAACATAATAGAACCCTTCTTCTTCATCGTGTAACTGTAAAGTCTTGTTTATTTTTGTTATTCTCACAAATCAATCCTAGTGTCAATAAATAGAGCTGCCACTAAAGGCCACTAATGGCTACCTCCGTTCTGTAGATAGCAGCCGCGACCCACAGCTTAACGTACCTTCCGAAGCAAGGAATCATCTCTCTTTTCAGACAAAGTGATTCAGCTCAGTCTGCAATATCCTAACCAGACTGGGGAACTCACAAAGAGCTTTTTTGTTCGACAGTATCCCCATCAGGATGCAAACCTGGAACCTCCGTAACGGGAGTCACTCGTTCGACCACTCGGCCACGGAGGCTGAAGACAACACCTTACCGGCGAAACATATTAAAAAAGAACACTAATGCACCACCAATGACCAGCAACGGCTCGCATGACATACATAAAGGTAGGAAGGAAAGTGCAGTACCTTCCTACTTAGCGTTCTTCCTATAAAACGTTTATTACTCAAGCAGAGCAAATAGCTTTGCAGCAATGCAATAAAGAATTTATTGACCGTAAAATTGGAATTCCAATCAGTAAAGTAAAATTTTAAATGTCAAGTGCTCAGATAGATCGTTTTATAGTTTATATCACACTGTCATTTAATACGTAGCTATTATATTGTCATATCATAATGCTAGAGTTTACTTGGTTAAATTAATCAATAGGCGTCTGCGCTCGATCTGAATGCAGCTCTAACGCGACTCTGGCCACGAATAAGATATTTTATTTACATAAAATAACCACTATACATTCACTTTGGAAGTTCAATAATATCGGTTCGACCAATGATCTTGCTTACCCCTTGATTATGTCCTTGGTCCTTGCCTCCTTGGAACTGTTCAAAACAGACCACCGCGCATATACTAATGTAATACACAAGTAAAATCTTTTATAACGAACTTACGAATATAATTCTAGTTTTATATGTGTATTTCGATCACTTATATTGTGTAGGCGCAATAAGAGAACTTGGAATAGCGTGTAGGCAAGTCACTACTAATCGCACTAAACTAACACGTAACGATTGAAAATACACATCTGATAACCTTTTTCACGTTATTATCAATCTTGATTGATTAAGCAACTCGATTAAAACCAAACCACAATACAGTTCGATTTAAACACCTGCCGAACAAAATTGAATCTAAATGGAATCGTGAACAAATTATGAGGCCGCACCTGTACTTTGGTGGTCACTTTAATAACAGTCATAGTGTGAAAGCCATAAGTTATAATTTTCTATTTATAATTCGCACCTTCACTAATACCAGTCTTACGTACTACGTAAGATTGTTGTTTTTTGCGCCATATTTCATGTTAGATAGGCAAAAAGCATTTTGGTAAATCTAAAACCAATTTTTACAAGACTAATTGAAAAATAAGTAGAGCGCGTTGTTTTTTAAAAAAAGCATGCAACTTTATTAAATGCGTAGATTTTGCTACATATACCAACTGTAGAATTATTACGTAGCAAATCGCTACGAGTGTGGTACGTACGGTAGTGGCTACGGCATACTTCGTAGCTTCTGCTACATACTTACACTATGCTACGGTATACTCGTAGATTGTGCTACATATCTACGTAGGTGTCATTTTGTGGAAAGCTGTTGTGTCATACCGGTTATTGGTTTAATTTCGTAGATTAGTCTTTAGATTCAGACCGCCGCCGCCGCCAGTGTCATAAGAAGATGCGTGAAAACAGGTTATTGTGTTTACCGATCCTCACCTGACCGGTTTATCTAAGTTCGAAGCGTGTAAACGGTAGGTATCGCGTTATTGTAATCTTACTTCGAATAAACACTTTTCTTTCTTTTTTCAATTATATTTTCCTAAATACTGAGACTTCTTGTCAATCGGAATTGTTTCTCAAATATTTCCAAACAGCAAGGTAAAATAAACAATAGCAAAACTAGATTGAATTTATTTTTATTTATACCACAATAAACTAGCTAAATAGACTAGATTTAAGAATTATATTTTTGGAACCATATTTAAATATTATAACCGTTGGTGGTAGCAGTCTCATCTATCATAATTTTGCTTGCGTGCGCGCTAACTAAATCAACATTTTTCCTGTAATGGATATCGATTTCTCGTTTTGTTTTTTTTCAGTGTTCCGGTAACTTGTTTGGAACAACAGGGCGAGGCACAACGTAATCACGGTATCTGATTCAAGTTCGTCATAAGTCATTTAAAGATTCAGTGTGATGTGCAGGTTTCACTTGTTTCTATAATTAGTAAGATCGTACTTTATGTACTACTAAAGGAGCTAGCTAATAATACAGGTTGCTCAAAACCTTGTTGCATCACTTGTGGCCAATTTCGTCAGAGTTCATAGATGGAAAGCTCCTAAGGGAAATTAGTAATAAGATATTGAATTTTCTACAAAAAATATATTATTTTCGTTTTACCTTCACAAAACTTCTGTGGAATTTATCCAGATCCTTTCTAAACATTAGATGTCCGTAGGGATTAGCGAAACAGAAAGAGATAGTAGAAAAGGTCAGAGAGTAAGTTAAATATTCATCTGCTCGTTATCTCTCTCGAAATAGGAGATACGAAACCAACTTATGTAAAGACGTAGTCGTGGTTCGTATTGTTTTTTTAAAGAAACAAGTATATTTTAGCAGTGTAGCGTCATTGAGCGTCGGTGGTATAGTGGCTCCCGTCTGGGAGACATGGGTTCGATCCCCACCACATACCAATGTTATCGATTCAATTCGATCGAGTCAATTTATATGAAATTTCAATAATAATAATTTATGTTACTAAAATACAAAATAATTATGTAAATAATAAGCCCTTCCACGAACGCTGCGGTTATTGTATTTTTTCAACACCACATCCCGAGTGTTATTTGGGTCAAACCTACTTAGAAAGTAAGACCTAGTGTTAGGATACAGTAGTATGTGTGAAATACAGAACATACCAAATCCCATCACTTGTTGCATGTAAGGCGTATACTACAGAACAACTTATATATGTCGTACTGTACGTACACACATGGTGTTTTCGGTCACAAGGTCATATGCAGAGTTGTAAATATTGGTGAAGAAAACATGGGCTGTGTAACGGGCCGCGTCGCTATGACTACTGGTGTACTAACAAAATTAGGCAAATATCGTACAAGAAAGAACTTCAGACAAAGAGTAGAACCTACCTACCTACCTACCTTCTTCAGAAAAAAAATGTAATAAGATATAGAAAACTAAAACTAGAAGTTTCATCGATAGAGTTATTAAAAACAGATTTTGATATCTTTAGGTTCAACAACTTTACTTTATTTATAGTAAAAAATCGGCTAAGTGCAAGTGCGACTCGCGCACCAACTCATGACCAACAACTTTTCTCAATATAATGTATTAAGATTTTTGTTGTGGTTCACTACATTAAAATTGTGACAATATACGTGTTTACCATGGTAACAAACCTGTAAATTGTGTCAAGTTTAAATTTTCCAAAGGAGCACGATAAAACAAAATGTTTAAAAAGCGTTTTCAATTCGCACGATTTCTTTAAAAAGTTGTTATTTTTTCTACCCGTGTTCCTATAGAAAAATTGTTTTATATGACGGTCTAAATACCGTATGATAGGTAACTATATGCACACAGATTATGAAATCACCCTGTATGTATATTCTTTCAAATTATTTTATACGTATGAATGAAAGCAATCAAGCTCCCAATCGAAAAAGGACAATTTTAATCTCAACTTGGACAGAACAATCGTATTAATTATCCTTAATCCGTATCTCAATTAATATCTCCCTACCTCCTCGTCTAATTTTATTTGAAAGCTTTTATTTAAAAAAATGCCCTTAATAACTTTAACATTATGTTTTAATTTATTCCTAAATGTAAAAATTTTAAGGTAAAAATAAAATACTTTCTTTGTCTACCTACAACCTTTGAAAAGATAAAAAAATAATAATCTTACTCGTCTTTCGCGGAATCTCTTTGTGTTCTCAACTCCCGTGTATTTAGGGTATTTCTTCAGTTGTCAGACCCACGTTCAGTCGATCCAGCGCAAGCATCTCGCATGTTTTAAAATTCATAGTTATATTGGAAAGTAGGTACGGCAAACAACATGGTAATATAAGCACAATCACTTCACAAAGTTGACTATTAATCTAAGAAAATAAAGAAAATAAAAGAAGGAAAATATTATTTATTATCCACCAATTATTTAACAATAATAATTACTTAGTTCTTAATCATCATCAATCATCAACGGCCCGTTACAGTCCACTGCTGGACTATGAGCCTCCTCCACTCCGCGTGTTTGGTTTTGCCATAATCTCTACGCTTGGCAGGCGGGTTGGAGATCGCAGATTAAAAGGTTACTGTATCAGAGAGCGCTGCTGCCCGTTCCCTGTTCAATGTGTAGTCCCTAAGTCGCCTCTTACGACACCCACGGGAAGAGTAGGGGTTGGTGACAAATGTATTCTACTCTGCCGTCACCACACGGCTAAGTTAGTTCTTAATACTAATACTTAACTAAAGGCGGATAATAGGAGACGTCTCAGTTATGCTGCCACCGGAACAAGTCCCGGGGCAGCCCTGTTTTTCAGACGCCCCTTGTGTCTATGGTTAGTGAAATTATAAACGTGTATGTTTGTGTTGTGAATATTTGTGTGCTAAGTGTGTGTGTATTTAATTAGGGTATAATTGTGTTGTCCTTGTAATAAGATAAATTTTTCAGTACTCTCAGAAAATGCTCTGCTCTGCTCTTGGTACAGTATGAATTAGTGTTATTTATAAAAATTATGAAAACATACGTTTTACATTGCACAAACCGTTATCATCAACGTTGTCCCCTGTAAAAGTACTCATCCTCGGATACTATTGTAACGAAACAAAAGTGTTCCCAACAACGTGCGGTTGACTGTACTAAACGTTGTTAATCCGTAAAGTAAAATGTAATGAATAATAAATGAGTAATTAAATTATTTTCAAAACAGAAACAATATTCTGAAAAAAAAGAATTGGCAGTGATGTAAATTTTTCTAAAGGCACAGATATCACGAAATCACGACAAAACAATCATTGGATGATGATGTCTTAACTGAATTAACTAATGAGTTTTATTAGAGACATCATAAAATTAAAAGGAAAGTACTTTTGAGACCACTGTGCTATATGATACGACTGTACTGTAACAACACATCTTCCCTAAGAGCTTTTCGTGCCGGACGCGTACTGTACCATCAATCACAGAATATTGTTTAATTTTAATCGTCTCTCCTATAAAAGTTCGTAGCAACAGCTACGAGCGCCGTAGCATTTTCGTAGCGCGTGCTTCGCTCGCATAGCATAATTATTTGTTCTAAACTGAACAATATTGATATAGCTGGGTTATTGTTAATCGTAATTTTGCGTGAGCAAAGGCCCTGATCGTTAATATACCGGACTGTTGAAGAAATTATGCCACCTTTTGACCTTTGCGCCGTTAAGGTGTCTTAGGTAAATAACATGGCGTTACTAATTCTGTAGATATTTTCTTTGACTAAGTTGTACAATGAAATCCACCCAACTTTATCAAAGTTTGCACGTATTAGGTATTTTCTATCTAAATTTATAAGTCATATCATAACCAAGACTATCTTGATATTCTTAAAGAAAAGTCAGGAAGTAGCGATCACCACTTTACTCTGTTTGTTCAGCTACTAAATTATTGACTAAAAGTTAATCTAAAGGTTAATCTTAATACGCTTTTTAATCGAATAAAATATTTCTAGAATAAGCTATGAGCCAAGAAAAAAAAACAGTTTTTTCTTTTCCTTCATCTAGTCACTAGATTCTAGTGGGTTGTAAGACTGACAAAATATTTTTTAGAAAAACATTTTTCAAAGGTTAGACTTTGCTAGATTGTTTAAATTACAGATCAGATTAGACACATCAGACTTTGGACAGAATTTCTAAGTCAGACACATGTCTAAAGCAAACTAAAGTAATCAAACTAACCGAATACACCGACCAACCACCGAATGATGGGATGGATGGGATGGTATATTTTATTTATGTTTGTGTCTAGCGGAGATTCTATCTACGACCTGGCTCCGTTAGCTAGACAGAACAACATTAAACTAAAGATGAACGGAACATTATTGTTTCGTAAACTTGTCAGAAAACCATAATTTTGTATAGGACAGGAAATTATTTATATACCTGTTTACAAGTATAACCCAAACATGTAACAAACTTATAGATTTTCTGATTTCATAGTTGAAATATTATCACTTTTACTTTGGGTTAATAAAGTTGGTTGTCGACCTTACAAGCTACACGATGAAGAAGAAGGCTTCATATAGGACATTTCCTAAAATATACAAATAACAAAAAAAAACATAATAAAATGTACAAATATTATAATGTCATTTTAAATTTTCAACTCATTCTATCCACTACTGGCTATAAACTTACTTACCGTAAATCGCGTGTTAAACCCTACTTTAGGTTCTTGATAAGCTCAAATTCTGTAAAATTACAATTGCAAAATTGGTTACGGTAAGAAGTTTGACTGCATCGTCATGTCAAACTCGTATAGCGTTTTTATTAGGGTTCCGTAGTCAACAAGGAACCCTTATAGTTTCGTCTCTCTGTCTGTCCGCGGCTTAGCTCAGAGACTCTTAGTACTAGAAGGCTGTAATTTGGCATGGATATATTATATTAAACATGCCGACAAAGATGTACACGTGAAGTGCGTGTTATTTTTTTATTCATGACTACCTTATATTTTGCAGAAACCATTTTTCGATGCTGGTGTACGTTTCAGAAATATTTCGTTCTCATTTTTGTTAGAGTTAAGTGCCCCCCCTACCAGCGAAACCGTTGTATTTGGAAATGTAAAAAAAAATCACAGTAGTAGTGCATATAATGAATTTAAAAGGAAAATTATCAACATCAAGAAACTTTACAGGTTAACAAACCAACATAGAAAATGTACTTGTTCAAGTAAAAAAATCGGTACAAATATCATAGAAAATTATTTTGATGAACGTTAATTGTCTTATTATATAGGTAGACAGGTACCTAAGTGTATTATTTACGACTTTACGACAACTACGGACCCTTATACTTTGCGTGGCTCGACACGTGCTTTGCCTGTTATTTTAACTTTGGTCTAATGACTTAAGTGAAAATTAAACACGTTTGTTCTTGGTCCTGGTCCAACAGATATCCTTGGCTATTGGACGCTGGATCACAGCCAGTGTGATGGGTACTTTTGCGCCGAGGTAAGTAGGGATGGGGTTGTAGATTAGTTATTAACCTAGACTAAGGATTTTATAGACAAATATATTTATTTCTTTTGTTTGTTTTTTTGACTTTGTATTTTGAGTGACTTGAATAAATGTTTTTATTTCTTCTCTATTTTCACTTATGGTCTCATTAAGCATTTGTAAAGGACAAATTCAAAGAAAGCCGTAATAATATTTCGAAAGCTAGACTATTTAAACCAAAATTACATTTAAAATTTGTAAAAAAATACGTAGGTACCTCGATTTACTATAAAAAAGTTTACTTCGGGTTAAAGTTAAAGAAATACTACAGAGTTGAAAACTTTTTACTTGTAAACTTTTTAAAAAAAAGAGTGTAATGTGTACTGCATTCATGTATATGTATGCGAGGTTCTTTATTCTACATTTCTTCTAAATGCCTGAAGCAGATTTGGATGTATGAGGTATCGTTAGAAACCTAACATTCGAGTGACACTGGATATATTTTTTTAAATTTTTGTTTCTGGCGTGATTTTGATGTTCACTCGTAAATTTTGCTGACGGCAACTCTTAAATTTTAAACAAAGGATAATAAAAACGTTCCACTTGATTCATATCAATTCAGCATCAATCATTAGGCTGTCGATTGTCGGTCGAACTAATAACAGTGGCGCACACTTCAAAATAAACATAATACCTCTGTGATAATACACAAGTAATTGGCCGATTCAGCGAGGTAGTCACGCAAACCTGTGCAAGTATATGTAGGTACGTAAATAGGTTATATCGAGCGAGTTAATAAACATATCAGACGTTTTATTTCTATTTTATTTAAATAAAAAGTCCTGAATGATACACGTGTATTAAGCAAATATTAATGTTTTACAATTTTGAAATTGAATTAGGTAGGTGTATGTAATAAAATTATAAAAAAGTTTCGTTGAAGTCTTTCGAGATCACTAAAACCCTATTTCTTTTTAAATAACGATTGGTTATTGGTTTATTAGCTGGCAGTTGTGTGAAAAACCAAGTGGTCATCATGGCGGAAAACGGTCGGAAAAATTTATTATTATCAGTCAGTACCTACCTATATTTTGCAACTTTTTGTTATACCTACATATTTGTTTAAATTGTATGATAAAATGATAGCGAGAATAGAAAGTTTTATTTGTATTATTATCCCCAGGTATTTTGGGGTTTTTAGTTCTCGGTTATTGTTGTGACAGCTAGCAACCCTGGTCAAGGCAAATTAATAACGTATTATACAACTCTCGGAGTACGTTTGTGAGCCTATAGCGATATGACCAGGTCAGGGTAAAGTGAAACTATAATGAAATTGCATTCGATTTTAATGGTTAAAAATAGAACTAAACCACAGTTTAAAAATGTAAACAGGCCGTTGTTAGACACGGCATTAAACAGTAGCAGCAGCAGCAGCAGTAAGAAGAAGTAGGGCAGGCAGGGCAGTGCGGCAGTTTTATATTCAAGTTTTTTTATTGAAAAATGGCAAATAATATTTAAAAAAATAAATGTTTATGGTTGGTTGGTTGGTAATGGTTGTCGGTAATATTGAAATAAATGGTTTTCTTTCTTTCTTTTTATAATCGTGTTTTTCTATTGTAGAATAATTATTCTAATTGGTGGTATCATCTATCAGTAAGCCTTTATATCGAAGCACCTGCTACATTATTCGTAGCAACTGCTACACTGTTCGTAGCAAATGCTACGAAGTTTATTTTTCATTCCACGTTTTAACACATTTCACCTTTTACTTCATTTTACTTTTACTTTTACTTCATACATACCACCGATACTATGTAAATTATTGTCGTAGCACTTACATAAGCAAGCAAAATATCGATATAAGAAATACGAGTGGCACGTTTAAAATATTTTGTGCATACAATAGGAACACCGACGCGAGCCATTAGCATTGCGTCACCTTTCACGTTTTCAGATACCTTCAGAGACCTCTATTGTTAATATCAACAACATTCAACACCTTGACGTTCTGTAATTGGATTTAAACACACGCCCAAAGATTATAGAATGGTTTTCACTTCTGGAATTTCATGATTTACTCACACAGATTTTAGTAATTAAGTGGAACTAAAAATATAAGTGATCCTTTTAATGTGAATTTAATTCCATTGTTATTCTAATGGTAAAAATGTTGTTGCTACGAAACTAAATTAATAACTGAATGATAATTTATTTTCCGCATATACAACCCAACATAACACTGATACCTATGCAAATTTATTAATCATTAAAAGCATGCATTATTATATAAAATCTTACTAACCAACCGTTGAAATCTACGGGTATCTAGAAATTGATTTTAAAATTAGCCATTTGGTTTTTCTTTCCATCGTAGGTACTTTACAATTTTAATAAAAATCTCATATATATTTTAAAATTAGACAATGAGAAAAAAAATGAAAAGAGGAGACCACATTTAATTATACTGATCACCATACAGCATGAAATTTACATGGTTTTGTTCCCACCGTGTAGTGATAGTACCCAAAAAAAATTTTTGGCCTCTCCATACAAAGTGTGACTCCCGACCGACCCATTTTGTATGGAGAGACCAAAAATTTTTTTGTCACAGGATTTTTTTTTTTTCGTGAAAGTTGTTCAGTTTGACGGGTACTATCACTACACGGCGGAAACAAAACTATGTAAATTTCACGGTGTATACTTCTCATTTTTATTAAATTTGCGTTAAATTATACTTTTATAGACGTGTGCTCATCTTTTTCAAACTTAAAAAAAAAAAAACTACTGTAAAAGTCCTTTCATGTAACAAATCGAAAAGTGAAGGCCTAATAGACACATTAAAAAAAAGATAAATGAATAACAAAAAGTTCAAAGTTCTTTGTGAAAACTAGTGAATATTTCAGCCGATGAAGTTTGGAAATAGTATATATTTATACTACTTGATACTATACCTTTAACCACTACTTAACCTAGAAATTTAGGGTCACTGCTCAGTCACTGTCATGGAGATTTTCGAGGATTGAGGTTAATCGTTAAAACCGATTAGTGCTCGTAGTGTACAGTCAACGAACTAAAAAACTGTAACATGTCAACGAAGTCAAGATAATTTTAATTCACATTTGAACTTAATCACGATTACCTAGTAAAAATAATAAATAAACAGCTGAAATAAGCAGCAGTAAAAATTATAATTAGACATTATACTCGTAATTAGACGCATGATTTTGGCTGAAGGAATTTTTATGCCCTCTATTTTATGCCCTCTATTTTATGAGCTCAAGCTCTAAATGACAACTGGGACCTAATTGTCGTATCATTTGTTCTCTGTGTGCATTCTATTCTATATTTTTTTATTACAAATCGTCGCTCTTGAGACCGATAGCCTTAGACTGCTGAGGTGGGCAGTTCTAGCAGGCAAAAGGTAAATACAATCCAACCGAATTCGGGCTTTTAGCCATATTATTATCATGTCAGCGTGGCGGGCTTCGGAAATGTCGTCAATGTAGAGCGCGCAAACAAGGGAGTGAGAACTAAACATGTTTTGGGACAATTTAACGCGATGGGTTCGTTGGAAGAGTGACCCCGCGATGTTTTTCCTCCTGAAGCCTAGTAAAAAGCAAACTAATCAATCAGTAAGGTAAAGTTTTCTGACTCTTATAGCCTATTTATACTTGCATAGGTACAGTAGTGGCGAGGTAACTCAATTCGTCAGTTAAACTCACTGTTCTTGATAAAAGTAAGGCGGGTAAGTAAATATCGTTCGTGGACTTAAGTAAGTAAAAAGTAGCGAAATAGACCGAGTTTCTATTTGTGTTTTGTTCCTACACATCACCTGACTAGGTTTAATGGCAACTTATAGTATAGTATAATTTTCCCTCTATATTTTCTCTAATAGTGTCTATGACGGCAAATTATACATTTTGTCCGACCTATGATGTCTTATCTTTTTCTATATTGTTAGAAAGTACGCTTGATTTATTCAACTATTGATAAAATATATTATAAAAGTTATTACTTAAAGTTTTTAAAGAGATGAAATTGATACCTAATATAAGAACGTAAACGTAGCATTTCTTACTACAATAAAACCAACTTAAAATAACATTATATTTACGCAGTTAACTTACTGATCGGAAGGGCGCGATGAAGTTCTCAAAGCTTAGTAATTCCAGCAGACGTGCTCTTGCACTGTTTCGAGGAATTTAAAATGTTGTAGAAGATTATTTCAAGTTTCAAGAACCATCCTTCTTTCAACTTTATCCGAACCCTTAACATAATTTACGGTACAAACTTAATCGTCATTGCATTATCTAAAAGTAATCGTCGCATTAATACTAAGATATTGCATTGAAATATTGATACTAAAAATTATAATCATTTTGTTGGTCCGACGCGGCGTCGTCGTCGTCGCCGCCAACGTTCTCCGGTCGTAAAGACGTCGACTCAGGAACTTTCATCTGCGTTCACTAAGCCATTTTACGAGTAGCTAAACCTAGCAAAACTTCCAAAATAGGTACTATAATTTTTACTGCTGATTCGAACAGTGTAATAGAGACTAGAAACGACCGTGTTCGTGGAACTGGAAATATTAGTGTAATACTCGTAAATATTGTGTAATGGATAAATGACTTTTTTTTTAAAGTACTAATCGTTATTTCTATTCCGAGTTTCTACAAGAGTGGTAATAGAGGTAAGAGTGGAAACAAAAGAAGAAATCTCTGAACGCTAATACAGTTTTCAGAACTGCTCGAAATATGAACAAATATTTTCTTTAGCACAAACATTTCACAGTCGGCCAAATTATAGAACAACAAAGATTTATTTCACTTTGCAGATCGATCTGTCAGATACCTATTAAAACGTTATTAAAAAGTTAACTAGGACACTAATTCATAGTAGCATAATTTAGCATAATTTGAAATATTTTTTATTTTTTTTATTTTTATTTTTATTCAATGGTTACCCACTATCTTGACCGACGTGCTACGAGCCCGGCTACGAGTTACATGCTACGTCGTAGTCATCGGTCGCTACGAGCTACGACGCAATAATACTTAGGGCATACTGAAAGTTACTGGATTCTGATAAGTAAGACTAGATATAAGACTTACGATACATTTATTGTTTTTCAAGTATATTCCATCGCAATTAATGCATTTTTGCATTCGCTGAAAACACTGTACAAACAGTTGGACCAGTGTTCCTTAGGTACCTCTTCGTGGAACGCATGCACCGCTGATTCAGGGCCCGCACTAGTGTGACGTCGTTGCATAGATTAAAAAAAAATTCTTGTGGTTTTTTTTTTTTTAACAACAAGTGTAAGAGTTGTTTTTTCAGTCATTGGGTTAGGTACAGTCACTTATTAAATTGGGGTCATAGGGGGGTCTGTAAACGCAAACTATAATATGTTTTTCCAACTCAACAGAGGACAATTCAATACAACCTGCCTTCGAAAGTCCAACAATATCTTTGCGCTCTTTAGATTTTATGTTTTTCCGTAATAATATAAATGAGCCTCCACCGTCGGACTTTCGATTGAAGGTACTGGCAATATAATAATTATCATAGTTAATAATAATTTGATAGTCTTTCAGCCAGTGCTCTGTTAAACATAAAACGTCAGTTTTCCTAGTTTCCAGGAACAACTCAATCTCAAGTTCCTTGCATGAAAAGCTTTGAATATTCTGATGAATAATCTCAAATTGCTTTCCCTTTGTCCGTGAAACTAGTTTAAATTTTGAGATTTACTATTCCTAGATACATGAATACCGCGGTGACTATAATCATTTGTTATACATTGTATAACAGGGTCAAAAATATTTTTAGCTAACAAATTAGCTAATTGTTTTCTATAAAAATGAGTTAGATACAATGTACCTTTTGTCAAATAAAAAGAATTAAATATATTAATATCAAAAATAAAAATATGTCACTATGACAAGTAAAATTGTATATTTGCTAAAATTAAATAAACTATTGTCATACGACTTTTCCTGCGACTTTATAGATGGCAATGTGCCTATTATACATTTTTGGACCTGAAAGGTCGAGCAGGATTGAATAAAATTATTTAAACCCTGTTTATCCAAACCGCTACTATTACTTAGTAATAAAATAACTGTTGTATTTTTTGTATAGCTCATTCCTAACATTTTATCAGTTATTTCTTTGAAGGAGGCGCCCGGCATACAAATATTTAATACTTTTTGCTTAACATTATTACTAAGCAAGTAGCCTATTCCTTTTCCTATTTCGTCACTAAATATAACAGTCTGAGCGGAAGAGTCTTTGTTGGACGACGAAGAGGGCTGATATCGTGGGTACGGTCCATTGAACGCGGTCATCCGGCGTGGGCGTGCTAGTAAGTAAAGTGCCAAGCGACTTTTTAAACGAATTATGACTGCACTTTAGTAAGTTACTGTACATAATGTACTACGTTCTATCAATACTCTCTGCTTTTCTTTAAAAACAACAGAAAATTCAATCAAAATTGTATTTATAAGTGTAGTTTTGTTTCCTTGATTGAAAAAAAACGGTATAAATTAAATTGTTTCATAACTTCCCCAAGTTTCTTGAACCTCTTGTCCAATTGATTGGAAACTCAAGGCGCCGAGTCTCCCACACGGAATACGTAAGTGGCTGCTACGTTGTGGTACTACCTACGTGATTAGTGATTTACGGCTTGCCCTAGTTTTATCGGCTTTGGTATTGCCTTTGATTTAAACACTATATCCTGACTGACCCTGATCATTAAATTACAGACTTTTTTGATGGTTGTTTATAGGAAGTAACCCTTATTATTAAATTAGACTTAATGAATTTTAAATTACCGCTAAATTAGAAACATTTTTTGATAATTCTCTATACAAAGTAGCCTCTATTTTGGCATTGCAGGACATGATGGAGTTTGCTCCATAGAGGTTTACTTATTTGATGTTTCAAACTTTAAACGCGGTAATAACAGTAACTGACGTCTAATGTAAGTTTTGAATCCTAAATTAATTAAATAGTTTTAATAAAAAAATTATAAACTCGATATAATATGGCTCTTATCGAATAACTGCCAAATATGCTACGATGTCCTTTACCACCGAGTAAATTGGTCGACACGTGTCTGTCCTACGCAACCACCGTCAGTTCACCTTTGACAGCTGTCATTAAAATGTCGCAGTAAGATAGTTAAAGCTGTTATGTAATCTGTATCCTTAGGGATAGAGTAACACTTACCCATCACTTTGTTAACTTCACTTGGTCTCTTATGCCAATAACTTGATACATAATTTAGCAGGCACACAAAACTGAACGCAAACAACGGGGTCGGAATATGGCCAGACGAGCTCGTATTATGTCTGGGCTGGGCTATAAACGATACTGTTTAATGCCAATTTACTGACAATTTATGCATTAGAACACCGCCGTACGTAGTTTTTCAATATAATGTGAATTTTATTTTGCGATGTTCTCACCTATTTGGTAAACTTTTAATTTTTCTTTGTTTCATTTTGCCTTTGGGGCTTTTTTATCAAATTTACTCACTTCTGTACTTAATTCTTAATTCTTATTCCCTCTTAGGGGCCGCCGCCGGTGATATTGTACTAACTAACCAAAACCATAAAGTTCAAATTTAAATAGTTTATTTACGATTGAAATTATTATGTCATTTGCAGACTGGACTTTTCAAAAGAAGAAGAAAAAATTAATGACAAAACTAAAAGGTGTAACAATTAACAACAATCTATAGAAATTATATGTTTTAATTTTGACTAATATGTGCTGATAATGATAAAAACATTATCAGCACATATTTATCACATATAGATGACTTCATGCTAGTGAAATGAGAATGCTGAGATGGATGTGTGGAATAACAAGAATGGACAAGATTAGTAATGAATAAGAGGAAGCTTGAAAGTTGCGCCAGCGATAGATAAAATTAGAGAAAATCGCCTTGCCTGGTATGGGCATGTAATACGGAAAAATGAATGTCACGTAGAGAAAAAGGTATTGAATTTGAATGTGGATGGATATGTTGGGAGAAGACGACAAAGAAAAGATAGATAGTGTAAAAGATGATATGTTCAGGAAGGATGTGAGTGTTGAAATGACGGCTGATAGAGATGTATGGAAAAAGAAAACATACTGCGCCGACCCCAAATGATGGGATAATGATGAATGATACTGTTTAATGCCAATTACTAATAAATAAATGCTATTATAGTATTCACGAGTACCTAGCAGACAAAATGTTATGAGATTAAAACTACTGTCACTATGTTAAATCCTATATTAAGTCGTATTATATTTGTATGCTAATGTATTTTGGCAGAATTTGGAGATGCGATGATCATATTTAAACACCTATAATATCTTGTTATACCCAAATTCACAAATAAATGTTTTTGTATTTGTATTAAAAACATTAGCAGGAACATAGCCCCACCCTTCAAACATCAATCGAGTACATCGAGTATGCTTGGGTTCGGATTGTGTATAAACATACTCTCGCATTTAGAAATTCAAATGAACAGGAAGTAAAATGGCGGCCCATTTCACCAATGCTTGTAGCATGCACGCTGCGATATGCAAACCAGTAACATTTCTACACCACGAGCAAAAAACGGGTAACGTATATTTGCGTCAAATTTTACTAATTTTACCACTTGATCGTCGTTCAAAGTATTGTAATGATGATAAGATTTCATTTTTTATTACTCTAGTCGACAACCAATTAGAAAGAAGATTGATTTCTTAATGTTTAATTAATTTTACATTACATTTACATTTCATATAATTTATTTTTAAGTGGAAAGCCTAACAATTTTAGTGGCATCAGGTGCTCAAATTGTTTTATAATTGTTTATGTTTAAACTGACATGAAATAAGTCATATTAAAATTTTTAAATGTCATTTTCAATAGCAGAATGTAAAACAGAAAGCAATTTAACTCTTCTTTTCCTTTCCTATCCCCATCCTGTATCCTCTCCGACACGTGACATTGGCGGAATTGTGAATACACAAAAGCCACAAAAAAAAAAAAAAAAAACGCTTACATAACATATGAACCTTATTTCTGTAGAAGCACTAGCATTTTAATGGAGCGAAGGTCGGTCTACAAAACCCTGCGAAATAAACGCTTTTAGCGGGAAACCACGTCTTTTGATAAACCGTCGACGATGTGTGAATAAATTATCTTCCTTTACACCTACACGTATTTCTAGACAGCAATGTCTACGTAATCTGTGTAGTGTCGTGATTTTACGTAGCGCCAGCAACACGTTGTTCTATCAAAACTATTTCCAATAGAGTTAAGTCAAATAGAAGTTTCCGTCCGAGCACATATTCCTTGATTTTTTTTAAAAACAATTTTTTATTGAATAAAATGATATGATAATGCGATGGGACCATATGAGTACTTAATAAAATTGTATGAAATAAGATTCAAGAAAAAACATTTACATAAATTATATTATAAATACTGAGATGCGATTTCTATTTGCCACGAATGATTTAGTCCGGCTCGAGTGCTTAACGGACTGTTTATCTCGTAAGAGACACGACAAATCGTCTACAAAAATCTAATGTCTTTTTTTTTTGTTGTTTTACTTTTTAGTACCTAATGGTAAAATAAGTATTTCCCCTTTTGGGTCTAGTTACCAAAAGCATCGGTTTAATTGGAGCAAGGTCGAATTCACTGCGACCACCGCACCGTGGGCGACTTTCTTACTAAAAATCAATATAGTGGTCACATCGCTTGCCGGCTATCGTGAACAACACTAAAAGCCGTTTGCGTGATGCAAGTTATTTGACATTGAATCATCGGCAAACTTTTACATGAAGGACAATAAACACATAGAAGACAGAACTTTGAATTTATAATAATTGCCTGTGTTCTGTACAGTTGTAATACAAAAGTTTTAAGTTCGGCTGATATAATAGTACATTACGATACAAGGATCGTAGGTGGCAAATCACAAACGAGGTGACTTTTGTAAGCCCGAGCCGAAGGTGAGGATTTATAATGTCACGAGTTTGTTATAAAACCTAAGATCCGTGTGTTGTACGACGTTTTTCAATACACTTATAAGAAAATAGGTAACGCAACATGAAAAACAATGCAAATTCCACAAAATTAGCGCCAATCAGGTACTAAAAATTTAAAATTGATTAAAATTGGTTTCCTTTCTAAAATATTATTGAAAAAAGGCACTTGCGAACATTCAGCCTCTACTACATTCGATTATCATTAATCGATTCTTCGTTAAATCTAGATAATTTTATTTTTATTATTAAAATGATACTGCCTTATAATATTTTTCATACATAATTAGTAGAAATAAAAAAATATAAATGCATTTTTCTTTGTAAGAATCGATTCAATTTATTTTTTGATATTCGATTGTTTCTGGCTGGATATATTTATATTAGAACTTGTAGAAATAAAAAAAAATTGTAATGAAAATCTGACTTGTTTGGTAAATCGCATTACTCACTGTACGTACAATTTACTTACTGCCGTCGTAAGTTAAATTTTCGAGCAAGGTGCATTGAAAAATGAATAAAAAACGTACCACCTCAAGTTGAATCAGCTTGTTGGAAATGTACTAGACTATAACGCAGTAAAACAGATGGGTATAGACAGCATAGAGTCATTATCCCTACTGGTGTTGTATCAGCGCAGGTGTCGGTGTATTGACTTGCCTACAAAGAGACACGGGGGAAGTTTATAACGCACTCAATTGGCCCTGATTCCCGCAGTCATGCTCTATTTCAAATATTTTTTTAAGTCGAATGTTTTATTCCCGTTCTAACGCGACCATAAAGTTTAAACTTGATGTTGAAGCTCTAATTTTACAATGTCCGTTCATCTCTTAATTATTTTATTTGTAACGAAAATCACTGTACTCTTTAAAGGCGAAAAGTACGGACGAACTTAAATTAAGGATTAGAGTATGACATTCTGAATTAGCCCCATTATGTTTTATTTTCCCATAGTTCACTGTCCGCTGGTAAATAGTCACAGAATTAATATAGTACCACCGTAAAATAGTGCAAGAATGACCTTACTCAACTTAATTGAAGCTGTTATTAGCACGTTTTGATCCAGTGTCAGACATAAAGTTATGAATTTGATGGACAAAGCATTTATAGTAAAACAACAAATTCGTGAAATTGCAGTACATTTCTTAACGTACAACGAACTTAGTTTTGCGTGACTAAAATATTTTTAACTTTCCGGATCAACAGAAGCATAATTTAGTTGAATACAATTTTATTTTTTCTAATGCAATTATTTCGTATACTAAAATCCTATATATAATTATTGGGTGGGAGTCGTGGGACACAGTAAGTAAAAAATTTATTGAAATTACATGATTATGAATATTACTCTATCTGCAATAAACAGTATTAGGAGACAAGAAAGTTCAACATCCACCACCATGGTAACAATAAGCATTTAGTAGTACGTTAAAATGTTCTTTTCTAACAGAAAGTTCACTTACCGAAAGTCCAGGATTACATCCCGAAGTGATGGAATTCTTTCTGAATTTGGGAATGCAGATCTGCATTGAACTCTTCCCGGCTTCAGGGGGTCCAGCGCAGCCATATTCATCGCTCCTATCGTTCCTCGTCAAGTTGATGTTGTTGGTATTATTCACTTTGACCAGGATATTGCAGGTCTGGGAGGCTATTTGGAATAGCCCTTCCTCTAGGTTTCGTTTGTTGTGGTACTGTCTGTTAAAACGTATGTAGTCCCACCAGGAGGGCATGTTTCGCGGGAGTAGTCGGTTGGAAGTTCGCGCGCGGTGTGATGGCGGGAAAGTCGCGTGGCGGCGCGGCGGCGGCGGCGTGCGGTCGCGTCGCGTCGTCCCCTACAAGTGTTAGCTTCTGCCTAAGTAAGCGCGGACTTGCGCGTTCAAAGTTAGTTTCTCTGCTTCGTACATTGTTGGCAGAGTGAGTCAGTTACATGGTTAGGCTGAAAAGTTGTGGTTAAGTTGGTTTAAGGTAAATTATTGAATTAGATCACCTGAGGGTATTATAATTGGGGGTTGATGATAAGTTGTTTTTTTACGAGTATTATCATGAAATATTTTTAAGATTCTAGAATTGAAAAGTTATTAAAACATCCACACCACCACACTCCTAGACACCTGTCTAGGGTCTAGGACCAAAGACATTAAAAATATAAAAATAATTAAAGTTATATTCATAGTCGTCTTTCAACATAAAAACCTAGGAAGGTACTTACTTTATCAACCAGCAAAAAGATATTTTAATCATGTACTTTTTTGCAATTTACTGCTTCAAGGATATGCACGTAATTATTGAGTGGGCAGGTCAAGCAGGTAAGAATAATTCTTATATGCAACATGACATAAAAAAACGGGTCGAAATAAAAAATGCACAACAATGGCCATGTTTCACGATACATTACTAAAACGCGAACACGTGCGTGACTGAGACCTATGTGAATACTTCAGAGAGTAGGTGCCTGCACGTTACAAGGCTAGACGGGCCGTCTAGTCCAAGTCTCTAGGGGTAGTTCCATTCCAAGACGTGGCTATTAGATTAGGAAAAAAATACTTCATTCAAGTGCAAACTTTTTTCGACGCTAGTTTTCCTTTTATCGATATTGGTAAGGTTTAAAAAGATCGTCCGTATAATCTATATCACAATACAATAACACAAAAAAAACATGGATTAAAAACTAAGTTTAATCATTGCTACGATATGTCTACGGTCGTAGCGTTGTCGTAGCAATGATGACTGTGACGATCTTTTTAATCCCTGTTTCGTGGGAATAATTGGCCAAAGGGGAAATGTTATCTAAGTACCAAAATTAAATATGCGCACTAATCAAAACAGCCCAGTACATATAGCTAAAATGAAAACTATGGATCATCTTGCGTTGAAATTGTTATTTGGTAAGTGAGCACTGATCTCGCATTAAATATTACTAGTAAATATAAGAATAAATATAATTTAATAACAAAGAATATTATATTTTAATTAACGCGAAATATTTGGGTACTTATTTAAAAATAAAACCACTCAAATCCTGAAAATGTTGTATATTTATCTATAAGATAATTTCTGAAGACATGCATACCAGTATTTATAAAACAGTATTGTAATTGTACGTATCTATTGAGATAAGCATTTTTAAAATGGTTTGTAATCAATCATTTATGAGCTTTTAACACATAAATAATAATAAATATTGTAATATAATATATTATGACACAACCTTTCCAATAAAGGAATAATATAAATTATATTTTTTATTAACTTGTCTACATAATAATGTTTATTTTTAATCTTAAAACAAAATAAGAAAAATAATATACACTATTATATACATAGTTATTTTTTAATTGAATTTGAACAAAGTTGTCTACTCTAATATGATTTTTACTTAATTTATGTATTACACTTTCAATTCAACTATAAATTAACAATTTATGAAAGCACCGAAGTTATTTAAGAACTTAAATAAGTAAATGATACATATAAATACTTGTTTCAAAGAAGTATCAAATGTGTTCAGCGGTTTATGAAATGGACTAAATATAGTAATTTTCGTTTAAAATCTTAATTTTAATAATTGAGCCTCACATAGCTAAAATTTTATACTA
Organism: Carpatolechia fugitivella; assembly: GCA_951230895.1. Lineage (NCBI taxonomy): Eukaryota > Metazoa > Arthropoda > Insecta > Lepidoptera > Gelechiidae > Carpatolechia > Carpatolechia fugitivella. The sequence goes on along the minus strand of OX579659.1, from coordinate 10,371,317 downwards.
AAAAAATAACAGTACCATGCGGCGACGACTAGAAAAAAATCTCGAAAAACAATAAATATTCGAAATGTTTGCAAAAAGAAAGCTATTTAATAAATCACAGATAATAATATAGGTCTTAAGAAATCAGTTCTTATAGCGCGATTCTCGACAGGTAGATAAATCGAAAATAATATCTAAAAATTAATTCTATCTAACAAGTAACAAATTCGGAATGTTGGAATAAAAAATATTTATTTTTATGGAAGTAACGTTATATAATCTGGGAAATATACCTACTTTAAACCAGGCACACTATGAGCGCTAACAAAAATAAAATTTGTACTTTATCTTCGTTTTCTTTAATAAGAAATAATGCCTTTAAATTATTATCAAGAATCATACTGTAATTTACAAAAAATAATGCATGAGTATTTAAACATTATCACTTTAAACTACGCGTTTCTAATAGTAATCTTATACAATTCCATAATTCTCAATAGATACACTAAGTCTCGTAAAAACTACTTTAAAATTTCATACAAATCGCTAAATGTAATATTTGGATTAAAAAATTGGGTAAAAATTCGAGTATGTGGCAGTATTCAACTTATTGTAGGTACGTTTAAAATGGTCGTTACATACAGCTTCTACTAAAATCCTATTATACCTATCGCATCGTAAGAATGCCTGTCTCTTTTGCACCCATTTGGTTTTCATATTTCCTGCCTGCTGTCAGGACGGCATTCTTACGATGCGATTACTATACTTTTTAAAATAGTTAAGTCTCATATGCCGTAAACACAAAATTACTAAAAAACTAAGTTTGTTCCTGGATAATTTTACTTTCGGAAAAAAATTATAGGGAAAAAGCAGTAAAATCGACTAGCATGTTTTGTGGTACCACCCACACCCACACAAACAAACAGTGCAAAAGTACCTGTCTAAAACGTCCGTCCGTTCTTCACTAAGTTTTACATATTAGTTTTAAATGAGGTGGTATTCATCTCTTATTCTCATCTTTTCTTAGAAAAAATAAAATGACGGAACAAATTTAGTTTCAGCTTAGTCGTGTGATTACAGAAATTGAGACTGAAGTTATTTCGGGTTTACAAAACGACTAAAGGCGGAACATTAGATTGAACCCGCGGCTGTGACGTCACAGGGATGGAGCACTGGCAACATAGACCCAGCTAACAACAAACAACAAGATAGCCGTTTGATCAAGTAATAAATTAGTTTCTCGTAAAGGTTTCACGTAACAGGGAAGTTATTTATTCTGCGATCGTTTGAATTCTTCGTTTTCTTAATCTATTATCTGTTTTGACTAGCGGTGTAGGTAGTTAGAGAAAGAGTTGTACGCGGGACTGAGTGAGTAGAGCGAGTCGCTCTGCTGCAGGTGATGAGACAGCGCGTAGGATAAGGACAACAATACAATACGTAGTTTATTCGAGTAAACGAGCGAGACCGGTGGCGACGTTCGGAGCCTATAATCGTTCGCGAGCCGTACTGAGCTAAAAGAGTTAAGAGTTACTGAGCTAAAAGAGTGAGCTAAAAGATCCGAATCGCTCTTCTCTTCAAAATGAGCTATATTTTCCATGACAAGTTTTGACTTAGACAGCTCTCTTTTTGAACATGTAACTATTTCACTTTACATATCTAGTTGGCGCCTAGAGCGATATTACCCTTGCGTCGCATAATTATGTGGATTCACTTAAATAGTCCGCCTGCAGTCTACTGTCTTAAAACTAGGTTCATATTTATTTTTTATGTAGTGTGTGCATGCTATATAGCTTTAGAACTATTTAAAATAAACAATGCTGTGCATTTCATAATACATAATCTAATTTTAATAGGAAGCTTGACTATTATTTTTACACTACTTTGGTGTCTTTTTATTTATGTAGATCGATTTGTTTTTAATAAAATTATCGTTATTTTGACTGTGATTACATGATAAAAATTCAAAACGTGGTGCATAAAAGAATAATATTTATTGCTTTTTAAAAACAAAAGGCGGAATTCATCTATGCCTGAGCCTAAAAATCACTTTTTCGAGACTCTTATTCCAGACTCTAACTCCTTTTCAAGAAACCTTAACATTTACACTTTTTTAATATTTACGATAGTTAAGGGGTTATTGACTTTTCAAATAAATAACAAAATAAACTACCAATAATATTTGAGAAGAATTGGATGTTCTTTTACTTGAAAAATGAGACAACTCTTACCTGCAGTCAAATAAGGTGCATCATTGAACAACGTCAAACAATACGAAATATAATGGTGTGTCATGTTAAGCCGTGGGCATTGGCAAACTTTGATAAACCAACGGTGCATGGCACGTTCATGTTTACTTATATGCGCAATAGGGGATCGGACTTGTTTTTTTTTTATTTTATAAATCCAAACTTCTTAGTTTCTGCTATCGAACACTAAAATAATTTTTGCTCTATCTTTAAAATTGACCGAGTTATAAAGGTTTGAAATTCAATATTGAAACTTTAATAAATCACTGTAAATTCCTTTTTCAACCGATTCTGTTTTTTTCTTCGCGAATCGTCTGCTACTGATCTATATTTTAAAAATAATTCATAAAATATGGTAAATTCATAAAATATGGTGAACAGGCCGATCACCTATTAGGCACAATACTACTGGGGGGCTTTTGTTTATCTACCTCAAATAAATAAATAATCAGATGTTTTTATTACCATAATTTGATTTTGCTGCGTTTCTTTTATTATTTCTAAAGCATTCATGCAGTATTTGTATTTATAATATAACAATAGAATGAGAAACTTTTAATTTGGACGCTTTTTGAATCGCATCTAGTATTCGTTGTGATTAAATGCTCCTACACACTATGCGGTGCGGGAAAGGCAACTCTTTATAATATGTTTTTGCAAATTAAAATCATTCGTGACGCTTCTGTGGGCTTTAGTTTAGGGTTTATGGACTGTGTAGGTAGGTATTGCACCTTTTCACAAGCCCATATTTCAATTAAGATTAATTTTGTTAGTGGTTCACAATAAGAGTCGCGATAATTATTTTGACAGTTTCGAATATCACTTTTTTTATAAACACGAAGAAATAGTATTTGAAACAACTGCAACATGAATGATAATGCGCGGCTCTCAGCATGCCTTTCACTGCAATGTATGTTTCTGTAGGCATAGTGCGTAGGAGGCTTAAGAATCTTCAGCGTAGCGCCGATCGTATTATCTACTTCAACTACCGTTTACTAGTGTACTTATCAGGGTTCCTTATTGTGGCCGTTGTTGTGGAAGGTGAGGGTTCCGTTGGGCATCGCGGGTGCTCCCAGGAAAGACGTGAAGGTGGTGTCGCGAGACATGGGCGGCTCCAGACCCTCGATCGGGATGCAGTCCAAGGTCGGCACCGTGTACTCCCTGAACAACAATAGGGTATGGTTAAAACGTGGCAGGCAAAGAATAATCGTTGCGAATTTCCACGGAAAAAACGCAGCGGTAGAATTGATGTCGCTTTTAGGGAGACGTCTTTTATAGGGAGCTGTTGCTAATAAAGTGGCGATTGGTAATATACCGGCGCAGTTTACAGGAGATACGTACATGGAGACGTTATCCTGCGACTGCACGGAGTCGTGCACGAGCTGCGGGAGGCGCGCGGGGGGCGAGGCGGGGGGCGCGCGCGGCGCGGGGGGCGCGGTGCCGCGCGCGCTGAACAGGAACACGCCCACCATCGCCAGCCAGTACGATAAGAAGTATAGCGCGTGGAACTGGAGACAAACAGCTGTTGTGTTATTGTCATAGTTGGTAGTTTTGTCTATGGAATTGTACAACTTTTCAAAGGTCTCAAATAAATTTTATGTAATCTGACTCAGTCAGCTGAATAGTTTGTAACTAAAATATAATTGAAATTCTCGAGAAGTTCAAAACGGAGAGAAGGACAATACTTGATTTTCTCGAATTGAACCCAAAAGGTGTTAATATTTTATAATATAAGCTAATAATGAATAAAAGTATTAATTAAAGAAAACATGATGTACAGCATTGTTATTAATACATACCTTAAACTGAAAGATGTACATGCCAGCGATGACAGTATAATAATCAGCTGAGAGGAAGGAAAGATGTAGTAATATTGCCCCAGCATCCCTTAGCATAAAACTTTGCAGTATCTGGAATATTGTCTGCACTGAACAGTAGCTTCCTAGCTGTATGATTGTGTCCAGTTCGTACCAGTTAAAGGTCATAAGTTCACCGAATTCAAGAAAGAATGTTTGAGTGCAGGCAACTATGCTGCCAATCAAGCCGAGTATGGCCAAGTATTGGGAACAGGAGACAGTTTTGAGCATCATGTCTTCGAGAACTGTGACAGTTGAGAATAGAAGAGAACCCCCCAGACATAGCATGTCACCAACTAGCTGGTTTTTACCTGAAATAAGGATTTTATTAATTGTAATATACATGATTGTGCTTTTTGTTATTAATTCTGTTTTGAAACAGTCTTGCTGTTTATTAAGAAATAATTTTAAAGATCTTTAGATGATTATTCTTCCCTGGCTTAAGTTTAAAGGTTTAGTACATAGAGTAAAATGCTATACAACAGCTTATTATTTTATTGCTGTCTAGTATTCTATTTCTATATGTACCATCTGTAGGGGCCCCTTCAACGTCCGCCCAGACCACACAAACAACGGCCATGAGCCCAAGGGTTGCCCCAGCGACATGGGCGACGCCGAGCCTCTGTCCGCGCCACGCGCCTCCCACCAGCGCTGCGCCCACTCCGCTGCAAGCCAGCAGTTGTCAGCTCAGCACCGAAGTGAACCGCTGGGACAGCACCAACAACCAGTTGGCTTCAACGTCCAGGATACACGCGATGATAAGCACATACCACCTTCTGTAAGACAAAATGGATTTGTGTAAAAAAGTGCTTATAAAAAGATTCACTCAATATTGGATTCTCAGTTTCAACTGTTTGATTACATAAGTAATCATTATAAAATGGTAATATGAATTGTATTAAAATCAATCCAAAACAGTTTTCAGCTGACTGCAAACTTTTACAATGTTAACACAACCTAAATGTAGGTACCTAAATACACTAGTTTATTACCTTACCCAATGTTTAAATACTTAAAAAAGAGTAAGCTAAGTGAAGCCCGTCACAGACGGAGGAATATATATATTATAGCACGAGGCAGCCAGCTCTCTCATCACCATACACTTTGAGTGCAAAGCGGGGGTCAAGCAGAATGGCCGGTCACTGATTGATTCGCCATTAATGGCGACGAGAGAGCTGGCTGCCTTGTGCTATAATATATATTATAGCTGCCGTGTGCGATGCCCTTTAGTGTTGTTGTAAAAGTTAAGATTATAAACTTCCAACCGTATAAGCATTTCCCCAAGGTAGGCTACCTCAAGCTCTGTACAAGTATACCTATCGCATCGTAAGAAAGCCATGCTGACACATACAAATTTTCTTCTGTCTCTTTTGCACCCATTTCGATTTCAAATTTCCTGCCTGCTGTCAGGACGGCATTCTTACGATGCGATTACTATAATACAACTAGTCACTCGCTCATCAGAGTAACCTTCAGAAGTACACCTCAAAAAGTGAATATGTGAAAGGATGTAACAGATTTTCACGCGGTGGTCACTAATAGATACTTCGTGTAGGTATCAAAGACCTAAAATTATTTTTATTACTTACTTAGTCAATTTCTTCACATCATTGCATAATAAAGTCGGCGAAAATAACGCGAATAGAACTAAATAGGGGACAATAAGCTGCCCTGTGATAGGAAACTGCCAAGTTGCGCTCTGCAGTAGGGTGGTCAAAATACATTTGCCACTCAGCAGTAGGGACAGAACTTGACCCAACAGGATACTTCTCCACACATTCCTGTAAATTATCATAAAAAACTTTAGGGTATAATCTTTACATGACGAATAGAACACAAGAAAATATGATACTAGCCATCGCCCAAGTTCCGAAAAGTAGGATTCCACTTTATCACTGAAACTTTCGTTATCCATGTTTCTTGTGACCACGAAGCTGTAGGTTTAAGTGGAATATGTGATAAACAGGGTGAATTTCTTGAGGCATATCAAATAATCAAGACATTTTGCCACTATTCTCCAAAAACTGGGCTGGGAAGCAAAACAAAAATTGACAACATTATTTTCGTTCTGAAATATTACTTATTTTTTTCTAAACGAAATAATAGCGCTGAACTCAACGCTAAGTCGATCGATTTTATCGATAAGCTGCGGGAGTGAGATACCGAATATCCCTGCGTTCCGAGACGCGCTGAAATCGATTTAAGCGCACTCAAAGTGCGTACCGAATTACTGTCAGCCAGCAGGCGAAACCCACGAAGTATTATATTCCGTGGCGAAACCCATACATTCTTTTAGTTTACTGATCGCTCTGACGGGCTGACTGTTTGTTTGATTCGGAACACGGAATTATATTCTTTCTTTCCGTCATGTTGTCCCTATTGACAGAACTGTCATTATTTCTACAAGGCTCAAGAAGCCATTGAAAAAAAAAACTATAGCTGCTTTTGCTTGCATGTACCAAACATAACCTTAAATCTTCTTTTAGCTAAAACACTGAAGTTAATTTTATATTAAATTTCATCATAAAATTGACTAGAAGGCGTCCCAGCCCTGAAGGCGACCCTCTGACCAGAATATCAATCTAAAGATTTCAGCGATGGGTGACGGTAATATCACAATATCTTATTTCTCCCCAAATATTTAGTATTAACGGCCCGACCGCGGCTACGCTCGCGTTATGTAAAATTTTTCCCGTGGGAATAAGACTTTTTCCCGTAAAATCCAGGGTACAAACCATCTCCATTCCAAATTTCATCCAAATCCGTTCAGTAGTTTAGGTGTGAAAATGGAACAAACATCCAAATATATTTTTACATAATATTAGTGTGATTGTTTTTGTTCATGTTATTTAGCTTACGAAGTTTTTACAGAGGATGTGATCCGTAGGAGATTACTCATCGACGGAGACGGGACCGGTGATGACAGGAGACTCAATGTTCTATTGAAAACGCTCATAAAATGGTGTAATAGTTCTGATGAAAAACCAGAGGAAAGGTGATAAATTTTACTGACACTTTTTGTTATTGATACTAATGCTTTTCTTTGATATACATAATACCTATAGCATACTAATTTTGCAATGTTTTCAGCAAATCAACACATGACCGAATGCTGGCCCAACTTGCACAGTGTGAATTTGCTGTTACTAAATCACAACTAGCATCTGAAATGATGGCTGCCGAGCTGAAAAGTTACGAAGCACTTTCCCAGATACTCGAAACTGGGATTGAAGTAGCTAAGGGTAACATAGAAAAAAGTAAGGCAGATTTAGCCCAAGCAAAAACTGTTCGCAAGAATCGCATTGAATATGATGTACTTGCTAAAGTAATAAGCGAACAGCCAGACAGAAAAGAAACTTTAGACCGCCTAGGCACTTTGAAGACTGAGCTAGGAAACTTGGAAGCTACAAAACAGCAGCTTGAAAGCAAGTTGTCTTTAAGAAAGAAGCAATTCCATGTTCTGGTTACATCTATACATCAACTCCAGGTACTGCTGGATGAACCAGATGACACTGAATCTATATCTGATGATGTTGAAATGAAAGAAGTAAGCAATGAAGCAAGCTAGTGCTTGTTTTGAAATGCCTGCTTCTGGTTATATTAAGTATCCATCTGACTGTATTTTCTTTGTATTTAAGTTACAAGTGTAAGTTGATTAGTGTTTCAAATAAAATTGAACAGATTAATTTTTCATACAACCTACTGTTATTTAATAAAAATATGAGCTCCTTCATGTAAGAGGGGTTCTCAAAAAAGGATTACCCAAAAATTATTGTCCTGAATCTTATCTTGATTAGCTAAGCATCCAATAAGCCCAGGTTAAAAATAATAATACAAAATAAGTTTTTATGATCCCTTTATTTATGTATTGATATTGCAAAAGCTTCAGCATGAAACATGGAAAACTTAATTTTATTCTTGGAGCAATTTGTGCAACCACAAATAATATTGAGCTTGAAGGGATAAGATAATGTAACATAAATATTATGTAAATAAATTTTATATTGCAATCTTAGAGAAAGTCTTGTTAATCTTATTTTGGAGGCTTGGGATTGTATTTTAACTAAAATAGAACCAGTAAGAACAAGACTGGATATTTTATTTCTTAGAATTTGAAGGCAAGTAAGCCTACCAAATGCTACAGGGATCTACAAGGTGGCATAGATTAAAAATTAACATAGAATAGTAGTTCACTGAAAATTAAATCTTTGTGTACAAAAGTAAAACTCTTCGTCCAACCACTCTGTAGGTACCATATTGACCATATTGTTACATCTTTACATCTAAAACTGAAACAGGTGAGCCAAACAGATTTCCATTCTAGAAAGCGCGATAAATATATTCTGCTTTCGAAACAGCAACTTCTTGGTGTATCTGTCACAAGTTCGTAGAATGTCACAAAAATACTTTAAGATATATTTACAAATAAGTTTAAGTCTAAGTTTCGTCTTCGCTCGCGGAGACTGACTTCCTGGAGACGGGCGTGTCGGGGCGCGAGCCGGCGCGGGAGCCCGAGCCGGAGCGAGAGCCCGAGCGGCTGCGGGACCCGCTCTTGGAACGGGACCGGGACCTGCTTTTGGAACGGGACCGGGATTTAGAGCGGGACTTGCTCTTTGACCTGTGGAATAAAATAAAAAAAGAATGTAGCATTTTTTAGCTCAGTTTTTTTACCAATGAGTAAACTAAACAAATTTTGAGTAGGCAATAGGGTTAGGCATAAATATCTATTTCTAATTCAAATTATTTTATAGCATGTCATAAACAGGAACACATAACTTACAGCCTATAACTACTATAGGGCTAATCTCGATGTCACTCTCATCTAATTTTAAATCCGCTATCCTTTTCGTTTTAATTGTCTATGAAAGAGAGGAGATCAATTCAGACGAACGAATGAACGAATGAATGAATGAATGAATGGTAACCTAAATAAGGGCGTAGCTGTCGAAAGGACAGATGAATTAAAGTGAAATCGAGAATTGCTGTCAAACGCTCTGGGGCCCGTTTCACGAAGTTACAAGTTACAGAATACAAGTACAATTCGATGTACATTGCGTTGACAATAAAATAAAACGATAAGGACTTACAGTTTAGGTGAATTGGCTACGCAATGAATATCAAATTGTAACTTGTTACTAGTAAATTTTTGCTTCGTAAAACGGGGCCCTGGAGCTGGAGGAGCATGACAACTAAGAGTAATTTATACTAAGTAGCTTCAAAAATTATTAATAAGAACTTACCTGGATCTAGACCGACTCTTAGATCTGGACCCGCTCTTTGACCTCGAACGGCTTTTTGATCTTGAACGGCTCTTCGACTTGGACCTACTTTTAGATCTGCTCTTGGACCGAGATCGAGACTTGCTCTTAGATCGAGATCGGGATCGGCTCTTTGACCGAGATCGGGACCGGGACCCGCTCTTCGAACGAGACCTGCTCTTGGACCTCGAACGGCTCTTGGCTGAACCAGACCGAGAACGACTGCGTGATTTTGATCTGAAATTAAAGAGAAAAAAATATAAATTATTATTTGTGGGACATGTTCAGGCTGGTCATAAAACATTAATTTGATAGGCAAATCGAAAAGTATTCGTTTTTATCGGGCCCGTAGATACTTGAAGGTTGAAAATAATAATAACAGTCACAATTTTCTCCAAAATTTTCTGCTATTTAGCGAATGATGTGATCAGTACTCAAAAGTCTCTTTCCCTCATATTCATATTGTAGTATTGTTATTTGACAACACTAAGCTTGATATTTTTATTTATTTATAAATTGTTTAAATTGTATTTTAAAATTTTGCTAAAACAAAACTTCAAAACCAGACTTGAAGTTTAGGTTTCCCGTTACTGTCAAGTGAGATTTTTAATTTATACAATTACGAGTAATTAACTCACCGATCGCTATCCGAAGCCGACATTATCCTCTTGCGTCCTTTAGCCTTCTTCGGACTGCCGCTGCCACTGCGACTGCGGCTGCGACTACTTCCGCTTCTGCTTCCGCTCCTGCTCTTGCTTCCGCTTCTGTTCCTCGAGCGCCCGCGGCGGCCTCGCGCCTTGCCGGAAGCGTCTGAATCGCTTTCGGAAGTGGAAATGGTTGCTTTGGACACGATCTTGGCCCGTTGTTTGGCGCTGAGCTTTTCTTCGGCGGCCTTTGCTTTGGCGCGCTCGCGACGACCGATGCCTTTCTCTCCCTGGTAAAGTAAATGAGACGTTACAAGAACAAAAACTTGCTTAGACAATGGTGTCAATTCCAGCAGAGCGAAACTAATATAAAATTACAAGACTAATATAACATTTAAATATTATATTAGTCTTGTCACCCACACCCACAACCCACGACCATGAAAAAGGACGGGAGATTGTCGGCTCTTTTGAACGTCAAATTTTATGTCACAAACGTCAATTTTAAGCAGGATCCTAAAACAAGCCGTTTAAAATTACATGGCACACGTCAAAACTTGACATTTGCGCTATAAAATTTGGCGCTCACAATGGTTGACAATCTCCTGTCCTTTTTCATCGTCGTGGGTCAGAAAGTGACAAGACTAAGATAAAATTTAAATTTAGTTTCACAGCGGGAATCGACACCAATGTTGTTTGTTTGCAGTTGTGCCTTTAATCTTTCCAACAGTTCAAGGAAATGTATGTTAGGTATATACCTGGGCTGATTGATAACTGGCCGAAACGACGAACTTAAAAAAATGATACGCAAAAAAAATATATTACATTATATTTTGGCATCTTTTTGAAAATAGAACGCCAAATTTGAATTTAATCGAACTGGTGGAATTTGTTTGATAGGACGTAGAACTTTCTCTGTCGTAAATTTTCTTAACAATGGAAAGAAACGAAATTCGTGCGGTGATAAAGTTTTACGTTTTAAAACAGAAAACAGCAACCCAGATTAAAACCAAGCTAGACACTTAGACAGTGTTTTAGGTAATTCTGCTCCTGCATTGAGTACAATTCACACCTGGGTAACTGATTTTAAACGTGCAAGACAGAGCTGCGAAGACGCCCACAGGTCTGGCCGTCCAAATGAAGTCACGAATCCGGACATGATCAAAAAAATTCTCAAAATTGTATTGAATGATCGGCGCTTGAAGTTGCGAGAGATAGCAGAGATGGTGAGCTTTTCATCTGAACGCGTTTTTAATATTTTGCACCAACATTTGGGAATGAAAAAGCTTTGCGCGCGATGGGTGCCGCGTTTGCTCACTGTTGACCAAAAGCAACGTCGAGTGGACGATTCATCGGAGTGTTTGGCGCTGTTTAACCGAGATCCTAACGAGTTTTCGCGGCGTTATGTAACAGTCGATGAAACCTGGATACATCATTATACTCCCGAGACAAAAGAACAATCTAAGCAGTGGACTGAGAGCGGAAGACCTGCGCCGAAGAAAGCAAAAACGGTTTTGTCGGCCGGCAAAGTGATGGCGACTGTTTTTTGGGATGCTCGAGGGATTATTTTAGTGGATTATCTGCAAAAAGGAAAAACAATAAATGGAGAGTACTACGCAAGCTTGCTGCAAAAATTAAGTGAAGAAATCCAGAAAAAACGACCACATTTGGCCAAGAAAAAAGTTTTGTTCCACCATGACAACGCACCTGCACACACGTCAATGGTTGCAGTCGCCAAACTCCATGAATTGCGGTTCGAATTGCTACCGCATCCACCCTATTCCCCGGATCTGGCCCCGTGTGACTTCCACTTATTCCCAAACCTGAAGAAATGGTTAGGTGGCCAGAGATTTTCATCAAATGAAGAAGTCATTGTTGCCGTGGACGAGTATTTTGAGGGGTTGGAGAAAACATTTTATCAAACTGGTGTAACGGCATTGGAGAAGCGCTGGACTAAATGCATCGAGGTAGAAGGAAACTACGTTGAGAAATAAATTTATTTTAAATAGATTTTTAAAGTTTTTCTTTGTTGTTTCGGAAACTTATCAATCAGCCCTCGTATATGTATATTATAACCCATGCAGATAAAGAATAGATATGAAAATGGCGGCGGGTACTTATGGTACGGTTGGCAAAACAAGTTCTCAAAAATCGATTTTTATTTTTCCTACTGACTTTTTGTTATTAATTATTCTTTTTTATTATTATGATTTAAAACGGGACGGGACGGGTTTATTATTATTATTAATTAATGATACTAATAATAATGCCAAAAAATATTAATAAAATAAAAAAGAAGCAAGGGCATGATAGGAAATTGATATTTTCATTAATTTATTTTCGAAGTCTCCTGAAGGTTAAATCGATGTAGCGGGATTCAGTTAAGCCCGCTGAACCTCCCCACATGCTCAGTTTCTTCCGATCGATTCCAATTGTTTATAAATCCAATCCCTGATTATTATCATTATTTTTTTGCATCGCGTACTTCACTGTGTGAGTATAGACAGCGATAGATTGTGAGCGAGATAGCATGCGAGTGGACGCCATTTTCATATCTATTCTTTATCTGCATGGGTTATGCATATTTATATTATTTATCCGTTTATGCCTTGGAAAACAGCTTTTGCCGTCAAGGCCATTGAGGATTGGCTTTTATATTTTTGGCAACATCCTAGGCCTGGACCTTGGTCCGATATCTCAAGTAGGCGCCTTTTGTCTAACATTTTTAGGGGTGCAAGTGTTACGTATGAATTAAGGAAATGACTTAAAAAACAGAGTACCAAGTCTTAAGAAAACCTTGCTTCTGTCTTGTTTGTGTGTCATAATCGTTTCTGCCTAGTTTACTTGTTTTTTTTACCAAATAGCGAGTTTGTTTGCATTGTCACAGTGTAGCAGGTTAGGAGAGGGATCGACGAGTGAGTTACCCGCTTGCGGCCTCGCTTGTTGGGCGGTCCGTCGCTGTCGCTGCCGGAGCGTCCCTCGCGGCGCTTGCGGGAGCGCGCCTTGCGATCTCCCTTGCGGTCCTTGCGCTGCTTCTGTTTGGGCTCGCGGCTGTAATGGGTAAAATAGATATATAAAGTTCTGTGATAAGGATGGAGAGGTATTTGTGTGTTTTATTTTTGGACAAAATACTTGAACCTATAATGACAGATTTGAACTCTTTACCAAAAGAAACACGTCATGAACTGTTAGACTGATGTAACCGCATTAAGCCCGCAAAAAAAAAACAAATATTAAGACGCTAGATCCAATAAGGTGTTAAAGATCCGAGGCGGCCCTGTACTTAATCCCTACATTTTGACTACAGTGTTAACGGCTTGTCTTAAATATTTAGGGATCTAGGCCTACCGTTTCCTGCAAAGTTAATCAAAATAAAAATCAGCCATGCACGTGTCGGGTCACACAGAATGTTGTAGGGTTACGTAGTTATTCAATACTACTTAGGTACCTGTTAAGGCAGTTAACATTCATCAAAATCGTCTATGATATTTGTACCGAATTTCTTACTAGTACAAGTACATTTTATAAGTTGATCTATAATTTGCTAACCTGTAAAGTTTACTTGATGTTGATAGTTTTCATTTTAAATTCATCATATGCGAATTTTTTCACATTTCCAAATTCAACGGTTTCGGTTGTAGGGGAGAGGGGCACATGACTCGAACAAAAATGAGCACTTTAAAACGAAATATTTCTGAATCGTACACTAGCATCGAAAAATGGATTTTGCAAACCCCCATTGTTTTTAAAAAAAACCTATCCAATGATACCTCACGCTAAGGGGTAGTTAAAAAAAAAATACTTTAAATGTACTAATGTACCAATAACTTTAAATGTACCAGTTTTTTTTTAGATTGGTTTACAGCTTTGTCGGCATGATTAATATTTAAAGGCTCTCTGAGCTATGCCGCGGACAGACAGGCAGACGGACATGGCGAAACTATAAGGGTTCCTTGTTTTCTACGGAACCCTCAAAATGAGTCTGTGTAAAATTTTTACGGCTTACCCTTTCTCCCTCGGTCTGTTACTATCGCTGCCTGAATCTGACACCGTCTTGAGGATACATTAGAAGTTTCTTTGCCCTCTTAAAAATACCATAATTACCAAAAGACAAGTACTTACCCTTCCTCCCTAGGTCTGTCACTGCCGCTGCCTGAATCTGACACATATTCGTCCCTCCTACGCCCCCGGCCTCCACCCTTAGACTTGCCCTCCAGCGGCATGTCGGCGAACAACATAGCATTCTTGGTCTTCTCCTTGAACTCTTGACGTTTCTGCAGCATTTCCACTGAGCTTTTCTGGTGTTCTTCCTCTCGACGACGGCGTTCTTCTTCCTGTGGAGTATTAGTAATAAGATAAGATAAATAACTAATAACCGCCGTGTGGTGACGGCAGAGTAGAATACATTTGTCACCAACCCCTACTCTTCCCGTGGGTGTCGTAAGAGGCGACTTAGGGACTACACATTGAACAGGGAACGGGCAGCAGCGCTCTCTGATACAGTAACCTTTTAATCTGCGATCTCCAACCCGCCTGCCAAGCGTGGAGATTATGGCAAAACCAAACACTTAAGTGGAGGAGGCTCATAGTCCAGCAGTGGACTGTACGGGCCGTTGATTTGATTTGAAATTATAATAATAGCCCTAATTCAGGGTAAACTCGAGCCCCTTGAAGGGGACTTTCGTGAGCTGTTGATGATGAATGAACTAATAAAAAAGTAGTTTATTTTTACTTTAACAATGTAAGTAGAACGTAATAAGCTGGATCGTTGATATGCAAAACAAAGCTAACATTTACTTAGATAGATAGATAGATAGATATAACGTTTATGTTTACGTTAACTTATTCTATGTTTGCGCCTCTCGATTTGACGTCTCGCTCTAGTGACGTGCCACTGCGCCTGTGAGAGCAGGTCGGCGCATTGCCGAGCTTCAGCCGCGCACAGTAGCTATGACGTCACTGTACAGTACCTGCTGTCTCCTGAAGGCCTCCCTCTGCTCGCGCTGTCGGTCGCGCAGTGTGACCTCCTCGTCGTGTTGCCGTCTCGCTCTAGTGACGTGCCACTGCGCCTGTGAGAGCAGGTCAGCGCATTGCCGAGCTTCAGCCGCGCACAGTAGCTATGACGTCACTGTACAGTACCTGCTGTCTCCTGAAGGCCTCTCTCTGCTCGCGCTGTCGGTCGCGCAGTGTGACCTCCTCGTCGTGTTGCCGTCTCGCTCTAGTGACGTGCCACTGCGCCTGTGAGAGCAGGTCGGCGCATTGCCGAGCTTCAGCCGCGCACAGTAGCTATGACGTCACCGTACAGTACCTGCTGTCTCCTGAAGGCCTCCCTCTGCTCGCGCTGTCGGTCGCGCAGTGTGACCTCCTCGTCGTGTTGCCGTCTCGCTCTAGTGACGTGCCACTGCGCCTGTGAGAGCAGGTCGGCGCATTGCCGAGCTTCAGCCGCGCACAGTAGCTATGACGTCACTGTACAGTACCTGCTGTCTCCTGAAGGCCTCCCTCTGCTCGCGCTGTCGGTCGCGCAGTGTGACCTCCTCGTCGTGTTGCCGTCTCGCTCTAGTGACGTGCCACTGCGCCTGTGAGAGCAGGTCAGCGCATTGCCGAGCTTCAGCCGCGCACAGTAGCTATGACGTCACTGTACAGTACCTGCTGTCTCCTGAAGGCCTCCCTCTGCTCGCGCTGTCGGTCGCGCAGTGTGACTTCCTCGTCGTGTTGCCGTCTCGCTCTAGTGACGTGCCACTGCGCCTGTGAGAGCAGGTCGGCGCATTGCCGAGCTTCAGCCGCGCACAGTAGCTATGACGTCACTGTACAGTACCTGCTGTCTCCTGAAGGCCTCCCTCTGCTCGCGCTGTCGGTCGCGCAGTGTGACCTCCTCGTCGTGTTGCCGTCTCGCTCTAGTGACGTGCCACTGCGCCTGTGAGAGCAGGTCGGCGCATTGCCGAGCTTCAGCCGCGCACAGTAGCTATGACGTCACTGTACAGTACCTGCTGTCTCCTGAAGGCCTCTCTCTGCTCGCGCTGTCGGTCGCGCAGTGTGACCTCCTCGTCGTGTTGCCGTCTCGCTCTAGTGACGTGCCACTGCGCCTGTGAGAGCAGGTCGGCGCATTGCCGAGCTTCAGCCGCGCACAGTAGCTATGACGTCACTGTACAGTACCTGCTGTCTCCTGAAGGCCTCTCTCTGCTCGCGCTGTCGGTCGCGCAGTGTGACCTCCTCGTCGTGTTGCCGTCTCGCTCTAGTGACGTGCCACTGCGCCTGTGAGAGCAGGTCGGCGCATTGCCGAGCTTCAGCCGCGCACAGTAGCTATGACGTCACTGTACAGTACCTGCTGTCTCCTGAAGGCCTCCCTCTGCTCGCGCTGTCGGTCGCGCAGTGTGACCTCCTCGTCGTGTTGCCGTCTCGCTCTAGTGACGTGCCACTGCGCCTGTGAGAGCAGGTCGGCGCATTGCCGAGCTTCAGCCGCGCACAGTAGCTATGACGTCACTGTACAGTACCTGCTGTCTCCTGAAGGCCTCCCTCTGCTCGCGCTGTCGGTCGCGCAGTGTGACCTCCTCGTCGTGTTGCCGTCTCGCTCTAGTGACGTGCCACTGCGCCTGTGAGAGCAGGTCGGCGCATTGCCGAGCTTCAGCCGCGCACAGTAGCTATGACGTCACTGTACAGTACCTGCTGTCTCCTGAAGGCCTCCCTCTGCTCGCGCTGTCGGTCGCGCAGTGTGACCTCCTCGTCGTGTTGCCGTCTCGCTCTAGTGACGTGCCACTGCGCCTGTGAGAGCAGGTCGGCGCATTGCCGAGCTTCAGCCGCGGCGGCTACTGGTTCGTACCGCGCCCTTTCCGCGCCTTCGCCGCCTTCAGCTGATGCGAGGCGTTGGAAGTACCTAAGAGCATAATTTTTAGTTAGGCACATTTACTATCAAAATTTAATATTACATTTTAAATCAAAGTTTCTACCAGCTTACGTTTGTCATCATCATCTCAGCCGAAAGACGTCCACAGCTGGACAAGGGTCTCTCCCGAGGATCTCCACAACGACCGAACGAGCTTATGTTGCCTTAGTACAATCATAGCAACTTGCAGCTTATGTCAGCCCAATACGACGTGACATCCATTGAAGACCATTCGTTATTAACATTATGAGTGGCCGGCCGAGTGTACTTCTTCTTCTTACTCTCTCGCGGTACTCTCCGAGCTCTTAAACACTTATTTCGCCCTAGTACTTTTGACTTACTTATGTGGAACTGATCATGAGCGGCCTTCAATACGTAAACTAATATCCTCGGTGCAAAGTAATATTTAGGAGCGCAACTTTCTAGCTCTTTATACTCATGTTGTCTTAGTATGTACTTATCACTTACCTATGTAAAATTTGCAGATCGTGAACAGCCACAACGTCCAATGATGATTTTTCGTTCAACACGTGAGCCGCTAATCTCCTTAGTGTAAGCTCAATATAGTAAAGCAATATCTAGGGGCGCCAATACTAATGTCGCCCTAGTACTTCTGACTTACCTACGTGTAACTTGCAGCTCGTGAACAGCCCTCTATACGACGTCCAATGAAGATCTTACGTCCTTCGACACATGAGCCGCTGATCTCCTCAGTGTAAACGCAGTATTGTATAGTAAAACAATATCCAGGGGCACAACTTTCTAGCTCTATAATTCTTCAACTTTCTAGCTTTCTAACTCATGTTGTCTTAGTACTTTTTACTTACTTATGTGAAACTTGCAGCTCATGAACAGCCCTCAATACGACATCCAATGAAGATCTTTCGTCCTTCAGCACGTAAGCCGCTAGTCTTCTCAGTGTAAGCGCAGTATTGTATAGCAAAGCGGTATCGTGTGGAGCCACTCTTCTTGCCCGCAGTAAGGCCGATCTTGCCGCTTGCGGTCTTCCAGCCAACCCGTGGGCGCGCGCTACCCACGTCAGCCATTCCACGTCGTGGTTCATCCGGAATTTACGGATGCAATTCTCATACTAGGAGGAAAGAAACAATGCCTTAAAAATATAACACTAAAGACAGTTGTAAGTAGATAGTTATGTTATAAAAAAAACCTAAAACATGTCACTTTTGCCTCTATATTTTGTAAGAATGAATGAATGAATGAATGAATGAAATATAAGACAAAGATGTTTCTGAGGTCTTAGTCATAGATAAGCTCAATTTATTTTATTCGGCATTATTTAATCACTATGCAATATTGTGCATCGAAGAGAAACCTGACAAAGTTAAATGCTTTCTCACAAAAAAAAAGAAACTAACATGTAAATACATTTAAAAATACCTTTAATAAACGACTTACTAATTTAAAACGCAGTCAACGGCAAGTCTCAAGTATCTGTTATTAAATAATAATATGTGATGTTTATTAAAATTATTATAGGGGATTGTCAAACTGATTTTCCAAAATAATTAAAGACCTCAAATGAAACAATCCAAGTTTGGCTTACCATCTGAATAGCGTTCAAGTACTGTTTCTGTTCGACGTAGATGTGCGCTATGTTCATCCACACGTCGGGGAAGTCGGCCGTCGCTTCGCGTACTTGCGCGAATATGTCACGTGCTTCGTTCACGCAACCCTGTAGGAAACGTTCCAAATTTTTTAATGTGAATACAAAATGGTGGTTTAAGGGTAATTCTTCGTTTGAATTTTTTTTATCATATCACCGAAACAAAACTAAAAAACTGACGTACTTTAAGACTGGCGTCGCTTTGTCCTTATAAGGCCCGGTTTCCACCAAAGCGGAGAGAAGATGTGTTTGAATAACCAATCAGATTTCGTTATTGAAGCTAAACGGAGAGGAGATGTGGATAGAACGAAATCTGATTGGTTATTCAAACACATCTCCTCTCCTCTCCGCTTTGGTGGGAACCGGGCCTAACCCACCCATGTCCCGCCGACACCCCCTATAACTCGCAGTACCGGCAATCGCTAGAGAAAGCGAGTTCTGCAGACAAGCGCACGTTTGGGCAAACGAAGTGTGGGACGCCCCCCGACGCGACGATCTGCGGAGAACGGCTGGCAGCTACTGGATGCGTGCAGCCGAGGCCAAGTGGCCGGCCTTGAGAGGCCTACGTCCAGCAGTTAACTGCTACAGGCTGAAATGATGATGATTATGACCCACCTTGAGCCAGCACGCAGCCGATGCCGTTGGCGGCCCAGATGTTCTTGGGGTCGGTGTAGAGCACTTGCTTGTACATGGCGAGGTCCTTATAACCTGCCGCTGCCCCGCTATAACCCGCCGCTGCCCCGTTATAATTCTCCGCTGCTCCACTATAACCCGCCGCTGCCACTATGACCCACCTTGTGAGCCAGAACGCAGCCGATGCCGTTGGCGGCCCAGATGTTCTTGGGGTCGGTGTAGAGCACTTGCTTGTACATGGCGAGGTCCTTATAACCTGCCGCTACCCCGCTATAACCCGCCGCTGCCCCGTTATAATTCTCCGCTGCTCCACTATAACCCGCCGCTGCCACTATGACCCACCTTGTGAGCCAGCACGCAGCCGATGCCGTTGGCGGCCCAGATGTTCTTGGGGTCGGTGTAGAGCACTTGCTTGTACATGGCGAGGTCCTTAAAACCTGCCGCTGCCCCGCTATAACCCGCCGCTGCCCCGTTATAATTCTCCGCTGCTCCACTATAACCCGCCGCTGCCACTATGACCCACCTTGTGAGCCAGCACGCAGCCGATGCCGTTGGCGGCCCAGATGTTCTTGGGGTCGGTGTAGAGCACTTGCTTGTACATGGCGAGGTCCTTAAAACCTGCCGCTGCCCCGCTATAACCCGCCGCTGCCCCGTTATAATTCTCCGCTGCTCCACTATAACCCGCCGCTGCCACTATGACCCACCTTGTGAGCCAGCACGCAGCCGATGCCGTTGGCGGCCCAGATGTTCTTGGGGTCGGTGTAGAGCACTTGCTTGTACATGGCGAGGTCCTTCAAACCTGCCGCTGCCCCGCTATAACCCGCCGCTGCTCCGTTATAATTCTCCGCTGCTCCACTATAACCCGCCGCTGCCACTATGACCCACCTTGTGAGCCAGCACGCAGCCGATGCCGTTGGCGGCCCAGATGTTCTTGGGGTCGGTGTAGAGCACTTGCTTGTACATGGCGAGGTCCTTAAAACCTGCCGCTGCCCCGCTATAACCCGCCGCTGCCCCGTTATAATTCTCCGCTGCTCCACTATAACCCGCCGCTGCCACTATGACCCACCTTGTGAGCCAGCACGCAGCCGATGCCGTTGGCGGCCCAGATGTTCTTGGGGTCGGTGTAGAGCACTTGCTTGTACATGGCGAGGTTCTTCAAACCTGCCGCTGCCCCGCTATAACCCGCCGCTGCCCCGTTATAATTCTCCGCTGCTCCACTATAACCCGCCGCTGCCACTATGACCCACCTTGTGAGCCAGCACGCAGCCGATGCCGTTGGCGGCCCAGATGTTCTTGGGGTCGGTGTAGAGCACTTGCTTGTACATGGCGAGGTCCTTCAAACCTGCCGCTGCCCCGCTATAACCCGCCGCTGCCCCGTTATAATTCTCCGCTGCTCCACTATAACCCGCCGCTGCCACTATGACCCACCTTGTGAGCCAGCACGCAGCCGATGCCGTTGGCGGCCCAGATGTTCTTGGGGTCGGTGTAGAGCACTTGCTTGTACATGGCGAGGTCCTTAAAACCTGCCGCTGCCCCGCTATAACCCGCCGCTGCCCCGTTATAATTCTCCGCTGCTCCACTATAACCCGCCGCTGCCACTATGACCCACCTTGTGAGCCAGCACGCAGCCGATGCCGTTGGCGGCCCAGATGTTCTTGGGGTCGGTGTAGAGCACTTGCTTGTACATGGCGAGCGCGCGATCTTGGTGTCGCTTCTCGCGGTCTTTCTCTCGGCAAGGTTGGTGCAGCGTTTGGAGCCACACGTTGCCTGCGGGGCGAAACGTTTAACTACATTTTTTTTGAGGTTTTAGCTACGTAGAAAACATTGCCAATAGCTTTTGTTTGCGGAACAGTGCGACCCATGAATGGACAGCAAGGTGGAAGGTGAAGTTAGTTGTATTTTTTGATCCCGTGTACAACAAACTTATAATTAAAAAAAAAATAGGACTATCAGAGAAACCCCACCTGAACAGGTCTATATTTACTTCGGAGTTCGTCAGACCTGCATCTGAATTCTATTAAGATAGTACTTAGTTCAGTCTAGACAGCAGTATCTTTCAGAATAGAAATGTTTTGGTGACCTATGCCAAGGTCAGTAGTCATGTTGAGACAACGATTTGGGGGACAACGGAAATAACCTAGTGACTGTGGTCTCATTGCGTCTCGGACCAACCACCCACTGGACACCGCATTCTGTATAGTTTACTAACAAACTGATTACGGAAAAGTTGCGGTGCGGGGGCGCGGGGAACACGTCGTGATTGGTTCATCTCGCTTACGCAACTTATTGACACGTCTCATAATTGGTCGAAACTGAAGTGAGCCGCGAGGTATTGGCCACCCAGAGATATTTATATATGCAAATGCACCTATGCGTTTCGGAGAGTAGCGCCCTGACATGTGGTGTCCAGTGGGTGGTTGGTCCGAGCATTGCGTGTTTTAAGATATCACACGACTCACCAAGAGCGATCAAGGAGTAAGCGTCGCTGGAAGTGGCGGGGTTCTGCAGTATCCGCTCGAACTTCTTCTGCCCCGGCCCCCACTCCTGCTGAGCTAGATGCAGGTTGCCTAGCAACGACCACGTGTCCGGGTGCTCCGTGTTTACTTTCAGAGCCTCCTTGAACCAGTCAGACGCTTCGTAGATCTGACCCTTGTCGCGGGCCATACAACCCAGTCTGCGAAGAGAGAAGAGTGTAAATATCGTCTATTTCCATGAGACCCCAAATGTCTATAGTGGCAAATGGGAATTTCAAAGTCCCCGAAATCTGCTGCTGCTATAAATTACCATGTGGAAAGGCTCAAATACTTTTGTTTAATATGACGACGACAGTTTATTTAGTATGCGTAACACTATTATGAGGATGATTTGTCTTAAACTAACTAAAAATCTCACACTAGTTCAAGCAATTACATCGAGTGTTTGGGTCGGTAAATATGATTACTGCAGCAGTGACCGATAGTGAATAGCGAATAAAAAGTGAGGAATTTTATGAACCTATAATACAAAGTGCATAAAAAATGAGTCTAACTTACCTTAAATAACAGTCAATATAATTAGGATGTTCCTTCAGGATGTCTTTGTACAGTTTCTCAGCCTTATTGTATATACAGAGTGCCTCGTTCAGCCGCGCCAGATTGTACATAGTAGTGACAGCGATCGAGTTGTAGTATTGAGCATCTAACGTCTCAGCATCAGCTTTCTCCCTGGACAGAAATGAAAATTTAAAGGAAACAAAAAACTACTAAAATCATTTGAAAACCGATACGCATCATGTAACGGCTAGACCGGATTGGCTCAGGAAAAGAAAACGGAAAAGTTGCATAAAAAATGGCTGAACTCAAGACAGGACAATGTACGTCGGATCAGTAAAACCAAACCAAAGGAGCCATTGAACTTTAGTTTTTTTTTAAAACGCAATTATTTCGTTTACGAAACAAGCATTGTTCATCTATCCACAGATGTAGCTTCGTAAGTAATAGGGGATCGGACTACTTTATTTTTACTTTATAAATCCAAACTTCTTAGTTTCTGCTATCGAACACAAAAATAATTTTTGCTCTATCTTTAAAATTGACCGAGTTATAAAGGTTTGAAATTCAAGATTAGACAGAGAGACACATACCCACTTGTGACGTCATTTGTTAGTAACGCCATATAATCTCCATATAAAAAATCGTTTTTGAAAGAGACAATTGAAACTTTAAGAAATCACTATAAATTCGTTTTTCAACCGATTCTGTATTTAACTTCGCGAATCATCTGCTACTAATCTATATTTTAAAAATAATTCATAAAATATGGTGAACAGTCCGATCCGCTATTGTGATAATATTCGTAAAGTCTACACCTGTTGAACTGCTTCATTTTATGGATTACCTATTTACCTGCTCTGCTCTTGATCACTATTCGAATTCAACTCGGAACCAAATCTGTATTCGAGTCTAGTAGTGGGAATAAGGAGTCTGTGTACATACCTCTCTAATGCTTCTTCAAGATATGTTTTGGCGTCATTCAGGTTTCCTAGCCTGTAGTGTAGGGCCGCAACGTTATTGAGTATTTCTGCTGGAATGTCTGCATTCACTTTCTCTTTAAGTATTTTCATTGCTGTACTGTATGCATTTAGCGAGCCCTGTAATCATATTTTAATCAAACCGTATTGTTAACATTTTTTTGTCACAAGCCACATTGTTCAAGAAAAGTAAGTAAAAAGATAGGCCTATTTTTATTTAATAAAAACCAGTATTATCTAGAACAGAACCTGAATGTTTTGCTCAAACTAACGCGAGTCTCCCAACGTATAGTGTATTCACTTGCTCGCAATATGCCTTTCAATCTTCCATTCCGCCCTTTCACGCGAGCAAGCAACAATCACATCAGTTTGAGCAGAGCAAGAATAAGTTAGTAATAACAAAACTGTGTTCTTTACCGGTAAGTCGTTTTGTTCTAGAATCTGCGCAAGTTCAATCCAGGCTTCCACGTCGTCGGGGAACTGTTCTGTGACTTTCTTAAGATGTTGCCGCGCGATGTCTCGCTTAGATTGCGAGGGCGAGTTTGCGTACAACGAACCCAATATCTTCATCGTCTCATAGTTGCCTGGTTGCGCTTTTAGAACTTTCTCGAAGCATTGTGCAGCCTAAAGGTATATAATTTAATTTGCTTATTTTAAGACAGGAAATTATCAAGTAAATTCTTAAGAATATGCTATATGACCAAAAAAATTTTATTTATAATTTTAGGTTTTTCGTCTTTGTCAGCCTATTTATATCTCGCTCTCTCGTCTAAAATGTTTAAAGGTCTATTAGAAAATGTTACTGAGCTATTCATCAGCTAGTCAGTCCCGCATAATGGACACCTAAATGAGCTGTTTTTTTTTGTTCCATCTTTAAACAGAACATAGAACTACTAGTAAAAGAAAGTCCTAGAATAAACTTCACAAAAGCACTAGTTAGTAAACTACAATTATAAAGAAATAAATTACTCACATTCTCGGTATCACCTCTATAAATATACATTTGCCCTAGTCCATAATGGGGTAGTACGAAATTAGCCGGCGCGAACTGCGTGGCTTGGTAGTAGTACTGGAAGGCCTGGTCGCAATCCCCTTGAGCGTGGAAGGCACGCGCCAGGTGATGGCAACTCTCCGCACGCATCGCCTCGTTCTCAGTATTGTGGAAAGCGTGCAAAGCTAGATGCTGCACTTTGCTGTAGTCCTGGTACCAAAAGTTGTAGTTTAAAAGAGAATCGCTTTAAAACCTAACTTGTAATTGTGGAAACTTCACTTAATTTAAGTCATGGTTTAAGTAATTAATGTGTTTTTTAATACACCTTACTCGAAAATAAACTTACGAAGGCAGTAAACTGTACTAGTGCGATTTTATTCCATTTCTTTTTATCTACGTTCTCAATTACTATTATTCAGCTAGGATCGTTTTAATAATAAAAAATATATTGAATCGATTCTTACAAAGAGAAAAGCAATTTGTATTTATTAATTTCAACAAATTGTATCAAAAATATTATCAGCCAGTAATATTTTAGTAATAAAAATACAAATATTATATATTATGTCAATTTTAACGAAACGATTCGTAGAAGCTGAATGTTCGCGATAGCCTTTTTTCCACAATTTATGCTTATATAAAAATGCAACCTATTATTGTTTTGATGTTGGCGCAAATTTGTCACATTTTCATTTTATTGTGTATCATTGATCAAGTGTTGATATTTAATGATAAATGTGAATAGTACAGCAACTAAAAATGCGCGCGATATAATAAAGGTTAGTTTTTACAACTCTTACATGAACAATTTCACCTGTAGTATCGTAGCTTTTGTAGATGTAACTTTCTTAACCATTCCATTTTAATTATTTATTATCTGCTTTCTCACAAGTGTATTGAAAAACGTCGTACAACACACGGATCTTAGGTTTTATAACAAACTCGTGACATTATTAACCCTCGCCTGCGGCTCGGGCTTACAAAAGTCACCTCGTTTGTAATTTTCCACCTACGATCCTTGTATCGTAATGTACTATTAATGGTGTAAAATTTGTAACTGTGTGCTTCTCAAATAAAAAGGAAATAACTTTCACACTCATACACTAACTTTTTTTTCTCTGAAACTTGGACAGTGTTACATGTTATCCAGCAGGTTTTATTTAATTTATTATTGAATGCTCTATAGCAATATTTAAATGACAAGTACTTACTTTTTTAAAGAAGAAATGGTTAGCCAAGTGGTTCAGGACCATAGGATTTTTTGGGTCAATAGCGTAAGCTTTAGACAACATTATAACAGCAATTTTATTAGATTCGTTCTCTTGTAAGTTCAGTTTCAAAATTGAAAGGCCCACCAAAGCACCAACACATTGGGGGTCAAGTTGCAATGCCCTTTCAAATGCCATCCTAGAAATAAAATTTAAAATATAGTAATTCCAACTTGACTTTTTAGATGGAACAATGGATATCATAATAGCTATTTTAAATGAATACCTTATAGCCTTGTTTTAATTGAATACCAGGGTCAACCGCCCAACAGTTTAGCCAGGACTCTCTCGCCCAGGGTCTTTACAAACCAAGCACATGCAAACACAAACCCTATACCATCCCTATACATACTCACACACACCTCCACACTCCCCAGCATGGAGAGACTGATGACTGGTTAGTGGACAATATAATATTAATATGGTATTGTATTTAATAACCCAATCCCGAGACTTTGCTGTTGTAAAGCTAACCACTCGTCAATTTCTCTCATTCTTATTCTTATACTCACATACATTCACACACACATATCCTACATCTCCTTGAACATGTCCTTGGCTATAACCACAGAATTATAATAGTGTACAACACTTACCTACAGATGAACTATTATAGTGTTACTTACTTACTTACTTAACACAGATCTGTTATGAATTAGCATACTAGCATTTTATAAGTGTTGGTTATCAACCTAATATGTTCTTATCTGTACATATTATCTTTTTGGGATATTCTTAGTTTTACATAAGGGAAGTTACGAGTCAGTTAGTTAGTGATATTCATGTTCTGTATGGTTGGTGTCGGCTGAACTCCGTCAGTTGAAATACTTGTTTAAATGAACTCACTATTGCATTATTAGGTACTTATATATATTTTATGTCTATTTTGAACAATTTATTGTACTCAAGTAGTAGACGTAGGTACCTATAAAGGGTGAATGAATAATTATTTTAGAAACCTACATAGAAAATAATGTGTAAACAAAATACAGGCTAATGTAAATGTACCAATAGCATTAAATATGTAATGTGTCTTATATACCTAGTGTGTGTGTAAACTATATATTGTGGCGAAAGTAAATCATAAAATTTGCTATTCAATCACAAAATTTTTACTCAGTTAAGGATTATTTAAGGGTAAAGTTTGCATGACTTGTTTGGACATTTTTAGTGTAAATTTGTGTATTGTTTTTTAAGTTATTATGACATTTATAATTTGCATGTTACTTTAAAGTGACTGAAAATGTGCTCGTTATTTATAATTTATAATTTATTACAGTAGTAGGCATCTCCACTGGCTCGCGCATGTTCATTGTCGCGGCGCTAACAGAATAACAGCGCAGTGGCACTGTGCTAACCGTGTCACTGCAACATGCTGAGTTTTGTGGATGTGATACACTCGCCTAAATCTTATGTAATATTTAATGTTTTTAATAGTGATGGGCCGAACATGGATTTCACCGAATACGAACATTCGGCCGAATATTCGGTCAAACTTTCACCGAACCGAATATTCGGTTTACCGGAGCAAGTTTGTACGTGTTTACGCTAACCACGAGAATTGACGCCGGGCACACCCGCCCGCTACCCCTGCTTCCCCCGCTACACTTGTCATTATTATTGCATCATCCAGTGCGAAACGAAACGTTAATTAATTTGTAAGTTTGTTTAATTATTTTTTGTTTGATTCATATCTCTTTTTTGTCTGAAAAGCTACTCATAAATGTATGAAGAAACACTCGCCACAACAGTTTATTTTTTAAATTTTTGTTATAATAATACAAAAAATATGATTTATTAAGAAATCGTTGTAATAATGCAACTAGTTCTTACCAATATCAATAAACAGCTATTAAAATTTTCAACACAAATATCTATGTTTCATTTCTTACAGAAAATAAAACACCTGATGAAATTTTAATAATAAATAAGGTCCCAAATTGCTGTAATTGCTATTGCTTGATCCAAAAAAGAAACTGTATATTATTTTATTCACTTATTATATTTTCATCTACTGTTATAAGGAAATACAGCTACAGTATTACAAAAGTATAAAGCTACACAGTAATTTACTTAGGTTAGGTAGGTACCTCTAATATTTAAATTATTTAACTACTTACATACAATATGTACATGCATCCTATAATATGTACATGCATCGTTCAATCAATCGTTTTCATTCTAATAATTATAGCTCACTCACAATAGAGAAACTGTTATTAAAATCTTTAAGTACCACTCTCCCGAATATTCGGCAGGTTTACCGAATATTCGGCCGAATACGAATATTCGGTAAACCTGCCGAATATGCCGAATACCGAACATAAAACGAATATTCGGCCCATCCCTAGTTTTTAACATACTGTAAAAACTGTGTATTGCATTTACAAATAAACGATTTATCTATCTACCTTGTCAGATTGCTCTTTGAAATGGCTTAAGGAAAGTCTGCGACCATAGCCGTAACTAACAAATAAAATAGATTACAAAAAACCTTTGAAACATTGATTTAGAAAAAACCTTACCTAGCTTTTTCTTGATTATTCAACTTCATGAAACAATGTCCCATGCCCAAACGTAAAGCGGCTGGGCTATCAGGGTTTGTTCTTAAGGCTTTCTTGTAGAAAGCTAGGGCTCCCCTGAAGTCTTTGCGGTTGAAAGCTATACACGCTTTGCCAAGCAATGAGGGTACATTGTTAGGAGACTGATTCAGGACAAAGTTGAACTGGGCATCAGCTTGTTCCATCTTGTCACCTTCAAGAAGGCAAAAGTATGCTCGGCCAAGGAGATGGTTCTGTAATATTCATGAAGGCTTGCTTAGGATCGGAGTAGCAAATTTCCCAATTAAAAGTCACTAATAGTAAAAATATTCCAGAACATTTGTCTCAGACTCAAGAATTAAAAATATTACTACATAGTTCTTTAGCTAAATGCTCAGCACTACAAGGTCAATAAACTGATACAACGAAAAAATCAACTAGTAGACAGCGTAATGTTGGTAAATAAAAGGAGTAGGTAGGTTCACAAGAAACAAAAAAGTAAGACAAAACAAAACACTCACCTGATCATACATAATAATCTTGTCAGCCATGGTGTAAAGGAGTGTAGCTTTAGTGAACAGCTCCTTTTTCTTGTCTTTTGACTTCTCCTTATTGGCCTCCTGCACATAGTATGCTGCCAACATATCCAGTGCCCGCATCTGGTCTCTTTCAAAGTCCCTGTAGTCGATGTTGGCATCCACTCGGGATGCCTCCAAAATCTTGAGGAAGTCATCAATCTTCTTTTGCTTGTAGTATGCAAGCTGTATAGAGATTTTTAATTAAAAAATAAGATTTATATGTGGGTGATGTTCGTAAAATAATCTGTATAAGCTAGATAGAGAGGACTCAATGGCCAACATCCTAGATTTAGATTTTGTTTTTTATTATTTCATGGTCTTTCACTATAGTGAATCGAGATTGTTAGCTGTAGACTTTCAATGACTTTTACAGATAAGAGACCAGGTTTCGAAAGAACCTAGGAATTAAGAGCCAAACTCTCTGACCGCTAGACAACAGCTGATGTTTATGTTAGCAGATTTTAGTTTAGATTTTTTAGGTTATATAGGTTTACTTACTGCGACATTGATCCAGACACTGAGCTGGGAACGTTCTTTCTGCAATATGCTAAGCACTTCCTCACCAGAAGGTAGCTGATCTGGGTCGAGCTCTATAACCTACGGCAAAACAGTTAATAATAGAACACTAAGTAATATTGTCAAAATACAAATTTGTGACGTAAGTAAGCGAATTTCACCTCATCGGTAGTCATCAACGGAATTTCGAGCGACATTTTTATGTCGTTTTTTAATTTGGTCTTCTAATTAATAAAGAAAATCATTATTTTCGAAGATTTTTCACAAATTATCACAACACACAGCTCAAAGCAAACCGTACGCTGCTTGCTTGCTTGCGCTTGCCACAGATAATATAATACCACAGAGAACCTTTTTGGGCGTATTCCGATTCAGACTTTCAGCGCTCAGAAAAGCAAAAAAACGTATGAGTTTTGTTTTGACAGCTGACAGTAATTCGGAACGCGATTACGGGTGCTTTAATCGATTTCAGCGCGTCTCGAAACGCAGGGGTATTCACGAGTCTATATAATGTACATCCAATAATGTAAGGCCAATATTGCACAACCCGATAATTCAAAGCCATAAATGGATTTTAAATATCGGGCTGTACATTCCTGCCCGTACTTTATTGGCCGGTCTTTATGTCTCCGTCTATCTAGCAGCCTCACCATCGATTTTGATGGTTTTAACCACGTTAAAAAAATTATTGGAATTTGATTAAATTTGTTTATAAATCTCAGAAAAAGTTTAATTGTATTTTGGGAGATATTTGAGTATCTTACTGAGGCTTCTAGATCGACGTCTAGCTAGCAGCCTCACCAAGATAGACTGGCTCTATCATTATGATTTATGTCAAAAATTTGATTGAAAATTGATTATTTCGTATACAAAGTTTCATCGAAATTGGTCTAGTAGGGGCTTTATAAACAAATTTAATCATATTCCAATAAATTTTTTGACATGGTTAAAACCATCGAAATTGATGGTGAGGCTTCTAGATCAACGGACATGTCTTTATCAATGCGGTCCAACTTTGTCCGCCCAGGATTGTACAACCAGTAATGAACAGCCAATAATTCGAATCCATGTACTTGAATTATCAGGTTGTACAATATTGGCTGTGCATTATCGCCTGTTAACGAGAATGTCCATTTTTTTAAGTTTGCAAGCAGGCATGGGGGTCACAAGATAGCTTTACCCCGAAGGATATGGCGGAGGGAGCCGTGCTCGCTCGCTTCGCTCGCCTAGCTCCCATCCGCCATCCCCTTCTAACCTAATCTAACCGAGTCGGGGTGCCCCGAACTCCCGTGCTCGCTTCGCTCGCACCCGCCTATGACTTGGCATGCACTGTGGATTGGCTTCGTTTTATCGGGCTGTACATTATTGGTTGGGCATTATCGGTACAGGCGATGATTCGTGTACATGGATTCGAATTATTGACTGTACATTATCGGCTGTGAAATATCAGCCCGTACAGATTGGCTTTGAAAGATCGGGCCGACCTTTATCATGGTCGTACATTATCGGCTCCCGAACTGTTCAAATAAATTATATTACCCGACGCTGGCAAAATGTCCCCAAAAATGGGTAGACGGTTGCTATAAGAAAAAAAAAAAAAAGGCCGTTGTTTTGTTATTTTATTTACTTGTGCTTGCAGATCATGAAATAAAATATTATTTAGAAACGCTGGTAATGAATTAGTGGTAGAAGCAGTTAGCAGCCCCGTAATGGAAACAGGAAGTTTGATTATAAGCCTGGTCAGAGGGTCATCTTCATAACTTATCTTGCAATATGAATAGTGATAACCAGTTGAAAGGCAAGCGAATAACCTTAAAAAGAAGCCGGCCCAATCCGCTATTCGAAGAATGGCTAGAGGAACTCTATGAAGAAGCAAAAGCCAAGAAAAGTAAATTAGAATTGATGCTGAAGGAGGCCTGGGAGTCATTGTCTAAGTACCCACTTCCTCTAAAAAGTGGCATGGAATGTGCTGTTCTAAAGGGTTTTGATAAGAAGCTGTGTAAATTCATGGACAAACGTATTGAAGTTTACAATAATAACCGTCAGCATTATTCTCTCGTTTCAACGAGTTCTTTCAACCATAACATTCAACAAAGTTCTCATCCTTCTACAAGTTCAACTGCAAATCATAGTAGTCAGCAAAATTCAGGCTCTTCTACCAGTACAAGTTCACAGGATGCATATCCTTCACAAAGCCAATTTAATACTATGAGGAGAACTAAAAATTGCATAGAAAGTAACAGTACAAGTTCTGATGATGTTGAAATAGTAAATAAACACAATTCAAGTAGAAATTATAAAAAATCAAGTAAGAAACTATCCCCCAAAAACCGTAAAGTATACAAACCTGTATTCCGGTCAGGTAGTTATGCTTTACTAGTTGCACTGCTGGAACAACTAAGGGAAAACCCCAGTAAACCTTCGCTTCAAAAGGATGAATTAATTGAAAAAGCTCAGCCACATAGTGAAGAGTCATTCACACGACCAAAACCAGATTCTTTTTATACAGCTTGGTCTAACATGAGGAGTCTTTTGACTAAAGGACTGGTCAAACAAGTTAGAAGCAAAAAAGTTGACTACTCTTTGACTGATGCTGGAATATTTCTAGCCACTGAATTACTAGAAGATGCAAAAAGTAGACCAACTGTAAATGACATTATTTTCAATAAAGTGTTAAGTTCCAACATTGCAGAAGTTAGAAATAATTTTGCAGAACCTACCAAGATTTCCGACAGTAATAGTTACTTGGCACAAAATAGTGAAGTTGCAGTACCTACTAAAATTTCAGCCAGTAATGACCACTCCTCACTAAGTAGTCAAAAATCACTGTCACAGAAAACAGTTTCAGACTTGCCTGTTGTTGAATTACAGGCAGGATCTTTTGATGTAATACTTCTAATTGATAAACAAGAAACTGGTGGGTAGGTGTTTTCTATACATGTTTTTTTTTTTTGTGAAGTAATATCTTTTACATGTATCGTTTTTGTTCTAGAGTCAAGAATAAGAAAGATCCAACAGTGGCACAATTTAATAAGTACCCTGACCTTAAGCATGAGTACAGGAATCTTAAAGTTGGAGACTACACATGGATAGCCAGACACAAAGTCAATACTGATCAGGAGCTTGTAATTCCTTATGTTGTAGAAAGAAAAAGAATGGATGATCTCGGACACAGTATCAAGGATGGGAGGTTTCATGAGCAGAAATTTAGGCTCAGAAAATGTGGCTTAGCAAATGTTCTTTACTTAGTTGAGAATTTTGGAAGTAATAAGCATATTGGCTTGCCTATTCAGTCCCTCATGCAGGCCTTAGCTAACACAAGAGTGCAAGATGGATTCAAAGTCTATATCACAGATTCTTTGACTAGCACTGTTAGATTTTTAGCTATGATGACTAAAAGACTGACCATTGAATATAAGGTAGGATAAGTATATACTGTTCAAACTAATTATAAACAAAATGTAATTTAGGTACTAAATATCTTATTATTTTTCAGGATAAACATCTGATTGGGACCAGTGCACAGCCTCAAGGCAAAGAACTGATGACTTTCAGCTACTTCAATAAATCTTCGACTAAAAACAAGGCATTGACTGTTACAGAAGCTTTTATAAAACTCTTGCTGCAACTGAAAGGAGTTTCTGTTGAGAAAGCTTTGGCAATAACAAAGGTTTACACTACCCCTAAGTCTTTAATAAATGCATATGAAAGCTGCACTCAGAAAGAAGGAGAGTCACTACTGGCTCACTTGAAATATGGCAACTTAAATCGAAATGTCGGCCCTATGGTTAGCAAAGCAGTACACAAGTTCTTTGTTTGGAGGGAGTAATTTCACAAATAGTTTTAATACTTACCTTAGAATTTTCAAACTGCATTAGATCATAATGAACTACAGATTTTGATTGAAGATCATAATACTTTTTTATTATCAGATTGTTGAATTAGGTACTTCATTGCTTATCTATAAGACCCTAACTTATTATGTGACCAGTATTTAGTAAAATGCATACAAATTAGCTTGGCTAGGAAATCTGGGAATGGTATTGTTAAGTTAAGAAGAAATAATGTTAAATATTTAGTGTACTTTTATTAAGTTTGAGTAAATAATAGAGATTTTTGGTATATACCTTTATTAACTTAACCATTGACTGTGACAAGTAGCAGTATTAAAACATGACATGGGATTTAAAAAATGTAAACCCTTCTGAATATCTAACCATAAATAGTTGAGATTTAAGAGCACTTCAGGATGGAATCAGCTTATCCCAGTTTTGTTAGTGTGTAATATCACAAAATAAAAATATAAATGAGAGAGGTCTGGCACAAAAGCTGCTCACATGAGATTCACTAGAATTTGAGGTTCTATGCCCTGTTAACGTTATTTACAACAAAGTTTAGGTTTATTTAGTTCCATACTAATTTATAGATTCCTTACACATTTGATTGTGCCAAACCATTACAGGTACTACTTTAGACCCTTATTTTCATCATCACATTGGGTTTCCTTAACAGTAATGCTTAAAATAGAAATATAATAATAAAAAAAAAATATAATCTAATAATAGATTCAAGTGTTTTTCAAAGCTGTTATATATGTGACATTCAGAAACTAGGAATACATATTTTATATTGGTAGGTAGGTACTACTGAAACTTAAAACATGGCATTGGGTTTATATTCCAATTCTGAACATCATAAGTAAACACTAAATTGCACATACTACAATAAAATATCTGATACAAATCTCAACGGTTTAAATATCTAGTCTTAAAAGTATTATATTCTCTATTTATTTAATAGACAAGTGCTTAATTGTTACACACAAGCCATGCTAAGTGAAATAATGCCAAAATAATTATTTATGTATCAGAACGGTATAGCTTAAAAATATTTTACATTTATAAATTCGAGAAATATATTTAACTACACAACCCCACCCAATGATTTAGAATATTTAATGAAACCCTGGTACTTAGCAAAATAGATAGGAATGTCAAGTGCACTCGATTTGATAACATAATAATCATAATAATGCGAAACAAAATAATATTTACTGGTGCACTTACATTTAGGTGAGACTATATTTAAAGAGTGTGGTAGTTCCTTTCAGTTTGATTTTTATAGTATTTTAAGCCCATGAATCCAATTGCTAGAAGACCAAGGGTCAGGATAATTCCTCCAATGAAGCTGGCACCATCGAAACTGAAAAAAACAGAGCTTTATTATTATAGGCAACATAAATAAATAAAATTATCAATAGTTTGCTAAATTAGTAGCGATTCACACAGTCATACTCTAATCATTAATAGTGTTCATCTGTCTTTTTCACCATTTAAAGATTAAAAAGGGACAGGAGATGGCTATTCTAATAATAGAGCTGTCAAACATTGAATTTGAACTATTTTAGGTTATCATCATTTATTCAAAATAATATCATTTGTTCATCTGTATTCATCACCTCTCTTTCATGGATCATAAAAACGAAAAGGATAGCTGGATTTAAAAAATGGAATTAATTATGGCATGACTTCCAGAATTGGGGCCAATGTAATTTTGAAGATTATTATTAAGATACTTTGGGCAAAACTATGTAGGTATGTTTAGTAGCCAGCAATGATTGAACACTTGCATTATGAATATCCTTCATACTGTTACAGAATAAAGGTGCATTCAAGGTCAAAGTGTCCAGCTATACCAGCATATGCTGGCTTATAATATATGTATCTTTACTGAAAACAGGTTATTGTATATACAGTTACAGGCACTGAGATTTTTACTTACTACAAAAATATTTTATAATATTATAAAAATAGTTCTGAAAAATGTAGGAGAAAAAATAGAATAAAAACATAATGTATTTACCCTCTAGCTTGCACAGCTTTATCTCCCTCATTGGCAGGAGTGTCTGAAGGCTTGACATTAGCAGGTGTAGTTGTTGTGGTAGATAATTTTTCTGCACTAGCTGGTGTTGTGCTGTTAGTGGTGGCTGGAGGGGCAGGACTGGCTGTAGTTTGTGCATTTGCTGGTGTAATGGTGGTAGTAGTATTTGACTCTTTCTTATCATCTTTTCCAGCAGAAGTTTCATTCTTGTTTGTTTCATTGTTTGCATCCGGCTTTAGAGTAACAGCTTTTGCAGTGATATTTTCAGATGTTGCTGCCGGGGTAACTTTTGTGCTCACAGATGCCTTTGCTCCTATTGAGGGTGCCAAGGTCTGTTCATTAGGCAGAGAACCTGCTGGTGCAGGTGGAACAGCTGGAACGGCTGGAATAAAGATCAATATTAGATTTAAGGTATAATTAAAGGTGCCTATCTCGAGTTTTGAATCAAGAAATTGTGAGTGTACATTATGATACTTATATTGAAAAAGAAGTTGCATAGTCAGTTATTGTTAAATACCTATAATCCTTTGTGTGGCAAAGCACTTAACTGTTTTGTAAGGAGTTTTTTTGGCTGTCAATACTTCTTAATGCGTTTGTTTATTACATATAATAATATTTAAAGTAGCAGATATTACTTTAAATAGGGATGTAAGAGGTTGCAAGACCTAAAACAGTCTTGCCTTGCTTAAATGGAAATCTTTTATATTTATTATGTAGGTAGGTACTTTCGATTAATAGCTTTTGTGTTTATTATGAGAATAATAAAAAGGGAAATTCTGCTAAAACACAAAGACCAAATTTATTGATGATAGTTAAGTATAGTAAGTAAGTACCTACAGGCTACAGCCCAAGAAGACACAATTATTATATGAATATACGTTATCATAATGACCTCACAACCCGCACAATAAGGCGATGATAAAAGAAAAACACAAGTACTTTTCTACTAGGTATAGTCGGCCAAAAAATTTGTTTACTGACATAAGGTTTAATCATTTAAAAGTTTTAAGACAACAAAGATTATTTTAATTTACGGATCTGTCAGATACTGAGTATAAACCTTATTGTAATTTTTGTTGACTATAGGAAACTATTATAAGAAATAAAAGCTGCTTTCTTGGCTGAGTAATATGACTGCTTCATATATTTACTCATCTGTAACGGATAAAATGTTTATTAGGTATTTCTAAATTACTTTTTAATTGCAATACCTATCTCTTTGAAGTTCAAGACATTTATTGTCAATTTCATGTTGAGGAAAATAATATCTATTAGAATAACTAGGTACCTACATAATAATCATAATAAGTATACCTACCTACCTATATTAAACAGAAATGCCTACCAAGACATTGGATGTTTGTTTATCACTATTAAGAACAAAGAAACCTGCATGTGGCGCCTGACCTTCAAGGTCTAAGCTTAATCTAGACTTTACATAGGTCAAATTGGACAGTGGCATGCCTTATTTATTAAATTATAGCAAACAACATACATACAACATGAAAAATCAACTGAAAAATGAATACGAATCCAGATAATTCTCGTTAGAATCTAGTTCTCTATCAAAGCAAAAGCATTTCCAGTTTACTATAAAACATAGGTAGTACAAGAAATGGCGTAATAAAAAAGTGGATACCTACGTGTTTCTGCAAAAAATGCACGTTTGCTTAAGGAAATGAAGAAAACTAAAGCAAGGTGCATGGAGTGGTTTTGGAGAAGTAATAAAATGCTCAGTGGGTTTTTCCAATAAGCTAAATAAATAAGTAAATGCCGTGAGAAAATTCCGATCGAATACGCGATTGATAAAATAGTTTTTTTTTAAATACGCACCTTGTTTATCTCCAGCAACTGGTGAACTCAGGCATACCGCTAGGGACAATAAACAGATAAATATCACTTTCTTCATCTTGTATCGCTAAAATATCAGTCTGTGTTATTAATTCCAATAAAAATTTAACTACGCCACCACACCACAATACGCCAAATTGTTAAAAATAGTGGTGAGCTAACTTTTACTAACGTTATCGATAAAACAATAGAATCGATCGATTGTATTATTTGTATAAAGCCTGCATGTAGATTTGGCCCAATCGAGATCTGCCTGAGCAGCACATTACATTACATTTCATCATCTATCTAACACTTGCCATAATATCGTTCAATACAAAGATTTCTGCCTGACGCGCCGAGATCGTCTTTTGTTACTCTGAGATATAGGTAATAGAAAGAGTGCAAAGTAGGTACGTTAATACAACCGCTTTATAAATACGTTTATTAATATGTTTTATTCCACAACTCAACCATACATACAATTATATCACTACCATGGATTTGATGTCACTTCCGTGGAGGCTGGTTTTCTTCTTGCCCTATTTTCGTGAAAACTATGCTGAAAAGCTAGCCCAAAAGCTAGCTAGGCCCATAAGTGTAACTTTAGGTAGGATATAGCACCATTCATTTGAGGTAACTAATAATATCAAAAAACTTTTTTTTTTAAATAATTTTAAGTCCGTTTTTGAGAATGGCCCATCTATACACGCACCCTCAAACAATATCTCGACCCGTTTGAGCGTTTGCGCACTAATAACTTAAGTATCAGAATTTTTGGATTTCAGAGTAAAACAAATCATAGTTTAGTTTTCTTGTTATCTTTTCTTTGGTAATAATCAAATAGGTACATTGGCAGTAAATAATAATTAACACAATCAAAACTAAAAACTTTTTTTCTACTTATAAATTTTACGCGAATATAGATCACAGAAAGGATGGATAATTAACCTACTTATTTTTGCTACACCACCGTCATGGGCGGGCGGGCGCTTTAGCGTAATGTCAGGACTTTTTATTAGATACCAGGCTTTTTGTCAGGATTTTATAGGTATACCATATAGCAACCCTAACTTCGACTCGGTTTTGATCTGTAAAGAAACGATCCGGAGTGAGAATTTACGGATCGAATACGAACCGGATACGTGTGCACGAATAAGGGCGTTTGCGCACTCATCCGTATCCGATTCTCATTCGGTTCTTATCCGTTTCTGATCTGGTTTGGCCATCCTAGTAATTGTATGGACGCTTACGCACCCATACGTATCCGGTTCGTTTTCGATCCGTAAATTCTCACTCCGGAACGGTTTTTTTACGGATCAAAACCGAGTTGAAGTGGCCGCCATACAAACGCTTGCGCACTACACGTTTTTTTTACGGATGAAGAGTGAGGTACGGGGAGGGGAAAGCTCGCGCTGCTAGTGATGTGCCAAATTGACTATTTTTTGATAAACAAGTATTTTGGTACTGGTTACAAAAATAATCGAATGCACGCTCGAGACAAGAGACTCCAGGATTCTATTTACGTGAAACGAACTATACGAGTAACGTGACCGACTTTATTGCTTTAACATTTATAGGGACATAAGTAGATATAATTAAAAAAGATCAACATAGTATTCGAATTCTATAAGTACCCGAAATCTATACTCGAGTACAGTCAACTGCTCATCAGTCAGTGGTAAAGTGTTAACACTTTGACCTTGAACGCTTCTTGCTTCTATAGCGTTATGGTTGAGATCAGCTCAGTCAGTCAGCTCGACTCAGCACATCACTACGACAATATCATGCAATATCGTTTCAAATACTAATGAAAACCGGATCGGATACGGATGAGTGCGCAAACGCTAGACGTGAATTTACCGTCCGTTTTTTTACGGATCAAAAACGGACCGGATAAGAATCGGATACGGATGAGTGCGCAAACGCCCTAAGAATCGAATAAGAACCGGATACGTGTGAAGTGCGCAAACGCTCTTTCTCAGTGCGCGGCATTGAGATTTTGTTTGAGTGTGTGTACGGTGAGGCATAAATTCTATGGGTACACAAATACAAGCCGCGCGCGGTGCGTTTGTATAAAGATAGCCTACTTTACACTCTTTCTACTAGGTATGTCTGAGCTTTGACGATTTGGTAGATCTCGGCGGCCGGGCCCAGCCCACGACCCATGGAAACTAGGCGGTAGCTGCGAGCACCTTAGTTTTGTCAATCGGTCAACTGCAATTAGTTGAGTTGCGTGAGAGGCATCTGAGGTTTATTTGTCATTGTATCTGAGGTACGTGTACAAAATGAGTTCTGTACTAGGAGCAAGGGTCCTAGGTTCTGTATTTTAACGTTACTTATAGTAAGTATAGTCATAAGATAGTCATAGTGCCCTCCTGTCTAGATAACAAGAAAAGCGCGAGGCGACGCGTCTGAAAACTTTGTTTGTGAGGTTTTCTTTCTGAAGTAACATTCTTTTTTAACTTGACTGGAATTTTATCGACATTTCTACTTCCCTATGCTATGAAGTTTAACGTTGGCACCACTGAATATGGCACGGCGGCATTTTCAATTTAAACTAAACGAAAAATTTTTCACCGAACATTCTCCTCGTTTGTGTTATGTTGAGTGAATACGTTGTCATTGGCAAAATACGTCCAATCTAGACGTGAAGCCATTTAAAAAAAAAAAAAAGACGATGGTAGAGTTCCCAAACTTGACACTGGAAGAAATATTATTTTTCGTAGCGTTAGGTATAAAAAAAAGTTATGGAGCAAAGGGGCTGCACAACTGCGCCGCTTTACCTACTTTGTGCTGGCTGGCACTTATACAGGGTGTTTTTTTATTTTATTTATTAAGACGAACACAACCAGATAACAATAAAAAAAGGTTACAATATATGTTTTGTAGTTTAAATCTAGATCGCTAGCCAAATATGTGACGTACAGCATGTATAAGTACTGAAATTGTGTAAATTATTACTAAACATACTTTAGAAAATTTGGCAGAAAGAAAAAAACATCTAGGTATGTATCCACACCGCAAATAACATTAGAAAAAAGACAAAAATATATATATTGTAAATAAATTAACTGACATTATTGAATCAACCTAGCCATGAAACTGAACAACTTTCCCTAAGAAACATAGGCTGTCGGACGACAAAAAAAAGTTGTCCCTTACATACAAAATCGCGCAGTCAACTAATCGATTTACTATGGGAAGACGCATATTTTTTTCGTCCGACAGCCCATGTTTCTTGGGGAAAGTTGTTCAGTTTCATGGGTAGGTTTGATCCTTTAAAATAGTGTCAGCTAATTTATCTACACCTTATATATTAATTAAATATGAATACCAACGCGCAATGATCTTAGACCATGTCAGGAAGCACTGAAGAAGTAAAATACAAAGATTGTTGATGGACTCAGATAATAAATAAGTAATGGACAGCTCTAGAATCTGCTTCCCACCCACCCAACCCTACAAAGAGGGAAAGTACAGTCGGCCAAGAAAGTGGTCTACGATTTTTTTATTAGATTTCTAGATAACGAAAATTTTTAAAAGGTCTGAGCACTCGGTATCTGACAGATTGAACTGTAAACAAAAATAATGACATTCAACCTTAGGGTGGTATACCAATTTTTTGACCGACTATTCCTCCGAGA
This sequence comes from Carpatolechia fugitivella, assembly GCA_951230895.1. Lineage (NCBI taxonomy): Eukaryota > Metazoa > Arthropoda > Insecta > Lepidoptera > Gelechiidae > Carpatolechia > Carpatolechia fugitivella. Next base: position 10,330,938 of record OX579659.1, on the reverse strand, counting down.
CTAACCTAAGCCACAGAGTAAATTCTTCTTGCTTTTCTTCATCGTGTAGGTGTATGGTTCCCAATCGACCTCACATACTCTGTTATCAGTATTATGTAAAGCAAGTGTAGTCAATCATAACTTGCTCTATTTAGCTATCGTACTACGCAGTTCTTCTTCAAGCAGAATATACTTATTTATCAGTTAGTTTGATAAATTTGATGTCTCAATGTCATGTCTTACAAGCATCCTAGAATTTTCCTTTTTTACGAGATGGTAGGTATTCTCCAAGACGCAAGACAAAAATAGTTTTATGGACGCAATCCATACTAATTTATAAGTGTGAAAGTCAGCTGTCTGTCTTTTCTATGGCTAACCGTTGTGTGGCTAATCTACAAACCCATTTTGATATGGTACAGAGATAGTTAGACCCCAAAGCCGTACATAATATGCATATTATGCTACTATTTATCTCACTAACGGAAAAGTCGCTAAGAAGTATGACCTACATACTAAATCTCGAAACCCGTCCAAGTTCGAACACATTTTAATATGTAAATATTATTATGTACGTATTTTGTGTATAATATCCTAACTCTCATAGTTTCGTAGATAACATGGCATGGGCAAGGAAAATAACAAAGAGAGACAAAGTGGATAGCACACAAAAACATCTCTGTTTTTTCAGAACACAAGGACTAAATCCTAAAAAGGCAGTCGTTATGTAACTGGAAATAACTTTATGTAATCTAAAAGACTAAACGTTAAAACAACTGACCTTACTTACCGGATCAAATTGTTAAAATAAAAGGTTTTTCCAAACTTTGAAAGCGACTTTTTAAAATGCCGAGAATTCTCGGCGTAACAGCTGCCAAACAAGGATCTCGTTTCTGTCGTAAAATTTTATGGAGAGATTGGAGTTAAAATAACAAACTGAGAAAGAAAGTGAGGCACAATATAACTGTTGACAAAGGAAAAAGAGATACTTTGCAATTTACTTGATTCTTAACATTTACATTACGATGAGTTCAGGTTTGTAAACATCATCGATATTACAACAGGTCCTCGGTCCTCGAAGGTCTCTAAAGAAACATAGGTAAATTCACTTTGAATAAAAAGCACATGAATAGAATAGAATAATAATAATAATAATTTATTTGCAATGAAAATGGTACAAGTTTGCAGATGTTCGGCACAAGAAAGATAAACACATTCTCAGTCACATCAATGTAACATGCAAATTATAAAAATGTCGTAATAAAATTCACGTGTTGTACAAGTATCAAATGCTGACAATCACATGAACCAATATCATCTGAATAAAAATGGGAAAATGAATTAGTAAGTGTCACTCAATTTACTCTATAACATGACTTTATATAAAAAAAAGTAAAGCCATGGAAGTTCAAGTCGCAAAATAAAAAGGCCGCTTTTACCTACGTTTTGTTCAAGCGGTGCTTGCTATGAGGTTGTCATCCTTGTACTGAATGTACAAAAAATATTTTCTTTCTATTTTTCCAAGTCATAGCCACGATATGTAAGTATAATGTTGGATAAAAAAGTTGTTCTCCATTCAGAGCAAGGTCACAGTGTGCGGTTATCTCTTGAAGTCTTCATGCTTATACTCGTAATACCTAGTTGTATCTCCGACAACCCACCCGCAGCTTGCCATCAGTGTATTTACCAAAGGTCATATTTGGGGATTATGCTGATTTCGGGATTATATTAAGGATCTCATAATTAAATTACTGTGTTAATGTTTTGAGAGTCCCTGAGGGAAGGACTCTTCGTTCTAGACAGCATTTCAGTAATCCCCAAGACGAGTAGTGCCATGGTTGATTTATTACATCATTAGCCAATAACCCTTCTTTTTGCTTCGACGTAGTCGGGTAAAACAAGGCATATTGTTATTATATAGCACTTTTATGTTTCCTAACTGGCTGATATAAAAGTAGCGGTAGTATAAGTGAATGTAGTGGAGGGGGAAACAACATTTATTAATTGTTTCCCTTTATAAAACAAAGCATAGGTGAAATGTGGTAAAAGATTTCTGCATGCCATGTTTTTTTCCCTAACGGGACTGCAACTCCCTTAATTATTTCAATTAAGTTATAATAAAATTAAAATTAGCAATTAATTTACACCTAGTTAGCGTGGATAACGAGAAAGGAATTAACTTCGTAACCCATGTCATCTTGGACAAAATAGAGTGGACAACCAGCGGGAATAGACCAATTTTTTGTTCTGTAAATATTTCTGGTTAGTTAATATTTATGAAACTGTTTTTTCACAACTCCTTCAAAGGGGCTTCAAAATTAAAAGCGAATGCGAAATGCCCGCTCATTTCGTTTGAACGATTAAGGTTCCTAATGGGAAAGAGAAGCTTACACCAATTTATTACTAGGATAATGACGGACGGGACGGCGATGGACCGAGATTTTTAAATTAATGGTTATTAAAGGCTTCTTTCGTTTATAAATTTCAAAACGCCCCGGGTCTAATTTTTTGTGTTTATTTTTGTTGCTGCGGAGCTAAGTACGCCTCTAGCGAAGCTCGTAGTCGTGGGTTTGAACCCTGTCCAGGGAAAAAAAATTTGTGAGCAGTTGAGTTCTGGATGTTATTTATTTAGATCCATAGCTCTACTTTGGCCAAGTGCGAGATGTGGCCGCAGAGTTATTATTAAAGACTTTCCAATATTAATATTAATTTTATAAAAAATATCATTACTTTTGGTGTTATAATTAGATACTTTTATAGGACATAATTACTTTTGTAGGTATCCACATTCCACATCTTCATTAGTCGCATATTTCTCGAGATGATTAATTGTGTGAAAAATATTAATACGGTAATTTTTTCTTAGTTTGCTTCTATGATAGCAACGGTAGAAAACACATTAATTTTTTATATTTTATTCAAAACTTGGACAAAAAGTCGACAAAGTATTTCTCTACTAACTTCCGCTACGGCGTAGCACGATTGCTACAGCGTAGCAGTCTACGAAAATCCAGAATAATTTACAAAGTATTGTGATATTATGAATGACTTATTGAATAGTTGGAGTCGAGGACGTTTTCACCTTAAAGCTGACACTAATGCGCGGGAGGAATTTCGATAACTGCCGAGGAAGGTGGATAGGCGAGGCGTGCCGGCGTAAGAATTGTCATTCTCAGAGTTCTTCGCCTTTATTACATAGACGAAGTTTAAAAATTCATTAGGTATTTAATTTCTTCTATTTAATGTGAATAGTGCTTTACAAAGACATGGTAGACAAAGCTAATAATTTTCATTGGACTTGCGAACACTTAACTTAAGTGTCTACATTCTTTGATTTTACTATATTAAATTGAATATGAAGACATTTAAAAATAACAGAAATGACCAGTATGTAGTATTTTTTTATTTTATTTATTTTAAATTTCATATTGCAATTCACTAGCGATCCGCCCGCGGCAACGCTCGCTTTGTGTAAGATTGTCTCGTGGGAATATTGTTTTTTCCCGTAAAAAGTATTCTGTGTTAATCCAAGGTACAACCTATCTCCATTTTAAATTTCATTCAAATCCGTTCAGTAGTTTAGGCGTGAAAGCGGCTCAAACATCCAAACATCCATATATATTTTCACATTAAATTTTATAATATTATAAGTGTGATGTGATGTGATATATTGGGCTCAAGATAGGTACTTCTATTCTTCTTCCCAGGCCTATTCTTAGTTGAGGTCGGCTCTCCTAGTCCTCCTTCTCTAGAGACTTCGTTTCTGGGTCGCCGCTAGGCTATTTTTCACTAGCGAGGTCTACCTACATACATTGATAACTGACATTCATGTAATTAGGGTCTAACAGCTCTTTGGTCCTGAAAAAAGTTATATATTTTTTTTGGTATGTGGACGAGTACAAATAGCTGCATTAGCAATTTCTCAAGAGTATGGCTATTAGATAATTGTCTTTTTATTTATTATAGCGGTGACGTGACAACATTTTCTCATCTACCGAGTTGTTTATGAACGGTTTCAAATGGTATGTCGCTTATTCTCAAACAATGATATATGGCTCTAGCATAAGCTCCACAGTCAGTCATCTGTCAGCGAAGCTTTTAGAAACATTAACGTCGTCGTGTTGTCATCTCCCGGGAACCGTACCTTAGCACTGCAATCCATTTTCGGCAATAAAACAAGTTATTCCTTTGAGCACAGAGAATGATTTACATGCGTGACGTGACGTGTATCATGATTTATGAATCACGACATTATCCACCATTTAGTCAGCAAGCGGGTGGGTGGAGTCCCTCAGACCAAGGGGTCTGAGGTTTGACTTTTTACATTACAAAAACTAATTAGGCTTAAATGGACGTATATGAACTTATTGTTATTTATCATATATCATAACAAAACAGTTGAAAATAATTGAAAACATGCTTACTTAGTCTTTGATGACTATCTACAAACTACTCCAGAATAAAGATGAGGAAAACGTTTGAAAAAGAGCATTTCTTTTCACAGGGTGACGGAACTTGCCTCCTTAAGTTTGAGCTCAATGAAAAGTTGGCTCGTTCCGAAGACATTTCCCAGTTTTCTGTATTTCTCTTATTTATTGAATTCTCAGCTACGTTCCGAAGTACCCAGTAAATTGAACGGTTGCTAGTCGATTGGATTGATATAGCTAAGTTTTAGTTCCGATCTACGTAGGAAACAGAAATGTTCCGAAAGAGTTTTTATTTAGAAACCGCAGCTACCAAAATGATTTATTTCCTACATAACTCTTTCGAATGCTTTCGGTTCTATTCAATCGTGTGCGCTGGATAGGATGGGATGAGATAAATTATTTGTGAGTATCGCGATCGTTGGTATATTTTTGATTTTGCTTTTAAAATAATGAAGGCGTACTTTAAAGAAAAAAAATATGGTATTGCGTTTTAAAAATTTAAGGTTCAGAAGACTACCCTCTTGACATGCGGTTTCCTACGCACAGAATAAAAAATATATCACTGTGTTATAGAACGAATATAACTTTATTAAAACAGTGTCTTTTTCTTCACACGAAGATATAATAAATAAGAATATATGCCATCAAAAACATAACTTGTAAAAAAACCAAGTCTCGCACGCAACTTAGTCTACCGTAAAAAGTTGTGAGATCCATGTAATACCAAGTCGTTTAATTTATTCAGTCCCTACTTAAGAGTCCTTCTGTCTTAAGTTATTACGTAATTAGCTCACCTAACAACATCTTATAGTGACCAGATCAATATTAAAAATCTCTTATGTTTTAAATAAATACATAGATTGACCTGGCAATCGCATGAAAACACAATGTATCTCACAAGTAATACATTATTATATTAAATTTGATTGTTTAGTGCGATTGCCAAGTCAATCTATGTATTTATCGCATGAAAACATAATGTATCTCACAATTAATACATTATTATATTAAATTTGATTGTTTAGTGCGATTGCCAATTCAATCTATGTATTTATTTAAAACATAAGAGATTTTTAATATTGATCTGGTCACTATAAGATGTTGTTAGGTGAGCTAATTACGTAATAACTTAAGACAGAAGGACTCTTAAGTAGGGACTGAATAAATTAACCGACTTGGTATTACATGGATCTCACAACTTTTTACGGTAGACTAAGTTGCGTGCGAGACTTGGTTTTTTTACAAGTTATGTTTTTGATGGCATCTCATTTCTTTTTGTAGATCGCATGAAAACACAATGTAAAAATGCACACCTACGCTCCACCGACCCTACACCTAACCTACACCTAACCTACACCTACCCTATACCTACCCTATACCTACCCTACACCTATCCAACACCTATCCAACACCTACCCTACACCTACCCTACACCTACCCTGCACCTCTTATTCAATTATATTCCATTATACAGGTACACTGATTCATTTACTGCAAATGTAACTTTGTAATCCTATATAATGCCCCAAGATTTATATGGGATTACAAAGTTATCTAGCAAATGATGTATCTAGAAAACTGGGCTGAAATTGCAAAATGTTTTAGTTTTTCCTTGGTTTATACACTAAACACTAATTCCATTCTAAATTTGAAGCTTCTATGTCTGCTAGAAGTGCCTTAGAGTTTTGATGATCGGTCAGTCAGTCAGTGGGTGACAAAATTAAGAAACTTTGACTAGTTATAATTCATAAACTACTGGTTCAAATTGATTGAAATTTGAAATATACCGTATTTATACAATGCCTGCTTGGTTACTGAAAACTCAGGCTTCTAGTTTTATCCACAACGAAGTTATAGGGGGGTCGAAAATGGCCTGAACTGCTTCGAGAAAAGTATGGTACGGCCGTGCCGCTTTTTTGCTCGACTTGGCGGGGGCACTGCCGTGCCCCCAGATTCCCTAGTTAATAGCCGGGAACAACAACGGCTATCTTCCGAAGCACGAATTATCTTACTTTTCAAATAATCCAGTTATCCAGCTTGCAATGTCCACCGAGATTCAAACCCAGAACTTCTGTAATGAGAGCCAAACGTTCCTATATAGCTGCACACGATATGGCTGTTTAGAAAGTTTAATGTGACGGTAGTTTATAATTTACGCAAAAACATTGAGACTACGGTACTCGTATTTCATATTTCAACAACAACGCTTGTGTACGTATTAATTAGTCGGTGTCAAAACATAGAAGAAACTGACTTATAATGTTAGTTTTACGGTTGTTCTACCGGGTGAAGTTGGTGTGTCGGATTTTTTGTAATTTTGTTAGTAAGTAATGTTTAGATAGACACTTTTTTGTGCTTATAAGCGATAGATATAGAAGGGTCATAACGTCGCCTTAGAGTGAAAACCTCGGAAACTGATTTCGGTCAAAATTTATTTCTTTTGTTTTTGGAGAGAAGAACTCACAAAATCAAGGCCTAATTTTTTTTCTTATGAAATTATCCAATATTCTAATAGCATTCTATAATAAATTAATAACACGACTTTTTTTAAACATTGGTCCAATTATCTTACACGAAGCTGTTTTTTTATTCCTCTTGAAAAAAAGATTCTTACACACTTACGAGGTTTTCACTCTAAAGCGACGATAAATAAAACGGAGTAGACGACAATATTCTGATACCCTTTACTTCCTTATCCAGTTATGTTTTCATAATTTTTTTTGTTTGTTCGATTACTTGGTGATTTCGCCAGTGTCGAGCTCTTTTTTATCGCTCCTATTATCACTTGTGTTCATATTTTGCCTTTTACTTGATGATATGCTCTGATAGTAAGTGAATTGTTTCAATCATTATCGTGTCTGTTTTCAGAGAAAGCTACGAAATGGTTAGGCAAGGCGTGTACACCTTGTTTGTATTCGCTTCCGTCAACATTGTCTTAACGAAACCGTTGTGTCCGCAAACGAGAATTCCTTTTCCGAAGAAAACAGTAAGTAATAAAAACAATAAAACTATTGTGTTGTTTACTGATATTTTTTTACAGTTCCATGTTATTTTATTAGAATTAAATACTGTAATATGTGAACACGCTTCTATCCACGTAAATACCTAGTTGTATTTATTTAAATTAAAATATTGAATATTTAAAACGATATAATTTTGATATATTTAACGTCTTTCTTTTAGTTCCACAGTCCACACCCTTACAGAATAAAATATATTTCTTAAAGGGTTATTTAAGTACTTATTTCCATAATTTCTTATACGACCAGCATTTCATTGGCCTTTTTAAATAAAATCTTCAATATTCAATATGTTTAATTTCTATTTTAGTGAAAAAATATGGTTGGTTCCGTATATTTATTTTCTTAAACTGTTATTTGTTTGTAACACAATCATATCTAATACTTTAAACGAGAAATTCTTGTATATACCTATATATATAATGAGAATCTCGGAAACGGCTGCTACGATGTCGATGAAATTTGGTATATAGGGGGTCTCGAGGGCGATAAATCGATCTAGCTAGCTTTTGTTTTTGGTAAAACAGGATTTCCCCATGTTTTCGGGCTTAAAAGAATTTGTACGCCATATCATTAAAAGGAAGGTTAATTTCATCGCTATCCATAATGACGCGGTGGCTCTGTTGGGCAATGAAACCGAAGGTCAGACGATCGGACCCACATGAATGTACTTTTTTATTTTTTTGTTCATGTTTCTTTTTTGTTTGTTTTTAACTTTTTAATTCTTTTATTTAGTTATTTAAATACAAAAATGACAGAAATAAAAATTTCTTATTTAGTACCTTATTTTTTCGTGGTCTAAATTTTTTCCAACAGATAGAGCAATTTTTATAGGTATGTTTTTTTATTTATTACTTACCGTCGGTCGTCGTCGTTGTTATTACTTATTTTTTCATTTACTTAGTTCAATTAAAATACCTTTACAGAAAATCACTTCGTTTTTCTTACACCGAAAGTTCTGCAACAGATGGCACTACAACTCACATAGTGACGAAATTTTCTTCTAAAAAGCATTTAAAAGTATTTTCAGTTATTTTTTCAGATATGTAACACAGAAATGAAAAATGCTATTTTATCCATGGAGACGTTATTTAATCCACGCAACCTCAACAAATCAATTTTATATTACTACTAGCGCTGCCTTTACCACTGTTAGGCATGGGAATAATTATTTATTTTCCTTTCTGAATTCTATCCAAATTCCGATCCTAATTTATTGTCAATGCAGGGAAATCTATTTTTACTAAAAATTAAACCTAGCTAGATCGATTTATCGCTCCCAAAACCCCATATAATGCTAAATTCATGGAAATTATCCACGCAACCTCAATAAATGCAAATTTATATTACTACTAGCGCCGCCTTTACCACTGTATCTGTAAAGTGGTCAAAATTGGAACTACTGCTAATAAGTTGGTAGGTTAGTTGGTATCACGGAGACAAATACAAAGAGGAGGTGCCACAAGCAACTTAGTCCCGTCTCATAGCGGACTAAGTAGTCTTACTACTAGCTATTAACCACCAGGCGTCGCTTCTGTCAGTGTTACTTTGGATTTTATGGATACGACACGAATATGACTTGGTTTGATTACAACCATTTTAATTGAAATTAGTGACGCAAAAATTATATGATGTGTTGTATCGTGCAACAGTACGAGTAATACAACTATTTCTAACGAAAAAAAGACATAATTCCACTCGTATGTATTTTTTTAATGCAATTTTTAATGCTCGTAACTTAATCCTTCGAGAAAGTTCGGCGATAGCAACGCCATCTATCGCCAAGTAGAATAACTTCTTGACTGTAGAAGGTTATATGACCTGTTTCATGTTTTTTGTATATTTAGTATTTTTGTATTTTGTATAGTAATCTGGGTGGCCAGATATGGAATCTAAAAAAATATATTTGTATAAAATATTTATTTTTGTAGAATACAATTAAATAATGCAGATAATATTAATGAACTTACTCAATATTTATAATTGAATACAAGACAACAAAATATCACATTTTTTTATATAATATATTGTTTATTATATATATATATATTCTTTATTGCACACTTAAATTTACAGGATAATTAAGAGATCTTCTTCTTATCAGATCTTTTTAGTTTCAAAATTACCCATACTGACCCATCTAAATGGGCCATCCTGTATATCACAATTTCTCATATAAGGTAATCCTACATTAAAAACGACTACATAATACAAAAAAGAAGAGAGAGATCAATTTTTAAAAAATGGTCCGAATTTTTTGTTTTTTTCACTTGCCTGGCAACATTATACAGCGTAACGAACTAACGAACAGAACCATCTTGTGTGTCATAGCAAAATTAAGTACGGTTCATTAGTGTCTAGCTGCAAAGCTAGTTTTGCTATTGACCGCTAGATGGTTAGCAGAACTTCATCTCCCCGCACCCCCTCCCAATGGCGACCCCCGCCTACATATAGAAAACCTCTTAGGGCAGCTCCTCTTTGTATTTGTCTCCGTGGTTGGTATGGGAATAATTTATTTTCCTATAATAATCCTTTCTGAATCCTATCAAAATTCCCATCCTATTATTTTATAATACGTAATATATTCTTTTCCTCGTTTTACTCGGGCCATCTGATGGAAAACTTTCAGACCACCAAAAAATTTATCAGAAATTTTCTTTCATTTTTGTATTTAAATAACTAAATGAAAGAATAAAAAAATATAAAAAAATATAAAAAAAAGAAACAAACGAAAAAAGAACAAAGAAATAAAAAAAATATATTTGTCGAGATTCAAACTGCAAACTCGCGGTGTCCCGACTGAGCCAAAATTACTCGTACCTTTCTATTTCAATGATATCGCGTATTTAAGCCTGAAAATACGGGGAAATCTATTTTATAAGCTAGATCGATTTATTGCCCCCGAAACTAAATTGCGAAATCGTTGCAGCCGTACGTTTCCGAGATCCTTATTATTCTTATCTTGCTCGTTTAAAGTATAAGAGTGGTGCTACTATGTCTACCCGCGTGTACTTTCTTCTGAACGTATGAAGTAAGTAGAGTTTATCGAAATGCGTAGGTGTCTTACAAAAAAAATAAACGAGCTAAGCTCGGTCAAACAGGTACTAGTTATATAACACGATCAACGTTATCATCTAAGTGATAATAACTCATTAATACTTGTTCCAGATTCGTCCACTCAGCATAAATATGATAAAACATTTCAATAATAGAGTGCTGGATTATAATGATTTTGATAACAAGGATACCATTAATGTGGCAAATAAAACACAGGAAGCTACTGATACATTGCAAACGAAACATTTTCCTCTCAAAAAGTTACGTTATCGCAAAAAACCTCGCGTATTAAATGATCCGCCTTGGAACGCTATCGAATTATATGACGACATCGAGATAATTTCAAATGATCTTACAACACAGAGACCTGCAAAAGATTATGATAATTTATTTTTATCACCAGCTGAGTATAGTTATGAGAGCGAAGAGACGCCAAGTGATTATTATAGTAACAGGCCAAATAAAGAAACACTCTCTACGAGAGTCATTGCGAACAACAATTCACTTTATGATCTTGTTTATTTAATTAACTTTTTGTATAAGACAATGTTTTTGTAATTTTTTTATATCATGTAGAATTTAGTATGCTTTTGCATCAGACCGTTTATAGGCGAATAAAAAACCATTGAAAACTGCTGGCATACTACTAAACAGTTACTTATAAGGATGATTCCAATTACAAAAATGGCATTGCATTGTGCCAAAATAAGAAAGGCATGTACTTAGTAAAAATATTGCATTATACTATTAGAAACAGATTGCTTAACTACATTGCACGTTGGAGCTATTATGTAGAAGTCTTCCGTGGATCAGGATTGACCTATCGCACTGTCTTCGTTTGTCAGCGGCTGTCGTCTATAGTGAGCCGTCGACCGTCGTCGGCCATCTGACGCGCTCGTGACAAATATAAATCTTTAGATTATCTATACTATCTATACTATTATTATAAAGAGAGAAGTCCGTACTGACTGACTGACTCATCAACGCACAGCCGAAACTACTGAAGCTAGAAATACCAAATTTACACAGTAGGTTACATTTATGGCGTAGAGAAGCAATACGAAGGGATTTTGGAAAAGGGGGATTTAAGTTTGTATGAAAGTCTGTCATTTCAAAAGTTGGGATCATGAAAATTTGGATTTAGACTGCAATTAATAAATCATTTGATACGTGTTTTAGCATTTTATCAAAATCCCTATTTTGAGGGGAAAAGTAGGGATTAAATGTTTGTATGGAAAATCTGTCATTTCTAAAGGTAGGAACTTGAAAATTTGGATTTAGGCTGAGATTAATAAATAATTTGACACGTGTTTAAGCATTTTATAAAAATCCCTATTTTGGGGGGCAGAGTAGGGATTAAAGGTTTGTATGTAAAGTCTGTCATTTCTAAAGGTAGGAACTTGAAAATTTGGATTTAGACAGAGATTATTAAATAATTTGAGACGTTTTAGCATTTTTTCGAAATCCCTATTTTATAGGGAAAGTAGGGATTAAATATTTGTGTGGAAAGTCTGTCATTTCTAAAAGATAATTTATTTTATTTATTTATTTTATTTTATTTGGGAGGCTTACAGCTATTTTTACAAAACATATATCATAAGTAGTAACTTATATGCCATTTACAAGCTTTCACATATAAGCAGAAATATTCTAGGAAGAATGTTTAATACAAAGAAGAATGAGACAAAAAAGAAAAAATGCAATACTAATTACATACAAAGCGATATTCATGTTACGTAGCAAAGAAATCTTTAGCAATAGAGTTTTTTACTTGGCCAGGCTTGTTTACAAAAAGATCGAATATTGTCGCTATTTAGTCGGTTAAAAGCATTGAGTACTCTGGGCAAATAGCTATTTTTCCTGTAATTAGTACGAGAAGCTGGGACCTGAAACAAATCACATTTACGCAGAATTCTAGTAGGAATTTTATATTGAACTAGACCTAGCAAATCAGGGCAATCAATTTTCCTCTGGCATATATCCATAAAAAAGCATAAGTCGGCGACATCTCGACGCAAAGACAAGGGCAATAAGTGAAGTTTTATACACCTAAGGTTGTAATCATCATACGGGATTTTAAATTTAAAATAAAGAAAGCGGGTGAATTGGCGTTGGATTTTTTCAATACTGTCGGAATAAACGGAATAGTATGGGTTCCATACTTGGGATCCATATTCCAAATGACTACGCACGAGTATTTTGATGGTTTTCATCCTTCTAAAGGAACTCGCTGTACGCTTTATGAAAACAAGAGCCTTATAAGCTTTATCCACTATGTGCTCCACATGTTTGTCAAATATAAGTCTACTGTCGTGTATTACACCGAGATCTTTGCTAATCGAGGGGGTTGACAAGATTTGTTCCTTTATTTTATAATGAAATTGTAATGGCTTGCGTCTACGTGTAAAACTAATAGAGAAACATTTGTCGGAGTTAAGATCCAGTTTGTTGATTTTACAATACTTATCTAAGCGTACAAGATCGTCCTGTAACATGGCTCACCTCTTTAAAAATCTTCATATCATCGGCAAATAACAGAAAATTAGAATGATGAAAGCATAGGTGGATATCATTCACAAAAATTACGAACAAAAGTGGTCCCAACAACGACCCCTGAGGAACACCGGATGGAACATGGACCCACTGGGAAGAAAAACCGTTCAACACTACCGCTTGAGATTTCCGCTTGAGATCTGTTGCGTACATAGGAGGTGAGCCAACGGAATAAGTCACCACGTATTCCTAGGCTGGAAATTTTAGAAAGCAAAATGTTATGATCAATTCGATCAAAACATTTACTGTAGTCTGTGTAAATGCTATCTACTTGACCACCGCGATCCATTTAACTAGTAAGATACTCATTAAATAAGACTAAATTTGTAGTGGTTGAACGACCTTTAAGGAACCCATGCTGCTGTGGCATGAAATGAGCCTTAATACTTTCATACATTTGAGTGTATACAATCCTCTCTAAAATTTTGGCCAGTAAGCACAGTTTCGAAATAGGTCTATAGTTAGCAACGTTGTTTTTAGGTCCTTTTTTGTGAATTGGTGTTACGAAGGCCAATTTCCACAGACTGGGCATTATTCCTTCACTCAAAGAACGCTTGAATAAAATAGAAACGGGTTCGGTGAGCTCTCTAGCGCAGTTAACTAAGAACACGGCTGGTAGGCCATCCGGACCCGCTGACTTATTTAAGTCAAGTTGTTTTAAATGCCGAAGTACATTAGCTGAGTCAATTTCAATTTTGAATAAATCACACGGTGCGTTAAGAGTAGTACCATTGAAAGAAACATCAGCCGAGTTCGTGCCCGAGTCAAGGAAGGTTGACAAAAAGTATGACGAGAAAAGCTCACTAATGCCTGATCCAGTTTCACTAGTTTCATTCTTATACGTCATAGAAGCAGGAAGTGAACCATTACCACGCTTACTTTTAACATAGGTCCAGAAACACTTAGGGTTTTTAGAAATTCCATCTTCTATATTTTTAAAACTGCGAAACTAAAATGGGACTGGGCTGGGCACGTAAGCCGTATGCATCCAGAACGGTGGGCGAGAGTCGTCACGCAGTGGACTCCTCAAGACGGGAACCGACGTCGAGGCAGGCCCCGAAAAAGATGGCGAGACGAGTTAAACGCCTATCGACTGGACTGGTGGGAGCTTGCCCAGGACCGGGAGGAATGGCGGAACAATGGGGAGGCCTTTGCCCAGCAGTGGGACAGTACAGGCTGATTATAATAATAATAATATAATATAATAATATTTTTAATATATTTTTTATAACACAGCTCCTCCTCCGACTTTACGCGATCCCGGAGCAAATGGTAAGAGTGCTCGTCCGACTTGTTACCATAGGTTTTATACTTCTTAAAGAACTTAAACTTTTCTTTAATCATTTTAATTAGCGGCAGGCTGTACCATACAGGGTATGTATGTATGTATGTCTTATGGGGGACGCCTGCGACGGAGCGCAGACGGGTGACCTGCTCTGTGTGTAGAACTATTTCACCCCTAATTCCCAGTTCAGTTGTCGCCCTTCGGACTCGCGGTGCATCGGACATTTCTCCCTGTTCCCTCGCTCTCCCCGTTATACGTGTTAAAAAAGTATCGTACAGCTGTGAAAACAGCACTTTTCGCATGGCTAGTACCCAAAATAAGAAAAGGTATGCGAATTTTAAAAAATGGAGATGTAAATAGGCACATGAAATTAAAAAAATACAAAAAAGAATGTTTGATATTTATATTTATATTTTATCAGATTGCCTATGATATTATCTTATGTATGTATGTGCCTGAGTCAAAACTATCGTAATATATACATAACCTACTCGATACTTTTACTATAGAACATCTGGCAACCCTAACGTACAAAACTGATTGATTTAAAATATTTCAGTAATTTATCGCCATTTCATAATTGAATAACGTGTTTTTAATTTTGTTCAACCAAATAAATATAAGACACGTTAATTTTACATTTAAACATTTAACTTTTAAAAATAAATAAACAATATGTCAAAGTCGAATTTGACATTACGCTTACGTGAATTTCGCTCTGGAGCATGGGCGCCGTTAGCGGAAGATGGCGGCAGTCATGACGCAATCCGTGACGTCACAATGGCTGCCGTAATCCCAATGACATGATTCGGTACGCGGTTTTGGGTACCTATTCAAAGTGCTGTCAGCGCAAATCGGAATGCGGCCTAAGTGTCGAGCCGCGGTGAGGACCCTCCATTATTTAATCCCAAAGCAATCATCATTCATCAATCAGTGGAACACTCCGTCGACGGCTGTTGATACAACCCCTGAAACGTACTTGATTTGCTAGAGAAACTTGCTAGCTTGTTAGGTTTTCTTATAATAGACTGATTTGGATTTATAGTATATGCGGAGACATTCCCCAGCTTGGTTAGGATATTGCAAGCCGAATCTCCTGATTGTACGATAAGTAAGATGACTCCCTAACAAGAAAAAATAAGAATTGTTTGAGATCTTTCAAATTCTACGTAGGCTCGTAGTTATTAAAATCACAAGGAAGAAAATACAAAAAAGCAATGGTAGCTCATGATATTGTATATATAGAGCTACCTAAACCTCTTCTTTGTTGCTTCCCCTCAAATCGTCTTACGTAAATTAATGAACAGCCCCAATGTGGTTCAGCTTAGTTCTGCGGTTATAGACTTTGTTCCGATCTTGCTACTGTCTGTACTTCTATTACGACTTATGATGTAGTGATATATAGCCGTAGTTAAGCTAGGTCTGCATACTCTAGGGAACTGTTTGAATCATAGATGTTGTTCTGGTATGTTTAACAGGATCTCTATCTAAAGTTAATAGTTATTTTCTGCGGCCGTGAAAATGTTATATGGTAAAAAGTTCTAACAAAAGTTGACAGCAGTATGATTTCTGGAATAGGATAATTCTTAAAATAACTATGTAAGCTAATTATTTCAGACTAGCTGTCCGCCCGCGGCTACGCTCGCGTTATTCTCGTAGAAATAAGACTTTTTCCCGTAATAAGTATCCTATGTGTTAATCCAGGGTAGAAACTATCTCCATTCCTTTCATCCAAATCCGTTAAGAATTTTAAAAATTTAGTACAAGAAACAAATGCAAGTGGCAAGGCAAGTGGCATAGCGAGTGCCTATATTATAGCCCGTGTGGATCGGCAGGCAATGACAAGTAGAGCGAATCTCGAAGCGAGTAAAAGCGCTGTGAGAAGCGCGTTTATCAAAAGAGAATTGAAATCTGACACGTTCTATTTTCTGACAAGTGTCAGTACTTGCCACTTGCATTTGTCACTATGATCAGGCTTTAAATCCACCCCGTTTGCAATTGCTATCAACTTGAGGTTTTAAAAAAGAGTCAATTCACACCGAGAAGCGACGACGCGACGCGACGATGCATGAAGAGGCCAGTTGTTACGGCGACTGTCTAGTTTTCGCGAGGTGCAGTAAGTAAGCTCTTTATCGTCGCGTCGCGTCTCGGTGTAAACTGACCCTAAGTTTACACGCGGGCGGTTGTGAACAGAGGTACTTTTTAACCTCAAGTAGTCGAAAGGTTTTTACGTGGACGGTAATAATTCATCGCCTGTCTTCCGTTCCTCACCCCCGTGGTCATGAATTGTAATTAAATTCAGTAATTTGTCTCAATCAAAGTTTATTGTGTTTGAAAATGACACGCTCATAGATAGCGTTTTAACGCCCCTGATCATTTATACAGTATGATTTTGTAATCCCTAGCAAAATTTATATATTATGATGTTCAGACCATCATAAGCAACAACTGTTCCCCAAATAAGTCACTTTATAATGAGTATTTTTTTTTAATAATAAAACTTTATTGTTTCATTACATACTTCCGCAGACAAATTATAACTTAGGTACAAAATATGTTACGCTATGATACAAAAATATGTTACGTACAATGAAAGGAGTAAGAAATAGGACTGACATCCAAAAGTAGGTACTGTAACGGCTGTAGCCTCCTTGGCTACAACTCGCTACTTTAAATATAAAAGACACTTTTATAACACGATACTTTATTTATAACTTAAACGCACTGTTTATAACTTTAGCACTAGAAATATTACTATGGTCCGCACTCGACGGCGGACGGCAGATGAGTCCGTCAAACTTCCACGGCCCCAGCCCGTCTGAAGTTTCTATCGTTCTCTTTCTAAACTGAATAGTTAAAAAGAGAACGAACATATTGCAAAAAGAATACTATCGCCAGTATCAAACTACATAGCACTCGGACCAACGAGGCCCGATGCTACAACTACCCCCGGTCTCCCCTGAAAAAATTTTTTTGTGGTTGAAGACCCAAAAAATTTTTTTGCTAGTTACAATCTACTAGTAACTAACTACCTACCTAAGAGAGGGAAAAATTCACTTAATAAAAATCTAATAAAAAAAACAATGGAAGACTTAGATCCTGGACTTAGCTAAAGTCTAATTACCAGAAAAATATTTTCTAATAATTTTTCTAAATAAAAAACCTCTCCAAAAATACTTAAAACAGGACCCATATCTTACCATCCTAAACCAAAGCTAACAGCTACCTCAATTACAAAATGCAAACCCTAACCTGAATCTATAAAATTCTTCAAAGACATAGCATGCAAAACTTAAAATGAAATTTAAAACATTTAAGTTAACGATAAAAAAAAATTAAATCAAGATAATCAAAACAATGTTAACACCAATCACAATACTCAAGAATCTCAAGAATTAAATTATATTTAATTTAAAAGCTAAATAGAAAAAGAAGTTAAGGTGTTAAAATTGAAGCTGTGTTTCCAAAGAAAGAGAAGTTAACATCCCACTAACAAAAAAGAATACAACCAATTATGCATAACGCATATAGAAAAAAACAATAAAATGAGCTAAGATATAAATGTTGTTTTTTTATATGAAAATCTATTTTCTTTTCATTCAGGCATCACTGATGTCCTGAAGTACATCTCGCGTCAGTAAGGAGGTGTAGAAGAAAATATTAATGGTTGTTTAAATATAAAAGTTTTATCAGCCCGCACATGAAACAAATAATTGGATTAATACATAGAAAAAAACAATATAGTAACAACAATATCAAGATAACTAGCGATTAGGAAGAAAAATAATTATTTAGACTAAGATACAAGTACATTACATTAATGCCTTCTTACAAGATACAATATCATATTCAAATTATTAAATATGTGGATTTGAAAATGACAACAACTTGGATTGGTATATATAATGAATTGAAAAAAATTACCTATCACTTCTTCCCATATCCTAACTCCATACCTCATCATAACTCATAGAAATCTCAACCTTTTACTAACCTAGAAAAGGACAGATAGAATACGTGTGATCCTAAACAGACCACCCTACAAAGCTCCTATGTCTCTTAAAGCAGGTGTATCAACTGTGCCTAATCAGCCAACTAACAGCGCAAACAATCTCAACCTAACCTTCGTACACGAAACCTCAACTACCTAACTACCAATCCGTTTAGAAAAACGTACAAACAATTCGTAAAAACTAGTGACAATAATGCATTTATGTTTTATTTTGTATTATGCAGGTCACCTAAGCATAACCCCAAAAGAAATTACCTACCTCAATACAATAAAAGGGAATTCAATAAAATATAAATAAAAATAAATACGTAAACATCTGTTTACAAAAGTGACAGACCAAGACACGACACTTTATCTTTGACGAAACGGATCGCCATTTTACTCCAAGAAGTATTTATAACAGACTAAACATTCAAATAGTTGAACTGTCAAGAATTAAACAAAGAAAATATCTGTCATTTTTGAAACTATTTCCCTTTCCAACTTTAATGATTCCAACACCAACGTGAAATCTTTTCCAAACCAGAAGAAGAAAATATTTTTTTTTTAAATCTTTAGCGAACATAAAACTTTTTCAATCTATTTACATGAACCAAATAAGTACGAGTTGACCTACCCGTTTTTCGAATAATATAGTTACGGTCATTTACGCGTCTTGCGATAACAAATGGACCTTTAAATAGTCTACATAATTTGTAAGTTCTTCCGGTAACACGTTTAGGAGAATAAAGCAAGACCAAATCATTAGGTTCAAACTGTTTTACTACCGTCTTTTTGTCAAATAGCCTTTTTTGTCTAAAATGTGCTTTATTAATCCCGGAAATCGCCCGCCGAGATAAGTGTCTAACCAAGTCAATTTTTTGGTTCAAAGTGTTAACATTTTCAGTCCCATTAATTCCTAAATCCATATCAAGTACCGTACGCGGTTCCCTACCATACAAAAGAAGATGAGGAATTACCCCTGTCGAAGCTTGGGTACTAGAATTATAAGAAAAAACCAACATCGAAAGATAACGGCACCAATCACACTGATCGGAAGATATAAACTTAGAAAGCATAGAAAGGAGCGTCCTATTAAAACGTTCAACTAGGCCATTCGTCTGTGGATGAAAAGAAGTAGTATGGATAAGCCTAGCACCAAAAAACTCAACCGCTTCTTTCACCAACCTTGAAGTAAAAACCGTACCTCGATCGGTAACAATCTCTTGAACTCCTCCAAACCTACAGAATATCTCATCTGTGAGAAAATCTACAATGACGTCAGACGTAACACGAGGAACAGCTTTACAAACAGCATAGCGAGAAACATACTCCAAAGCAACAATGACAAATCTATTGCCCTGAGAAGAAGTTCGAAAAGGACCAACAACATCGACACCAACCTTTTCCATCAAACCTGACACCGAAATAGGCAACAATGGTGCTAAGGTGATACCTCCTTTTCTTTCTTGGCATAAAATACAAGAACGGATATACAATTCAATCTCTTTATCCGCATTAGACATGAAGAATCTAGAGCGAAACCTACTTAAGGTCTTAGAAAACCCTAAATGACCACCTGTCCACGCATCATCATGCAACTCCTTCATCACATCTGTAAACAAACTACCTGGTAAGACAAGAACATCTTTCAAAACACCCTGTCTCAAAACTCTTTTATACAACAACCTATTTCTTAAGAAAAAACCTTTATGTCTATGATTCCGCTCCAAAATATTAATTACATTACGACAAAAACTGTCAGACATTTGCCTGTCATGAATTGAAGTTGACTCAATTCGAAAAATTTCCAAACCGTCATGTTTGAAATCCGAAATATAAGGGTCAGGTTCCACTGGAACCAACGGATTCCTACTCAAAAAATCAGCAACCACATTATCTTTACCATGACAAAAAACTATTTGGAAATCCCACTCTTGGATTGCAAGTGCCCACCGAGCTAAACGTCCCGTCATATCTTTTTTAGACTGTAACCAACAAAGAGCTTTATGATCCGTAGCTACTTGAAAAGAAGAACCCCATAAATAAGTTCTAAAATATTTTAACGCCCAAACCAAAGAAAGACATTCGCGTTCTGTTACTGAGTAACGGACTTCCGCAGATGACAATTTCCTTGAAGCGTAAGCAATGGGATGCATGACTCCTTCAAATTCCTGCATCAGCGTTGCTCCTAAAGCCTCGTCTGATGCATCAACCATCAAACGCGTTACAATATTGTTATTCGCCTGAAAATACCTCAATATCGGGGGATTCACCAATTTATCTTTAATTAAACTAAAAGCATGTTGGCAATCATCAGACCAAATGAATTTAACCCCTTTTTTAAGCAATTTTACTAAAGGTAAGGTAATTTCCGCAAAATTTTCCACAAATTTACGATAATAAGAAAATAAACCCAAGAGCTTTTTAACATCCTTAGTGCATTTAGGCTCAACAACATTGCGAATAGACTCAATTTTGGTCAGATCGGGTTTTATACCATTACCCGAAATGTGGTAGCCTAAAATATTTAATTCTGTTAACCCAAATTTACATTTAGATGGCTTGAAAGTTAAATTAGCTGCGCGGAAACGCTCAAATAGCTTAGACAACGAATTCGTAAACTCTTCGAATGTCTTGCCATAAACTATTATATTATCGACATATACAACAGCATTTTTATATCGTAAATCCCCTATCGCCTTATCCATCATGCGCTGGAAAACTGCTTGGCTGGTTTTCAACCCAAAAGGAACTACCTTAAATTGATAAAGCCCAGTAGGAGTAATAAAAGCTGTCTTATGCCTTCCCTCTCGAATACTAGTTTGCCAATAACCAGAATTGAGGTCCAATTCTGCAAAATACCTAGCATTCGCCAAATATCCAATGAGATCATCTATAGCTGGAATAGGATAGTTATCTGTAACGATGATTTTATTCAAACGCCTATAATCGATACAAAACCTCCAAGAATCATCTGGTTTCTTCACCAACACCACCGGCGACGCATAAGAACTGTTAGATTCATCAATAACGTCAAGACGAAGCATCTCTTCCACCTGTTTATCAATAATTTCCCTCTGTGCCGGAGAAACTCTATAAGGCCTCGAAGAAATGGGTTGCTCGTTCAAGGTTTCTATATCCACATCCACGATGTCACACCGTCCTAACTGTGAAGAGTCAAAGGCAAACCTATCCTTATTCCGGTCCAACAAACCTAATAAAACCTCCCTATCGTTAATATCTAAATCGGAACCTACAATAAAATCTTCCTTAGAATTGATATTGAATTCACAACTATCATCCAAAGATACAAAATGGATATAATCACGTAGCGACAAATTCGATAAGTGTGAGTCGACCCTTATCGAAGAAGACTTTTGTTCGACGTCACTTTCAAAAAACGAAGTACAAATTTCATCGCAGCTGACAGCCGACTGGAAAATAAAAGACATGCTGTCATCGGAAACAAAATCGACTGCACTTTTCCCCAAAATTATTCTCGCCGAAGAAAAATCAACTATTCCTCCATGAGAACACAAAAAATCCTGCCCCAAAATAACGGAACAAGCAAGATCCTTAACAACAACAAAGGTTGACGAGTATTGCTCGTTATTTATCTGAAAGGAACATGTTATTTTACCTAGGGAAGAAAGTCTCTGCCCGTTGACTGACTGCAAAAATACTGCTTCCTTATCAAAAGGGTCATCCTTAATAATAGATGAATTAATGCACGACACACTCGCGCCAGAATCTATTAAAGCTGGAAAAGAAAAATTCTTATAAATAATCTTTATTATGGGCCTAACTTTAACATTATTCAAAGATATAGGCTTAAAAACTATGTCTTCCGTCTGCGACCCTGCCGACGATGTCGCCACTCGTCTCTCGGCCGCCTCGTTCGTGGCGCTTAGGGCAGCCGCCTGGAGTTTCCCGAATTCTGCCGCCGGAAATCTTGTGACTGGTCGAACCTTACCCTCGGTCTTAAGTTGTATTCTCTGCGTACTGGAGTACCAGGAGCAGAAGAAGCCGGTGCATAGCGTGGCCTCTCCACGTTCGCTGCATCTAGATTTCTAACCTGAGGGATACCCGCTGGGAGTACCTCTACCTCTCCCCGTGCAGATGGCGTTCCGTACGCCCACCTGGGCGGTGTGTATAACTGCCGTTCACCCACAGAGCCGCTTGGTTGAGCCAAATGGGGGTCATGCAGTACGCCCATTGGCCGACTGAAACCTTCCAGTCCTAATGGCAGATGCGTAGGTGAGATTGCTTCCTTTGGGCCGTAAATCATCATTAATTGGTCAATCATCTTCCTGAGTTCCTTTTTGGTGCTATATATTGAGGCCACCAACTTGTGTATGTAAAAGCCTTCTGTAGTCTTCAGAAATTGATTAATGAATTTCTCGTCTCCAACAATCTTTGCTTTCGTAGCCAACTCCTGAAGGCGATAAAAGTAGGATAGCACGTCTTCTTTATTCTCCTGTTTAGCATGATAAAAAAGCTCCTCGTAGTTTTCCTGAGGTGGGAATTCCTCCTTGAATAATTTCTCCAGCTCTTCATAAGTTTTTGCCTGGGATTCTATCGTTCTGTAGAAAGAAAGAGCCGGCCCCTGCAAATACGTGCTTATCACTGCCATCTTTTCTTCTTGTGACAATTTCTTGAGGACTGCCAATCGATTGAAGCGTTTGAAGAATTCCTCAGAATCTTGGCGAAAGCCATTGAAGCATGTGATAGACTCCATAATCGTTTAATATTCTCCACTTATTTATTTAATATTCTCCACTTACTTGGTATTCTCCACTTCTATTTCAAACAATTTTCTTTTTGTTTTTTGTTCTATTCTAGAACTATTCAGCAATCTTCTATCCGCTGTCACTCTCACTTCAAAGAGGGTGAGGGATAATATAACAGTTCCTCTTTAGAATCAGTTATTAATTCTGTGTGTTTGGGGGCGCGTACCAGGTCTGGGTGTCTCCACCACTGTAACGGCTGTAGCCTCCTTGGCTACAACTCGCTACTTTAAATATAAAAGACACTTTTATAACACGATACTTTATTTATAACTTAAACGCACTGTTTATAACTATAGCACTAGAAATATTACTATGGTCCGCACTCGACGGCGGACGGCAGATGAGTCCGTCAAACTTCCACGGCCCCAGCCCGTCTGAAGTTTCTATCGTTCTCTTTCTAAACTGAATAGTTAAAAAGAGAACGAACATATTGCAAAAAGAATACTATCGCCAGTATCAAACTACATAGCACTCGGACCAACGAGGCCCGATGCTACAGTACCTAGACCTGTGTCTTGGGTATCAGAGATCTCCTGTGAAGAAAATAAATATAAACGAGCAAGCACAAAACCTTCAGGATAATGAAGTCGGTTTAAAGTAGTAAAAAGTAAAGGTAAGTAAAAACACTTAAGTAGTTGTTAAGTATAAATGTGTGTGTGTTAGTGGGTTATGCTGGTGTGTGTCTGCATGTAGTTGTATGTAAGTGAAATTTGGGATAAACAGTGGAAGAAGCAAAGTGTAATGTGAACAATATGTGTGAGAGGGTCACGTTATTTTTAATAAAAGTTGTTCCGTTTCATCATATGTGGCATCCTGCAACCAGGTCATTATTTTGGATTTAGCTTCGTAATTATTATAACTGTATATATTTAGTAATTTGTCGTTTTAGTAATTTTGTTGCCATGAGTGTTTATTTATACAATACTGCCCGTATTGTATAAATAAACACTCATGGCTTGAAACTGCCGACGTGCAAAAGCTAATTAATAATCCATGGGGTGCACCCACACGATAAAATATTTCTACAACCAACATCTAAAATTTTCTATATCTGGACCCTCCCGCGCCTACATCAGGCAGACAGGGGCCTTTTTAATCTAGTAAACAGCATGATTTTGTAATCCCTAGCAAAATTTAAATATTATGTTCAGACCATCATAAGCAACAACTTTTCCCAAGGAACATGGGTTGAAAACCCCCTCCAAAAAAATCGACTTTTGATACAAAATATACATGAACTTTACTAATTTGTATGGGAGGTCGAATTTTTTTGAAAAAGGCCCCTGTCTGCCTGATGTAGGTGCGGGAGGATCCAGATATAGAAAATTTTAGATGTAGGTTGTAGAAATATTTTATCGTGTGGGTGCATGCCATGGATTATTAATACTCATTATAAAGTGACTTATTAGTAGGTACTAATTAATTTAGACGACTAACTTTTATCTTCATAATATTCTATTTACGAAATGCCACGTTCAAATTCTAGAGAAGCGTTTTTGCAAAGTGTCAGGGGAAATTTGCAAATGGATGTGGTTAAATGTGAGTTGGATCTAAGTGAGTACCAGCATCGGAGTAACAGCACTACGAAGAATGCCTCCCAAGACAGCTGGCCTGACACTTTATAAAATGACGTGTGGCGCTTGTAAAGAACGTGGCGGGTGCAAAATAAGCCATGTGGAAGGGAAATGTGCTGACAACATGACGTCACGTATTATAAATGATGTTAATAATATGTATTTGCAACTCTTTCACTCCCTCGAATTTTAAGGTAAAATAATATTTTTTAATAATAACATATACGTGTCAAGTTCTAATGATAAATATTAATAATCATCTCAAAATTAAATAGGTACACATTTGCTTTGCCAAAAAAAAAGCCAGAGTTACTTGGGATCATTTAAGGATTCCAACGGTACCCCATACATCCATATTTGTTCAGGCATTTAGAAGTTATGGTGGAATGAAGAAACTCATACATGAATTCTAAACATAATTACACTCCTTTTTTTAGTAGTCGTATCGTATAATAAAAAATTCAAGAAAGATTCGATTCCTCGTGTTATACACGTATTCCTTATATAATTATATTACATACATAGGTTATCTTCGAGTAAGGGATATGTATTTTCTCTTCAGTTTAATTTATAATGTTTGATTTGGCTTTCCACGTTAGTAATATAACTTTGTGTTGGTTTTTCATTAGACCCGAGAATGTAATAATGATAAAATAAAGTTCCCGAAGGATAGCTTAACAAGGCATACGAAGGCTTATGTATTTAAATAGATCCTATTATGCTTCCTCAAATTCTAAAATTAAATGAGAAACGTTAGTAGGTACTATAAAACTTTTTTTAGGGTTTCGTAATAAAGTCAAAGTCAAAGTCAAAATCATTTATTTACATAGGATGTTATTACATCACTTAGATCATTTTTTTTTGGTGAGTTCACTAACACTAATCAAATAGGAACCCTTATAGTTTCGCCACGTCTGTCTGTCTGTCTGTCTGTCCGTCCGCGGTCCGGTGTACGTGTCAGAAATATTTAGTTTTACTAATAGTGTATATGATGAATTTAATAGGAAAAGTATCAACATCAAGTAGGCTTTACAGGTTATCGAATAATAGACCAACTTATGAAATATACTTGTACAAGTAAGGGTACTACAAATATCATAGAAAAATATTTTAACATAGTTTGGACACCTACGGAACCCTACACCTACACCGGTGGCCCGACACGTGCTTGGCCGGTTTTTTTATGACTAATATTAATGTAGTGTGGTGTTCGTCAACTATCATTTTGCGTCGTTACGTTATCATTCATCCAAATAAATTCATTCGTTTATCTCCTCTTTCTCATGGACAGATGAATATTAGAATAAGGATTACAGTGGCCTCGATTCGGGATGTCATGCTCTAATTTTAGCTATCCGTTTTTATGACCAATGAAAGAGAGGTGAAGAACGAATGATATTAATTTGAACGAATGATAACTTAAAATAAGGGCATAGCTGTCAGTTTAAGAGATTTTTGAGTCGCATGTTTTAAGTGCTCTCTAAAATTGAGCAATCGACACGGCCATAAGGTTCAAGTTTGTGTCGTGTGGTGACGGCAGAGTAGAATACATTTGTCACCCAACCCTACTCTTCCCGTGGGTGTCGTAAGAGGCGACTTAGGGAGTACACATTGAACAGGGAACGGGCAGCAGCGCTTTCTGATACAGTAACCTTTTAATCTGCGATCTCCAACCCGCCTGCCAAGCGTGGAGATTATGTCAAAACCCTCCACTTAAGTGGAGGAGGCTCATAGTCCAGCAGTGGACTGTAACGGGCCGTTAATTTGATTTGAAAAGGTTTGTATTCGATGTTTGACAGCTCTAATATTAGGATGGCCATCTCCTGTCCCTTTTCAATTTTAAAATGTAAAAAGGACGGACTAACTTAAATTAAGGATTAGAGCGTGACGTCCCGAATCGAGGCCAGTATGACTTCTCGAATCGGTAAGCCAGTTTGTATTAAATTAAGTCCTCATAATCACACTCCGCTAAATTTAATGGTAAATTATGGTCGTATAATCAATGTTTTCGCACACTGAGGCCATTTTGAATAAATTGATTAAGTACGCTGGCAAACATCAATTTAAATAAACTACATGACGAAAATGAATATGAGCCATTGGATAAAATAATGAGATACAGAATCGTTTAACTAGCATCGACTGGTTGAAGAATTTATGATGATGAAAATAATATTGTATTAAAATGTGCTCGGTGCGGTGGTGCGATCATTGAACTTCCTCTTTGTCTGTAACCTTTTTACGGTTTATTGATTTTACCAATTAGCTGATCAATTGGAAGATTTCAGAATGATAAAGGCTTTCGGTCCTATATAAGGAAAAATTTCTTATTCCTATGAGAAAAATATAAGAAAACATTCGAGCGTCGTCGGTGGCTTCGCTGGCGTCGCTGCCTGCCGTCCGGGTCATGCTGGTTCGAACCCAACACACCAACATGTTTTCAAATTTAAAATTGAAACCTGCTCACCTCTGCGAAGAAATTTAAGGTTTGTGTGTGATGTTGGCAATACCCCAGCCGGCCCCAGCGGGATCGAAAACTTGATCACTTTTGGACCGTAGTATACGAGTAAGAGCGTCGGTGGTCTAGTGGTTAGGGCCGCTGCCTCCCGTCCGAGAGACGCAGGTTCGATCCCCACAACGTACCAATGTGTTTTCGAATTTCGAATTCATATGTGCCTTTATTCGACGCTCTTACGATGAAGGAAAACATCGTGATGAAACGTGCACACTCCTGCGAAGAAATTCAAAGGTTGTGTGTGAAGTTGACCAACCCACACTGGGCCAGCTTGGTCGACTAAGGCCTAATCGCCCTAATTCAGTGTAGGCTCGAGCCCCTCGGTATATGAGCTGTTGATGATGATAAGAGTTAGAAATAATAGCAAGTAAGATACAAACTCTAACCGTTCAAAGAACTAGTTTGAACGAGTTCCGTACGCGATCAGTATACAGCGATAAATATGTCGCGGGTGACGGATGGCACGCGCAATGACCGCCGGAGGATTGAACGTGAGCGAAATTCGCCCTGAACTTGTTTGTTTCTCTTGGATTCAGTATTTTAGAGCAGCAAAGAACAAACGAAGTATGACCATACATATAAGAAAACTCCAAGTTACTGAAATGAAAATGCCTGATGGGTGGGTGGGGTAACTAAACTGGAAATCAGGAATGTAAGAGTTAAAAACTAACACAAGCATACAAACCTCAAGGATACCCAAAAGCTACTTGGTACAGAAACCTAAACCAAGAGTACTATTTATTCACACCTAATTAAAAAAAAGAGCGGAAAATCGCAAGAAGAGTACAGTTGGGCTGGACAGCATTCGGAAAACTGCGTCATATCTTCTCGTCGCCGCTACCGCAATGCCTGAAAAGCAGGGTTTATAACCAGTGTGTCCTACCCGTTTTGACATACGGAGCCGAGACGTGGAACATGACAGTGAAGCTGGCCCACCGGCTACATGTCACTCAGCGAGCTATGGAAAGATCTATGCTTGGTATTTCGCTACGGGATAAAATCCGAAACGAAATCATCCGGCAGAGGACCAAGGTGGTGGATATTGTCCAGAAATGTAGCAAGTTGAAGTGGCAGTGGGCTGGCCATGTCTGTCGCAGAACCGATGAGCGTTGGAGCAGACGGGTTCTCGAATGGAGACCGCGTCTCAGAAAACGTAGTGTGGGACGCCCCCCTGCCAGGTGGACTGATGACCTGAAGAGGGTCGCTGGTGGTGGCTGGATGAGGAAAGCGGGTGATCGTGCGCTTTGGCGTACCCTTGGGGAGGCCTACGTCCAGCAGTGGACTGCAATAGGCTGATTGATTGAATTAAAATTTACTTTTTAAGAAGGCTCCAACGAACAGCTATGAAATTATCCCGACAGCTGTTGCTAAGGCAATATATACGACCACAATACATCTTCGGGAACGCGCGTCCGTGAGGAAGGGTCTGACGAAAGGGTAAATTCAGAACATTCCTTCACAAACTTAACTTACTGTCCGCCCTACCTTGAACATCCGTCTCTCACGCTAAACTTTGAAGTGGTCCGTTTAGTTTTACGACTGCAAACGTAAAGTGGTAGGGCCGATGTTTGAAGTATTTCAGACGTTCAGTAAATAAATAAATAAATCTTTATTTCTTTGAAACAATTTCCTTAAAAATAGTCGATTGGAACCTCCTTTTAAGCTTTTGCGGCCTGTGTCAGGAGATTCCACTCTTCCTATGATAGAAATGAAATGAAATTAAACTAAACTAAAGACTTAAATTTAAAACAAAAACGTAATAGCACTATGATGCGGGTGTGTGTGTGGGGCAGTGGTGTGTGTGTTTGGGTGGGTATTTGTGTGTGTATGTACATGTTATTTAATCCGTCGTTGTAATAACAACTCAGTCTCTTCATAAGGACTTTTAGTACGGTGTTAAGGATGTATAGTTTCCTTACAGACAGGAGGTTGGAAAGACGATACAAGCTTTCAGTAGAAAAACGCATCTTCTTAAAGTACATGACCTTAATTAATGCTCGTTGAGCTCGTTCAAGTTGGAGAAATTGTGTCTTTGCAGCACCTCCCCAAATAGGAATGCAGTACAACAATACCGACTGTGCCAGAGATATATATATTCTTGAAAGTAGGTTCTTCGTAGGATCATGGCTGGCTTTTGTTATACAGGGGCTAGGTGCAACATACCTGAGAGTTTTAAAAATCCAGATAAGTTTCCTTTCAGTCAATGATGTCTGAGCAATTTGTGGCTAGATCATGTTATGAGATCTTGAATCGTCATGCATTGGAAAGGCTATTCGTAAAATACCTAGGTAAAGTGAAGCTCTGCGTAGAGTCTATCATGCATGCCTAATCGTCATAATAAATGGTAAGTATGGTAGGCATCTTTTTTTTGGGGTTCCGTAGTCAACAAGGAACCCTTATAGTTTCGCCATGTCCATCTGTCTGTCGGTCTGTCTGTCCGTCCACGGCTTAGCTAAGAGACTATTGGTACAGAAGGCTGTAATTTGGCATGAATATACATATTAATCATGCCGACAAAGCTGTAGAATAAAATATTTAAAAAATATGTTTTTAGGGTTCCTCTGGTACATGTGAAGTGGGGGTTAATAATTTTTTTCTTGACTGCCCTATAGCGTGAGGTATCGTTGGATAGGTTTTTAAAAAGTATTAGGGGTTTGGGAAAATCATTTAACGATCCTAGTGTACTTTTAAGAAATATAATTTTTTGTGCACATTTTTGTTAGAGTCAAGAGTCCCCCCCTTCCCTACCAGCGAAACCATTGTATTTGGAAATGTGAAAAAGTTCGTGGTAGTAGTGCATGATGATGATAAATTTAAAAGGAGAACTATGAACATCAAGTAGGATTTACAGGCAAGTATTAGACCAACTTATAAAAGGAAACTTTCAGAAGCGGTATTTTATTCAGAGGAAATTTTAGCACTAACAAAATGTAGTTTCTTTGAAAGCCCTTTCTATGAATTTTACATTAAACCTATCACCAGAATTTATATTACCTCCATTTAATTTAAATAATTTATTAAAATATCCGCTAAATTCTTATATTATTTCATGAAACGAACAGACAATTAATAGTAACTTTGCTGAATTTACCAAAATATAATAATAATTAAGTTGAATTATAATGAAAATAAATAAAATAATTGTTCATCTTCTTTTATTATTATTTTAAAGATTTTATTTCCAAATAAATTACTTATTTCGGGAATAAAAAATCGTTTCATGATTTTCCGTGTCACATGACTTGTGGCTGGCCACACACATAAAAAAGATAACTGTCAATCTGTGTAGCAGGCTGTCAGATTCTGACGTTTGTTTGGGTGACAATAAAATGCACCAAATAATGTGCACCAAATAATTGAGGTCAAAAAAAGCGCGCTAAATAATATGCACTGAATAATTGAAGCGTCAAAAAATGTTTATTTGTTGTGAATTATTTACTGTATTTTGTTTAAGCGCTTGAATAACAAGGAAGGAACAAAAACGTGCAGGAAATAATTCAGTACAGAACAAACCCCAGTTCTTGGCGAGCTGCAACAATACGCACTCAATAACATGCAGGCAATAATACAGGTCAGGGTCATGGACACCTCTAGAGAGCTGACACATTTCAGACCGATTTATCTGCTGTATGTCGAATCGATTTTGAAAACATTTCGCCCAACCAATGTACAGTATTGTACAGCCCGATAAAACGAAGCCAATCCACAATGAATGCCAATTCAGGGCGGGTGCGAGCGAAGCGAGCACGGGAGTTTGGGGCACCCCGACTCGGTTAGATTAGGTTAGAAGGGGATTTCGGACGGGAGCTTGGCGTGCGAAGCGAGCACGGCTCCCTCCGCCATACCCTTTGGAGTTAGGTTATCTTGTGACCCCCATGCCTGCTTGCAGGCATGCCAAGAACTTGTCACATAATGTACTTGCAGACTTTACAAAAAATGGGCGTTCTTAATATTACGCATTAAATAACGTGCAGTCCAATAATTTGAGCTAAAAACCTGAATTATTTGTTGCGTATTATTTGCTGCACGTTATTCACCGCATATTATATGCACCCGCTTCAATGGTGCTGCCAGATACTTTTTTGTTTCCTACTACCAATATATTAAAACAATTATTGCAAAGTAATGGTGGTAAATAAAAAACATTTTCTAATTCAGACTCGTAGTTAATAATATACTCTTTCAGCCTATATACTTCAGTTCGCTGCTAAAAATATCAAATATTAAAATACCACCTTCCATACGATTTCTGAAGATTTCCTTTACTTATATTAGTAAGGAATTCGATACAAAATTTATCGTAGAAAATTTAATGACTGAATCAAAGGTCCTACCAACGAAACAATTTTAATTAGAAATGTGAATAAAATAACATTCCAGATGGAACATGAAAAAAAATATTGCCAATATCCTCAATTAAATAGATAGGTAGTGTATTAAGTAAATATTTAGAATTTTGTACTTCCTTTTGGAGTCGGTGCCAGCCAAAAATTGAAGATGACGAAACTACGAGTATTAATTATTTATCGAATGAAACCTACCCGGACTTTCTTGGTAGTCGCTCCTGTCGTTATCCCTGCGTTTGGTCGGGTGCAGCATTGCATCCCGCGCAGCACAACAAAACATTTATATCATAAGCGCCCACTACACTCTCGTCCGAAGTTCTTCGACGAAGTCTCACGAAGTGTCAAATTGGTGTAAAAGTGAAGCCCGAAGTTGCACGAAGTGCCTCTCTATACTCTTGTCCTCAGCTTACTTCGATCAACTTCGCGAGTAGTGTAGGGGACGCTATAGACTATCAAAAAATTTTATTGATAGTCATATAGAAATATGTACTGACTTAACGACGACGACGACTTAAAACAGTTGCCCACGACTAATCGACGATTTTTTGGCTGGCACCGACTCCAAAAGGAAGTACAAAATTCTAAATATTTACTTAATACACTACCTATCTATTTAATTGAGGATATTGGCAATATTTTTTTTCATGTTCCATCTGGAATGTTATTTTATTTGTTACTTTTTAGTGGAGATAACCATATAAGGCAATTTGAAGGAGGTTTCAATTTTTTTGTTAAAATTATTTTTATTTTATGATTTTCAGTGTTTTATTCAATATATTTTATGTAAGTAATTAATCCTAACCGCGACACATTTTCTATTATTTTTCTTCATTTTCCAAAGCTAGGTTTTGTTATTTAACAGTTTCAGTACAAAGATATTATATTTTTGGTATTTGCTTAGTTTAGACTGCGTCTTTCGTGCTTTGCAACCGCGTTTAGTTGTTTATATAATAGTTTCTAAAATAACATAAGTTAAACTGGGTAAGAGGCTACGAAGTAAGAGGTCAATTGGTAGTCCAGCTGGCCACTAAACTGACAATGCTAAGAGGAGAGAATAGCTTCGCGATCCTAACGAAATAGGTATTTAGGAAAACATTTGCTATCGCTCGTGCGCTCATACCCCCAGGAGAGAGAGAGCGAGAGCGTTGCAGCTCGCCGACAATAGATACTTTTCTTGATGAAATTCCCACTTCGGGAGAAAACAGTTTCCAATTACTAAATTTCAACAAATCACTTTGACACAGTTTTAATCAAAAAAATTACGTTACTTGAGGTGCCTATATAAGTTTGAATCTATTGCGAATTTTGAAAAAAGCTAAAACTATAAACCTAGTCTTTCATTGTGTCAATAACATACTAAAAAATCATGGAGATTGGAAAATATATATAGAAGTGGAAAAACGTTTTCTCTTTTTGTATGGACGAGCACGATTCTTCCCTCTTAATAAGCTTACAGTTTACCCCGATACCTGGGCTATTCGTAAGGAGTTTCAGGTTTGAGATGGTATCTTGAAAGTCTATCGTTAGCTGATTACAGATAGTGAACGTAAGCTGGCTTCTTCTTTTTCTTCATATTGTGGATTATAAGGTCGACAACCAACCTCACACACCCTGGTCACACAATTAATATAGTACTGGGCCCTTGTCAAAACCCACTGACTTAGCTCGAGTAACGACGCCTTCTGTAGATATTAGAGCCGAGACACACGGCTTAACGTGCCTTCCGAAGCACGGAATAATCTTTCTTTTCAGACAATCGGGTGATTCAGGCAGCAATGTCCACACTAAACTGGAGAAAGTCTCACAAGGACATTTTCGTTTAAGAGTGTCTTCACCGGGATTCGAACCCGAAACCTCCGTAAAAAGATTAAAACACTCGACCATTCGGTCATAGAAGCTAAATTATTTGTGATTTCCAATACAATATCCGAAGATTGCAGGTTCTTGCCCTGCCACGGTCGCCAATAATGTGATAAAATCGAATAAATGGAACAAGGGAAACGTAGATTTTCAGCAAACTGACAAAACAAATTTATTTCGTTGCCTAGCAACATTCCACCACAAACGGTATCGCGCGCGATGCATGTTGCTATCACTGGTTGAGGAGTTTCCGCTTTTATCTCTTATTCCATCATCAGATTTTAACAAAATTGGTATGGATCTATCCCTAAAGCACGTTCTATCGAATGAAAAAAGAATCATCAAAATCGGTTGAAAACTGACTGAGATATGACTAAAAGAATAGACGAATAACGACGCGAATGCTACATTGTTGAGGAATTTCCAAGTTTTACCTCATGTTTCACCATCAGATCTTGACGAAATTAATATGGGACCACCTCGAGAGTAAATCCAATCGAATGAAAAAAGAATTATTAAAATCGGTTAGCAATTGGCGGAGATATCTAATAACATACATAAAAAAAAAAAAAATACAGACGAATTGAGAACCTCCTCCTTTTTTGAAGTCGGTTAAAAATAATGGCAGTAGTGCATACAATGACTTTAAAAGATAATTGTCAAAATCAAATATGCTTTACAGGTTAAATAGACCAAAATCTTAAGTAATTCAGTACAAAATATATTGTAGAAAATTACTTTGATGAGCCTTAACCTGTCAAAAACAGGTACCTAAGTAGTATTGGGCAACTACGGAACCCTTCGATCACAGATGGGACGTGATCGAAGACGGAACCCTACACTTTGCGTGGCCCGACACGTGCTTGGCCGTACATAGAAATAATAATCGTTTTGAGAAATAATGTCGTTAGCTAAAAATTCGTATCAATAAGCTAGTACCTATTCAGTATTCAAATTATCTACTCTGTAAAGATAAGATCGTGTCAATTAAATCCATAAAATCTAAACTAAATGAGTAAATCTTACTTTTTCTTTTTCGTATTCTTTCTTGTTTTTACTTGTATCACGGAATGTAAAAAGGTAAGAGGATTCGTGCTCACAACAATTTGTAAGCTCGTACAAGAATTTTGCGTGTACGTAAATACATAGAAAAACCAAAGAAAATCTCGCAAAACAGCTTGTAATCACGCTAATGGTGGAGCAGTACTGTAGAGCTAGGTGGAGTTAACATTGGCACACTAGGGTAGTTAGTCACGATACATATAATTAAGGCAAATAAATAAATTATAATTATACATGAAGCGCGTCAGTGGTGTAATCGGGGAGCGGACTACTTTTTTTTATTTTATAAATCCAAACTTCTTAGTTTCTGCTATTGAACACTAAAAGAATTTTTGCTCTATCTTTAAAATTGACCGAGTTATAAGGGTTTAAAATTCAAGATTAGACAGAGAGGCAAATACCCACTTGTGACGTCATTTGTTAGTAACGCCATATAATCCCCATACAAGAAATCGTTTTTGAAAGAGACAGACATATTGAAACTTCAAAAAATCACTGTAAATTCGATTTTTAACCGATTCTGTTTTTTCTTCGCAAATTGTCTGCTACTAATATATATTTTAAAAATAATTCATAAAATACGGTAAATTTAGGAACAATCCGATCCTCTGTTTATTGTTCGCGTAGCCCCTATGAATGGAATTTCTTGGATTTGAACCCCACCAGTATATTTGTTGCTGTTAGAGATGAAAACATCACCTGCGAAAATTTAAGTGCAAAAGACCTGTGTGGTTAGATTTAGAGTAGACTCAAGCATGTGCTCTAGTTGCGGTACAAAGGTTTCTCTCCTGGCACACATCGCTTACATACAACGTGAGCATAATATTTTAATGAACCTGCAAATAACTAAGATGATTACGAACATTTATCTTCAAGTGGTTTCAGGTTCGTTGCGAACGTCCTAGGATTTTTGTGAACATCCAACTATTTTTATAATAATGCGTGAATCCAACATGTAAGCGCCAGTATATAAAGTATTATAAACTTTATAATACATTGTATGCGTATTCATATTATAGGTATGTTGGTGTACAAAGTCACGTGCCGAAATTAAATGGCTGTGAGCGGGACATTCTTCTTATGAAAAGTGACGGCTATCTATGGGCAGGTAGTAGACATGTGTAGGTAATGCGTATAATATCACAAAAGTGATATCACCCCAAAAGGTAATGCAATATCACACATTACGCGAGTCTTCTAACCATCACACATTACTCCGTCCGTACCAGCGCCGTTTGGTCAGGTGATGCGCGACGCGATGCGCGATGCTCGAATTT
The DNA here is from genome assembly GCA_951230895.1 of Carpatolechia fugitivella. NCBI lineage: Eukaryota > Metazoa > Arthropoda > Insecta > Lepidoptera > Gelechiidae > Carpatolechia > Carpatolechia fugitivella. The sequence continues at coordinate 10,295,202 of OX579659.1, read as the reverse complement.
ATTTGGCACGAAGCAGCGCTCGGTTCGCGGCGCGGTAACATGCATTACACCAGTGGCATTACACGAGCACGACCGAACCGAACACTGAGACAGATAATGAGCGAGTGAGAGAGCGTGTTGTTTGTTAATATTATTTAGAAAATGAATCGTATGCCGTTGGTTGGGTATACTTATACCTGTCGAATCTGTCCTGTTCGATGGACAATGTGTACTGTATTAATAATAACAACAATAAAAAATTATAAATATTTGTTTGTAGGTATGTTATGTGTACTATCTGTCTGTATCTATCTATCTCGCTCGGGTAATGTAGGTAATAGTAATGTATGCCGGAGTACGGAGCATGTCTTCGTACAAAGTGATAAATTTCATTCAATATTTCGAGTAATGTTTAGGGTGATGTGTGATGGTACGGAGTGATATCACCTTTTCGAAAGTGATAAGTAATGTGATATGACATTTAGAGGTACTGTTTTGCGCATGTCTAGCAGGTAGGTCCTTAAATGGAAAACGCGCGTACCGGAAGACGTACCGTGAGCAGATGACGTCACAACCACAGGATGGATAAAATGTACAGTGATTGTATGTTAGTGGATGCGGGCAAGGCCGATCGTTGCAGTGATCTTTGAGATAAACTTTTGCGTAACGCAATTAAAAAAGCTATTATAATATATTCTATAGGCAGTTTTCGAGTGACCGTTATGTAAGTAGTATAAGATTTATAGAAATCTAATTTATCTTGTATTGATCTGTATACGCTGGTAATTATATCAATAAATCAGTTGTATTCAGATCAATACAAGATAGATATAGATTTCTATAAATCTTATACTACTTACACTACAGTGCTAAGTCAGTGCCAAGTTAGAAGCCACATTGCGACTCGATAACTCACCGAGGGGGTTAACTGCCAATGATACACGAAATTACTCTGAAATGTGTATTTCATACATGGGAAAGCAAAATACGTAATTTTAAATAATACTGTAGTATACGGTTACGAGTATTATAATTAAATTAAAATGTTGGATGGGACTTTACAGAAATTAATAAAGTCAAAGAAAAGCAAATACGTAGGAAATAACAAAACACCTACCTATAGTTAAACGTTACGAAAGTGTCGGCTATCGCCGTAAACTCATGGGTTTACCAATTTAAGCTGTTTTCCTCTAGTTTTACTGTTCGCGGTCCCCTGAGCAAGTTTCTAATTTATAGCAATGACTTGGATTTTACTACTGTTCTATCTCTCTTGGGTAGAAACAAGCCATTCTTAATTGAATTTCCTTCGTATTGGTATCTAACTGTTGCTAATTACAATGAAAAAGACTTCAGGCGTACCTAGTACGAGTAAGTTAGATACAAGAGTTTGCTTTCAGCAATGTTATTTTCAATGATCATTTCAGTATAAGTATAGGTACATCATAAGTTGTTTTATTTTCACTTTTCTCTCTTACGATATTAACATAATACTACCAAATTAATGGGCATACCTGCCTTATATTACTTTGCTATTAATAAAACATACACACGTACTACAGTGTACCAAAAGTCTGTTTATGTCACACATCAAAATAATTTGTTCTTTGATGTCAAATAGCAAGCTTTCGGTGTCAAAGGAAATAACTTGTATTTTTGTAACTTTTTGGGATCCATTGGAATCGTCGGTAAATGTTATGACAAAAATAGTTCCGGAATACTTTTTAATCGACTTGACTGTTTGTTTATAGGCCGTCCAACATAGCTCCGTGATTTTGGCAGATCGTTTTAGAGATGTGATACGTCGACTATAACTGTATAACTGCTATTATAATAGTTATGATTTCCTTTTTTCATGTTTTAGTAATACGTTGTTTCTTCTTTATTTATTATACTTTTCCTATTCACCATGTTTGAATTTGCAACGAATTTAGCGTTGCAAATTAACTTGCTTGCATATGTGAAGATTTTATCCGTAATGTGCACAATTAGTCGCTATCAAAATTGTCGGCCGCAGCAAAGAGCGTTTCTAACCTTAATATTCTGTTTGAACGGGCAAACGTGGTGCTTCCGTTCCAACCACAGATACTTAATGTTCCGACGCCGCACTGCACTGCATTGCTTGCTGCAGTGTGCAGGTGATTTACTGCAAGTTAAAATTCAGATATCAAAGGAAACTGGAATAAATTTTTCAGTACCATTCGGCAGCTAATAAATGTATAGTTGAACGCGACAATTTTATAAATAAATTCGATTAAATCACGCGTCTTTTCTTCTTCTTCTTGCGTTGCTTCTCCTATTGCAGGTTAGCTGTCAGCTTTGCATATTTGCTCTTGTTTCTTGCCTGACAGACGAAACAAAATTCATCAACGCTAGCACCAAAGATTTCAGACGCGCGTCGCCTCGCGCGATCGTCTTTTGTATAGCACTTCCCATCCACTCCGTCCATTGATACTGTTTATTTTCCTATAATAATCCCTTCTGAAACCTATCCAAATTCCGATCCTAATTCAATATTTATAATACATTATACGTTTTCTCCTTTTTAACAAAATGACTGTGGCGATGTGCAAACCGCACCATGCCAAAAAAAAAAAAGAAACACCTTGGAGCGCAGCGAAGGAGGTTCAATGTTTTTGATATTCTTGAGCCACGATGATTTTGTCGGATAGCTATCAGAAATCGCGTGAGTTTACCGTGCTTATTTATTAAAGCGAATGTCTCACAAACATTTTAATAATTTAAAACGCGTTGTGATGATGGTATTTTTCTGTAATAAACTTTTGTGATTCCAGATTTATTTGCAACAAAATATCTCTACTTAATTGGTAACGAAGTTGTTGGAGCGAAAAATTAAAACGGGTTTGTAATTTGCAAACTATTAAACTTGTCATATTACAAATTTCTTGAGGACTTACATACTTTTTTCTGTGAATTTATTTATTTGAATTTGGCAACTGACTACTAACAAGGCGGAATAAATAATAATAGCAGTAAAAACTTTTCTAACTTTCGCCATTAATTTTTTTCAGTAGGTCAGTATTCTGAACGGAATGCCAAAGTTCGTAGCTAAAAGCTACATAGCCGTAGCGTGGTCGTAGCTTCGTAGCAAAAACCTACGAGAATCGTAGAAAAGCGCTAAAAACGTAGGCAGCTGTAAGTTAAAATTATACCGTGTAAAGTTTAATGCTGCAATCATACCAAAGGACACAAACTCTCTAGAATAAAATATTTACAATAAAACCATACTAATAATAAATGCGACAATATTTGTTGGTTTATCGTTTTGACCTACTATCACGCAGCAACAGATCTAGCGGATTACTTCTTTTTGCAAAAAAAGCATAGCTAATGAGGTTACAATTTTTTTACTGTGGCTTAAAAAAATCAACATACCTTTTTACTCGAAAATATAAAACATCTCTAGTGTAGTCGCGGGTCGAGTTTAGGCGAATAATTACAAGAGCGCAAAATGTGAAGCAGTTGCCACTAAATTGGGATCTTATCAAGCCATCATCCATCGTTACCTTTGTAGAGCTTAAATAATTAAAAAACTAAGTTTTTGTCTATATCAGACATTTTACATGTTTCTTAATAAATATAAAAGTTTAGCGGAGAGTCCAAAATTGCTGCCAGATCAGATTTTTAACTGCGCAGGAGAAGGCAACACAACACCTATAAAGATTCAATGATAAATCGAACTTCTTCTTCTTTTTTTAAAATACCAATATTTTTATCTGAGCTATAAAAGATACATACGTATGAACTATGTCAATGAATAATATGTTGAAACAAGATTTTTCCCGCTGCTGTAAAAAATGCCTACGCCTTTGTCCACCCTATCAATCAAACCATCTCAGAAAAAGAATAAAAAACAAAAATACTTATTTGTAAAACCTATTTGTAAGAGGGATTCAGTTTTATTAAAGCGTAAACACGAAACGCGATGTTATTCATCAATTTGATGGGAACATTATAGCTATCATAAATTATACTTATCTTTGGTAATTATATAATATGACTTTAGTTGGGATTGTGATAATTTCGTAAAGAGAAAAGAAAAATGATCGTTTTCAAGGATTCTTATTGTATTTTTAATAATCTGAATCCTGTTTTATTGTGAAGTAATAGTACCTACACATGTTTTACGCGTAGCCTGTATATTTATTATTTCTATCATATTTTCCAGTAAGAGCTAAAAAGATTTGGAAGTTTCATCAAATTCCAACGCGAGTGGAAACTCTTAAACGCGAAACAGTCTTTTCCACTTAAAGTCAGTAATTTAAATAGAACAAAGTCGGAAAAATGGCAAGCTTTTCGCTCTGGCGTTAAATCGGAGAGCAGCGTTGTTTACTCTTCATTTGTAGGACGGCTTTGAAGATGCAAGTTTAGAATCTGTCTGACTTCAAAACTTTACCAGTGTTGCCAGACGGGTATAAATGGTTCCTCGTAGCAAACATGTAAAAGTCTCGTATAAAATATAAATAATATTCTCGTATTTTATTTACCTAAATGAAAGCGCAAAGCAAAATGACAAATTGTAACAAAAGTTGAGGGTAGAAGAGATATAAATAAAGTGTAGTATTTTGGCTCATCATCATCACCGTGTGGGTTGTAAGGTCGACAACCGACCACACAAACCCTGGTGTCAGTGTTATAGAGCCGTCAAAGGCCATGACTTGGCTCATGTAACGACTAGATAGTAGCCGGGACCAACGGCTTAACGTGCCTTCCGAAGCACGGAATCATCTTTCTTTTTGAACAATCAAGTGATTCAGCGTGCAATGTCCTGTCCAAACTGGGTAAAGTCTCATAAAGAGATTTTTGCTTGAAGTCAAAGTCAAAGTCAAAATTATTTATTTCCATAGGATGTTATTACATCACTTAGATCCGTCATTACATTTTTTTGGGTGAGGACACAATGGCGGAATCTGTGGAGAAGAGCTTGACAGTGTCCTCACCGAGAAACGAACCCGGAACCTCCGTAATGGGCGTCGAAATCTCGACTACTCGGCCACGGAGGCTGTTGTTGATGATGATGATCTGAGATGATGATGATATTGAAGTAAGATTTATGTATTACTAGCGGTCCGCCCGCGGCTACGCTCACGTTGTGTAAGATTTTCCCGTGGGAATAAGACTTTTTCCCGTAAAATTATCCTATGTGTTGTGATATGCGAACTCGTGCTTTAATCAAAAGCTTGATTATTATTGATGAATGATTTAAGTTAGAGTATGAGAGACAGGTTGTTATTGTACGCTCAGCTGCCAGGCAGTTTGGTCTTTATTTATCTTTAGTAACAATTTTATACACACATGAGTCTCATAGAAAAAGAATATTATTGTTGGAGACTGTCAAAAAATAACACGCTAAAAATGATAACCCTGCTCAATTCAAGTACAAATTATTGTTATTTAATTTGTTTCTCCAGTCAGAATTTCATATTCGCCCTTTGTGATTCGATCCTTGTTAGCGTACTGCCCCGTAAAACTGAAACTGCTTGTTATTACTGGCTTGCTTGTTATTTTAGGTCTTTTATTTTCGGACATATTCTATTTGGAACAATATTTATGACCTAAATAATAAAAGCGTCGTTGGTGTTGTAAGTTGGACCCTGCTTTCCGTCAGATCGTTATCAGTCCGAAGACCACAACGTATTATTGTGATTTCAGATGAACGATATGCGTTTATTCGACATTTTTCAGTAAAAAAACACATCGTGCATCGTGCAACAACGGCCATTAAGGCGCTACGCCGAAAAAAAATTGTTGCGCAAGAGGTGTGTCTAAGGTAGACGGCGCGGGCAGCGCCCCGCGTCGTCCAGCCGCTCCCCGCGCCGCCCCGCACAGACCCCGCTCTAAAACATCGAGGCGGGTCTATGACCTCTGCGACAATGATAAAATATTATATTTGTTTAATTTGATGTAATCGCGCAAAGTATATTACTATGTATGATTCGCTCTTTGAGTATATATTTTTTATTTTATTTTAATTGGTCTTTAGTGTAGTAGAGTGTAGGGTAGTAATGATTATAATTTTACCTAAAAATAAAAGATTTAGTATTTCAAGATTCCAGACATTTTGACATTGTAATAGTAAGTATAATTTGAATTACTATAATACGGTCCGCCCGCGGCTACGCTCGCGTTGTGTAAGATTTTCCCGTGGGAATAAGCCTTTTCCCGTAAAAAGTATCCTATGTGTTCCAGGGTATAAACTAACTTTATTCCAAATTTCTTTCATACCAATCCGTTCAGTAGTTGTTGTCTTCCAGTATCTTCACTTCAAAATTATATAGGGGACAAGGGGAAAATAATTCCCGTTGTCACCACTTTAATTTATTTATAAAATACCTACAGATTTTTGAGTATTTTTATTCCATTGTTTCCAAACTGAAGTCAATTTATTAATTGGATGCAAAAAAAGAAAAATGTGATGTTTATTTACGATTTACAATACGATCGATACGTATCTACTTATTTCTGATACGATCAATATTGTGAATGTTTCCGGAAATACATAATGTTTTCATCGTGTCTATTTTTTTCTTTGTGTTAGATTAAACAGGATGATCACTATAAATGTCTTTATAATATTTTTATCACACACACGTCACTTCAACACATCAATTATTTTTTCTTTCACTGTCATTATGATGAGTAATTGGTACCAAAGAAATCTTATATCAAATATTTGGTTCAAATCAGGATCAAAAGTTTCTGTTTTGTCAATAAAATTGGGTATGCAAAGTTTTAAAAAAAGTATGCTAAATGCAAAACCATTTGGAGATATAAGGTTGGTTCCTAAATATATTTTGCATTTTTTTTTGCTCAAAATACTACACGGTTGTTTATTTTTTTATAAAATCGTTTAATTTCCAAGTGCCCTCCAAAAAGTAACCTGTAGCCGTGCCATCCATGGTAGCTTTGACGTCGAAAAATGATTCATAAATCAAAATATTTTTATTTGATTTGATATACGGCTGATTCTCTGCCTTGACAAACGAGATATATAAAAATATTACACAAATGTCAAACTTCATCTTTAAATATGGCACAGAATCTTGCGCCACGTGTAAAGCTTGATCTGCTATTTAAATATATTTAATTGTAAAACTTTTACTTTAGTATTATATCAGACTGCCCACGCCGCGAAATTTTATTGATAAAGCATCGACTATTTGTGTTTACCATTGAAATTATTGGGGCGCTTGGTCTGGCATCACTAAAATACATTTGATGACATACGATGACAGCTAACTTCATACCTACATTTTTTGCTTGTCACTAGGCAAAAAATGTATTTTATTCAGCTAACTGTAATGACTCACTTCAACCACATCTAGATAGATATAATTTAGCATCTAAGTAGCTTGTAGTCAATACGTTTGTCTGACGCACAACACGTCTTTCATTCTGACACGCTCCTGTGTCTCCATACCTCATGCATGGTGACCCTGCCAACACTGCCTAGTATGGACAGTCCTGTGCATCGCGATTCGCTAGTGATAAAAATATAACGTTTTCGTTCGTAAAAATTGTAATAATGTGTTAAAACGAGGATCTGATAGGATGATGTTTACGTGCTAAAAGTGGGTCTTTTTCGATGGATGTGGAGTTCTTGAGGAAGCTGCGGTGACTCTTGAGACGGGCAAGAGGAGGGTTGTGCCGTAAAGGAGGTGCCTGCTGTCTTGAGACTGTTTCGCTCTTTCAATATCGCAAGCGACCTCACGTCCCACGCTGGGTGGAACAATTCCTGCCATGGAGTAAAGCTTTCTCAGTGGTGTCGGTTTCAGGGTGCCCGTGACTATACGTCATGATTCGTGGAGAGCCGTGTCCACATTTCTCGCATGGGGTAAACAAACCCAAACTGGAGTCGAATATTCGCCTGCTGAGTAAGCGAGAGCAAGACAACTCGTTCGAAGAACGCGTACGCTGGCTCCCCAGCGGGTGTGGTAAGGCGTCTCAGGATGTTGTTCCGGGCACCAACTTTACTCTTAAGCTTGCGGCAGTTCTCTCTTTATGTCAGAGATCGATCCCACGTGACACCTAAGTACCGTCAATAAATGTTTTTAAACTTTCATACAAATTAACTCGATCAGCTGATCACCTTGTTTGAAAAAAATACGAGTTTAAAAAAGTTTTGGAACGAAAGTTGTTCAGTTTCATGGGCCGATTACTACCACACGAGAGGTTTTACGTTATTTTGCTAAGACGTTGACATGTTGTAGTTTTGATTTGTCACGGCAAAGCTAACGATATCTCTTTAGAAATTTATTAAGTATTTTAGAATTTCTAAAGTGTGACAATATTTCCTTATATTTATTAGAGGTTCTATTTTGTCATAAAAACTAAGATTCTTGGTTTTTTTTTTATTTTTAACATTGCCCCATTGTTTCCTTGGCAAAATAGTGCTCTTAACCGAGTTTCATCAAACCCATTAACTCATAGAAAAAAAAAATTGTTGTTTTCTTAATGGAATAGTCCACTAACCCAAGTTTTAGTTTTGTAATCAGAGCACTAACAAAATAATAAACTGTCAGTTAAAAATATATGAGTTCATTTTGTTCAATATTATAATTATTTTTTTATAAATAATTATTGCTCATCCAAAATATCATTTGAATAAAAATACTCGTAAATCAATCATTCATTTTATAATTATAATATGTAACGTGGGAGAACGGAAATATTTATTCCCACTGTCCCGTGTTTTTTTTTCGAGTGAACATACTGGGGGACAGCGGGAAAAATCCTTAGTTGTTCCCCCGTGAGGGATATAATCCTTTGACTGGAAATAAGACTTGGCCCCGCACACACTTGGCTGGTTTTTTGTAAGCTAGGTATAGGCTATAAAATTACGTAACGAGTATGCAAACTTTACTTTTGAATCAATAAATAAATTATATCTTACCTACCTAATACAATAAAAATAATTCTAAAAAACCGCATATGGTTGAAGAATAGAACTACCTAACTATTCCTCTCGCGCCTGCCTGTGTTGTACTAGAAAAATAAAATGATCGACATCTGTAACTAGGTAGTATAGTAATAACATCTAATTTGAAAAAACAAATGTATTATGTGCCGTCCACTGTACATACACATATACCCTTTGCGTAGTGTACTCGTATTATTAGTGTCGACCTTGAAAGTGATAGTATCACAAACTTGACTAAACCTTACTAAGTATACTAGCAGCTGGTATGGACCCAACCTATATTTATTTAATTAAAAATCGATTTAGAAATATTGTCAATGTAACGGATCGGACGGATGGATGTGACGGACCTACTCATAGTACGTCTTCTCCAAATAAAATTATTTCGTGAGCCGGGTGGCTTGGAGCGCCACCGAGCGCACATCCGTCGTCGGCAAAGATCATGGGCGACTGAGCTCAAGAAAGGAAAGTGATGACGCTAAGCTTCTCCGCACGTGTTTAACAGAGAAAGAAATAATGGTCGCGCGCTCCAAGTAAATGGCGTAAGTGCCAAATTTACTTTCTCAGTTTATATAAAAAGTACTAATTTGATTTGTAAATTGCTTGCGAAAAACATAAAGCAGTCGGAGACCTATCTTGTAACTAAATTTCGGCGACCAATAAATTACCATTTACCTCTCAGATTCAAGTAACGAGAATCGAAGACGCTGCTTTGGATAACATTTGTATCGAGAAGATTTTTACCAAACATGTTTTGGTCTTAGTGTAAGCGTAGATAATAGAGTCCAATAACATATTTTAGAAAATCAATACTTTTACTGACGTAGATAATGAGATCTGATTCAACAAAAATCTTGAAAATTCCCGGACTAGCCCCTTAAAACTCATACTTCCGTTTATCTACCTATATATCTGCAGCGAGATAGCATACCTCGCTTCATGCATACACCTTCCAAGGTTTTTTTGAAGCGTGTCATAATTTTATAGATAGTAATACTTTTGTTTTGAACAAATAAAAAAAAAGAAAATCTAAACGTGTCGGCAAGAAATTCAGAGGTTGTGCTTGTAGTCGACCAACCTTACGATACGACTGGTCGACGAACGCCTGATTCCCTTTAATCATTGTAGGTTCGAGCCCCTCCGTGGGGTATAATATAACCTGGTAACAAATAAACTGGTGAAAATAATAAAAAAGCAAAAAATCTTCTCATCACACTCCTCGTCACATCGCTGTTTGCGCTACGTCAGGGGAATTTCGAGCTTCATTTTATTTGACACGAAATTCCGTTAGCGTGCGGCAAAGTGAAAATGCACGGAGATTCTCCTGAGCGAGGGTGAAATAAAACAAAATAATTTTAATTATAGTGTGAAAAAGTGAACTATTTGGTGGGAAATTTCTGTACAGCTAGTTCGTGGAAGTATAATAACTAAACGATGCGGCTTACCTAATTCTAATCTCAATAGCAGCTTATTTATTCTGGACCTGTGGTCTCTTATGACCATTGGTATTCATAATTATGAGTAAATAAAGAGAACACTGTTGCTTATTAGCTATGAGTTTAGTAATCCAATTTGCGATCACCTCAATGAGATAAGATCAAAGCTATTGAGCGCTTTAGGTACCTGCATAGCTTATACCGTGAATAGGATTGCCGCAGCATCCAATTACACATGGTGTGCCTTGTTTAATATGATGCTTATCTTATCTTAGCAGTATTAAATTACAAGTGATATATAATATAGGTATTACGTTTCAGTCCATTAAACATTTTAACAGATAGGCAAGGAAAATAATAAATTTTCCTTCAGTTTTTATTTACATAAATCTATCATGCATATTATTATTAAAAAATCGCGTCTGAACATTTTTTAGTAAGAAATATTGACGAAAGTATAAAATGTAATATTGAGAGCCGCTTTATTACCTTTGACTACAGGTCATTGTTGTTGCTGTACAAATAAAATATCCCAAATGCAACCCAACAATGTTAACCACAGATATTAGCCTCGATTCGGGATGTCATGCTCTAATTCTAATTTTAAAATCCAGCTATCCTTTTCGTTTTTATGACCAATGAAAGAGAGGTGATGAACGAATGATATTCATTTGAACGAATGATAACCTAAAATAAGGGCATAGCTGTCAATTTAAGAGATTTTTAAGTCGCATGTTTTAAGTGCTCTCTAAAATTCTGCAATCGACATGGCCATAACGTTCAAATTCGATGTTTGACAGCTCTAATATTAGGATAGCCATCTCCTGTTCTTTTTCAATCTTTAAAAGGTAAAAAGGACGGACTAACTTAAATTAAGGATTAGAGCGTGACATCCCGAATCGAGGCCATTATGTAGTTAAATATCTGTGATGTTAACCGAATGATATGTGGCATAGTCAGATAATGGCAGATTACTCGGCTTGATAAACAATAGTGCTACATACTAACTTTACTAAACGAGCGATGTATAGCAATCGAACTTAACTCGTCCCACGTGGCTATGCAATCGTCCGCATCTCGCACGATTGTATATCCAGTGATCGGGACGCCGCACGCCCTAATGGGATTCGGCCCATCCGATCCTCTTCCAGGTCCTTCAATCCCTAAAGGGCAATAAATAAAAGGTGAAAAGGATTTTTTTCCCGCCTCTCACGTTACAAATTAAGTTTTAAAGAACCTCCTTCGAGATTCGGGAAACGGATATTCTAAGCAGAAAGTTCTTTACTTAGCTGTTTCTTTTGGAGCCCTTTGGAAATCAGGTAAATGATATCTATTTATAAACTTTATGGTGTGGGAGTAAAAGTTTGCCTTTCGGTTTTATTTTTAGGGATTTTTTTATTGAAAAAGTTGGAATGTTCTTACTGTTTTGGTCAAACCATTTTCTGTAGCCCTCAAAATGGCTTAAGGTAGTAGCCCGGGTGTGTAACAAGACAAGAACAGTAATAGGGCTAATTTAGGAAGTTACACGCTTGTCCTTAATTTAAGTTGGTCCGTCCTTTTTGCCTTTTGAAGATAAAAAAAAGGACAGGAAATAAACATCTTATTTCTAAAGCTATTCAACATCGAGTTTGGTTTGGATTTTATGAACACTTCGTCGATTGTACAATTTTAAAGAGGACGTAAGACTTATAAAATTTCTTAGATTAAAAAGTAGACCCTTATTTTAAGTTATTATTAATTTATTAAATCATTCCTTCACCTCCTTTCCTTTTCTCTACTCACTACGAAAAGGATAGTGTGACTTTAAATTTATAGATTAAAGCGTGTCTTTCCAAATCGGGGCCACTGTAATAACTTAGAGGCTTCGCTTTGATCGAAGCTTTGAGGGACATACTATTATACTTAAATGTAAGATTGAATGTCAGAAAAATACTGTTGCTGTTTTTATTATCATTGATAGGTAGATGGAAACATCTCGTTCCCTTGCGATGACGAACAAGGTCTAGTCTAGGTCATTAAGACGATAAGGAAATTTGGTAAGTTCGTTGTTTATGAGTTCATTAAGTTGGGTAAGCCTTTCCATTTAGTGGGAAATGTATGTGGGTACGGAAAGCCATTTTAATTAATGTTAATGTGCGTTACATAAGCACTTTTAGAGATGGATGTAAATTGTAAGGGTGCGGTAAAACTAAATAATAATTTGCGTTACGGTCATCTTCTTCATCATGTGGGTTAGTTGCGTGCAATAAGTATCTTTTTATCGATATTTTCCGTAGTTAGTTTTGTTCCATACTTATGTTTACGTTTGTCAAGAGCTTTGTGGTTTTATTTACGTATGTATATGGTAATTGTACATGGAGCATATTTAGCAGACGAGAAATTCTTTAATGAGTTTGAAATAGGTTGTCTAAACTTCTTGTCGAGACTATAATATAGTATTTAATAGAGTTGCTATAATGCAACTCTTAAACTAATTGTATTGTGGGAAGTTCACGGTTAAAACTAAAAAAATACCATACATTCAGTGCTACATTGCTAATAAATAGTTTAATAAAAGAAAATGCACTAATTGTATTCGAAGCGCCAATTTTTATTAATGCTTGTTTGATTTAAAAAATCAGTACCATCCAACATATGTATGTTACTAAAATTACATATTGTTTTAAAATAATTTCAATAAACTTGACGGCTGTAGCAGCTCTATATGATATCTTGACAAAAAAAAACCGAATTCTGTAAATAAATAAGGTGCGCGTTGACCGTGATCTTTAGGTGCTCGATCTTGCCCAGCAATGTCCTACCGCAGCGCGGACGATCTAAATATGCAACTGCACAATCCTATGTATGTCTAATGTACGAGTCTCAGGAAGGAATTAATTTCTAAAGTTATGCCACTAGAGCACTCAGCGCCTGCGAGCCACATGTGCGAAGTTAGCAACTCATTATTTAGAATTCAGCTACGAAACGTTGTTGCTTTGTACGCTGTTACCTAAATGCTTTATGTTCTCGAGTAGTTTCAATTAACTTCCAATTCCATGACATTTTCATGCGTTTATTGTCTGCGGCAAAGTAATATCATATTTAGTGTAGTGTCTCTGTGTATATTCTGAAAACTTCAGAGCAAATAAACTTTCTGCCAAGAGCAGCAGCAGCGTCGCTAGGCCAGTTTTTAGTTAAACTGTTATGCCATCTCCGCTGGGGCCATCATCGTCTTCATATCAGGACGTGGTTCACTGAATAACTTTATATTATTTTCAGGGCCGGAAGGTGTAGTGATGGATGGCGGCCTCCCACGAGATAGACAAATGACTAGGTGAAAGTTGCTGGGCGCCGGCCGCGCCGGTGGATGCAAGTAGCGCAGAACCGTTCAATTTGGAAATGTCCTGATTTGCCATAAAAAGAAGCAACCATTTTTTTTACCAATGCTTCGACTTTTCTTAACTTTCGTCTGCAAATCTTCAAAAGGAAAGACCCACTCTGCCGTCTGGCTTTTTCTTTCGGGTTCAAAGCAGTACACCCAGTTTTCGTCATCTGTCGTTGACGATATTATAGACAGCCAAAGACTGTCCTCCGTTAAACTTTTTTATCATTTTACGGCACTGGATACGCAGTCGTTTCTGGTCCTCCGTTAAGTCATGCGGTATCCATCGAATGCAAAGCTTCCGAACTTTCAGATGCACATGTAAAATGTTTTGCACTTGGCTCATTCCAATGCCTAACAAAACACGAATTTGTTGGCAAGTAATTTTTTTGTCAGTTTAAATAAGTTGTCGTACGGTGTCAATATTAGAGTCTATAACCGCAGTCACCGCGCCAGCCGCTCTTCACGTAATGCCAATTGAAGTCTCTGGCAACTCTCTTGTTGACTTAAGTCACAACGAATAATTATCAAGTAAAAAATATTTTTTAACAACACGTTTTAACGCACTAAAAAGTATAAAATAATTTTTATTGAGATTTTTATTGGTGTAGTACTCTTGTAGTACTTAAAACGAAAAACGTGGGGTGCATGGAATATATATTCTAAGAAGAAGAGAACGAGGTGATGGCTGAAAAACAGCATAGCTGACGCTGTAACCTTTTCCTTATCGTACTTATTTTCATGTCTGTCTGTACTACTTATTGATACATACTTATTATTGTTAATGTAATGACAATGAATTATTAGTGCCAGGGGTTGTTATGTGTTATGTCTTGAAAACTTACAAATAGTCATTATAAGTATGTTTTTTGCAGTGCAATTAAATTGTTGTTTATTATTGGAAAGACTTGCGTTTGACCATTTTATATGCACACAATTTCAACATACCTGGGCTGATTGATAACTGGCCGAAACGACGAACTTAAAAAAATGATACGCAAAAAAAATATATTACATTATATTAGGTCCTTACATATGAAATTGGCGTTTTGTATGGGAGGAACAAAAAGTCGAAAAATTTTTATATAGTATATTTATTTAATCAAAGTATGAGCCATTGTAATCTATGCACTTTTGCCATCTCATAGGTAGTTCATTGATCCCTTTACTAAAAAAACCATTCGGACGGGAATCAATAAAATCTTTGAAGGCGATTTGGACTGCCCCATCTGAGTTGAATTTTTTCCCTTGCAAGAAGTTATCCAAATTTCGAAAAAAATGGTAATCTGTTGGAGCAAGGTCCGGGGAGTACGGTGGATGCCTTAGACATTCCAATTGAAGCTCTTCTAATTTGCTAGCCGTCTGTTGTGCAGTGTGTGGTCTAGCGTTGTCGTGAAGCAGCAGTGGCGTAGAGCGATTGACCAGCCTCGGTTGTTTACCAGCTAGCTTTTCCATCATGGTTTGCAATTGCTGACAATAGTCATCTGCCGTAATCGTCTGGCCAGATTTGAGAAAACTGTAATGAACGACACCGGCGCTAGTCCACCAAACGCTTACAAGTAACTTTTTATTGGTCAATTTTCGCTTGGAGCAGGCTTTGGCTGGCTTGCCAGGGTCCAGCCATTGCGATGAGCGCTTCCGATTATCGTAGAGAATCCACTTTTCATCACAGGTAATGATTCGATTTAAAATCCCTTCGTTATTGTGCCGGTCAAGTAATGTAACGCAGCAGTTGACGCGCGTTTGCCGGTTTGCTTCACTCAATTCGTGAGGAACCCACCTTTCAAGTTTTTTAATCTTCCCAATTTGCTTCAAGTGGATTAAAACAGTTTTATCACTAACACCGAAGCCTGCAGCTAACTCGGACGTGGTTTGCGATGGATCCGCTTCCACAATAGCCTTCAATGCTTCATTATCAACTTGGGTCTCCGGCCGTCCACGGGGCTTGTTTTGCAGGTCGAAATTTTCAGAACGAAAACGTTGGAACCAAAAACGCACTGTGTTTTCTTTTGCGACACAACCGCCATACACATCATTAACCCTTCGAGCCGTTTCCGCAGCACTGGTGCCACGGTGGAACTCGTACTCGTAAATAACGCGATATTTCAAATTTTCCATTTTGTAAATCGAGCGATGCAAACAGAAAAAAGATAAGTAAAAAAACAAATGAATGACGGTTTACGAAACACAACTACATGTGGAAATAGCTGTATAAATTTGAATTTCGAATTCCTAACCAAATAGGAGAAATTTGTGATCAAAGTGGCCAGTACGACAAAACGCCAATTTCATATGTAAGGACCTAATATTTTGGCATCTTTTTGAAAATAGAACGCCAAATTTGAATTTAATCGAACTGGTGGAATTTGTTTGATAGGACGTAGAACTTTCTCTGTCGTAAATTTTCTTAACAATGGAAAGAAACGAAATTCGTGCGGTGATAAAGTTTTACGTTTTAAAACAGAAAACAGCAACCCAGATTAAAACCAAGCTAGACAGTGTTTTAGGTAATTCTGCTCCTGCATTGAGTACAATTCACACCTGGGTAACTGATTTTAAACGTGGAAGACAGAGCTGCGAAGACGCCCACAGGTCTGGCCGTCCAAATGAAGTCACGAATCCGGACATGATCAAAAAAATTCACAAAATTGTATTGAATGATCGGCGCTTGAAGTTGCGAGAGATAGCAGAGATGGTGAGCATTTCATCTGAACGCATTTTTAATATTTTGCAGCAATATTTGGGAATGAAAAAGCTTTGCGCGCGATGGGTGCCGCGTTTTCTCACTGTTGACCAAAAGCAACGTCGAGTGGACGATTCATCGGAGTGTTTGGCGCTGTTTAACCGAGATCCTAACGAGTTTTCGCGGCGTTATGTAACAGTCGATGAAACCTGGATACATCATTATACTCCCGAGACAAAAGAACAATCTAAGCAGTGGACTGAGAGCGGAAGACCTGCGCCGAAGAAAGCAAAAACGGTTTTGTCGGCCGGCAAAGTGATGGCGACTGTTTTTTGGGATGCTCGGGGGATTATTTTAGTGGATTATCTGCAAAAAGGAAAAACAATAAATGGAAAGTACTACGCAAGCTTGCTGCAAAAATTAAGTGAAGAAATCCAGAAAAAACGACCACATTTGGCCAAGAAAAAAGTTTTGTTCCACCATGACAACGCACCTGCACACACGTCAATGGTTGCAGTCGCCAAACTCCATGAATTGCGGTTCGAATTGCTACCGCATCCACCCTATTCCCCGGATCTGGCCCCGTGTGACTTCCACTTATTCCCAAACCTGAAGAAATGGTTAGGTGGCCAGAGATTTTCATCAAATGAAGAAGTCATTGTTGCCGTGGACGAGTATTTTGAGGGGTTGGAGAAAACATTTTATCAAACTGGTGTAACGGCATTGGAGAAGCGCTGGACTAAATGCATCGAGGTAGAAGGAAACTACGTTGAGAAATAAATTTATTTTAAATAGATTTTAAAGTTTTTCTTTGTCGTTTCGGAAACTTATCAATCAGCCTCGTACTAGCTGATGGAAATTGATTGTAAGGTGATAGATGGACCACCCTCGCCTAGAAGATGTCTATGATTTTTTTATAAAGGGGTTAAAATTCTAATCTATAGTTTTTTTGAGAAACACGGTTATGCTTCAAAATCTACTCTATGCACCCCACGTTTTTCGTTTTAAGTACTACAAGAGTACTACACCAATAAAAATCTCAATAAAAATTATTTTATACTTTTTAGTGCGTTAAAACGTGTTGTTAAAAAATATTTTTTACTTGATATTTATTTTGTGCTTTTTAGTCCAGCGTATTTAAATTTTGCAAGATACCCTGAACATCACGTAGGACTAAATTGCTAAGACTAAAAATCCCAAGCAAGACGAGATTATGTTGTTACGTTGAGATTACCTTTCGGCTCCATCATGAGACCCTGGACATTACGTATGACTAAAAATCTTCTCAAGACAAATCCAACGAGCCCAAACACGACAAGGTTATGTTGCGACGTTGAGAGAGTTCTGAAGTTCAGAAGCTGGCCATACTTCTGGTTCCATTATGGGATCCTGGATATCACATATGACTAAAGATCTAGTCAAGACAAATCCAACGAGCCCAAACACGACTAGGTTATGTTGAGTATTTGAGGCAATACAGCGGCCACCTTCCGCCTCCATCATGAGATCCTGGACATTACGTACCCTAAAAATATTGTCAAGACAAATCTAACGAGCTTAAACACGACGAGATTATGTTGTGTATATTTGAGGAATTCCTGTGGCCACCTTCCGGCTCTATCGTGAGACCCTGGACATTACCTATGACTAAAGATCTTGTCAAGACAAATTCAACGAGCCCAAACACGACGAGGTTGTGTTGTGTATTTTAAGAGTTTCTATGGCCACTTTTAGGCTCCATCATCAGACCCTGGACATCACGTATTATAAAAGATCTTGTCAAAACAAATCCAACGAACCCAAACACGTCGAGGTTATGTTGTGTTTTTTAGGAGTTCTTATGGCCAACTTCCGGCTCCATCATGAGACCCTGAACATCACGTATATCTAAAGATCTTGTCAAGACATATCCAACGAGCCCAAACACGACAAGTTTGTGTTGTGTATTTAGGAGTTCCTATA
The DNA here is from genome assembly GCA_951230895.1 of Carpatolechia fugitivella. Taxonomy (NCBI): domain Eukaryota; kingdom Metazoa; phylum Arthropoda; class Insecta; order Lepidoptera; family Gelechiidae; genus Carpatolechia; species Carpatolechia fugitivella. The sequence continues at coordinate 10,276,843 of OX579659.1, read as the reverse complement.
GCCACCTTCCGGCTCCATCATCAGGCCAGGGCCTCGATCGCGTAAGTCGAGCTTGCTTCGTTCACTTGGCTTGGCTTCAAGCAAGTTGAACGGTATTCCGATTCCGATTGTAGGAATTGTCTAATTTTTTGGACGGTAATCGTCTTGGGGACAAAGAGTAAAAATACTCACTTGTAATCGTCTTCGTTGACTTGGCTTGCTCCTTACGCGATCGCTTGAAAGCCGCTGGCGGTCTTCAAACCCGCCCCAAGCAAAGTAAGTCCGCTTACGCAATCGCCCGGCAGCTCCATGGTATCATAATATTGCATTGCCACCGGGGTTACATAAGTGTACCAAATTTCAGCACAATCGAATGACAGCAAGTGCTCCAAAAATGAGTTGCAAGATTCGGACCGAACAAACCCACAAACAAACAAACAAACAAACAGACAGACAAGAAAGCGAGTTAATAAATACGTGTTAAAATAATAAAAAGTCTTTGAACGAAAACACGAGTTAAATTCATTTCGATAGCGACACACAATTTTCGAAAGGACGTCACAATGAAAAATGAAATGACAGTCTCGCAAATTAAATACTAACATGTTCCCAAAGAGTTCTATTTTCGAATCTATTTATTTATTTATTCGATAACAACATGCAATTGTGTTCGAAATCAGTTTTAAAACAAAAAAATAACTTAATTAATTAACTAAACATCGAATTTACTAGAATAATACGAAACAATCTCTAAATATTAAAAACATCAATTCATCTTTATATTTAAACAATTTGTGTTAGAAACAGCAATTCAAAAACAAAAGTATTAAATAGATTATATTTAAAATTCCAATAATCCCATAACTGTGTTTTCATTCTTTTATTGTAAGTGGCCAAATCCAGAGACTTTTAGTATGCCCCACCACGTATAACATTTTAACATAAATACATGTCAGTATATAATTAGATACTTAAAATTACAACATAAAAAGAAAACTAAGAAATATTTCTAAGTAATGTAAATAAAATAGACCATTCAAAAGTTTACAGTTCGTTGAACAAGCTGAAAATAATAACGAATTGAATTTGAGTTAATTTTAATTGAATGAAATCTGTCAAACTGAATTTCTCAAGGTCTCAATTCAAAGGTTTGGGGTTTTGTTGAAATTGAGAAGGACTTTTAATGAAGTTTTTCTCAGAGTTTTTAATTTGTTGAAATAGGTAACAAAGCCCTGTTTGTGTAAGCTGAATTTTATGTTACAGCGCAGGACCGGTTAATGTGGAGATCCCTGGGGGAGGCTTTTATCCAGATAGGTTGTGGACGTCTTTGGACTGAGATGATGGTGATGAGGCAGTGGGATGTTGATGATATTGGTGGTATACTTAACGGCGACAAAAGTAATCCACTATCTATCTGCCGCCCCAGTACAATATCTTCAATACAATATCTTGGTATTTTTGGAATATTCTTTTGAAAATATATTTAATAATTTTTTAGTTAATACAAAAATTTTTTTTTTTTTCAAATCTCTTGCGGTTATTATTCACTTTCAAGGTTAAACATTTTCTTTTAGATGGGGTAAGTAACATTCTGATTACGTGGGTGTTTATATTGAGGATCTCTGTTTTATCCCTGATCATGACGCAGGTCTTTTCTTTGATCGAAGGATAGAGCCTAATAAACAAGGTTTGAAACCCATCAAAATGATTAATTCAAAATCAATATAGTTTTAATTACTTCTTGTTGTTTTAATTATTATAATCAAACAACAGTTTGTTTGCGGTTTGAGTTTTGCGTGGTTTTGCTATAATGGGAAAAGTTAAAGTGAAAAATGTTGAAAATATATTATAATAGCAGGCTTATACCTATAACACTATTATTTATTTATCATGATAATATTGGAGGGATGTAAGAAAAAATAAAGATAAGAGAAAAGGTCGGTGAGTCACGACTAGGTTGTAACTCCCCGACCCTAATGTAAATTAAAACTATGTAGAACAACGTGTGTCTGTTGTAAGACATAGAGGAAGTTATAATAAAAGATTCGAGACGAATTAAGAGAATTTTTGTTTTTTTAATACGTTCTTGTAATGAATTTTTATAATTTTAATACGTTCGTGTAATGAATGTTTTTAATTTTAATACGTTCTTGTATTGGACATTTTTGATATTTCTAAAATTAATAACTCAGAAACTAAAAGACATAATGCAAAACTAAATGCATACTTGGGGTGCATAGACTGAGATACGTTTGCATTGTGAGTTTCAGAAATATCGAACAAGTTTAGGAAAAGGGCCTGTTGACCTAGCGCGTACCGTCGATGCGTGTCGCCAATATACATGGTGGGAGGCAGTCGGCCGTCTAGGAATAGATGGCTGGCGGAACGTTAAGTTCAAGAAAATTGACATTAATGTAAAAGTGCAAAAATAGACTAATATAAGTCTATACTTAAAAAACCAAGTGAAATAATTGCCGAACCTAAAGTCGCAGGCGCTGCACAGCCTCTCACTGCCTTTCGACGGGATTTCGGTCCCTGAAGACTGGCGTGCTGCCTGTTTGATATGGGAACGGTTAATTATGCCTCTATGGATGACATATCCCATCCGAGATGGTCAAAAATGAAAATCAAGGGAATCATAGGCTTGACGCACCTAGATGACCTAATGAAAGCGGACACGGCCGCTGGATCAAACTGATCATATAATGCACTATATTTGACCATCACATAGAGAGCCCTTATCTGACGCATGAAGACGAGGTATAACTATCGCTGCTATGATATTGTTGGCACTGCATGTCTAGCTCTGAACCGCTGGAGTATGGGTCGCATCCTAGGCGTGATAAGTACACTAAGTTTACCCCCGATAGTGGAGTTAACAATATCTTAGTGGCTACCTTCAAGACGCAAGTCTGTGGAGAGATTTCCGTATCTGACCTATGAAGATGTGGAGTAACCAACGGGCTGCTATGAATGCCGCTACCACTGTATGTCTAGCTCTGAACCGCTGATTGACCGAAGACGCATACAGCGACTTGAATACATAGCCGCGGATGGGGACTTGTCCACATCCGTGCGCGGTGGATCTCAGACTGATTAGTGTCGATGATAGTCTTTCAAGTCTTAACCCCGATAATGGAGGTAGCGGAGGACATAGTGGCTTCGTTCAAGACATAAGTCTGTGAAGAGGCATACTGGAACGAGTTTATTAATTGAGAACGAGAAACTGGACGTGGACTGCTCTGGCTAATATCATCATGTATGATTTATTACTGAATCAACTGTGCGATGTAATATCGACACATATGGTTGCAAGGAGAGGAGGCTCATAGTCCAGCAGTGGACTGGACGAGCGATGATGAAGGCTGTAAAGCTATATTCAGAGCGATAGCTGAAATGAGTCTTTAGATTCATATGCGGTCTCAGGCACGGAGACGCGCGGCGGAGATATGGAGATATGAAGTTGGAGCAGATCTGCCCTGGCAGTACCGTTCAGATAGACGGAGATCCAGTATGCAGGAGCAATCCAGATATGAGACCCACAGTCAGTAGCAGCTGTGAGGTCATCCCTTCGAGCTTGCTCGTTGGAAGATGGTTTACCATCATAGGCGCTGGTTCACGTGTGGACTATCCTATAAACACACCCTTCAACGCAATACGTCGGACACTTCGGTGGTAGCCTCCTAAAAGGTTACCACAGCGGCTCAGCCGTATCGGGAACGCTACGGTTAGTATCGATTGGACGTAGTCCACTAGCTTCGGCTTACCACGAGAAGCTTATGCTTTCTACGATGGGACTTCGGTCTCCTTCCATGAAGCTTAGGCTTCCTACGATGGGACTTCGGTCGCCTTCCATCGCTTAAGGCGCACCGGTCGGACCAGAGTCCGCTGTAGACAATCCTTCGGGGTTGTCTATTATTTTAACCTTTTTCCTACACCTCTGTGGTGAGGGGAGGACAGGAACATTCTGAAGGGCAGAGTGGGAAGTGACTCACAGAGAGCGCGTTGGTGGAGCGTTTATTCTCACTCGTCACGTAGATACTTTGATGGCTGGTTTGCTGTATTGTGTGTACGTCTCGGGTCTTTGCTTCTAGTCTGCTGCCTTGCTTGGGTTCTAAGGTCTCAGTAATCGACCAGCTGAGGGAGCTAGAACTAGTCCCCTCGTCAATGCTGGATATTACTGAATCCCTTGTCGGACTGTATATTGGAAGACACAGAGGGGTTATGCAACCGTATTTATCAATACAGTTGGCATAGCTTAAGGAAAAGGGTATCCCGGTGCGTAGAGCTAGGATGGTCGTCTCCAGGAAGTATCATTAGAGAAACTTGGTTATTGATCATTCTGTTGAGGAAATGCCACTCAACGAAAGTTCCTCTAAGAACTAGAAGTTCTATTCAGAACTACAGACGACACACCCGTCGCCGGCTCTAAGGACTCGCTGAGGCAGTCCTGGAGCCATCCTTTTATACCTTTTAAATTACATATATCATGTAATAATCCTTGTGATCCATTTCAGGAAACTGGGCTCTTATTGCAGAAGTAATAAACTTCAAAGTTCTTTTCAGAATACGAAGTTAGTATTGCTTAATAAAGTCGCTGGGATTTCCTGGTGACTTTATTCTTTCAGTCCACGAGCATGGGTAATCAGGAGTAGGCTGCTTGCTGGCTGGCAACTGATACTCCTGTGTTCGGGCGAGAGATAGGGACGAATCTGTATATAGGAATAACATAGAAGTTGAGTAGGCGACTCTATGTTTAATTCCGCAGTTAGAAAACATAATATAAAGACGATCACATTGTAAATTTCTAAAAGAGTTTGGGTTACTCTCACAACGTAGTAAGGATCTGTTACTAGATGATCAACGGCCAATTTTGATTATTATTTTTAGAGATGAGATGTTCAGTTACAATTTGGTGCCGTGACCAGGATATTCTAAATTGTATCGTGAACGGTGGCTATAAGCCACAATTTGTTGCGTGTGAAATGGAAAGAAACTTTACAATGTGAATGTCTAAAAATACCCATAGGACATAGAGATTGAAACGGGTTTTGTGTATTACAGACTGAATTATATTTGGTTAGTGGTGTATGAGGACTTTAGTTTTAGTTTGCTAGGTTACTATGGTTATGAACAAACTTTTCTATTGTTATAGAAAGAAACAGTGAAGAGGGACACTGTAAGAAGTGGAATAGGACACTTCAAGGAATAAAAACATAGGCATGATTTGTTCATGAAACAGTGAATGGGGACACTGTAAAAAATAAATAGTGTCATTGTACTATAATAATAAACAATGGAAAAGCGAAATATTTGATGATGAAGATTGGGAGAAGGAAGACCGGAGACGGTTTTCAACATTTATTGTAACAATGTCGACTTATTTAGCGATGTCTCAGGGGCCTCTACGGCTTCGGATGTACATCACAAAAAGCTAAATTCAGAAGTCGTTTAAAAGCTGGGTGACGAGCGTACTGACGATTGTATCGTTTACGTTTTCGATGCTCTAGCGAAATGCGCGTCAGCTACAAGGTTAGTGGCGGTTTGTCATTTTGTGGATCTCATCTAATTCCGGGCGAAATCGTTTTTGTCTTGTTGATGGTAAACAAAAGTTTTCAGTGAGTTTGACAAACTCGCCGGGTTAATTGGCTTAACACTTGAGTCGTTGCGATGGAAGAGAAGTAATTGCAAGCAAGTGAATGATGCACATAGTGCACTTTAACGAAGAACTTTTAAGTAAGTCTTCAAAAACTGATGAGGGGATCAGTAAGAAGAGAGATGGTTATTGATCCACAGTACCTCGAGCGAGGGAAATAATAGATGGACCAATATTGATGAAGAGAGATGGTTATTGATTCACAGTACCTCGAGCGAGGGAAATAATAGATGGATCAATATGGATGAAGAGAGATGGTTTTTGAAGTGAGTCTTCAAAAGAAGAACTTTTTAGAAAGACTTTCTAGACAGTGATAAAAGTCAAGTAGGTGAATAGGGATTTTGGTGCATGATAGTGGGCGGTGATTCATATTATGAGGACCGCCGCGAGGAGGAAGAGATGGCGCAAAAATCTCCTCGCAAAAAGACATAGAAGGCAGGTAGACAGAAGAGGAAGGAAAGGCTAGGAAGCACTTTATAACATTATGTTTAAAACGGACAACATGCCTCGCAAGTTAGTCCGAAACACAGAACCGAACAATACTGCCACTTGCACCTTTAGTTGGATGAATCATGAACGCTACTGAAGAAGCAAACCAAGTCTAGCAAGCAGAATTACGAAAATTGTGTTTCAAACAGATGGAGGGACATTGCACTATCTAGGTGAACTAATGGCTGCTAAGTCGACCGTTGGAACTAGTTCGACGTAGGTAGAGCAGGTGGAGACTCCTTTTTCGAAACACTCAGATTTATATCGTATAATGCTAACATCCATGCAAGTGTGCAGACCATCAATTGTTGGGGGGCTGTACGAGAATTGTGTTCCGAACAGATGGAGGGACATTGTCATATCTAAGCGAACTAATGGCTGCGTAGACGATCGTTGGAACTAGTTCGATGTAGGTAGGACAGGTGGAGACTCTTTTTCGAAGCACTCAGATTTACATCGTATAATGCTCACATAATCCCCATGCAAGTGGTCAGAACATCAATTGTTGGGGGGCTGTGCAAACCAACAAAAGTTCGGGGGCTGACTGACACAAATTCAAGGTCAGTTGATTATAATGTTATATTGTTGCGATAAAGATTGGACACTGAGTTCTAAATGGTTCTTAATGTCTTATTTCAATTGTTAGGAAATTATGCACCAATAGAAGTTAGGGAGTAGCACAATCCAATGGAGAGATTAAGTCCAGATTAAAACAATAAAAGTCTAGCAAGACAAAAGGCAAGTTAGGAAATTGATTAACATGTGGTCGGTGGCGAGCCACAGAATGTTATTAATATTATTGTTGATAATTTGGGCTGGTTAGGTTTGTAAAGATGTGGTTGACGGAGATGGACGTAACCACTTAGGTAGAAGTTTTATTTTAGCTAGATAGAAAATGGATAATTTAGGATTGTGCTAATATAGGTGTGGTTGACGGAGATGGACGTAGTCACTTAGGTAGAAGTTTTAATGAGCCAGATGGATAATTTAGGATTTAGTTGAGAGTTAGGGAAGTTAGAGTAGTGTAGGTTTTGTTAGCTAGGGGAATATAGAAAATTCCACTATAGGGTTTTAAACATGATTAGGTTAGAAGTTAGGATAGGGAAATATAAACGCGAAGCTGAAACCAATGGAGTGAGTACCTCGAGTGAGGGAAATATAAACGCGAAGCTGAAACCAATGGAGTGAGTACCTCGAGCGAGGGAAAGACGAAAGTTGAATGATTTGGTGAGGTCTTCGGACCGACACGCGGTGGCTTCACGGCCGTCGGCGTTGCTGGAAAGTTGACCAAACTTGATCATTCAGAGGAAGTAAAAGTCGTAACCAGATTTCTGTCGGGGAACCTGCGAAAGGATCATTAACGTATTACGATGCCGCTGCATATGTATTGTATGCTGCGACGGTGCGTATTACGAAAATATCCGTTACTGAATTGCGTCATCGTCGGCTCGACGACGATGCGCTGATGTTTCGGCGTCGCGCAGAATGTTCGATGCAGAAGGGTAAAAATCCGCGCCCCGAGTCGAACGTTGCGTGTTCGTAAACACAATAAAAATGCGGTTAGACAAGATGTGCATACACACGGAATTGTATAGTACTCGTGCGCGCGTGCAACGAGAGAGAGAACCATATCCCAGGTTTACTGGTTGATATTGTTTTCCTTTCTTCGCGTGTGTATGACTATTTTCATTGCGTCGTGCATTTTCCTAAGATATATATTTTTTAATCAAAAAGCCTGTAAACATTGGAGTGAGTACCTCAAGCGACGGAAAGATAACAGAAGCTTGAGATAGAACTACAGTACCTCGAGTGAGGGAAATAATAGTAGTCCTAATCTAATACATGAAACACTTTCCAAATGAAGTTAAGCTGATGGAAATTTTTGTCTTCATGAATTTCAACAAAACTTTGGGGCTGGATGTAACTCCCCGACCCTAATGTAAATTAAAACTATGTAGAACAACGTGTGTCTGTTGTAAGACATAGAGGAAGTTATAATAAAAGATTCGAGACGAATTAAGAGAATTTTTGTTTTTTTAATACGTTCTTGTATTGGACATTTTTGATATTTCTAAAATTAATAACTCAGAAACTAAAAGACATAATGCAAAACTAAATGCATACTTGGGGTGCATAGACTGAGATACGTTTGCATTGTGAGTTTCAGAAATATCGAACAAGTTTAGGAAAAGGGCCTGTTGACCTAGCGCGTACCGTCGATGCGTGTCGCCAATATACATGGTGGGAGGCAGTCGGCCGTCTAGGAATAGATGGCTGGCGGAACGTTAAGTTCAAGAAAATTGACATTATTGTAAAAGTGCAAAAATAGACTAATATAAGTCTATACTTGGAAAACCAAGTGAAATAATTGCCGAACCTAAAGTCGCAGGCGCTGCACAGCCTCTCACTGCCTTTCGACGGGATTTCGGTCCCTGAAGACTGGCGTGCTGCCTGTTTGATATGGGAACGGTTAATTATGCCTCTATGGATGACATATCCCATCCGAGATGGTCAAAAATGAAAATCAAGGGAATCATAGGCTTGACGCACCTAGATGACCTAATGAAAGCGGACACGGCCGCTGGATCAAACTGATCATATAATGCACTATATTTGACCATCTCATAGAGAGCCCTTATCTGACGCATGAAGACGAGGTATAACTATCGCTGCTATGATATTGTTGGCACTGCATGTCTAGCTCTGAACCGCTGGAGTATGGGTCGCATCCTAGGCGTGATAAGTACACTAAGTTTACCCCCGATAGTGGAGTTAACAATATCTTAGTGGCTACTGCAGCATTACTGCAGGTTTTTTAATAACCTTTTTGGTATGGTTCTTTTTTCTTTTGGCCGGTTTTTATGTCACATTTTCAAATTTAAAATTTTCTTGGTTTGACCTTTTTCTAAATTGTTTATTGTTTTCTCAGTTGTCGTCTGTCATCAGATGGAAACGATTTGAACTTGGTTGAATATTAGTGAGAAAATATGACTAAATGTTGTAAGTGGCTTGGCATGCAATAAATATTAGGCCATACAATAAATATTAGGCTCCTACTTTGGACTAGCCGGGTAAGTCTTGTGTTGTCTTCCTCCTGGTTTTTATCGACGCACTTTTCTCTTTCCCTGTCTTGATTGGATGGCGATTATTTCTTTGTCAATCTTTACAGTGTATTTCCGGCCTCTCCGACGCACGCACGAGGGTCCCTCCGTGCCTTTCACGATCTCTTGCGGTGGTTCCGGACACCTGGGGCCACCAGGCATTGAACGGGCCTGGATCCCTGCGTTGTGTGCGTCCGCGCCCGTGCCAGCTGAGTGCCGCAGACCCGCGCACCGGCGTCCCCCCGGGATACTGCCCTTCTTATGGATTTTTTTAGCCTGTTTTTTGTATCGGTGTTTTTTTGTATGCGGATTTTGCCAAATAATTTAAATTCATTTTTCTAAATTCTAAAAAGGCCCTTTAGGTTTCACTGGCCCTCCTTTTTTGGTTCCCGTTTGGCTATACTCTCTCGGGGTACTCCGCGGTTTTGGTACACCTTCCTGCATCGATACACCACAACACAACACTAGTTCAGCGACACTATATCGACGGAGTCCCCTCAGTACTCGACTCTCGGCTCTTGCTTGGCAATTTCTAGGCCTTTTTAAATTTATATTATACCGTTCGGACAAATTCAACCAACTCTTTCTCTGTTCACCTAAATTTCACGTTTCGCCTGTGGTCGTCGACCACAGGCTAGCTAGCTTTCTTTTATAACGCTACACTACCTTCAAGACGCAAGTCTGTGGAGAGATTTCCGTATCTGACCTATGAAGATGTGGAGTAACCAACGGGCTGCTATGAATGCCGCTACCACTGTATGTCTAGCTCTGAACCGCTGATTGACCGAAGACGCATACAGCGACTTGAATACATAGCCGCGGATGGGGACTTGTCCACATCCGTGCGCGGTGGACCTCAGACTGATTAGTGTCGATGATAGTCTTTCAAGTCTTAACCCCGATAATGGAGGTAGCGGAGGACATAGTGGCTTCCTTCAAGACATAAGTCTGTGAAGAGGCATACTGGAACGAGTTTATTAATTGAGAACGAGAAACTGGACGTGGACTGCTCTGGCTAATATCATCATGTATGATTTATTACTGAATCAACTGTGCGATGTAATATCGACACATATGGTTGCAAGGAGAGCAGGCTCATAGTCCAGCAGTGGACTGGACGAGCGATGATGAAGGCTGTAAAGCTATATTCAGAGCGATAGCTGAAATGAGTCTTTAGATTCATATGCGGTCTCAGGCACGGAGACGCGCGGCGGAGATATGGAGATATGAAGTTGGAGCAGATCTGCCCTGGCAGTACCGTTCAGATAGACGGAGATCCAGTATGCAGGAGCAATCCAGATATGAGACCCACAGTCAGTAGCAGCTGTGAGGTCATCCCTTCGAGCTTGCTCGTTGGAAGATGGTTTACCATCATAGGCGCTGGTTCACGTGTGGACTATCCTATAAACACACCCTTGAACGCAATACGTCGGACACTTCGGTGGAAGACCAGGATTAGCCTCCTAAAAGGTTACCACAGCGGCTCAGCCGTATCGGGAACGCTACGGTTAGTATCGATTGGACGTAGTCCACTAGCTTCGGCTTACCACGAGAAGCTTATGCTTTCTACGATGGGACTTCGGTCTCCTTCCATGAAGCTTAGGCTTCCTACGATGGGACTTCGGTCGCCTTCCATCGCTTAAGGCGCACCGGTCGGACCAGAGTCCGCTGTAGACAATCCTTCGGGGTTGTCTATTATTTTAACCTTTTTCCTACACCTCTGTGGTGAGGGGAGGACAGGAACATTCTGAAGGGCAGAGTGGGAAGTGACTCACAGAGAGCGCGTTGGTGGAGCGTTTATTCTCACTCGTCACGTAGATACTTTGATGGCTGGTTTGCTGTATTGTGTGTACGTCTCGGGTCTTTGCTTCTAGTCTGCTGCCTTGCTTGGGTTCTAAGGTCTCAGTAATCGACCAGCTGAGGGAGCTAGAACTAGTCCCCTCGTCAATGCTGGATATTACTGAATCCCTTGTCGGACTGTATATTGGAAGACACAGAGGGGTTATGCAACCGTATTTATCAATACAGTTGGCATAGCTTAAAGAAAAGGGTATCCCGGTGCGTAGAGCTAGGATGGTCGTCTCCAGGAAGTATCATTAGAGAAACTTGGTTATTGATCATTCTGTTAAGGAAATGCCACTCAACGAAAGTTCCTCTAAGAACTAGAAGTTCTATTCAGAACTACAGACGACACACCCGTCGCCGGCTCTAAGGACTCGCTGAGGCAGTCCTGGAGCCATCCTTTTATACCTTTTAAAATTACATATATCATGTAATAATCCTTGTGATCCATTTCAGGAAACTGGGCTCTTATTGCAGAAGTAATAAACTTCAAAGTTCTTTTCAGAATACGAAGTTAGTATTGCTTAATAAAGTCGCTGGGATTTCCTGGTGACTTTATTCTTTCAGTCCACGGGCATGGGTAATCAGGAGTAGGCTGCTTGCCGGCTGGCAACTGATACTCCTGTGTTCGGGCGAGAGATAGGGACGAATCTGTATATAGGAATAACATAGAAGTTGAGTAGGCGACTCTATGTTTAATTCCGCAGTTAGAAAACATAATATAAAGACGATCACATTGTAAATTTCTAAAAGAGTTTGGGTTACTCTCACAACGTAGTAAGGATCTGTTACTAGATGATCAACGGCCAATTTTGATTATTATTTTTAGAGATGAGATGTTCAGTTACAAGGTATCAGTGTAATTCAACAACCAAAGGCCGCTGACATGTGATGAACAACCAACAGCATAACGTGCCTTCCGATGTACGAATACGAAATCATCTTACTTTTCAAACAATCAGCCTGCTATATTGTATGTAACCAAGCTATGATGAAAATTTGATAAAGAGGTTTTTTTTACGGTGTTTATATTTTAACCTAGACCCGAGCGCACTAACGGCTAGACCTCGGAAGCTGGTATCATGTTAATAAAAAAGTATTTGATAGTAAGTTTACGTAGAAGAAAAGTTTACACAAAGCAATATTGTTTGTCCAGCTTAGAAGTTGCGCCATAAATAAGAGAGTAACTTGTTCATAAACTACTATTAGCTATGAGAGAGTTGCTAACTAGGTGCGCGCAAACTTAGCGCGATAAGAACCAACGCAGGACGTGACACGAATACCGGGGACCACTCCCAAAGTAAATATTCCGTGAATACTCTACTTTGATATCTTCCCTGCATTAAAAGTGGATGAAACTTTTTCCTTTTCTTTTCAATTAAGTTTTCCAGTAAAGCGTGATAATTAAAAGTGTCTAAAAAAACTGTTCTTGAAAGGGAAAATCCTTAACTGACAGCGGTCAGGCCATGATAAATGATTTTAATTCCGAGAAAAACAGTTCCAATTTGCGAGCCGTTTATTGGATGCTGGGAGATTTAAAAGCGTTTAGTGGCCATTAGTCCCGGTTCGTCGTCTAATGCATTTGTGAGATTGCAAGCCATTTGTCTAGTCCTGGCTGTGCCTGGGTTTAGAGCGATACAAAATCTCAGATTGAGAAATTGCCTTCTGAATTATGCATCGCGAAACTCACGAGAGGCCCCAGTGACTGAGCTTATCTGAATAACCTCGTAGTCGCAATATCTGCCAGATATCTCTTGAATTGAATGGTTCGTGTTTGTCATCCGTAAAATGGTGAAGTAGGGTGAAATGGTAGTTGTAACGAAACTGAGCGAGATAGAGTGCGTTATTACATCAACGCTGAAAGATTTGAGCACGGTTATAAATATTAGGCAACAATAGTAAACTATTAACTATGTATATCAGCTGTCTGGTACCCATAGCACAAGCTCTGCTTAGTTTGGGATCAGATGGCCGTGTGTGAAGATGTCCCCACATATTATTATTATTATTATAAAAAAGCTAATAGTAAAAACAAACAGTTCTTTTTAACATCTTACTTAATTATCACGTAACGTTTAAAGCATAATTCAACGTGTTAGCGAAATAACGCAATGGCCTCGATTCGGGACGTCACGCTCTGATCCTTAATTTAAGTTAGTCCGTCCTTTTTACCTTTTAAAGATTAAAAAGGGACAGGACATGGCCATCCTAATATTAGAGCTGTCAAACATCGAATTTGAACCTTATGGCCGTGTCGATTGCACAATTTTAGAGAGCACTTAAAATATGCGACTTAAAAATCTCTTAAACTGACAGCTATGCCCTTGTTTTAAGTTATCATTCGTTCAAATTAATATCATTCGTTCATCACCTCTCTTTCATTGGTCATAAAAACGAAAAGGATAGCTGGATTTTAAAATTAGAATTAGAGCATGACATCCCGAATCGAGGCCAATACCTCTCGGGTGGTAGGTCAGCCCATGAAGCTGAACAACTTTTGCTTAACAACTTTTTTAAATTCGCAAATATAGAACTTTCATACACATTGTCTCGATCAGCTGATCAGTTTGTATGAAATAGTTCATTGTTATACGAGGGGTGAAAGTAGCTTATTTAGCGCCGAGACGGGCCTGAGCGTAGCGAGGGCCCTAATAGTTCGAGGCACTAAATAAGTCTTTAACCAGAGGTAAACACTGTGCTTTCCATTACGAATACAAGGAAAGTAAAAATAAAATACGAATTAGCTAAAGAAAAAATGAGTGACTTCCATATCTGAATGGGAAATAATAATGGTTCCGAAAAACAAATTAATCTCCAGCGATCTGCGGCCGACTATTATTCTAATTAAACAGCGTTATAATGAATTACCGAAAAAAAAAAACAAAACATATCGAAAAAAAATATCAAATTTAACAAGCACATAAGAGCATGTTCAAATTACATTTCTCCTAAAAAAAAAAACTGAACCTTAAATTAAAAAACTAATCTTCCGACTCAAATACTGAACCTCCGACAAGATTACTAAGTTACTGACAACAGAGGTTATGTCAAAATAATCATATTTTTACGACTTGCATGAACTACTTTTATTTCTATTGTTGGTTATCAAATATATTTTTTTACTCTTCGAGTGCGAGCGCAGTGCACTTGCAACGATCGATCCTTACGTGTTTTGTTTGTTTATGTTACGAAATTAAATAGTTTTTGTTACATTTGGTTTAATATTATCACGTCAACGAACTAATAAATCTACTAAGGAGACTAAGAACTTACTATCTATCAAGGAAACTTAGTATTATTGTGAAATATGGATGAGGTACCTGTGTACCGTTCTGAGTCGGAGGAGGAAGAAGAGGGAGCCGGACCATCAGTACCGGCGAAGAAGAATCGTGTTAACAAAAGTTGGATATTAAACGGTGCCATAATCTACAAGAAGCAGAGGAATTTGTGAGTAATGAAATGACTTGGTCAAGAAACTATACCCGGCACAGTGATGAAGGCCAAAAACGTTTCTATCGGTTGTAAGGCGCAGCGCCGTGTTCACCTGCCACAAATAATGCATTAAACACCTTCTAGGGCTCGCTATTAGATTGAAGCTCGCGACTCCTCCCATGGAAGCGAAAGCACTACCTATAGGACAAAAAAGGAAACGGGGTCGTCCTACTAAATCCAGACCTGCTCTTATAATACAATGAAGATAATTAAGATTAACTACCTACTTCCCTATTTAGTTCATAAGTACAATTATGTATGACATTTTCTACTACTGATTAAACGATATTTTTATACTAAACTACTACTATTTTTAACTAAAGTTTGTTTTATTTTTATCTTTGTTCCTCCTGGTAAGTAAAATTAATGATATGGGGATGCAAGTAATTAGGTATTTATTTACAAGTACATTTTTGTATTTTTCATAAGTTTCTGTATAAACACTAAGAATAGTATTTACAGTATAACGTTGTAGTTAAAATATAACCACAGTCTATGAAATATGAAAGGTAATTTATTAATTAATAGTCGGAAAGTAAAGATAAGTTTTCAGTAGAACGTTATTTGAGCTGGTAGAAGAGTATTACAGTAATAAACAGTCATGTTTATTTTTCGAAGATTTCAGTTATTTCATTCGGTCGTTTCGTCATTTTTATTCGGACAAAAGTAGTCGGAAATTTAGTATTTTAGGCAGTAGATTTAATATTTTGAGTAAGGACAATTCTAATTTTTTTGTCGGAGCTTTTATTACTACCCTATCTGAATCAGATGAACTCATTGTAAACAAAACCCTACAACTCGAGAAACAAATGATAATCGGATTGTTGCTTTCCCGCCTATTTTTTATCTTTTGCTGTGTGGCCGTGCCGGCCAGCTTTTGAGCCATTATTTTTAATTTCCATCATTGAAAAATGTTAAAATGTTAATTTTGCCCAAATCTATTTTACTTTAAAGAAATATTTGAAAGTTAATTATAATAAAGTCATTTAAAAATATATATTCTTTAATTAATACTTAACTTTATGTTATTTCACTTTAACATTGGGCTGTAATTGAGTGGCTGTATAGAAAGATGGAACATAGTTCATTTTTTTTTTTTTTTTTTGTTCGTTCTTTCGAACAGGCTAAGGTCAATGACCATGCTGCCTTGTCTTTAGTCATAAATCTTTGCTTGAGTGAAAATCCGAGGTATAAGTCTTTAGTATTATAATATATTCTTGAGTGCAAGTCCGGGTAATACGTCTTCTGTCTCCTGTTATCTTGAGTACAAATCCAAGGTATACGTCTTCAGTTTTTTCATATATTCTTAGGGAAAATCCAGGGTATATGTCATTTCATTAGTATTATAATTCTTTATAATGTCGTAATTTTCAAATCTCTTCTCGAGTATGTTTTCCAAATCCAGTAGGTATCAATCGCTGTATCCGAGTCCTTTTTTTTTTTTGTTCTGTGTGTGCACATCATTCATGCATCATTCTCTCTGACTTACATATTTATTTTGTATTTACAAAGAAACAATCGCTTTTTGATGTTTAACTGAAAACTTATTTACACATTAGTTATAATCAATATTCATACACTCTTTGATTCATATATTGCCCACAGAAAAGGTAACAAATTTATACAAGGCCATATAAGACAGAGGACATTTTAAAATTTCCTTTATACAATGCGGGACCAAATTGCCTGTGCCATAAATTCGTAAAAGCTCATCCATCAGCACTAGGCGCTGAATACCGAAGGATGGGCAATCAAAGAAAATGTGATTTAAGGTTTGTATTTCCTGAGTATCACAATGATTACATTGCGAAGAGTTGGACAATTTTAAACGATGTAGGTGAAAATTTAAACGACAATGACCAAAACGCAACCTACAAATGGTTGAATAAAATTTTTTATTTACATAAGAGTGGTTTTTAGAAAACCAAGGTGAACTGTCAACTTGAATATCTAATGAAGCATACCAGCAACCTTTATTTTGAATCTCAGTACAATGATACCAGTGCCTCCCCCATTTCTCGCACATGCGCTGTTTTAGTAATCTTACAACATCTGTGAATGGCAGAGATATAGTATCAAGGAAATCATTATCTATAGTTACAAAATTTACAATTGATTTTGCTAAATAGTCAGCTTTTTCATTTCCTACAACCCCAATATGCGAAGGAACCCACACAAAAACAACTTGAATATTCAATTCAATAAGCTCTGTCCACAATTCCTTAATTTTGTAAATAATATAATTTGTATTGGCATTTAATTTATTATTCTGCAGATTTTTAAGAACGCTCATGCTGTCACTAGCAACCACCCAATGAGTATATAATGCATTGTAACTTTTGATGTGTTTCAGAGCAAAGAGAATACCTGCAGCTTCAGCTGTAAAGACACTAGCAAGACTATCAATTTTATGACCATGACCTAGGTTTCGAGCTTCATCAAAAATAGCAAAAGACACAGAATCATGATTTTTAGATCCATCAGTATAAATGAACCTGTGATCATGCCATTCTAACAGTTTAAATCTAACATCTTCTTTGGTTGTTAAATTATGGTCAATGACAATATTCATTTTAGGAAATTTGCTAATAAACAATCCTTGATAACAAGGCAAAGTTGAATTTACATGGTAAATATTTAAATTTTGAAGCAATGTGGTTGTGGAAGACAATTCTTGTAGTATGTAAATAGATCGCCGACGTAACTCAATGCTAGCATTTATTAAGTTCTTTAGGAGAGTGTTATTGGAAATGTAATATAATTTAAGAATAAACCTTTCCCTAAGGTATGACAATCTAATACTTATTGGAGGAAGCTTACATTCTATTTGTAGTGCGCCAATTGGAGTAGACTTAAAAGCACCTGTAATAAGACGCATGCATTTGTTTTGCACTAATTCTAATTTATTTACAATTTTAGGATCATCTGAATAACAGAAGAAACCATATTCGAAATGACTTCGAACAAGAGACTTATACAGAGTTAATAAAACCTTGGGATCTGCACCCCAATAAGTGGCAGATAATGATTTTAATATATTGAATGCTTTATTTGCACGAGCAATTATTTTATCAATATATTTTCCCCAAGAAAGGTTTTGAGTAAAGATCACTCCCAAAAATCTAACATCATATGAAACAGGAAGTGGAACCCCCCTATAGCAAACAACAGGTAAAACAACACTCTTTCGGCCAAAAAATACTACTTTAGACTTAGTGGGATTTACATCTAGATTAAGATGAGCAAAATACTGACCCAAGGCTGCCAATGCATCATTGATTGAATCAGCCACCACAGCTAAATCATCCCCTGACGCATAAACAGCTAGATCATCAGCAAACTGCAAGTTCTTAACTGATGAACCCAAGATAATGTTTAGACGTCTTATGTACAAAATAAACAACAAAGGAGACAGTATTCCCCCCTGACAGACTCCTAAAGAAGATAATCTTGCACCATATAAGTGATTATTATATTTAACAAATAAATTTCTTTCAGATAGAAATGTATATATCCAGTCTACTAGTTTTCCTGGCAATCCAATGGACATCAATTCACTACAAAGAACACTTAAATTAACATTATTAAAGGCACCAGAAATATCAAAAAAGACAGATAAAAGATACTGATTACTACTTATAGATCTGAAAATATCTAAGTGTAACTGGCAAATACTTTCACGTGAAGAACGACCTCGTCGAAACCCATATTGATTAGAAGGTAACAAACCATTTTGTTCAATAAAAAATTCCAAACGTTGTTTTAAAAGTTGTTCAAAAATTTTGGCCACACAAGATGTTAAGGCTATTGGTCTATATGAATTCGGATCAGATTTAGGTTTTTCTGGTTTCAAAATGGGAACTAGACAGTCCTCTTTCCAGTTAGATGGGATTTCGTTATTTAACCAGAGCTGATTAAGAATTCTTAAGAAAATACTAAGACACTCATCATTCATTTTCTTAAAAACAATATATGGAATGCCATCTAGACCAAATGCTGTATCTCTTCTTGAAAATATTGCTGACTTTAGTTCCTGCATGGAAAATGGTTTTAAAAGGAAACTATTATTTGAATTCATATTTAGATTATGACTAATGTCTGGTTTATTGCAAACAAAATCAGGAGTATATTTATTTAAAAAAGCTGAAATCCAGCTATCATCATTTTTATTATTAGGTACATAAGATTTATTAAACTTGCGCACAAATTTCCAAATTACAGATAGAGGAGTACAACGATTAAAAGAATTACAAAGAGCAACCCAACTACTATTGCGTTCAATCTTTAAGGTAAGTTTTTTGAGAGCTTGAAGCCTTTTGAATTCCAAATAATTTTCCTCACAAGGATGATATTTAAAATTCAAATAAGCTTTTTTGGACTTCAATACAGCTTCTGTACATTTGTCATTCCACCAAGGGAGGTTAGGTCTAAGCCTAGACTTCCTATGACAAGAACGATAGTCACTACTATTTGAAGAAATGTTAGGAATCGATTTTTCTACTGCTATTTTTATGAGATCACAAAAAGTTTTATATGCGTCTAAAGGTGTATAAGAATCTATCCTAAAAACTGCCAACAAAGATACGAAATTTTCGACAAACATTTTCCAATCCACCTGTTTATATTTAGGATAGATGGGGAGATGCATGTTAGCGCCAGAGCAATTAGTTTCGTTAGAAAATGTTCTATTACTAACAACAACCTTAATGATTACAGGAAGGTGATAACTGCCAAGGGGATCTTCATGTATAGACCAATCACAAAAGGAAGCCAAAGTAGTTGATGCCAATGTTAGATCTAAAGCATTAGGACGCCAAGACATCGAACCTACTGTCGTCGCCTGACCATCGTTAAGAAGAACTACATCATTATCGTCAATAACGTCTAAAACATCCCTTCCGCGTGGTTGAGTATCAACACATCCCCAAGATGTATGATGCGCGTTAAAATCGCCAGCGAAGATCATCGGTTCCGGAATCGACTTTATTAAGGAATCAAATTTAAATTTATCAAAAGCAGGACTGCAATTGGAAGGACTGTAAAAACTAACTATACTAATTTCTTTTCCATTTATTTTGATTCTGACACAAATATTTTGTAAGGAATTATCATAATATGTATTTATTTTAGAATAAGTTATGCTGTTGTGGATTAAAATGGCAACTCCATTATGTTTATTACCACAATCATTTCTTTCCACTTGGTATCCCCTAATATTCAAACGAATATTCGGTTTTAACCAAGTTTCTGAAATCAGTGCAATATGTATGTTGTTTTCATTTAAAAAATGTGTGAGATTCAACCTATTGCTTACTAAACTTTGTGCGTTCCACTGAACAATGTTTAATAAATCCATTATTTAAGAAGAGGGGATGTTTTGCTTAACGTTTGTTTTAATGTTGCTCGAATTGATGCTGAATTAATAGGTGTATTGTTGTCTTTGCTTTTATTTGTTAATATATTTGTAATGGTCTCAAGAATTAAATTTATGAAAGTATCTGATTTTGTAAGATTATTAATTTGTGTTTCGATGGATTTGGATGCTAAATGAGGGAAGGAAGCTTCGTTGAACAAATCGGAATACTGCACTGAATGTGACTTAATTTTATTTTCTTCGATTTTGGCTTTTTTGATTGGGCATGAAGATGAAATAGCAACATGCTCACCATTACAATTTGCGCATTTGGGTTTTGTTCTATCTGCAGTGCAGTTTTTGAAATTATGTTTTAATGTACAAATGGAACATACCTCATCATTCCTGCAGAACTTGGCAATATGACCGTAGCGTAAGCATTTAAGGCACTGCTTTACAGGTGGTATGTATATTTTCACCTCATGACGCCAAGAATCGAGATAGACATACTCAGGGAGCTGAGTGGAGGCAAAGGTCACAGCTACAGTCTGAGTAGGCTGAAAGCTCACCTCACCCCCTTCGCCTCTCACCCGTCGCATGAAACGTCGAACTTGGATTACATTCCTTGAACTTCCTATTAGTGCGAAAATGTTTTTATTTGAAAGTTCTAGAGGGACGGAAGTAAGAACCCCCGTGACCTCTGTGTCGCCTGCAGGAATTGATGCTTTCAAGGAAAGCGCTTTTAGTAATTTCTCGTTTTGTATGAAGACATTGGCATTGTTCGATAAATCAAATGTAATGCTTACTTTGTATCTGTTAACTGGCCTCAGGTGCATAACACCCGAGACGCAGTGGTCCCTCAAAGCTTTCGACAAAGCCAAGCGGTCCTTGTCTGAGAAAGGTCTGTTCTCCTCTACTCGCGATATAAAAACGATATAATCGGACTTATTAGAATTATCAGGGTACTTTCTAGAGTACCCTGGCACCTTATAGAGCTTGTACTTATCGGAGTCATTTTCAGTGTGCTGCATATTTGATGTTGGCAACGTTCTCTTTCTTCTCTCTTCAAGATCGGAGTCCGAAGATTCCGATACCGTAAGTGCATAATTTACCGGTGATCTGTCCCGTTCTTGGCCTGCTGATCTATCCCGGACTTTATGCCGTTTTTTATTACTCTTCCCCATGATGGGGAAGAGTTAAAACTTTATACACACTAAATTAAAGCAAAATATATACAACTATTTACAAAAATACAAGATAAAATAGCGAAATTAATAGTGAAAAATAATTTTCAAAAATAATTTTATAAGAGCGCGCCTATTCAATTCGAAGGTTCCCGCCTTTTTTTCGGAACATAGTTCAATAGAAATGTCAAATTAGAACCAGTTTTTTTAATAATTTGCCAGAATGAATGAAAATGAATGAATGAATGACAGCTGTCAGTTGAAAGTGATTTTCCCTCCGGGCTGAAAAGTATTACCTTCAATCGGCTCTTCAGGCAACTCCCGAACTACTTTCAGAGTATGAGTAATGAAAAGTAATTTTAGATTTTGTGGAATTTCTGGAACAAAAGTTGTTCAGTTTCATGGGCCCAAGCAAACATACCCAGCCTCATTAGAAAATAATTAGTTCACATATCTAAATGGGTGCCTCGTAAATACAGTATTTACCTAATAGTATTGGAAATATAAACCACCAACCGCTACGTAAGGTAATTGATTTCGCCATTAGTGAAGGGAATGGAGCACACATTCACTTAAATTCTTTCGAGTAAGAACGTTTGAACCGCGTTCGGGTTTTGAAATCCATTCATCTTACCGGTCGGGTGCAGCTGGTGTCTGCGGCCAGCAGCGGACGTGTGTGCGATTGCAGATCTAAGTGGTCGTACGTAAACTGGAACGTGTCGGATTGGAAATAGTACCCCAATTTGTAAACTTTTGCACGTGAGCTAAGATGCATTACCGCTACGACAATCCAACTACACATATGAATTAAAATAAGTTAATTTTGTTATTATGATAATAGAATTTCAACTTGATATATCTTGATGATATGAAGAAAACTTTTACTCGCCTTGTCAATTTAACCCTTAAACTTAAATCTCTGTCAGATAATAACCTTCAAGGTAGTTGATGATGTTAATTATCATAACAAAAATAATAAAACTAATCATATATCTATAGAAGTCTAACAGGGAAAATTTGTTATTGCGTGCATTCCAATTATAGACCATGCTGCAACGTAATACGGTTGTTAGTTCAAAGTAATACCGACTGTGGTCGACTGTACATTGTAGATATCACTTTATCAGTTTGGTTGGACACGCCGCCGCCGCCGCCGTGGCGACCAAACTTGTATGAATTATGCGAGTTGTGACTCCTTTCTCACCCTCTTATATTTCACGTCACTTTGACGACTTTTTCATAATATTTCACTAACATCAAGGACTGCTGGTACAGCACTAGAGCTGCAGAAAAATTATACAACAAAATACAAAAAACTTAGACGCAAAGAAAATCTTAATTAAAAAATCTATCAAAAAACCAAGAGTCACATTCGGATGCCTGAAAAACAGGGGAAAAGCTATGGCCAAATCCCTAGCAATTTCTATTATTGAATCATGTTATATTATTGGAGCCGTGTGGTGACGGCAGAGTAAATACATTTGTCACCAGCCCCTACTCTTCCCGTGGGTGTCGTAAGAGGCGACTTAGGGACTACACATTGAACGGGCAGCAGCGCTCTCTGATACAGTAACCTTTTAATCTGCGATCTCCAACCCGCCTGCCAAGCGTGGTGGCAAAACCCTCCACTTAAGTGGAGGAGGCTCATAGTCCAGCAGTGCACTGTAACTGACCGTTGATTTTATTTGATATTATTGGCCAGACATATTTATATTCTTACTTCCTACCTAGAGGTTTTTCTATATTATAATGTTGTAAATACAAAGTTATATTTAGTGGCGCCAGTTCCGCGTACTCTACTTAAAGATTTATACGAAGGCAGATTTCACTTGAGCGACACAAAAGTTTTATTCTAACTTTCTTTTTCCTCCAGGGAAAACATGAAAAGAAAGTAAAAGCACTTATTTAAGCAGGGAACCTCAGATTAAAGCCAAGGGATTAAATACTTAGTTAGAATTTGTAACATCCGTTGCATGAACAAGATTCACCAAGGCGGCTAAAAGGGAACATTCTAGATTTATTTAGCGACGTGAGTTGGCTAATTTTATTCATTTACATGGGTAACGTAAACACAAACCTTTTTCTGTCAACGCTTCTAAACTGGAGAAAAAAGGGAATGTTTTTGTCTATCTAAAATATTTAAATATCAGTATCATTAATTATAATTTCAAGGTTAGCAAAATTTATTAAAGTGCTAAAGTACGAGGTACAATAAAATTGTGTAATGGACAAATCATACCCGTGAAATTTACATCGTTTTGTCCCCGCCGTGTGGTGATAGTACTCGACAAACTGAACAACTTTTCACGATAAAAAAAATCCCTGCGACAAAAAAATTTTTGGTCTCTCCATACAAAGTGAGACTCCCCACCGACCCATTTTGTATGGAGAGACCAAATTTTTTTTTGTCACAGGAATTTATTTTTTCGTGAAAAGTTGTTCAGTTTGACGGGTACTATCACTACACGGCGGGAACAAAACGATGTAAATTTTATGCTGTATAGGTATCTATATCTATAAAAGTAGCGAGCGTTTTGTAAGTGTTGAAAAGGCTCACTTTAGGTGCGTACTTCATAACAATAGATCCAGTCCAGAGTTGTTGCGTCCAGTCTGTCCAGCCTTAAAATTTATTACGCCATTTTAATAAAAAACCCATTCGTTCAGAACAATCACTTCTGTAAAACAGAATTTAAATTCGCGCTGAGCCACTGATGCGTCGTCAACCGCCATTGGACACGGAATCCATTTCACACCTGGAAATTGATGGAACTACCCATATTAACGTACTTGTATGGACGAGCTGATTCATAACAAATGGCTGGATATGAATAATTTTGTTGGACAAGGTTTAAAATTGAAATTGAAAATAACTTACGCTACGCTATTGGTTTTAAACTCTTAATTTGATTACTTTAAATAAAATTTGGATCCAAATAAATACAGTAATTTGTAGGTAAATGGTAGGCACACAAATATACTTGAGGTCGGTTGTCGACCTTACAACCCATACGATGATGATGACACAAGTATTAAAGTTCATTAACCACCTTCGCTGCGTGTCGTGCGTAAATAAATTATCACCACATTTTGATTTGACTAACGCTGATTATTTTAATTTTAAGTTTACTTAGCTCTACTTATTCCATAAATTATAGACTTTATTGAACCGTCATCATAAACTATACTCGTAACTGAATGACACTATCATAGACACCCTCATCAAACTTGGAACCGCTGTCATTTTTGGGCTGATAGGATTTGGTGGATTATCGGAGCTGACTTAAGGCAGAATTATAATTCTCATGGTATTTAACGATAGATTATAACTATATGTTTCTCAATTTTCACATGCTGATTTCCTTCATTATGAAATCAAATAGAAAAAATAGTAAAATTCTTAAACCACGATTGTACGAATTGTTGCCATCATAAAAAAATCACCATCGCTTGTATGATAAGTAAGTACGTCGTAAGTGCTAAACCATTTAGCCTTAAACAGAACGCAGCAAAAATAGGAGATAACAGAAAAAAAGACAGAAAGATAGCAGCAGATTTTTTTATAGCAGAAATTCCGCTGGGAGCCCACGCTGGTTTTGGTTGAGCTTCACTTAATTTCCAGCTGGATATTTACCACGCACTGGGGAAGCCTATAATATCACGACTGGTGTCGTACTGATTACAGTAAAAGCTTTTTTTTTTAAATCAGAAAGTTGATGAAGGTAGGTCACGTCAGTCAGTATTAAGATAATTTGATAAAATCCATCACTGTTTAAGAGGAAAGTCAATTAGGTCGTTTTGATGTCACAGTCATAAATCGAGAAAAGTTGAAAAATGAGAATCCATTTTGTTTGTTCATAGAACACTTTCGGTAACTGATAGTAAGAATCGTAACCGACAATATAATTACAACAGTTTCCCATAATATTAGTAAATTCAATTTAATCCACAGTTAAAGATATATTTTTTAATTGCGAGTAGTGTTATTAATTATACCCGGAAAAATACATTAAAAATGGTGTATCATTGAAGTCAGTCGGTTGCGTAACGAGCATTACTTAGTGTTACTTCCACCACATCGTCCAACATACATAAAACGTTAACTACTGTTACAGATACCTTCTAAAGTTAGTAATTAAATACAATTAAGATCAGGGAAATTAAAATCTGTCGTCAATATTGAAACTGCTTACTTTTTACTTTGAATCAAAGGACCTCTTTTGCAACTTTATTTTTTATCAAATCCCGCGAGAATTATGAAGTCAACCAAGTTTTTTTGGCTTGAATACCCTGAAAATAGAGCTAGTCAGATTGCCACCAGACTAGTTGTACCTTTAACGGTACAACTTTGACAAATTCATCCCAGACGAATAAAAAGCCACTAAAATTGACAGTTAGTCGTGAAGTCATAGACAAAAACAAAACCGATGATCTTCAGTCCCTTTTCAATTAAAAATGATAGAAAGTGACAGGACTAATTTTAGTTTAGTTTAAGTTGGGCGTATGCCGAATCGACACCAGTAGCTCTGTTTTATATAACCTGCAACGCTGCCGAGAAGTTCCCGAATACATCATACGAATATTGGAAAAAGAAACCTTAGAAGCGTATAAATAAATTTCATTACCATTTGCACATCAAACACTGTAGATACGGTGCGTCGTCGTACCGTACCGGGCGAGCTTAGACGGATGAAGCGATCTGTATTTGTCGGATAAAATAAAGACATTGTCGCAGATCGGCGGAACCAAATGACGCGTAAACGGAGCGATATGTGGCCCCGATACAGAACTGCTCACGTAAAGTTAAGTGCGTTCTCCACGCCAGGACGCGTACTGACTTACTAAACAGTACGCCAGACTGAAGAGCTGACATAGAAACAACAATTCAACATTGATAAGATTTTTTTATAACACAAAGTAGGTGAAGCCATTGCGGGTGGGGGCCCTAGCTTTTGTCTAAGGTAAAATTGTAGAATATTTAAATATTTGAATGATATAAAAGTAACTTCACTTTTAACCTTTTATTATCTATCTGACGCATGAAGAGCAGGTTATGTCAAAGCTGTGACTTACTTCAATGTTGCCTATCTGACGGAAAAGTCGAGAGAAGATCAAATTCCCGACCTTTTGCCAATACCCAATACTCTACATTTCTCCTATGAATTCCAAAGCAGCTTTCGAGCGAGCTTATGTGTGACATAAAAGCTTGAACGGGAATACGCTTGTGAGATGTTATCTGGAGCCAGTTCCCAGCCTCGTGTGCAATTAAGTCAAGTAATTTGCGCGCAGCCCCAGCAGTGCCACAGATCTGACACCTCGATTTACTAGCTTTAATGTAATACTATCGATATGTCCCCAATGGTGTTATATTACAACACTAGCCAATTTATTTAGCGTGTGTTGCGATATTATTGCAGGTTTCTATTCAGAATGTTTCAGAGGTTAGTAATTTCTTTGTGATAACGACAACATGCGTAGTAATTCCGTTCCGCATTTACCTATTTCAAAAAATATTTTATTTATTTATTTATTATGGAAACAAACAGTCGCTTTCATGTAATACACAATACAATGATAAGATATTACAGTGTAGGCCTATAGTTTCCTAAAGAATTATATAATGAACATAAGGTTCAAGAATTAAAAATACTTAAAAGAAAATTAGTGCAGTAAAAATTACAAGTATAAACGTACATAATAATGTAAAGAGTAAGTAACTGTGTGTATAGTAGGTATGTGTATGGGGGTGTGTGTGTGTTATGCATGTGTGCGTACGTGTGTGTGTGTGTGTGTGTACATGAGCAGTAGAGAGGAACTGTTGAGTGTTTAGTCCTACGACGACGGTGGTATACAATATAAAATGTTCAGGTAATTTAAAAAAAAAACTTGATATTGATACTTGTTTCATATTCACTACCAATAATTGTTTTATTTACTTGGGAAGAAGTGAATATTATCTGGTATTAAAATTTAACAAATGCTTTAAGTAGGATATTTCAATCTAGCCTGTTAGATGGAAGAGACGTAGAAGCTTTTGCCTTTACAGCTTAATACCAAACGCTTCGATTAAACTTTGTAATTCAAACATGCTATCAAAATTGTGGTAGTACGCTACCGACAAGTTATCCACTAATAGTATCGACTACGACTCAAAGTTATTGAATAATTACTCACTCTTAACTCTAAACTTGAGGATGTTACCTATTTATAAAGTTTGTCAATCAGTGTATGCGGCGCACGAGCGCTAGTCAAAGTTCAAACGAGGTTTCTAAATTACCTCGTTTGAATAGTGAGCGACGACGCTTTGAAATATCTGGATATTTTTATTCTATTATATAATGTTACTATAAAAGCCCGAACTGCCAAGACCTCGACCACTAGGACTTTTACCAAATATTCCATGATAATTTTTCTTTTTCGGATTGTAAAATTTACCGCAATTTGGGCTTTTACAGTAGCATAGAGACATGGTTTATTTAGATAATTTTATAAAAAACAAGTAGCAGCGATGTGTGTTTATTTAAATTTAAAAAACCGTCCCGCCTACCAACGACTTCGCCATTTCATTGAATATTTAATAGATGTAGAATATAATAAAATAATATGCTTTATTGCATACACGGAAAAATAAATACACAAAACATACAATAGGGTGCTATTTTATTTATTTTTGTGTTTATGAGTGTTTTCTTCCTGTATTAAGGATGCATAAATGAATCGCAATCGGTTAAGTCTATATCTAGCTATCCTCTAAATTCAAAACAAAATTTCTACCACTGAACTAACTTTTATAAATAGATTACACGGAAAATTCGCTCAAACTTCGAAACATTTCATAACACATGACTGACTTCAGACCGAAATGTGAAAAATGTTTGCTATCAATCTTTTCGAGACAAATTCCCTTTTAAAAATGTTGCCCTCGAGAATTTGCGGGCAAGCTAGATTGATAGACTGTTTTCTGAACATTTACGTTAAGAAAAAAACCTGTGAGTGAAAAATAGCAGGCTCAAGGGAAGAGTTTACACTGAAAATAAAGGTAAAACTCATGTAAAACCTAACGAAGAACTTAAAAAGCCATTACGTTTTTATCAGGTAAATCATGTATAGACAGATAGTCGGGAACCTTGCTCTTCACGTGGTAATATATATAGTTACTTATTACGTTAAGAAATCTATAATTTTTTTCAAATTTTGATGAAGTTCGTGCTTTCTAAGGTTCTGTCTGTAGTAATTGAGATAATTAGAGAGGTCGTTAGGTAGCCATCTACTTTCAGAAAACAAGCTGAATAATAGAGGCAACGAACTTCCTGTATTAGGTTTATTACTTAGGTAACAGGGTAATTATACTTTACCTGACAGTTACCATTCATCAATATATTTTCTATGATATTTGTACCGAATTTCGACTTGTACAAGTACATTTTATAAATTGGTCTATTATTCAATAACCTGTAAAGCCTACTTGACGTTCATAATTTTCCTTTTAAATTCATCATACACTACCACCGTGAATTTTTTCACATTTCCAAATACAACGTTTTCGGTGGTAGGGGGTCCCCCACTTGACTCTAACAAAAATAAGCACTTTAAAACTAAATATTTCTGAAACGTACACTATACCTTGATTTTTAATTCCGTGGAATTCTGACCGATCTCAGGTCACTTGTCGCAAACTTTTTTTCATATGTAAGGTCGACCAAGAAAGTGGTTTACCATTTTTCATTCAATTTCCTAGTTATCGAAAATTTCAATAAGGTTTATACTCGGTATCTGACAGATCGTTCTGCAAACGAAAATAATCTTTGTTGTTCTATAATTTGCAACTGACATTCAACCTTAGGGTGATAAACCAATTTATTGGTCGACCTTACATTTCTGTTATCACTATTATAACAAGACAGGCAAATCATAATTTTCGTACAATGCAATTATAATAACAATTCCAGTGGCTTGTGCAAATTTTATTTGAATCATGTATGGTTTACGCTGTCCATTTTTATCTGTGGCCACACAATACGAAATTAAAGTGAAGTTTGCAATGAAGAATTGTTATTGTAATAGTATTACTAATATGTTAGATTAAGAACACTTTTATTTTTACTGTTCCATGCATTTATTAAAGCCTTTTTGCATTAGAAATAGAAATATTAACCAACTGTTTGCAATCTGCGGTTATTTGAAAATGATACCCGGCCTTATTAAACATTCTCCCACATTGAATGTAGTAACTTGACAACTTAAAAATAATATAGTCATCCAACAATTGAAAAAGTTAAATAAAATGAAGGCTGCATAAAGTATGACTTTAATATAATTCACTGTGTTTTTTTTATTTATCAAAACGTGATACCTGTAATTTTGGTAACCTGTTTTCTGCCTGGCAACACTCCATCTGTCAGAATTCCACGGAATTAAAAATCAAGGTATAGCATCGAATTATTAAAAAAAAACCTATCCCTCACACTATACGATAGTCGTGAATAAAAAAAATAAACCCCACTTTACTTGTACCAGAGGAACCTTAAAAAATATATTTTTTAAAGATTTTATTCTTCTGTTTTGTCGGCATGATTAATATGCCAAATAATAGCCTTCTAGTAGTAAGAGTCTTTGAGGTAAGCCGTGGACGGACAGACAGACAGACAGACGGACATGGCGAAACTACAAGGGTTCTTTTTGACTACGGAACCCTAAAAAGTAACATTTTTATTTTCATCGTAAGCAATGCGTTTGGGTTTCGACCTAAAAAAAGTACGCCTATTTTATTACACCTTTGCTTTCTCTTTTACTATTTTTTTACATGGTTATAATTATCTTTTCTTTCTTTTCTTTTTACCGGACAGGGTTTCATTTTTGTTTAGTTTAGTTCTTTGCTTTTAAGTTTCATTGCTAACATACTTAATATAGCATCTCCACATCTTTCACATTCCCTCCATCGAAACCAGTTACGTAAAAGGAATAAAATTTCCTTCATCGAAACTGGTTACGAAACTGCGGTTACGTAGGCGGCCG
Organism: Carpatolechia fugitivella; assembly: GCA_951230895.1. Taxonomy (NCBI): domain Eukaryota; kingdom Metazoa; phylum Arthropoda; class Insecta; order Lepidoptera; family Gelechiidae; genus Carpatolechia; species Carpatolechia fugitivella. The sequence continues at coordinate 10,246,735 of OX579659.1, read as the reverse complement.
GAGCGCCCCAAAATACCAGGAAAGTCATAAGCCTCTTTATTTGTACATTACAATAACATAAGCAGCTTATATTAAAGCAGAGACCCGAAGTATTACGAACATTCCGGAAACAAAAGACAGCTTATTTCGTGCGACCTGTTTGGTGCTGAGATTTGGGACGGTTGACGTGTTCACACGGTGCGCGGCGTGGAGTCTATAAAAATAATATTAATAATAATAATAATAATTATTATTATTATTATAAATCTTCTTCTTCCTTTCTTTACAATCTTCATCGCCGCTTTGACCAAATAATAATAAGTTTATTTAGTAAAAAAGGACATTCAGTTAAGTTTACAATTTAACTTTGGTGCTTAAAATAAATCACAAATTTTTCAATCCCTGTCTCCCAAACTAAGATTAAACTTGTGTCTTGGAAGGCAGTGAGTATACTACTGGCTTGTATATTTTAGACCCTTCCTTGTATAAAGTTACTGATGAGGGCATTCGTTTTGTCGAAATGTGTAATCGTCCGTTGTTGCGTTGATTTCTTGAGATGGTTTACAAAATATAAATTCTCTCACAAAAGTTTTGACATTCTAGAATATAATTTTAACAGGAAATATTAGACGAATTTTCAAAAATGTCGAGTAACCATACTCGCTTTTAAGCTTTCGTTCAACTTTGCGTAAATATTTCATGCTCTGTTAACGTTTGTGTGTTATCTCTAGAATGGAGGTTTTAGCTTTTAGTCGAGTTGAGTATTTTAACTTTTGATATACTTACCGTTCTAAGTTTATAATATTTCTTGAAAGGCCAGAAGTGCGGAATTTTCAGATAGTTGCGGAAACTTTACGACCAATTAATCGCAGTGGGCGAGCAATGGGAAATATTCCAGAGCACTTTAAATTCAAATCTGGAGTATTTGAGTACTTGAAGTGAAGTAATTGAATTATTTAAGGAAGTGCTTTGTAGTATTTGTAATGTTTAGATTCTAAAATGCTTTTGTTAGTCAAAGCACTTTTTTTTTGGTACGATAGATCAGTTATAACTTATGATGGGTAGAATGTTGTCAAAATAGCGGTTTCTGTTAAAATATAATATTTTTTCATTAAATACTTACATGTTATACATAGATCGTCTGCTATTATTTCTAACATGTGGATTATATTATTATATTTAAAAAAGGAAAAGGGATAGTTCTTTTATCTCACTTTGCTACTATAAAGTACGCGCGATGTTGTGATTAATAAGTGTTTAGGTGTGGGTATGTATCTTATAATATTAGAAATAAATTAATGTAAGGTAGACATCGTAGCTATAGTACCAATAACTAACTCTTCATTTGCTAGCAGGCAGTATGATAAGCGTTCTGCACTCCTTTTTAATAAATTAAACAAGGAACTAGATATTTACAATAAGCAATACTATGAATGCAAAAAACTAATAACACAATGGCTGTTGAAGAAGAGTTATACTGATATAGAACTTTTATTGGAACATTAAACATAACACTAATTATTATCATATACAATAAATTCCGAAATAAGAACACACACATACACACACACACACACACACTCAAACTTACTTACGCATACTCACACATGCGCACATGGAGAAACTGTTGACTGGTTTGTGGACAAGATACTATTATTGTATAATAAGAGTATTGTATTGTGCAAAAACCCGATCCCGAGACGTAATTGTCGTAGGGCAAACCAGTCAACAGTTCCTCTCCTGGTTGTTCTTTATTATCTATATAAGTATGCATTTATCTATTTATGTAATGTATATCAGCTGGCTGGTACTCATAGTACAAGCTCTGCTTAGTTTGGGATCAAATGGCGGTGTGTGTAGATTTCCCCACATATTTATTATTATTAATATTATTTATATTTATTGTTAACTTTAATAGTACCTACCTACTATACGACTAAGATGGAAGAGCGGTGTCTCCTAACACAGGCATCTTAAGCCTACAAGGAGACACCGGCCACTAGCTAATAATGTGCTGTTATTTAAAGAAATAAATAATTTTGATTTTTTTTGAAGGTACCCTGTTAAGTACGCTTTGGAAGAGGCTGGTATTTAAGACACAGGCACGGCCTAGTTTAAATACCAGTGGCCTCTGTATCATTTTCCTTAAATAAATAAATAATAATTATTATAGATAGGTACCGGTATTTTTGCTATTATCTACCACTTGTATCTGGTATATTAATAAACTAGCGGCCCGCCCCGGCTTCGCACGGGTAGATTAATCCATACTTTAACACATTTTTAACCAACTTCAAAATGGAGGAGGCTCTTTTTTTTATCATTTATTTAAATACCTACTCTAAGTCGGGATTTCAAAAACATTTTGGAACTCAAACCGAACAATTCAGTCTTATTATACAATTTTTTAAGTTCCTAACTTTAAAAATGGCTGACATTCCATACAAAATTTAATCCCTACTTCTCTTTATAAAAATCCAAAAAAAACGTGTCAATGTCAACATTTACTAATCTTAGCCTAAATCCAAATTTTCAATTTCCTAACTTGAGAACTGGACTTTCCGTAGAAACATTTAACCCTACTTTCCCCCTCAAAATAGGGATTTTGATAAAATGCTAAAACATGTATCAAATCAATTATTAATCTCAGTCTAACTCCAATGTTTTAGGTTTTTACCTTTTAGAAATTACAGACTTTCCATACAAACATTTAAATATGCCAAATGTAAAAAGATTTTTTAAAATGGAACCAACAGCTACAACTAATGAAAAAAATACTGAAGAAAAAGAACTATTGAAATAAAGCTAGTACTAGGATCCCGCAACAGTGATATATTAATATAATAGAAATAGAAATAATTTTTATTATTCTTCTCTCACATAGATAAAAAAAAAAACATTAAATGAATATTAATCTAAGACGTACAGTTAAATATGATCTATGTGAGAGACTGGCATCTGTACTAGGATATCCTGTATGACAGATTGCCAGCCTCTCCAACACCGGACCAGGAGGATGACAGGTAAGTACAACTTAAATTACACTAAATTAAATAAACATGTTTATGAGAGATTAAGTGATGTATGTATCAGTGTGTGTGCGTGTATGTGTGTGTGTGTATGTGTGTGTGTGTATGTGTGTGTGTGTGCGTGACAGCGGGGAGTGCGTATGTACCCATGGACATTTACTTATACAGGGGAGCCCATGAATAAGCAAAGTGAGAGGGGGTTTTAAATATAATAAGTACCTAAAATATAATTCAGTGGTCTGATAGTTTAGTCTGAAACTCTGTAAATGCATAAGGTATATTTCATGAACTTTACTCTAAATAAAGCACTTTGAATGGTACTACTACAAGAAATATAATTTGGGAATTAGGAAATATTTATGCCATCGTTACGGCGGATAATCTGTACGTTTAAATCGGAGAAAATGTGTCGGACAATTTGCAATTGTTGGAACAAAATAGAGATGAAATAAATGTCCAAGAAAATTATAACAATTTCTGTTTCCCACCTGGTACTCTGAAATATTCGTAAAGAGATTTGAAATTCGAAACACAGATTGCGTGAATTAGAAAAAAAAGCAAGAGAACGATAATAGCGGACTATTAAAATAATCATTATCCACCTGTTCATAAAAATACAAAACAAGGGTATGTTTTTTTGAAGTAATTCAGTTAAGTTTCATGACTCTTTTTGAACTAATTTATTCTACCCCATTATTAATGTGTCGCTTCCAAAACGCTATAATAACGTTAACAAAATTTTTATGACCAGCTATTAAAGGTATTTTTTAGTTTTTAGTTTTAATATTTGTATATCCTAAATGCTTTACCGATGGTTTAGATAAAGAACTAAAGCTGTACACACCCAAATTATAGGAATAGTATATTTCATGAAATATACGATTATAGACAATGGTAACCAATGGTACACCAAAGTCATAAGTAGAAAGGTCAACAACAATATGCGTTGTGGGTCATTTTTTGACAAACCGTTTAGTTACAAATACAAGAAAAAATTGACTTGATTCGTAATAAAATTTTTAGTTACAAAAGTTTTATTTATTTTATATTTCCTTAATTTGACTGTACTCTGTCTGTTGAAATGTGTATTTTTCCCATTTAATTAAGCTTCGTTTTCAGTTCATAATTATCGGAAACATGATATCGATATTACTATACTGTGCAGGGGAATGGATAATTGCAGTGCAATATTCGTCATTCATTTTCGTCAGTCATTTTATAGAACTCAGTTTTAAATATTTCAATGTGATAAATGAAAAGCAAGCAATCATTTTAATTTTCAGAGGATCAGGTGATTCAGCTTGTAATGTCCTAACTAAACTGGGTACATTTTTATTTCTGAATCACCATGTTGTTGTAAAACCCTAGTTATTTTTTATGTGGAGTGGAATACTGTCGAGAGTCACCAACTGTGGATGAAACTTCATATAAGTGTTGTTACCTGTTCCATGTTCCAGGCACACTGAATACCACTGCGGACTAGGACGCTCCAATTAAAAGTTATACTGAAGAAATGCTCTCGCGATATTCTGAATAGATATATACTGAAAGAAAACGCAATGACAGGAACTATTATCGCGGTTCAGAACCTAGAATTATGTTTTACAAGTACAGATAGATATCAATTTATCGTTAGCATCGTCAGTCTGTATCAGGCCAATGGACCTAGGTTTAGTTCTTATGACTTGTGGTCAGGCTGCTGAAGGATATCATGGGCTTTTCGACGCCCGCCACTCATCGTTATATCGTGTGGTTTTTAGGGTCGACATCCGACCTCACAAGCTCGTCATTTGAGCCGCCAAAGGCGGCTTTCGTATGCTACTGCATATAGGATTTTGTTAAGATAAGTCTGTTAAAAGTTAAAATGAGGTGAGATTTTTACAACAATTCATGTATCTGACTCAAGTTTTTCAATTAACTGTACTTATCCATTTCAATCAGCCTGTTGCAGTCCACTGCTGGACTTAGGCCTCCCCAAGGGCACGCCAAAGCGCAAGGTCACCCACTTTCCTCATCCAGCCACCACCAGCGACCTTCCTCAGGTCATCAGTCCATCTGGCAGGGGGGCGTCCCACACTTCGTTTCCCGAGGCGTGGTCTCCATTCGAGAACCCGTCTGCTCCAACGCTCGTCTCATCCATTTATTTCAGGGAAATTTTTAATTAGTGTACATTGACAGATAATAAAATATAAGTGAAAAAATGAAATAAGAAAGAGCAGAAATGTTTGAATGAAAATATGCAATTAGTGTTATTCAGTAGAAGACTCGTGTTTATGTAATCTACTTGAATACAGTAACCAACATTTTATTTTAACTACAAAATGTTATCCAGGGACTGTTGCAAGAATTATTTTTAATTAAGGCTCGAAAAGGCGACACCTGCTGCACAAATTAGAGACCAAATGAAACTGATTTTCTTCACTAAAATGGGTATATTTTGGAGAAATATTTTGGCTACAAGAAGAAATTGCACATAAGTTATTAACAATATAAGTTGCAATACAATTGTCGCCACAAGGGTTACCTATTGTATTTCCGATTTTTTTTCTTCCGAATATTGTTTTTCCGCTAACATTGTGCCATTTTTTAGTTAGACATTTTTTATAATCCTAAATTATGTTTGCATTTGCATTAACTTTCCGCGTTTTGATTCGACCTTTTTACTTGTTCACCGTTGTTTCAAATTTCCGCTAAACTATTAACCGGTACACCGAAAATCCGTCATAACATTAAACATTTTATTACTTGTCCGATACTTCGATTTACCATTATATTACAAGGCGGATTTTCTTTTCTCCGTTTTATGCTTTTCGAGTAATATAATGATATAATGGTTACCTATCTTTTGTCCGTATTTTTTAAAACCGATTATTATTATACCGAAAACTATTTGCATTTTTTTCACCTTCCCAATTAATTATTTACTGAAATTATTTTTCCCATATTATTATTTCCCAGATGTTTGTTTATTTTTTTATTTAATTTACCTTTGTTTTGATTTTTGATTTACCACAAAGATGGATCTCCGAAGACACTTTTTCCAGATAATTCAGAATTCCACATAATTATTTAACCCAAGCAAGCATGCAGGCATGCAGGCATGCAGGCATGCAGGCAAGCAGGCAAGCAAGCAAGCATGCAAGCATGCAGGGATGCATTATGTTACAGTTAAAACCAGTTTAGAACGCGTTTTCCCTAGTTAGAACTAGTTTTACTAAATGCCTTTGTAATAACTAGAAATACCTAGTAATATTGCCTGCTTTAGAACTAGTTTTACTAAATGCCTTTGTTATAACTAGAAATACCCAGTAATATTGCATGCCTGCAAGCAGGCATGGGTGGACACAAGACAACCTAACCCCCAAGGGTATGGCGGAGGGAGCCGAGCTCGCTTCGCTCGCCTGGCTCCCTTCGCCATCCCCTTCTAACCTAAAGTCGGGGTGCCCCGAACTCCCGTGCTCGCTACGCTCGCACCCGCCCTGATTTTGAGCATTAGTTAATGACATGAAAACATGATTTTAACATGTAAACTTATGGAAATAGTAACTTCGGTTATTAAAACTTATGGAAAATGAAAATATATGGAATGATACAGCTAGCAAACAAAACAATGTTGTTTTAAGAATATGGTTATAGTTATTCTGGGAAATGATACTTCTGGTTACTGTATTTATAGGATTATGATGTTCTGGACAATACTTAATACAAATGGGAGCTAAAAATTCTGTGAAACGTTTTCGGCCTATTAGAATTCGGGTAAAAAATATTCGGAGTTATGAAATGTTACCTTTTTTAAGTAATTAGGTAGTTTAATATAGCTGACAAATAAGTTTTCGGAAAAATGATACTTCGGAATACCAAACATATGTCAAATAAATTGTCCGGCGTTTAAAAAAAGGACGAGTAAATTGAAGGTAATGAGTAAAAAAGGTTGTAACCTCACAACCCTAATGTAAAATAAAACTATGTCTAACAACGTGTGTCTGTTGAATGGCATAGAAAAAATCGAAATAAGGCTAAATAAAAATCATGGCGCGGAGCCGAAAATTTTATGTTTCCTAAAAAGCGAATTATTTATATGTGGCTGAGAGCAGACGATGCCAACGAACGAGCAATAGCTATCCCTGTGCATGGGAACTCCGAATACAAGGTTTAAAACCGTATTTGGACATTTTTCACTTCCGTTATACGTTCTTGTATTGAACTTTTTCGAATAACTCAAAAACTAAAAGAGATAGCGCCAAACTAAGAGCATACGTGTGATGCTGAGACCGACTTACATCTATATTGTGAGTTTCAGCAAAATTGGGAAACTTTGTTGGAAAATCCGTGTTGACCTTACGCGTACCGTCGATGCGACTCTCCCGTATACTCATGGGGAAGGCAGCCGTCGGCCAGTGATGGTCGGAGGCGACAAGTATTAATGATAAAAATCATAATATGTTAAAGTTTGGATATTGACTGAAAAGTTCAATATAGGTTTGGAAAATATGAAAATATTTGCTATAACCAAAGTTACAGGCGCTGCTAAAAACTTCCCCTGTTCGTCTCTTACGCCGCCTAGCTTGAGACGACGGCATCCTGAGAGGCAAAGGGGCCACCCTTAAACCTTTATTGACTAATCCAAACTAACCAGTGTGGTCTGCACATCCTGGTAGAATATATTATGGTGGCTGAGTGGATGATGCTAGATAGCGGATACAGATGCCGGTTGGAGCCTATACCTCTAGAGTTACTTAACAGAGGACAAGCATACGTAGACCATCGGCCGCAACGCATTATGGATCTGGAACCTCTCACGAATCCGCGTTGTCTCCAATGCCGCTGTCCTAATAAGAACCACCTCACGTGTCGCCCAAGCACGCAGAATGGGGAGAGGAAATGGCAAAGGCCCATCCGCAATGTATTCTAACTATTAACGAGGGCCATGACTAGGGAAGAGGATTCGCGACCCTTTACCCCGGACATGGGCACTCAAAATCATGTCTGACGCTTGAAGATGTGGTATACCCGTCATTAGCTGATGTTGACACTGCATGCCCAGCTCTGAACCGCTGATTGATCGAGACGCATATAGCAACTTGAATACATCTTCGCCGATGGGACTTGTCCACATCTGTGCGCTGTGGATCTCAAGATGCTTAGTATCGATGAAGGTCTTTCAAGTATAACCCCCGGTAGTGGCATCGGCGAAGGCTAATGACTCCTCTGAGACGCAAATCTGCGGAGCGACTTTCTGCGAAGTTTTCTGCTCTGGACGTGAAGCTGCTCGAGTTATGCTCTAAGTAATGTATAATCACAAAGCAGAATAAGACCCGAATATCGTAAAGCGATATCAGTGCATATGATTGTAAATGCATCTGCTAAATGGGCTTTGGTGAATGAATCTATGACCACATGCTGCTGTGGCTTAGATCACGCGAGACAAGGGATAGTTATGCAAGCCCAAAAGAATAGTGTCCCAAAAGGACCGGGTGCATATAGCACCGTTCCCTTCAGAGAAATATTGTTGCACTCAGCGAAGGGAACATGGAGCATACTCGAACCAGTGGATCAGTTCGGCAGGAGATGAGCAGAGAGTTGGGAGTTATTTAATATGTTTAAATAAGTATTTAAATGTATATATAAGGGGTTATATTCCCTTCACTCCCATCGAACGCAATACGTCGGACACTTCGGTGGAAGACCAGGATTAGCCTCCTAAAAGGTTACCACAGCGGCTCAGCCGTATCGGGAACGCTACGGCTAGTATCGATTGGACGTAGTCCACTAGCTTCGGCTTACCACGAGAAGCTTATGCTTTCAACGAAGAGACTTTGGTCTCCATCCAACGCTTAAGGCGCACCGGTCGGACCAGAGTCCGCTGTAGACAATCCTTCGGGATTGTCTATTTTTTTAACCTTTTCCTACACCTCTGTGGTGAGGGGAGGTCAGGAGCGTTCTGGAGGACAGAATGGGCAGTGTCTCACAGAGAGCGCGTTGGCGGGGCGTTTATTCTCGCTCGCCTCGTAAATGCTTTAACAGTTGGTTTGCTGTAAAGGTGTGAGCGTATCGGGTCTTTGCTTCTGAACTGTTGTCTTGCTCGGGATCTGGGGTCTAGCAATCAACTAGCTGAAGGAACTAAAACTAGTTCCTTCGTCAGGGCTGGATCTTGCTGGATCTTGCTGGATCTCTTGTGGGATGGTAGTATGGAAGACACAGAGAGATTATGTAACTGTATTTTTCAATACGGTTGACATAGCTTAAGGAAAAGGTTGCCCAGGGCGAGGGCAAGAGTGGCCGTCTCCGAGCAGTATCATTAGAGAGACTTGGAGCACGGCTATTCTGTTGAGGAAGAGAGACTCAACGAAAGTTCTTATGAGAACTAGAAGCTCATAATGAGCTAGAGCTTCCAAGGAAGCTCAGGTCGATAAAAGACCAAAACCTGGGGCGATACGCTATGTAGGAAATACATTGTTCCTTCAATGATATTTCCTACTTTTTATAACTTCCCTGATGATCGAGCAGGGAGGAATTGATAGCTAGGAATTACATAGATGTTGTACAGAGACACTTTGTTTAATTTCGTAGTTAGAATGCCCAAGAAAAACGAGCTCACTGTAATCTTCTAAAAGAGCTTGGGTTACTCACACAAAGTAGTACGATTCCGCTACTAGATGATCATTGGCCAATTTTAATTATTATAGAGATCAAGTGTGCAGTTACAAGGTTAATTATAAAACGGAATAACGTTGTGCGGAGAAATAATAATTGTGTAAAGTGATATTGCGGTGATTTAACAATATGTCAAGTCATACATATGGAAATTGCAAAAGTACGAATCGTTTACGGAATATTGAAATTCGGATATCAATTTTTCGGAAATGTAATAGGTTACCGCCACAAGAGTATGTACCAAATGGGCGCTATTGGATGACAGAATGACAAAAATCCATCTGACAAACTGTTTTAAATCTCTTATGTGGCGCCCGTTCCAGTTTTATTCCTTACAGATAGCTTATAACTTATTGTTCGACAATACTACCCACGAATATTGCGATATATGATACTCTATTTTAATTTAAGTTCATAATTGGTGACGTTTCAGTTACGCCGCTAATAAAATGAAATTATTATTTCAGTAACGAAATTGTGTATTCTATATAGAGGTAATCAAGATCGTGTTACATACTCAAGCATGTTTCCAAGGAAATTGAATTAGTATCACTCAAAGTTGATTAGAGATGGCTTATTGGGTCGTTCTTAGAAGTAACTTTATACTAATGAGTATTCTATTTTATTGTGTCTCGTCTTATTTATAAATTTTTGATGTATAAGGCTTAGAAAGCTCTTGTGTTAGTGTAAGGCATTTTTAGTAATAATTTAATTAAATTATGGCGATGTTGTTTTTCGTCGTTATAATACCTTTTATATTTTTATGATTATGATATTTTTCCGTGGTCCAATGGTTCGGACTACTGTTTTCCTTCCGGGTGACGCTGGTTCGGTCCCCACCTTGTACCAATGTTTTTTTGAATGTCAAATTCATATATGTACGTTTATTCGACGCTCTTACAGTGAAGGAAAACATCGTGATGAAACCTACACACTTCTGCGAAGAAACTCAAAGATTGATGTTTTTTTTACGATTGTGATTTTCTATGATTGTGAAGCAGAACAAAAGCAAATTATATTCTTCATTGTGGGTAATATGTAATGACGGATCTAAGTGATGTAATAACATCCTATGGAAATAAATAATTTTGACTTTGAATATGTAAGATCGAGAACTGACCTCACAAACTATCAAGTGACTATGCATCAAGCTTCTGCAAGTAAAAACTAAATAACACAGAAAATATAAAATTTTGATATTACTTTAGAAGACAATATTGAAGTCCGAAAAGAAATGTACGACTGTATTACTTTGATAAAGAGAAAGTGAAAAATTTATTTAAAAAATTAACGCTAGCTTCTGAAAAATAGTGGTTGTTTTCAGCCAGCTTGTGAAATTCAATCACCGTTACCCGATGAACCTATAACCGCTCACTTGTATTGACGTATGGGTATGTGGGCAAAGTCAATATTGTATGTAAAATTTTTTACAAGTCCGAGCAGGGTTCGTGTTTGATGGTTCATATCATACGAATATCATAAAAAGCTTTTCATAATACGTACAATATAAATATGAGGGGTTTTCTAACAAAGTTCTTACTTGTTGGTGAACATTGTCTTAACTTTACTTATTATTGAAAAGCTTAAGATGAACTTAATTTAGGTTCATATAAAATAACTCTGCAATTAAGAAAAAAAAAAACAAAAGCCTCGCTGATTAATAAGACTATTGAAAATTGTATGCCGTTGATTATTTTGTGTGAATATTTTCGTATTTACTTCGAATGTTAATTCTCGTACTGTGATGGAATTAGATTACCGCATTATTTTGTTCCATCTTACGATACCCTAAAAATGAAAGCTAGATACAATCCTGATTGATCCGGCCGCGTCGCTTCAAATTTTAAACGTTCATCACGAGGCCAAAATAATATGGATACCTCTATCCATCAAATTAACGAAATTGTATGCACACGTGTACCGTGAGAGGGTATTGCCATACACCAATATTATCTTTCACCTATCTTCTTTTCTGAGAGCGAAGCTTCCGCATTTGATTCCCTGAAGACATCGGGCAAAACTGACATTTCCTTATTATTTGAGCGCAACGCAAATGGTAGTTTTGTGTTTATTCTAAATAAAAGTCATTCTAAATCAAGGCAAGCTCTCCAAAGACAGTTGAAATCTTAAATCGCTTATTTTTATCTTCCACAGATCGAAAACATGGAAGGCAGAAAATTTACTTAAAATGTTCGGGTGAATGTGAGACGACTTCTTCAATGTCATTTAACATTCAATATCAGCAGAACAGTTCAACATTTAACATAGCATTCAATACGAAAAGGGCGAGCATCTAATTATTTAGTTAGAAAATTTCCAATCAGCCTTTAACTAAAAGCGCAAATTCAATATCCAAACAGGGGCGTCTAGAAATGGGTCGTGTCGGTAAATATGGGTCGCTCTATACCCTCCTTTTATGCAGCTGTTACGGACAGTTCTCGCGTTGAAGATTGTTCGGAAAATGCTTTTATGAAACACCCTTCTTGTAATGGAGTAAGGTCTAAAATATTCCCTCTGCGACGATTCAATCTCGCTTCGAGTAATTTAATTCAGTGCGCGACACTTTGCTTACGTATTATGTGACGTGTGTATCCTCAATGGTTTTTGAAAAGAAAGTACATTTTTGTCATTCTTTTACCCCAAATAGTAAGCTGCTGAAAGAGTGTGTTTGAGAGTTGTATCAAATCCCAAACTGTTATTTTCTTCTTTTGAGTGAATAATGTAATCACGTACGATTTAGGGAATATTTTTTAATAAAACAATTGCATCTTGTTTGGACTACAAAATTGCTGGCTTTGATTGCTAGGTTATCTAGATTCATATGTGTAAACTAGAAGCTTCATCAAGAAGTTACAATACAAAGCGTAAAGTATCGCGCTGCTAATTAGCTTTTGCTGTTGAAATAGATAATATGATAGTGAAGGCAGCCGGCACAGCCGACTCGGTTTACATAGGGGGTGAATCAGTTCTGTGTATTTTACGGCGGCTGCTGAATATGCGCATCTTATACGGGACAATGTGGCTCTCTGTCTAATAAGATTAGATATTTTAGTTCGCCAATGTATTGTTCTCTCGTATTCTGTAGTCATTGGTATTTACTTACTTTTTTATTACTATACATTCACACAACATTATTTTATCTACTATATATAATATTACTAGCGGTCCGCCTGCGGCTACGCTCGCGTTGTGTAAGATTTTCCCGTGGGAATAAGACTTTTTCCCGTAAAAAGAATCCTGTGTTAATCCATTGTCCGTTCAGTAGTTTTTGCGTGAAAGAGTAACAAACATCCATACATCTATACATACAAACTTTCGTGTTTATAATATTAGTAAGGATTACTTAAAAAAACTGAAAGGATAGAATATATACTTATATAGAATAGTTATCAGTTCATTTAGTTGGCAACAAAAGTTACATAAATTATCATGAAGGAAGAAAAAAATTTACGCGCGGTAAATTATATCATAAAGTGATTCGAATTCAGGGTAGGCTTGAGCTTGAGATATGTGAGTTGTCTTTCATCCAACGATCCAGTTAAAATAACGACTAAAATACATATTTTAGCACGATTATTGCGTGGGCATTAGGCCCACGCAATAATCTCATCAATCACTTAGGTATTATCTAAAATTGATCTAAAGCAGTCGCCAGTCAGTCTACCCAATCTCCCTAAACCAACGGATGGGGGCTCAAAGGGCTCAAAACTATCTCTAGTTTAGCCTACAAATCCGTTTGACAAGCAACATATCTATTAGAATAGAATTTACGGGTTCCTAAGAGGTCTACTGCTCCGATCAAGCAGACAGTACGATCAGTAATTTGCATTCCGAGGAAGTTTGGGTTCAAAGCCTCTACGGAGTCAATCAAATATAAACCGAAGTGAATTATTAACTTAGTTGGAAGTTTAATCTTGCACGCTTTCAATGGGTGTCGTTGCCATCTCGATGACTCCAGGTTCTTGATAATACAAAGTGAAGTCTACCGTGCAGCGGAAGTATTGTTCGGTCAAGTAAATAATAACATGCCTGAGTGCGTTATTATTAAGGGATCAGTGTGTGTGTATGTTGTTGTTTAATTTAAACCACCATTTCACTTAAATGTTTATTTGTCACTAATCGACGTATAAAAATAATGTTATAAAATGTTAATTGAATGCACGCCCGCTCCGCGGTGTGTGGAAAAGTGCACTAAAGCTAATTTACGGTGTTCGGTTGCATCGCACCGAACATATTCCCGAGGGCCAAAAAGGAGTCTGAGGAAGGGTGCATCCAAGTTTAGAACTTACAAATACAATACAATGTAAAAATGTTAAAACTCAAAATTATCAAAATAACATGTCAAACTTAAATATTTCATAATGATTCATCATTAAAAACAAATTTTCTGAAAACTGGCTTCGCCGTTTCTCTTCTCAAATCCTTCATCTCGCACACGCAGTTATGTGCGCGTTCTGCTGGTGGAGGGACTGTGCGAGGACGGGGCCTGTGCCCATGTTCTACCTCAGCCGAAACCGTTGGCGTCGATTCAGATTCTGTCGGGGGTGTCTTCCAGCTTCGGCAGCGCCGCCATGCTACTACCATCCCGACTACTAATAATGCCGCCACGACACAGTAGATTAAGATGTAATGATGTATGTCGTGGTTTGAGACTCGTCCCTCATTTTCATATGCTTCATTTTTTCTCATAAGTCTAATCTTCGTTTCTATCTCTTTAGCTAACTGTTTTCTCTCTAGTTCTGTCTGATTTTCGGTGCTGTCTTCATCTGGTATGTTGATAGTTATATTTATAATATGATTTATAGGTGCTACTGCTGCTGTCTCTATGTCATACGTTACTTTCATCTCGCTCTGACGGTGCTTATGGCCATGTATAGTAAACTCATTTGTCTTGATGACGCAATCCTCGTCCAACGCTATGACATTAGCGCGCATCAGCTGGTGCGCCGTAACTTGATCTCCACATATCGTTCGCAGTTGACACCGCTCGCAGCAAAAGTAAAGGTAAGTGTTCATTCGTGCCAGACTAGTCCATTTGTTTTTACATACTTCTATATTAGTTAGACAGTCATTGTTTTTATCCACACTGCAAAGATCTTTGTCTGACTTCATTTTATATATCGGATGTTTTGGGTAACAAATGTATGTGTTACTGTCCTTGGTCATACATTTTTGGAGATTCTCTTGTGTCAGAGGTAGAAAACTGTCTTTTTTAAGATTTATTCCCACATACTCTGAAGTAGGTGTTACTTTTATCATTTTGTCTCCACTTAGCTTAGGAATTGTTAGGACGTGATATAAGTCATAGATATCACGGCTGATAAGCGGTATCTTGATCTCGAAAATGAAATATTTTTCTGTCATTCTTGCCTGTATTTTCAATAATTTATATATTTCGGTAAAATCTCTGTGTACGTTTTCAATCGGTAATGTTACATCTGATGGCATCAGCCCAGAAATTATGTTTAGTTGTTCCTGTAGTTGTTTAGGTGTCAACAAATGCAAATTAAATTGCCCTTGATAAATATCTGATATTGTATCCAACATCATGTTTTGAATGTTTTTCAAGTTGTGTAGCATGCTACTGGCAGATACAGCAGTTAATGTAAAATCCTGTTCAATGTTAACTTCAACGATTTCTTGTTCCAGTGTGTTTATAGCTTTATCGAGACTGTTCAAATGTTTGTTTACAATTTTGTGTTGTCTAGCCATAATCTCTTCTGTTCTTTTTAGTAAATTATACTCAGACTCGACGACTGATGTTTGGTTGTTCCATAAATTTTTCAGGTGTGCTTCATTTTGTTTTATTAGCTCAATATCTCTCGTGTACTGTTCTGCGAAATGTTGATCTAATACTCCGAATAGGCTGTTGGCTAGGTAGCCCACGCCGTTGATAAGGCCACGCCGCTGTCTGGAGTGCTCGCTAAAATGTTGTGTTAGTAACAGCTGATCGTAGTATTGTAGCTCCGTGTACTCGTGACGTAGCTGCGGTGCGATCAGGTTACATTTATTAGCTTCTAACTTGATGCATGTTTTTTCAAGATAGGTTAATAATTTTTCTAAGGCTTTTGATCCGTCCCAGTATGGAGCCATGTCATAATAAGCTACCAAAGTCCATTTATCTCTTAAAAGTTGCATCTTTGCGATTGGATCAAAAAATAATGTTTGATTTTTGTTTAGTTCTGTTATGTTGGTCATTCCATGCGAATTTGATACCAGCGTCATAAAAAATAGAAGTGTCATTGCCACTGTGTATAATTTCGAGTGGGTTGTTTTGTTCATCTTATTTCCTTTGTGAGTGTTGTCTCCTTTTTCCTTACTTTTTTCGTTTTCAGGTTTTGTTTCATCAAGCGGTAATACACACAGCTTCACAATAGGCCGTTTTATTGTCCCATTTTCTGTTTTCAGCGATACGACACGAACATATCCGTCGCGTCCAGGGTGAAGTTCTATGACCCTTGCCATCGGCCACTTTCCCGCAGGTAAGTTATCATCTTGTATAATAACCAAATCTCCTTTCTGTATGTTTTTCTGTGGCACTAACCATTTATTTCTTGCGTTAAGCTGTGATAAGTACTCTGCTCGCCATCTCTTCCATATTTGTGAAAATAACTGTTGTGTTAGATACCATCTCGTTCTAGCGTCTTCTTCCGTCTCAATGACTGTTAGACCGGCTCGCCCGGTTAGGAAGTGCGCTGGTGTTAAAAAATCCAGATCATCAATGTCCTCAGTTAAAGCACACAACGGTCTTGAATTTAAGCACGCTTCCAACTGTGCTAGAATAGTAGAGTACTCCTCAAATGTTAAACGTTGTTCACCAACCACTCTTCTGAGATGAAACTTGAGGCTTCGCACAGCACGCTCCCAAAGGCCTCCAGCACTGGGCCACGACGGGGCGTTGAAGTGCCATTCAATGTTCATACTTGCTAATAGTCCTTTAAAGTTGTCGTCAAATGTATGTTTCAGTTTCTCATGTTCCTCTTGTAAAATCCGATTTGCTCCTACAAAATTAGTTCCACAGTCACTATATAAGTGACCCGGTGTACCTCTACGAGCTGACATCCTGCGTAGGGCTGCCAAAAACGCCGCACTGCTCAAGTCGGTCACCAACTCCAAGTGTATGGCCTTTGTTACCATACATACAAAGAGCGCAATGTATCCCTTTAGCGACTTCGCGTTCCTTGTCTTGTTGGCTTTAATATCAACGAAGCCTGTGTAATCAACCCCTGTATGGTAAAAAGGGTGAGAAGGTTCGGTGCGCGCGGCAGGTAAATCTCCCATCAATTGATATTGTTTGTTCGGGTTGTTTTTCTTACAGGTCACACAGTTTCGCAGCTGCTTTTTTACAGTGTTGTTACCTCCAGGGATCCAGTATTGCAGCCTGAGATTAGCCAAAGTCAGGCGTGGGCCTCCATGGAAGGTAAGTTTATGTGCTTCATCCACCAACAGTTCTGCCAAGCGACTATCTTTCGGTATGATTTTCGGATGCTTCATTTCAATATTCAATGTTGCGTTTTCCAATCGTCCTCCGACTCGTAACACTCCTGACTGATCAATGTACGGATTTAAATTAATTATTTTGCTTTTAGCCTCAACTTTTCCATGTTTTTGCAAATGTTTCATTTCCGCTCTAAAATCATTATTTTGCACGTGCTTTATAATTAGCGATTTCGCTGCAGACAGTTCATGTAATGTGAGAAAGCTAGGCATTTGTTTGCGCGTCGGTGCAAATGTTCTCAATAGCCATGCGACGACTCGCATTACTTTGTCGAATGAACTGTATTTGTTTAAAAGTTCGTCGATAATGTTTAATTCATTATTCTGTACAACGTATGTTTGTTTTTGTATGGCTTCTTCGCATGTTTTGTAGGTTTCTGTTTGTAAGTGTTCTTTCTCGAATGTTGATAGCCATGATGGACCCTGCCACCATAACATGTTCTCTTTCAGCTGTTGCGCGTATGTACCCCTACTCGCTGCGTCTGCCGGGTTTTCGCTCGACTTTACGTAACGCCAACACGTGCTCGGCATGACTTGTGTTGTTTTCTGTACTCTATTCGCCACAAACGGTCTCCACCTGTTTGGTTCTCCTTGTATCCAACTGAGCGCTACCTTTGAATCACTCCACCCATAAATTTCCAGTTTGTGGCATGATAAAGCCTCCTTTATCTTGTTTATTAATTTTGACAGTAGGTACGCCCCACTGAGCTCTAGTCTAGGCAGTGTAATTGCCTTTTTATGAGGTACTAGTTTTGTCTTCGCTGCCACTAGTACTGTTCTTGTCTGTCCCTTGACTCTTGCGTAAACGACACATGCGTATGCCTCGATTGACGCGTCACAGAAACCGTGCAGTTCTATGACGTCATCCTTGTGACTCAATATCCACCTTGGTATCTTATACTGCTGAATGATATCTAGCTCTGTTTTAATTTTTGTCCATTCCTTTCTGACGTCATTTGATACTTCATCATCCCATTTCAGGTCGTCCTTCCATAGTCTTTGAAATAATAATTTTAGTTTTGTTGTGAGGGGTGCCAACCATCCTAGGGGATCAAACAATTTCGATATCTCTGATAATAGGCTTCGTTTTGTTATGATTGTTGTATTGTTTGTCATGTTGCACTGAAATGTAAATATGTCTTCCGTTGAGTTCCAACATAAACCCAATGTTTTTGATACGTTCTCTGTTTTAAAATTAAACACCTTGTCTTCTGTTGTGTCGCGCTCCGATTTTATGTCTTCTAATATTTTTGATTCGTTCGATGACCACTTTCTTAGGTTGAACCCTCCTGACTGCATTAATAAATTTAGATCTTTGATGAGTTTTTTCCCTTCTAAAATATTGTCTGCTCCGTAAACAAGATCATCCATATAAAATGCTGTTTCTACCACCTTGGATGCTTCAGGAAAGTTTATTCTCTCATCTGATGCTAGTT
The DNA here is from genome assembly GCA_951230895.1 of Carpatolechia fugitivella. Lineage (NCBI taxonomy): Eukaryota > Metazoa > Arthropoda > Insecta > Lepidoptera > Gelechiidae > Carpatolechia > Carpatolechia fugitivella. The sequence continues at coordinate 10,228,140 of OX579659.1, read as the reverse complement.
TTCTTAAGGTCATCATAGCTAGGAACGGGGCCGCTCGAGTTCCATATGTAACTGTTGTTAAGCAAAATGTTTCTATAGGTTGCTCCGGTGTCTCTCTCCAAAAAATCTTTTGATACCTTTGATCATTTTCGTTTATCAAAATCATTCTAAACATCTTCTCGATGTCGGCTGTAAATGCATATTGATACTGTCTCCATTTAAGTAACAACATCTGTAGATCAATCTGTAAATTTGGGCCTGTATGCATAAAGTCGTTGAGCGAAGACCCTGTATTTGTTTTATGGGATGCATTGAATACGACCCTGTATTTTGTTGTAAGCGACTCGACGCGCTCTACTCCGTGGTGCGGTAAATAAAATTCAGGTGTCTCGTTACCGCTCGTCGCTAGGCGCATGTGTTGCATGTTTTTATATTCGTTCATGAATGCTATGTAGTCGTTTGCTAATTTAGGTTGTTTTTGTAATTTTCTTTCCAAACTTCTAAATTGTGCTAAAGCTGATCTTCTCGATGTTCCTAATTTGTCTTCAATGTCTTCTTTTAGTGGTAGTCTTACTTCATAACGACCATCCTCCATTCTTGTTGTAGTTTCATTGTAAAACGCAATACATTGCTGGTCTTCTACTGATAAATTCGACTGTTCGCTTATCTCTTCAACTTCCCAGAACTTTTTCATTTCGTCCAAATTATGCATTAGTACGTTGCATTTGTATGTTTTTGCGCTTCCACATATAAGCCAACCTAGCTTTGTTTGCTGTGCTATAGGTTGAGTAGGTTGTTCTCCTTTTATCATACCGCCTTGTATTATTTCTGTATAAATGTCCGCTCCAAACAATATATCCACAGGGCGACTTTTGTAAAACTGTGGATCTGCCAGTGTTATGTTTTCGATGAAACTCCATTCCGGTTTTTCAAATGTTGTGTTAGGCAGATTTCCAATCAAGTTACTCATGATAATCACCTCAGTTTCAAACGTAAACTCTGTGTAAATTGAGTGACATTCGATGCTGATCATGCCTTTCCCGCAGTTTCCTTTCTCTCCCACGCCCATGACTGTACCCTTACATTTATCTCGTTTAATCTTTAGCTGTTGAGCCGCCTTCTCTGTTATTAAAGAAATTTGGGAACCTTGATCTATTAATGCTCTCATGTTATGGTAAGTACCATCAGCGCCTTTTACTTTTACCATGGCAGTTGACAACAAAACTTCCGTCACCTGTTTTTGGTCTTGTTGTTGTAAAAAATAAACATCCTGTAGATCATTTTGTTGAGTAGAAGTTGCAATAGCGGACATCATTGTATTTGTTTTAGCCACTGCGTCATGTATAACGGTGTTATGTTTCTTTGCACATTTGCGGCAAGTTTGCTTTGATTTGCATTCGTTGTCTACATGTGTGAATAAACAATTCATGCACACTTTCAATTCCCTTACTGTTTTTAGCTTCTGTTCATTCGTCGATTCTAGAAAGTTTTTACAATTATACAGGCCGTGGTTACAATAGCAAAGTGGGCATTTTATCGCAGCCACGTGGAATGTTGGTTTCGCAACCGGCTTGTTTACTTTATTCCAGTAATTATTATTTGTTTGATTGTAGGAAAACTTTTTAGGCGTTGATGTTTGTTGTAAATTATTTTGATGTCCATATCCGTATGTTGGTAACTGATATCTTTGTTGATTAGTTTCAGTTTTGCGGCGAGCTGTTTCGAGTGCTGTAAACTTTCCCTCCAAAAAGTCATAAAAATCTTTTAATGTAGGTAGCTCCCTACGATCCTTCAACGCATCTATGTACTCTGAATGGCTATCGGCATCAAATTTTTGGTCTAGAATATGCACAATAATGGGATCCCATGTGCTTATATCCACACCCAGGTTTTTAATAGCATTGAGGCTCTCTCGTGTGACGTCATGCATGCGCTTTATTTGTTGTAGCGACTGTTGCTTCATCGTTGGCAGTTCAAGAAGATTGTTAATATGAGATGTAAATATGAGTCTTTTGTTATTATAGCGGTGGTTGAGTATGTCCCAGCACACTATATAGTTATCTGAACTGATCGTCAGATGTTGAACAAGTCTTTCAGCCTCTCCGCGAACTTTACTCTTCAAAAACTGCATCTTTTGTGCGTTTGATAAAGATGGATTGCTATGGATAGCCTCCGAAAAAAGGTCTTTGAAGGACACCCACTGGTTGTAAGTTCCGTTAAATGTTGGTACGTCTAAAATCGGTGTAGACTTTTCTCTGTGCTTATCAGACCACATCTTTGAATTTATCGCCTTCTTCATAGTGTTATATTTTGTTTCGTAACTGTTATACATTTTCTCCCACTGCTTGTTCTCACTTCCAGTTAACTCACATCCTAACTCCCAATGTAGACCGTCAATTGCTCTCCACCTTGCTTCCAAAGTTCTCAAAGCATCTTCGTACTCCCATTTCTCTGTTACTGTTTCAATGTTAATGTTAGATATTGTTCTTTGAAAAGCTTTGTAATTTCCTTCTTGCCTACGTAACTTTTCGGCCAATTTACTGTCGATCTCCCCACCACTCTGCTTATGTTGTTGATTAATGTTTATGTTAAGTTCCTCACCATCCTGTTCTTGTTGTTCATTGCTGTTGTTTTTAGCTGACGTTCCTGGTGTTATCTCCCTCTCATTTTCCTCCAACTCCGAATCCCAGTAACTCTGAATGTAAGAGCACGTAGCTAAATAAAATTTCTTCGTTGCCTCGTAGTAATCGCCAGTAAAATAATCACTTGTTTGATCTTCGTACTGAGATAATATTTGATGATTTGTTTTAAATTCACTAAACAATTCTGTCAGTTCCGTCAGTCTTTTCGCCGCAACAGTACATCTCCTCTGCTTGTTCTCTTTCTTAAAACCATTAAATATTGCCAAGATATCCTCGTGAATCTCGGATTGTTTAGCTAGTAGTTCATCCATTGTTATGTTGTTAATTGTTATGTTTCTTGTTAAATGTTAATGTTGTAGTTGTTCTGCACACACACTAGCCCTGCTGATGTTCTGCTGTGTTGTTTGGCACCACTTAGTAAGATCTTAGTGTGATTTAAGCACCTTCTCAATTAACCGGTGATTTCCGCTGGTGGAAGGCCGGCAACCGATTGCTAACACACTTTAATCTCACTCAGTTCACCAATCCGGCTCGAAGGACCAATATTAAGGGATCAGTGTGTGTGTATGTTGTTGTTTAATTTAAACCACCATTTCACTTAAATGTTTATTTGTCACTAATCGACGTATAAAAATAATGTTATAAAATGTTAATTGAATGCACGCCCGCTCCGCGGTGTGTGGAAAAGTGCACTAAAGCTAATTTACGGTGTTCGGTTGCATCGCACCGAACAGTTATGTTGAAGGAGATAGGTACTCTGAATGCAGTTTGTTAAACATTTGTGTGTCGACAAAATTAAAGTCGATCCAAAGCCATTAAGCCAAAAGTGTATAAAACAATAATTGACACATAATCTGATGAAAGTGAGTTGATAGCAACGTAACATGGTAGAATTGTAGCTATTTGTAATGATGATTTCATTTTTGATTGTACAGATTATTTTTGTTACAGATTACGTTTGTTAACGAATTATCCATTATTATTTTTTAACACGTTTTTATTAACTCGCTTTCTTGTCTGTCTGTGTAATCTTGCAACACATTTTTGGAGCACATGCTGTCATTTGATTGTGCTGAAATTTGGTACACTTATGTAGCCTCGATGGCACTACAGTAGGAGTACTACAGCAATAAAAATTACATTCAAAATTAATTTTATACTTTTTAGTGCGTTAATAACGTGATTTTAAAAAATATTTTTTTCTTTAATAATTATTAAATTTTTCGGTACATTTGAAACAACAGTTTAAATTATAGTACAATGATAAGGATGCATGTTTTCTGTCGTTGGTTCTGTCTTTGGTCTATCGTATCGTAAGCCACAAATGAAAGACGGCAGCCCTTCAGGTAGCAACCGCCCCCGCCGGCGGGGACGCGGAACTAAAGTAGGATTTTTAATTGAACGGAGTAATCTGACATATGGTGGGTTGCCGCTTTTTTGAGAAAAAAATATAGTGTTGTGCTAAAAAGATATGATTCAATCACTCATCTGGGCCACGTTTCACGAAGCAACAATTTACTAGTAACAAGTTACAATTTGATATTCATTGCGTAGCCAATTTGCCAAAACTGGAAGCCCTTATCGTTTTACCTCATTGTCTACGCAATGTACATCAAATTGTACTTGTAATTTGTAACTTGTAGCTTCATGAAACGGCTCCCTGGTGATATGGTCACTAAGTAATGTGGACTTCTGGGGGAAGGACTAATGTCCTTTAGCACAGGTTTAAACTTACTTTAGGCAACAGCCCTCCACAAACATTGTATCTCCTGTGCTGAAATGTACATACTTAGTTTTGTGGTGTGGAGATAAAACATTTTTTTATTTGTATTATGTAAAACTAAGTCTATGTCAAAGTAAGTATGCTTAAGCTAAATAGATAGATAGATAGAAGTAATTTATTCATCCAAAAAAATATTTACAAAGGTATGAAAAGGCAGAGTCTCAGCATAACTGTTGCTTTTCAGACTTACCCTAAGCTAACATATATCAACTACCTTAAATTAAAATATTCATATTTATTTTTATTTTTAAAGGCTTTTAACTTTCTTCTTTATGAGGGTGTATTACGGGAAACTTAACGAAAAGTTCAACGATGAAATGCAAAGGCAAGAGAAACATTCGAACACTCAGACCGGAGGTAAGAAGCCGAATGACGAACAATAGGAAAGTAATAATAATAAAAAAATAGACGCTTCTCCCGTCATCCAATAGGAAATTAGTTGTATGGATGAGTCATTCGTTTGTGTCGCAGCTGCAAGTTATCTCTTAGAAATATAAAAAAAACACTAATTACTTTTATTACCTACCTACATAAAAAGCCTGACTGTTGTTACCAGTAATACTAAAACCAACTCACCAATTCTGATGGATTCCAACTATTGCGAACTGCATGATATGTAGACGAAGTCTATGTTTATAGGCTGGGGTAACAAGCATTTTTTTATATTTAATAGTGTGAATGATTCAACTCACTTGAGTTAGAATTGAACTGAAAACATCACTAAGATTATGGAGCTGGCAACATTATTTTTCTGTCTAATGTCAAATTACTCCGTTCAATAGAGTCATCAATAAAACTTGACATTGGCGAAATCACCACGGAAACGCCATTCACCCAAGAATTGAATTGAATTAAAAATCCTACTTTAATAGTAGAGTTAATACAGTATAATAAAAAACGTCATAATAAAAAAAAAAAAAGAAAGACGGCAACAAGTGAAGTATTTATCTCTTTGAATGGTATTCGTAATTATTTAATTTTATTTTTCAACAGGGCTCGACCCCTACAAATACATGTTAGTGTATTATCTGTATGTTATTGATATTTTCTATTATGGAAGAAACAGTTTCTGATTATTTTCTAGGAACCTTCTTAATTAAAATTGACAACATTTCAAATTCATAAAGGTACCTACAAAAATAAGATTTGGTCTTCCTAAACACATTTTTTATTCAGAATTAATAATCCGATATATTTTCAAATAACCTAAAAGCAACTAAAAGTAGCCGGTGCTGGATTTTTAGCACCAAATGCCTTTGCTTTTATGTGTTTTTTTTACTTTTTGATTTGAAATTAATGGAAATAAAAACGTGTAGTGTGTTTTTAGGTCTATACTAAAAATGATATGTAAAAAAATGTTGTTAATTACAGTTTTATTTTCAAGCGCGAGTTAATTAACTAACTAATATTAACTTACATTTTTGTTTGAAACGCTCTAGTACTATTCAGCTGCAGTCATGTTGAAGTTTGGAAGCTAAGTTCATAGTGAAGTGAATGCAAGCAAGTTAGTATAAGTATAAGTTAATACAAGCATTTTAGTATAGTTCTACTAAAATGCCAAGCGTGAAACTTGTACTAATAATAACGAGTATCGGTGGCATAATAGCTAGGGCCGCTGTCTTCCGTCCGGGAGACGCGGGTTCGATCCCCACCACGTACTAATGTGTTCTCGAACGTACGTTTATTTGACACTCTTACGGTAAACATGGTGATGGAACCTGCACACTCCTGCGAAGAAATTCAAAGGTTGTGTGTGAAGTCGACCAACTCGCACTGGGCCAGCGTGGTCAACTAAGGCCTAATCGTCCTAATTCAAGGTAGGCTCGAGCCTCTCAGTGTGGACGTATATGAGCTGTTGATAAACTATAACGCTGTGAAATAAGTAAAAAAAACCAGCTTTTATGAACGAGCCTAAATACTATGGAATTATGCTGAGTAGTTCAGAATAAAATCCTAGATAAACGAAAGGGCTTATATGGTGTAGATGACGAAATGCTAAGGCCACCTTCCGGTATAGAACCAGTTTGATGGTACCATTTAATTGCATTGTCATCGAAGTTACATACATATGCCAAACAGATCATTTGGATTATAGCAAGTGGCCGAAAAACGTATTATTTATAAAGAACAATTACATTACATACGAACAAAGCAAGTTGAATAAAAACTTGTGATAAAAGCGCGTGTTGCACTGAGAAAACTGGTAATCATAAATAACGTGAATTCAGCTAAAAGTATGGTGAATTCACTATAAGTACGGAGGATAGTGATATCACCAAAATTACGATGATAATGCGGCTTCTGATGCTAACGGCATATAAGATGACGTGTCACTGGCTTTAGTAGGACGAGAATACATTATATTATTATGTTTCTAACTATTTATGTTTCCTTTCATCATATCTCCTATGATGTCTTATTATATTTCCTACTATTTTTCGATGACTTTCTCTTATCTGCAGTGACGTCTTATTATTATTCCTACTACTTATAGATGACTTCCTCATATTATATCCAGTGACGTCCTATTATTACTCCTACTACTTATAGACGACTTCCTCATATCTCCTGTGATGTCTTATTATTGTTCCTACTATCTCTGGTCGTTTCCTTTTGCTTTACGTGCTATATACCTAAACCCTGCCCGAGGTAAGAGGATGTATGTAATGATAAATTAAACTTTAATAATAATCTAAGCTGATAGTTCAAAACTTACTAGCAATTAGACATTACATACACCATAAACACATACCCATATACGTAAATAATTTACTATACAACTACGTAAATAATTTACTCATATTATATAGTATAAGCATTATACTGAACGCATTCCATACGCCGCACAGGCCGGCAAGTGAGTGCGCTCACCACGGGCGGTTAAGAATTATTTCTTACAATAAAGGTACGCGCACATTATGCCGGGCCGCATCGCAGCGCAAAATGCGTCTATAGCACATTGTGACGGGCCGGGTCGGGCCGGGCCGCAGCGCATTGACGGATTTTACGCAAATATGGTACTTATAAACAAGGGCGTGGGAGCACTCAAATCCTCTTGCTATAGCACACTGTGTCGGGGCGCAGCGGGGCGGAGCGGGCCGGACGGGTCGGATTATGCGGCCCGATTAGAGATGGGCGGTGGGTTAAAACCCAAACCACCTGACCAGGTAAAAACCCGGTGATTTGGGTTTTAACCCGGTTTTTACCCATAACAACCCATTTTTGTGGGTGTTTATTATAATAATTGATGATAAAATAAAAATAAAAACTTTATTGTATATCTTGATGAAAATACCCTGTTTATATGCAATATGCGCAACTTCAATAATGTGGAAAGCCCAAGGTAGCAGCCAATTGTTTTGTTCATGAGACAATTTCTATGAAACTTTGTTTAGAATTTGTTTGTATTTGTATATTCTAGCGTAAAGCATTTTACTAAGTTTAAGAAAACCTACATGCGTAAAAGATATTGATGTATATCAGCACTCCAGCCGCTGGACTCACATCGACTCAAATAAGTTCAACCGAATAAACATTTTTAAAATAAAACAGTAGAAATCTGTAAAATGTCGCCATCTTTTAATGCTCAAGGTGCATGAAAGGAGCCTCCCCGAGCGACGTACCGCTACCGCTACTCGGTAGTACGTCTGGTGCACCCTGGGCAACAGTCTAGCGAATTCTATTTCTAGCTGACTGGCGAATCCTTTCCCCACGATGGCAAATCAAAATCAACCATACAGTCCAGTGTTAAAGCCGGCAAAGTTAAAGACTGTGTGTAGTCTCGATTAATATCGAGGGTTTCTCGAAAGACAAATCAGAACTCTTATCTGAACTCTGTCGCAAGACACACTGCGATGTACTGTGTGTACAAGAAACCTATCGAAATGAAACACAATGCCGACCACACGTAGCTGGACTCACTCTTATCTCTGAGACTTAACACCCGAAACACGGTAACGCAGTGTTTGTTACTCCCGGAGTAAGAGTAAAATCCTCTGAATGTTCGACCCAGAATGGCATCGAGGTGATTACCTTGGACCTCGACCACTGCTCTGTTACCTCTGTTTATAAGCCCCCCGGAACGCCTTTCCGGTTCTCCTCTCCCTCAAACTTTGATGATCAGCAACGGGTAAAAATTGTAATCGGTGATTTTAACAGTCATAATCCACTCTGGGGCTACAATGACCTTGACGACTGTGGTCAAGCGGTCGAGACATGGGCTGAATCTAACAATTTGACTCTTGTTCATGACCCAAAACAACCGGCTTCCTTTAATAGTGGCCGATGGAAGAGGAGATACAACCCAGATCTAATCTTCACCAGTTCAGACATAAGTTCTCAGTGCGTTAAGACCGTATGCCCACCTATTCCTCGCACTCAACATAGGTCCATTATGTGCGAGATTAGCCCAGTCATCCGTTCTCTACAGGTCCCCCTTAAACGCCAATTTAATTACTCCAAGACAAATTGGGAGCAGTACGCAAAGTCAGTCGACGACGCCCTCTTGAATGTACCACCATCCCCTCGAGAATATGATCGGTTTGCTGACATAGTCTCTGAGGTGTCTCGTCACTGTATCCCCAGAGGATGCCGTACCTCCTACATCCCAGGATTATCGAAGGAGTCGGGGGAACTGTTGATGCGATACGAGACTTTGTACTGCGGTGATCCCTTTTCCGAGGAGACTACACGAGTCGGGGAAGAGTTACTGTCGCGGATTGATGAAAGTCGGCGGGACAGGTGGATTGATACTGTAACCAACATCAACATGACGCATAATAGTAGAAGAGCATGGTGACATCATCACCGCCATTAAATCCCTTAAGTGCGGGAAAGCCTCCGGAGTTGACCTTGGCCCCGTCGCAGTATCATGGCTGCTACAAATGTTCAACAAGTGTCTGGAATCTGCCCTAATACCAAGACTCTGGAGAAAATCGAAGGTCACAGCTATACCAAAGCCAGGAAAACCAGCAGATGACCCCAAAAATTTTCGGCCCATTTCACTCCTGTGCCATACTTATAAATTATTTGAGCGGTTGCTGCTGGTACGCCTCACTAGCTTTGTTGACCCGAAATTGATATACCAACGACCAGCCGTCCAGTCCAAATACCTCCAGCTTTGTGTATGCTGATGATCTTGCTCTCACTTCTCAAGCGACCAGTTTCGAAGATGTTGAGGCTAATCTGACGGTAGCTCTCAAGAACCTGAGTTGTTACTACGCAGAGAATTCCCTTAAGCGCAATCCGTCTAAAACTGAGTCATGCGTATTTCACCTTCGCAATGCACAGGCGGGTCGAAAGCTCAAAATCACGTGGCGTGGGGTGCCTATTTCCCACAGTAACTCCCCCAAATACCTCGGCGTGCTGTTGGATAGGTCTCTTACCTTCCGAAAGAACTGTGAGAGTGTGAAAAGGAAGGTGCATGCTCGAAACAATCTAGTGCGGCGCCTTACCACCACTAAATGGGGAGCCACACCACAAGTTCTGCGGACTACTGGTTTGGCGCTTGCCTTTTCAGCTGGCGAATTTGCATGCCCAGTATGGGACCGCTCTGCTCATGCCAAGCTAGTGGACACAGCCTTAAACGAAACTTGCCGAATCATTACTGGTTGCCTGAAACCGACGCCGGTTAAGTTGCTGTTTCCATTAGCTGGCATAGCGCCTCCAGATGTCCGCAGAGCAGTTGCAAGCTCCCTTGATAGGCGTAAAATGGACGACGACATTCGGCACCCACTGAGTGGCTATAAACCAGTGCCACAACGGCTGAAAAGCCGAAAAAGTTTTATAAAGTGCGTCGAACCACTGACCAACGACCCGCCACAAGCAAAATGCAACCTCTGGCGCCGCGGAGTCTCCCTTCCTAGCCCCTTTGTCACGCCATCTGAGAATCTCCCACCCGGACATCAGTTGTCGTGGCCGATCTGGAAGTCTTTAAATAGACTTCAGACTCAGACCTGCCGGAGTAAAGATAACATGTCTAGGTGGGGATTTTCCGATAATACTGACATAAACTGTGTGTGCGGAGAAGTACAGACGATGGCCCACCTGACATCATGTCCTGCGTGCCCTGCCACCTGCACGCAGCAAGATTTGATGGACGCCACACAATCCGCCGTCCAAGTGGCCACATTCTGGGCTACAACATTATAAAATTTGACTTGCCATCGACTCGCTAAGAAGAAGAATGCTCAAGTTCTAACGGGATGATCAAAAGAAGTTGTAACTACAGTTAGCTAGCACTACACTCACTCATATCTACACTGCATGCGAACGTGGCAAGTACGGGCGACAAAAGTCACAGTGACAGTATACTAAATGATGGAAGCTGCCTGATATTACGATTGGCCTAGGACATGTTATAACACTGTGTTGAGTTTAATCGAAGTTGACCCAATAAACGAAAAAGTTTGCTGCCATCTCGGATATTGATATTTTAAACATAATTGGTACTGTTGTTTCTCTCGTTTCTAAACATAGTACCCTAAACCATGGTTCATGCATGACTTACGAACAATAATTTTATCGCCATCTTTTTTTTTATGTTTCTTGTTCAAATACCAAGATTTGCCCTTAAAAACAATATTTTCTGCAGATTTTGTGCTTTACGCAGTTTTATCCATTGCTTTGTTGGTATCTTGCTAAAATAGATGTTCTAAGCCCCTGCATTTACTGGCAAATAAGTGAAAAAATGTCACATATAATGTGCATACGCAAAATCTAATGATATATGGATACTTATATAAATTTTGTTATAAAAATAATAAACACCCGAATTTTCACCCAGTGGGTGGGAATAAATGGGTGTTTATCGGGTAAAAACCCAGCGGTAGGTTTAAACCCGGTGGTTTGCCCATCTCTAGGCCCGATGCGACCCGGCATAGTATGCGATAGTTCATATAATAAAATACATACGAGCGATTTGAGCGGATTTTTGCGCTGCGACCCGCAAAATGTGCGCGTACCTTAATTACACAATAATATTACAGTCAATGAGTAACCACATTTGTATTCATAAACCTTTAGTGCATGATATATCTAAATAAAAGAAAAAAAAATATTTTTATCGGTAAATGGTTTTATTGAAGCTTTTTGAACAATATTAAAAAAGAAAAAAGTCTGAAAGTACCACCGTTACAGTTTTTTTTTCAGAAACCATATATGGGTTCGTATGCATCAAAGCTTTAAACCCCTTGGACATATATGGTTTCGTATGCATACTAACGTAATTTTATGTTATCAAGAAAATTTAGTGAAAAAGAATGTTGTATGAAATTATTGATGAAACTTAGACAAAGAATTTCTCTTATCATTATAACATAAAAACACCTTACATTTGGGACATTTAGTAAAGGTTTTCATCGAGCAAACTTGACAAATTTGGCGATTTTTCTGCCATTCAGGCAAGTGTCCAATATTGTCGGTCCGCACAGACGTCAGTGGTAGGTCCTGATTCCTTTCTGGAGCTTTCCTCATCCTTTTCCTTTGTGTTGGTGTCCCAGGACTTGAACACACTGATGGACTTCCCTGGCGGCTCGTAGATGGTGAATCAGACACTGAATTGGCCAATGGACGACCCCGCTTACGAGGAAGGGCCTTTCTTGCTTAGCATAAAATTGAAAGCAAATTGAAGCGAAACCATATCCTTGTTTTATAAGTTGCTTGTGTGCTTGAGTGCATACGAAACCACATATGTCTAAGTGAAAAAGCGCTTGAATGCATACGAAACCAGATATGGTTCCGATACAATTGGTATTGAAAATGAGTGAAATTTGTTAGAAAGTTAAATTCTGTTGCAGTGCATAAAAACTAGAGGTTATAACACATAACAAAAAAAAAACTTAGTCGAAAAACTTACCTTATCATTTTTATTTATTTTTGCTAAGTTGAGGATCGCACGCGCAAGTATATGAATGCTGACCATGTCCAGAAAAGTGAGATTATATCCAAATGACATTTGACCATAGACAAAATAGTTGCGTTTTGTTATTGCTAATGATATGACAAGCAAACTCCAGTAGCGTTTAGCAGTCACTTTTGTTTTTTTTTTGTAAAAAAACTACTGTAAACATGTCAAACCATATATGGTTTCCGATGCGGTAAAAGGATAATGGGCGCGCAGAGGATTCTTGAAGCTTTCAAGTGAAGGGGACGTACGAATGTTAGAGGGAAGTCAACGGTCCTTCCACGCTGCTCGCCTATGGAACGCCATAGGCGGCGGGGACGGCAAACGCAAACGAGTAGGAATGATTGGCTCACTCCTAAAAAGCTTTTAGTGGATTCTAAGGCCGAATGAATAAACTTTATTGCACACCAAGGGTAAAAATAGCAATTGCAATAACCATGATTGAAATACAAAGTATACAGTAAGGCCTTATTACTACACAGCAATTTTTTCCTGGTAACCTTTGACCGAAAGCCGATAGCTAACTAACCCACTTTAAGTTTAAGACATAAACAATCTGGCAAAAATCGGTATAAAAGGAGCCGAGTTACTCGTATTTATTGAATTGCGTAACAGTAGCAACCTGGAAACGAAGCTGGAAACGTTTAATTAATTAGTTAATTAACGTCCCACTCGTCGAATATAGTTTCCAGACAATATTGTTCTAAGTAAATAATTGAGTAACTAGAATCTCTAGCCTACTATAATTTTGGTAAATTATATGAAAATTAGTTTTGGAATTGCTATACCTTTCTAGAAATAGATTTACAAATTACGATAATAACTCTGTATTATCGTAATTCTTACATCAAAACCCTCAGAATGTCAAAAAGAGACATACCGAGAGTGTTAACGTCCCTTGAGGTAAAATAAGGTTTTTATTTGATAAAAAATATTCTTACTTAATAAAAATATATATCGTAGAAAGTACTTTTTTCTCTAGCCATCACGTCTTTTAATTTCTAATTTCAATGACCAATATCTTATTTTTTTAAACAATATTCAAATAAAATGATTTTTAGAGCGAGTGCGTTATTTTAGAAATAAATTGAATTGAGCATCGAACAAAACACGCATTATTATTTAGAAATTTGAAATTACATTTGGTGATGGTTGAGTTTATAACTTCCAACCGCGACCTCCCATATTTCACCAACATGTACAACTTGAGCATTATAATAACTTTTCACTCGATCAACAAAGTGAAATCGGTTCAAAGCGATTACCTACCTACATTGTCGCTGAAAAAACGTAGACGTGGGTTTGTGAAGCTAATAGAGCTGAAACGACATCAAGATCATATTTTTGAGACAGTGATGGATGTCTAGCTAGAAACAGTTCACGAAATTTTCCAAAAAAGGCTCTACCTGTAATTTTTATTTAATGATAACTACCAAGTTGGCTTAGCAGTATGTACTATTTAAAATCGTAGAGCGACAGGTTCAACAATTTTCAATCAACGGCCCGTTACAGTCCACTGCTGGACTATGAGCCTCCTCTACTTAAGTGGAGGGTTTTGCCATAATCTCCACGCTTGGCAGGCGGGTTGGAGATAGCAGATTAAAAGGTTACTGTATCAGAGAGCGCTGTTGCCCGTTCCCTGTTCAATGTGTAGTCCCTAAGTCGCCTCTTACGACACCCACGAGAAGAGTAGGGGTTGGTGACAAATGTATTCTACTCTGCCGTCACCACACGGCGTCAATAAGTGTGTCACAATTTTCAATAAGTGTCTTATTTAATCTATGGAATATAAAAGAAAGAATTCAATGATATCATCGTCGTCGCTTTGCTGACGATGCAGCCATGATACGGCCCAATGGCGAAGACGACAATATGTCGTCGTTCGTCTGTTAAACAGATTCAATGTTTGTCCTGCTCCTATTCGTTCATCGCCCAATGTAAGCCGCTGATAGATTAGTTAAACGTTAAGAACTTCCACTAAAAAGACATTGGCCAAACTATTATTTGTAAAATATTAGTGGAACCGATGATATTTATCATCTTCTTTTTTTATATACTTGCCTATGATTAGTAAAATATTTTTAATAAACTTCATCATCATCATCATCTCAGCCGGAACACATCCAACTTGTTTTATAACTGAAACGTATACCTTAAATAGAATGAATTAATAAATAATTTTCACCATATTCCTATTGATTGGCAGACAAATAATTTAGCAGCAAAATATTTTTTTTTTTTCATTAAAATCAGTTCTGGCAAAAGCCAAGATCATTTAATTAAAGGAAGCAACGTGGTGCTTCGCTCAGCGCCTCTCAATTAGCTCATATCCGTGTTAATATATCTGATTGGATCTGATTGGTGGAAGCAGGACCCATTAGCCTTGCGCGAGTTCAACGCGGAATATTGTAAACATAAACGTCTGGTCTTTAGTATTGGCATTTTGATTAATAGGACTACAAACTTACACTTAAACGAACCAACCTTCTTAATAAAAAGAGTAAGTAGGTAAAATTTGGGTTGAATTTCATTTGCAGATTATAGAATAACAAAGAATATTTTTGTTTGTCACACATCATCAACAGCTCATATACGTCTCTAGGGGCTCGATTTGTTAGTATCGAGTATTAATTGCAATTATAACTAGAAAACTAATTAAAAATGATAAACCACCTTCTTAGCCAGTATACCTACTGAAGAAGCTAACTACGAGGACCTCCGCAAGATTTATATATAAAAGCCCTGCCCGCCCACAAATAAAGTACATAGTGCTAAAGGGTTAAACAAAGAATACTTCACCACTCTGTACTTATTTCGCACCTACATATACGCGAGGCATCAGCAGGATTGCCAAGTGAGTGGAGGATGGCAGTAATGGTCATGGCGTGGCAATAACGATGACTATGAAGATGACGTTGACGATCACGATCACGGATAAAAGATAAAAAGGATAAAAATTTGACCGGCAATACAGTTTTTTTTCTCTTCCGAGATTTATGTCTATTGCGCAATGTTTGTTTTGAAGAGCAGACTTAAGCCCAAGTCACACAGAGCGGGAGCGGCGCGATGCGGGGCCGGGACAAGCGGGACGGCGCTATGCCGCGCCATAGCACTGTCCCGCTTTCCCGGCCCCGGACCGCCACCGGCACGGCTCTGTGTGACTTGGGCTTAAACGAAATAGAACTGCGAGTATGTTCCCTCCCATACGAGGAAATGAAGCTGCTGGGAAAAGTGCACTTTGTTCTATTACTGTGAGAAATATTTTTATTTTGCTGCTTTGTCACAGCGATGATGGATAGTGCACGCTCTAGTATCTTATAATTTTTTTGTAGCTTAAGTTGTCCTTATCGTGTACGGTCAACACGACCGATAGTATACCGGGTTCGTGGTCAACACCATGGATGAATAAACTTCTAGTGCATATTCGTCCGTGCTCATCAATACAGGTCAATCTCGTTAACAGTTACAGGTCTCTCCCAAAACACCACAGAATGATAAGCCGAGTCCGGAAAGGGAAAGTTAGGACATATTAGGATATACCATTTTTTTCTGTTGTAATAAATTTCGTGATCGCTATAATGATTATTATATAAGGTACAAGTAGCCAGTATTTATACCACGAACCATTAGTTAGATTATGTAAATTACGACGACAAACTATATAATATAGGTAAGTTAAAAAGTGAATGCAGGGGAGGGGACTATATTCTTTTCTTTTCAATAATTTTATTCATTTTAGGGCACATATTGTACCATCCATCATGACGAAATTTGACGTAAAACAGCTCACCCTTTCCGGGCTCTGATGATAAGATAAATAAAAGAGAGAAATGTGTTTATTCGAAGTAAGATTTAACAAAATAATTTTTCGACGTCAATGCTAGCTGGGGCAAAAGAAGTTTGTCCCTGGTTGGCACGTTCACTACAAGTGTACGCCCTCTGTGGAGAAGTGTACGCCCTCTGTGGAGAAGTGTACGCCCTCTGTGGAGAAGTGTACGCCCTATGTACAACCAAGGTCTTGTTACCACCTTGCCTGACCCATCTTCATAATTACATTTACACATGACACAGGTGTCACAAGCATGACTCGACAGATATTTGACCTAAGGATTTGACATGATATTGTTGCAATTAGTGCGACAAAAATAAAGAGTAAAATGTTTTTTCTCGATCTTACATGTTTCTTTGGTCGAACTGTACACCATACCTTGGCGTATCAACATTTCTTTAACGTTTTTAAAAAGAGGAATGTGTAGGTAGACCAATCTTTTTTATTAAATATTTATATAGCTATTGTTATTGCTAACAAAGGAAACGGAAAACATTCAAAGTCTATCTTCCCATTCTTTCTTGCCAACTGCGGAAATTATTCCGAAAGCTTTTTTATTACTTACATAAGAATATAAATACTTTTCGGCTTTTATTCCAAGCTTTCTTTTTTATATCCGTTATGAAAAGATATTGTAAAAAACAGTTTATAAAAAGTATCAGGTGACAGTGTTTCAGTGGAGTTCAATGTGAAATGACTTACAGTTCACACGCGATTTGAATGCAGCTCTTATGCAATATCTCCTGAATATATGATGATGATTATAAACAAGTGAGCTATAAACAAGTAGACTTTTAAAAATAAAAAATGAATGAATGAATGAATACTTACACAAAAAAAAATTAACAAATATATGTAAATATAAATGTATGTAAAATAAATGTGTAATAATGTATTTAGTATAACAATAAAGTTTTTATCTATCTATCTACCTATAGCTGTGATGAAATACGATGCCTGTCATACTTTAAAACAAAATCTTACGCGTTTGCAATTTCTGAACGCAACTGCCAAGAAAAGGTCAGCTGTATAAGCGTTAAGTTACAAAAGTAGTGTTTAATCAAAGGCAGGGAGAAAAAGGTTTCCGTTCTTTTTAATTAAAATCTCGTAACGTACTTTACCGCAGCCGTCAGACGTCCGCCGAGAGCAAAGTAGCTAAACGTCAGCCTTAAATATTCAATAGGCGGATACAAAACCCGCAGTTTTGACGTTGATTTATACACAGCCAAACAGAATGGTGCCTTTTTATAATCTGGTGGGAAGTAGGAAATGAATGAAAAATTAAAGGTATGTGTTAAAGTAGGAACAAATGTTACGTAAATTCTTAATAAAATAAAATAAAAAATAAAATAATAATAATAATTTATTTATTCATCAGACTACAAGGGTCCATTTGTGTTAGTAAAACTTAAGAGCTACGTTAGTATAAAAACAGTGTTTACATGAATTTACCTCCCGTTTCCCCTTACTAGCACCTTTACAAGATGGCGAAAAATAGGCGAATCGTACCTTCCTGCGATGGTCCTCAGAATAGAGTTGGAGCTGGCCCGCACTCTGCAGAGCAACGACGCTGCCTTTTTGCGGATCGCTTATTGGTGCGAATGGAAAAATAATAAAAACTCATTTAATTTTATTGTACCGGCGGCATTGGTATTAGTTTTCTAATGGAATGGTCAAGTTTACTTAGCTATACTAGAATTGAGAAGTGAGCAAATTAAAATGGGTACAAAAATTGAAGACTCAGCCTGCAGCTAAGAGCTTAGAGTTAATGAGATATCAGCTGCACTCGGAACAGGACAATTTAATTTCGCTCTTCATTCGAGACCTATTACTGAATAGCTTCGCAGTAACTGTCTGCGAGAACGAAAGAAACAACCTCTATTTAAAATTGAAAGAGCGTTAAAAATATTGATTAGGGTTTTCTAAAAATAACAGTACCATCACATGATGTACGATCATGTGATGGTACGATCACACTCATAAATGGAGAATTGTCATAAAGTTACATTTATTTTTTCTAACTTTTTATTTGTGTAAACCATAACACATTAAACACACACAAAACACATTATGGTTCAGTTTCTGTTTTTCATGCTTGAAATAACAAAAAATGTTTTTGGTCACCGTACCAACCACCAATGTCCCATAGGTTGTTTGTTACCAGTTCCAGAGGATTATTTTATTTTATTTTTCTTTATTAAGGTAACCATCAGCTCATTTCTTAAAAATTAGATACAGTACAATGGACAAAAATTGTTGAGCAAATAACAGACTACCCCTGAGTAACCAGTAGCAGAACAATAATAATAGATTTTGTAAATTGTAAATTGTTGGATGCTAGCAGTGCGGGTTGGGCGACTTTACACACCGCCGAGCTTTAATTTATTATTCATCTTATCACCTATTATTATCTCAATATACTTAAATTAAAACTTACGTTTTTAAGTCACACGGTGAACACTTTCTCAGTTTTTATTAAAATTCTAAATATTCCAGGTCTCTAAGGTCTCTAAAGAGAAAATAGTCAAAGTTCCTTCATCCGAAAGATGTAATTTGTTAAAAGCCATTTGACCGACCAGGCGAGAAGATTGTGAGGTATCTGTTCTAGCGAAATAAAGTTTTACGAATGGCAGCGGTCTTTACATACGAACTGCAGTTTGCAGGGCTAAACATTTATTAGCCCTTCATATTCACATCGCTTTAAAAAATATGCAAATATTAGATGTCAGTCATCAGATTTTTCGGAAGCCCACGTTTTATGCATTAGATTTGTGTTAACAATGTACATAGCTATCACTTTTCCGCCATAATTTGCTAATGACATTGAACCTTAGGCTGGTAAACCCATTATTTTGTCCAATTAATGATTGATCAACGGTTTTTCTATCTATCAGTCGTCGGAACTGCACGCTGACCACAAGCCGCGCAGCTGAAAAGCAGCAGCAGTTCAAACAGCTATTTTACAATTATATTGTAGTTCAAATGCAGTCTGTGTAGATCGACCCTAGTACAATTCACGGTGTTCAAGTGAAATACGTGCACTTTTAGCCACCAGAGACCGATAGTAAAACTGAGTAAATGATTGCACTTAATACTGCGAATGCTCTTTTATAAAGTGAACGTTTAATATTATGAAAGTTGTGTTCGTTGGAGTTGTTTGACTATATGTTCTGAAAATAAATAAGTTGTCTTGACCATGCTGTTCCATATTTGGACTGGTGTCTTTTTCTGGGTAATGAGTTTATTTTCTTTGTTGTCACTCTTATTTCGTTTTTATCAGACTGAGACTGAGGTTTGATTGGATAAAGTTTTAGCCAGAGCGCATATTCAAATATGATAATTAGACCTTTAATACAACTACTTTTCAAAAGGAATATGGTAGGAAGATGTCACACAAATTTTAATTCTTTTTTATTATTATTTTTGTTCATCATTATTATCACCCATATTATTTGAAAAAAGTTATATGACGTTCTAATAACCATATTTGCCGTATTAACCAAATAACTTTGAATAAAAAACAGAAAAATAAACTTTCCCTTCCCAAGTTAGACCTATTTGGATTACTTCCTTTCATCGCCATTTTGTTTTCAAATTGTTGCCCTAACCCATCCAAACTCGGGTCTGCGTCCAATATCAGGTACAAAGCAGCTAACGACCTCCAAATACGTCAGAGATGTGTATGTTCCGAAAATCCCAGAGTATCAGCGAGGGTCGCGGCCCTTCATAAAAAAAAAAATTACCCCAACTACATAAATTTTACAACAGCATCTTGAAGTACGAAAATATTGTTTTGTATCGGAATTCGTTAAACATTTGTTCGGGCGCTACCTTGAGCTACCTTTATATACCTATATATTAATGTCTTGCCCTGCGTGCCCCAGCACCTATATACGCGAAGACCTCATAACGCCACAGACAATGCCGTATCCGTGGCTGAGTATTGGTCTTCTCAAATTTAGTCGCCGAATCGACTCGAACAGAAGAAAAATTACATTCCCCGTGCAAGCGCCGAGTAATAAAACCCCGTTCCTCGGAGTTAGGCCCGGTTTCCACCAAAGCGGAGAGGAGAGGAGATGTGTTTGAACCAATCAGATTTCGTTATTTCCACATCTCTTCTCAGCTTAGCTTCAATAACGAAATCTGATTGGTTATTTAAACACATCTCCTCTCCTCTCCGCTTTGGTGGAAACCGGGCCTAACGCACACATTGCACATACTCGCTGGCTGATACTCAAATACGTAAAACCCTTCCTTCTATTTTTGCAAAGTTGTGTAGGTAGAAAACACACGAAAAGGTAACTCGTAAAACAGGTTTAAGAAAATGGGGCATTAAAGGACAGCCTATGTTGTTACGTGAAAACACAATAGTTTAGAATAAGTAGGGGGAAATTGGGGTTTCTGGATCAAGAGTTCTCTGAGAACTATTAGTTTTCAGAAAACAAGAGTTCTCAGAGAATAACAGTTCTCTGAGAACTGAAGTTCTCAGAGAACATGAATTCTCAGAGAACAAAAGTTTTCAGAAAAACACGAGTTCTCTGAGAAAGCTCACGCTCCAGAACCCCCAATTTCCCCCCAATTATTTTTTTAATATTATAATAGTTTTACTATCACATTTTACAATGGTTTTCATTCTGAGATCTCTTGAAAAGTAGTAAAATAATTGGATTGTTCGAGACCACATTTTGTATTGCACTCGTAGGTCATCTGCAGCCAGACGATTATTCAATCCACCTCAGTAGAGTATGATTGAAGAGGAGCGCAATCAATGCCTAAGTTAGCGTAACCCATACTTTTTTTTATCTTTCAACTGTTGTTATAACAAAAATTATAGATCTGCATACAGCCTGTTACAATTTGCCTACCCAGTGGTCAGAATACTTCTAACATTGATTTCAATTCCAGGTATTTCATTGATTTATAATAAAAGTCAAATATTTTATTTATGTAGTTACAATAATTTATTCTTGATACACCATTTTTTCAAGCAAGTTACATTTTTCAAAGCACACATAGTTGGATGATAAATACATTTATAAATATCACTAGCTGAACGATACTCTTCATATAAACTTAACAAAGTAGGACAGTTCTTATCTTCTAGGTTAATAACATTATCCGTTAAAAAAATATCTTTTATCCACTTCAGTTTTTCCAGACCCTTACAATAAATAGTTTTGTCAATCAAAAATTCATCAACATACATGGACAACTTGTCGTACGGTATGAAACCATCGTTCCAATACATTTTTCTATTCCTCTGAATCCAGTTTACTTGTTTTCTCTCAGAGATTGAAAGATTATAAAATGGACAAGGAGGTTGAAGCAACAGAACTTGCAGTTGATCATTGCATAAAATTGCAATTTCTTTGAGTATAAACTTATTATCATCGGTTTTAAACCCTTGTACATCCACAATGGCTATATCAGATTTCATGATAGTTTTCGTACTAAATTACTTAGAGGTTTGTATTCAATCAAACGATCGTTTATAATTAAGCAATAAGCACTGGTATTATCAGGGATGTCCTTCAAACTTTCTATTTCCAAGCGAACATCAACAGGTCCAGTTTTCAAATTCTCGTTTTGTCTTGAACAATCTATTACAAACAAAGGCGCCTTTTCTTTGAACTTCTGAAGATCAAGCAGCGGATCGGTAGGAAGGTTGTAGAACGACTGACGGAATTTAGCATACATATCGTATAATATACCGTATTTGTTTTCGTTAAACTTTATGTTAAGAGAATCGTATGGGTAGTAGAATGAATTTAAATATAATGTGACATTTGTTATATTACAATGATCGAATGCTGAAGGATCTTCTTTATTTTTATTTTTTTTGTTCGTTTGTAATCCAAAAATAACATATCTTGGTTTCTCTAATTGCGATGTAGTTTTTACAGACCACGAATGGTTCGTAGTTTTAGGTAACAGTGGATATTCATAGAGATCCCAGTTTCGAAAAGCAATTTGAATAGGTTTATCTTTTTCCAAGTGTTTTATTAAGACAAGTTTTTGTGCATCTGATACTTTAACATGTGGCATGCGCCATTGAACCTTATCAATATGCAATTGTACAAAATCTTCTTCGTCAGTTATAATACTGTTTAAATTTGTATTACTCCTGTTAAGTATAAGTTCATGTTTGCAGTTTATTATTATTTTTCGATAATCTTCTGCAAAACCTAATAATTTGTTTAGTGGTAACAAAACGCTAAATCCACCCTGTTGCTTTTTAAACCCATCTATCTTCCAACCCCACATTTCTGCAGCTTTGCTTTCTCCAGTGTTCATAGAAACTAAAGCTTTCATCGTTGTGGTGATTCCTGCATTTCTGATGCGATCTATTTCAATACCATTCATTTCATATCTGATATCTTGGAAAAGAAATGCAAAGGCATTGTTTATAAAATCACATTCTTTTTTCTTTCTTGCGCCTGTAACGCTATCTTTCACAGTAATATTAAAGTTTCCTTCGATATATACTGAACTAGCGGAAGGCAACACATAAATGTCTTGTTGATGAATAGGTATTCGTATCTCATCATTTTCATTATAACTAGTATTGTAGGGGTTATATGTATGGACTTCATAACTTTCGATAGAATTATCAAATTGTGGATGATCGGATATTTGAAGAATGCTCATATTTTGAATCCTAGAGCTTTAAGAAACTCTCTATTACTTTTGGAAATTTTAACAGATTTTTCACGTCTTTGCCTCGGAACGTCACGTTTAATAATGGTTCTCTGACGAGTTTGACTTTGTATTTTATCACTAACACCATTATGATTAAACACTAGCATTTTATTTTGCGTAAATGAAGGCACAGTTGGATGTTTTCGTTCTCAAAATTAATAAAATTTCCTTTCAAATCCAATATTTTTACTGTAACTGATGATATTAGTTTCTTTTTCAATGGAAAGTAGATGATATTTTTTGGCACTTCTACAATTTGATGTCCAGGTGGAGTATTAAGCACAAACTCATGTATCACATGCGTAGGTGAACCGTTTGTGAAAGAACCTTGTACTAAGTCACAATCTATCTGTATGACGGACACTGGAATAATGCTGACAGGCAAGTCAGATTCATGCCATTTATTTGATTCCAACATCGATTTTGAAAATCCTAGTAAGGGACCCAAACTATTATTCACACCAAAATTGATTGGTTCGGTACAAAACAAAGCACATTTCATAGTATTTACGTTGGGTTTAATTTTAATTTCACACTCTTTTAATTCTTTTTTTAGATATTCAAATATGTCTAATAAATCATATGTACCACAAGGAATCTTTATTTCTGTTTGTTTTTTCCCATAAACAAAAACATTATTACTCTTATTTATATTTGGTATTGAATTAAATGTAGAAAAATATAATAAGCCACACTCATAGGTATTATCTAATATTAAATGGGGATTGAAGTTGCAATCGAGAACAGATTTGTTACCTGTGATGGTTAGTGTAATAGACATTGTAACAAACTGATATATTTTCTATCGGAAAGCTTTATTTATTCTGATTCCAAAATGATTTTAAAAAATGTATACACAAGTGACCACATATATATGGATGACTGTTTTGTTCGTTATTGTAGTTATACAAAACATTAAATCCCACGTATCGAAGAAATTCTTCAGGCGGTTTCAAATTACCATAACTATCAAAATATTCTACATAGTTATTTGACTTAGCATAGGCTACCCAATGCGTACCAGGATTTTCAGAACTATCAAGATTAATGATGCCACATTCTTTTTTAAAAGGATGTTCTGGAAGCGTGTCTCTCATGAATACTCCTCTAAAGTATGGTATGTTCTTGCAGTACTTTAGTATGTCAATATTAGTAAGCGCTCGTTTGGGTAGCCTGCGAATTAGTTTTTTTTATTTTTTGTATAGATTCCTAAACCTTTCCCATGTTCTTTGAGATATAATCCATTTCCAATACAAAACTCCTCCATTTTTTTATTGTGTCTTTTAAGTTCCTGTAAGCGCTGTTTTGCAGATTTGATTGCATTTACTGCTCTAGCTATTCCAGCTGCTCCTCCTGCAATACCTCCCGCAGCAGATAAACCAGCAAATATTGGTATCAAGGGCAAAAGCCCACCGACTTTGGGAACAGGTATTACGCGAGGTAAATCTACAGATTTTTCAGAATCAGAGGATATTTCTTTAGCAACAGCAATAGCTAAATCGATGGCTGCCTGTTTGCATTTCGGTTTAAATTTTTTCAAGTGGTTCTTTGTAATAGAGACAATATTTTTAAATGTTTTCTTTATGCCTTTCCCAGTCTTGACTTTTCCTTCTTTTATTTTATTTTTATGCTTTTGAGTGAAGTTCTTTTTAACGTCTCTTTTCATTTTTATTTACTTTATTTATTTTTAAAACACGTTGTCTTTCAGTGGACAAACAAACTGACAATGAAAACAAACATGGATATTCATTACTTATAAAACATTCGAATTGTCGATCCATGAGTTTTCTTTGGAAGGTAAACCTAACCATTTCACAAACAATTTATTTCCTTTTCTTTTTATTACTTTTTCCACAAGGTAAATATTTGGGTGCTTAGTTTTTTGTAACTCTTCTGAGTAAAATGAACCCAGTATAGGACGATGATGCGCATCTTTTATAAGATATGTTAT
The DNA here is from genome assembly GCA_951230895.1 of Carpatolechia fugitivella. Taxonomy (NCBI): domain Eukaryota; kingdom Metazoa; phylum Arthropoda; class Insecta; order Lepidoptera; family Gelechiidae; genus Carpatolechia; species Carpatolechia fugitivella. The sequence continues at coordinate 10,203,354 of OX579659.1, read as the reverse complement.
AGGGTTTGTGTTTTGTACTCTTGCAATTGAAAAAATTTCGGTAGACCAATTTGGAGTATATCCTTTTTCGAAAATGCCTTTAAACTTACTAATACGAACAAAGTCTCCAATTTTTAATTTAGACTGTTTACAATTTTTCACCGGTTCTGACCACATTTTTTTATAATTATTTAAAATTAGCGTTTTATTTTTATTATTGATCTGATTAGGTTTTAATCCAATAGTTCTATGTTTAGTGTTGTTATATGTTTTCGTTAATGTTGAAAGTACGTTGTCTTTCCATTTGTAGTTTCCTCTCAAACTAAAATGTCTATATAATTTACTTTTTAAGGTTCTAATAAACCTTTCTATTATAGATGCTTTTTTTGTCGAATATGTGGAATAATGGTTAATTTTATTCCGCTCTAACAATGATTTCATCTGTTTGTTATAGAATTCTGTTCCTAAATCAGTTTGCAAATTCTTTGGTATACGCCCTTTATGAAATAAATCTTGAAAAGCATTACATATACATTCCTGAGTTTTTCGTTTTAACGGATATGTCCAAGCGTATTTTGAAAACGTATCAATGACTGTTAGTATATAATTATAATTAGAATTTTCTTTGGAAACTGATTGCATGTCAATAAGATCGGCTTGCCATAAATCATCTATATCTTTCATTATAACATATCTTCGAGGATAATTTCTTCTTGCTTGTTTATGTATTTCATTTACAACGGTGTCTTTACTCATTTTTTCTTAATTTTTTGCGTTATTAAATCAATATTTTTTTCAAAACCATTTATATCTGTACCGAACTGAGTTAAAGTTTGTTGAATTGATTTTAGCTTCTGAAATATATTTTCAATAGCTTTGTCAACATATTGCTTAGAAACACAATCGTCAGCATCAACAGGCTTTCCTATATTTTTTAAAATTTTCCGTCTTGCACTTAAATTTCCATCATCTAACACGACAATAGCTGTTGGAACTGGTGTCAAAGAAAGATGTTTTTGTTTTTTATACGGATGAACACCAAACTTATCGACATTCATGGTTAAAAAACAACGAAAGACTGAATTCAGAAATCACTCGTCATTCTATTTATTCTTTGATAATTCCAGCTTCCTTCAATTCTTCAATGATAGAAATAATTTCATTATCATGACTAGTGTTGCCTGCACTCTTTGATGCAATCAAAACTTTAAGTCTTTCAATTAACTCATTTGGATCATCCCAATATACTAAATCAATATTTGATTTATATTGTTTCAAAGTCGGCAATTCACCACCTTTTTTAATATTTACTGGGTCAGATCCAAAGAAAAGAGGCTTTACGATTTTCATGTATTTCATACCAGAGTTTCCTTGAATTTGACCTGTTGGATGGAATCCTCTTTTATGCGCGTTTGTATTCACAAGAATATCTTTGTAAACTAGTTTATCTTTCTCGTCTATCATTTCTACATTCGGTTTGCTTTGAAATAATAATTCTTTTAGTCCAGGCGTCAGTTCATAAGAATTATTACCAATAGTAATCATAGAAAGATTAGAAGAGTTATCTTCAGTTTTTAAAGATATCGGTTGGTCACCAATCATTAATTTACTACAATCATTTCGCACACCGAATGCTATATTTATTGTTTCGAAATCAAGATGTTCACCATCATTAACAGGAGTTTTCACATTTTCGTTATATCTAATTGGTTCAGGAGTTCTGAGTATATTTTTGTCATTATTGTTCAGCATCTCATCCTTGTTGGAAGATTTTTCGCTTTCACAGGAAAAAAAATTATCAAAACTTGTATTCAATGTTTCTTGTACGTTTTTATTATCATCGTGTATATTTTTTCGCGAAGCTATAGCTTCTAATGGATCAGTTATTGGTTTAAATATTTTTCGACGTTTGGTATCTAATTCATGCTCCTCCTCTTGCATTTCTCTTATTTTCTTTTTTATGCTTTTCACCGATTTTACTAATTGCTCTTTTATTTCTGACTCCATAATTAAGATACACTAGTTTATAGTTATAAAGTTAGAGTGAAAATGAAAAACACAATTGCAGTAGTCGGTATAAATATGTATAATATTTATAAAAATAATTAAAAAAAAATAAACTCGTCAAATAACTTTCTATATCTTCCATTATTTAAATCACAATCTTTATTAATAATCAAGCATGCGTGAATATCTTTCAGTACTTCACAACACAGTTTTTTAAAATCTGACCAACTCATATCAGAATTAACATGTTCAACATAGATGTGCTTTAAATTGACATCATCTTGTTTAAATATTATCAAAAAATTAACATTATCTCGTATCAATTGCTTTGGTATTTTAGAATACGTTTGAGACAAATAAAAGCAATCAATTTGTTTATGTCGTCCCATTGAAAAATAGTTTCTTATGTTTACTTGATTTTCACATATAACATCATCAAAAATAAATACAGAATTACACATAGCTTTGCTAGGACTAATGACATCCTTTTCATCTTGAAACGTGTACAGATTTACGCTGGGAACTCTTTTAAGCACTTCTTTTAAGAATCGATATTTTGGTTGAAATGCAGTCTTTGAATAAAGATAAACGTTTTTGAATTTCAATCCATTTTCGTGTAGTAACATGCTTAACATAATATTAGTTTTTCCACAGTTAGATGGTCCACATATTATACATCGGATAGAGTTAGGTAGCAAAACACTATGTCGACTGACTTGTGAACGTGTTTCGCAGTTTATATTATTAATATTTAAAGACACAGGTTGTTTTATCAACTTCATCATGTTAACTGATAATTAATTAAATATGGGTACTATTTATAAGTATATTCATGCTAGATCAGTTTCTTATTAACTTTAAATATTTTTTCATGAATAATGAGAGAAATAAGTAAATAAGTAAACAAGTGCATTTTATATATATTTTATTAAACCCAAGTAATATGAATGTAATTATTTATTTTAGGAAATAAACACCTTATGAAATAAATAACAAACACAATTAATTATGTTTAGAATGTACAATGTTTAAAATTAATTGGTATATAATGACTTATGACATCCATACAAATCATTTCATCGCTTTTCGTTTTATTTCATTTTATTACATTTTATTTTATTTCAGTTCGCTTCATTTTATTTTTTATTTCCTTTTTGCTACTAAAATATACCATCACAATGACCCCAGGGGATAGTATGAATCTGATCTGGAAGTATTTGTACTTTATCATCACATCTATTCAAAACCTGTTTATTTACTTGTTGAGAATACAACACATGTTTGATAGATTTTATCATATTCATTTTACATTTTAGAGTTCTATCATTAATCAATGTTTCATAATAATCGCTAAGTTTAAGACGTTTAGTTACACACTTTGATATACCTTTAGCTTTTTTAATTTCTTCGTTCACGCTTTTTATACAGTATAACTTAGCCCGTAAGCCAGTGAACTCTGTTATTACATCACCTCCCATTTCATCTTTGAATAGTCCAGGAATCTTAGCATTTAATTTAGGCATACAATAAGGGTTATTTGTTGCGAAATTACTTGTATCAAAATTGTCAATTTCATAGAACATGTCACTGTAAAAATCTGCAGTATTGATTAAATAAAGTAAACTATCAGTATCTGTATAGCATAACTGAACATTGTTTTTATATTTCCTTTTGACGAAATTATAATGAAACTGATATAAATGTTGTTTAGCCAGTTCTAAAACCGTGAAACCAATGTATATTGGTCGGTCCAAAATTATTTTTTCATGATTTAACTGTATAGCAACTAAATTCTCAGAAAATATTGTAACATTTTTTAAATTTGGCTTAGCAATAAGTTTTTCAGCCTCGAGAAATTTGTTTGTAACATTATGATCATCCTTCCAACATGTGACTAATTTAACATCAACTTGCTTACGTCTATTTTCGATTGTTTTACCGAATATAGAATTATTCAAAAGCTTGAAAAAGTCTTTTTCAAAAGCTGTTTTTGCTGTCTGGCGGAGTTGCGTATTTAGATTAATATATTTTTTCAGATAATCTTCTTGTTTGAAGCTAAGTATACGATGTATTTTTTTTAAAATAAGACCATTTCTCAAGCATTCTTTTAAGTGAACATAGTGTATTACGTAGTTATATTTATCATAAAGATTTGCTATTAACTTATAAGTTTTTCCTCCTGGTGGCACAAACTTTTCAGCAGCAAACGGTAAATCTCTATGATTATTATGTAAGTGATCTGGATATTGTAAGTCTACTTCTAAAATATATCCATAATCATGATCGTCTGGAATATTCATCACATCGAAATCATTTATATTGTTGCAATGTGATATCAATTTGAAATCAGAAATAGGCAACATTTTTGTCATAGCATAACCATACAAGTTGTTGCAGTCGAGATATACTAAATAACTAGATGGTTGATTAATATCAAAACTTGGTAAATATTTGTTATTCGCCTTTGCATGACGTAATGTACACTGAGCCAATCCTCCACGAATCCCTTTTTCAAGTAATTCATATATTTCCAAATTATTTATCAACTCTAATTCAACTCCTGTATAAAGAAGCATTGCATCCCAACTTAAACTGGGAGAAGTAACATAATAAGCAGGATCAAGTTTATAGTAATATAAACATGTATTTCTAAAGTTTTCAAATACATCACACAATAATAATACATCACATTTTAAATATAAGTCTGTATATTCACCGAGTGTTTTAATATTGAAAGCTTTCCATACAGTTTGAGCATGTTTATATTCATCACAATTTATATGTTCCATGCTTAACGTATTGTAAAAATAAGATTGTGGTGGTAATTTTGTTTCATAATATTTTGACCATGAATCCATATAATCGTATGGATAAATGCCTTTCTTTTGTAATAGTTTTATTTTCTCGTTTTCTCTAAACTCACGTGACATATTTACAAAATCCGATTCTGATAAACTTTTGCTTAATTTGTCCAGACTTGAACCCAAAAATTGATAAGAATCTATAAATTTAATCTGTATGGGACGAGAACCTATTTTTGTTTTAATTTCTTTAGTTATTGTGAGGTATTTTTCTTTGGTTTTTGGTATTATTTTTATCGCGCCTTCACATTTTGATAATTGATTAATAAAAATATGTGAGTCATAACCAGATAAATTATGAAAAACAACAGGTATGAATGGACACACTTTGTAAATCAAATTACAATGAGAGTGCGCAGCTCCTCTGTATTCACCTGTAATATGATCATGATCTCGGACTTTGTCATCGAATAATAAATGGTTACATATATGGCAACTCGTGGCGCTTTGATATTGTTTATTTTGTTCAGCTGATAAAGGGTTCATTGGTCTTTTATTTGATAACACATTATGAATGAGTTTAATATCTTCTATCAAAGAATCAATAAAAGTTTCAACACAATCTGAACCTCTATATGTGACATACTTGTTTAAACGAGGATTGTAGGAGCAACATATATAATACCCAAAACATGAAGGTTCATGGAGTTTTACTTTCTCTGTATTTTTAGGATTACAGTCTGTATAATTTGTCAAAAGACTTTCAAAGTCAGCATATATAATAAAATTGATTTTCTGTTTTCTTTCATAATTTTTAAACTTCAGCATAGTGTTTTTTTCAGGTAATATGCTTAGTACATTAGAGCATTTATGGGATATGTATTTCTTTTTAGCGCTAAAAAATTGCAAGCATGCATCACAAAAATAAACTTTACCCTTATGACCAGTAAATTGACGTCGCACTAGGCACACGAGATCTTTGATTAAACAGTAATGACCTTTATTATTTTTCTCGATGTATAATAAATTAACATGATGAGCTTTTTTCATATCGGTCTTATATAGAGGTCCAGTCACAATGCATTTTTTATTTAAACCATAAATATTAATGCTTATATTTGGATTATTTCTTTCAAAATGTTTAATATCATTCTGAGATGGTGGAAATGTCATACCATCTACGTTGAAAACAGATGAATAATGTGGATAAGAATTCGTTCGGCATACATTCTGCTTAGCAGGATGCAAAGCAGCCACGATACTCCATAAGAAACAATGATTATCTCTATTTTTTATGTTTAAGCAACTTTTTAATTTCTTCATAGGTACTGGCAAATCGATGTAACTTCCACCTCTCATAGGAGTATATTTATTTATATTGATTTCGAGATGACTTACAGATATAAAAGTCCAACCAGACTCGCAATGCTTGAATTCTGTTAATTTTTCTATAAAATTATTACTCACGTTTGTCAATAATTCATTCAAATCGGAGTTTTTGTAAACAGTTGTATATTTCGTGTTAAACGATTTTAATTGTTGATCTTCTGATTTCGGTAATAAAAAGTAAGCAAATAATTCAAAGTTTATCTTTATACAATCATATTTTTTCAGTGATAAATTAATAATATTTTTCAAATCATTCTGGTTGTCACTCAGGAATTTCTCAGATAAGAGATATTCTTTTTCCTGTTCGACATTAAGACGATATGTTACTATTCTATTTCGGAATGCAGTAGCAATTATATCAATATTCTTAAATTCTGTTTTCAATATACAGTTCGATTTATGCAAATTGGTTCTTTTATGATATCTGTATTCATTTCGAGACATTTTCATTTTACATTTTTCACATTCCATTATTTCATTTTTTGATCTCGAAGAAATAGGTGGTGAAACTGAAATAAAAAAAGACAATAATAAAATATGTTTTCATATAATATCAAGAAGTTACAATAAATCTTTATTATGGTTTTATAAATCGATATATTTTTATTTACGTATGTATTTTTATATTATAATCATTTAAGTATTATTATTATTAGATTATAGGTGTGTTATAATAGCACATTAATTTAACAACCAAGAAAAGTTGGAGGACAGTTCTTAAATTCTTTACGGGTAGCCGAAATAAAATGAGTCAATGATTGCCAGGCCTCTGTATCGTCATTAGTTCTGTTTTTAATAGAAATAATTGCATGCCGCCATCTATTCATAGGCTGAATTTTTTCAATCTCATCACATTTGTAGACTTTTAATTCTATATAGTGTGATCCCGGCTTGCAGTCAAACGTTTGTCTTGCGACACCGTTTGCTACTCTTCTTGTTAGAAAAGAATTAAGCATTACGGGTTTTTTAGGCAAATTCGTTATGTCAATTTCGTCTTCGCTGTCAGTACCGAAAACATCACGAGCGGTGAGCTTCTTGGCAGCAGAAGTTGATGGTGGGGCCGCTCTCTCGGTGGTGTAAGCTGTATGTCTGGAACGTTTTTTCGCTGGCTCTTCTGGTGTACTGTTGTCCATCTCTTCCTGTGGCGCACCTTTAGACAATATGTTTTTAGGTTATCAAACAAACATTTAAACCTTTTTCAAAGTCTTTTCTTGTAGACTCAATATATTGAGTTAAATAGCCCTAAATGTCCGATTCATTGCTAGTTTTAATTTTAATTGTATAATCAGAGTGATTCCGCTTAAAAGGTTGATCGTCCCAGTTGTACACTTTTAATGTAATATAAAACGAACCAGACGGCTTATTCAAAATCTGGCGGGAATAACCTTTCGGTATTTTTTTCGTAAAGTAACAAGGGAGTAGTGTTGATAACGCACCAGTTTTGCAAGAGTGCCTCTTGTTAACTTGCTCTTCCTCATCCTCGCTGTCGGTTCCAAATAACTCGTAAGCAGTTGGCTTAGAAGGAGCAGCAGGACGAATTTTTTGTTTCCGCTTGATGCCGCTCGTACTAGGCTGCGGAGCAAAACTGGTGCTGGGACGTGAAGCAGTGGTAGGTGCCCTCTTGTTAGAAGTGCTAGCTGTATGTCTAGGACGTTTTTTTGGTGTTTCTGGCGTCGTTACTTCCATCTCTTCACGTGACATACCTTTAAACAAATTATTTGGTTAGTTAAAGATAATTTACTCTAAATATATATTTTAATCTAAATAACATAAGTTTTAATTGTAATTATTAAAAACAGGGCACTCTAATTTAAAAGACAGATTATAAACTGTTATCTTATTACCTACATTCTATGTAATTAAAACGAATCAGCCTGGAATTACAAAATCTGACGAGTTGACTTTTTTCGTACAGTACTTATACTTACAGAAAAAACGAATGTAACTTACCAGATTTACGAGGGTGCATTTCGACAACTTGGTCCTCATCGTCCTCGCTTTCGGTCCCGAATAACTCGTACGCAGTTGAGGGTTTAGAAGCAGCAGGATGGATTTTGTTTTTGCGCTTGGTTCCGCCCGTCCCGCTCGTCCCGGGCTGCGCAGCAGAGCTCGTACTGGCTCGTGGAGCAGTGGCTGTACTCGGGTGAGGGGCATCGTACGTGCAAGGCCTCCTCTTGTTATGACGTTGGTCCTCAATTTCAGTTTCTGAAGTATATTGGTTCGACCTAAAAAGTACACAAACATTAATATTACACTACAAAAAATACTATCATAATTTGAAAACAGATATTATTCATTGTTCAAATTTTTTTATCTAATTTTTATCTAACCAGGGAACAACTAAACAAATCAGTGGGCTGAAAAACTTAAACATTTTGTCAAAACTGGTTTAAGTATATAAAAAAAAAAAATTAAACAATAAAAATACTTACATGATTGAATGATGAAAATTGTCTCTCTCACAAACAAACACTGATTTTTTTATTTTTTTTTTACTAAGAAATATTTTTGTTGAGTTTCTAAGGAAGATCCGTTACCTCAGGATTTGATCTGTGCCTCTATCGGCTACAACACCGCTTAAATAGTGTTAAAAATGCAGAGTAAGAGAAAATCCGTATATGTTCCCAGAGAGGTTTCTGCATGCAGAGAGCTTTGTAATATGCATTACATTGCCGTTCCTTAAAAAGTCTTGTGTTAAACTAAATAGTTTCGCTTCAATGTATTTCGATTTCTTCCGTTTTATCATTAATAAGATAGTGACCGTCAAAAATTTAGAGTAAGGGAAAACCATATATGTTCCCTGAGAGGTTTCTGCATGCAGAACGCTTTGTAATAATATTCGCTACATTGCTGTTCCCTAAAAAATATTATGTTCAAGTGTAAAGTTTCCCCTCAATGTATACCGTTTTGTTCTGTTTGGTATAGTAAGATAGTAGTACTAAGTGAACTGTTTCGGAGACTTACCATTGCACCTGGATTTGTTTATTTTTTTTTGCACGGTTTATCATTGCTTTAATCTGAATACGTAACAATAACAACATTAATATACGAACAGACATGAATAAATTTATTTATTTTGTATTAATGGAAAGCACTACACTCTCGCATTTAAGCTTGAAGTAAATAGTAGGTTCGCTTTAACCAAAAATTATTCTCATCTTCATACCAAGGTGCGCAAGTTTAAGGTGAACTTAGGACCTACCCAAGCGCGTGATAATCTGGTTAAAAAACATCTGTATATTAATTCAGTGGAACGGGTTAGGATACGAACCCAGGATGTTTGGAATGAAAGACAAACCTTCTACCAACTAGGCCATTACTGCTCTTTGCTTAGCGTAAGTGTAAAGCCGTACTAGTTATTCGCCGACAATAGCACTTTATCCTTTTACGTACCATGCCATGCGTTTAAAGGTTCGACCGACACTCATCTTACTTACCATTTAGATCGTAAGTTAGGGAACCGCTATTCTCGACTCTAATAACGTCATTAAAATGTGTATAAATAAGCGGAGGCAAGAAATAAAAATTATATTTCAAATAAATATTTTGTGATTGGACACGTCTACAATGAGCGTAAGAGAAATTTTAATATTTTTAATTGTATTTTGTTTATCTATAATTTAAATTTTATTTAAGCTGAGTATGCTTGTTTTCTGAAAACTAATAGTTCTCTGAGAACTCTTGGTCCAGTTTATTATTTTATTAAATAATTAATTATATTATGTATTATTCTTCTAGTATTCCGGCCTACCATCGCCTAGTTATTCACCGATGATTGATCCTGCGACAATTCATGGCATTACTAATTATTTGGACAACATAGATGGTCCTCACAACAAAAAGAAAGCTGTATCGTCTTTTTTAAGACTGTTTCACACGGAGCAAAAGTAATACGTATTGAAATATATGATGCAGAGCAGTTTGAAAATGTTGAGAAATCTATTTGTCAATGCAATGCCAAACTATGCGCACAACATGTTGTTGAAAACGTTTTCAATGATAATATTTACATACGTATAAGGGATATACTAAAATGTATGGATAATTCTTTATTCACGTCCTTCTTATAGTTCCTAACTTACTGTTTCTATTTAATTGTGAGCTGTATTTTTTATATTGTCTTTATTCAGGGTAGGCTCGAGCCACTTTTTTATTATAAGTTACAAAACCAATGTAAAATAAGTAAACCTAATAAAACTATTATAATATTAAAAAATAATTGGGGGAAATTGGGGGTTCTGGAGCGAGAGCTTTCTCAGAGAACTCGTGTTTTTCTGAAAACTTTTGTTCTCTGAGAATTCATGTTCTCTGAGAACTTCAGTTCTCAGAGAACTGTTATTCTCTGAGAACTCTTGTTTTCTGAAAACTAATAGTTCTCAGAGAACTCTTGATCCAGAAACCCCAATTTCCCCCTACTAGAATACATTAACATTTTGCAAGGACGAGTTATTGGAAGGAACAATTTTTTCCATATTGTAGAATGTATAGTAACAGAAGATCCAGAATATATTCAGGAGAAAATTTCTTAAAAGCAAATAAGTCCCTATTCTCCTATCCTACTGGCTGGCTGCATTTACATATACATTATATTTATTACAGTATGAGAATACTGATATATTTTGTAATAAATATAATGTATTATGTAAATGCAATCAAAAATAAATTGGTACTGTTTTTGTTGTTAATTCTCTTTTTCTTTATTTTATGTAGACTTGCTATTTACTTTTATTTCTGAGTGGTTTTCAGTGTGTTGTCGCAATAGACTAATTTTGTAATTTTTTAGTGGAACTTTATTGGCTTATATATTTATTATTTAGTTTTAATTTTTGTGTTGTTGGTGCTGTCTGTTTCCCATTGTAATAAAATAAATAAAAATAAATACTTAAAGTATTTGCATCGTCGTATGGTTTTGTTATAGCTTCGTTTCTGGAGTATCATATATTCTGTGGTTTCGGTTCAAAGCATATCCAGTACAGGTTAAGTTAAGAATTTTGGTATTTTATTCAACTGTTTTTTTTTCTATTTACATTACTAGATACTGTTTGTCTAGTTTCGTCAATAAATGTTATTATACAGATCGATAAGTTATTTTAATACATCCACACCAAACCAAAACTTTTGTTATAGTTACTCAGATTAGCTCAAAAATGATATTAAGACCTTCAAGACTGCATAAGAACACCTTTTTTGTATAATTCCAGTATTTTTAAAATGTACCCGAAAGAGAGAACAGTCTCTCACATCTAATTATGCAAAATAGTTGCAAGAAATAAAATGCCTTCTATTCTAATGCTTTTTGCCTGAAAGCTGCATTGCAGATATAATTACTTTATTCAATCATTTTAACTTTTGTTCTCTAGGGAAAATTGTACTTGTTGCTAAAATGCGACTCATATCTATTTGTAGGCTTGTGAGAGAAATAAGAAGGTCAAATAAAACTGTTTCATTTGGCACATTTTGTTCTAACTGAAATTATTAGTTCAATTACCATCATCATCATCATCATCTCAGCCGAAAGACGTCCACTGCTGAACTTAGGCCTCCCCCATAGATTTTCACCAAGTCATCTGTCCACCTTGTTGGTCGCCATTCGAGAAACTTTCTTCCCCATCGGTTATGGGTTCGTCGAGCTATATCATATTTAGGTCGTGATTATTTCTTGTTTCAGGGTCGGCCACTCTTCGGTAAATGTCGGTGACTGGAACATTATCAAATAATGAATAAGTACAGTAATCTTTTAGAGCACAATGATACGATGGGGATTGTTATTATGACTTTTTATGATATTAAAAATGATAGGATTGTTATACCAGTACTATTATTGACCGAGCGAGCGAAGCGTCTCTGTTTCAGATTGGCCAAATTTGCTTTTGTATGTCCATCTGTTTGTTTGTTTGTGGTTTGTTTGTATGTTTCACTCTACAGGTCGCGTTTCTCAACCGATTCTCGTGAAATTTTGTGACCAGGTTTGATAAATTAATCGTTTTTTTTGTCGAGTTAGTTTTTAGATATTTTAAAAAATGACGGTGTTATGGGGGTTGCCAGCTTACAAGGTCTACCGCCGAGGCTGTTTTCCTCTATAAGATAAGACAAAATAAAATAATATTAAGTTTAAAGGTAAATAAAAATAAAATAAAATCAAATTAAGACTAAAAATAAAAAAAATCAAGGGGTTGAGGATGTTTGTCGAGAAAAAAAAAAATTTGAAAAGATATATATAGACTCGCGAGGTCTACAGCTCACAGAGCCCTAGTTACTAGATTACGCACCAATGTTATGCCGTAATATCTCTCCAGGTGAGGCGAGGCGAGGCACGTCCGGGAGATTAGCGCGGAATTCCCTAATTACTTACCCCTGACATGAATATTGTATGATGGTTTTCCTACTGCGATACTGTTTATTTACCCAGTTAGCGTTCAAGCTCGTTCAGGGTATGCTACTAAGAAACTAAAGTCTATCTATAAATGTAATAATCGCAATTTAAGATGATCTCACATGTCACATTCTTCTCCATCATCGTGTGGATTGTAATATGAGGTCGACAACCGACCTCGCAAACCCTGGTGTCAAGAGCCGTGAAAAGACACTGACATCGCTTGTGTAACGACTTGATGGTACTAACAGCTCAGCATGCCTTCCGAAGAATCATCTTTCTTTCCAGACAAACAGGTAATTCAGCCTGTCTGCATCCTAACCAAACTGGGAAAATCTCACAAAGTGATTTTTATTTGACAGTGTCCCCACCGGGGTACGAATAGAGATGGGCGGTGGGTTAAAACCCAAACCACCTGACCAGGTAAAAACCCGGTGATTTGGGTTTTAACCAGGTTTTTACCCATAACAACACATTTTTGTGGGTGTTTATTATAATAATTGATAATAAAATAAAAATAAAAACTTTATTGTATATCTTGATGAAAATACCCTGTTTATATGCAATATGCGCTACTTCAATAATGTGGAAAGCCCAAGGTAGCAGCCAATTGTTTTGTTTATGAGACAATTTCTATGAAACTTTGTTTAGATTTTTTTGTATTTGTATATTATAGCGTAAAGCATTTTACTAAGTTTAAGAAAACTTACATGCGTAAAAGATATTGATGTATATCAGCGCTCCAGCCGCTTGACTCACATCGACTCAAATAAGTTCAACCGAATAAACATTTTTAAAATAAAACAGTAGAAATCTGTAAAATGTCGCCATCTTTTAATGCTCAAGGTGCATGAAAGGAGCCTCCCCGAGCGACGTACCGCTACCGGTACTCGGTAGTACGTCTGGCGCACCCTGGGCAACAGTCTGGGTAGCGAATTCTATTTCTAGCTGACTGGCGAATCCTTTCCCCACGATGGCAAATCAAAATCAACCATACAGTCCAGTGTTAAAGCCGGCACTGTGTGTAGTCTCGATTAACATCGAGGGTTTCTCGAAAGACAAATCAGAACTCTTATCTGAACTCTGTCGCAAGACACACTGCGATGTACTGTGTGTACAAGAAACCCATCGAGATGAAACACAATGCCGACCACACGTAGCTGGACTCACTCTTATCTCTGCGACTTAACACCCGAAACACGGTAACGCAGTGTTTGTTACTCCCGGAGTAAGAGTAAAATCCTCTGAATGTTCGACCCAGAATGGCATCGAGGTGATTACCTTGGACCTCGACCACTGCTCTGTTACCTCTGTTTATAAGCCCCCCGGGACGCCTTTCCGGTTCTCCCCTCCCTCAAACTTTGACGATCAGCAACGGGTGAAAATTGTAATCGGTGATTTTAACAGTCATAATCCACTCTGGGGCTACAATGACCTTGACGACTGTGGTCAAGCGGTCGAGACATGGGCTGAATCTAACAATTTGACTCTTGTTCATGACCCAAAACAACCGGCTTCCTTTAATAGTGGCCGATGGAAGAGGAGATACAACCCAGATCTAATCTTCACCAGTTCAGACATAAGTTCTCAGTGCGTTAAGACCGTATGCCCACCTATTCCTCGCACTCAACATAGGCCCATTATGTGCGAGATTAGCCCAGTCGTCCGTCCTCTATAGGTCCCCCTTAAACGCCGATCATTACTCCAAGGCAAATTGGGAGCAGTACGCAAAGTCAGTCGACGACGCCTTCTTGAATGTACCACCATCCCCTCGAGAATATGATCGGTTTGCTGACATAGTCTCTGAGGTGTCTCGTCACTGTATCCCCAGAGGATACCGTACCTCCTACATCCCAGGATTATCGAAGGAGTCGGGGGAACTGTTGATGCAATACGAGACTTTGTACTGCGGTGATCCCTTTTCCGAGGAGACTACACGAGTCGGAGAAGAGTTACTGTCGCGGATTGATGAAAGTCGGCGGGACAGGTGGATTGATACTGTAACCAACATCAACATGACGCATAATAGTAAAAGGGCATGGAAAACAAGGACATGGTGACATCATCACCGCCATTAAATCCCTTAAGTGCGGGAAAGCCTCCGGAGCTGACAACATCTCTGTGGAGCAAATTAAACACCTTGGCCCCGTCGCAGTATCATGGCTGCTACAAATGTTCAACAAGTGTCTGGAATCTGCCCTAATACCAAGACTCTGGAGAAAATCGAAGGTCACAGCTATACCAAAGCCAGGAAAACCAGCAGATGACCCCAAAAATTTTCGGCCCATTTCACTCCTGTGCCATACTTATAAATTATTTGAGCGGTTGCTGATGGTACGCCTCACTAGCTTTGTTGACCCGAAATTGATATACCAACGACCAGCCGTCCAGTCCAAATACCTCCCGCTTTGTGTATGCTGATGATCTTGCTCTCACTTCTCAAGCGACCAGTTTCGAAGAGGTTGAGGCCAATCGACGGTAGCTCTCAAGAACCTGAGTTGCTACTACGCAGAGAATTCCCTTAAGCCCAATCCGTCTAAAACTGAGTCATGCGTATTTCACCTTCGCAATGCACAGGCGGGTCGAAAGCTCAAAATCACGTGGCGTGGGGTGCCTATTTCCCACAGTAACTCCCCCAAATACCTCGGCGTGCTGTTGGATAGGTCTCTTACCTTCCGAAAGAACTGTGAGAGTGTGAAAAGGAAGGTGCATGCTCGAAACAATCTAGTGCGGCGCCTTACCACCACTAAATGGGGAGCCACACCACAAGTTCTGCGGACTACTGGTTTGGCGCTTGCCTTTTCAGCTGGCGAATTTGCATGCCCAGTATGGGACCGCTCTGCTCATGCCAAGCTAGTGGACACAGCCTTAAACGAAACTTGCCGGATCATTACTGGTTGCCTGAAACCGACGCCGGTTAAGTTGCTGTTTCCATTAGCTGGCATAGCGCCTCCAGATGTCCGCAGAGCAGTTGCAAGCTCCCTTGATAGGCGTAAAATGGACGACGACACTCAGCACCCACTGAGTGGCTATAAACCAGTGCCACAACGGCTGAAAAGCCGAAAAAGTTTTATAAAGTGCGTCGAATCACTGACCAACGACCCGCCACAAGCAAAATGCAACCTCTGGCGCCGCGGAGTCTCCCTTCCTAGCCCCTTTGTCACGCCATCTGAGAATCTCCCACCCGGACATCAGTTGTCGTGGCCGATCTGGAAGTCTTTAAATAGACTTCGGACTCAGATCGGCCGGAGTAAAGATAACATGTCTAGGTGGGGATTTTCCGATAATACTGACATAAACTGTGTGTGCGGAGAAGTACAGACGATGGCCCACCTGACATCATGTCCTGCGTGCCCTGCCACCTGCACGCAGCAAGATTTGATGGACGCCACACAATCCGCCGTCCAAGTGGCCACATTCTGGGCTACAACATTATAAAATTTGACTTGCCATCGACTCGCTAAGAAGAAGAATGCTCAAGTTCTAACGGGATGATCAAAAGAAGTTGTAATTACAGTTAGCTAGCACTACACTCACTCATACCTACACTGCATGCGAACGTGGCAAGTACAAAGGTAGGAGCTAGCGAGCACGGAAGACAAAAGTCACGGTGACAGTATACTAAATGATGGAAGCTGCCTGATATTACGATTGGCCTAGGACATGTTATAACACTGTGTTGAGTTTAATCGAAGTTGACCCAATAAACGAAAAAGTTTGCTGCCATCTCGGATATTGATATTTTAAACATAATTATTGGTACTGTTGTTTCTCTCGTTTCTAAACATAGTACCCTAAACCATGGTTCATGACTTACGAACAATAATTTTATCGCCATCTTGTTTTTTATGTTTCTTGTTCAAATACCGAGATTTGCCCTTAAAAACAATATTTTCTGCAGATTTTGTGCTTTACGCCGTTTTATCCATTGCTTTGTTGGTATCTTGCTAAAATAGATGTTCTAAGCCCCTGCATTTACTGGCAAATAAGTGAAAAAATGTCACATATAATGTGCATACGCAAAATCTAATGATATATTGATACCTATATAAATTTTGTTATAAAACTAATAAAAACCCGAATATTCACCCAGTGGGTGGGAATAAATGGGTGTTTATCGGGTAAAAACCCAGCGGTAGGTTTAAACCCGGTGGTTTGCCCATCTCTAGGTACGAACCCGGTCTCTCCGTATTGAGAGTTGAACGCCGTCCACTCGGTCACGGTTACCGGCACAAGTTAAAATTGCTTTGCAATTATGCATGCATATAGGAGCAGCAGAAGCTCGCCTCTGTTTAATAATTTTAGGTAAGTAGTTAGGAAAGTTATACGTAATTAAGTAGGTAGGCAGTGCATTATATTAATAAAAATAACTGGCCAAGCACGTGTTGGGCCACACAAAGTGTAGGGTTCCGTAGTTGTCCAATTTAGGTACCTGTTTAAGACAGATAACATTCATCATTAATTCTTGATGTATTGGTTGGAGAAAAACTCTTTTCGCAAATAATATGTCTGAACTTATAATAAAATCTCTTTGGCTATACCATTTGTATCTGTCTGGTTTTGGTATTATTAAAAAGTTTAAATTTAAAAAATATAATTCCAAATTAAAATTAGGAAAATGTGTGATTTTCATTTGTTTTTCTTACTGTAAAGATGAGTGAATCTAATGAAGAAATTCGATACATTTTAAAATTTTACTTCAAAAAAGGTAAAAATTTGGAAGCCGCGAAAAAAATTTGTGATGTTTATGGGCTTAGCACAAATTTGGCTTAAGCGTTTTCAATCCGGAAATTTTGATGTCAAAGATGCACCTCGCTCTGGGCGCCTTGTTACGGATAAAATGGATGCCATTTTTTAAAAAGTGGAATTGACCACTTGGAATTGACCACAAAACAGTTTTGGCGCATTTGAAAAAAGTGGGTACACAAAAAAGCTCGATATTTGGGTGCCTCACGAGCTCACTAATAACCTAATAACTGGTGATGAAAAGTGGATCACTTAAGATAAGAACATGCGAAAAAGGTCGTGGTCAAAGGCTGGTCAGGCTTCACAGACTCTGGCGAGACCCGGGTTATCTCGCAACAAGGTAATGGTGTGTGTATGGTGGGATTGGAAGGGCATTATTCATTATGAGCTGTTACCGCCAGGCAGGACCATCGATTCTGAACTTTACTGCGAACAACTGATAAGATTAAAGCAAGAAGTTGAGAGAAAGCGGCCGGAATTAATCAACGGAAGGGGTGTGGTTTTTCATCATGATAACACTAGACCTCACACATCTTTAGCCACTCAGCTAAAATTAAGAGAGTTTGGCTGGGAGGTGTTAATGCATCCGCCATATAGTCTTGACCTTGCACCTTCAGATTTCCACTTGTTTCGGTCTTTTCAGAATTCTTTAGGCAGCGTCAGGTTAACATCACGAGAGGACTGCCAAAACCACTTGTCGCGGTTTTTTGATCAGAAGCCCCAGAATTTCTATAGCAATGGGATCATGTCCCTACCTGCAAGATGGCAGAAAGTTATCGAACAAAATGGCACCTACATACTTTAGTTAAATAAAAATAAACTTTATTAAAAAATGTTTTGAATTTTCATACAAAATGCGAAGAAACTTTTTCCCCAACCTATATTTAGTACAGAAGAAAGTACACGCGGCTAGACATAGTAGCACCACTCTTATACTTTGAACGAGCAAGATAAGAATAATAAGGATCTCGGAAACGTACGGCTGCAACGATTTCGCAATTTAGTTTAGGGGGCAATAAATCGATCTAGCTTATAAAATAGATTTCCCCGTATTTTCAGGCTTAAAAGAATTGATACGCGATATCATTGAAATAGACAGGTAATTTTGGCTCAGTCGGGACACCGCGAGTTTGCAGCTTGAATCTCGACAAATATATATTTTTTATTTCTTTGTTCTTTTTTCGTTTGTTTCTTTTTTTATATTTTTTTATTCTTTCATTTAGTTATTTAAATACAAAAATGAAAGAAAATTTCTGATAAATTTTTTGGTGGTCTGAAAGTTTTCCATCAGATGGCCCGAGTAAAACGAGGAAAAGAATGTAATATTATGTATTATAAAATAATAGGATGGGACTTTTGATAGGATTCTGAAAGGATTATTATAGGAAAATAAATTATTCCCATACCAACTAACCTACCAACTTATTAGCAGTAGTTCCAATTTTGGCCACTTCACAGACAGATACAGTGGTAAAGGCGGCGCTAGTAGTAATATAAATTTGCATTTATTGAGGTTGCGTGGATAATTTCGATGAAATTTAGCATTATATGGGGTTTCGGGAGCGATAAATCGATCTAGCTAGGTTTAATTTTTAGTAAAAATAGATTTCCCTGCATTGACAATTAGGATCGGAATTTGGATAGAATTCAGAAAGGAAAATAAATTATTATTCCCATACCTAACAGTGGTAGAGGCAGCGCTAGTAGTAATATAAAATTGAATTTGTTGAGGTTGCCAAATCTATGCCAAATTACAGCCTTCTAGTACTAAGAGTCTCCGAGAAAGTCGCGGACGGACATGACGAAACTATAAGGGTTCCTTGTATTCGCAATGAAAAGCACAGTGTTTACCACGGGTTTAAGACTTATTTAATGCCTCGAACTATTAGGGCCCTCGCGTCTCGGCGCTAAGTAAGTTACTTTCACCCCTCGTATAACAATGTACTATTTCTTTTCAATAAAATGTACAGCTTTCTAAGTTTTTTCAATACGTCAAGTTTTTCCTATCAAACTTGAAGCTATTAAATGGTGATTAGCATAGAAATAGGTTTTAGTTAGCTAGGATGTTAAACAAAGTTTTGTAATTAGTATTTATTTAATCTTGATTGAATTCTTAAGAAGAAGTTGATCCAATCTGTAGAAAATAACTTTTCATAAGTATTTAAAGATGTTTCCTTCTCAGAGGAACAAAAGAAGGTCGCGAGGCGAAGCGCGTCAGAAATCTTGGGTTTCCTTTAAAAAAAAATATTTACGCTGTTTTTTTTTTGTTTTTTACTCACAACAAACAAAAGTAATAATACTTGTCACGAGGATTACATTATTATATGAATATTTACTTTTAGTGTGGGTGTACCGGGAGTTTATAGCTCCAGGGCGTTTATTTATTTTGAAAGGCTTATTTACATGAAAATCAGGTGAAAATCAGGAGCAGACAAACTTATTTTGCAAAATATCTATGTTTATTTAGGTCCATCACTACGATTTCAGTTTATGATTTCCTTGTGTCTGATTAATGTGAACTGTGCAAATTTTAATTTTAAAATAAACCTAAAACATATTTTACTTTAAACGGACTCTGTATTTTGACAGTCAATCTTATACATAATTTTGGTAGCATCGCAGAAGAATACATTACGATTATATATCTCGTACGGGGACTATTTTTTTGAACTTTTTATCTTTTTATTATTTGTTGTTAAAGCAGCAATAAAAATACACTCGATTGATGAGATACAGCTCGCTGACACGGACCGACAGCAGAAGCTTTAGGGTCCTATTGGCACCTCTGATATAGCCAACTTTCTAACAAACCAGCTCCGAATGCTTCCAAACCTTTGAACTATGTTCTGGAACGCGTCCAAGGTGCAATCAAAGTTATGGCTGATATAATTGGAGTAATAAAGCTTAATTACTGTTCTGATTGTTTAAGGTTTTCGTGGGACATTATGACACTTTAGTTTCTCCAGGGCTTCGATAATTACCTGAAACTTTACAGTTTGCATGATGGCAATATGGAACCAATAGCTTTATCCAATGTATGAATAATCCAAAGGATAATATATTTGTAAGTAATCTGTTATAGTATAGAAGATCTTTGATGTTGAAGTGGTCCATCCCAACTGGGAGGCGCCACCGCCACCGCCGCCGGTTCGAACTCCACTACGTAGGTACTTATGTGTATCCGAACTTTAGAATTCTAAGTTTGAAATTATGTGTTTATTCGACCACCTTTCGGTAGAGAAAATCATACGCACACATCTGCAAAGTAATTCAAAGGTGTGTGATGTTGGTCAAGTCGCACTGGGCCAGGGTGGTCGGTGGGGCGGGTACAACTAAGAGCTGACGGTTATCGTATGGTGAAACAGTTATAAAACAGGTAAAGTTGAATTTTCCAACCAATTTAACATAGCTACTTTTTCAATTTGTTAGTATAATCCTGAAACAACAAACAAGGCGATTCTGACGACAGGAGCGATGAAAAATATTACTCGTATATCTACTCTACCAAGTTTCAAAGACACAATCATACTTTTATTTGTTTTCACTCGTATGAGGTACAAAAATGTACTCACTTATTTGTTTTCTGCTTTCATATTTGTTCATTTTGCGGTCCTCTTCTTCTTTTCGTCTGTTGAACTTTCATCATTGCAAGTTAACGTGAATATGTTTCTTGTTACTTTTAAGTTATTTTTTTCAGATTTTCAGGGTGGTTCAAAGTTTTTCAAAAGTATGCTAATCTAATTTGTTGTCTAGTGTGTTTGAATCTAAAAGTTAGTTAACCTGTTCGGGTATAATATAATAGAACTACATACAATTAGATTGTTGAATTCGCATTCATGTCGCTCAAAATTGAATCAAGCTATTCCACGGATTAAACTAAAAGGATCAGATACGGGGAAAATTGAATTCGCTCGTTTTACATAATTACTTAGATTTCATTTTGGCGGATGAAACTAAAAATATTTTTAATGAATCGGCCTAATTGTTTTCTAGAATTTCAAATATAATTTTATTAATGAATAGTACGTGCTCGTGGGAAAAGTTGGTATGCCTTTATCCTGATATCAAAGCTTTCGAGCCGCGCTCTTGTACAAATTTTAATAGATTTTTATAACAGTCATGTTTCAAGTCTACGCCCGTTACATTACCACTTTGGTAAGAATAGCAATTAGGTGCGGGGAAAAGTCATGTCCTAATAAAGCAACTTTTTTTTCAAATCTAATTAAAACGTGACACAAGCCAGTTTGATGATATACCTACTACCTATACATGCTATAAACCAAGATCGCGCAAATTTTAAATTTTAAATTTTGTTTAAACTAAAAATCAAAATCAAAACCATTTCATTAAGATTTTAACAAATCATTTTTCGACGTCAAAGCTATCATGGATGGCACGTTCACTACCAGTGTACGCTCGCTGTGGAGACGAACGGCCAGAAGAAACTCCACAGGATTCGTATCTTGTGTACTTTTCTTTTAAATAAATAAAGAATCATACAAACATAAAGTCATAATAACAATCTACTCCGCTGATTTGGAACAACAGTTGACCAGACGTTTTTATCATCTAAGTAATCATTTAACGTATAGTAGGCCTTAGAACATAAAATATTTTTAATTTTAGTTTTAAATTGGCTATCGGACAGATTTACAATATTATCTGGTATTTTATTATAGAAGCGAATACAGTTCCCCATGAATGAATTGTTAACCTTACACAGTCTAAATTTTGGGTGCGCTATTTTATTTTTATTTCTAATATTTATATTATGCACATCAGAATTCTTAAGAAATAGCGTTTTGTTGCAAGTACCTATGCTATATGTTTAATAATGAAAGCCAGTTTTACTTCGGTATAGTATCTCATTAGTTTTTGGAATATAATATAAATTTATTAAATAGAACGATGTTTCAATAAACAAGCAAATAATAATGATTTTATTATATCTAAAACAATAACATAATTGTGAATAAATAAGTGAACTTGAGTGTTTTCGGTTCGTGGAGTGTGCGCCGATCAATATTCCCCGCTTATTAATCATCATTCGAATGCTTTGTATGTAAGGTCGACTACCTAATAAAATTTTAAATAATGAATAATGTTTTCTTTTTACTTTAGTTTGAATTATGAACATATTATAAGCATATTATGTTAAAAAAAACAATCCCACTTCTTATGTTACCATCATGCCTGTTATCTTCATCCACGATTTAAACCTAATTTGAAAGAGCGCTTAGGTCTACATTTTACTTCACTTCTGTCCATACTTACTAAATGCTTGGAGTGTGATCTCGGAGGTTTTTCCTCCGAGAGTGTGATGGATGATGATGATATTTCCGGCTGTTTTCGAGCCAGTCTTGCAGTGTATAGCTATATAAATATACCACTGCGAGACGGAGCTTTTATTACCTATATTTTTGTAAGTACCTAACTTGGCCAATGGACTTGAAATCAATTTACGGTTAGTGAATTTAATTTAACAAAATGCGTCATTAGTGCGTCAGTCTATTCAAGTGAATAAATATGCAAATATTGTACCGAGACGAAAATAAATTTTCTCTGATTCTACAGCCATGTTTGTTCAACTTAACATTTTAATTTTCTGAAAAAAATAATGTAACAAAAGATAGCCGCAAAATTTTATTTTTGTTTGACAGCTTTAGAAATCTAGTCCGAAACTGATTTTCGAAATTTAAACTTGCGAAGAATTATGGTTCGAAGGATCGTCATTTTGATAAACTCAGATTGCTTCTAATGATACGAGTATCTCCTAACAATTTCTGTCAAATATTTCTTATATAACTTATTATAGCTTTCAGAATCGAAGGGATTAATGTATTAACTGTGGTTTAGTAAACTTAGAAACGTCCTTTAGTCTTTTTTTACAAAATAAAAGAAGCAAAAAATCAAAAATTTTGCAAAAGATAACTGTAATAATTCTGATAGAATCTGACTCTTGGTATGAAGTTGGGTAGCGTATTTGCTATAGTAAGCTAACTTCATGGAAACTTGGGATTCCTGTTTGCGTTGGTTATGCGGATTTGCGTACCTATGGCAACGAAAGAGCGGTAAAACGCCGCTTAAGTGGACCCATGGTTCCATTAACAGCTTAGGCTTAAGCTTTGATTTCATTTATATGCGAGATCACATACTCCAACGATGTATTTGTATGAGCTGAGTGCTTAAACTTTAATATCAAGCCTCAAATTATTTTCACTAAACCTGAAGTGAAAGGTATCACAAAGAAATAGGTTTTCTCATATATTTTTGGAAAGGTAGCAATTTGAAAGCAATTTACTAAAGCGTTATTGGCGCTTTCAGGATAATGAACTGTAGTGTAGCCATAAAAACTAAAAGTGTGCAGACACGCGAGCGGAGTCAGATGGTTTCATTAAACAAGAACGAGCTTTTACACAACCCTTAAATTCTTCTCAATCATGTGTAGGCTGGTCGGTGGTTTAGAGAGCGGCGGTGGTCTAGTGGTACGGATCGCTGTCTTCTGTCCGGGAGACGGTTGATCCCCACCACGGACCAATGTGTTTCCGAATCGTCAAGCGATGACAACAGATGGCGCTGCTAGTTTTAGTTATCTTACTCAAGTAAGGAAATAAGACATGGTAAAAAGTACCAAACCATCTTTGTACCTAATTTCATAAAAATCGGTTTTGTAGTTTAGCCATGAAGCCGTATTTCATTTGCTCTCTGTGCCCTAACTGCCCTCTTCGCTATGTATATCAAAGTGGTAACATATGGGCGCGGACCTGATTTTTTGAATTAGACAGACAGAATTACTTTCGCTTTTATAATAGATTCAGATGGTTTCAGATGTTCGAGTTTGAACTGGCTCTTTCGGATGGGAGACCATCAACGCTCTCGCCTCGAGTGTGAATAATTACAAATGTTTGCCTAGTTAACAGTCTTGTCGCATTGTTTGTAGGTACGATGTGACATTTACCAGTTGCGATACGGTGAGTGGGCACAAAGCGCAACTGCAGAACGGCGATAGCCACATTCCAATAAACTTGACTGAATTCTGTTGTTCGAGATATAGGTGACTTTACAATAGGAATGGGTGGAATTTGTGAAGCTAAAATAGGTGAGTGGTGTTGTCAAATAGAAGTAAAGCAGTGAGCTATAACTACGAAATAATTTTTCATTACGAGTCTTCGGAGAATTGTTTTTATGTCCTAAAACCACTTTGACATACAAGGATAACGCCAAATGAATATGAACAACTATTGTTCCACAACATTACAACACACACACACACACACATACATTATATTACATTACATTACATTATATTTTTCCCAAACGTACATTGACTTGGTCAGCTGATCAGTTTATAATTTGTATTGTATTATGAGTTTTGGAAAAGTTCTTGAACAAAATTTGCAAAATTTTGTTAAAACAAACTTTGTTAAATAATAAGGTTCCAAATTTAAATAAAAAACGCATAAATGTTAATTCGTAATTGTAAATTTTTTTTAATCCTTAATGTTTTGAAACGGCTTAGTACAATTCTTTGCGTTTAGATAATTCGATGTATAAAATATCCCCATTTGCAATTCAAACGGTATTCTCGGTAACCAATATAAATTATTTCCTTTCCCAAAGTCAATAAAATTCAATTTATTTACGTTAAGCTTAAGAGACAAAGGAATAAGTAGGAAAATAAACTTTTCAATATATATACTGCAGCAATATTTAAATATTCCATTTAGAACGGTCGAGTTTGAATTAAAAATATAAAGAAGGAAAGTTGTGAACTGATCACGACAACTTGCCCGTAGTATATATTTTTATTAAATACACCAAGTAATATGTAAGTGTTGTTACACTCTCATTACATGGATAAGGTTGATTCCGAGTAGATAAGTGTGTTGAAACCGTAGATCCATGTAGTCCTGTTAATACTTTAAGTATTTTCTCTCAAGCAAATAGCTGGTAAAAGTAAATGGGTTGCACGCTTTGTTCCTTGTGATTCGCGGCTGTTGATTGCTGCCCGCATCCACTCTCTAACTCTCTTCCACACGCGACCCAGGAGTATTCCATTCGGTGCGATACTGTTTGCTAGATCCTCCAAATTGCGACACAATAGAATTACGCGGAGCGGTGACGTACGCTACATCTAATTCTACTGAGTTATATTTTACTAGTCCATTGTTTTGAGACCAAACTAACGAGAATAGACAATGAATAGGAAACGAATAAAAGACTTGTATAGGAATAGGATAGGATATCCATTTGCGAGACAGATGAAGTTTCAACAATTTTATTTAAACAATATTATTCATTATTATCAAATTGCAATGATCTTACAGTGTCTTTTGAAAAAATGTGAACAAAAATAATGGCATGATACGAGTACGAATCGACTGGGTCAATCATAATAATTAAATTTCCGATCCACTTATCCCAGTTAATGTCGATATCATAAAGAAAACTACAATCTTTCTTTGTTTACTAAGCAATTATTCTCCACAGTCATACAATACCTTTGTTTTGTAGCTCGTCAAAGTCAAACTGCATGCGGGTTAAGACCCAAGCTTCTCAATTAAAGTTTGTAAATTGTTGATGTCTATCGCAATGACTGGAAATGTTCAGGCTTTAGAGATTTACAAGTAAGCCTACATCAGGCGGTAGAATTAAATATGTCGCAGAATAGACTAGGCGCGGGCGGAACCTACCTTCAGGAGCTAGTTAGCCTAAAATAACATGGAGTTTTATTTAGATCCAACGAAATTCAGTTCTATATTTTGGTAGGTGGTTAACACGTTCACAAAGTAGTGGCGTGGCGGCTGTTTTGTATATCGTGTGAGAAAAGCACTACAAGTCAAATATTTACGTAATATGTATGTTCGCTAATAGTATAAAATAAATAATAGAGACGCAAACCCATTAAATAAATAAGAAATAATAACAGCCTACGTGGTCTTGCAGTCAGAGCGTTCAGCTCTCGATCGAGAGGCTCTGAGTTTGAACCCTTGACTGCAAAACAAAAATAATTTTGTGAGACGGTCCTTTGATATAACTGTTGTGTAAAAGTACCTTTACAACCTACACGATAATAAATATGACGATTATTATAGAGCGTAATTTATTCTTATGGAAGCACCTGAGACTACGATAAAATCTCGGAATAAAACTAAACTGAGGAGCCCTCAGCGATCTTTCTTGGTTTTAGACTCTTGCGTTATTTTTTTCTTATACCAATCGCTTCCTGCTCATTATTAGCATAAAACCAAATGTAGGTATTGTTACGGCTTGGTGTAGTGGACTGTACTAGAGAACTTTCTAGAAAACGCCAGACAACAGTTACGGCTTAGTGCTACTCGTGCGCGATCAAGTGCAATTTGTGACGTTGCTTGTGTACTATACGTGTAATAAAGGACCTATTTCTCGTAAACAACTTTTTGAACCCCCGAACCCCGCTCGCTTGTAACAGTATGTTTGTATCACGTACACCAATGATATTATAAGCAAAAAGGCGTAGATAGGTTACTTACAAGGCAAACGGTGTTTTAACATGGCACAAAACTTACACAAGGACGACAAGTCTAAGCATAAGTGCGAAAAAGAGACAAAGCAACGCGTGACTAAGTTCAGGTTTTCTAATTAGCCAACTTTTGGTGTGCCGCTTTTTGAGCGCGTATGACTTATCTACGCCTTTTTACCTAGTATATCAATGGCGCAGACAGACACATTTCCTTGTTGAGGCCTGCTCATTTTCAACACTTGAGAAGAAACCAGACTTGACGATGCGGTTGCCGCGTGATGATGGGCAATATGTTACACTTGATCCCGAAGAATCTTGCTCGTATCTTCAGCGGTAAAGCCTAGGAGTTCTCATACACATAACTTTCGTGTAATGGCTGGATGGCACTTAGGCCTAAGGCTTAGAAGAAGGCGTAAATATTTATTAGGTCCCTGATTCCTAAATGTGTGGCCCTCGGGAAATGTTACTGTAAGTTTGTTTTGCTCACTGGAATTAAATCTTCATACAATACTACAACAACGTATAGGTTGATGAAAAAGGGTCTTCCTAATAAGCTTTTAAGTTTACGTTTTATCAGTTAACACAGGGTCTCCTAATATTGTTGAAGAAGAGAGGGTCAAACTATACTTTCATCGTCGTATCGATAGTAAAGCTTTTTTTTCTACTTTTACGACGTTTTCCATGGTAATACAGGCATCCCTCAAAGTACAACCTCTAAGAAAATGAAACTGTTTGTTTGTTTCTCCTCTATACGCTCTTAAATTATATAACACTCGAAATTGTATCAAAAATACAACTTATTTTTATATACAAAGACTATCTCCGGTTCTAGAGCTACGCGGACTTAACATAAAAATTGCACACCCACCTGAAAAATTAGATCTAAGATATTATGTTTATTGTAGGTATATATATAGGTACCTATGTATTGAGAATTGGGTTATTACATCACATCACACTATCACACTAATATTATAAATAATGTGAAAATAAATTTGGATGTTTGATCCGCTTTCACGCCTTGAGTTCTGAACGGATTTGCATGAAATATAGAATGGAGATAGTTTGTATCTTGGATTAACACATAGAATACTTTTTACGGGAAAAAGTCTTATTCCCACGGGAAAATCTTAGAAAACGCGAGCGTAGCCTCGGGCGGACAGCTAGTGATAAAAAAGACTAACAAGTCTCATACATATTATATATATATATGTAGGTAATTTTCACATTTATAATATTAGTGTGATAACGAACAAGTGAATATTATAGTAGGACCAGAATTTAAATGAACGTGTGTAGCAGACTGAACTAACGAACCCTAACAATGTTTCATTAATACCTAATTTATACTAATAGTAATATTCTTTATGAAATTTTTCAATATTGGTTTGCATAAGTAGGGTTTCGGCTCAAGCCTGCATAAAATTTTTAATAGGTGCAACAAGTAGTTATTGAAAAGAAAAATAATAGGTACTTTTAAATATTTTACCTTACATAAAGCAGACGGTCCCAATTTCCATCACTCTTCTCATTCATGAATAGAATCTTGTAAAAAATGATTGATACAGCTGAGGCTGAAAAGAAAAAGGTTGCGTAAATGAGAATTTATGGACGCCTACGGTTTGTGGAGATTTTGAACTATGGAGTAAGAAAAGGAGACTTTTCTCACTGACATGCCACCTCGGAACAATAGACTGACCTTCGGCCACAGACTAATATACCTATAGTTTCTTATTTACGCATTGCCGATATTGGAAGTCTGTTTGACGCTATAATGAGGTACAGTTTTATTCGACCACTGCGGTGTGGTCGACTTCACCCACAACCTTTGAATTTATTTGAAGGAGTGAGTTTAAAAAACTTACTGCAGAAATGTTGTTCTTACTTACATTAGACCATGCACTGTACAATATACTGTATAATATTACAAATTGTTCAACAGTAAACATTTCCAAATACAAAATTGTTTCATGAATTTAAGCCTTTTAATAAGAAGCAATATGAGTAGTGATTGACAAGGCTGACCATAAGCTATTTTATATAAAATTTAAATAGGTACTAAGATCTGAATAAACCTTAAAGGAAATTCGAAATGTACAAATAAGAGAAACTGGCCCGGATTCACACTGTCACGCTCTAATCCTTAATTTAAGTTAAGTCTGTCCTCTTTACCTTTTAACGATTGAAAAGGGATAGGAGATGTCCATTCTAATATTAGAGCTGTCAAACATCGAATTTGAACCTTATGGCCGTGTCGATTGCACAATTTTAGAGAGTACTTAAAACATGTGACTTAAAAATCTCTTAAACTGACAGCTATATGCCCTTATTTTAGGTTATCATTCGTTCAAATTAATATCATTCGTTCATCACCTCTCTTTCATTGGTCATAAAAACGAAAAGGATAGCTGGATTTTAAAATTAGAATTAATTCAATTCTAATTGCATGACATCCCGAATCGAGGCCAATATGTATGTTTGCAATTGAGCGCTAATGCCCGATCGGGAATAGGATAGCCTCCCTTAATGTTATCATTACGAGAAAACCACTGGAACATTAGGGAGCATTCCTGAACAGCCAAGTTCTGAACTGGTTTCTGTAATGGCGCCTACAATGTTTTTGTTTGTTCACAATTTTCAGGAATCAACAAGTTACACCTTTTTATGAGCTCGATCGTAATGTGTGTAATTATTTTTCTCACCTATCAGTATCACTTTATTGAAAATAATATTAGAAATATCTTTTAGAATATTTTCATTTTTAATCACTTGTCAGTTTTATTTATTTAAAGTGTAAACATATAAGATTTTACGCTTTTTCTACAATCAATCTTATCTGAAATAAAACTAAAGATAAAAAACACAATAAAATTGAAAGTTAATTAAAAAGTTTTATTTCTATTTTCCGATGTCGTAGAATAAAAGTTATGTAGTTTCAAGGGTTGAACGTCCAAGAGAGGTTTTGCGTTATTTAGTTAAGGGTGTCATATTATATAGCACGAGGCAGCCAGCTCTCTCGTCGCCATTCACTTTGTGTGCAAAGCGGGGGTCAAGCAGAATGGCCGGTCACAGCTTGATTCGCCATTTTGTTTGACACCCGCTTTGCATAAAATGTGAATGGCGACGAGAGAGCTGGCTGCCTCGTGCGATAATATATCGTATCTTAACCGTCTGTGACGCCCTTTAACGTTCACGTTGTCTACAGGCCTTTCTTTTTGTATAGGTATAAATGAATGTTTACGAGAAACTTGACCTCGATGGCTTGTTCGCGAAAACACGTAGTCAAGTGGCTGTGCTGGCCAGGACACACTCGCACATTACTGGTGACGTAGAGCTTCACATCAACAACCCTCTTGAAAGGGGAAGATAAACTTTAGTATGTTTCTAGAATCATAGCGGAAAATGTAGGATTCGGATATTATACTAGCACGTTTTTAGTATCTAAGGAGTAGGGTTGTATAAAATACAATAATAATAAAACAAATCCAAATTACTATTTTGAACGAACTGGAAAACAGTGAACAACAGTACAATAATTACGTGGGATTTCTCTTACCAACATAATAAGGAAAATCAGTAGAATTCTAATTGCGCTAGCTTAATTTGCTAATCCTGGATTAGTCAGTCTCCAAACAGATTCTCTTTTCCTTATTTTGTTTTCAGAAATACGGTCAGGAATAGTCGACACTTGTGTTAACTCTATACACACTGCAATACAGCCGGCAGCAGCAGCAGGCCGAGTGGTCGAGCGTTTGACTCTCATTCCGGAGGTTTTGGGTTCGAACTCCGGTGGGGACATTGTCTTGGACAAACAAAAATTTGTTTGTGAGACTTTCCCCACTTGGTTAGGATATTGCAGGCTAAAACACCTGATTGTCCGAAAACAAAAATGATTCCGTACATCGGAAGGCACGTAAAGCCACGAGTCCCGTCTACTATCTATGGAAATATCTTGGCTTTTGAATAAATCTGAAATATTTTATTTGATATATTTGATTGTTAATGACTAACAAAAGAGACGACTTAAAAAAAATGCCATAAATCTTGTAAAATTAAATGGTCTCAAATGAAAGGCATCTACTATTAATACACTTCGTATGAAATATGAAACACCAATCGGATATATAAAGATTTTTATTTGATTCGATACTTTTGTTACTCAATAATACAGACGAGATCTCTTGGGAGGTTCACTCAGCATTGCTCTAGCGCCGCTTCTCTAATACGATTGGTTTGAGCTCAGCACTAACTCTCTCCAACTTCCCTCATTTCCACTGAACTGGTAGTTCTTCAGCTCGTGTGGTATATCAAGCAGTCACGTACGAGTAAGTGGCAGCGTATTGCAGCGCAAACAGGATTACAGCCAGTATGGTTGGGTTAATTCGTTTTAAGTTTCCCAACCTATTATTTAAGCTATAAATTCATCCTACGTGTACTTACCCTTTTTTGTAGTAGATTCGATAATTATTGCATTTTAATATTTATGTTTTTTTCTATAATAAGTTGGAGTAAAATTGATAAAATGTTTCGAAGGTGTGTGCCATGAATTTCAATAGTTCTGTGTTTGGCATTTTAAAGTTACTTACACGTTTTACTTCTTGCTAAGTAGTACCCATTTTATAGTCCTTTACTATATTTATCTGTACCGACTTGGGTCCCCACTAATTTACCCACACAGTCCCTTCTTAATTGATGCATAGTGGCTTTAAGTCCGCTTACGTCTTTTGATAACGTAATTGGACTCGAGGAAAGCTTTCACGCTCGTGTAATTCCATCTTTTGGATACACTCTCAACATTTTTTTTATTCCAAAATGATCCAAAATTGTTTACTGAATAACTAGCTGTCCGCCTGCGGCTACGCTCGCATTGTGTAACTTTTCCCCGTAAAAAGCATACTATATGTTAAACCGTCTAAAACAATCTCCATTCCAAAAATCCAAATCTGTGTTATAAACGTGAAAGCGGACCAAACATCCAAATATCCAAACATGCTTTCACATTTATAATATTATGCTATTAGAGTGTTATAGCTAGCCGTGTAGTGACGTGACTGCAGAGTAAAATACATTTGTCACCAACCCCTACTCTTCCCGTGGGTGTCGTAAGAGGGAACTACACATTGAACAGGGAACGGGCAGCAGCGCTCTCTGACACAGTAACCTTTTAATCTGCGATGTCCAACCCGCCTGCCAAGCGTGGAGATTATGGCAAAACCCTCCACTTATGGAGAAGGCTCATAGTCCAGCAGTGGACAGTAACGGGCCGTTGATTGATTGAGAGTGTTATTGGTGTGATTGAACTCTCGTTCGTGCTTTTCTCGTTGTATTTTTTTTTGCATAGCTATGCATAATGTGTAAAATGGGAAAAGAACGAGAGTTGCTTTTCACAGCAGCAATAAATTGATTTCGACTAGTGAAGCATTGCAGGTAGCTAGCAGTGACTGGAGAAGAACAGTCGAAGATCGGGCTAAGCGAAAGCCAAATCTAGTAGTAGATCATTGAACACTCTTATAATTATGTTGAATGATCCTGTATTCAATTACGTACATGTACACATAAAAATAAAGATGCTAAAGTTTTAGAATCAATCAGTTATGAAGTTTGTATGAAGTGTTTATTTATCGAAGGCTGACAAAGGCTAAGTAGATGAAGCCTTCTTTCAAGAGATAGTCACGTTTTATATTAGTTTCTGTTTGTAACGACTTCGCGCTGTACAACAGAACGCTACTGATAGAAATTGTGAATTTGTACTACTTTTGAATTTTAATCAAAATGTAATTAAAATAATACGAATTTATGAACTACCTATTGATATTAATGTAATTATGTCATAGTAAAATTCTTGCAAAAAGAAATGAACTTAAATCCTATGCCACTATTGTTTTTTATTTGTAATGTAAAAGTGACAAAATGTGACAGATGCGAGAATATTAGAAGATGGTTCTGATTTGCAAAATTATAACCTACTTTATTGTCAGTCATAATCATAAGCAACATATTTTATGGTCAAAGTAGTGGTAACAAGATTTAAAACAACACGCATATTATATGGTCGTGTGTATGCGTGTGTTCTACTCGATTCAGCTGATCCAATTGGAAAAAGTCGTAATTTTAGTATTACTATGTCACTCTTGTGTAACTCTTGTTCTCATTAGGGGTTACATTGCAATTATTATCTTATGTGCCATATAACTATACGTGCAGTATGTATAGTATAGTAACCCACATCTTTGATAACTACTTTCATTCGACGTAACGTGCCGGGACATTTTTTCACCGTCTTTTCCTTCGGGAAATTAGCAGGCCTTATCGCAGCTGCGGAAGAAGTTGGACGCTCGGAAAAACAGGCCTGGACTTGGAAATCCAGGGCCCCTAATCTCCTTCGAATAAGTAAGAATAGGTATCTATGAATAAGCGTGTTTCACCATAAATGTACTCTCTCTCTCTCTCTCAAATTTAGCGTCACTTTTCATCAAGTGAGACATAAGTTAAAAAAGTTCTGTTTTACATAAAAAGCCCTGCAATATATTTTGGGAGTTAAATTAAAATTGTATTTTCAATTATCCTTATAAGCTAAGAAAACGCTCTTAAGGGGCTGGTGTGAGCAAATGGCCTTGAGCGTTCCAGTTCCGCACCTCCCTTCATCCCGCACCGTTCCCCGCGCTGATGGATTATACGAGTTCAACGAACCTTTTTAAGTGACGCCATCTATTCACATCAGAAAGAACTTTTACGTCCAGCACCATCTGTGCCATTCTTAAAACAATTTCTCATTCTTTGCTCGTATCCCAACCCATCACTAAACCAAACTAAAATACTTTTGTATTTTGTAATTTAAATTTGATTATTCTCTTTTTTATTTGCATAGAAGATTGTTTTTATTGAATAAAATATAACAATTGACGAAATTTTGATTTACCTACGTATGATAATTTTATAAACTAACAAACGTGAAACACCTACTTTACCTACCTATTATTCAGTGCGTATTTACACTATAAACAAGTAACAATATCTCAAAAAGTAAGACAACCTATAGACTTGGGTGTTCTGAAAAGCCGGATGACGACCGACGACAGTTAACCATAATAAAATACTACGTTATGACAGAAATAGTGGTATTTATATTTCTATTTTAATGATATTTATATTATTATTTAATGATGTTTATATTTATATTTAGTTTCTTTGAATGAAACAAAATAACTATGATGGGTAATCAAAAGTATAATTTTCACAATATTGGGAATATTGAACATGTTCTCATTGCTTTCGAGACGTCAATTTTTCTTTCTTTTTTTGCTGCTTCTTCTATAGAATGTGGGTCCTTTATTGGCATTCCTCGTGGATGACGCGGGTCAACAAGCTCAGGTAATAAACAATCCATGTAAAATTTTACCAACTTCTCTTTCATGTTTTTTTCCCAGAACTCGTCATCTTTGTAAATGGTCGCCGTTTATTCCATCGATTCTTTCAATCGAATTTCTGTAAAAAAATAATATTATTAGAAAAAGAAAAAATAACTACCGATCGACAAGGATTGAACTTCTACTCTGAAACCAATAATCTGGATTGATTACGACGACGCCACGGCGGCTTTCATTTACTATGTGAAATAAGGATACTTACCCAAAGCAAAGACAATAATAATATTTTCGATGCCTATCGTGTCGTATTGCTAATAGTTTACTAATAGATAGGTAGGTCTCACTAAAAATAAATATTGCAATTAGAATTCGTAAATTATAAAATAATAAATAAATCACACCATTTCTTACCTTTTCACTTCCAACATGTGTAAGGCATGATTTTTTTGGCCCTTTTTGTTGTTTTTTTCTTAGCATTGTCTTTGTTGCCCATTTTATATGTTTATTCACAAGTCTTACTTTGTTTTAATATTAAATAAAAACATACAGCACATCACAAAACGAAATACACACGAATATAGGAACAAATCTCCAATCATTTAAAATATTAGTCGTGAATTGCGCGCGAGTCGGTGGAGGATGCGAGCGACACACGTCCGTCTAGCATCACGTTTCGGCCGTCACTGTCAGGCGCTGCGAATTAGTGAAGGAGACAAGATTTGAAGTCGCTCGGAATTATTAGCGTAAGTGACAAGTAACAATTTTTTAAAATTTTGAATTAAAAATGGATCAATATCAAGAAAATTTACCTAAACGGATGAAGTTAATTATGGTTAACATTTAGAGACAAATTTCAGTTGGTTCGTGGCTTTTAATAATCATTTAAAACATTTTTAAAATTTTGAAAGACTGAACTTTATGATATAATTTTATCGAATGAAATTATTTCCATCGTGTTTTCATTTTTACCAACGGACTATAAATATCATTAACATTACTATATACATAGTTCAGCTACAGACATTGCGATTTACGTCAAATATAGCTTAGATAAAACATGGAAAATTCGTGACAAGCCCCTTAATCGAAACTACGTAAATAAAACTAGCTAAATAATTTTAAGATACTGAACCCTAAAGAAACAGACAGAATAATTGTCTATTTGGGTGTTTTTATACAATTTGGACCAGATCCACTCAGTGGCCCTAGGCCGTGATTTGTGGTCCCAGGCAGAAATCCGGCTGGTGCGGTGGGCAAGGATATTTATTGTTTCCCGTGGGAATCAACTGCTCTAATGGAAGAAACTAGGAAACTAATAAGCTGTAGGGACTGTATGTATGTTTACTTCTTTTATCAATCTACTTGATTATTCTACTTGATTATTGCAATTATACATCGAAAGCATTTCATCTTGAAGTTATTTTTTTTTGTACAGTATACTTGGCCTAATGCGATAGTGTTCGAGACTAGTTCCGCAGGTTCTAGGATTCTCACCTTGGCCACTCCATACAATCTTCCCGTTTTGAATGCCTAGATACTCTTTTACTAGTGAAGTGTGTGCGAAGTTAATTGGGTTATCGTTGCGCGCCTAGGATAGTAATCATGGTCCGTGATAGTAATACGCTGTACCGCGGCGCGGCCTTTCCGCTTCGATACTCCCCATCTTGTCCCCGAACTGCGGAGTATGAGGTGTCTGGCACTGGCGGGAAACGGTAAGTGGCCATTATATACCTACCTAATAATAAAATAAATAATTGAACTTCGTGTGACACTCCTCTCCTCAGTTTTGCTAAAACGTTGAGTCACATTAAGCCGTATGTCAGAGGCATTTGGCAGCAAGATACCAAACTTTGTGAAGTTGGTCATCAGCCTAAATACCCGCACGGTATTATGATGAATGAAATTTACTTAATTTTAAGCGTTTTTTATTTATCTTGTATGAGATTTGAACTCGTTTGAAAATACAACACTTATCGGTAACGTTATTAGTTCGGTGAGTTACGCTATACATACGCCATTAAATAAATTTTTGGTAATAAACAAATTTTTAAATTTAAATATAAAGCATAAATTATTAGCTTAAATTCTATGACGTAAAAGGAACTTCAAAAACATTTGAAATCTGTTTCAATTGAAGAAAAGAAAATGTGTAGACTATAAGACTATTCAGTAAATACTTTCAGTCTATCTTGATTGATCAAAATTTTAATATTCACGATCCATTAAAAGCTGATTTTTGTTCGGCATTACCGAGATTAAAAGTCAGAAAAAAATAAAAGTAATAATTTTACTTTGATCGTGAATTCTCAGAAAATCATCTCAAAATTATTATTACAATCTGGAAATAATAAAGGTTTTCGTTAACTTTTCCTTTATTCACATCCATAGAATGTTTAATTTAAACGTCATAATCATGAAAAAGCAATTTAAGTTAATAATTATTGATTTAAAGAAAAAAATTGATACTTAGATGGTTGCCACTTGGAAGCGATACTTGGAGTTGATACTTGGAAGCAAAGATCAAAATTTATTGTATATCAAACAGTGCTAATAAGTATTACACTGAAAGAATATAATAAATAAAGTATTAAATTGTAAAATTTCTGAACTAGAAACGTTTTAGAAAACGATATTGTGATCACGGTGTAGTATGGCAGACAGCTACGGCAGCGGCGGCGTAGAGAATTCGTAGCGCCAGTTCGCATTCAACCGCTACGGAGGACACGCGCGACTACTACGACGACGCTACGAAGCTGCTACGAGATCTCGATTAAAGTAACTTTTAAGGATCTTCCAAAGAAAGTTTGAATAATATGTTTTCATAAACTTGTTTAATTTTAGTGATGAGAAAGTAAATACCCAAGAAAACTGTAAGAGAGGTGTTGGAGTATCAGAGCAGAACTTGACAGTACTTATGGTTAATTGAAAGTGGTATAAACTAGGTTGTAACTTGCATGTGTCGGTGTGGATTTTGTTGCCGTATGTTTGAGATAAACAAGATTCAAATCCAACCAAAAAAGGAGGGTAAGTAAAATACAATTATTATATTTTAAGGTGAAAGAAAATTGTAAGTTTTATAAAAACATATAGCAGAGGTTTCTTTTGTTCAAAATATTTATTTTGTTTTAGTTTGAGCCAATATATTTTTATTCGTTGCTTTCACAGAAATTTTTTAGAGAGTTTTTTTCTTTATTCTTATTTTAGTGTGAATCCGGAACAAGATGCCGACGGTAAAAGCATCTACACTTGCATGATAAATATTTTAATAATAAAAAACAAAAGAATGTTTCAAATGCTAATACAGCATCTAATTTAATAGGTGGTTCTAAAGATTAATTAAACAGATTAATTAAACTATAACAATTTTATAAATCATGATGTATGTATGCTAGCCGATTTATCAAAAAAATGCTTCAAATAAAAAACACGTATAGTTCTTATTAAGTTTACTATTCAGGAATTACATTAAAATTTAATCTGAGTCAGTTTTTTTTTTATTTTTATAAATCAAGCTAGTAGTGTTCTTAAGCGACTATATTTAAATTGTTGTTATTCAATGATATTTAACTCAGAAATTATATTTAAATTACTCTTTTGCCATACTAAAAAGAAGCGTATGTATAAATTTCGCAGTTAGTTAAGTTACTAGTTAGCTATCTACACTAATTATTTAACAAACCAAACATGTTTCTATTCTATTCCTCATCAGTTCATACTTCATTGAAAGACTTGAGTCTCTCCAAAATTAGGCCAATAGAAGTCTATAAAAGAAAAAGTGATCCCAAAATACACTTGATACCCACAAAGAGTCCTATGCTAATAATAAGGCTTTTGGGTAGAAAAACTATTTTAATATTCTTTGGTGGTATGCATAATGGGCATTCTTTGTCAATGGCTATTGCCCGCTGAACATTCCGTGACGTTATTGTATGAAGCCTTTGACATTCCATTTCATATTTAAGACAAATATCTTCACGCAGCGACCTTTTGTGAAAACGCATGGAATTTATAATATTGTAAATTCTAAAGTATACATGTGTGTGATTTAGTTCTTTTTACTCAGCGACAAACCAACGGATTACTTGGATACTATTTATCTCAGAGAAATCTGACTCTCACCGAAATAATGGAAATAGCCGGCCAAGCACGTGTTTGGTTACGCAAAGGGAAGGGTTCCGGTAGTTGTCCAATACTAATAATACTATGTTTAAGACAGTTAACATTCATCAAAATATTTTTCTATGATATTAATACCCAATTTCTTACTAGTACAAGTACATTTTATGAATTGGTCGATAACCTGTAAAGCCTACTTGATGTTGATAATTTTATTTTTGAATTCATCATGCACACTACTACCGTGAATTTTTTCACATTTCCAAATACAACGGTATCGCTGGTAGACTTGACTAACAAAAATAAGCACTTTAAAACGAAATATTTCTGAAACATATACCAGCATCGAAAAATGCTTTTAGCAAGCCCTTATTCTTTTTAAAAAACTTATCCAACGATACTTCACACTATATGGTAGTCGTGAATAAAAAAAATAACTCCCACTTCACGTGTATCAGAGGAACCCTAAAAATTATTTTTTTATTCTTTAGCTTGGTTGGCATGACTAATATGTATATTATATTATGCCAAATTACAGCCTTCTAGTACTAAGAGTCTCTGAGCTTAGCCACTGACGGACAGGACGAAACTATAAGGGTTTCTTTTTGACCACGGATCCCTATAAATTAGGCATAGCTGGGGGGGCTACTGAAGACAAGTTAAAACCTAGCACCTGCTTTGGAAGGCGTTCCGGTTATTTTCGTCAGTCTCTTTGGTTTACGTCTGGTCAACCTGTTGTTCCAACTCAGTGGAATAGATTGTAATTATGACCTGTATGTATCATACAATTTAATATCATGTTTGAAGAAAAGTACAAAAGATACGAGTATTGTGGAGTTTCTTTCGGCCGTTCTTCTCCACAGTGAGAGTACACTAAAAGATACGAGTATTGTGAAGTTTCTTTCGGCCGTTCTTCTCCACAGTGAGAGTACACTAAAAGATACGAGTATTGTGGAGTTTCTTTCGGCCGTTCTTCTCCACAGTGAGAGTACTCTAAAATATACGAGAATTGTGGAGTTTTTTTCGGCCGTTCTTCTCCACAGTGAGAGTACACTAAAAAATACGAGTATTGTGGAGTTTTTTTCAGCCGTTCTTCTCCACAGTGAGAGTACACTAAAAGTGAACGTGCCAACCGTGATCAAGCTTTTCTTGTCCTTGGTATTTGCTAGTTTTGACGTCGAAAATTATTTGTAAAAATCTCAATTCGAATAAGATATCCTTCATTTTGCGTTTTTTTATTTCTCCACGGAAAGTAGTCGTTACATAAGCCACGTCAGAGCCATCAGCAGCTCCATGACTCTGACACCAGGGTTTGCGAGGTCGGAGTCGACATGACAACCCACACGATAACAAACTATTAGACAAAATTCTTTAAGATAGATTACATCTCTTAATAGCATTCACTATCGTTATTTTAGGTTTATTTTTTAAAACCGTGTGTAATTAATTATCGTGATACGCCTGAAGCCAAAATTTAAGCTGAACTAAGTTTAAGCCGACGCATGTCTTGTAAGCCTTAGTCAGTAGGCTTTACTTTAAGAAAGTTGTTGCTGACATGAAACCAAACAAATGACGTCATAAACAACTAGAGGTTTAATAAGAAAACATTTGTTAAGGAAAGAAAAAACGTATAACTATTTGGAATAATTCGATAGCCGCGTTTGATGTTGCCCCAGGCTGTTGGGTACAATAAAGGTTAGGTACGAAGCGTATAAACATTTTTGACGTTTTCGGTATTATTGAAACGTATTTCTTTGTTTAGATTATTTCCTCATGCGTATTATATAAACACTTCGTTATAAAATTGTGTTAGATGGCTAAATAAAGTAGGTATACATTGTAGAAAATATATTTTAGTAACCTAATTAAAAATTGTCTCGCACAGCTTCGTATTAATTACCTTATAATTTGAAAATTAATTAAAGTCTCTTGGATAGTTTTTTCCTTTTTATATAATAACTTCTCTTCTATAGAATCGTCTGGAAGATTGTTTGATATGTGATAGCAATCAAATGAGGCTGCCGTAATTTGTTATAATATCTTTGAAAACAGCAGGCAAATGGCAGGCATATTAATTTGTTTGTGTATGCAATAGCGGAAACGAATAATTATTCATTCACATTTTGAATATATAAATAAATTAGTGAAAATGAATACAATTTTTAGATCACTGTTTTTT
Organism: Carpatolechia fugitivella; assembly: GCA_951230895.1. NCBI lineage: Eukaryota > Metazoa > Arthropoda > Insecta > Lepidoptera > Gelechiidae > Carpatolechia > Carpatolechia fugitivella. The sequence continues at coordinate 10,162,895 of OX579659.1, read as the reverse complement.
ATAACTATATAGGTAGGTAGATTGGCTTGACTAACTAGAGAATAATGGCTTCTGCTGATTTGCAATTTAGCCAGTGTCAAGTAATCAGCTTATCACGGTGGGTTTGACACTACACTAACTTGAAAGAAAGGAGAAAAACAAAAAATCGCGATGAATATTTCCTGAAACAAGATCAAAGACACAGTTATGGACAACACAACACAAATATATACATTATAATTATGTACTTATAGTTTAATATTGTTAGTATTAATAAACTTAACCAATACTATAAAGGAATTAACCGAAGGGATTGTTAATAAATGGTTAATATTAAGGGGTAAGGAGATACCAAAACATTTAGACAATAACGAATATAAAGGAGGTCATTTATTATTTAGAGGGCAATGGAAAAAAATGTGTTCAATCGTACCCTCATCTTTACCGCACTGACAGTTGGGACTGTTTTTAAGCCGTAAGTTTAAAGTGATCGTCAAGATGACGGGACCAAGTCTCAGTCATAAGCACGCTAGTAGTTCTTTTACCGAAAACTCGGTAAGCTCGCTTGAAGAAACATGGCCGCGGAGCTATAGAGGACTGAATGGACGAGAACTGATAGGAAGAAGACGACCACTTGCTTTTCCAATCTGAGTTTTGGGGAAGGAAACCAAGTCATGTGAAAATTTTTGATAAAATAAACTGTCGCCCACGTCGACAGCTGCTTTGGCCAGCCCATTGACAGTTTCATTACCGTGTATACCAACATGGCTAGGAATCCAAGCCAGCTTGACATTAAGGTTTAAATTTGTACACAGAAGCAGAAGCTCTTAAATTTTGCAAATTAAAACATTCCTAACACAATTTTTAAAAGAATTTCTGGAAATAGCTTGCAGAACACTAAGGGAGTCTGTGAATTTAAAAGGAAAATCATAAGTCAAGTAGGCTTTAGAAGTTATCGAAAAACAACTACAAAACCCTACACTTTGCGTGGCCCAACACGTGCTTGGCCGAGTTTATGGTTCAATGTAACCGGTACCGTAACACAAAAATACATCTTGAATAAAAAAATTGCTCACATTCTTATCATGTCCATTTATAAGTTAATTCATTGTATAAGTAGGTACCTATTTATTCACGAAATATAGTGTACTTATTCATCGCTCATCAGCTTGTCATAATTTTTTTATGTATTAGAAAAGCAAACAATCTTTCAGGCATTGTGGATTCAACAAACAATTTGAATAGACACGTCTCATAGTCTGTCTATTACAAAATTGTTTGAACAACTAAGCTAAGTTGTTATTATCGGAATACAGAATATAGTACACGTAAACATAGCCTTGTAATGTTTAATAATGTAAGTATAATAATACTTACAATTCCGTGCTAGGATTTCTTGCGTTGAGCGAACTCAAGAACAGATTTTCGAATGAATCATATTCTTTTCCATTATTTTATTCTTTGAACTGCTACAATGTATCGAAAAACTGGGTTTGAAAAGTTTGATGAGTTTTTTATTGATTTACAAAATAATAACGGTTATCAAAGGTCATAATGACATTAATACTGTTCTTACCATTCGAAAAAAAAATGTTTTCTTGTTCATACTTACATTTATAAATTTTTAATTAAATCCACGGATTTGTCTCCGTGTTTAAATCATCAAACTATACACGGAGACTATTTGTCTCCGTGAAACTATACGATACAATACAAATACACTTAAATTTTTTTTTTTTATTATGACAAGCATTTTATACATTATTTTACGTATTAAAGTATATTTTCCCAATTATCACTACATCACTGTGCATTTGGTCCAAGATCACTAACTTAATGGATCCTTCCTTGTGTTTTCTTATTTGAGAGAATGACATTTTCGTGTAATAAATAACAAAAACTGTTTACCCAAGAGTTATTTTTCCTCATTCACTCGCACAGCGGCTTCACCGAGAATAATTTCCTCATATTTCTCTAGACAAACATGTCTTACCTCTACATAACATTTATTGTATGTATGTATATGTCGCCGTAAGATAGTAATAGCCGTAATATGATCATATCACTAAAATAATCTAGTGTAATAGTTATTATCGATGAAATTACTGTACGAAGCATTCCATTATTATTAAAAATGGATAAAGTACAGTACAAGTACAATCAGGACGGGTGCGAGCGTAGCGAAGCGGTTAGAAGGGGATGGCGGAGGGAGCCAGGCGCTCGGCTCCCCCCGCCATCCCCTTCGGGGTTAGGTTATCCTGTGACCACCCATGCCTGCTTGCAGGCATGCAATTTGGGTAAATTTGGTCGTTAATAACTATTTCACTAGATTAGTTTAATGACATGATCATATCCCTAATAAGATAGTACATAGGACCTCTCGTATGACTATCATCCGGTATATGATCATATCCCTAGTGATATGATCATATTACGGCTACAACTATCTTACTGCGACATATGTAACTTAAGTATTCCAAACTTCACTCTTGAAATCCTTTTCTTTTTGTTTTGGATAAATGCACGCGATACGTTTTGATTGTTGTTCATGAAATCTATGGCCAAGATGCTCAATCCTCAAAGTTTGTCGCCGAGTCTGACATGTGATCAGTTCCCTGCTAAAATTCAAAGCAGGTTACAGGTGGTCGGTTCATACAGCCTCACTGCCTCACCTGGCTCAAAGAAATGCATATAATGGAATATCCTCAAAGAGCGTGGCTCATTATTCGTCAAACGTTTCTGTAGAGATTTCTATTCTTGAAAGAAGCACGAATCAGGCCAGAAGAAAAGGGTAAACGTCATTTACATCCCGTTTTATACTGGTAGTAGTCCTTTACCATGTTACTATTGTTATTTTTACGGATGTCAAAACTTAAGTTTTTCATGATCTGACTTGATTATCTCTTGTATATTTCTGGAAAAACAAAATATGTCAAATCTATGTCAACTTGCTGAGAAAAAGACTGTCCTCGCCAATATTACTTTAAAACGATGAATGTTACAGATGACCCTAGTAAAAAAGGTGCCAAGTTACAGGTTAATAGAGCCAAGTCAAGCTACTATACAATGATTTTGTTCAATTGTTCAATAACGCTATTACTGGTGATCGCTCATCTACCTGATCATAAAATAAGAGTCAGTGACGTCATAAATAGGGACAATAATTATATTACATTGTAAAGGACAGAAACCAAAATGTTTGACCTCTGGGCTTCAATATGAACTTAAAAATATTATTATAATATTGACTGTTTTGAGTTGTCTGTAATAAGGATAGCACATAAATGTTGGAATTTTAGTATCAAAGTTCTTATTACTTTCGTCAGAATGTACTCGGCAACACTAGTTTTGGCGTTATCAATCTGTTGAAAGTCTTACAAAACATTATGTTTTTACATTTATTTTTATACTCCCCCATAAAGGCGGCTAAAATCATTATATATTATTTCAAAATGTTTCGTGATTTTAATTTTAATTGCTGTGGCTGTTCAAGGTTAAGCCCATTTTGGTTGCCCCCTTTGGTCCGCGGAAATGGACATCAGTCTTGTCCAGCGCCAGGAGGAAATAAGGCTTCACTGTCAACTAGAATGTTACGGGAATATAGGAAATTAGAGACGATTCCTTGTTCTAGTCTATAATGCGACATTGTCAACGACATCTCTCCAAATTTTTATGAAAAATTATTTTTAAAAAGTAACCTACATATTTAAATTTTACGTTACGTTCTACCTAATTTGTAGTTTTTAGTTCTCAAATGCCATCAGTTATTTAGAAGATGAACATAAGTAGATACTTGTACAGAATTGAACAATTTGTAGATATCTTGAAGACATGCAGGTATTTTATTATAAAAATATCTCTACAAAGGAGAGACAACGATTTATACAGAGGTGTTATAGTGTAAAAGGCGTGCGTACAGGACACGGCCATTGCTCTTGTCCGGCAAAGGAAATTAGCCCTCAGAGCCGACTTGAATAGCCCGGACGAAGGATAAGAGCCAATTTGCGACGCGCATCAGAAATGTAGAAATAGGAGCAGCGTAGCGAATAAAACGTCTTCCTTATGACGTACTATATTTTATTTCAAAGAAAATTTTAACTTATATGGCAACCCTACTTGCTTGAGTATTTTTCGAAGTTTACTATAAGATTAAGTATGTTTGCCCGCGAGGAAAAACCTCCCAGCTAATAACAGTTAAAGTTACTTTTACATTTAATATTGTAAAGATTAATGATCAAGACAGAGTAGGTGTAGATAAAAAAACTACGTGTTGACTGGAAAAGGAGATGATCTCTCTGGAAAAGTGAATATACTAGTTTCCATTACTTACTATTAGAAAAACAGATTGAAGTAATTCGCCTGGTAAGGTTACACGTGATGATTTCACCCATTTTAATTTGTTACACACAAACCTGTTACCAAAATTTAAATATTCGTTACTTTTCTAGCATTCTCTAGTGAATTGCGTGTTCAGTTTATACGCTAGTAGGTGTAATGTTAATTTAGGTGGAACTCTTTACTAGATTAAAGCATTATAGTCACGAATTATTTACTGTTCAGTAGAGCCACATGCCAAGTTTTAACACAACATATCAGGTATATCTTTAGAATGTTTAATTTATTCCTTTTGTTCTGCTATTGTAATTGCGTTTTAATTGAATCTTTCTTTTTACTTGAACAATATGTTCTACAAAACGAAACATGACAAATAATAAAAGCTTTTCTTTCATCATACAATTACAGAAATGTTTTACGTTACCGCGAACAGACGTCTACAATCTACATACATATTGTGTATTTTTATTTCCCTCATCATTTTTTGGCAGTTGTAGCTCGAGGCAGGAAAATAGTGTAACCCCAATTTTTTTAAACATGATGTTATTTCGCTCGGCCCAGGATAGGGTTTCCTTAGTTGGTCATTCTGACCTTCAAATATCAACATGAGTAATATTTTTATGAATGTGTAACGATATGTGCACAGTATTTTGTTAGCGGATTTTAGGAATTTTGATACATTTGTGGCTATTTCTACTTACTAAACTTTTATTTTTGTGGATTATTTCGTGTAGATTTTTGGGATTCTCTGTTATGCATATTTTAAGTTAAAATAGAAGAAGAAAATATGTTTATTTTTAGCTACCGAAAAGGAGCTTTTCTTTGCACAAGGGAACGATAACGAATTTTATTAATGTCAACGTGGTGATAGACTCATTTTATTATCGTGTGGGTTGGAAGGTCAATCTCTTTTTTGCAAATATTTTCACGTAATCTTCACTTCACTCTCGACTCACTAACCGTCTTTTTTGATGTTTGGTTGCTAGTTTGAATAAAAATCTACTATATGTTTTAAATGCCTAAAGTTTAAAAACAAAATAGGAAAAAAAAAATGTTTATCACATCCAACTATATAAAATGTGAAAATGGTAGCGATTCACACAGTCACGCTCTAATCCTCAATTTAAGTTCGTCTGTCCTTTTCACCTTTTAAAGATTAAAAAGGGACAGGAGATGGAACCTAATACTGGAGCTGTCAAACATCGAATTTGAACCTTATGGACGCGTCGATTGCACAATTCATGCAACTTAAAAATCTCTTAATATGACAGCTATGCCCTTATTTAAGGTTATCATTCATTCAAAATTATATCACTGGTCATAAAAATGAAAAGGATAGCTGGATTTTAAAATTAGAATTAGAGCATGACTTCCCGAATTGGAGCCAATATAGTTGGATATTAAGATGTTTGTTCCACTTTTACGCCTTAGCTACTGAACGGATTTGGATGAAATTTGGAATAGAGGTAGTTTGTAACCTGGATTAACACATAGGATACTTTTTACGGGAAGATCTTAGACAACGCGAAAGTAGCTGCGGGCGGACCGGTAGTACTTAATTTTATTTTATTGAAAAACACTATGTGGACGGGTAAACTAGTATGTTATTATGCTACAATGTTATTTGACACAATGCTACTATAAATATCACATTCTCTAAAAATTGGCCTTTCTGCTTTTGATTGATTTAATATTTTAAACTTATTTTACAAGACCTCATTTACATATCAACGACACTATCTGATTAAACTATTTATTGTGATATGTATAGGGCAAGTATCTTAAAAAATCGTATAAAAATCTCTCATTACTTTGACAATAAATTCCAATTCACATTAAGTTTAAATTAGACTTTTTATTGGTTAAATTATAATCGTTATAATAAATGAATCATTGAATTGATAAAACACTATGTGCATGCTGTGTTTGCCTGTAATTGGGTCTACATCTCGTAATTAGTACTAGTAAATATCATTGTTCTACTGTTAAGATGTTTACCTGTTGGCAAACCTAATAAATAAAATAAAATAAAATAAAAAATATTATTTTAAATACGGTTAACGCAAAGACATGTTTTAATATTTCAAACAAGTGGGAGGTTGTAACAGTGTTTTGGCAGTTCCTTTATCCACGGAAGCCAAGGCATTGTATAAATTAGTTCGGTCGGGTTTGAGGGCAAGAAGCAGCTAATTGTGGCTGTTTCTTGGTCTCAAACTTGATAAGTAATTTTTTAAGGTCTAGTGGCTGTATAGAGCGACATAGTCGCTTAGTGTGACTAAGCTCTTTAAATAAAGATTTAAAAAAAATAAAAATAATGATGATGACTATGACACATCGCACCTATTCGACAAAACAATTCGAAATTGTAGGTTTTATTGAATAGATAGGCCCCAGTTATCAGTCAGCTTAATAGTTACTGCTAATAATGTTTTCTGGGTTTCCAATGAATGGCCTGGAACTTGGCAACCTCAATTAACACATTTTTTTAAAGGAGAAGTTCAATGAAAATTATGATTTCGATCGTTTTTGGTTTAAATTAATTCACTTCCTTCGCTGGATGTCACGAAGCAGCTTGATGGAAACAATAGGGCTGTCTCTCGTAGGATCCCTTTTTGTTAAAAAAAATATGTATGTAAAATGTATATTTTTGTTGTAAAAAGCCCGACTTTATGTCAGAAAGCAAATGACTATGACAAAACGCTTACATGAAATGAAATTAGCAGGAGCCACACGCCAGCCATGATGATACTTTTTTATTCATGTTTAATGTGAGCCCGTAGAATAATATAAAAAGGAAAAAACTAAATAGACGTTTCGCTTAAACTTGTGAGCCGTACCTAAGTTAGTGAGATTCAGTCGTAATGTAACGAGGTAACACATTGGTCTCAGTCATAACAGTAACATTTCGGCAACGGACCGTGTCGGTAGAGTGGCTTGGCGCCCATTTACCCTCAACTTTATGTGGTCTCAAAGTGAGAAGTTTAGTATTACAATTTAGTTACATCTTCAATCAAGTAACATCATCGTGATAACAATCGTTATTTTTAGTTTTTGACTAATCAAAGATTTATTCACTCGTTTTTATTACACGTGCCTATCTAGTCCTCAGAGTCTGCCTGGCGTCTTCAAAATCTATACAATTCGTTACTATATTTTTATTATATGTATTATAAAAAGTTCAACTGTTAAACTGAATGTGTACCATGTCAGCTAGTATTTATCATGAAAAAATAAATAAAATGACTTGAAAAATGAGCGGTAAACGTAAAATATGCTTAGTGACGAGCCGGGTAGTATATCATTTAAATATAATTATGATAATTTTGACAAATTAAAAAAGGCGTGAATTTATCTATATAAACTTGTATTGTATACTTCCGAAGCAAATTGACTAGTAATCTGTTTAATTGTCGGCAACACAGACTGATTCGCGGGTAAGCTGGTGTCCATAACATAATCCATAACATCTTTGATTTGGTCAAACACCAACAACGGAACGTAACGTAACTTGTATGCTACGAATAAGAACCTATTCGTAACTTGGATGTTCTCACTACGTTGTGATCTGAATTATGTGCTATACCTATTAATGTATTATGTTAACGGCCTTTCATCCGATTTTCAATTACCTCTGTTGTATGAGCACAAATTCTCTTTACTTACACATGTTCTAATTATAATTATGATATAATTATCATACTACTTATTCATTTACACCCTCCTAAACATTCACTAACACTTCAACTCTCTCTTATTATAATATATTATGTTTCACACATTAAATAAAAAAAATTGCTTTAAAACTATTATGTTAAATACGACGCCTCCAAGAAACTTATTATTATGGTTTAATTAATGAAGTCCTAATGTTTTGTAGTAATCTTTTATTATGTTACCTAAGATGGAATAGCGTATAGCATTCCCACCACAAGAGTCCTTGACTACTTATGTTACGTGTAAGATTTACAAAAAATAAAAGTATTTTTAATTTTTTAATTTTATTTTTTTAATCTTCAATTGAACTCTTACACGATTGAACTGTAAATATCTTTACAGTTCGTTTTTGCAAAATGTGCCACCAAAGATTTTAAATCAATTATTATTTTTTATATTTATGGACTGGGAGGAGCCAAATTCTTCGTCATAGTATACCTAGGTTTTTTTTCTTCTTCCTTACTAATGGCGACACATCTTATACGAGTATAGATGTATTTCTGATACCAAATAAACGTTTTTTTTTTCATTTCGCCAGTGTCGAGTGATATTTGTAGGTTTTAGATCATGATTCGGTGAATTGATGATTGTTCGGTGAATTGGGCTCAGTAATTACTGAAGCCACCACGAGGCCTCTTGGCATCATCTAATAAATAACCACTAACATTAATAAACAAAAAACCCGACTGCATGAAAAATTTAAAACTTTTGGCGCGTAAAATAGGCCATCTTGGTTTTTTATAAATTTGATGTACCCAGTGTCACTCTCACCAGTAAGACGAATCTAACGATACCTCTTTAGCTAAAATCCATCAAGCCGTTTAGGCTGTAGAGCGTGCCAAAGAAATATACATACATACACTCGAAAAACATAACCCTCCTTCTAAAGCAGTCGGGTAAAAATGTCAGCAAAGTGAAAGCGATTCAATTGTTATAGTTTATAGTCCCGAAACATTCACTGGATATTATACTATCGAAATTATACACTTAACACTTCAATAAACTAAAATAAAAAAATTAAAACGAAGACACGTCCGCTATTGTCAGATACTGACAAAAGACCCTATACCTAGGTTGTACAGTCTGCTACTGACCTCACTACGTAGCTATTAACTACTTATTAAGGCTTGTCTCATATTTATCCCAAGTATTAACGTTTATAATTTAAATATTTGTAACCCCCTCTGTAAATTATAAGGTAATTTCCTCTTTTTTATCTTCAAAAACGGTAATTGTGCAAAAATGAGTTCTCGTTCAGAGAACTGACAGTTGTGGCAGAACTCTAAACGCCCCCACGAGAAAAGTAATCTGAGAGTTAAGCAGATATTTATGCCGTCGTTTGGCGCGTAATCTTATGCCAACGAACTACAAGAATTCGTTGCAATCAGCCCGAAAAACAGTTTTTACTGAATAAAAAATGTGACGATTTATTTACCCGGTAAAGAACAAGATAATTGGAATCGGTACAGATTTCAACATGTACCATTATATTAAGAGCATTTGTATAAGTTATAAATAATACATAATCTGAGAAAAGAAATAATGGTGAAGTTATTATACCTACTTCTTCGTACTTATTTTGAGATTTATGAATATTTATTAAGCCCTACAAAGCTCGCTTCAGGGTGTAGGTGCCTTTCATTACGACTTGCCTCTTGTATTTTATATTATTTTCGTGCCTCTTTTTTATGTTTTTTTTCTTAATAATGGAGACTATAGGTGTAAACTCATCAACTAAAACGTGCATTGGCAAAATATAAGTTAAATCTTTAGCGACAGAATAGAATTACGTGAGACACATTATTTTATAGAGTGAGGTTTTTTCATGAAGTAAAATTCGGTTCTTCTGATGATAGATGGTGATGTCACAGTAGCAAAATAATAATAATAATATACTTTATTTCTCCTAAAAACTTAATAAAACTAGTTACAAAGGTAGCTTAACTGTCAATTAATTAATTTATAGATATAGATGGTTACAAAAATTTTTTTGACAGCTCTATTTCAAGTTTAAAAAAAAGAAGAAAAAAGAATTCTAGTTCTTCAATTCCATCTGTTAACACCTTTCAATACTCTATTGACAGAATGTCTGCGAAAACGGCTCATTAATTTAAAAGACAGATTGTAGCTATCTTTGTTCAGTTCTATCGTTTAAAACTGGTTTGCCTTTATAGTTAATGTTTTTTAATAATTAAACACTAAATTAAATATATTTTATACTAAAGTCAGATTTATTTCAACCGTTTAGTAAAATAAAGATGGAACTTCTCTCCCGGAGTTTCTAAATAACGCGCAGGTTTCCGAAGGTTAGCTTTTATTAGTAGTTTAGCTTGACAGTTAAATAATTAAGTACCACCCTTAAAGGGCACGTTTTCTATTAATTTATTCAGACCAAATATTAATAAATAGATTTTCCCTAAATACTTTCGGTTAACGATATTTTGACGACCGGTTATGCTATCTAAATAGGTACATTACTGTTATTATTGTGGATAAAATTCTTCCATATTCTAAATAAAGGAGTTCTTTTTACAATGTTTATATTGCTTAACTAGCGGTCCACCCGCGGCTACGCTCGCGTTATGTAAGATTTTCCCGTGGGAATAAGACTTTTTTCCGTGAAAAGTATCCTATGTGTTAATCCATGGTACAAATTATCTCTATTCCAAATTTCATCCCAATCCGTTTATTAATTTTTGTGTGAAAGAGTAACAAACAAACATCCATAGCATACAAACTTTCGCTGCTATGGTTAGCAAAAGGTCTGACTCAACAAACAATCCATACCTAAACTTCATTTCAAATAACATTAGAAAAAAGACAAGAATATGTATGGCAGAAAAAAGGTTATTCGTGTTTGATACTTGTCAGCTAATATTAGTTAATAACTTAATTATTAGTTTTTATTTCACATTAAAACATAACATGTAGAAAATAAAATGGGAACTTATTTTTTATAAACTATAGCTGGTTGTTTTTTTTATTATTTTTTAAGATCTAATTTATTATATTTTTCTTCCCATTCACACGCCTCAAAGATGATTACAATAAGTAATGCGATTTAGTATTCTCGTAATGACTTTCGCGGATTTAATCCATATTAATGAAGTAACAAGCAAACAATCTGAAGTATTTTCCATAAAGTGTAAAAATTATTCTTTGATTTGTATTTTCTTTTCCTTAATTTTCTTCAGTTTGCTAGATATTAAATTAGAAGAAAATTGTCTGAGTGAGTGACTTTTGTTATTAAAATTTCCGTAAAAAGGATAAGTTGACTACGTTATTAAAAAATCTGTTTTATTTTCCAGGTAAAGTTGTTAATTAATATTTTATTTACTTTTTACAGTGCTGTTATTACTAAATAAAGAAAAAAATATAAAGTAGTGCGATGTTTTAGTCAAAGAAATCGTTGTGGTAATTTTTTCTGTTATCGTAAGGCTTTTATTTAGTTTTCCTAAATTAATTACCAATGCTTAATCCTGTGCCACTCATTCATTTTATTCTTGTTTAAATAAATCTCTTGACTTTAACAAAAACAACAAAAAGTACGAATTTTTAGTTCCATGAAATGCCTACCAAAAATGTTTGCTTTACCCACGAGTCAGAACAAAATTTTGAGTTTGAAAACTAGAATGAAACCACCAACTGAAATAACAAGAAAATTGAAGTGGATTTGACCGCTAGTATAGCAGGAATAAATTGAACTGTGATGAAAATAATGAATTATTATCATCACGGCCTCTAACCATTTATCACCACGGCCTCTAACCATTCAACGAAATTCCACAGTCATTTAGACATCAACGTCTTATGTGGTAAGTGAGTACACATTCACCTTACAAGCAATAAAACTGAATACCCCGGGCTACAAAAGAACATGTTCTCGGATGAACATCTCAATTTTCCTTTAATCTCGTGTCATACAATGGGGTTTTATAAAATTTGTTTTAGAGCTTACCCATTTTCGACCTTATTGGTCTGCTTTAAAACTGTTTTTTGAAAGGATCTAAAGAAGAAAAAGGGTCTAAAGACGCGATGTGTGCGCGCCTCGTCTTCTTAATGTTGTTTGGTTTCCGCCATATTGGGAGTACGGCTTAGTAGTCGCTTAAGTAATTGTGCTTTGAGCTTGCTGAAAGGACTTTGTTTACGTACAATTAGAAACAGTGTTAATGATTTGTTTATGCCCGTTTGTTGTCACTCATATCTGTTTGAAGATGCGTGTTGCTGTTATAAATTAAAACAATACCTATTACTGTCTGTGAAGCTATTGACCGATAGTTACGTTTTATATGAACACAAACGTAGGATTTAAAGGAAATAAAATTATTTAAAAGAATGACAAACAAGAGGGTAAGTTAATGCAATATTCATAAAGCTGAAATGTTCGTTTTGATTGTGACCGTCATCGCAATGCAGGTAATAAATTAAATGTAAATTTGGATGACAGCGTGTTACTAAAGTTAAAACAGCGCTGATTTAATCCGAAGTTTAATTTACTGTGAATTATTTGTAATATTGTAAACAAATAGAAATTAGAAAGATGATTTAATATAAAGCATAAAGGTGAATATTGTAATATACACATAATTTTCACATATGTATTAGGTTTAAAGATTCTTTATTCTCATAAAAGACATTCAAAGTCACTTACATGAGAACAGGTACAAAAACAAAACATCATTTCATAGTCATTCGCAGCAAAACAAATCACATTTATATCAACAGCAAAACCACCTTTCCAAAAACAAATTCAGGTCAATTAAATTAATATTTCGTTAGTATATGCTGGGATAATTTACGTTTAAATTCAATATAGGTTATATTATGTTCTCACTTTGCAATACCCGATTTGTTCTAATGAAACTCGGGTTATAGAATCTGATTTAAATTATCAGAATTTCAAATCAATTTAAATATACATACATAATTTATGACTAGGTAAATGAACTTTGAAATATCAATGGACCTTTTGCAATTAAAGATATAAAATTAATTGACTTGAACCGTTTCACCTTTGACCCTAAGAGTTTTCATTTGCTTCTAATGACCCATTTAATTGTAGGGAAGGGTACAAATTAAATTCCAATTAGGATTAATTTTTTTAGACAAGATGTAAATTTCAACACAATATACATAAAAAATATTTTTTATGGTCCGTAATTGCAAGAAAAAAATCCAGTATGTTCAACTAATTGAACTTTCAATTGAACTTAATGGAATAAATGATTTAAGTTCATCAAGTTGTCATTTTGACCTTGAAAATTAATCGTTTAAAACTCTAATATAATATAAGTAGGTGGACACCATAGGCAAAACCTTTTGTATCATCATTATCATCAACAGCTCATACACATCCCTGTTGTCCTGTGCTTGTACAAATAATATTGACTTACACATAAAGTCTTAGGTCTGTAGTGTATCATATAAAGTAAGTAAAAACATTTTATTGTACATAAAAGGAACACAAAACAATATAACAAAAACATATATAGCTTGTTTTTTTAAAGTAAATGAGACTTCCACAGGCGTTGAGCTCACGATCACGCTCTAATCTTTAATTTAAGTTCGTCCGTCCTTTTCACCTTTTAAAGATTGAAAAGGGACAGAAGATGACCATGCTAATATTAGAGATATCAAATATCGAATTTGAACCTTATGGCCGTATTGATTACACAATTATAGAGAGCACTTAAAACATACGAAATAAAAATTTCTTAATTTGACAGCTATGCCCTTATTTTTATTAAGGTTATAATTCGTTCAAATTAACATCATTCGTTCATCTGAATTCATCACCGCTCTTTCATTGGTTATAAAAACGAAAAGGATAGCTGGGTTTTAAAATTAGAATTGTGCCATTGTAACAGTTATCTGGTGCACTCCAGCCTCTAGCCTCATTAGCTTCACATCATACAACAATAGCTCGCCTCCAGTAATTGACGACCTGAATTCAACTCGACAGCATACGTCGATTTTCCTGCCAGTATTTTCTTTTTATTTTTTCTGTAAACTTGACAGTGCTTTTTATTATCTCATCTCATCAACAGACAACAGTTCACATACTTCCCCATCGAGGGGCTCAAGCCTACCCTGAATTAGGGCGTTCATGCCTTTGTCGACCACGCTGGCCCGGTGCGGGTTGGTTGACTTCACACACAACCTTTTAATTTCTTTGCAGGAGTGTGCATGTTTCCTCAAGATGTTTACCTTCACTGTAGGAACGTCGAATAAATTACTTATGAATTCGAAATTCGAAAACACATTGTGGGGATCGAACCCGCGTCTATCGATCGAAAGACAGCGGCCCTAGCTACTATATGACGCTCTCCGACCGAGTTATGAATATTTGTGTTTTTTGTAAAAATGTGTGTGATATTGACGACATGTTTTATCAATAAATTGTATTACTTCAACTGATGATGTTTTAAATTAAATTGAATTTAGATAACTCAATCTTAAATTACAACGTCACGAATCAAAGGGCGCGCCGCCACGCTTTTCTGAGACGTATACTCTGTTACGAACAATAATTTTAGTAAGCAAAGTAATAACATCAGAAAAGCGAAGTCTTTTGTTGATGTTACAAAGTATAATTCCCACAAATCAGTTATCTTTTATCACCACAGAAATAACTATTTGCTATGTCCGGTCCATTTCTAATCAATCACCGGTTTAGCCGTTACGTTAAGAATCAATTAAAAATAACGATAGTAGCTCGGAATAAAATTATCCATTACAATTGCCATTCGGCGTTCAAATAAAAAAACATCTTGTAGTATAAATAAATAAATAAATATGTTGGGACATCTTCACACAAAGCCATCTGATCCCAAACTAAGCAGAGCTTGTACTATGGGTACCAAACAGCTGATATACAATACATAAATAGATAAATACATACTTATAAACAACAACCAGACAGACACAAGTGCTCATCACACAAATGTTTGCCCTGGGCGGGATTCGAACCCGCGACCCTGTGCGTCGGAGGCAGATACACTTACCACCTGGGCTACGGAGCCGTCAAAAAGTATAATATAATATAAGGTATTATAAATCTAAGCAGATAATTAATATCCAGTTAATAAAATAGGTACCTCAATTTTCATAAATATTTGAAGGAATAGTTGTAGCGTATTCACTGTAATTCTTTTCCTTATACCTACAATAATAATAGATATATCCAAGCAAAAAAATACCTAACGTATAACGACCCACTATAATTTTCCGGGACCGAAGTTTCACCGATTGAACGCCAAATGGTTTCGTGCTTTAAATTGAGGTTCTGATCGACCTGTAATGGCTGCTTTCTGATCGACAAAATATTGTTCTAAATAAGACATCGCTGTAATCACTAGGCAGGCTGAAAATGTGAACGTTTATAATGAAATCGGTAAAGCTTACTAAAAAGTCTCGTATTTACTTACTTCAGTACAAAATAAAATAAAAGAATTGTATGAAACATTCTCTAAACAAAAAATTTCGCCAAGTAGTAATCAACTTGATATTCTAAAAGAATTCCTTAGAATCTAAAATGTATTTTCCTTTTAAAATATTCTAGGCAAGCCGCTGCACGTTAAAATTCAATTGAACGCTCTTTCTAAACAAGAGCATCTAAAAGTAGGTCGCTTGTTCGTGGCGGTAGATATGGATCGATCTATTTACACCACTTACAAACATTCATTCGTTAACTGTTCTAACAACAAAGATAAAAAAACACCCACTTTTCTTAAATTAAGGCCATGTTGAGTAATCTTAATTTCACTGTCTATTAGCAATATTTTTCCCACAATTTGTCAGTGTAGAGATCAACTCCCAGAATAGGAGTTGGTCTTGTGGGAAAAAATTTTCTATACCGTATTTCGTACGTTAACCAGATTTTACTAGCTACGAAATACATGTATAATACAAAATAATGCAATCCAATAGAATTTGGTGGTGTTCTTTGATACACCAGAACATAAATACCCATTGTTTATTTTCCTATCTAACATGGGTAGTGGATGGATATTATAATAGTATAACTTTAGAGCGTCGGTAGTCTAGTGGTTTGAACCGCTGTTTTCCGTCCGGGAGAAGCGGGTTCGATTCCCACCACGTACCAATGTGTTTTCGAATTTCGAATTCATATGTGCGTTTAATCGACGCTCTTACGGTGAAGGAAAACATCGTGATGAAACCTGCACACTCCTGCGAAGAAATTCAAAGGTGTGTGAAGTCGACCAACCCACTCTGTGCCAACGTGGTAGACTAAGGCCTAATCGTCCTAATTCAGGATAGGCTCGAGCCCTTCGGCGGGGACGTATATGAGCTGTTGATGATGGTGGTATAACCTTGTCTTGCAGACAAAATCAATACGTCAGTAAACCACAGAGTACTGGCGTAAAACTAAAACGGAGAGGTCTTAGAATAGCATCCATTTTAAAATATTGATAGAAACACAGATACACTGAATAACATTTTACAAGTATTGTATTATGAAACTTTATTGTAAGAACATTTTGCATTGGTTGATAACACATGGTTAAGATATATAAAAATTACTTGATTGAGAGTTGGTTTTTTGCTTGTTTTTTTTTTAATGTAAGTACATTAAGCTTTTGATGAACTGGTTTTGATTTAAAGTTAGTATTAGTTAGTGGAACGTTATTTGAAAGCAGTCAGTCTTCAAATATTGTTTTTATCGATATTTTGAAGAAGTGTAGGTGAGGTTTTGAAAGCTCTTTCGTTTTCGTTTATTTCCGGGTGTAGATTGGAAACTAATATAGGTACCTATATATAATATAAGAAAATATACTTTTATACTAAATATAGGTTCATTTTATAATATAAGAAGAGATATAATAAAATGAACCTATGAGGTTTTAAATTAAAGCTAAGTATGAAAACATTAAAATTTATATTTTCTTTAAACCATTCGTTCTTTTCCAGTCCCTTATTCTCCTTTCTCATAGAAACGGAAACTACAGAATTTTAGCTAAAGCCGTGCTTGCAGTACCTAGAATATAGATATATAAAGATATATAATATATAGATATATAACTTCCGCAAACCGGAAGTTGAACATATTTCAGGTTACTTCCATTGTGAATGATATTCAGCTGTGTGGGTAGTCGAGGAGTTTATCGGACTAAGTTTAAGCAACTTCGCGTTAAGTTGTTTACAGGTACCCATTCCGCACATTCAAGCGGTTTGTAACTTTGCTGGTAACATACAAAACTATGTTACCATTCATGTAAATAGGCTCCTTTCATGAAAATAACTTATTCGCCTAAGTACTCGTATAACGATTAAACTCACAGAAATCAACTATAAATTAACTTCCACGTTTCATGAGAGGGTGGCATAAGTACGAACTGTAAGCATAATAATATATATACACAATATACATACTAACCATATATAGGTAAGTATGTAGATTTTTTGGTTGTGCACATCGTATGATGGTAGAGCTACTGAGGCATACATGAGCTGGATCGTATAATGTATCTGTTATCTTTTAGCGTTGACCAAAATTCAGATTTGGCGGACTATTGTTTATTGTATCGTCTGGCTTCTAAACGAAAAATTATTACAAAGCCTCTGCAAACTTAACAGTTTCTTAATAGATGCGCAATTTCTGCACTATTATCTTTCAAATCATCGAATAATTAAACATTATTAACTTTCATAACGTCGCCGTGTGGTGACGGCAGAGTAGAATACATTTGTCACCAACCCCTACTTTTCTCGTGGGTGTCGTAAGAGGTGACTTAGGGACTACACATTGAACAGGGAACGGGCAGCAGCGCTCTCTGATACAGTAACCTTTTTTTCTGCGATCTCCAACCCGCCTGCCAAGCGTGGAGATTATGGCAAAACCCTCCATTTAAGTGGAGGAGGCTCATAGTCCAGCAGTGGACTGTAACGGGCCGTTGATGAACTTTCATAATCTCTTCTATATTTTCTTTCGCAACACAATCTAAAGCACTGCGAGTAGTTTGTATAATAAAGTCACAATTTATAATTAAAATACAGAATCTATAATTGTGTAAATTGTATTCTATTCTGAAGGTTGAAACATAACCGTATTCTTGATGTTGGAATCGTCGGTTTGTGGTTTAATTCTACAGATACTCAGATAATCCTTAGTCAGATCGCGAGAGTTGAGAACCGCAGGCAGGGTCTGGCCAGGTCAAAACCGCTAATGAACTAAAACGCTTTCTCTCAACTGTTTCAGACATTGCATTAATTGTATCTCGGACCAACCATCCGTGATTGGTTCATCTCGCTTACGCAACGTATTGACAGGTCTCATAATTGGTGGAAACTGAAGTGAGCCGCGAGGTATTGGCCGCCCAGATATATTTATATATGCAAATGCACCTATGCGTTTCGGAGTGAGATTGGTCCGGTTTTCGGTCCAGTGGGTGGTTGGTACGAGAATTGTTTCTAGTAATAAAAATATTATTAAGAAAACAAGAAACCCGACTGCGTGAAAATTTTAAACTTAGTAAATGAACTGAAAAGATGCAATCAAGTTCTTTTTTGTTTTGTTTTCAATGATCGTAGTGGATAGTGTCAAATAGTGTTCACAATAGCAGTCGGAGGCGTCAAATATTCACATTATTATTATGTTCCATCATAGCGTTTGCGATGCCTCCGACTGCTATTGTGAACACTATCAACCACGATCATTCAAAACAAAACAAAAAAAACTTGTTTGCATCTTTTCAGTTCATTTATTAATTAAGTTTGAAAGTTTAAAATTTTCTCGCAGTCGGGTTTTTTGTTTTTTAATAATATTTTAATTTTAATCTTTTTAGTTTTTGTAATGAAAAACCGATATTGTTGATCAGAACCTATCGAGTGTGGTAGGTATTAAAGACATAAATAAATATATTTAAGCCAGAAGCGATGTAGCGTGGTGGGATAGCCCAATAATTGATTTATTAACTTCAATCTTGTCAAACTGTTCCCTGACAGCGAGGAAACTCTAATCCCTTTTAAATTTATTTTATCAGACGATGAAAATTAATCATGGCATTATTATTGCAATGATTTTGAAAATATTGGATCTGTAATAAATTTTACTCTTCATTGAAAATAAGAACTTGAACGTGGAATTTAATCTTATTGACCGAGCGAGCGAAGCGTCTCCGTTTCAGCTTGGCCAAAATTGCTTTTGTATGTCTGTCTGTCCATCTATCTGTTTGTTCTCTTTGTCGCGTTTCTCAACCGATTTTCGTGAAATTTAGTGAGCAGGTTCGATAAATTAATCAAATTTTATTGTCGAGTCAGTTTTTTTTTTTAAAATGACGGAGTTATGGGTGTTGCCAGCTTACAAGGTCTACCACTGAGGCTGTTTTCCTATACAGGTCATATTTCTCAACCAATAAAAATATTAAAAAAATAAGAAAAGTAAATAAAAAAATAAAAAAAAATGTGATAAATAAATTTCAATGAGTCGGAGATGTTTGTGGAGAAAAAATTAAAATAAACGGTCACATCAACTCATAAAAAATGTAAAGACTCGCGAGGTCTACAGCTCACAGAGCCACTAGTATCTATAAACATGTAAAGTGAAGTGTTTTATAATTTTTGGCAAAATGAAATAGACGGGTACATAATTATCAAAGGCGATGTTTTTTTGTAACATAATCAACTTGTTGATTTCTACAATATCATAAAGTACATACTCGTACTTGTAACTTTGTGTACAAGCATTTCTTAGAAAGATCACAATTTGAATTACAAGGTGCTGAGTGTGATTAAAAAAAAGATGAACAAAGACAACACTTGAAATTAATACCTACTGAAACAGGAAAAATAACTTCCATCCAGCTATCAGGATCGTGATAATGATGAATGGTTATTTCATTGCACTGGCGAAAAAGTCGACGTAGATTTAGGAAGTATGGGAGCAGAAACGACGCCAAGATAATTAGACATTGATGGATGTTTACATATTCTGGGACTTTGGGAACGAACAAATCTGAACTAAACGTGATTAAAACTAAGTATCTTTGTAGTAATAAGTCCACAAAAATAGAGTCACTGGCCAGTTAAAGAGTAGTCTTGCATTAAGTTCAATGCTTTATCATAATGAAGTCTCATTTCATTGACCGCGGGGATGTAGGGCAGCGGAACCAGCCGGTAATGAGCAGGAGCGTGGCAGACAAATTGAATCCTTTGTTAACCATCGATCTCCGCTTGCTGCCTGTCCCTCGATAAAAACTGAATATGAACTGAATAATATAATAACAATGAAATGATGAGTAAATGACAGTATTTAGCATACCTAGCATATTATTGATATTATCTGCATTAATTTTATTACGATAACTTTGCCGATCTTGATAATAAAACAGAGTTTAAGGCACACAGTTGTTTATACTAGTATGTTAGTAGTTTAAACCGCATAACATAAATAGAGAGGCTGCAAATTACATAAGTTTTGTTTTGAGTTAGTGCTTCTAAATTAATAACATAGGTACTTGTGTTCGGTGTAAGTATGTTCAAGGTGGCTACCTACTCGTATATGAAAGATGGTATTGCCCTCGAAGACTGAAACTTGGAGAGTGATATTGCTAGATTGCGAGTTGTGCTATCTCGTTACATGGATACCTTGTCACAACAATATTGCAGGCAATGACAATGTTCTGACAATATTCCACGAGATTGCGGTACCGTATTGTACGACTAGCAGGTACTCATAAATAAGACGATATGATTTGTGAGACTTTTATAGTCGCGATAATATATGATGAAATCAAGGTGATCTATCTTGATAATATCTTATTTAATCTGAATATGACTTAAGTATGGAGATTAACCTTCATCCAGGAATTTCAAACACTACAAAATTCGTACAATCCCAAACCTCTGAAGACTTTCTTTATTATCATCATTTTCCTAGCGTATGTCTGACGATAGAGTCCAGTTTGCGCCTTCTCCACTATGCCCTGATTCTGGATTGCCCATGATGAGTCATTGCTGAAAAAAGGCATATATCTTTTATTCTTATCTATTCCTGTCAAGGGCATCGATAAACCAAGATAATATACTTATAATTCCTACACACATAGGTACAGAAAGTGACACTCTTATCCCCAAAGAGGTGAGCAGAGCTTGCTTTAAAAATGAAAGCCATAAAAGCCTACGAATCAGTCCAGGTCCCGCTTCATAAAACAGAATGGATCGAGGAATGTGTTAATTCATAATCTCTTGATCTCGTGATCTCCTAACCCAACATGTTGTTCAACATTTTGTGTTTTGTTAACATCTACAAGACAAAATGCCGAGAGGATTATGGTCGGGAAATTTAATCTGTGCCGTAAAGCTCGACCGGGGTTAGTGCTGCCTCACTGCTGCTCGATCCCCGATCTAAGAAAGATGAGTTTTATAATAATATCCTGAACATAAGCCTTACATGATGGCACTCATTATAAAATAAAACTGGTTATCTATTGTCTGCGGCTAATTTTATTTTCTGCCCACATCAACAATCTCCTGGGTTCATCAACATCAACAGCTCATATACGTCCCCACCGAGGGGCTCGAGCCTACCCTGAATTAAGGCGATTTCCTGGGTAAACCCATATTATTTTATATATAAAACTTTTATACGCATGCGTATAGAAAAATAGTACCTATTTATTGGAAGACAGCACGATGTCTCCTTGTAGACGTCTACTCGAGATACCCCTTCCGATTACTGACACACAGGCTGTTTTTATATACAAAATGTTGCTTGTGGCGACCGTATTACATCAAAATCGTTAGTCTCCGATTTTATAGTCGCAATAAAAGATTTACTGGTGTTAGTGAAGCATTATATTGAATATTTGCTGTTAAACCGTTATCTTTACAGCTTTCCGTATGTCTGTTTAACTGAGAAACTTTTAAGAAAGAATTATGAATTCTGTACTTGAACAAATTAATGATAATACAAACATAAAAACGGTTCGGGTTGCGGGAGCTATAAATATAACACTATGATTGTTTCAATAAGTTCCGGAATGAACAAATCTTTATTTTAGATACGAGTAGAACATCATCAACATCAACATCAACGGCCCGTTACAGTCCACTGCTGGACTATGAGGCACCACGAGTAGAACACCAGAATATTCGTAGGTTTACTTTTCATCAACTATACTTTTCTACTCAGTACCACCGCCTACAACCATGAATTTGCTTTGATTGATCTGAAGAGGAGATAAATTGCGTTTTTACGTTAACATAATATATTCGTTACGTTACGAAACGTATTTGGTATAAAAATATCAATGGAACGGTATGATATTTTTGGGTCGCTTTAAAAATGCACATGACGTTGATTGGATTTAATCCATTTGTATCAGTTTTTTTGTTTTTTCGCTTTCAGATTTCGCTCTGAAACCAGTTGTGAAACTTAGTTGCGATCGCGTCCGGAGGGGAATATCTGAGTATTGCTTGTTTAATTTAGTTTTGTAAATGGATTAAAAATGTTAATTCATCTGTTGAGCAAAGATAAATGCTAAATAAAAAGTTTAAGTCAGAAGAAAGGGACGCTGTTTCTGTAAAGATATTCTGCATTAGGCTTACTATTGAGCTCAACTTTGACAAATATATCCAGGCCATAGACTGCAGGACACTTTCTGCACATTGCTGAGCATTTGGAGCTCGCACGAAGAGCTTTGGATAATAACATAAGTCTCGAAATATTTGCATCCGCGTGACCGGGCGGGACGTCACTTGGCCGCTTTTTCGTCGTGTTATACATAATATTACCTATAGGTAGTTGCGCTCACATTTGCTTGTGCGCTGCGGCGGACGTATATATTTTTGACCCCTAAGCACGACTAATGTGAGGAATTCTAGAGAATCTCAGAAGAGAGAGTGGTGAGTGTGTGTGGAGTTTCATTAAACATGTCGAAAAGCTGAAGAATAAAATCTTAAAAAAATATATTTTTTTAGGGTTCATCTGGAACACGTGAAGTGGAGGTTATTTTTTTTTATTTACGACTACCACATAGTGTGAGGTATCGTTGGAAAGGTCTTTTAAAAATAATGGGGGTTTGAAAAAAACATTTTTCAATGCTAGAGTACGTTTCAGAAATATTTCGTTTTGAAGTGCTTATTTATGTTAGAGACAACTACCAGGGAACCGTTGTATTTGGAAATGTGAAAAAATTCGCGGTAGTAGTATGTATGTAGTATTATGATGAATTTAAAAGGAAAAGTATCAACAGCAAGTAGGCTTTACAGATTATCGAATAATAGGCCAACTTATAAAATGTACTTGTACTAGTAAGAAATTTGATACTAGCTTACTAACACTCCGCTGGCTCAGCGATCCAAAGTGGAGTGGAGTGGAGTGGTGGAGTGTGGTGTGATACTAGCTATACAAAGAAAAACATTTTGATGAATGTAGTCTTAAACAGGTACCTAAGTAGTATTGGACAACTACAGAACCCTACATTGCGTGGCCCAACACGTGCTTGACTAGTTATTATTTACCTATATATCACCGTAAGCAAACGTCACTCATGGAAATGTTACGCATAAATTTGACGATATTAATTTGAACCTGTATATAAACAAGTTACTCGATGAGCTCAGCGGCACCAACATCGGTTGTCATATAGATGGAGTTTGCGTGAATAACATAAGCTCCGCTGATGATGCTGCTGAGCCCATCGGTCGGTGCTCTGAGAAGGCTCAAAGTCAAAGTCAAAATCATTTATTTCCATAGGATGTTATTACATCACTTAGATCCGTCATTACATTTTTTTGGGTGAGTTCACTAACACTTTCCATATGTCAGTCATCTGTAGAGGTGCATGGCCGTAAGTACCTATAACGCGAAAAAGAGAGTTTTTAATATTTAAGGCGGGTCAAAAACATACATACACGCACATGCACCTGAAATCATGCTCAGCGGTTCCGTGTTGTCTAGAGTCACGCACTTTAAATACTTGGGGCACTGCACTGGGTTCGAGAGGATCTCAGTGATTGTAATGATATAGAGAAGGAGCTCAGGTCGTTGGCTGTCCGTTGTAATATGCTTGCCCGCAGATTTGCACGGTGTAGGAATCAGGTAAAGGTGACGCTCTTCGGCTGTCCTTTTTCACGTGCAGTTTGTGGGTGACTACACACCTACATACAACGACCTGCGTGTCCAGTATATTTAGGATATTGTTGGGGTTGCCACGATACTGCAGCGCTTCTGGCA
Organism: Carpatolechia fugitivella; assembly: GCA_951230895.1. Classification (NCBI taxonomy): domain Eukaryota; kingdom Metazoa; phylum Arthropoda; class Insecta; order Lepidoptera; family Gelechiidae; genus Carpatolechia; species Carpatolechia fugitivella. Next base: position 10,138,669 of record OX579659.1, on the reverse strand, counting down.
TGTTCGCGGAGGCACACACAGATGGCTTCGCAGCAATCATACAAAAGCGATGTGCGTCGCTTCTCAGTAGAACTCAAGCCAGTCCCAATGGTATCCCGAGGGTCTGATAGGTCTTCTAAAAAGGTGGATGGAGCTATATAATATATAGTTAATTTTAATAATTTTGTGCTTGCTGTTGATATCTTACTAACACTAGCTAGTATATAAGTTATTTTATTTTGTATTTACTAACTCTTTATGGATTCTGTCCGAAACAAATGATTATTATTATTTTTAATTAATAATGTTCCTAATACTTACTAGAGGTAATCCCATGAAAGTCTGTTTCTGGAACAGATAACACGTTGAATACAGGTAGTAGCGTCAATATTAAATAAAAGATCCCATTTATTAAATTGAAATAAAGCATTTCCAAAGTGAGAGCTTTTCTGAGAAAGACTCTAATTTCAATGAGTGCGATCGATTTATCATCCTCCTTTGTAATATCGCCAAAACACATTTTAATGGGCCCAAAAAACGAAGTCCTTCGAAGGTTCTGGATGCTTTGTTGTAAGATTTGCTTATAAATTACCTACTTACATTACATATTAAAATAAAGGCTTTCTTTAATAATAAACAGTACTCCTAGGACTAATTTAGTAACATTAAAATAAGAAATTTCTTCATTCTTTCCTCATTCTTAGTTAAGTTTTATATGTCCCGCGAGTTTACCCTAAATTAGAGCGATCAAGATCTAAATTGATCACGTGGGAATCCACGCGAGTTTTTGATTGGTTGGTTGAAATTCCTAACGCTGCTGTTTGTTATTAAATATTTTCGATATCTTAAGAAATTATAAACATAATTTATTTGTAGGTAGATTAAGAGAAACCATTAATGTTGACATCAGTAATAAAGAACCTGCAGAAGTACATTTTGAAAGCCGGGTAACGACAGAAGGTTCCTACCATTGTTCGATTCGTCATTCATTTTAATCGACAAGGAAATGGAAGTTCAATACCAGAACGAGGTGTAAATTACTGTGTAAGGACATTTATAGGAGACACATTTAGGGTACACGGGACACGTTTATACAAAGGAGACGGTTTATTAGTAAGCGCTGGCTGACGGTGTAAGGTTTGGTGGCCTTCTGACATTAAAAAATATAACTTCATTTAGAACTTTGCCGCTTTAAAGATGTGCGCCGTCATGTGGGAGCTATCAAACTTATAAAAATTATTATAAGCCTAACCCTTCTGTGGTCGAAGGAGCCTAACTATAACTTGAAGTGATATGCAGTTGAATTTTTTTCCTATAATCATCATTTCAGCCTGTTAAAGTCCACTGCTGAACATAGGCCTCTCCAATCGCACTCCAGCGCGACCGATCCATAGCCACCTGCATCCAACGAGACCCAGCGATCCTCACCAGGTCGTCAGTCCATCTCGTAAGTGGCCGTCCCACACTGCGCTTGCCAGTACGTGGTCTCCATTCAAGGACTTTCTTGCCCCATCGGCCATCCGATCTGCGTTTCCTATACTATAATCAATGATGTCAAATTGACGACCTACATTATAGCAGTGTGTCTGCATGTTTGATTGTTCTTCTTTTATTGTTAAGTTAGTTGCTTGGTATACGTAGACTCTTCTCGCTTTAAAAAAAACTTTTCTCTTGAATAGGGCTGCTCGCTTAATTATTTTGATTGATTTCCATTTAATGGTTTTATGCAAAAAAAAAATAATGAAAAATTTATTCCTTTTAAATAAAAACCTAGATAAAATTCTGATTTTTATGTTCACCTAGACCCCATTGCAGCCATTTTGTTATTCTCACAGATAAGTATCGAAAATGAATAGAGGCTTAATAAATAACTGTTCGGAGATTGTAGAATTATATTCTTCATCAAAAGATATAGACGGTACATTCACCAGGGGTAGAGCCAGGGGTACGGTGGGTCCGGCGGGATTTTGTGGGTTGTAGTCTATGAACCCAGGGATTATGTGTGCTTTTATTCCGCTGCTGCCGGAGTATTTGTAAGGATGTCGTTTTCCTCGTCCGTCTTAACGATGATGATCGATAGTTTACGTAGAAGTATGATAGTACTATAAGTATTGAAAGATTTTGTTAATTTTATTTACTGGTTTTTTCCCCATCGTTTATAGTAAAGCTGCCAATATGTGTTTGACCTTAGTTTTGGAAAATGACGCTAGACGAAATTAACACGCTTAACAAAAATAAGCCTTGAAATCAGCAAAAGAGTTAAAAATAACAAGGGCACTCCTTATTAAGTCAATAAATCAAAAATAAAGGAATAACGACAAACACCGTAAACGAATGACACAAAAAAACAAGCAATAAAATGAATGGCATCAATATTAGTTCCATTTCTACCTGTCACCACATCAAACTCTTTTTGCCAAACTGTACGACTCCGGAAATACCAATGTTGGAAGTGCGTTCGTACCAAAACAACAAACCTGTTTTGGTACGAACACCAAAGTAAGATGAATAAAGTGTAGCACATTTTCTCATGCCACATAATTTTTATTCATGAATTTAGTTTAATACTTTTAAGCGACTTAAAAAAGGAAGTTCTCAATTCGGCAATTGTATTTTGTAATTGTATTCGGCAATTGTATTTTTTATGTACATGTCGTGGCCATATCGTAGAATTGATCACATCATGAAATTTTCGATCATTTTCGGCCAACTAAATTTGACCAGATCATTAAATCGTGAACATTTCACGATTTTGTCGTCCACGATTGGCCATATCGTGAAAATAAGGCGTCCATGAAATATTTAATTAGAATCTAAATTAAGTCCGACAGACATTTTCAGAGTACCTTTTCATCATAAACGTTTTTTTCTTCCTCATTTTAATAACGAATTATTCACTTTTTCACTGCGAGAAATAACGCGGCCGCCATGTTGGTACTTATACAAAGCGCTTCCAGCGCCTCTTTCGGCAATTAATGTAATAATTTTACGATATGATCAAATAATCTTGACCATTTCATGAAGTAGCTGCGTTTTTAGTTGAACATATCGACAAACGATTTTTTATCATTGATCTGGCCAAGGCACATCATGATGTGGCCAATGCACAGTGAAAATTTCATGATGTGGTCAATTCTACGATATGGCCACGACATATATATTATTCGACTCCGCCAAATTGTGAACCGTTCTTGGTAATATTTTTTTTCATTCAATAGGATTTACTTTCGAGGTGGTCTCATATACATTTCTGTTATTTGTAGCTTTTTAGTGTAAATAACCATCTGAAGAATTTGAAGGAGGTTTCTATTTTTTTGTTGAAATTGTTTTTTGACATAATATTAACCAATCTAAAATTCAAGCATCATATTCATGCTTTGAAATATACTGTTCTATCGATCTCCAAAAGTTTAAAACTTCAACTACTTGAACAATTTCCGGTCACTGCTTTAGATCAAATTTATAATTTGGACTTTTATTCTTGCAGCTATGATAAAAGTAAACAAATTATCCAAGAAGCCCTTTTGAATATGTCCTACGAAGACACAGAAAAGTTATTGTTAGTCTTGAAATGATTGTTTTGTTTTATGTATCAAATTTTATATAGGTATTTTGTACTTTTTACATAATGCCCTCTAATTTTGTCTATAAGTATACTAATTTTAGAATCTAACTTTTGTAATTTGTTATTATTTATTTTAATTTTGAGATTGTTAATTAAGACCAATTTTTTTCGCCTGAAGCACAGGAATCTTCCTAGTTCAGGTATATGTTTTATTGTATCCCCATTGGAATGTTTAGTCGATAGTATTATATTGTAAGATAAGTTTCTCAATAAATTATTATTATTATATTATTATAATGGTTAAATACATAAGAATATACAAACATTAGTTGGAAGAGAGAAGAGAGATAAAGAGAAGGTCACAAGGTGCATCGAACGAAATTTAAATTAAGATACAAATTTTGAGATGAACTTGATCATCATCATCATCATCATAAAAAAAGAGTGGGTTGTGAAGTCGGAAACGGACTTCACAAAACCTATAGAGTTCATCGTATTAGTGATATAATTGTCTCTAATCAAGCTCCTTTGAGTAAAATTCGCGAATTCTTTCCACAAATAACCGCTACGAGTGCAGCGCTGCAGCTCTGCAACACATCTGATGATATTACTTTTATATTAATTGAATACTTCTCGCACCCACTTATTTTCATTCAGCCTTTGCCCTTCTAACCAAACTCCCAGTACAAAGAGTGTTGACGTCTCGAAGGGAATGTTAAGATAGCAATGCCAGGAATATGTAAATTGAAATAAAAATGAGGTTACTCTCGAATATATTGCTGAAGATAAAATACAGCGTTTGAATACGAAATTCTGAGCAAAAATAAAACTCGTTAATCAATTAATGTGACCTTTCGAGAGCAAAGTCGTTGCTTAATAATAAACGTATTTCGGTCTGTTTGTTTCTTCTTAGGACCCTTGTTTATTAGCCTCGAGCAAAGATCTGTTTTTGTCTGTTATTATAATATTTCCCTCGTCTAGATATTTATTTTAGTATTACACAATATAAACATTGAACCAACTGTTTTATTAAGTAAACTCAGCAACAAAAATAGTGATATACTTGCTTACTAATTAAATACAGTCAGGTCACGATCTTAGTAAAGTTTTGTATTGTCTTCGCTCTTGCGTCTTAAAATAAGTGCGTGAAAGTTTTGTAAGATTGTTTGTATTTTTAGTACTTTATTTGTAACTTGAGGGACAGCCTAGGGATTGATTTCAAAGTTATGTAGGTACCTATATTACATCTTAAAATACAACTTAAGTTCAAGTCAGGTCGCAGCGATAAAATAGAAGTAACGTAGTTGTAATTAAGTTAAGAAAATAAGTCATATAGGTATTTCAGAGAATATTACTAAAGCATACTACCTGCCTATATGTATTAAAAATATTTCAAAATTAATATAAAGTAAAAGTTTATGAGAGACTGAACCTTTATCTAACTTATCTCTAAATAATTTTGGCTGTCAATATTTCATGGTTTTGCACTAATTCAAATAAGGTATTTTTGTTTCAGCTTCGAATAATCATTAAGTTGTTACCTACTCAACGCTTTTGCCTGTGTTGGAAGGTTAGGCCTTCAGAACATTAATTTGCTTGCGTCAATTTCAGGAGAAATTAATAACAAAACTTGCCGTACCTTCACCACCCCTAACTATGGGAACAAAATTACTACAATTATAATTCGCTTATGGCACCAATATTTCGTCTAACTATACCACAGTAAATGGTAAAACATCGCCTTTTTTACCGCAATTATTACTAGTGACTCTGTGAGCTGTAGACCTCGCGAGTACTTTTTTTTTAAATGGCTGATTTATTATTTTTTACGTTCCAACCCACATAACTTCGTATTTTTTTTTAAATCTTTTTTTTTTTTTTTTTTATTGGTTGTGACTGTATTGATGTGACTGTAGAGGAAAACAGCTTTAGCGGTGGACGTTGTAAGCTGCCCCCCATAACTCCGTCAATTTTATAAATTTCCAAAAACTGACTCGACAAAAAAAAAATTGTTTAATTTATTGAACCTGCTCACAAAATTTCACGATAATCGGTTGAGAAACGCGACCTGTAGAGTGGAACAAACAGACAGATGGACAGACAGACATGCAGATAGACATACAAAAGCAATTTTGACCAAGCTGAAGCAGAGACGCTTCGCTCGCTCGGTCAATTATTTTTCAATTTCTGTTAGCTTTAACTTACCTTGTTTTATTTTTATCTCACTTGTGTGTCGTGCTCTTTTGAACTTATTTTATACATTTAACTATGTACTCAACTCAATACTCAATGAATTTTATGCATTTTTGTTGAAGCAGTCTGTTGCTTTATAAATTGCAGTCATTTCACGTCTCGAGGACGCGATAAGCGTCTAGTAGAAGGACTTCTGGCACGAATAGACACTTTTTAAAAGTCAGCTTAGAAGACGAAGAGACGATATTTTGCTTTCGCTTTGTACCTATTTGTTGATTAAAAGGCAATGCCCAACCAGGGGCTTCGCCAAAAGCGGCTTTGTTTGTATTTATTTCCAAAATTGTATGAAAAACTTAATTATAAAGCTAGCTTTGTCTTCCTATAGCCTTGACATAACAGAGTTATTTTCACATAAATCATATTCATAAAGTTGAGAATAATAATATTTTGAAGGACAGTAAAGATACCTTCCTAGAAATATTTTATCATGTATCCTTGTTTTTTTTCCATGAAATTGTTTTTCTATTTCTGTTTTTGAATGGTTTAGTCTACAAGTCATGAAGGAATGAACCGAGGCCCTGGTTAAAAGGCTCTGTCAAGTCCAAAACAATAATATTTTATGGCGGTCCCCCAAAAAAAATCCCGACATGTTTAGACATAATTTTAACATTGTAACATTATCTATCAGACAGCGTCATGGCATCAAGATTTAATAACATAAATTTTCTTTGTTGCAGGTTCGATTACGCTATAAAAGATGAACAAACTACGCAAATGGGAATTCTTGGAAAGAATTTGTACAGGGTAATTTCGACCGCTGGCTATGAAAACACAATAAGTACATGCAATATTTCTTTATAATACGTATAGGGTTATCCTTTTTGTTACAGAAAAATGGCGTATAAGAGGATGACTCCCCAAGAAATTGCTTTTGCTGTAAAAACGAAGAGATATTATCGACGCTTGATTTCAAAATGCTCTGAAGTGAAGTTGTTTACGCAAACTTTGTTTGTGAAAAATGCTACGTGAAATGTAGCAAGAAGAACTTATCACCATGGGCCAAACGTTCTCGGGAGGCAGTAATTATACATCAATAAATTATTCTGATGTTTATGAAGCAGACAGCGAGGATCCTGGCGGCTGTGCCATCGCGGATGAGCCCAAGTACCCCAGCAGTTTCGGAATCACGCTCGCCGTTCCGCAATGGGAAGCCATCTGTACCGCTATAGTGCTAATCCTAATCATTATCTCTACTATTGTCGGAAATATACTGGTCATACTTAGCGTATTTACCTACAAACCTCTTAGAATAGTTCAAAATTTCTTCATTGTGTCCCTGGCTGTAGCCGACTTAACCGTCGCAATTTTAGTCCTGCCCCTAAATGTCGCGTACTCAATCATTGGAAAATGGGTCTTTGGGATATATATGTGCAAAATGTGGCTTACATGCGATATAATGTGCTGTACTTCGTCCATTTTGAATCTATGTGCAATCGCACTCGATCGATATTGGGCCATTACTGATCCCATAAATTACGCTCAGAAGCGGACGTTAGAGAGAGTGCTCCTAATGATCGGGATAGTTTGGGCTCTTTCACTTATCATCAGCTCCCCACCGCTATTAGGATGGAACGATTGGCCTGAGGTTTTTGATCTGGATACTCCGTGCCGACTGACTTCCCAGCCCGGCTTCGTGATATTCTCTTCTTCAGGCTCGTTCTACATTCCTCTAATTATTATGACCATAGTATATTTTGAAATTTATTTAGCCACTAAGAAAAGACTAAGGGATCGCGCTAAAGCCACTAAAATAAGCACTATTTCTAGTGGACAGAATAGGTTTACCCCCAAAGAGAGCGACCACCATGACCAAGATTCAGTAAGCTCGGAAGCAAATCACAATGAGCACCAAGGAGTAGCTCATTTAATGCCAGAAGATGAAAAGAAGAAAAAATCTAAACCAACGAAAAAGTCTTTAACTCCAAAAAAGAAACCAAAGAAACGGTATTGGAGTAAGGATGATAAATCTCAAAACAAACTGATCATTCCCATCCTATCTAATGAAAATTCTGTAACAGATATAGCAGAAAATGAAAATAGACAAACGTCATCGGAGAGTAATTCTAAAGAGACTCATGAAGATGACATAGAAGTTGTAGAACGGTGTTCAAAGAAGATCTCAAAACGTCCAAAACCTGTTCCGCAAAATTCTGTTTATCAGTTTATCGAAGAAAAGCAGCGAATTTCACTGACGAGGGAGCGACGAGCAGCCAGAACTCTTGGGATCATAATGGGAGTTTTTGTAGTTTGCTGGTTGCCTTTCTTTGTAATCTATGTGGTGATTCCATTCTGTGCAAGTTGTTGTCTCTCCAACAAATTCATCAACTTCTTTACTTGGCTGGGCTATATAAACTCGGCTCTAAATCCACTGATATATACGATATTTAATATGGACTTCCGACGAGCTTTCAAGAAATTACTTTGCATGAAACAATAGAATAGACTTTGTGCCAAAGATGTAAATACTATACGAGTGGTCATCTCGCTACAAAATATAAAAAGCCGCTGCTGATTGCTCAAAATAAAGTGTAACGTTTGTTCTCTTGAAATAAAGAAAGATACTTTCGATAAACATCATCTGCCTTTAATAACGGCATAACAATTTTCTCGAATCTAAATTATATATTAGAACGTAGAATTTTTAAATGTACATAAGAATAAAATTGTAAACGATTTCCTTAAATGTACGTATGTTGTATACTCAAAGTGTACATAGTATTACAGACATGTTTGTGCACAGCACAGTAGTTACACTAAAAATTTTAATCAAAATGTAAATATAATTTTAATTTAAACACGAATTTAAAATTTAATCGAATATTTAATATCAACGAAAATAATGTTCTATTTAAAATTGTACATACATACATATCTTAAACATTGTACATATAATATTTAGGTATAAGTAAATAATTTTATTTGTATAGAATAATTTAAGAAACATGGTGTACGAATAGCAATGTTCTAAATGAATTGAAATTATTGGTATTGTTTATATTAGCACCATAATGTTAATAAAAATACGAGTTGTGTTAGAAATTATAATCTAGTAGTTACGTAATACCTTATTTTACAATATATCCCTTTTAATGTAATTTGAGCCCTTATTTAAAAGGGATATGAAAATAAAAAGTTTTGTTTCATGGAGTTTAATAAAAAAAAACTAAGTATATTTTGGTTTTGATTATGTGCTATTGATAATTTATTTAGTAATTGCAAGAAAACGTGGAACACATATCTGACTAGATTTGACCCTCCCAAAAAATGTCAAGAGTGCTAACGGAGGGAGTTTCCCAAGATGGTTCTTGATGAAGTAAGCATCGACCTCACACCGACTTATCTCCAGTGGAGTCCGACTCAATGGAGATTGACTGAAGTGGGGAATTTAAGAACATGGCCCATATTACTAATTTGGAAATATTTTTAATATTGGTTCCGGGTTTTTAGGTACCTACATTATAAAATATTGGTAAATTCTTGCTTGCTGGTACCTACATCAAATTTTCAATGAAAATTAATCTTCTACTTGTTTACAAGACATAAAAGGAAAAGATTAGTTGTCATCAAAAACTTGACATTATTTGTTAGTAAAAAACTAGAATAAAGCTTCCCCCAGCTTCCCCCGTTACCCAGAGTTTGAATTACAGTAGCATACCGAACCATTTTTATCTTTTGGATTTAAATTAAAAGATGATTCCTTTTTTTTTCATTTATTGCTGAATGGCGTTAGAATAACAAAAGCGATTTATATGTACCTTATAATTTATACTTAGGTATAGTTTTTCAGGGATAAAACCCATACCCATTATACTCATCTACCTATTATCTAAATACGAAATATCATTCGAATCTTTTGAAAAGATAATGAAATAATACAAGTATTATAGGAAAGCCTGGCCAGAAATTGCTCGCTTAAGAATAAGACAAGAACATAATGAGACGTATTAAACGCGCAGAATTCTTGTAAAGAACTAAATCTATCAAGAACAATTTTCCCTAGCCAACGCTAAACACTAAAGAACTTCGGAATTTTCCATTTTCTTTCATCTTTTCCCCACTCTTTCACTAGACGCTTCGCTAAGTGAATTCTTTCATGAACGCTCATTTCAGTGAGATCGATACAATCAAGTATCCGCCACGAGGAACTTACTGTGGAACTACCGAGTTTGATATGTATTATAAGTAAAAATATGTTAGTATTGAGTTGAATAAATGTATCTAAGCGTGATAGATAGTGAGCGTCGGTGGTGTATTGGCTAGGGCCGCTATCTGCTGTCCGGGAGACGTGGGTTCGATCCCCACCACGTACCAATGTGTCTTACGGTGAAGGAAAACATCGTAAAGAAACGAGCACACACCTACGAAGAAATTCGAAGTGTTGTGTGTGATGTCGATCAACTCGCACTGGGCCAGCGTGGTCGACTAAGACCTGATTGCCCTGATTCAGGGTAGGCTCGAGCCCCTCGGTGGGTACGTGTGCTGTTGACAACAAGCGTCATATCATGCAACATCCTCCGCGGCCTAGCGGTAGAACGTTCGGTTCTCATCGTTCGAAGGTTCTGGATTCGAATACCGGTGGAAATATAGTCAAACGAGAAATAATCAGTTTGGTTAGGGCATAGCAGACTGATTGAATAATCGTCCGACAAGTAAGAAGATTCCGTATTTTCATAGGCACGTTAAAGTTTGCCTATTTATTTACAGAAATAATATAGTCGTTACATAAACCAGTCGGAAGATTTTTGCGGCTCAATAACTCTGATACAGAATAAGGTCTATTAACTCGAACGTTGTAGCAAATTTACTATTTTTATGTTAGAAAAGACTTGCCGTTCACTACACAATCTCAACGAGTTTGGATGTATAAAACAATAATAGTAGGATTTATTGTTATTTGGTTTCTAAATTCTCTTATCGCACGAGGACTAGCCCAGCAAGTCCGAGTATAATTTTATAAATAATTGTGTTTTAATGGCTTCAAATGTATTTAAAAGGCTATCTCTACTCTTTATTTTTCTCTCACATTTTGGAATAAACAAACAGCTCATAAAAAGTAATGGCTAGATAACCAAACTAACCCGCTTTTGCTTTTATGCGAGCAGTAAACCATTTATATTCATACAAGATTCACGATTGTGGCTTTACCCGTCAGGGCTTCGAATTTTCCAGAGAGTAAACAAATTGTGTGACTGCATCATATACTTCACAAAACCTACAGTAAACTATGAGAGTAATCAGTAGGCGTTGTAAACTTCAAAGTTTCTGGGTAGTAACATGCTTGGGCACCCAACATTACAAAGACTCGTCAAATTTTATTTTACACCTGCAGGTTGGGACGGGGGACGTTACTTTTAACGGTCGACTGTTATTTAGGCTTATAGGATATTTTATATGACCTCGGCTTATACCTTAGCATCAGTTTTATTTGGCCAAGAATTTAACAGGTATTTTTAGTTGATATGGTAAACCCCAATAGGTCCATCATCCTTAAAAGTACCTATATAACATGAAACCTTACTTAGAAATAGTAACATTAATGACTGGTGTCACTTGTAACTGGCTGATATAGATTATGAGTTATTATACCTAATATATGTACGGTGTAAATAAAACAGTTAAAAAAATAATGGAGTCAATGAAACATGTAGAACTGTTGACTCACCACAGGCATCTCTTCTAATATAAAGTACCTATGATGTACTGCAGAGGCTTTGAGACGTACTCATCTACAACTTACAAAGACCCCTAAAAAGCACCAACTAGTTTGCAAAGTTGATAGAAGCCTCAAACAATTTTATGGGTCCAAAGAAAAGGTTAAAGAAAGATCTTGAGTTACTGTTGAGCTTTACCCGCTTATCGGAATTATGTACGGGCAGTTCTCGAAAAAAGGAATTTTCGTCAAAGCAAACGATTCCAAGATTATCGGCGAAAATATTTTTTACAAAAACATGATTATGATAATCCAAGGCGGATTGTTTACCTACATTCCATGTGAAAGCGTGTGATTGATCTTTCGAGCGTTCATGTGATGAAAATATTTAAGCATATAATGTCGTGGCATATCGTAGAATTGCCCACATCATGAAATTTTCGATCATGAAAAAATGAATGGTTTCATGATATGCCTTGGCCAGATTAATGATAAAAAATCGTTTGTCGATAATAGTATGTTCAACTAAAAACGCAGCTACTTCATGAAATGGTCAAGATTATTTTATCATATCGTAAAATTATTACATTAATTGTCGATAGAGGCGCTGGAAGCGCTTCTTTTATGTACTTACGTGGCCACGTATTTCTCGCAGTGAAAAAGTGAATACTTCGTTATTAAAATGAGGAAGAAAAAAAGAGTTTATGATGAAAAAGTACTCTGAAAATGTCTATCGGACTTAGAGAATAATAAGTACCAAACATAATTTAGATTCTTATTAAATATTTCACGGACGCCCTATTTTCACGATATGGCCAATCGTGGACGACAAAATCGTGAAATGTTCACGTTTTAATGATCTGGTCAAATTTAGTTGCCCACATCATGAAAAGCGACCATTTCATGATGTCCACGACATATACCAGGTGTTACAAAACTACAAATAAAGCCGAAAGGGTGTGAATCTGCTCGTAAAACTGAACAACTTTCCCCAAAGAACATAGGTCGAAAAACGATTTAAAAAAATCGCATACCCATACAAAATGTAGATGGTCTCCATACAAAATTTACTCGTCTTTTTGTAACACCGTGTATATAGTGCGTTTTTATGACAGACCAAACTTAGTAGTAATCACGTCGCAATCTCGGCAAAAAGTAGTAATAAAGTAGATGGTTTCCATACAAAATTTACGGGTTTTTTTGTAACACCGTGTATAATACGAGTATGTATGTATGTATGTATGTAAACACTTTATTGCACAATAAAAGTAAAATTACAATAAGAAGTCACTAGAAAAGTATTACTCAGTAGGTCTATATTCGAATTATAATAATTTAAAATGTTATACTTTAGCAAAATAACTATTACACATACATTACTATTAGCATTTTTACCGATTGGTATTGGTAATTTGATTAAATTATGTTTCACAGGCAAAACAATTCTTAAATTTTGTATGATTGTTTGATGTTACATTTGAATTTCTTTCCGAATAAAATTCCTTCTTTATAAAATTCAAACAGTGAAATTGAATATATTCTTTACAGGTATTCCAGATATTTGTATTGTAGGGAAATGAATAAGCAGTCCTGTGACGCGCCGGCAGCAGGTGTGCCGTCGGGATGACTGATATCCGATCCGATATTTAAATTGAAATACTTGGCCAGAAATTCAAATCGAAATATCCGCCAGTCGTAAATTTACGTTCCCGCACTGAATTTTAAGCAGTAGGTATCTCTTTTCTAAAAGGTTTATTGGATACTGACTGAATTTCTTGTGAAACATTCGTAGGATACTTGTATACGTACGTCACCGTAAGATTGTGAACGTGGTCGTTAGTTTATAATCTATCTCGCGATATTAATTTACTGACGTAAAATTGTGAACTGCAAAAACCATATATAAATGGTGCTTATTATTTCCACTAAGCTTGGTATTCGATGACTTATGAGGCAGGTATATCGTAGTGAATAATAATAAGTAATGTGGATGTTTTATCTAGTTATCGTAAGGGAAAATTAGCTGCCTTGCTATCATTCATTCATTCATTCATTCAAGACGACCCATTTATACGAGTTTAGTGTATCATATATAGACGCGACGACCGTCAGGAAATATTGATAGGAAGATAGCAAGATTTTTGTCACCGATTACTAGAAAAAAAAACACATAGTAATAAGGAAATAATCTGTGGCACAAATTCTGACCGAAACATACAGGGACCGTCTACATTTGTAATAATATCTGTGGTAATGGCAGTAATCAGTACCTACGCAAGTTTTGCTACTCTTAATTTGTAATAAATATTGTGTGAAATTTGGTGAAAGTCGCGGGAAGCCGCTGGATGTAGTGGGCAGCGCAGCACCGGTCATTGTGGAGAGCCTTAGGTCTTTGTCCAGCAGTGGACATATTTCAGCTGACATTATGATGGTGATACTGATGATGAATAAATACTCAGGTGTTGTAGTAAACAATTAAGTAGGACTTATATATTTTCCAACAATGAACGTTTTCAAAAGAAAATTTACATTGTTCTTTGAAGTTAAGTTTTTGTACTTTTTGTATTAAACATTTTAATAATTTAATCCCAAAAAATAGAAGGCTTTTTAAGAATACGCCTTACAAATTAGCATAAATTGTGATTATTCTAATTTATGAAAAATGGCTTTCTTGATTAAATTTTAATTTCTTAATTACTCGAAAGTTTGTCATAAATTTATTAATAGGCAGGTAGTAATTATTTATGAGCTGCAGACATAACAAACAGCGACCATTGTGACTAAATTGATATTATTAACAAATTAAAATACTAGATGTCCGCCCGCGGCTACGCTCGATTTTATGATTTTGGATAGTTAGATGTTTGGATGTTTGTTCCGCCTACACGCTTAAAGTACTCAACGGATTTGGATAAAATATGGAATGAATGAAGGAATATAACCTAGGTAACATGAGATACATCAATGAATCAGCCTAATGCAGTCACTGCTGGACGCAGGCCTCCCCAAGGGCACGCCAAAGCGCACGATCACCCGTCTTCCTCATCCAGCCACCACCACCGAATACAATTTACGAGAAAAAGTCTTACTCCCACGGGAAAATCTTAAATAATCCGAGCGTAGCAGTGGGCGGACCGCTAATATTTTATATGTATTAGATTTTTCAGCTATGTCAAGCTAACTACTCCAACCAAATAACACCCTAAATAAAAAAATAACTAATAAATAAATAATTATACAATAATGAACGTGCACAGCGTCACAGAATTACAGCGTGCGCTCCATTCCGCGCACCGCAAAAAGGCAATAGCTCAGCACTGTGCTGCATTGCAGTGCCCACTAAGTAGACACTACAAAACAGCGCTGTCTTTCAGCTGTATTGTCCTTGCCCAGATGACGTGCCATCCATACGCAAATATATAATAATGTTTAAAAAAAAGTGAAAATGCAAGTGACAAAGTAAGAAACAATAAAATAAAATAAAAGACACAAATAAGTATAAAAATGCGATCGAAACACGACAGCAGCAACACTAGTTTAGTGCAGGCAGCAATACGCTGGCGACGACGCGCGGCCATGTTTTTTACCATGACTGTCCAATGTAAAACCTGCGTCGCATATCGCAAAATTTCGGCGCTATCTCAAAAAATATAAAATTGCCTTTGTTTAACATCAGAAGTACAATTGTTGTAGCAAAGTGACTTATATATTAAACAAAAACACAAAAAAGTTTTAGTGGGAAAATGTTCCCCGCAAAATAAAAAGCAATGTCAAATGGAAAATTTCGCCTCTGCAAAGTTGGAATTCAACAGAAAATAATTGTGAATGTGAGTACAAACATATTATTTTATCACAAAAATACAATACAAATAATAAATATAATAAGAAGTGTAAAAAATAATAAATAGAATAACTAAACTTAAAATACTCAATACTCAAAGTTTTTATTGCATTCCATAGGTTTTTACATGGGTGTTGTTTTAACAAGTTAATGATTATTGTATCTCTATGGACCTTGTCAGGCACGCAATACAAGAGAGAGACACTACTTTTTTGTACTTAATGTTTTGTTCCTAGATACCTAACAAATTTATCTAATACAAATTTGTGATATCGATAGTAAATAATCTAATAGTAAAAAAATTAATAGACTGTATTAGGATTTAAAAATGTCTGATTGTATTTTTATTGTTTATTACTGAATGGATTGAAATTGAATTGAAAAAAAATATTTTATTGTATTATTAATTATATTATAATATTATTATTTGTAAAGTATTTATGTAGTTTATTTATTACTTATTTATTATTTTTTTGTTTAATTTGATTGTTTTATTAAATAACGATTATTTTCTTGAGGTTGTTTGAAGTGTGTTTTGATGGAGGTTATATTTACTGCAGTCTGCATTAAGGAATGCATCTATTGAGTAATAACACTCTGAAAGTAAGTATTTTTTTAAAAGCTGTAGAAATTTCTTGTTATTTGGCTCGTTTTTCATAAGGTCTGGCAGTTTGTTATACATTTTTGCAGTCATGGTTAATGGACCTGAGGAGTGAAGTTTAAGACGGGAGGGTGGTTGTACTAATTGTAGTTTGCGCTGTGGTCGAAGTGAGCGGTTTTGTAATATATCTTCTCGTTTTTTATAAATTTCAGGGTGATTTCGAACATATTTGCAGGCTTCAAAAATATAAATGCAAGTCAATGTAAGTATTTGGTGTTTCTTAAAATGGGGTCTACAACTCTCAGTTTTGTCTATATTGACCAGGATCCTTATAAGCCGTTTCTGTATAGTAAATATAGTAGGCACCCCACAATACGATGCCATAGCTGAGCCATGAGTGTGCATAGGCGTAATACGTGATGAGTGCAGTCTTTAAATCTGTAGTTTTTTTAATTACCCGGAGCGCATAAGCAAACTTTGATAGTTTTAATCTAATTTTTTCAGCGTGACCTTTCCAATTTATATTCGTATCTATATCTAAACCCAATAATGTAAACCTGTTTACGAATTCAATATTTGTTCCTTTATAAGAGTAATTTAGGTAAATTGGGGCTTTTTGATATGGGTGGTATGTCATAAGTTTAGTTTATTCAAAGTTTATCTTAAGGTTGTGGTCGTAGAGCCAATTTTCAGTTTTCCCAAGAATAGAGTCAATTTTGCTTTGTAGATCTAAATTGTTTTCACATGATACTAGTAAAGAAATATCGTCGGCAAATAGAATACATGGTCCCTCTGTTATTTTTGGCAAGTCGTTTATATAGACCAAAAAAAGAAGGCAGCCAATTACGCTACCTTGTGGTATTGATGCCTTTATCTTTCTGCTCTCTGATCTTATGTTTAGTATTTCATTTGTTCTGTGGTCGAAGTGTTCAATCTCTACAAACTGTTGTCTATTTGTTAGGTATGATTTAAACCATTTGTGAGTAATTCCACGAATCCCTATTCCATAGAGCTTGTTCAAAAGAATATCATACTGGACCATATCGTAGGCTTTAGTCATGTCGAGTAGTATTCCGACCGCATACTTTTTGTTATTTATAATATTTTGTGCTTCCTGTATATATTTGTATACCGCTGTAATTGTAGAGCGATTTTTCCTAAACCCGTTTTGAGCGTTGTCAAAAATTTTATATTTTTCACAAAAAATATTTATACAATTGCACATCACTCTTTCAAAGATTTTCGAAGCTGATGGTAGGAGCGCTATCGGACGGTAATTGTTCGGGTCTAAATTGTCGTTTTTTTTATATACCGGTTTGACTACTGCTATTTTTAGTTGATCTGGAAATTTGCCTTCGTTCAAAGATTGATTGACTAGTATTAGAAATGGTAGAGTTAGTTGTTCGGCGCAGTGTTTCAGTAAGTTTGGTGGTATTTCATCAATACCGGAGCTTTTTTTATTCTTCAGATTTTTTAAAATTTTATGTATTTCTTGGTAGTCTGAGTCCTAAGAAATAGGGTGTTTTCTGTTGGATTTATTATAGGGTGACCATTTGGTGTGGAGTTATTATTTGTTTTTGGAGGCAAAAAAGTTATTGAATTCGTTTGCAATATCTTTAGGTTCAGTTAAAACAGTATTATTTATTTTAATTTTGATATTATTTTTTTCTTTCATAGGTTTTTTATTCGTTCTTTCATTGATAATGCTCCATGTTGTTTTCATTACATTATTCGATCTTTTTATTCTATTGCTAAAATTATTTCTTTTAGATGTATTTATAACATTTTTTAGAACTTTTTCGTATTTTTTGTAGTAGTTTTCAAGGATTTTATTATTGGACTTTAATACAAATGTTTTTAGTAGCCTTTTATTGAGACATGATTTTTTAATACATTTAGTCAGCCAGTATTTTTTAAAAGTCGGAAATATTTTAACTCTTTTCTTAGGTATACACTTATTTAGGATATTTATCAGTATATCCTGAAATGCATTGTAATTATCATTTATATCTCTATCTGGTTTAATAGTATCTTGCCAATTTATTTTATTTAGTTCGGATTTAAATAGTTCCATATTAGTTAAATTGAAAAAACGTTTTGTTATGTTCCATGGTTCACGTTTTGGATGCATTATTTTTAAATTAAAAATAGTTGATAAGTGACTTGTAAAGCCGTAATCCTCTGTGGCTGTGTAGTAAAAGTTATCATTTAAATTAGTAAATATTAAATCTATGCAAGTAGACGATGTTGGCGTATTATGTGTGGGAGTTTTTATTTGTTGGACGAGTTTGAACTCTGACATCAATTCTAAGAGTTGATTTGCTTTTTTACTGGTTTTGAGGATATTTGTATTAAAATCACCTCCGAAGATTATTCTAGATTTCAAATATTTTTTATTTATGAATTTTAAAATAGATTCTAGTTGTTCAAAAAATAATGTCTCCTCTCTTGCATTCCAATATATAGTAGCTAATAAAATATTTTCCTTATTTAAGTATGTAGCGCACGCCTCTATCACGTGTTCGATGGACATGTCTCTTATTTCATTAACTTCTGTGCTTTCTATATGCTCTTGTAGAAAGATACACACACCGCCACCTGTTCTTGTTTCTCGACAAAAGGATATAGCCACTGAACTTTATAAGATCTAATTTTGTTTGAGTTAACCAGGACTCTGACACACATAGAGCGTGGAAGGTAGGATTTTGTTCTATGAAAGCCTCAACATCGGATTGTTTATTATAGATGCTTTGGAAGTTTTGGAATAGTATTCTAAAGTTTTCGAAAGGAGTGGTTACTACTATCACTTTTCCGAGGCCGAGTTGAAATGTCACAGTTTTCATTTTCTTGTTTGTCCTTTTCATATATGGTAGTGCTATTTGTTTCTTCACGATTGTCATGTGTAGGTGTGAGTTTTCCATTTATGAATAATTGATTTCCTCTAAGTACAGCATGCATTCCCTAAAAAGAACTTAGTAATACCTAATTTTCTTATGATCAAAAGAATTACAAATTAAAATTTTATTTTAATTATATAAATGATAGATTGAATTAAGTATATAAATGATGAATAGCAATTGGTTAAAGATAATAAATAATGTAAATTATATAAATTATGTGAGGTAGTTTTAAGAGTTTTTTTTGTTTTCCAAGAGAAAATGCTTATAAAGTTTTTTAAATGTGTATATATTTTTCAGAGCTCGCATTGGAGGAGGTTTTACACGTAGAGTTACACTGCCCTGCACAAAAGGGTAAAAAAAATATTTTTAATCTGCCAGTTGGATTACTAAAAAATATTGTATACGTCAAAGATCTCTGACGCGCGTTATCGTCTTTTGTTTCTCTGAGGTATACATCTCTGATACTCATGATCTTAATTTCCAGATTCGTATCACTATCAACAGAGGTAAGTTCTAAATATTGGAAGCTAACTACAGGTCATTGCTTGCAGTTGTAATTTACCGTTTCAAGTGTGACCCATAATCCAAAGTCCCTAGATCTAGATAGTGTACAAATACGAATCTTCAAATACTTCGGACACATTGCTTGAAACCAAAACTCAACGCCGTTCCATTGTCCGTTGTCCAAGGGTAAGTGGAAGGCAAACGATCAAGAGGGCGATCGCCGACGCGTTGGACAGATCTGATAGAAGCTACACAGATCACCATAGCCCAATGTTCTCGTGACGCTGAGGATCGTATCCAGGAGTCGCAAGAGCTGCATTATCCAATTAGATGCATCATCGTGAAACCACGACCACTCTGTCAAGAGTGAACGACTAAGGAGGAGGAGATCTAGATAGATGTAATCGCTGCTCTAAACTACCAGCGCTCAACAAAGTAAACTGATGTAATTGAAGTAGTTTAGGTCCTAAGGAAAATTCATCATTATATCAAAATGTATTAAAACTAATGAGTCTCTATAACGTAGCCTGGCCGTTGCAAAAGAAAATGCGATAAGACCCGCGGGACTTTCTGTATACAAAACGTTTTGTCTCTTCACTCTTCATAATGAACAAAAACTTCAGGTTTCAAATAACAATGAATCACGATGAGAAACAATGGCGTTTTCCGACATTGGTCGTGTTGAAAATGTCTGATTGTCTGTTTTGATATTGTATTGTAAATTTACCACCAAATTCTACTAAGGGAATGATGCCTACAGAGTTCTCTATCGCATGTTGTATAGAGAAATTGTGTCTATAGGTATGGGTAAAGTAAAGGCGAAAAAATTGACTTTTTCGTTATTACTAATTGTTATTACTAATAACAATGAACACAATTACTTGGCAGTCCTCCAAATAATACAAGTAAAATAAAGAGGGTATTGGATAGGATGCCTAAATAGAAATATCCGCTCTTATATGAACTAGATTGAGATTATATTAACCCTGACAGGAAAATATTAGAGATTAATTTCGCGATGTATCCGTCGTGGCCATGTCCCAGAATTGCCCACATCGCAAGTGGTCGCATTTCATGATTTTTTTATTTTCCATTGGCCACATCACATCATGATATGCCTTGGTCAGATCAATGTTAAGAAATCGTTTGTCCATATGTTCAACTAAAAACGCAGAAATGATCCAGATTATTTGATCATATCGTAAAATTATTACATTAATTGCTGATAGAGGCGCTAGAAGCGCTTTGTTAATGTATCAACATGACGGCCGCATTGTTTCTCGCAGTGAAAAAGTGAATAATTTGTTATTAAAATGAGGAAGAAAGTGATAAAAAAAGGGTTTATGATGAAAAGGTGCCTACTCTGAAAATGTCTGTCGGACTTGGAGAACAATAATTTGCAAACATATATTAGATTCTTTGGACGCCCTATTTTCACGATATGGCCAATCGTGGATGACAAAATTCTGAAATGTTCACGATTTAATGATCTGGTCAAAAGTTGCCCACATCATGAAATGCGACCATTCATCTCGGGACCACTGCACTTCCTTCCACCCTTCTTCTGGGATGGTGCTTGTATGGGTCTCCGTGTGCTATTATTTAACGTGCAATATACTAATTCATTAGAAAACTTTGTTATCTACAATAAATTGTGTTTTTACTGCTACAACGACCCCCTGGAATAATACGCAACGAAAGAAAATACAGTCCACTTCAAGTCCAAGCTACCGAGGGCTTTGTGTGCATCCGTACATTTATTATATATAAAGGGGGTGGGTGGGTGAAAGAAATTTGGATTTAGTGCCAAATATTTATGTAGCCGATGATAGGGCTGGCAAATGTTCACTAAAATAACTGGCCAAGCACGTGTCGGACCACGCAAAGTGTAGGGTTCCGTAGTTGCCTAACAAAAGAATAGCTAAAGAGAAACTTAAAAAGAAACATACCTATAAGCTATTATATAGGTAGTACCTATATTTAATTTTATCTACAATTATTATGTAAGTACTACGAATGAAAATTGCTCCGCTGAGAACTAAGTTGTTGGAAATAAAAGTAGGCTAGACTAAATTGCTAAATAAAATTATAATAGTTTATGGAATATCTAACTGGAATTGAAAAAGAAATAGTATTGTAATTTCAAGTCTTTCATATGTTAGTATACTTAATTCTAACAAAAATAAACAAAAAATTTGAATATTCAAAGTGCTAATAATTGCAATCTAATAGGTAGGATTTCGAGGCACATCCGAACAGCATCCAGTCGCTCGCACTAATGTAATGAGCGCGCGCGGCTGCCGCTCTATTTGCTACATCGACTCCCCGCGCGCAAGCCCCGCAGGGCCATAAGCTCCGCGGCGCGGCGCGTTTTATTCGAAATTCAAAATAGATTTATTCGAATGTTTCGAATATTCCATTGGCAACTCGCGATTGTTACACATTTAAAACTGACTGGTAAATAAGGTAAATAGGTTATGAAATTATTTTAGTGAATGATGTTATGATTTTTCTTCTTCTTCTTTCGTCTTTTTACTGTTCTAATACCTACTTAAATTTACTACCTACATAGACGGACTCCATCAAGTCATTTTCTATGATACTTGTACTGAATTTCTTACTTAGCACAAGTACATTTTAAAGTTGGTATTTTATTCGTTAACCTGTCAAGCCTCCTTATTTAAATTTTTTTTACTTTTCACGTACTTAAATTCATAGACAGTTTAAACTTTATGAAAGTATTTTTTTATGATATTTGTACCGAATTTCTTACTAGTACAAGTACATTTCATAAGCTGATATATTATTCGTTAACCTGTAAAGCCTACATGATGTCGATAGTTTTCCTTTTAAATTCATCATATACATTACTACCGTGAATTTTTTTACATTTCCAAATACAACGGTTTCGCTGGTAGGGGGGGGGGGGGGAAACTTGACTCTAACAAAAATAAGCACTTAAAATATTTCTGAAACGTAAACTAGCATCGAAAAATGGTTTTAGCAAACCCCCATTATTTTTTTAAACCCTATCCAACGATAACTCACACCATAAGATAATCGTGAATTTAAAAAATAACCCCCACTTCACGTGTACCAGAGGAAACCTAAAAACTTTTTTTTAAAAATTTTATTCTTCATCTTTGTCGGCATGATTCATATGTATATTCATGCCAAATTACAGCCTTCTGGTACTAAGAGTGTCTGAGCTAAGCCGCGGACAGACAGACAGACATATGGACGGACAGACAGACCGAAACTATAAGGGTTCCTTTTTTACTACTGTCGTGTAGGTGGTTTAGGGCCAGCAAATAATAACGACTGAATACAAAAATCAGTGATTTATTCAATCTACTAAAAAAAAAACAGGTAATGTGGGTTCGGACCTAAAAGTGGCAGTTAATAAAAATCGGTTCGTGACGTAGGTAGGCACTCCCCTGGACAAGTGCAACAACCGTCCGCGTAGCCGACGATGTCCGACGTCTGGGAGAAACTCCTGGCTGGCCGGGAATAGATGTCCTCCGTCCAGTCTTCCAGGAAGTCAGAATATGGTCGCAGTTCCTGTAGAAATCCGTCGGCATGAGTAAATGGACAGTATGCGGAGGCAAAGGGGAGGCTAGCAACTTATCACAGGAGAAAATTATATTTTTTATGATTGTGGCGGTATTATGCAAAGCAGAGCGGATGATGTGCAACAAAGGGTAATGATGATAACTACCTAACTAACAAAAGGCAAGCCACAAACAGCTGATTAAAAGATAATGAAGGTACCTATAGTGTTCAATTCAAAAGCTAACGTATGCAGAACAAAGAAGAGAATAACGTTCATAGTATTAGAAAAATACTACACTTAGTGAAGTGAATCAGACAGTTTAAAGTGGTAATAAAGGCTGGAAAAAAAAGCTAGTCCGGGAATTTTCAAGATTTTTGTTGAATCAGATCTCATTATCTACGTCAGTAAATGTATTGATTTTCTAAAATATGTTATTGGACTCTATTATCTACGCTTACACTAAGGCCAAAACATGTTTGGTAAAAATCTTCTCGATACAAATGTTATCCAAAGCAGCGTCTTCGATTCTCGTTATTTGAATCTGAGAGGTAAATGGTAATTTATTGGTCGCCGAAATTTAGTTACAAGATAGGTCTCCGACTGCTTTATGTTTTTCGCAAGCAATTTACAAATCAAATTAGTACTTTTTATATAAACTGAGAAAGTAAATTTGGCACTTACGCCATTTACTTGGAGCGCGCGACCATTATTTCTTTCTCTGTTAAACACGTGCGGAGAAGCTTAGCGTCATCACTTTCCTTTCTTGAGCTCAGTCGCCCATGATCTTTGCCGACGACGGATGTGCGCTCGATGGCGCTCCAAGCCGCCCGGCTCACGAAATAATTTTATTTGGAGAAGACGTGCTATGAGTAGGTCCGTCATATCCATCCGTCCGATCCGTTACATTGACAATATTTCTAAATCGATTTTTAATTAAATAAATATAGGTTGGGTCCATACCTGCTGCTTGTATACTTAGTAAGGTTTAGTCAAGTTTGTGATACTATCACTTTCAAGGTCGACACTAATAATACGAGTACACTACGCAAAGGGTATATGTGTATGTACAGTGGACGGCACATCATACATTTGTTTTTTCAAATTAGATGTTATTACTATACTACCTAGTTACAGATGTCGATCATTTTATTTTTCTAGTACAACACAGGCAGGCGCGAGAGGAATAGCTAGGTAGTTCTATTCTTCAACCAAATGCGTTTTTTTAGAATTATTTTTATTGTGTTAGGTAGGTAAGATATAATTTATTTATTGATTCAAAAGTAAAGTTTGCATACTCGTTACGTAATTTTATAGCCTATACCTAGCTTACAAAAAACCAGCCAAGTGTGTGCGGGGCCAAGTCTTATTTCCAGTCAAAGGATTATATCCCTCACGGGGGAACAATTAAGGATTTTTCCCGCTGTCCCCCAGTATGTTCACTCGAAAAAAAAAAAACACGGGACAGTGGGAATAAATATTTCCGTTCTCCCACGTTACATATTATAATTATAAAATGAATGATTGATTTACGAGTATTTTTATTCAAATGATATTTTGGATGAGTAATAATTATTTATAAAAAAATAATTATAATATTGAACAAAATGAACTCATATATTTTTAACTGACAGTTTATTATTTTGTTAGTGCTCTGATTACGAAACTAAAACTTGGGTTAGTGGACTATTCCATTAAGAAAACAACAATTTTTTTTTCTATGAGTTAATGGGTTTGATGAAACTCGGTTAAGAGCACTATTTTGCCAAGGAAACAATGAGGCAATGTTAAAAATAAAAAAAAAACCAAGAATCTTAGTTTTTATGACAAAATAGAACCTCTAATAAATATAAGGAAATATTGTCACACTTTAGGAATTCTAAAATACTTAATGAATTTCTAAAGAGATATCGTTAGCTTTGCCGTGACAAATCAAAACTACAACATGTCAACGTCTTAGCAAAATAACGTAAAACCTCTCGTGTGGTAATAATCGGCCCATGAAACTGAACAACTTTCGTTCCAAAACTTTTTTAAACTCGTATTTTTTTCAAACAAGGTGATCAGCTGATCGAGTTAATTTGTATGAAAGTTTAAAAACATTTTTTGACGGTACTTAGGTGTCACGTGGGATCGATCTCTGACATAAAGAGAGAACTGCCGCAAGCTTAAGAGTAAAGTTGGTGCCCGGAACAACATCCTGAGACGCCTTACCACTACCCGCTGGGGAGCCAGCGTACGCGTTCTTCGAACGAGTTGTCTTGCTCTCGTTTACTCAGCAGGCGAATATTCGACTCCAGTTTGGGTTTGTTTAGCCCATGCGAGAAATGTGGACACGGCTCTCCACGAATCATGACGTATAGTCACGGGCACCCTGAAACCGACACCACTGAGAAAGCTTTTGTTAAAAATAACAATGAGAAATATAAATAAATAAACAACAAAACATGTACAAACGTTATTTAATTCTCTTCTTGAAAACCCACAAACCCAATACTGACAATTAATATCTTAAATTACAAGAACTAACAAGATATTAGCTGTATTCCCTCCTAATCATTATAAATCCATTTTCATCTT
Organism: Carpatolechia fugitivella; assembly: GCA_951230895.1. Classification (NCBI taxonomy): domain Eukaryota; kingdom Metazoa; phylum Arthropoda; class Insecta; order Lepidoptera; family Gelechiidae; genus Carpatolechia; species Carpatolechia fugitivella. The sequence goes on along the minus strand of OX579659.1, from coordinate 10,113,246 downwards.
CCAACACTTAAATACTTATCTTTGCGGCACGATCTTTTCGGATTATAATATTTGTCCCGCCAACGACACTTTTCACCATCCGCCATGCCAGAATGAATGTCAAATCGGTGCGGTTATTTTGGCGCGTCTCGCTGGCGTGTTTTTTTAGCAAAGATTGATGACTCGACTCAATTGACTCGATACATTTGCAAAATGTAATTAATTAAAATATACTAATTTTAATAATAAGAATTACTCCATAAATAAAGAACCCTGAATGGGTGATAAGAACCAACATAAATAACTTTTCTTCGCATGATTGAGTCACTCATAATCATCCTCTTCTTAATATTCGTCCATCCTGACCCTCATTTGCGTCCCTGCAAATGGAAAGAAAATAAACAATTATAGTCAAAAAGTTATAAATAACAATAATTTATCTAGTTTCTGTAGGTAGGTATATTATTGTTATCAGCAGTAGTTCAATAATGTCATAAATTGTGTTCTAACTTTAAACCACACACAAACTCATTCGTTTACCAACAAGGGAAACGGTCCATAAAAATACAGTCTTCATTGATGAATCAGCTTGAACATTAATAATAGAGTATTTTACATCATAAGTATGTTTTTATTTTTATTACAATCGTAATCAACCGAATCCAGTTGACATCATGATCACAATCACAAAATTGCAGTCGCAATGCCAACCGCAATCGCCGGATTACGGCCCAAAACAATCGTAATCAGCAGATTACGGCCCAAAGATCAATCGTTATCAAGCTTGACAGATAACGGCCCAGAATCAATCGTAATTATAATATATAAATTACGGCCCTTAAAGAACAATCGATACCATAACACTCTGTATCAGATATCGGCCCAAAAGACAGTTGCTTTCCAACACCACAGTTACTTCGTGAGATACAAATTTATACCAGTCACCCACTATAGCCAAAGCCAACTAGTAAATAAACCAATATGATTACCATTTATCCTTCTAATAGATCTATCAATTCCTCAGTACTGTCGACATTAGAATCGTCAGATTCACTTTCACTATCAGTGCAATCCACGAATTTTCGTAAAGATTCTGATGCTACTACTGCAGTGAACTTTTTATATCCTTTTAAGCCTTTTAAAGCAGTAATAACATATCTATCATTTCCAAGACATTTTTGTATCATGTAAGGTCCACTAAACTTTTCTTTCAGCTTTCGCCTCACGTCTTTACTTCCAGCTTCCGATTTTTGCCATAAAACAAGATCTTTGACCCCGTACTTAGTAGGTGCCTTTCTCTTTTTGTCAAACCTCTTTTTCATTTCTTCTGCATTCTTTATGATGCTTTGTTTCGCCTTTTCCGTATTCTCTTCCGCTGTTTCTTCTGAATCAATATTATTTTCACCAACTCCTTGTAAGTGGCTACGATTGGCCTTGAACATTAGCCTATAAGGTGAAAATCCAGTCGTTGCGTTGATGGTGTTATTAACCCCCCACATCACTTTACTTAGGCAAGAATCCCACTCCCTTTCATCCTGAGTACTTTTGTTAATCGCTTCAATTAAGGTCCTATTATACCTCTCCACTTGTCCGTTAGATCGTGGAGAGGCAACAGCATTCTTCACATGCTTGATTTGGTTACTTAAACAAAAGTCACGGAACGTCTTGCTCGTAAAGGCTGATCCGCAATCGGAGATTATTCTCCTCGGATAACCAAATTCGCTAAATATCTCCTGCAGCTTTTCTATAACCTCGATGGACTTGGTTGTTTTGCACGGTTTGGCCCAAACAAATTTGGTAAATGAGTCCACTATGACAAATAGATAAGATTGACCTTTGCGACTTTTGCAAAACGGTCCAGCATGATCTATATGCAGGGCTTGTCTCCCTTTTCAATTGGATGAAGTTCACCCTCTTTTTTCCCATACTGACCTCTCTTAAACGCGCAATCCAGACAACCGTTTACGTATTTCCTTATAAATCTGGTCATACCAGGAAACCAGCAGTTTTCTTTCACAAGGGTATCGCATTTTTTTACACCGGGATGACCAATGTCGTCATGATATTTTCTCATTATATTCCACTTGCAGTACTTTGGGATAATAAGTCGTAGACTGTCACCAACACATTTCCTGTATACTTTGTTTTCCTTTAAAACATAATTAGTCTGAATATCTGGATCACTTTCGCCGCGTTCGAGTTTATCTCTGATAGTGCAAATACGTTGATCTTGATTTTGCATGCATACAACCCAATCAAGTAGATCTAAAACAAGCACGTTCAAAGGTATAGAGTCATCAACTGGAGCTCTACTAAGGGCATCTACGTGCTTGTGCATTATTCCGGGACGATGAGCAACAGTGAATTTATACTCCTGTATGCTCAGCCACCATCTAGCTATTCTTGGCAGTAAGTCACGTTTTTCAAATGTCTGTCGTACCGCTGAGCAATCAGTTACGACTTTAAAATCAATTCCTGCTAAGTATATCCGAAATCTTTTCAGCGATTCAACAACGGCAAGACACTCCAATTCGTAGGAGTGGTAAACTGCTTCCTCTTTCGAGGTTTTTCTACTGAAATACGCTACCGGCTTCATTTCACCATTATTTTTCTGGAGCAAAATACCCGCGATCCCTTTGCTAGACGCATCAGTATGCACTTCAGTTTCTGCCTTGGTATTATACAGTGATAAAACCGGTCGCGAAGTGAGGATGTTTTTGAGAGTGTCAAAAGCTTCCTGTTGACTTTTATCCCAAACCCAAGGTACATCCTTCTTTAGAAGCTTGTATAAGTCATGAGCGATCAAAGCGTATCCTTTTACAAATTTTCTAAAGTAACTGGTCAACCCAAGAAACATTCGAAGCTCGTGGATGTTGGTTGGTACCTGATATTTAATGACCGCTTCAATCTTTTTGGACCCAGGACGAATGCCAACCTCACCGATCTCGTAACCAAGATATTGGATTTCTCGTTGCATAAATTTACACTTCGAGAGATTCAGTGTAAGTTTCGCGTCCCTAACAACGTTTAGAACAATGCGCAAAGTCTCCAAGGCTTCAATTTCAGTAGCAGTAGCTATTAGAAGGTCATCCATATAAGGAAGGACCTTCTCATGACGTAATGATCCTAGAATTTTGTCCATGAGTCTCTGATATACACTGGGGGAATTGGCAAGGCCGAAGGGCATTCTGAGGAATTCATAATGCCCCTCAGGAGTTATAAAACCCGTCTTAGGGATAGAATCTTCGTCAAGGGGAATTTGGTAAAATCCTTGGGACATATCTAAGGATGTGAAGTAACGTTTACCTCCTAGCTTTTCCACCTGTTCCTCTATTATCGGTAATGGATAACGGTCTTTTACTGTAATACTGTTTAACTTGCGAAAATCTACGCAAAGGCGATAATCGCCGTCTTTCTTGCGTACAAGTACAATGGGGCTGGAAAAGGGTGAATTGGATTCGCGTATTATATTATTTTTCATTAAATCAGCAATCTTTTCCCTGACTACTAATTTTTCTGCTTCGGAAAGTCTGTAAGGTCTGTAACAAACTGGTTTGTCTGAACTTAAGTCAATTTTCATCTTTACTTTATCCGTACATCCTAGCTCTTCTGTATTCGATGAAAAACAATCGGAATATTCTTGTAAAAGCTTTGCTAGTTCAGCTCTTACCTCTGGGTCCGTAGATTCGCACTGAATTTTATCGATGTCTAGCGATAAAACTTGACAATTGGGTTTATTTGTTGTGTCTTCAAATTCGTAAATTGCATCTAAGCACTGTGTCCCTCTAGCCATTAATGTGTCTCCCTTCAAGAGCAAGGGTGTTGAAGCAGCATTGGTGACACTAATAAATCCCGTATTTGACGATAGGACAGTTGGCGGAATATGATAATGCTTATCGTCGTAGAATCGATCGCGTGAATCCATAAAAATAGTGCCATCAATATCTACACCCTTACATTCGACACCTACAATCATTGTGGTTTCAGCAGGGATGGTAACATCTACCGAACATCGAATTTCGACACGTTCTGTCATAGGATAAATGTTGCCTATAAGAAGCATTTCTGCAACGTCATCATCATTATTGCTTTTTAGTTTTTCTATTGACATATTATTCCCGGTTATAGAAAATTTTACGCGGGGATCGTTTATTATAGGTTGACCAAGGATTAGTCCTGGATGACGTCTGTCATAGTCCACAATGACGATAGTGGTGTTGAATTCTATGTTATTAATCTTTAATATAACATTGTGTTGACCCTTGGCCTGGACGGAACCACCCCCAAATCCCCCAACAATATAATCACATGGCTCTAACGGAGTACCTAACTGTCTCGAAACAGTCATGTTAGCCACGTTAATTTTTGCACCCGAATCAAAATAAGCCCTAAATCCAATGTCATTAAGGGTTACATGCGTAAAATAGGTTTCGTTTACCTCAGCTGATATAACACTGACTGAAGTAGAAGGCTGTGCACTAGGTTGTGGCATAGTTTTACCCCAGCAGTTTTCTGCTACATGGCCTACTTTACCGCAGTGTTTACATAAAGGTCTCGAAGTATTCTTAGAGCATCGTCTCACTGTGTGGCCCTGTTCACCGCAAAGGAAGCAACTTAACGTCCTCCTGACGTCTTTGTTGCTATTGAAACCAGTAACAGGTTTAAGTGGTTCACTACGCGACTGATTGGTTTGATTTTGTTTGGATTTGTCCTCCATCATAGCAAGAAACTTGGAGTATAAATCTTTAGGAGTAGAAAAGTTTCCTGCCCGCGCTGGTGCCTTCATAAACATGGGTAGTCCATCGATTAAACAAGCTACCGCTTTATCACCTACTATATCAAGTTTTGTCAACATGGCGTTTTTTTGATAAAAGTACTGAGCCATGGTTTCGTTTAAACCTTTTTTACGTGATAGCATCTCACGCAAGGATTCAGCATAGTCCAAATTGTGTGGGAAAGCGTTTTGTAATTCACGTTTCCATTCGTCCCACGATAGATCGTAATTGTTTAATGAAGCATGCCAAACACGTGCCATCCCAGCTAATCGGGACTGCATGTAAAAGCTTTTAGTTTTTTCGGTCCAATTATGAATAGTAGCTAATTGGTCAATCTTATTTATCCATTGATTGGCAAACATGTCGGAATTTTCAGGATCGAAAATCGGTATAATATCAGCCTTCACAACGGTGCCGTCAAAAAAATGTGGAACAGTCTTACCAGCATCCGTAGCAGTATTGCTTAAAACCGGAGCCGTTACCGTAGCAGTATTTTGTTGTACGTCCTCTATTCCAGATGGTGTATCTTTTGAACGCCATGGTCTCCAGCGCTTGGGGTCCGAGGCACTGTCAATCAAATCTTCCACGACAAAGTTATTCCCATTTCCTTTCCGAGGTCTTTTCGGCATGATGGTATCCCACTTCTGAAATGTTAAAAATAACAATGAGAAATATAAATAAATAAACAACAAAACATGTACAAACGTTATTTAATTCTCTTCTTGAAAACCCACAAACCCAATACTGACAATTAATATCTTAAATTACAAGAACTAACAAGATATTAGCTGTATAATTCCCTCCTAATCATTATAAATCCATTTTCATCTTCCAACACTTAAATACTTATCTTTGCGGCACGATCTTTTCGGATTATAATATTTGTCCCGCCAACGACACTTTTCACCATCCGCCATGCCAGAATGAATGTCAAATCGGTGCGGTTATTTTGGCGCGTCTCGCTGGCGTGTTTTTTTAGCAAAGATTGATGACTCGACTCAATTGACTCGATACATTTGCAAAATGTAATTAATTAAAATATACTAATTTTAATAATAAGAATTACTCCATAAATAAAGAACCCTGAATGGGTGATAAGAACCAACATAAATAACTTTTCTTCGCATGATTGAGTCACTCATAATCATCCTCTTCTTAATACTTTACTCCATGGCAGGAATTGTTCCACCCAGCGTGGGACGTGAGGTCGCTTGCGATATTGAAAGAGCGAAACAGTCTCAAGACAGCAGGCACCTCCTTTACGGCACAACCCTCCTCTTGCCCGTCTCAAGAGTCGCCGCAGCTTCCTCAAGAACTCCACACCCATCGAAAAAGACCCACTTTTAGCACGTAAACATCATCCTATCAGATCCTCGTTTTAACACATTATTACAATTTTTACGAACGAAAACGTTATATTTTTATCACTAGCGAATCGCGATGCACAGGACTGTCCATACTAGGCAGTGTTGGCAGGGTCACCATGCATGAGGTATGGAGACACAGGAGCGTGTCAGAATGAAAGACGTGTTGTGCGTCAGACAAACGTATTGACTACAAGCTACTTAGATGCTAAATTATATCTATCTAGATGTGGTTGAAGTGAGTCATTACAGTTAGCTGAATAAAATACATTTTTTGCCTAGTGACAAGCAAAAAATGTAGGTATGAAGTTAGCTGTCATCGTATGTCATCAAATGTATTTTAGTGATGCCAGACCAAGCGCCCCAATAATTTCAATGGTAAACACAAATAGTCGATGCTTTATCAATAAAATTTCGCGGCGTGGGCAGTCTGATATAATACTAAAGTAAAAGTTTTACAATTAAATATATTTAAATAGCAGATCAAGCTTTACACGTGGCGCTAGATTCTGTGCCATATTTAAAGATGAAGTTTGACATTTGTGTAATTTTTTTATATATCTCGTTTGTCAAGGCAGAGAATCAGCCGTATATCAAATCAAATAAAAATATTTTGATTTATGAATCATTTTTCGACGTCAAAGCTACCATGGATGGCACGGCTACAGGTTACTTTTTGGAGGGCATTTGGAAATTAAACGATTTTATAAAAAAATAAACAACCGTGTAGTATTTTGAGCAAAAAAAAATGCAAAATATATTTAGGAACCAACCTTATATCTCCAAATGGTTTTGCATTTAGCATACTTTTTTTAAAACTTTGCATACCCAATTTTATTGACAAAACAGAAACTTTTGATCTTGATTTGAACCAAATATTTGATATAAGATTTCTTTGGTACCTACTCTTTGGTATAATTACTCATCATAATGACAGTGAAAGAAAAAATAATTGATGTGTTGAAGTGACGTGTGTGTGATAAAAATATTATAAAGACATTTATAGTGATCATCCTGTTTAATCTAACACAAAGAAAAAAATAGACACAATGAAAACATTATGTATTTCCGGAAACATTCACAATATTGATCGTATCAGAAATAAGTAGATACGTATCGATCGTATTGTAAATCGTAAATAAACATCACATTTTTCTTTTTTTGCATCCAATTAATAAATTGACTTCAGTTTGGAAACAATGGAATAAAAATACACAAAAATCTGTAGGTATTTTATAAATAAATTAAAGTGGTGACAACGGGAATTATTTTCCCCTTGTCCCCTATATAATTTTGAAGTGAAGATACTGGAAGACAACAACTATTGAACGGATTGGTATGAAAGAAATTTGGAATGAAGTTAGTTTATACCCTGGAACACATAGGATACTTTTTACGGGAAAAGGCTTATTCCCACGGGAAAATCTTACACAACGCGAGCGTAGCCGCGGGCGGACCGTATTATAGTAATTCAAATTATACTTACTATTACAATGTCAAAATGTCTGGAATCTTGAAATACTAAATCTTTTATTTTTAGGTGAAATTATAATCATTACTACCCTACACTCTACTACACTAAAGACCAATTAAAATAAAATAAAAAATATATACTCAAAGAGCGAATCATACATAGTAATATACTTTGCGCGATTACATCAAATTAAACAAATATAATATTTTATCATTGTCGCAGAGGTCATAGACCCGCCTCGATGTTTTAGAGCGGGGTCTGTGCGGGGCGGCGCGGGGAGCGGCTGGACGACGCGGGGCGCTGCCCGCGCCGTCTACCTTATGTACGAGCTAGCGTACAATACTTAGTTTTAACTTGCTTTGACGTCACTCATGACATGACCTACTTTATGAACTTGTAATTTTTAATTATTCAGTGCAATAAAGACGCTCCGCTGTATCGGTCGGTTTTTCATTGTTTATCACCATTTTGACGTATTACTTGCATTTCCTACCGTTATAGCTTGACTTTTGACTATCTTTAAATGAACGTGTGCAACTAGCCCGTTCATTTTGGTCCTTCGAGCCGGATTTCTCGTTGGATTGAAGATTTGGTGTTTAACTTTGTGTCTCACACGTTCGTAAAACGCATCGGCTTAGTTGGCCTCCCAGAAGCGGGTCTCACCAGCTGAGTTGAGACGGGCGTAACGATCGTGCAACGAGTGCAAAGACATCAAAGGATACCAGCGCCTCCGGTAACTACTACACTCAGTGACTTGTGAAGTGATCTACTGAGGATTATTTCACGCGCCGTGACAACAGCGGCTCCTCTGACGACGCATATTCTGCTCTCTTTTCTGACGTCTAGTGTTGGTAATATCACACTTGCCTACAATGGAACTTCTTTCTCGCCAAAAGGAGATCATCGACTCCATCAAGAGAGTTCAGTTAAACTTCAATAAGGACTCAGCTGTTAGGAAGACTGAAGCGTATCTCCGTAAGCGAATCAGTGTCCTTGATAGCCTCTGGGAAGAGTTTGAGTTGAATCATTCCAACATTCTGCTCAGCAACCTTGACGCCTCGGATGAATACATATCAAAAAATATTCATAAGGACACTAAGGCTCTATACGAAAAAATAAAAGCCTTGATTAAAAACTGCTCTCCGTCGGCTGACGATTCTGACTCAAAACGACCTTCTATTGACGATCTTCTCAGCGAACAACGTACCAACTTCCGTGCTTTAGGTCGCCAAATTAACAACATTGAAATCGACAAAATCTCGGAAAAGTGGGAGCTGGAAGATGAATTGAAAGGCTTGCAGTCTCGATGGAGCAATATTGACAATTTACACCTCAAAATTGACAACATCTTGGGTGGTGAAGATGCGGCTTATGACGATGAATTTTCCGCGTACGAGGAAAAATTCAAAGCCATGAAACGGTTCCTGAATAAGAAAATATCTTGTACGGCTCACCAGTTCGAATCAACACCAAAGATAGAAGTACCTGTTTTCTCGGGCGATTACACACAGTGGCCTACGTTCTTGGACCTTTACAAGACCAGTATTCACGACAACCCTACTCTGAGCAGCTCACAGAAGATGCAGCACCTGAAGGGGAAGTTGAAGGGCGAAGCTCACCGCCTCATTCAGCATCTTACAGTCTCCGAAGATAACTACAAGACTGCCTGGGATATTTTGTATCACCGTTTCAATAATATCCAACTTTTATTTAACAAATACATTGACGTGTTTCTGAACCAACGCGCTATTGACAAGCAAACATCGGCTGAAATCAAGCGCGTGCACGACACTACGATGGAATGCGTTCACGCTATCCACAACCTAGGGGTAGACACCTCCACCTGGGACCCACTGCTGGTCCACCTCACGCTTCAGAAACTTGACTCTGAAACAAAAAGTGACTACAAGGAATCGCGAAAAGCACCACGCGAACTCCCTGATTTTGACGGGCTTATGACATTTTTGGAAGCTAAATTTACTGCGCTTGAGCCAACACACCAGAGAGAGAAGGGAAATGGGTCGACGAAAACATCTCAGTCACAAAAGGCCAAAGAATATTCGTCCTATGGTAATGGCAATAAAGCATTTATTAGCAAAGCAGCTCACGTGACTTCAACTAGTAAACAATGCGTTCTATGTAAATCATATCACGCGCTCTACCAATGTCGCAAATTTTGCGCCCTGACAACAGACGCAAAATGGAAGTTGATTGCGAAATATCAACTATGTAAAAATTGCCTATATGTTCACGAACGCAACATATGCAATTCTACCAAGCGTTGTAAACACTGCAACGAAGAGCATCATTCCTCGCTACACGACGCGGTCAATGACTCGGCCGAGGCGACCGAGTCGACTTCGAACCCCAAACCTCAGCGTCAGCGTTTCACTAATAATGTTACCAGCGAGGATGACGAAATCTTACTGACAACCGTACAAATACGTGTACGTGCTATTGACAACACTTACCTGACTTTGCGTGCACTTTTAGATCAAGGGTCGCAAACTACCCTTATCACTGAAAATGCCGCTCAACGTCTTGGCTTACCTCGCCAAAACCTGAATGCTTCCGTGACTGGAGTGGGTATCTCGGCAAAGAGAAGCAAAGGAAAAATGCATCTACACTGTATGTCGATCCACGATGACTACAGCTTTAGCACTGACGCCCTAGTTATGCCTAAACTAGTGAACAGCCTGCCGCATATTACCTTTGAAGGCCAAAAATACTCACACATACAACATATCCAACTAGCAGACCCTGATTATAACATCTCAAAGCAAATTGACCTTTTACTTGACGCTAAGATTTACTCCGAGATCTTAATGAGCGGTTTAATCAAGGGATCGAAAAAACAACCCATCGCTCAGCAGACAAAACTAGGTTGGATTGTGTCTGGACCCGTGACGACCTTCAACTGCAATGTTGTACTAAACTGCGTTGAAGATATTGCTAACTACTGGGAGATGGAAGAAATTGCCTCTGAAACAACAATAATGACGCAACAAGAGTTGTTTTGTGAAGAACTTTACGTCAACACGACTAAACGCTTGCCTGACGGACGTTATGAAGTTCAGCTTCCGATGAAAGAAAACTATAAGCAACATCTCGGTCACTCCAAAGCACGTGCGATTGCGCAATTTAAACAGTTGGAAAATCGCCTAACAAATAATGACAATCTACGTCACAGCTACACGCAATTCATCCATGAGTACATAAATCTAGGTCATATGAAAGAATGCACCGAACGCAAAGAGCCTATGTGTTACTTACCACATCACGGGGTACACAGGGAAGACTCACTTACAACTAAGCTCCGCGTTGTTTTCAATGCGTCCTCGAAGACATCGTCAGGAAAGAGCCTAAATGACCTAATGGAATGTGGTCCTAAACTACAGCAGGATATCCAGGATTTATTACTCAGATGGCGTACTTATCGATATGTGTACACAGCTGACTGTGAAAAGATGTATCGTTGCATCCTCCTGCATCCAGATCAGCAACACCTGCAAAAAATTCTGTGGAGAGCTAGCCCGCAGGATCTCCTCAGAGAATACCAACTATGCACGGTGACGTACGGCATGAAAGCCGCGCCATTTCTAGCTATGCGTACTATGGAACAGCTGGCTATTGATGACGCAGAAAAATACCCCCTCGCAGCTGATATCCTGAAAAGGGACTTCTACGTCGATGACCTATTAAGTGGCAGCCACACTATCGAGCACGCTAAAGAAGTACAAAAACAGCTGATTGATATGCTACAAGGAGCGAAAATAAACTTAAGGAAATGGTCTAGTAATTGTCCACAATTACTTGCACAACTATCTACGAATCAAGTCAATCCTACTACGATCGATTTTAAAAATGCCGACTCTACAAAAGCGCTCGGATTACAGTGGAACCCCTCAACTGACGCATTTACATTTCATCAAATAAATGATTTTAATGACTCATCGACGTGCACCAAGCGAAATCTATTATCTAATATCTCAAAAATCTTCGACCCACTGGGCTGGCTATCCCCACTTACCATAAGAGCCAAGTTATTATTCCAAAAACTTTGGTTGATATCTATGGAATGGGATGACGAAGTGCCTCACGAAATCCAAAACGAATGGAATAAACTTCGAGAGGACCTGAAACACATTGACCAATTTGACGTGCCACGGTGGATCGGCGATCTACATGCCTCTATAGAGATACATGGATTTTGTGATGCGTCGGAGCGAGCTTACGCTGGCGTCGTGTACCTGAAGTCAACTAACGACAAAGGAGACGTTACCGTACGAATAATCGCATCAAAAACGAAAGTCGCACCTCGTAAGAACACAATGACTTTGCCGCGACTTGAGCTCTGCGGCGCACTTTTACTGTCCAAGCTAATGGAAAAAGTTTTGAAAGCTCTACAACAAACTGACGTCAAAATTTACGGCTGGACTGACTCACTGGTTGTTCTGGGTTGGCTCCAAGGACACCCATCTCGATGGAAAACTTTCATCGCGAACCGCACGAAAGAAATCCTTGACGTTATGCCGCCATCTTGCTGGCGTCACGTGGGATCGAATGATAACGCCGCTGACTGCGCTACAAGGGGTCTTACTACTTCACAGCTGATCAGTCACTCGCTGTGGTGGGAAGGACCTGAGTGGATCAAAAATGACATCCCACGCGACATCCTACAAGTGGAAACGCCTCAGCTAGAACTAAAAAAGCAAATACAAACATGCACTGCTCAGACCGGAACGACTATGTGTGAAGAATTACTAAATAAACATAGCTCAATCAGCCAAGTCGTTCGAGTGATAGCACGCGTGTTACGTTTCACAACAAACCTACGGCACGCGGCAATACGTCACTCGCCGCGCGGGCAACTCGACACCTCAGCTGATGCACTCATCGTGCCATGCAATAATGCACCTTACCTGACTGCTAATGAAATTGAGAATGCTTATGACTTTGTAGTTAAAGCTATTCAAATGCAAGAATTTCAATCTGACGTACAGAATCTGAAACAAAATGGCAAAGTGAACTCGAAAAGTTCCTTACTGACTTTGACGCCCTATTTGGACAAAAATCAAGTTCTAAGGGTTGGTGGGAGGCTTCAACACTCTAGACTGACTGAAAACGAGAAACACCCTATCATCATCCCCAAGGACTCTAGATTGACGGAGCTTCTCATCCAACAAGCTCACTTGCGAACACTTCACGGTGGACCTAGCCTCACCCTGACTTATCTGCGACAGAAATATTGGGTGCTAGGTGGGAATCGCACAGTTAAAAAATACTTGCGAAGCTGTGTTAAATGCGCTCGTTTCAAAAACCACCAGCATAACCAAATCATGGCTGATCTACCTGAGCCGAGAGTGACGCCATCCCGACCATTCACTCACACTGGAGTGGACTTCACGGGCCAGGTTGAGCTGAAATCTAACAAAGGACGAGGAATCAAAACCACTCGTGGATACATCGCCGTCTTTGTATGTTTCTCAACCAAAGCGGTTCACCTCGAGCTTGTCTCCGACCTGAGTACACCAACATTCCTTGCAGCCTTCAAGCGCATGTGCGCAAGAAGAGGAACACCGAAGCACGTCTATAGTGACAACGGAACCAACTTTGTCGGAGCCTCACGCGTTCTGAAAAAGGAATATAAGGAAGTACTACAGGCTATTAACACTGACTTTTTATCTGACGTTTCGGACATGGGTGTTACTTGGCACTTGAACGCACCAGCGTGGCCCAGCGCCGGTGGACTGTGGGAGGCCGCAGTCAAGAGCACAAAGCACCACCTAAAGCGCGTCCTTGGCGAACAAAGACTGACCTTCGAAGAGTTCTCTACGCTGCTTAATCAAATCGAAGCGTGCTTGAACTCTCGGCCACTCTATGCATTGACAGAAAACCACGAAGACAGCTTCCTGACTCCAGGCCATTTCCTAGTTGGAGGACCTCTGCTATCCCCTCCACTAGCTGACGTTGACGAAAGATGCATTAGAACGAGGTGGCAGCTAACTGAAAAAATGCATCGAGATTTTTGGCGAAAATGGTCTTCAGATTACTTACAACACCTTCAACTACGTTCGAAGTGGAACCATCCTAAAGAGAATCTTAAAACTGGCGACATTGTTCTCATAAAGGAGGAGAACCTACCACCAGCAAAATGGGCCATGGGACGAATCATTGATATTCACCCTGGGAAGGATGGACACGTCAGAGTTGTCACCCTGCGAACGAAAAATGGAGAAATGAAACGACCCATAATCAAGTTAGTTCCATTGCCTGTTAACGTCGATACAAAACCGACACCTAACTGTGACACGCCAAAGAGATCCGAATCTACAGCTCCGCGAACGCTAAGACCAAGACGAAGCAAGATAGCTTCACTGACGAACATGATACTGCTTTTACTAATGTGTCTAGCATCCGCTGTCGAAGCCAGTGTGACTATCACAGCTCTAAACAACAATACGCTGTTTTTTGACAAAATCTCAGATATACGTATCATTCAGGACAATTGGAAAATGATCGTATACTACAATATGACGACATACTGGCAGACTACTACTGCAATAGAAAAATATATTTACACTGTAAATAAATCATGTAACAACCACCAGTTTTGCGCACCAATCGTTACGCAATTCAAACATGAGCTTGACGAACTACGTCACTATAACGACCTGCTAACAAACAACCACAATCTTCTACAGCGAAAGAAAAGAGGTTTGATAAATGGGGTTGGTTACTTAGCTAACACCCTGTTTGGAGTGTTAGATGACGGATTCGCTCAAAAATATGAAAAGGATATTGCAACTGTAAAAGAGAGAGAGGACCATCTACTTGCATTGTTCAAAAATCAAACATCATTAATTGAAGCGGAGAACAGTATTCTTAAAAGAAATGAACAGATTATGAACACCCAATTTGAGCGCATCTATAAACACATACGTGTTATGACTACGGAGATAAACCAAGTTGAAACTCAGAGCCGAAATGCTCTAGACTTGCTGTCGTCCTTGACTTACGCTGACGTCATCATATCCAACCTTCGACGTTCCCAAGACACATTGCTTGACATCGTGACCGATATTTACAATGGCAGATTGAACATACACTTATTATCGCCAGAGGAAATTCAGCAACAATTGAATGTGATATCAGGTCATCTACAGGGTGATGTCGTTGTGCCAGCTGACAATTTCCGAGAACTGTACGGTCTGCTACACGTACAAGCGAAAGTGACAAGGAGATTCTTGATAATGGAAATCAAAGTCCCCCTGCTAAACAGAGATCACTTTGAACTCAGTGACGTCATTGACATCCCTCAGAAAAGAGGAGATTTGACTATCTACACATCTACCGAGACTAAATATATCGCCGTCAATGTAAAAAAGGATACAGTAGTACCTATGACTGAAAACGATATATTTACCTGCATACGACATACGCACAAACAAATGCTATGTCCATTAAATCATCGTGTATATACAATGCAAGTTGGGAAATCACTTTGTGACATGAAACTATCTATCAGTAAAGAAAACAAGCCGTTCTGTCTGTCGGAAGTAAAACAATGCGTCGACCGATGGATCAAATTACATACACATGACACATGGCTGTTTTCGTGTTGCACAGAGTGCTCCATACGAATCATATGTTCAGATGACGTAATGACGCAACACCTACGCGGCAATGGATTGATTAGCCTGCAATCAGGTTGCACTATCAAAGGAGAATCCTTTATGATTTACGCCCAACATGACTACACAAACCAAATCAATCTGAACCCTACG
This sequence comes from Carpatolechia fugitivella, assembly GCA_951230895.1. Taxonomy (NCBI): domain Eukaryota; kingdom Metazoa; phylum Arthropoda; class Insecta; order Lepidoptera; family Gelechiidae; genus Carpatolechia; species Carpatolechia fugitivella. The sequence continues at coordinate 10,097,867 of OX579659.1, read as the reverse complement.
ATTGCTGTAAAAATACCTAGCCCTTCCACGCTAAACGAGGTTATTAATGTATCATTACCTGAAACCTTCACAGCTGAACATCATGAACAAGAATTATCATCAATGAAGCAAAAGATAGACTTCTTGAAACAGCAAGAATTGAAGAAATTCCAAAGCAATGACAATACGCATTATTTCGTCATATATTCAATTCTAGCTATACTGACTGCTCTACTACTGACACTTGCATATTATAAACTTCAGCCAAGATGGAGAAAGTTGAGGGAAAGGCATCTGACAACGCTAAAACGCGGCATTCCTGACGAGACCAATGAAACGTCATTCAACGACATTGTCGTGGCCACGCCCGCGCCACTGCCACCGCTTTCTGCTGCTTCGCCGCGCCTCAGGATGACCAAGTCATTACAAGGATCCGTGGCCAGCGTAGACACCGCGACGTCCCCTACTATCCCGCGTAAAATTCATTTTGAACTTCATTCAAGTACGAGTGACATGCGTAGTTAATTTTTATTTTTTTGTACTTAATATTGTATACCTTTACATTTTAGTAATTTACATTAGTAATAATTTATTGACTTATTAACTTGCATAATTTACATTGCAATATTTTTGTGTTTTGACTTTATATTTTACAACATGCTTATTTGACTCTTGATATTTACTATGTTATAATTTTTATGTGAATTTGTATTTTGATTAACTTTTATAAATTTTATCTTTTTGTCGTTGGAAATATGTACGAGCTAGCGTACAATACTTAGTTTTAACTTGCTTTGACGTCACTCATGACATGACCTACTTTATGAACTTGTAATTTTTAATTATTCAGTGCAATAAAGACGCTCCGCTGTATCGGTCGGTTTTTCATTGTTTATCACCATTTTGACGTATTACTTGCATTTCCTACCGTTATAGCTTGACTTTTGACTATCTTTAAATGAACGTGTGCAACTAGCCCGTGCAACTAGTCCGACACACCTCTTGCGCAACAATTTTTTTTCGGCGTAGCGCCTTAATCCAAAATACAATGAAATACAGATACCACTACGTTACTACAATCGCTAAAAACAATACAATAGTGTTCACACTTACCCAATAAGCGGGGAAGAACAATCACAATAATGATAGATCACAGATCTTTTACAATTTGGGTTAAAAAAGATCGTTAGTTTAAACAAAGACCGTTAGCGCGGGAACGTGCAAAAGAGCGGCACGTACGATGGTCCCGAGGTCTTAATAGCATGTGGCGCGTTCAGCGCTCTGTATGACGACGCGCCAGAGGCGCGGGCTGCGCGTGCTGCGCAGGCGCAGAGCTGCTGCGCGCATTGCGCAGGCGCACTAGAGATGAGGTAGTGTCGATACGTGATATCGATAATATACGAAAATGGTATATTATCGATAAACTTTGTATATAACAGTTATTAATATTAATGTGATTATTTATGTTTAGTTAGCCTGGTAAGATTATTTGTATTAACTTATTGTAAATATTATTTTAATTGTTTGTTAGTTTAAAAATTAGATTTAAGTGTATTATTATTTATCTAGTAGTTATAAGTAGTAGCTTAAGTCACCGTAAATTAGACTAAATACGATTTAAGCGTTTATAACGTTACACTACGGAACCCTAAAAACGATGTTCCCTCATTTATGTACGACGCGACGCCGCGTTTAAAACACAAAAACAAAAACCAACCGTTGTTGTTGAAAAGCATGGCATTACGAGTATGTAAATGTATGTTTGTATTAAAACTCTACAGCAGAGCAATGTTATTTTCCTACCTTTCATTCAAGTTTGAGACACAACAAGCAAAATAAAATATTATAACTTAAATTTGTTATTTTTGTAGAAATACTGCTTAAATGACGTAGCAAATTGTTATCACAAGTCATGTAACATGCTATCAACTCTATACAACTTCACCGAGTGCCCCAAGCCTATTTAAAGTAATAAATAGGTGTCATACCCTTTTATTGTGCTTTTAAAGTCGATGAACGACCTCACAAACCCTGGCAAGAGTTAATGGGCCTCTAAAGGCCTCTGACATGGTGCATGTAACAACTGATTCTGCATATAAGTACCTATAAGTTGAGGGGACCAACAACTCATCCAAAGAAAACTTGGGATTACTTACACCCATTGGAAAATCAGGATATTCAGTCTACAATGTCCCCACCAAAAAAGTCAGGGTCAAAAAGAGATCTTATTTGACAGTACCTCTAGCAAGATTCTAGCCATCCATGATAGCTCTGACGACGAAAAATGATTTGTAGAAATCTTAATTTGAATAAAATGATTTTGATTTTTTTATTTTGAACACAGAACGTCTGAGCTGACAGTTACTCGTACACTACGGAGGTTAGTATCTTATCTCACTATATAGAGTACGGTTAACAGACGAAAAGAACATAGAATTTTACTCTACATTGCTGCACGCTTGATTGGGTGGGTCTCAAGCGGGAACTAGGAAACCCCGTTGGGTAATGACGTGGAAACACCAAAATGTGCTCAAGTTGCCATCGCAAATTATATTTATTACATTACTTACCCAATCCAGATAGTTAAAAAAGAGTTATTAAGTTTGACCTTCTATGACCACCTAGAGAAAAAGTAATTGTATATTGGACCTTTAGCGACCGTTTTGATCTTAATATAGAACAGAAACCAATTTACCTTCGTAACTTCGTTATTCAAAAATTATTAATTAGTACTATAGTTCAAAGAGTCTTTTTACATTCTAATGATGAACAACTTAATTTATGGAGATAAAATCTAGTTAGTTGATTTTGGTGGCTACTATAGGCAGTCTTATGAATAATAAATATAATATACCCACCTGTACCCGGGCCCGATGCTCAATGGTCCCGGGTAGCTCGGCAGACAATAAGGCGAGGGTAGTAATTCATGCGACTGCCGTTAATGTCCTCGGTACGTACGCACGTCGTTTGTCATACTACACAGGGCTGGACTCAGGGCAACACAAAAGTTGGGTTAAAAGTTTTATTTACCTAATGACGGTTATTACTAGACTGTCGCCGCCGCCGGTAGCTGTGTTGCTAGAAAGTACTTATAGTATACATACTAGTAAATAAGTTAGTAGGTTTCAAATGAAGCTCGACGACCGGAGATCTATAACAAGTCCTCAATAATACAGGGTGTCCAAAAAGGGTGTTGGCAGCTTATACCAAAAAATTATATATGAAAAATATATCATTTCATAATTTTATTACTATTTGCAAAAAGTACATACAATGGAAAGTTTACGACAAAAAAATTATGTTGTCCAAATGACGTCCATTTCTAATGATATTCGCACTGGGAGATAAAGAAATGTCCCGTACATTGAACTGCGCGCGATGCAAGTGGCGAGAATTATTGTTTTGATAATAAGCTCTTACACAAAATGCGCGCTGAGCTACGGTATGCGAATTCATTTCAACTAAATTTCCAATAAATTCCACGTATGACATTATATTTGTTTTTGCTATCTACCCTCATTAAGACGATTTATTGATATTTAAAAGTGCTAATACCCTTTTTGGACACCCGGTATAGTAAGTAGTTCTATAAATGAGAGAGATGGTGGAGTAGTGGCTAGAACCGCTGTCTCTGAGAGATGCGGGTTCGAAACTTCTAACTCTAACACGTACCTACCCTCTTAATTTATTTTTTTATTTTTTATTATAATTGGTTTGCCTTTAAGACATCCAAAATAAATATTACAATCTAGCCTAAAGACTAATGAGTAATTAAATTTTAACTTAAATTGCTAAGTAGATGTTAGCTAAGAATGTGTCCATCAACACTTTTCTTATTGTCTCTATTAAGGGGAAGACACTTTGTTCGTGTGTTCTTTACGGGAAGCACTGACTGCACTACATTACACTAATGCTTACTAAACTAACTCAAAGGGTTTTGTCCTTTTCAGTCTTCTCACTATGTCCGTGGTGTCGACCCTCTTAAATAAAAACAAAATAGTATTTTATTCAATAAATTTTAACATGTTCAATTCCATAAGTATTAATATTAATGATAATTATAATAACATTTAAAATAAATCAATTCAGCTTTCGTCCATTCCAGATTGATTTTTATTGAATTGCCTTTCGACATATGCCTCCCCCCCCTATAGACCTCCAAACTTCCCTACCCTCTTACAGTAAGGAAAATATCGTAAGGTATCCTGAGGAAACCGGCATACACTTGCAAAGAAATTCGATCTTCTGAAGTTTTAACGTTCGACCTCACATTAAAATTCCTTCGCTGCGTAGCAAAGAGATTTTTCTATCTCAGAAGTCGATGAATTTAAGGCTTGATCGTCTCCTTATTTAGAATAGGTTTGAGTCCCTAAGTGGAACGTATATGAACTGTCGATGATGATGAGCTGGGTCTACCTTCCAGTACTAATAATGATGCATTTAATTTATTTACTATATTTAATTCTAAACATCCGAATCCATGATTGTACTAGATCTCGCAACGATTGATGAAATGTTAGTGATTATTGTGCTCTTCGGCCTCGTTTGAAATATTCGGTCGTTCTTGGCAGCTGTTCATATCTCAGGCCTGGAAGTTATGAGCCGGCAGACAAGGGCAATCTCAACTTCGATTCGGCTAGCAATAGAAAATAATGCCTCGAAACACCTCGATATTGGACTGATCTGATGAGCCAAATTGTTCTCTTTACCGAACTTTTCAATGAGTTCATTGCTATAGAAAAGTTGATATGTTATTGTCATGTTCCAAAAGTTATTTTTACTACCAAACAATAATTTGAATAAAGTCAACTTATAAATAAATGAATGTAACACAAAAATATGATACCCATACAATATTTTAATGGGCTGAATGCAAATAGTTGCAATCTGTATATTTAACACATTATTCAATCTTTGCCCTTTCGTGGGTTGTAGAAGAAACTAGCGCGCATTTTCGCTCTTTTTTATTCTATATACCGAAACCAACGCATCATCTTGACAAAACGAAATATATCAAGTCGTCGTTCAGAAGTAATACGATAAGTAATAAACAAACTAAAGATTTATAGTACACACCGGTGTGTGTTAGACCGGGTTAGATGTGCCGGTGCACATCTAACCGCCCACCCTTGTATTTTGGGTTAATTTTAAACTACGCTTATTGTTATACATTACAATTGATTTATTGGTAATTTTACGACAAATTAAACACACTTACATAAACGATAAATTAACTACTTTTTAACTAACATCAGCTGTAACTAATAGAATTATAAAGAATCATGAGTATTCCCTGAAATGAAGGGTGGGCGGTTAGATGTGCCGGTGAGTATATAATAAAGATACGACATTTGAAATGTAGAAATATCAAAAGGCTTTTCACAAACAAATACAACTTTCTATATTGACGCTGCCAAAAATTGCTCCAAGCGTGTTTAGATTGTACGAGTAAGTACATGCCGACGAGACGTAAAGCCAGCGCGCAAAGACCTAGGTCTTTGAGATACTAGTATCTTTGAGACAAGCAGACGACACAGTAAAAACTTTCCTCTATATGTCCTAACAATCTATATCGTTTACACTACACGATATGTCTAAACAGTTGTTGGTTTCAAAATAAGAAAGAAAGTAATGTTTTTATTCAAAGTAACAAGACATAGATAACTTTTTTTGACAGTAAACACAGCATACAACAACCATCGTAACAAATTTAAAAAACATCACGATTAAAACAAACACGATGTACACAAACTCAGGATAAGTAGGTGAATACAACCAAACACAACCTATTATTGACCCGAAAGGGGTTGTGTTGTAGTGCGATGTCAAACAGGGCTAAGTCTCAGCATGTGCTGCGGCCGGGGCTACAGCGCCGATTTTCAGACCAGCCACAAACAAAAAAATAAAATACTAAACAGAACATTTTATAGTAATGAGACAGGGACACGTTGATGTAAAGTCGACCAATAAATTGGTTTACCACCCTAATGTCAGTTGCAAATTATAGAACAACAAAGATTATTTTCGTTTGCAGAACGATCTGTCAGATACCGAGTATAAACCTTATTGAAATTTTCGATAACTAGGAAATTGAATGAAAAATGGTAAACCACTTTCTTGGTCGACCTTACCTAGTACCTAGTACATCCACATAGTAAAAGTATAATGGACAAAAGCATTTTATTTCACCTTTAAATTATTGTGTTCGCACTGGACAAAGCAAAGGGTCTTCATAAGATGGCTTTACAGGAACCTAGTCTCCTTTTTCTTTGTCGTAAAGATTTCCAGGGAAGCATTTTGACTATTAGTGAACTATTTTTGGATATATAAGGCCGTCGTGTCGGATGCCTTAAAGCCAAAGAAAACACTAAAAGTAAACTGGTGTTAGTCAGCTGAAAACACAAGGCGTATTCAGGCCCAAGGGCACCGGCGGCGCCGGCGTCACGCGAACGAGCGTGCAGCCAACTTGTTACCACACGCCGCCGCCGCCGGTAGATGTTTCCTTAAAAGACATGTGAAGTAATTAACTTTGTATGAGTGACTTGTTAAGTGTTCCAAAATGTTGTTGTGACGCGACCAAGCTTATAATGATAATTTACGTAGCAAGGTCTCTAATTTTTAAGTCTGAAATCTTTCAATCAATCAATCAATCAGCCTATTGCAGTCCACTGCTGCACGTAGGCCTCCCCAAGGGTACGCCAAAAAAATCTTTATACTCATAAAATTAATTAAAATTGCACAAGGAAAAGTATAAATATAGATCTATATTATTTAAACTTTTTTATACTTTCTAGCGGTTTCTGAAGACTTAAATTTTATTGCTTTAATTATCAAAGCAGTAAAATGTCTAGAGCACTTTGTGACCTTCGCACAAAATTGTAGGTAAAGAAATAAACTGTATTATTTTATTTCTTTTAAACGTAATAGAATAACAACGGTGAAGAGGAGCTCGTTAGGAAAAGCTTAAAAAAGGAAAGATTAAATGAATAAGATAACGCGGACAGAGATAATTACCGCACCGAGCAGTTTAAGTTAAAAAGAGAAGAGAGACATAAGTGTTGATGAGGAAATACACCTTAGATAACCTAGCATCCGTTGTATTTTTTTTCTGTTTTTTAGTGAAGGTGCGAATACAATGCGCAAATGAACTGATTGTGTTTGGAATGTCTTTTTTTATTTATTTATAGCACTAGTTAGCTTTGTTTCTTACGCCGCCGTCCAGTATTCTAAAATGGTAGTGAACAAATAAATATAAAGCCAATACCGACAAGACTAGTTAAGGTTAGTACCGAAACTTTACAATGTACCTATTTAAAACGTACCTTTTAAAATACCTTACCATATTATTTTATAACCTTTAAGTGAAAAGCGAAAACGGGCTAATTAGAATTATGCTGATAAGAGGGGTACGCAATTTGTGCAAACGTCTGATGTTGCAGCAATTTCATAAGATGAGGTCTGTTCTATGGGGTAAGGGTACATTCAACAGCATGCGGAAGTAGGCTGAATATAATTATGATGATGATGATATCCTTATCATCCTTATCCTTATCATCCTTATCATCATAAGGTACAGTTGCGCGCATATAAAAGCTTTTTTTAAGCTTTACATACCGTGGCTGTGGAAGTGGAAAAGCAAAGTCAGAATAATTACTACCCTAACTTCCTAACCATCAACGTTGATATTATTTCAACAGCGGTTATTGTTCTGAGGCCCTATTTACATAGCAATTATTATTATTATTATTAGCAGATTTTTTGGCCAAAGAAAAGGCTTACCAGTTCAAGATGAATGCGAGTTTTAATGTAAAAAATATATTTATATTTTAAGCAAATGTAGCGATAGTCAATTATTTAATGTATAATACTTACTACATGGTGAAAGGTACAGTAATTTAGACAAAATAATATAACTCATAATCCAAAATGACCTACTTTAACATTTTTGATCCTTTTTAATGTGACGGTGACGGTAGATAGATAATACAATACAATACAAATATTCTTTATTGACACCAATCACAATTTACAAGAAAATCAAGTCCCTGTCACATACGTGTACTTACGCCCGATATACGTCTATAATATGATGATCGTACTTTAGATGCTACTTTTATCCAGTAGACGGCTTGAAAATCAAGAAAAATGTGGTTCACGAGCTAAAGCATCGCCAGTCGCCATTCAGTGCGTCATATTATGAAACAAAAACCTTATATTTATAGAAAGTCGATTTTTGCGTTTATACGGCGAAAAATATTTTCACTTCCTTCTGTGATAAATATTATCATCAACAGCGCCCCCACCGAGGGGCTCGAGTCTATCCTGAATTAGGGCAATCGCCTTAGTCGACTACGCTGGCCCAGTGCGGGTTAGTCGACTTCACACACAACCTTTGAATTTCTTAGCAGGAGTGTGCAGGTTTCATCAAGATGTTTTTTACCGTAAGAGTGTCGTATAAAAATACATATGAATTCGAAATTCAAAACCGCGTCTCCCGGACGGGAGGCAGCGGCCCTAGCCACTAGACCACCGACGCTCTCTAAACGTAACACATAATAGAAATAAAGAGTATGAGGAAATAGAAATAGTTAAGGCAAAAATGCGTCCTTTAACTTGATTTGTCGTCATAAATCCCTTGCTTCTTTTATTTTATTTTTCGCGCCAAATGTCAGCTGAGGCAATGGTAGCGCAGATAAGAAGCCTTTGCTACCAGCTTTCAACTCTCTAATATTACGGACCAGTTATTTTGCCAAACTTTTTGATAAATCCGATGTCTTCGCGAACTGCGACGCTAAATCCCATCTAAAATAGTGAAATATTATCTTTATTGTTTTGCTAAGACTCTCTTATACGAGATCAATAAACAGAGATTTAAAACTCTTATATCGACATAATTCTGGTGATTTTTATACTAGTTCGTGGTGCAATAAATAAATAAATAAGTGGTTACCTAGTTTTCACAATTTCAATGTAAAAAAATATAAAACTTTGTTTAAAAAGTACTAACTATTACAATAATTTTTCATCAAAATTTTCTTCTGCCTTTTTTAAGGAGCGCTTTCGTATACTATAGGTAAAATCATATACATATTAGTTTTTTTATTATATGATTTTTCAATATTTTTATTGTTATTTATTTCTAGGTAAATATATGAACTTGGTATACAAGCAACTCTTAGTATGCCGGTATATTCAATTAACAAGATTAAATTTAATTAAAATATTATTTGATTTTTAGACTATCATTCCTACCACTCTATATCTTATGAGCTTCTATAAAAGTTCTTTGATCGAAGCGGGATTGAAATAGGGATTGAAAAAAAAAGAGTCTGTTGGATAAATAAAGCGGAAAGTTATCTCTTTGCACAGAAAAAGTACGTAGGTAATATCTTTGTTACATTACTTGGAATGTTTGCCTAAATTATGCTCAAATAATTATGAAGTAAAAATATTTTTTTAACAATACGTTTTTACGCACTAAAAAGTATAAAATAATTTTTATTGAGATTTTTATTGGTGTAGTACTCTTGTAGGACTTAAAACGAAAAACGTGGGGTGCATGGAATAGATATTATGTGTTATGTCTTGAAAACTTACAAATAAAGTAGGATTTTTAATTGAACGGAGTAATCTGACATATGGTGGGTTGCCGCTTTTTTGAGAAAAAAATATAGTGTTGTGCTAAAAAGATATGATTCAATCACTCATCTGGGCCACGTTTCACGAAGCAACAATTTACTAGTAACAAGTTACAATTTGATATTCATTGCGTAGCCAATTCGCCAAAACTGGAAGCCCTTATCGTTTTACCTCATTGTCTACGCAATGTACATCAAATTGTACTTGTAATTTGTAACTTGTAGCTTCATGAAACGGCTCCCTGGTGATATGGTCACTAAGTAATGTAGACTCCTGGGGGAAGGACTAATGTCCTATAACACAGGTTTTAACTTAGTTTAGGCAACAGCCCTCCACAAAAATTGTATCTCCTGTGCTGAAATGTACATACTTAGTTTTGTGGTGTGGAGATAAAACATTTTTTTATTTGTATTATGTAAAACTAAGTCTATGTCAAAGTAAGTATGCTTAAGCTAAATAGATAGATAGATAGAAGTCATTTATTCATCCAAAAAAATATTTACAAAGGTATGAAAAGGCAGAGTCTCAGCATAACTGTTGCTTTTCAGACTTACCCTAAGCTAACATATATCAACTACCTTAAATTAAAATATTCATATTTATTTTTATTTTTAAAGGCTTTTAACTTTCTTCTTTATGAGGGTGTATTACTCGTATTTTAGAAAAGTTATTTTGGTACAATGAAAATGCATGTTATGTGTATGAAAATAATTTTATTCACTTTCTGATATATTGCTATCATCATCACTTTCGGTAACATTAATAATAAAACTATCGATAATGCGACAGCATTACGGGGATACGGGGATCGAGATGGCACATTTCGTCCTCAACTTTTATGACATGGTCCACGCAGCTCTTCCACTTCTCTGCAGTGATATTGGAGAGTGCCTCTTCGAACAGGGTTTTTACTTCATTCATTTTAAATGTTTTATTGTTTCTTGCGACATGCCCCTTTGCCTGAGCCCAAACCATCTCGATAGGGTTGAGCTCGCAGTGATAAGGGGGCAGTCGCAAGATTGTGATACCCTGCTCTTTTGCCATCTCGTCCACAGCGTACTTGACGCAGAACCGATCTTTATGCTGCTTTACAATGTCAAGGAGAGTAGCTTTAATAATTTTTTCTTCATATTGTATATCTTTACCAGAAAGCCACTGTTGTATTTTTGACTTGGTCCATGACATCGTTGGCAAAGTTTCAATCTTCCGGGAGTGGTAGGGTGCATTATCAATTATCACAACCGAATCTCTTTTCAATTTTGGTAAAAGCCCGCGGAACCAGTTCTCAAAGCATTCAGCATTCATCTCTTTGTGATAGTCTTCGGATCCCTTTTTCGCTTCAAACAGCATTAAACCGTCTTCTATAAAACCTTCTTCTCCCCCGATATGGCTAATTATAAGTCTTTTGCCTTTTCCTGACGGAGATTTCAGGCCTGTGGTCAAACCTTCTATAAATGCTTGCCGTGATGAAGTAATGGTAGTGTCAACCCAGCCCTTTTTCGTAGTATGCCCTGAGGAAGAAAGAATAGTAATTTAATATCATAGATAAGCAACGACATTTGCATTTACTTTCATGATATATTGATTAGTATTCGTACCTTCGTTCAGCCAGGTCTCATCTTGGTAATAAACGTATTTTCCCTGTCTTCTGTATTCTTTTATTTGATGTAAGTATTTTTGGCGCCAGAGCACGATGTCTTCTCTGTCAATAAGAACACTTCTTCTCGATTTAGTAACAAATTTAAAATTTAGATATTTCAGTATTTTCCTCATTACACTCCAGGAAAAGTTTGGTAGACATTCGTCATCATTGACTCTTTTCAGAACCTAAAAAAGAAAATAGTACCACTAATAAAATATAACATGTATTAAAAGAGACAGTTACTATAATAAATACAAAATAATTCTTCTGACCCATTCCATGGCAGTGGACGTCTTTTAGCTTCTAGTGTGTTAAAAGTAACTAATTTCTCACCTTTTTAATGGTAGGAGCTTCATTTTTAGAATAAAACTCGTGCACCTTTTTTCTTATTGCAGAAAACGTAAAATCGTCCAATTTATCTTTGAATGTTTTCTTCGGTCCAGATTTTTCAGGTGCTTTAAATTATTTGTTTTCTTTATATTCTTTAAGAACCTTGAATACAGTGCTTGCAGTGATTCCCAGTATTTCAGCAGTTTTAATAGCACAGTTTTGAATATTTGGAGATTCCAACAGAGAAGATTGCTCTTGGACTACGTACTTATAAGCATTGCGCACCATGACTTTTTCAGTCATACTTAAAGCACGCTTTGGTCTCTTTTTTCTCGGAGACATGAAATTGTCATTACTTGAGGTCCCTGGGCCAGGATCCATAACAGTTTTATAAACAACAACGAAATAACAAAAACAAAACAAAACTTAACAAAAAACTTAACGAAAAACTTAACGAAAAGTTCAACGATGAAATGCAAAGGCAAGAAAAACATTCGAACACTCAGACCGGAGGTAAGAAGCCGAATGACGAACAATAGGAAAGTAATAATAATAAAAAAATAGACGCTTCTCCCGTCATCCAATAGGAAATTAGTTGTATGGATGAGTCATTCGTTTGTGTCGCAGCTGCAAGTTATCTCTTAGAAATATAAAAAAAACACTAATTACTTTTATTACCTACCTACATAAAAAGCCTGACTGTTGTTACTAGTAATACTAAAACCAACTCACCAATTCTGATGGATTCCAACTATTGCGAACTGCATGATATGTAGACGAAGTCTATGTTTATAGGCTGGGGTAACAAGCATTTTTTTATATTTAATAGTGTGAATGATTCAACTCACTTGAGTTAGAATTGAACTGAAAACATCACTAAGATTATGGAGCTGGCAACATTATTTTTCTGTCTAATGTCAAATTACTCCGTTCAATTAAAAATCCTACTTTAGTTATTATTAGTATATTATTTGCAGTGCAATTCAATTGTTGTGTTTCTTATTATTGGAAAGACTTGCGTTTGACCATTATTCTAGCTGATGGAAATTCATTATAAGGTGGAAGATGGACCACGCTCGCCTAGAAGATGTTTATGTTTTTTTTTATAAAAGGGCTGAATTCTAATCTATAGTTTTTTGAGAAACACGGTTATGCTTCAAAATCTACTCCGTGCACCCCACGTTTTTCGTTTTAAGTCCTACAAGAGTACTACACCAATAAAAATCTCAATAAAAATTATTTTTAACCCCCGACGCAAAAAAGAGGGGTGTTATAAGTTTGACCGCTCTGTGTGTCTGTCTGCGCCACCTTAGCTCGTAAACGGGTCAACCGATTTGGATGCGGTTTTTTTTATTTGAAAGCAGGTTCTTAGATATGTTTCATCAAAATCGGTTCAGCCGTTTCAAGGTCATCAGCTCTTTTGTTAACTGCGGTAGGGTTCTTAGACGCATAATGTGTATTTACTTTTCACTTTTAAACGTACATGTGACCTAAAATTTGAAAAACTCATGTATGCTATATAACTTTGCATGATGATGGAATTATTGGTCTGATGCTGCAGCCAGGATATCCAGCACTCTTGAAAAAATAACAGCAGATATGTCGTGTTTGGATTCGTTTTGCTCAGTATTTCATTCTACATACATTGCAATGGTGGCAACACGATGAGCTGATGCTGCAGCCAGGATATCCAGCACTCTTGTACACTCTTGAAAAAATAACAGCCGATTTATCGTGTTTGGATTCATTTTGATCAGTACTTGATGTTACATACAATGCAAGAGAGGAATGTTGATTTTTCCTCAGAGAACTGATATTGAATCCAGAGCATGCGAAGGAGTCTATAATAGAAGCACGAGCAAATCGAGTGTTTCTAAAAATAGACTTCTGAAGCTCGCGAGGGATTCTAAGGTTCGAGGTGAGAATTAGATTCCTCTCAAACCCAACACATTATTTTTCACCTGTTCCGGCAAGGAAATCATTAACTATTTACTTACCTACGTAAATATTGGTACTTTTCTCTTATTTTCGATATAATTCTATAAGTTGAGATTTAATTTGGTACTGTATTTTATCATAATACTTTTAAAACTTTTATTTAATAAGATAAAAATAAACAACCAAAACAATAAACAAACTTTTTTTTTTCTTCTTATAGCAACCGTCTACCCATTTAGGTTATGTTTTTTTAGGGTGCGTTCCAAAATTTTATGAAAACCTACCCCTGCGTTCCGAGACGCGCTTAAATCGATTTTAGCGCACTCAAAGGCAGGCGAAACCCATACAATCTTTTGGTTTTCTGATCGCCGCTGACAGTTTGATTCGGAACACACCCAATAAAAAAAATGACACGTCAATTCTTTTACGCGCGGATATATGAAAACTTTTTTCCTGTGTAAGATAATGTTCGAAATTCAAACTATATCTCCTGTCTAGATATGAGAATGGTTTGCATGTCTAGAAATGAATAAGCGATTTTCGGCCCTATTTTCGGGCATTAAGCCAACTTTCCGAGGTGGAGAGGTGAAAAAGTATTTTTTCACTAAATAAAACTAAAGTAGTCTAAGTGAAACAAGAATAAAAATTTATGTTCTTCGTAGAACAAGGTCTTTATCAGTCAAGGAAAAAATTCTTAGTTTATTAAGGTAGCATGTTTGAGATGTTCATGTCGCCGCTCAATAAAGGAAGCGCGCGCGCTTTTTCCACTGTTGTGACAGAAATGCTGCCGTAAAGATGAAAAGCTGCTTTTTTTTTTTTTTTTTTGACAAGGACCTAATGCTTGTGTCGCAAAATCGACGTATCAAGCGTAACCGGACTTTTGGGGGAGCGGAAGGCTCTTACCCCTAGTATTATAGCAACAGCCTAAGGGCGCCCACTTGGGGGCACGGACCTCGGCCTAGGACGTTGCCATGGCGAGAAGCGCGTGGGAGAGGAATGACCCTGACGGGGTCTTCCAGGATTATGCAGAACTTGATTGGGTCTACCGCGTCCCCGCCGGCGGGTGCGGTTGCTACCAGAAGGGCATTCTGTGGAGTGTACTCTATTGGCAATGGCTCTCTCAACAAAAGACTGGATGGGATCAACAGGATCGGACAGAACATGCTTAGGGAAAAGCTGCGTTGCTCCCGAATGTTTTGTAAACATAATGTCAGACAGATGAAATATTTTACAACCGCACTTGTCGCGAAGAAAAACGGAAATGCCATTATATTTGGGCCGTATTTTAATGGAGACATAACGCTAAAACCTTTTTTACTGCTAAATGTTTTGATAGCTTATAATAAAACAAAGATTATTATTACCTACTCGTACATCTATTATTTCTACGTGATTCAGATTAGCAAGACGTAAAAAAGTTTAGATAAACGTAGAAATTCAATGAGTGACTTGCTTGCCCTGTGAGATTTTAAAGGTAATAATAATAATTGATAACGCTTAATCTTCCTTTTGAATGGAAATAAAATTTTCTTTTAATAATAATTTAGGCTTGGGCACGTGTATCTATCATGAAATAAAATCTTATAGAAAATGAAATTAAATCCGATGATGTTTAATTTAAACATTCACAGAACATCAACGCGGTTGGTATTAATTTATTTCTATTATATAAATGAGTGAATATTTACTTATCTGAATCACATTTAGATAAATGTGAATTTATTTTCTTTAATGAAAATTTATTTTCCATTCAAAAGAAAGCTTATGCGTTATCAATTTTTATTATTACATTTAAAATAGCACAGGGGAGTACTTTCTATGAAGGTTATTCAGGAATGCTCATTCCAGTTTTTTTTTTATATATTCTTGACATTGTATTCCAGTTAACGAAATACTCGCAATTGGAATAAGTAAAATTCTTAGAAAACCTAACTTTTGTTTTACGAGGTGGATTTTAGGTAAATGAGATATTCAATTGGCTCGTTAATATGAAGTAGTAATGTTTATTTTAAACGCTTATGTAAAGAGATTTAAATTTTTAGTTTATTTGATTTTATTGGTACTCATAATTCCGTATAGCTTGTGAATTCTTCATTCAAACATGAATATCTAAATTGGCCAATGCATTGTTGGTGTTGTCACTAACATGTTTGTGAGGTCGTTCATTGACTTTACAACCAACGCGACTAATCGAAAATGAATCATCATCACGATCATCATCATCATTCACGACGCAGGCACTATAGACCTTTTACTGTTTACTTCAAAACCTGTACATTTTTAATTAGGTTTTACAAAGAACAAAAGCTGGGGCTCGCTCGTTAAAAAATGGAAAATTCTTGTTTTGCTTCGCTTTCCTTTGAAACTTTTTGGTGGAATTAGTAAAATAATGCAAACCTCAAATTAAAGGCGCACTGAGTGACCTAAAAAGGTAAGGGGTTTTCCCATTCAATTTATTCATCGAGATGTCCTTTCGGTTTTACAAATTGCACTTGTATTTATTTGGGCGGCGGAGTAAGCAAAAATTATATTTGAATAAATAAATTTGAGTTTCGTTCACTATCAGCTCGTATACCTCCCCATACAGGGGCTCGAGCCTACTCCACATAATATGAATTTAAGCAATGGTATTTTTTTTCATGACTAGCTGTTCGGCATAGTATTGCGCTGATTTTCTCTGATCGTATTATACTTACCCATGTATATTTGTTCAAAATGTTCTTTTAAACACCATAAGAATGGTAGTCACTTTCTAAATATTGTTATTAAGTAATTTTTTGGTGTGAAGTATCGGATTGTGTGAGTTGCTATATTGACTCTGTGGTTCCCAATATATAGTCCCACTATTGATAAATCTAAAAATTTAAATAGATCGAAGATGATTTTTAAGACCAAATCTAGTTTTTGAAACATTGCGACAACACTAACTCTGACGATTGCGAGTATTTTTAACATACCTACCTATATATATATATATATATATAAGTATAAAGTTAGGTTATTATCGTATCCTCTCTCTATCTGTACCAAACCTTCTCACGACTCAATGGCTCCACCGATCTTAATGAAATTTGGTATGCAGATATGCGGGAAATTGAAAAGGGATGTATAGGTAGTAATAATTTATAACACATTATTCGATATTTTAGTTTATTCATAGCGGGAACATATTTTATGGACAAAAGGTCCGAATACTACATGAAATGAGCTATTTTTTAACACGTTTTTATTAACTAGCTTTCTTGTCTGTCTGTTTGTTTGTTTGTTTGTTTGTTTGTGGGTTTGTTCGGTCCGTATCTTGTAACTCATTTTTGGAGCACTTGCTTTCATTCGATTGTGCTGAAATTTAGTACACTTATGTAACCCCGGTGAGAACGCAATATTATGATACCATGGAGCTGGCCTGATGATGGAGCCGGAAGGTGGCTATAGGAACTCCTAAAATACACAACACAAACTTGTCGTGTTTGGGCTCGTTGGATTTGTCTTGACAAGATCTTTAGATATACGTGATGTTCAGGGTCTCATGATGGAGCCGGAAGTTGGCCATAGGAACTCCTAAACAACACAACATAACCTCGACGTGTTTGGGTTCGTTGGATTTGTCTTGACAAGATTTTTAGTCATAGGTAATGTCCAGGGTCTCATGATGGAGCCGAAAAGTAATCTCAACGTAACAACATAATCCCGTCTTGCTTGGGATTTTTAGTCTTAGCAATTTAGTCCTACGTGATGTTCAGGGTATCTTGCAAAATTTAAATACGCTGGACTAAAAAGCACAAAATAATTATCAAGTAAAAAATATTTTTTTACAACACGTTTTGACGCACTAAAAAGTATAAAGTAATTTTTATTGTGATTTTTATTGGTGTAGTACTTATGTAGTACTTAAAACGAAAAACGTGGGGTGCATAGAGTAGATTTTGAAGCATAACCGCGTTTCTCAAAAAACTATAGATTAGAATTTAGCCCCTTTATAAAAAAATCATTGACATCTTCTAGGCGAGGGTGGTCCATCTATCACCTTACAATCAATTTCCATCAGCTAGTATGTTGAAATTGTGTGCATATAAAATGGTCAAACGCAAGTCTTTCCAATAATAAACAACAATTTAATTGCACTGCAAAAAAATACTTATAATAACTATTTGTAAGTTTTCAAGACATAACACATAACAACCCCTGGCACTAATAAGAATTAAAAGACTTATTCATTGTCATTACATTAACAATATGTTATGTATCAATAAGTAGTACAGACAGACATGAAAATAAGTACGACAAGGAAAAGGTTACAGCGTCAGCTATGCTGTTTTTCAGCCATCACCTCGTTTTCTTCTTCTTAGAATATATTATATTCCATGCACCCCACGTTTTTCGTTTTAAGTACCACAAGAGTACTACACCAATAAAAATCTCAATAAAAATTATTTTATACTTTTTAGTGCGTTAAAACGTGTTGTTAAAAATTATTTTTTACTTGATAATTATTTAATCATTAAGATTACCTAGACAGTCTTGCTTGTTTGCTGTTCCATAAAAGCTATGTAAGCAGTGAAATGCCAAGCGATAATTTAGAAGAAGCTAACAGAAATCACGCCTAATCGTGATCTACGGTATCGTGTCGGAGCATTCGAGACGTGGCGGCAATTTAGTAATGGATTTGCTGAGGTAAAATCTCGCGCAGTTGCAAAGAAAAGTTATGTGTTACCGATGTAGGTATGAATATAATTCAAATTCTAATCTTACCAAAGGAAACCCGATCAAAAATACATAGAACCAGATTAATATCGTTTACAAGCACTCCCATATATATTTAAATTCCACAATTTACTCAATAGGCTTGTGTCAACTAACAATGAAATCAATGGATGAATGTTTCTAGACGTAAATTGTAATATTTAAACAGGGAAAACCGAAATAATTCCACATAAAAATTAATGATTATTGTTATTTTTACAAATTAAAATCAAATAAATACCCCCCCTGGCCCCTCTGCTGTGAACGTCAATCAGAACGTATTACGTCACATAGTGGTATGCCGCCATTGTTGTTTTGACGCTTGGTTAACTTTTTCATACAACAGCACAAGTGAACACAATCGTTTGCCACTATGTGACGTCATTCACGACGCCATGACACTTTCTTGTGTTTTTACGCCAGATTAAAAATATTTTCTTAAAACTTAAAATATGTGTTTTAAATATAATTTTTATCATGAAATATAATTTTTTTGGGGTAATACAGGTACTAAACTAACGAAATAAGCCATTTTTTAAATTTACGACACAGGCCTATTGTAATTTATATTTGTTTTGTCTTATTTCATTTATTTGTTGTAGTACGCAATACATATTCAATGTGCTAAAACTTCCCAACAGCCTGTTTGTTTGTTTGTATGCGCAGTGCGCGGGCTGCTAAACACCGCCTCGCGTAAACAAACTTCTTTGAATAAATTACGTCGCTAAATTCCAACTTTACAATCGCAAAGACATGTCTCAAACTCTGATCCCAGTTACGACTTCCACAATTCCGTCGTCACCGTGCGTCACTTACCTTATCGTTGTGAGTAATTTTACTTGACACGTTCAAAATTACGTATACACTTTCCTATGGAAAAATATGAAGACGCGAACGAGTAGGTAACTATCTACTTCTCCAATCCTCTGATCGCTCTGGTGCTTTTGGTTATTAGTAAGTTTTACATAGCTTTACATTATACTGTATGCAAATGTAAAGCTATGCAAAACACTTATCATCTCAGCCGGAAGACGTCCACTGCTGACCATAGGCTTCCCCCATAGGTTTCCACCGTCCTGCGTGAACAGTCCTGCGCTACTTGCATCCACCGGCGCCCAGCAACTTTCACCAAGTCATCTGTCCACCTTGTGGGAGGCGGTCCAACACTACGCCTTCCGGTCCGTGGTCGCCATTCGAGAACCTTACTTCCCCATTGGTCATCAGTTCGTCGAGCTATATGGCCTGCCCATTGCCACTTCAACTTACTTATCTTGAAAGCTATGCTTCAATAAAGAGGTCAATAGACGGATCCAACTCGGCTGGGCAGCGTTCGGGAAATTGCGGCATGTCTTTTCATCCAAAATACCTCAGTGTTTGAAGACTAAGGTCTTTAACCAGTGTATATTGCCAGTAATGACTTATGGCACTGAGACGTGATCGCTAACTATTGGTCTCATGGACAAGCTCAAGGTCGCTCAGCGTGCGATGGAGAGAGCTAAGCTCGGAGTCTCACTACGTGATCGAATCAGAAATGAGGAGATACCTACGTAGAAAGACCAATGCAAAACACTTATAACCAACAAATAAAAAGCACCAGAGCGATCAGAGGAGTAACGTTGTATTGGAAAAATATACAACTGAAACAAGTTTTGTTTTTCTTGTAATTGTTTGATGTCGCATATAAATAAGTAGACTTGGTACAAGATCGCAGCTACTTTTATGGGTTTAGTTATCAACTGCGTGCAGTTGACGGGTTAAATTACGAGTGTAATTTGGCACAAAAAAATTCGTAGGCAATTATTTTCATTTGTAAAATTTCATTATAATATGTTGTACAAAATAAATTACAATCGTTTATCGAAAGGGAAGTTATACCTGGGCTGATTGATAACTGGCCGAAACGACGAACTTAAAAAAATTATACGCAAAAAAAAAATATTACATTATATTTTGGCATCTTTTTGAAAATAGAACGCCAACTTTGAATTTAATCGAACTGGTGGAATTTGTTTGATAGGACGTAGAACTTTCTCTGTCGTAAATTTTCTTAACAATGGAAAGAAACGAAATTCGTGCGGTGATAAAGTTTTACGTTTTAAAACAGAAAACAGCAACCCAGATTAAAACCAAGCTAGACAGTGTTTTAGGTAATTCTGCTCCTGCATTGAGTACAATTCACACCTGGGTAACTGATTTTAAACGTGGAAGACAGAGCTGCGAAGACGCCCACAGGTCTGGCCGTCCAAATGAAGTCACGAATCCGGACATGATCAAAAAAATTCACAAAATTGTATTGAATGATCGGCGCTTGAAGTTGCGAGAGATAGCAGAGATGGTGAGCATTTCATCTGAACGCGGTTTTAATATTTTGCACCAACATTTGGGAATGAAAAAGCTTTGCGCGCGATGGGTGCCGCGTTTGCTCACTGTTGACCAAAAGCAACGTCGAGTGGACGATTCATCGGAGTGTTTGGCGCTGTTTAACCGAGATCCTAACGAGTTTTCGCGGCGTTATGTAACAGTCGATGAAACCTGGATACATCATTATACTCCCGAGACAAAAGAACAATCTAAGCAGTGGACTGAGAGCGGAAGACCTGCGCCGAAGAAAGCAAAAACGGTTTTGTCGGCCGGCAAAGTGATGGCGACTATTTTTTGGGATGCTCGAGGGATTATTTTAGTGGATTATCTGCAAAAAGGAAAAACAACAAATGGAGAGTACTACGCAAGCTTGCTGCAAAAATTAAGTGAAGAAATCCAGAAAAAACGACCACATTTGGCCAAGAAAAAAGTTTTGTTCCACCATGACAACGCACCTGCACACACGTCAATGGTTGCAGTCGCCAAACTCCATGAATTGCGGTTCGAATTGCTACCGCATCCACCCTATTCCCCGGATCTGGCCCCGTGTGACTTCCACTTATTCCCAAACCTGAAGAAATGGTTAGGTGGCCAGAGATTTTCATCAAATGAAGAAGTCATTGTTGCCGTGGACGAGTATTTTGAGGGGTTGGAGAAAACATTTTATCAAACTGGTGTAACGGCATTGGAGAAGCGCTGGACTAAATGCATCGAGGTAGAAGGAAACTACGTTGAGAAATAAATTTATTTTAAATAGATTTTTAAAGTTTTTCTTTGTCGTTTCGGAAACTTATCAATCAGCCCTCGTACGTAAATAAAAACCGTGACTGAATGATATTATAAATATAACTTTACTATGCGAATCTTCAAAAATAATATTTTCAATATTTTCAAAATTGAACTTACGAAGGCAGTAAACTGTGCGGTAAATGCGTTTTACCGCACTAGGGCATTTTTATTTAAAAAATTTTTTAATTCCTACGGTCTTCAAAATTATTATTCAGCCTCCTGGCTGAATGATCCTTCATTTTGACACTAAAAAGTATTTAAATCGAATCATACAAAGAAAAAAAAAATTTATATTTTTTATTTCAACAAATTGTATCAAGAATATTATCAGCCAGTAATATTTTAATTATAAAAATAAAATTATCTCGATTTAACAAAGAATCAATTCGTAGAAACTGAATGTCCGCCAGAGCCTTTTCTCCGTAATTATGCTTATAAAAAAGAAACATAATGTACTATTATATTTTCTTATATTTACCGCAATATAAGAATAGCAGGCAATCAGTCCATTATGTCCGCTTTTATTCAAAATGTTTAATCAATACGTCTTTTGAACGTTTGCAATCTGGAACGAGGATGTCCGCAGCGGATGTTATAGAATCAAGATTAAAAGAAAAAATAATGGAAAATTCTTTCCTTTAAGTTAAAAGAATGTGAACAAATAATACCAAATGTTAAATAATAAGCTACAGCACGAAGCGGTGGCATAATATGATGGTGATAAATATAAATTAATACTTTTTCAATACACCTTGCTCGAAAATTGAACTTACGAAGGCAGTAAACTGTACGGTAAATGCGTTTACCGCACTAGTGCGATTTTATTACAATTTATTTTGTCTTAAAAATTATTATTCAGCCAGGATCATTTTGACAATAAAATAATTATAAAGTAAAAAATATTTTTTAACAACACGTTTTGACGCACTAAAAAGTATAAAAGATTTTTTATTGAGATTTTTATTGGTGTAGTCTTGTAGGACTTAAAACGAAAAACGTGGGGTGCATGGAGTCGATTTTGAAGCATAACCGTGTTTCTCAAAAAACTGTAGATTAGAATTTAGCCCTTTATAAAAAAAATCATAGACATCTTCTAGGCGAGCGTGGTCCATCTTTCACCCTGTAATTAATTTCCATCAGCTAGAAAATATTTTTTGTTTTATAATTATTTTGTGCTTTTTAGTCCAGCGTATTTAAATTTTGCAAGATATCCTGAACATCACGTAGGACTAAATTGCTAAGACTAAAAATCCCAAGCAAGACGAGATTATGTTGTTTCGTTGAGATTACCTTTCGGCTCCACCATGAGACCCTGGACATCACATATTATGACTAAAGATCTAGTCAAGACAAATCCAACGGGCCAAAACACGACTAGGTTATGTTGAGTATTTGAGGAAATATAGCGGCCGCCTTCCGGCTCCATCATGATATCCTGAACATCATGTATGACTAAAAATCTTGTCAAGACAAATCTAACGAGCCTAAACACGACGAGATTATGTTGTGTATTTTAGGAGTTTCTATGGCCACCTTCCTGCTCCATCGCGACCTCACGTTATATCCAGGCCTGGATATGACGTGAGACTAAATATCAAGTCAAAACAAATCCAACGGGCCCAAACACGACTAGGTTATGTTGAGTATTTGAGGAATTCCTGTGGCCACCTTCCGGCTCCATCATGAGACCCTGGACATTACTTATGACTAAACATCTTGTCAAGACAAATTCAGCGAGCCCAAACACGACGAGGTTAAGTTGTGTATTTTAGGAGTTTCCATGGCCACCTTCCGGCTCCATCATGAGACCCTGGACATTACTTATGACTAAACATCTTGTCAAGACAAATTCAACGAGCCCAAACACGACGAGGTTACGTTGTGTATTTTAGGAGTTTCCATGGCCACCTTTCGGCTCCATCATGAGACCCTGGACATCACGTATCATTAAATATCTTGTCAAAACAAATCCAACGAGCCCAAACACGACGAGGTTGTGTTGTGTACTTTAGGAGTTCCTATGGCCACCTTCCGGCTCCATCATCAGATCAGCTTTATAGTATCATAATATTGCATTGTCACCGAGGTTACATAAGTGTACCAAATTTCAGCACAATCGAATGACAGCACGTGCTCCAAAAATGAGTTGCAAGATTCGGACCGAACAAACCCACAAACAAACAAACAAAGTCCGCCACAGAGCCTTTTCTCCGTAATTATGCTTATAAAAAAGAAACATTCGTTTTTGTTTGGTGCCAAGTTTGTAAAATTTTCATTTAATTGTTTTACATTAAATGTTGTTTTATGAGTGATAAAGTGTTGATATTTAATGATAAATGTGAATAGTAAGGATACTCAAATGCGCGCGATATTATAATGGTAAGTTATTATAACTTCTACATGATAAATTTTACCTGTAGCTTTTGTGGGGTACTATGTACCTTTCTTAACCATTTCAATTTAATTATTTATTTTATCTTATCTTATCTTAATTATTTATTATCAGTTTTCTCACAAGTGTATTGAAAAGCGTCGTATAACACACGGATCTTAGGTTTTATAACAAACTCGTGACATTATAAACCCTCGCCTGCGGCTTGGGCTTACAAAAGTCACCTCGTTTGTAATATGCCACCTACGATCCTTGTATTGTAATGTACTATTAATCATTCCTCTTACAAACATTATTTGGCCGTGAGTTCTAGCGTGTTACAGTTACAGTACTGTAAATGTTTTTCTATGGTATTTGACAAAGATATAGTTTTAAAAGAAAAATCTTTTAATATATGAAACGATGCATACTGGCTAAATAGAAAAAAATCTATTTATGTTCCATTTATAAATCGGGGTTATTCCAATGTTTTACCAGGGGTGAATATAACATGTAATATAACCTACAGGGCCTTTAGGTAATTTCACAATAACTCGTGCTTAAAACCCTGATTCGATTCATCACCTAGAATGAGTTTTCTAAAATAAAATAAAATCTAATATAAAATTCTCATTACTTACTCATTACGTGCATGAATATTTTATTAATATCGCGAGCAATTTTGTTCGAAACGAAAAAATAAGCGAACGGACAGCCTATTTAAAGACTACTTTTCAATTGCCCGGGGTGACTTGTTTTGCAAGTAAAATTGAGAGAATGGCATGAATAATAATAGTAAATTAAATTTTTGGTGGCGGTACTCTGGTTATTGTACAATTTTTGATAGACTGAAAAAATATCCTGCACTTTGAAGAAAAAAAAATGGTTCAATGGGTGTACGGACTCACGTAGTAGATTTTTGTTAGACTTATAATAATATGTACTTATAAGGTTAAGATTTTAATTTAATTCACAAATTTCTATCGAGCAATAAGATTATTTTAGTCTTCTTAATCGTCACGATATGCCGATGACGATGAGTGAGTATCCCATTTATTTTACTCTTTGCTATGCCGTAGCACGTAGCGCTACGACGTTGTCTCGTAGTCGTAGCCGTAGCAATTCAGCTGCGACGTGCTACGGTGCTACGTAGTGTCACTCGAGAGACGATCTCACTGATTTGATACACCGCATTGGGTATTCATAAGCACGTTATCAGGCCGTAATAATGTCCCTGCTAAAGGACTCGACTTACCGTAAATGAGGGCGTTAATACTGGTTAAGTGCAGATTTGGTCAAATTGATAACGTTGCCGGTTGTTTCCATAGAAATATTAACCGAACCGTATGTAATTGCTGTCATTTTATTTATAACTGGCCGCCATCGTGGCCGCAAGTCCGTTCAACACGCCTCAATTAAAAAGGCACAGTTTAAAACAACTAAAAACAATTTTAATGTTTTTGACAGGTAAATTAACTAAGCTTCAAACTAAATACGTTTAAAGCTGTACTTTGATGTTCTTAATCACTTTAGTCGAAGTAAAAGTACGAATATTAGAGCATTGCCAGAGCGAAGCAAAAGTCCACAACGATTTGGTCTAGCTCGTTACGTTCAAAGGGAGACTCTTAACAAATCTATTTGTAATTATCTCTGAACTCCACTCAAAGGTGCTTCAGCACAGTTAATTAAAAGTCAATTAAGTTAAGATGGGTAGGTACATATTTTCAGTGAAAACAGATTCTAAATTAAATAACAGTATAGAAATAATTTTATTTTTCTTTAAATTTTATTTGATAAAAGTAATTATTTTCATTGTAATATAAATGTAATTAGCATTCAGGCCGCGAATTCATCCGCGTCGTTTAAATTTTCTCCTGTACGAGAATGAGATGATTTCCCGCTGGAATTAGATCTCGAAGTAAAAAGTTGTTTTAGGGATGGTAAACTTTCCTTTACGGATCAGTAACTTTATCAATCGGTAGTGCACAAAATATTTTGTCACGTGCCATCATCAATCACGCGTGCCCGGATAATGGCACTTTTAATGTGGGGAACATTCTAGGAGAAGGGACTTTTAAAATGCTAAAACAGTTTTATCTTAATTTAAGTTTTCATAGTAGTAAACGTTGAGCTTTAACATCATCAACAGCTCATATACGTCCCCAAAGGGGGGCTCGAGCCTACCCAGAATTATGCCGATTTGGGTCGTCCACGCTGGCCCAGTGCGGGTTGGTCGACTTCACACACTACCTTTGAATTTATTCGCAGGAGTGTACAGGTTTCATCACGATGTTTTCCTTCACCGTAAGAGCGTCGATTATTAGAATTTGAAATTCGAAACCACATGGTACGTATTGGTACGTAATTCGTGTCATGATGGGGATCGAACGCGCGTCTCCCGGACGGGAGGCAGCGGGAGACCACCGACGCTCGCTCATAGACAACGTAGACAACATAGACAACGGGAATTGGTTTGATTTGGTTTTTGGTTTAATTAAAATTTGTTTCTGATCACCAAATTTAAGAGCATGAAAGATAAAAAAAAGCATTTTAACCCTTCTGGTGTTGAGATAGGAAAAATAAACAGACAGACAAGTGTAATGTCCTTAAACTGCTTGTGAAATCGAAATAAAAATCAATGAATTTTGAGTAGACACTTTGATTTTGAATGGCAGATCTTGTAGAAGCACTCGATTCTTTCAATATCTTCAGTTGTTTGATAGATGAAACTATATCACGACCACTTCACTTTTAAGTACCTTCTTTTGTTCTATTGAACCCAAATATTCACGAAATATTATTGTGAGACTGAAGTTCTTAAAAATACCATGTCACCGAGATCAGAATAAATTGATTTGGATAAGAAACTAAAAACAGTTTCTTTATAAAGTTTCACCCTAGAATCTTGGTTGGTCTACTTAGGAAAAGTACATTATGGAAGTCCTTGAGGAGACTTCATAAAGTATCATGAGATAGTGCAAATATAAAAATATTATTCGAAAAATGGAAAAATAAAAATGTGTCCTGTAATACCTAGCAAAAATCTATTTTGCAAGCAAAGGCGACAATTTAGAGAGACGTGTAAGAAATTTGGTCAATCTTGTGTAAATCCACGAAATAACAAGACAAAGCACAATGTTTTATCAAAGAGAAGAAATATGAAAGCAAAATGCCGTTATAATTACAAAAAAAGGTCGTGGTGAAATTGAATTGTCGAAGGGCAAATATTTGGGTTCAATCGCCGGCTTATTTCACCACAAGATCGAGTGAAGTGATCGCCGGCTGTTAGCGATAATTTTTATACGATGTAAAATGGACCTTAGTTTTTTTTTTACCGCCAAACTAGCTGCTCATTCACTTTTATTGTGACTCATATGAATAGTATTTCAAAATTAAGATTGATTGAGACTAAACAATGAGACTATGACATAGTTGGCAGCTATATACTTATATGTTGAGAGTTGTTGTCTCCGCCAACAAACTGCCCTGCAGTTTGGCGGGCTCATTGTGTTTTTTTGTAATGCTGCTTTTGAATAATAAATCATTTTATTATTAAACAAAAATAAGAAGACAGAAGAAATATGCATAAAAATTGAAAAGCCATATATTTTTTTAATTTGTTGATGCACGGTGTATTGAATATTATTTTTTTATTGAAAAGTTGGTTCTCGTTTAAGAAGGAATTTGAAGCAAAAGCAAATGCGAGCTCCTACTTCCTCCAAAATAAGTGGAAAATTCGCATTTAAAGCCGCCTGTGAAGTTTATCCCGTTTCCAATTAAAACATTTCAACCTTTAAAAATTCGTGTTTAACTGGTTACCACAATATTCTCTTTGAGCTTATATTTTCGTTGCCTTGATACCACCCACTGGTGGTACAACTACAAAGCATGTCGCTGAAAACAGTTAATGATAGT
Organism: Carpatolechia fugitivella; assembly: GCA_951230895.1. NCBI lineage: Eukaryota > Metazoa > Arthropoda > Insecta > Lepidoptera > Gelechiidae > Carpatolechia > Carpatolechia fugitivella. The sequence goes on along the minus strand of OX579659.1, from coordinate 10,070,163 downwards.
CATAAGGAATTTGGCTATTAGAAGAAATATAGGCAAATAATAAATTCAGTGTATGTGTATAATACACGTTGCCGTTTGGTAAATGTGTCAAACATATTTTAGAGACCACAACAACATTTTTGTCTGTTTTATTGAAAAGCTAAGCTTATGTGTGCGTTCACTTTTCTCTTATATAATTTTATTTTGATTGAATCTTAATTTATTATTATTAAATATTTAATTGCTACTAAGTTAAGTATCTTATATCAAGAAATAATTTGTTCTTGTAGAAATAAACTAAGTCGTTTTATTTAAAAATATTTGCAATCATATAATGTAAGACTCTTTTTACATGAAAATAGAAAAGGTTTAGGTTTTTTACACTTTTATAGCCATCTTGAATCCTAGTAAATTTATACTAAGTGGTTAACCAGATTTTATCCACCTAATGCAGACATCGTTATCAAATGGAGGCAGCGATACACGAGGTCTGGCTTTTAGCCACAAGCATTATGTGATATATGAGTCTTTAACTGCTGCCAACATTTCGGTACGGCTCGTAACTTTATCATAAAATGCAGATAGACACAAATTTTTAATGCCACTGCGTCTGTTTAAATTTAAATGTCTGAACTAACGCTACGAATCATAATTGTAAAATTATATCGAAAAAGATTATTGCAAAATTTTACTTGCTTGTTAAAACTGAAACAAAAAGAAAGCAAAATAAGTAAGAAGCCTTTTAAAATTCTAACTCGCATTTTTTTTTTTTATTTAAATATAATAATATACTTTTAATTTATTACCAGATATGATAACGTTACGAAGACGACGTCTTACTGAAGTCGTCAGTGTGAACTTCAATCGCAAAACGGACGCATACAGAACAGATTTTTCGATTAATAATTTCACAATCTATTTATTGCTGTATATCAAGTACTTGTTGAATCACGGTGAAACTAATCTGAATGCAATCAGAGTGCAGATGATTCAACTTTAATAAAAGTGCATTAATATGCTGCACTATTGTATTGCAGTCATTATGTATTATTTACAAATAATTTCCAGCCGGTATGTAACTATAGGAAATCAAGAAAAAACAAGCAAAAGCTATTTTCGCATTCTGTGAGCGTAATATTGGTCTGAAAAATACACTGGCGTCAAATCGATTGTATCCCGAAGTCATTAGGTGCCTCTATCAGACAGATTCCTCCATCCCGGAAGGACAATGAATAAAAGGTTAAAAGGATTTTTTCTACCGAGTCTTACGATACAAAAGGCGGGGTTATGTGGAAATAGCGCCCATAGTCGCTGCTTTGACGATCAAATACTAGCACTTGTACTGATTCTATAAATGTAAAAAAAAAATATATGCTAACAGAATATCCTATAAATCCTTAATTATATTTTAAATCGAGTAGAATTTTTAAATACATTATAATAATTTAGATATAAGAAGCACAAGTTTTTAAAAAAAAGCAGCAAAAAAGAATTTTGACTTCCTTGATCTCGTAACTTAAAGCGATAACCATAGTTTTTTTTTCTTAGATTTTAAATCAATTATATTTTTTATAAACTCTGCCATTTTCTGTTAATAAGCAAAAGAGTCCAAGAAAAACGAGTTTTTCGCACGATTCCTGCGCGGTGTCGGACTTAACCACCGTGAAGCATCGCACGCTAATATGAACGTTATTTCAGTAATACGTCGGTTGAACTTTCAACTAAACCGCGTTGAGTTGCTAATTTTTGCGATAACCCGGCCTTAAACCTCTTTTGAAAAAGTAAACGGATATCCCTAACAAGAAGTTTTACACTTCAGCAGATCTGTTTCCCTTCGAAAATCGGATAATTGCGATCTGCCACTTGGAGGTTGTTGTTTTCTTAATATAGCATTTACAATATCTGTTTGACTGTTTTGGTGATAGGAAGAGTTGTGTTTTTGTTACACATCGTGTTCAACTTGTAAAACAATTTAAGGCAGTGTTCAGTTCATGAAAATAACCAACTGATCTATCTTTGAAGAAACAACGTAAGGAATTGATATTTTATCTAACGCGTTGCAGAAACAATTGGATACTAGCAGGGCATATAATATCATTACCTTCTGAGATACGACAGCAAATGTTGCAAGAAAATGTATAACAACAAAAAACTGAAATATTTTTAAGTACGGTTCTGGGTGTAGAATTAAGATATTTTTAAAATTATGCAATTTTCTAGATGTACTAAGTTGCTTTGTAATTTAAGAAAGAAGTGTTCTTCTACTATCAGATGCAGTTATAACTACCTAGTTATTTACGTGCACCTGCACGCAAAGTTGGTAAGATATGGGGTGGTGTACGTGAGACGATTTCCGGTTTACTTACAAAGTGAATATTCCAAGAAAAGTTCGTTTAGTTTTATCTCTGTGCGAAAGATAAATTTTAGTATATTTTTGGCTCGAAATATTTAAATTGAAAATACTTTCACGTTTCAAAAGATCACGTTTTCTTGAAAAAAATATGTCTCAATCTAGTTTGTGATTTAGTTTGTGTGTCTCTCCACAAACAATGGCTCACTTACTGTCTTGCCCAGCGTGCCCCACCACCTGTACACGCGAAGACCTCTATAATGCCACAGATAATGCCATATTACTGCAGAGTATTGGTTTTCCCAAATTTAGTCGCCGAATCGACTCGAAAAGAATGAAAGTGATTTAATTTTCATGATTTTCTTTCCTTCTGATTTGATTATTTCAAAAAATACTAATAGGTTGGCAATATTTAGAGAAAAAACAATTATTTTGCTACAATACGCGCATTATACATTTTGAAAACCACCTATACAAGTACACTTGTATCAGATCAGATACAATTTATTACCAATATTTGATTTGATATTTCAATCTCATTTTGTTTCATTGATCAACATCTTGAATTGAAAAATCGCATAATGCATGAAAGACGATGATGCTTGAACTCAACCTGAACTCAATGGAAGACCTACCTTGACTTTATATTTTTTAAGTATCTTTTTAGTTTTACTTTCTTGTTTGTTTTTTCACTCTTCTTGTTTAAAAGTTATTTTTAACTATGTTAGCTGCTGTTATGCTAGAAGAACCTAGTAACTAGGTTCTGCTTTTATTGGCTATACGAGTTTATCCTGTCGCGTAAATAACTGGTTTGGTCCAGGTAAAACCATTTGTCGAAAAACGTACGATATCTGATTCGTTAATAAAAAAAAATACAAACACTATGATATACAAAGCGATTACCGCCGTGTAGAGATATGGCGGGATTTGAAGCTAAATTTTGCATTACAGGCCTCACATGCAGCTCTTTTTCCAAACGATTCATACTCAATAAACCTTCACATATTTTGTGATTGAACTCGGCTTTAGATAATAAATTAATGTATTATGATTGAACTTATGTGCATACTATATTCAATCAAAGTTCAAATGTTTTTAAAGAATAAAGGTTCATCTACAGGTTCATAAATATTCTGGCAGTCTAGACCTACCTAATGGTGTGTGAACGCTTTTAGGTCCATACAGTTGACTTCTTTCGTCTTTTTATTTATAGAGAGCAAGTAAAGTACCTATTAGAATATTGAATTGAAGCTCTAGATTTAATGCACATAATGACCCCGATTCTGGAAGTCATACTCTAATTCTAATTTTAAACTCCAGCTACCTTTTTCGTTTTTATTACTAGGTGATGAATTCAGATGAACGAAATATATTAATTAGAATGAATGATAGCCTAAAACAAGGCATACAGCTCGTTCACAGTTATTGTACCTCTAACAGCATTATTCAATAGAAGACTGTATGATAAGGGGCAAAGAATACTATACTCCACAATCGGATGGTACAATGACAAAGACGCCAGAGGTAAAATAACTTTGAACGAGCTGTTGCTTGTCAGATTAAGAGATTTTTAAGTCGCATGTTTTAAGTGCTCTCTAAAATTATGCAATCGACACGGCCGCAAGGTTCAAATTCGATTTTGACAGTTCTAATATTAGGATAGCCATCTCCTGTCCCTTATCAATTTTTAAAAGGTGATAGGACGGATGAATTTAAAGTAAGGATTAGAGCGTGACAGTGAGACTTAGTCTCAATATCACACTTAACATTATAACTGTGGTTTAGATGTTTGGATGTTTGTGCCGCCTTCACGCGTACTCAACGGATTTTGATGAAATTTGAAATGGAGACAGTTTATAACCTGGATGCTGTGTCGTTATGTGTTAACATAGGATTTGTTTGACGGGAAAAAGTCTTATTCCCACGGGAAAATCTTACACAACGCGAGCGTAGCCATAGCCACCCTTATTTTGAATTTTCGTTATTTGTTCAGATTGTCGCTTTGAAATCTCTGCAGTGTCGCGTCGCTGTCGCTCCGGTGTGCATGGTGCCATTTAAATACATGGACAGCTATTCCAACGCGACGTCGCGTCGTCGCTGTCGCGCTTGTCACCCCGATCTGCGCGAGGCTTAATTCACTAACTTAATAGAACCCTTATCATATCGGCACTGAGTCTGGCACCGTCGTCACGGGGTTTGGCTTTAATCGTCTTATTTACACTTCACTTTTGTTTACTTCTGACCCATTTCATAGAGGCTTCGTTAGGCTTTCAGTGGCTTCCATCTGGTGGTATTAAAAGCGCTTTTTGGAAATGCAAGGACTATACGTTAAAAGAATCAATCTCGAAGATTTATCATGATGACTTAAATAAAAACCTTACCCGTCTTTATAGATAGCAGGTAATTAATACTGAAATCTCACTCACGTACAAAATATTCTTTAGCTGTTATTACACTGTATTGTATTTAATTTCCATTTTATTTAAATACAAAGTGTTAACAAATAAAACACAAAACCTTTAAGGTGGTGGGTCAGCCCTTGAAACTGGACAACTTGAAATTCGCACAAAAGAAATAGAACTTTCATACAAAACGTATGAATGAAGTTTGTATAAAAGTTGAATTTACTTTTTGCGTATTTTAAAATGTGCGTGCATGGTGCAGAAAGTAGGAGAAAACTATTGAAATCACTTTTTTTTTGTTAATTGTTACTAAATTATTTTCTTATTAATAATAATAATTTCTTATTTTTTATTTTCGGAGGTGGACGGATGACCTGAGGAAGGTCGCTGGTGGTGGCCGGATGAGGAAAGCGGGTGATCATGCGTTTTGGCGTGCCCTTGGGCAGGCCTACGTCCAGCAGTGGACTGCAATAGACTGATTGATTGAAATTATTTTCGCGTGCTGATCCACAAGATATAAATTACCTACTAAATTTATTTTATCAGTTTGTGGAGACCTATGATTTACACCAAGTTAGTATAAGAAACGATAAAAAATATATCCGCGTCTGATTACCAATAACATTTTCCACTATGTTCTTCAAAGATTCTCGAAACATCTCAGATTCTAAATCAAAGCTAGATTGCCAATTCGAATTTCAGATGCTACCTTCCCATCTGGAACTAGTTTACGGGCGCCTGCACAATTAAGGAAAGCAATTTATGTTCTGTGGTGTGTTGTAGACATGGTAACTTGTTGATTGCGCTGGTACTCAAAGAGAATTCATTACTTTACCTGAACGTAGAGAAACAGAAAATATTAAGTACTATCGGTCCAACCGTGGCTACGCTCGCGTTGTGTTAGATTTTCCCATGGGAATAAGAATTTTTCCCGTAAAAACATCCTAAGTGTTAATCCAGGTTACAAACTATCTCCGTTCCAAATTTTATTTCAATCCGTTGAGTACTTTAAGCGTGAAGGTGGAACAAACATCCAAACATATTTCACATTTATAATATTAGTGTGATTTAAGTACTTCATTCATAACACAGTATATCAATCATCGTATCATGTGGGTTCTAAGGTCGATAACTGAGCCCACAATACCTGATGTCATTCGTCAGTATACTTAGATAATGTTATTCCTACTCAACAGAAAAGATAACATTTAATAAGTGTATTATAATATTGACTTTATGTGTTTTCCTTTAAGCATAAATCTTCTTCATCGTGTGGGTTGTAAGGTCGACAACCGACCTCACAAACCCTAGTGTCAGTGTTATAGAGCGCCAAAGGCCACTGATACGGCTCGTGTAACGACTAGATAGTAGCCGGGACCAACGGCTTAACGTGCCTTCCGAAGCACGGAAATCATCTTTCTTTTCGGACAATCAGGTGATTCAGCCTGCAAAGTCCTGTCCAAACCGGAAAAAGTCCCACAAAGAAATTTTTGCTTGACATTGTCCCCACCGGGAATCGGACCCGGAATATATTTTTCATTACTCCATACTCGGAAAGTAGGTCGGAAGTTGCCTGAGGAGCGGGTTGAAGATAATACTTTTCAGCCCGAGGGAGAATCGCTTTCAACTGACAGCTGTCAAATTATAAAAAAAATTTGACCTGTAGGAGGGATGAGTGAGTGAGACGCCAGATAGAATGTTCAGAAGGTTTAATACAGTAAACTTACGAAACAAAGTAAAGAACTAGGTTAGGTCTTAGCCTAAATCGGTAAGTACTAGGAACACTAGCTAGGTCATACATGACTTTGAGCGTAAGGAGTGGACGCAGAGACAGACTCACCCCCGAGCTCGCCGGTTTACTTGAGGATAGCAGAGGCCGTCTCTCAAGCTTGACCGCTAGCTGTAGAATGAATAATCGTTTTTTTTTTTTTTTTTGACGGACCTAGTCACTATTTATACCAGAGTGGTAATATAGTAGGCGCGGACTTGCGGGGGAGCAGAAGGCTCGTACCCCTTAGGAAATTTATGACAACGTATCTGGGGGCGCCCTCAGATGGGCTTGGACCGCGGCCCAGAACGTTGCCAGGGCGAGAAGCGAGTCGGAGAAGAATGACCCCTACCGGGTATGAATAATCGGAGGCCCGGCGCTGCTTATATCTTTTCCGAGTGCCCCCGTCGTGCGCACTCGGGACGATCGGTCTACCGAACGAGACGGGTAATATGTGCGAGCGGGAAAGTATTCGACCCCGCGCGCCTTGCTACCTACAGTACTAATTTCACATTTCTATTGAAGTATTAATTAAAGAACATATATTTTTTAAATTACTTTATTTAATTGACTTTCAACTATTTCTTTAAAATAAAATAGATTTGGGCAAAACATTTAACATTTTTCAATGATGGAAATGAAAAAAAAAAAATGGCTCAAAAGCTGGCCGGCCCGGCCACAGAAAATAATAAAAATAGGCGGGAAAGCAACAATCCGATTATCATTTGTTTCTTGAGTTGTAGGGTTTTGTTTACAATGAGTTCATCTGATTCAGATATGGAAGTCACTCATTTTTTCTTTAGCAAATTCGTGTTTTTATTTCCTTGTATTCGTAATGAAAAGCACAGTGTTTACATCAGGTTAAAGACTTATTTAGTGCCTCGAACTATTAGGGACCTCGCTACGCTCAGGCCCCAAACCCCGTCTCGGCGCTACATAAGTTACTTTCACCCCTAAACGTAGATAATGGCCCCGATTCAGGAAGTAATGCTCCAATTTTGCCTGTCTAACCTTTTCATTTTCAGGAGATGAACAAATTTCATTTAATATTAATATTCCCAAAGAAATAATCGAAAAAAACTGGGCCATAACCGTGAGCGACAACTGTTACTAGTCAGTTATAAAAAATTATTCCTTAACTTACGTAAAATCATGGTCACCACGCAATATTTATAGAAATTTGTATGGGAAAATAACAATGATCAATATCTCTGAAACTATGGGAGGGATCGTTGTCACATTTACAGGTTATCTTAATCGTCCCCGTCACTAAATTTTGAAGAAAATTTGGAAGCCGTAGACCATCAGACAGCGCAGATACAACGAGCCAGCCAGCCAGAACATCAGGCTGGCTGGCACCAAGTTTTCATCGATTTCTCGTAAACGCCTTTATGTGACGCCATGAAACAAACGCTACGACTGTCACAAACTCCGTCACTAAATGCTAGTAAAAGAACCTTGTTCGAAAACGCTTTCGTTGTAGAGATTCAGAGGTGCCAGCCAGAAGTTTTATACGTAAGTTCAGGCTGGCTGGCCACGCTTTTCGTTGTTTTTTAGCTAAACTTATCTCAAAAATTCAAACTGGATGCCTGTCACAATTTTAGGTGACGCAGTATTAATAAGCAAGAAATAGTTAGAATCCCCTCTGTTCGGAAATTGAGAGACTATGCGAAAAGCGGTTTTCAAGCTGGCTTGACACGTTTGCGTTCGATTATCTCGGGTTCTCTAGCGTCACATAAACTGAAATAAGTGTGATTAGCCGTCACCTAAAATTGTGTATTGACCTACTTACACGCGGCTCATTTGGAAGAATTTTCCAGCCAGCCTGAGTCACATGCAAAATATAGTAATATCATTCCATCCAAAACTTCAGTAGTTCAGGCGTGAAAGCGGAATAAACATCTAAACATCCCTGTATACTTTCATATTTTTAATATTAGTGTGATATAGGTACCTATGAATTCTTATATTTATATAGTAACCTTTATAGTAAATAAAGAAAAAAAGACATTAAGTAGCTTCACTTGTAACTAACTATGTATGTAAGAAAATCTTGGAATCTTAATTTGACCCACTTCCCGGTCTTCGATTAAAATGAAATTTTGCACACGCTCTGAATTCTGATGACAATACATGACTAGCTAAGAAACGTCATTACAAATCCAATATGGCGGCCTCTCCAAGATGGCGGACTGGCTGTTTGAAATCCACCCACATAATGTGGGTATCAAATGAAAGGGTTTGCTGTCAGGCAAACGAAAAAAATAGTCACGTGACTTAAATCTAATATGGCGGACGTCCAAGATGGCGGACAGGCTATTTGAAATGCACCCCCATGATATGGGTATCAAATGAAAGGGTTTGCTGTCAGGAATACGAAAAAAATTGTCACGTGACTAACATGGCGGACATCCAAAATGGCGGATTGTCTATTTGAAATGCACCCCTATGATATGGGTATTAAATGAAAGGGTTTGCTAAATGGGATACGAAAAAAATAATCACGTGACCTAAATCCAACATGGCGGCCGTCCCAAGGTGGTTTTGTAATATTTAGTGCGTGCTAAAAGCGTGTTTTTTAGTTTTTTAAACTATTATTTTATTATTATTATAGTTCTCTGAATTATATGAAAACGTTCAAACGTATTCAGAAAGCTTTACTAATGAAATCAAACACATAGCATATCATATTCATAGCTAATTCAATGATTAGTTAACTCCATCATGAAAAATAAGTAACAAAATAGTACTTATGATAAAAATAAAAGAGACGAAAATTACAAACCATATTGCGCAATTATTATTTTTTTGTTCTGTGCCAGTGTCATACAGAGCATACAGCCAACTCCGATCACTACGATTCGTGTACGATTCATATAAAATTTGAATTTAGAACATAAGACTATGCTGTAAAAAGACTCAAAAACATTGAAATTTCTGGACGAAAACACTTTGCTGGCATAGGCCGTTTGAAGGCACATTGCTGGCCGCTGTTTTGTATGGGGCAATATTTCGTCCAAAAATGAGTTACTTTACGTACTGTTTTTTGGCAGTAATGATCACATTCGAGCGTATCGGAGAAAAGTATATTCTATTCTATTTTATATGGTCTATGGAAACAGTTGTGATCTAATAATTTGATGTTGGCGTACTTGCCTGCAAAGCGAGTTTCAGTAGGTTTTAGTAGTATAGATACTTCACAGCAATCTATGACACACATGTCTTTTAAAAAAATCGTTTATATATTTCATTATTTTTTCGTGGATATTCTTTTGTGAACAAGTGATGAGGTCCAACAGTTTTAAAAAAAGCTATCAATGGACACGAAAAACCTCGTCGTTTAAAGCCTTGGCCTAATCATCTTATCTATAGAGACATTATAACATTTTTATTGGGGAAACACTTCTAAAGGCAAAGATCATGATCCGACTCACCCTTAATGAGTTAATGACCAATTTCGCTCCTAAGTGCTGAGCCTACTCATCCCTGTACTTATGAAATATATCATCTGCTAATAAATTATTCTATTTTGTAGGAGATGTCTGTCGGTAATTGAAATGATTAGAGAGGTCGTTAGGCAGCCATTTCACCTGCAGATAACGCGCTGAGAAGAGGCAGCGAACTCAGTTTATTACGTCTTCAAGTATGGCTGGCACTGCGCCGCTTTTACTCTTTTACGGGGAATTCGATTACGACACATGTAAAATGTGATGAGTCATCTAAAAATATAAAAGATTTCTATTGGTTTGTTTTACTGAAGTAGGGATGAAATGTGAAGTAGTCTTCGAAAAACGGGAGCTTGGCGATATTTACTCGCGTGCTCCGTGATGGTTAGCTTGTATTACACGTTCATAGTTTTTTGAATATGTTGTATCTTTCTAAATAGGGTCTTGGGCATTTCTAACCTACCCTAATACCCTAACGGACATTTACTTTATCAATAACCAAAAATACTGAAAACAAGTAAGAGTACATGATAAGAATCTCAGAAACGACTGCAACGATTTCGATGAAGTTTAGTATAAAGGAGGTTTCGCGGGCGATGAATCGATCTAGTTAGGTTTCATTCTTAGTGTAATGGGTTTTCCCCGTGTAGTCAGGCATTAAAATATTGCTACTCAGTGTTATTAGGATAGACCTCGGAGGAATTTTCCTCCGAGGTGGATAGACAGGTAATTTCTCTCGGAGTAATTTCGCCATAATCTATAACGTAACATTGGCTCAGTCGATAAACTTTTTCGTAAGTTCGGGGAGTTCGAATCCTTCAGTTTTTTTTATTAATGTTTTTTTCATATTTTATCAATGTTTTTTTTTTATTTATTAGTTACTTACTTTTTATTTTTTCATTTATTTCATTAAACAAAAAAAAACAACAGTAATCGATATTTTGATATATTTTTTCTTACACCGAAAGTTCTCCAACGGATGGCACTCACATAGTGGCAAAATGTTTTGTTTTTTACTTACTATGAAAAAAATTAAAGGTTATGAGTTCAAAAACTGGATGTTTCAAGAGCGAAGCTCGGTCGCCTAGGTATTATTAAGCATTCTAAAAAAACAAAGAATTTGTATTGGTGTATTATGATTTCTCTTGAGATAAAAACAAAAATTATTTAATTTGCCTTTGTCTGGCAAAAGAGTGCGAAGGATAAAACAAAAATATCAAGGAATGTAAATTACTTTCTTCAAACAAATTATTTTAACGAGAACCTCTTCGCCGAAGAAAGTATAATTACGTCGTTCTCTTTGTAATTTTCTAGGGAGTATACTGCAAAATGGTCTCACGAGAATCCTATTACTGATTTAAACTGTAGCTACATCTAAACTAAAAAGTAAGTGGAACTAACGCTACGAACGTAAAAGTACGTAATACGAGCATTCTAAGACATCCCTTTAACAGCGTCATGTTGGAAAATGGCACCTGTGTCCAAATACTGGATAGGATACCTACTTCTGCACATGCTTAGCATCACCTAACACAATTACCTTTTCTTCAGGGGCAGACAGAGCATTTATAAATTTCGATGATTTACTATACATATTCAAACTTTGTAAAAAATTACAATATTTTAGGTCCACAATGACCCTTGCAACAATTTCTGTGGCCAGGGCGTGCCACGGAAACACACCCCACTTCACCCCAATAGTCGGACGTCTGCAATATTGGCGAGCACGAGTACCAACAAGAATTCAGGTATTCTGAAACAAATGTTGTGCCGCTCGTCGCAATCATGTTGCTACACTCGCAACCCTCTGTGATCGTTGTGTTCGGGCGAAGAACATAACGTTGTGGACGATTGTGGACCCAAGCATTAAGTAAATTAAGTTTTCTAGAGATTTTAGATGCATACATCGTCGTACTGTACAAATTTGGATCACTGCTTACTGAAACGGAAATTTTTAATTTTTAGTTAGATACGTGCAAAATACGAAGCTCCTAACGTTTCCCTGTTAGACTAGTTGCACCATGTTAATTTATTTTAGATTTTGATTTCTAGTTTTTGCATGCCATCTATGGTTAAAAATGTAGATCTAAATATTGTGTAATACCAATAAGTTGTTTACCATGCTTTGAGCAAATCAATTTATTCTTTCATTCTAATGGTTCTTCGAAAAAAATTCGTCAAAGAGAGCAGAAAGTTCAATTTAATTGTGTGATACTTAGTTTATTAACCCAGCAAAAAGACCGTAATTTCATCATAATCATCATCATCTCAGCCGGAAGACGTCCACTGCTGAAAGACGACTGAACATAGGCCTCCCCCAAGGTTTCCACCGTGAACGGTCCTGCGCTACTTGCATCCACCGGCGCCCAGCAACTTTCACGAAGTCATCTGTCCACCTTGCGGGAGGCCATCCAACACTACACCTTCCGGCCCGTAGTCGCCATTCGAGAACCTTTCTTCCCCATCGGTTATCAGTTCGTCGAGCTATATGGCCTGCTTGCCCATTGCCACTTCAACTTACTTATCCTGAAAACTACAACGTGTTACAAATAATACCAAAAAAAAAAGAATATTTTTATCAAAGGCATTTAATAAAAATTTTCCCATCTCTAGTGATCAGCTGTGTCAAAGAATATTCGGACCAGATATGTAATTTTAGGTCAATGTGCCTATTTTTACCGCTAGGGTTAAAAATGTTTACGTACTACTTGTACCAAAACATTCACATTAGAACAATTAATTTCAAAATGAAAAACTACAAATAAATAAAAAAGCTTTGTTAAATAATTGTTATGAAATAGTAAATTAATTAAATAATGAAAGAACTAAATATTTCAAAATAATATTTATGTTTGTAAATACGTAAACAAGATAATTAAGGCAAAATCTAATTCTAACATAAATTGATACAAGTACACCTCTTTTAAAAATGTAGGCACAAATGGTGTACAAATACTTTTCCGTTCTGATAATCGATAGTCTATATTTTAGGTGTCAGTTGACACTAGAGATGGGAAAATTTTAATTAAATGCCTGTGATGAAGAATATTCTTTTTTTTGGTATTTTTTGTAACACGTTGTATATCGATGACATTGGTCTTTCTATGTATCTCCTCATTTCTGATTCGATCACGTAGTGAGACTCCGAGCTTAGCTCTCTCCATCGCACGCTGAGCGACCTTGAGCTTGTTCATGAGACCAATAGTTAGCGACCACGTCTCAGTACCATAGGTCATTACTGGCAATATTCACTGGTTAAAGACCTTAGTCTTCAAACCCAAGCTTCAAACACTGAAGTATTTTGGACGAGAAGACATGCCGCAATTTCCCGAATGCTAAGTTGGATTCGTCTAGTTGACCTCTTTATTGATGACCGTAATTTATAACTATAATATTGACACAAGAAATAAAATGACATCAATTATGTATATTTACAAAGTCACTCTCAGAGAGCAAGATATTTTAAATGATTGTTCAGACACGTTCACACAAGTCCAATATGAGCGAAAGACGTGACGTCATTATGAGTGCGTGTAACAAATGAAACGCACACGGCCTCGCCGTGGCCGAGTGGTCGAGATTTCGACGCCCATTACGAAGGTTCCGGGTTCAATTTCCGGTGGGGACACTGTCAAGCAAAAATCTCTTTGTGAGACTTTCCCCAGTTTGTTAAGAACATTGCAGGCTGAATATACTGATTGTCCGAAAGGAAAGATGATTCCGTGCTTCGGAAGGCACGATGAGCCGTTGGTCCCGGCTACTATCTAGTTGTTATGTTACATGAGCCAAGTCAGTGGCCTTTGGCGGTTCTATAACACTGACACCACGGCTTGTGAGGTCGGTTGTCGACCTTACAACCCACGCGATGATGATGAACGCACACAAACAGGATTTACGCATTTTTTTAATACTTAATACAAGTCGAAGCAAGAATACGGCCTACACAGACCGACTGCAACTAAAATGCATTCCAGCTGCAAAACGGCGGCGCAGCAGCGGTTTAATGCAGTCATTTTTTTTATCTGTTACAAAATCGCATACGTTTACTTTTATTTTATTTGTCGTTTGCATTATAAAAGTAATGATGGACGAACTTAGGCCACCAAAGTGGAGAGGAGAGGAGATGTGTTTGAAAACCAATCAGATTTCGTTATTGAAGCTAAGCGGAGAGAAGATTTGCAAATAACGAAATCCGATTGGTTATTCAAACACATCTCCTCTCCTCTCCGCTTTGATGAAAACCGGGCCTTAGGTTGACGACCGAGTTATAAGCTCATATACTTTCCTACCGAGGGCCTCAAGCCTACCCTAATCTAGGGCGATCATGCCTTAGTCGACCATCCTGAACAAGAGCGACTTGGTCCATTTGCATAGGTGCGCTCGGGTTTGTGGTTTCACGATTTTCCTTCACTGACGCACAGTTTCTGTCGTCCAAGCTAAACAAAATTATACTTTGACTATTTCGATTTATATTCAAACCAGCTTTCCGCCCGTGGCTACGCTCGCGTTAATTAAGATTTTCCCATGGGAATAAGACTATTTGCCGTAAAAAGTATCTTATGTATTAATTCAGGTTACAACCTATCTCCATTCCAAATTTCATCTAAATCCGTGGTGGTACAAACATCCAAACATCTAAACATCCAAACCTCCAGACATCCAAATAGGTATTCAAATATATTTTCACATTTATAATATTACCTGGGCTGATTGATAACTGGCCGAAACGACGAACTTAAAAAAATGATACGCAAAAAAAATATATTACATTATATTTTGGCATCTTTTTGAAAATAGAACGCCAAATTTGAATTTAATCGAACTGGTGGAATTTGTTTGATAGGACGTAGAACTTTCTCTGTCGTAAATTTTCTTAACAATGGAAAGAAACGAAATTCGTGCGGTGATAAAGTTTTACGTTTTAAAACAGAAAACAGCAACCCAGATTAAAACCAAGCTAGACAGTGTTTTAGGTAATTCTGCTCCTGCATTGAGTACAATTCACACCTGGGTAACTGATTTTAAACGTGGAAGACAGAGCTGCGAAGACGCCCACAGGTCTGGCCGTCCAAATGAAGTCACGAATCCGGACATGATCAAAAAAATTCACAAAATTGTATTGAATGATCGGCGCTTGAAGTTGCGAGAGATAGCAGAGATGGTGAGCATTTCATCTGAACGCGTTTTTAATATTTTGCAGCAACATTTGGGAATGAAAAAGCTTTGCGCGCGATGGGTGCCGCGTTTGCTCACTGTTGACCAAAAGCAACGTCGAGTGGACGATTCATCGGAGTGTTTGGCGCTGTTTAACCGAGATCCTAACGAGTTTTCCCGGCGTTATGTAACAGTCGATGAAACCTGGATACATCATTATACTCCCGAGACAAAAGAACAATCTAAGCAGTGGACTGAGAGCGGAAGACCTGCGCCGAAGAAAGCAAAAACTGTTTTGTCGGCCGGCAAAGTGATGGCGACTGTTTTTTGGGATGCTCGAGGGATTATTTTAGTGGATTATCTGCAAAAAGGAAAAACAATAAATGGAGAGTACTACGCAAGCTTGCTGCAAAAATTAAGTGAAGAAATCCAGAAAAAACGACCACATTTGGCCAAGAAAAAAGTTTTGTTCCACCATGACAACGCACCTGCACACACGTCAATGGTTGCAGTCGCCAAACTCCATGAATTGCGGTTCGAATTGCTACCGCATCCACCCTATTCCCCGGATCTGGCCCCGTGTGACTTCCACTTATTCCCAAACCTGAAGAAATGGTTAGGTGGCCAGAGATTTTCATCAAATGAAGAAGTCATTGTTGCCGTGGACGAGTATTTTGAGGGGTTGGAGAAAACATTTTATCAAACTGGTGTAACGGCATTGGAGAAGCGCTGGACTAAATGCATCGAGGTAGAAGGAAACTACGTTGAGAAATAAATTTATTTTAAATAGATTTTTAAAGTTTTTCTTTGTCGTTTCGGAAACTTATCAATCAGCCCCTACACTGCTCTGATTTTATAAAAGCAAAAGAGCAAGCAATTTCTGAAAAACAGAAAATAAAAAAGTTACTTTTCTTCAGGAAATCAAGAACTCGTAGTTTGATGTGATAAAATAATTTATAGCATAAAATATAACATACCAACCCCATTACTTAGTCAAGTCCGCGCCCGCTACATTACCATTTTGGTAGAAATAGCGATTATGTCCGTTAGGGGAAAAAACTATTACTTGGTGTTATTCCAACAATCCCCATTGACTTGACCCATTAATGGGGATTTCTTTTAAGCTAATATTAGATTTAAGGACACGCTCATTAGAGCCATCCGGCACCCACCCCGCACCGCCTCGTCGCACGGCGTCCACTTGTTGTCGACAGGTGGTCCACGGGTGGACGCCGCGTTATCACAAATAAACGTCGCGCGGTCAACCAGTGGACCTCGCGCGGTCAACGAGTGAACGCCGCGTGGTCAACGAACGAGCGGAAGTCGCTTGATCCACGAATTTTCGAGTACCTAGTCTGTTAACAATTGGCACGCGTGAATCATTCGCGGGCAGCGTGCGGTCCACTCGGGACCCGCGCGTTGGCAATGCGCAGTCAACGCAAGGCAAGCATGCAAGCAGCAGGTTGTCACCGAGTGGTCCACCTGCCGCCTTCCGCGGAGGGCTTACGACCGAGGCAATCCGGTGACGCTACGGAGTTGATGTAGTGAACGCATACCCATACAAGTCCATAATAAAGAATACTAACCGCACGAGGCGAGGCGGTGCGGAGTGGGTGCCGGTGGCTGTAATGAGCTGTGACCTTTAGTTTAAGAGGCGTTTGCCGACTATTTATTTATGTAGGCAAAGTCAAAGTCAGTCACGCAAAGGCAAAGTCAGAACACGAATATATGAAGTGTCACTATTATAACACACAATCACATATAGGTACCTTTGTTTTTAGCAGAATTGGAACTAGCGCGCGAACAAGTTTTAATTATTTACTTAACTATTTGGCTGTATGTTTAGCTTATATATTGTCATACTTACTTTTAATTATTAATGGTAATGCTTTAGTTTAAAAATATTTTATATTAAAAAAACGAGTAATAATTTCATTTCATCAGTGTTATTTATAATTTACAGATTGAAATAATTCGTCTAAAGCGTGTTTCGTAGTTATTCGTAAGCTGAAACCTATCGGTTTACAAATTAAAGCCAGGGGGTGATTTTGTTTGTAGTAAATTGGTTGCTTTACCAACGATATGAAGAAAATAAATTAGTATTTTTTATGAAGTATGTTAGGGATGAGTTGCGACTGGGAGCAGTTGCTACGAACCCGGTGGTTTAGGTACATAAGCAAACGGTCGTCGTCGCTGAGTAATGTATGAAGCTCTATTATGGAGGTGATCACACGGCGCCACCGCCGCCGCCGGTCCGGTTTGCAACCGTGGACGGCGCAAACCGTGAATGTGGGAACGAGCCTTTGGTATTTAGGTTCAGATTATGCCTTTGTGACAAAAGCATGTTTTAATCTAAACTTTCTGGATTTAATTTATTATTAGCGAACCGAACACAGCTAATATGTAGAGAAAATAAATAACTTAATTTTTGAAACATTTACTTGAAATACTTGTAGTTTTCTGTCGAAATAAAAATGTGGTATTAGAATGATACTAAACAGCCCATAGCAATGGAAGTAAGTAATAACAGTTAGAGAACAGTAGTGTGGGAGGAAAGATGAAATTCCTGGTGTAAATACTCTTATCATGAAATAGTTAGCCATTATATCACATTATCACATTGCCTGTACAAAACAATTCTCTAGATGATAACGACTGGTAAGATCATCATCATCATCATCATCATTTCAGCCTGTTAAAGTCCACTGCTGAACATAGGCCTCTCCAATCGCACTCCAGCGCGACCGGTCCATAGCCACCTACATCCAACGAGACCCAGCGATCCTCACCAAGTCGGTCCATCTCGTAGGTGGCCGTCCCACACTGCGCTTGCCAGTACGTGGTCTCCATTCAAGGACCTTCTTGCCCCATCGGCCATCCGATCTGCGCGCTATGTGACCTGCCCATTGCCACTTCAGCTTGCTTATCCTACGAGCTATGTCAGCAACTTTGGTTCTTCTACGGATCTCCTCATTTCCGACTCGATCTCGTAGAGAAATACCAAGCATAGCCCTCTCCATAGCTCGCTGCGCGACACTGAGCCTCTGAAAAAGTCCTTTTTTGAAGCACCACGTAAGATAAGATAAAAACTTGTAAAACTAAAGGTATAAATTTATTTGATTTTTACAAAATATCATACTATCATATCGCGTAAGAATAGTGAAATATGGATAACGCGGCCATATATACAGTAATCAAATAACAACCTATCTTTAACACTTCGAAGACGAGAGGATGGATCTCAATCGGAGAGTATTCTACCAGAAGAACAAACCTCGAAGCAGAAAACACCCTGAAGAGTTTGATCGCTATTAAGTACGGTGGATCTTGTGTCGTATACAGTAGTCCAGATATCCAGAAAGGAATGAGTGCTTTTAGCTCCATCATGTAGGCTCTTCTCTGCATTTCCGGGTTCACAAACAGTTTTTTGTGGACGAACGTGGTGACTGCAATCGGACTATACACAAGCAACTTCAAAACCAAGAGAGCGGCGTGCGCGAAGAATGACTTAGTCACTGGACTCTCAAGCGAAAATGGCATCCTCGTCCATGGTGCTAAAATTATAATATACTGTAATTTATAATATTTTTCTGCTGAATTTGGACGTTTGTTTCACAAGGCTAAAATGCTTTCAGATTCATGTCATGACAGACATGCACCTGGAGTTTATATTCTTTTACATTAGCGTCACACCACCATCAATGTCATCCTCGGAGGAAAAGTCCTTTGATGTCATCAAATTAACAAAAAAAAAAATTTTTTTTTAACCGTTTTTTTCGCTTACATTAATTGTATGACCATAGAGACGCCATAGAGAGATATATAACCAAAGAGGTTGGATAGGATTTCTTACTCGCTCCGACACGAGGCGACGACGAGAGGGCGACGACGACGAAGCGCTTCAGAAATCTTATAGGAGAAAACGATAACAAAATATGCCCGCTCATGAGACCGTATTAAATTCAGAAAACAAATTAATAAAACATTTTAAATAATTTTTTTGCTGATCCCTTTGCGATGGTATAGAAGTCGTATAAAAAATAATATAATCTCAATATTAAATCGGTTAGATTGGTATTCAGTCTGAAATATTTTCTCTATTTATTTCTATACGTACTGATAATGATAATTAAGATTTTCACTCCTCCATAAAAACTGCTGCGGCGGATTGCGCCCTCTAAGACTCAGCTTTTTGATATCACGAGAGCGTGTTCTTTCCAAATATCATGAAGAAAACCACCAGAAATTTTGATGATATCGGTCTTAGACGGGCGGACGTACTATTAACTTACCTTAATTGTTTTGTGTGAAGATACCAGTTAGGTAGTAATTATTGAGATTATTCAGATCGTGGCAGTTCGAGGATCTCGGCAAAAATTTTACATTTCATATAAATGCTGTTTTGCATCCAAACTTTTAACTTGGTCCCGCGGCCTTGACGTTCACGTACTCGATATGTTTAGAAGATGTAAACATACACCGTAATGGCCGACGTTGTTTGAATGAATTTTAGTCGGTACAACAGGATAAATAAAAGAGGTTCAGCTCTGCTTTTCCTAATAGATTGAGTAGAGCTTCAAGTGGCGTTAAGCTAAAACAGATCAAACAAAACCTAAACCATCTCAAACAGCTTAAAGATACTTTAAAAAGTAGCAGTAGATTAAAGTTAAAACCTACAATACGGTTAGTGCGTTAAATTCTCCTTTAAAGCTCAAGTCACACAGAGCGGGAGCGGCGCAGTCCGGGGCCGGGACAAGCGGGACGGCGCGGCGCTATGCCGCGCCATAGCACCGTCCCGCTTTCCCGGCCCCGGACCGCCCCCGGCACGGCTCTGTGTGACTTGGGCTTAATTGTCTTCCTTTCTCTAGTAAACAGTTATGAATATGGAAATGGATGTATGAATGGATGTTTGTTACTCTTTCACGCAAAAACTACTGAACGGATTGAAATGAAATTTGGAATAGAGATAGTTTGTACTCTGAATTAACACGTTAAATACTTTTTACGGGAAAAAGTCTTATTCCCACTGGAAAACCTTACACAACGCGAGCGTAGCCGCGGGCGGACCGCTCGTAGTAGGAATAATACAAAGTAACAAACTCACTTGTTTGAGTTTGACCAACCCTCAGTCGACACGGATCAACAGCCTTCTCGCCTCGATGACTGCCGAAAACGAGAACCAACAGTCCTCAAACGGGTCAACTCCGTCGACTTCAAACGCAAACTTAAATACAGTAAAGACTTCAAGTACACACAAATCAAGTTCAGAGAAATAAGCCAGAGTAAACAAATAAAAGTGAGTTAGGTAAGACTGGAGTTTAAAGGTCCAGTTCTTACTTAGAATATATCTTACACTAATATGAACGTCACGGCTCAATTCAATATTAATATTTATGGCGTTTATGGATTTATATTTAGTCCTTGCAATGAGTTTCACGACAATGGTCAAGTCGGACATAGGTCTAATTGGTAATTCGTCAAGTCCTCTTTTCGACAAATTATGAAATTTGCCAAACACGCTATTCGTCAACTTAACAAAGTACAGTCATTAGCAATAGAAGTACACTAGTTTATTTTCTTACGGGAATCCTAGTGCAAGGATTAGCACACATATTGTATGTAAACTTGCAAATAAATTCATTTTTCATTTTCATGGCTTCTGTCACTTTCTTAATCACAACTTTCCGTATCACATCACAGAGCTAGGAATCGCTCGTCGCTCGCGCCCTGCTAAATCAATCAATCAATCAGCCTATTGCAGTCCACTGCTGAACGTAGGCCTTGTCGGTATATGTGAATGTGGTTATATCAAGACACCCTCGTTTGGTGAATAAAGAACAGATTTGCATGTATGCCTTTGTTTGATTGACACGGCGCAGTAATTATTTTTATAAATAAATATGATTAATTGAAAAGTGGAAAAAGTTATAGAAAAATGGAAACCGTGCTGTCGCCTCCATCACCGTTTTGTTTTGATCAAAATATTGTAAATATCACTTCGGGAAGTTTAAGTGATAGTTGGGAAAAATGGAGTAAAGAATATTACTACAACGCATGTGAGCTGTAAGAAAAGGATGCAAAAATACAAGTGAATATATTGTTACATATTATTGGTGAGAAATGCACGCCAAAGCGCACGATCACCCGCTTTCCTCATCCAGCCACCACCAGCGACCTTCCTCAGGTCATCAGTCCACCTGGCAGGGGGGCGTCCCACACTACGTTTCCCGAGCCCTACTAGAGACGTTTTATCCAACACATTTGATACAATACAAGCGTGTCAGCGGGCGGTACCGTTTGGGTCCATTTTATAAAGTCACAGTAAAATTTTAAGTACATTGCGCAGACAATGAGATAAATAAAACTATAAGGCAAATTGGCAACGCAATGAATATCAAATTGTACTCAACGACTTTTGACAGGCCGCGTACGCGATTTTCGCCTAAATAGCCGGCGCGGCTTGGCCCGCGGTGTTATTATTACTTTCGTCTAAAAAATACATTTAATATATTTTCTTTCTTTCTTTCTTTCTTTCTTTCTCCAGTAGGGCGCGAGCGGCGATTCCTTGTTCTGTACGTCACACCATCCTTCACTAACAATCTCAATCTCAATCTCCATCTTAATTTTGTACTTGTTGTTATTATTGTTGGGGCTAGAGTTTATCCTGACAGGCCTTAGTCGTTGATCCTTAGATTATATATTTATAATAATTATTATTATTATGTGGGGACATCTCACACACGACCATCTGATGCAAAACTAAGCAAAGCTTGTACTAGAGGTATCAGACAGCTGATATACATTACTTTAATACATAAATATTATAGATAAAAAACATCCAGACACATCAAGGCAAATACAAGTGCTCAACACATGAATGTTTGCTCTGGGCGGGATTCGAACCCGCGACCCTGTGCATCGTAGACAGGCGTACTACCAACTAGGCTACGGGGCCGTCCCACAACAACGGGTAGATTGCGTGTTGCTCGACATCGTACACAACCTCGGAGGAAAACACGACCCTTGCAGTCGTGTGTAGGTTTCGTCACGAGTCCAATGTTTTGCTTCACCGTAAGAGCTTCGAATAAAGGAACTGAATTCGATTTTCAAAAACACATTGCTGCGTGGTAGGAATAGTAATTCTCTTGGACTGGAAGATAGTCGGATGGAGCGTCCTCGCTCAATAAAATTAATATCTCTAATATTTGAGGTATTGGGCTCCCAACGGGGAATGGTCGCCGTGGCCGACCACATAAGCGACGGCGAGACGAATTTGTCGCCTTTAAAAGCGACTGTAAGGGAGCAGCCCAGGACCGGTTAGTCCACCTAGCACCCCCAAGATATTACCTACCCCCATGGGTAATAGATCTGGATTTATTTCTACTATATTATTAAAACAACCTATCTAGTTATGTACAGTCATGACGAAATCATCACGTACCTAATATTTATATGTAATAATTATAGTTATATTTTTAAGTGCAACTAGAAGTGATATCAAAGAGATGATAGAAAAATAGATTAAAAAATAGATTTTGTTTTAAATAGACGGACTTTTCCTTGTGATTGTTCCCATTAATAATAATAATAATAATAACTTTATTTATTTCCACACCACAAAAAAAAAAAAATTTTAACATACACCAGAAACAATGTCGTGTTCTTGTGGAGGGCTGATGCCTAAGCTAGGTTTATATAATATAAACCTGTATTATAGGTCATCAGGCCTTCCCTCACAGCACAGTAAACTTAGTGCACTAGAAATACAAAATTTAGTGTAGATATAAAAAGTATAGTATTATAAATATTACATGCAAATTTGAAAATATACGCCAAAGATTGTGTTTGATGATTATTTTTGTTGTTTTTATTAATGTGTCTAAGCATTTGTTTGTGTGGTGTGTGTGAGTATGTGTGTGTGAGTGTATGGGGGTGCGTGTGTGTGAGGAAGTTTTTGTATACGTAAGAATATTATCACTGTAAACTGAATGATAAGAGTAGTTTCCGCTTTAGACGTTTATATTACAGAAATGCAAAGTATAGACAAAATAGGTACCCTTACTTAGCCCTACGACAACAAGTCTTGGGATCGGTATGACTGAACATCCACTAGGAGACAGCATCCACTAAAAAGAGAAGAAGAGACATAATGAATGAAGAAGAGACATTATAAAGCATGTTCTAATAATATAGTAGAAATAAATTCACATCTATTTCCCCTGGGGGTAATATTTTGGAGGTACTATGTGGACTAACCGCCCAGGAACGTGACGTGTGGAAAGGTGAAAGACAGGCCTGCAGTGGGCCTTCTTATAGGCTATTAATAATAATAATGTTATTAATTTGAAAATTTTCTTCCTAATAGGGAAGTAGTGAGCCTTTATTTTCAGATAAAAAGTGTAATAGTAAATTTTGGCTGTATATTGCTGTTAGTTTTATCTATTATTACTAAACAAATCAACAAACGCAATTTCGTTTCAGCAAAACCAAAACAACGCCGTGTGGTGACGGCAGAGTAGAATACATTTGTCACCAACCCCTACTCTTTCCGTGGGTGTCGTAAGAGGCGACTTAGGGACTACACATTGAACAGGGAACGGGCAGCAGCGCTCTCTGATACAGCAACCTTTTAATCGGCGATCTCCAACCCGCCTGCCAAGCGTGGAGATTATGGCAAAACCCTCCACTTAAGTGGAGGAGGCGTCCAGCAGTGGACTGTAACGGGCCGCTGATGTTGATGTTGAAAACAAAAACAAACCTCTACTTATTTTTACAGAGACTAGTTTATTTGTGTCACATACCTTTCATTCATACTAACGTACATACTTAACAAATTATAGAATTTTTTAAGGGTTTTTATGTATTTCAGCATCTTTTGCCTAATCATTATATTCACCACCCTTCATTTAAAGTTTGAATGTTTTATTTATTATTATTTGAAAGTATTCAAGATATAATTGTAATACCGAACCTGTAAGTGAAGTAATCAAAGCGAATTTCTATATTCGTATAGCACTGTAGCACCCATGAAAGTGATGATAGCAAAAGATACAAAAAAGGCTATTTCCGAGGCAGGTTTTGGTACTTTCCATATGAATCCGAAAGCGGCTATCAGCCTGGCTATAGTAAACGCTCTCATCAGCGCCACCGCCGTAATGGGCTGCGGCTGCGTCGTCAGGTACATCGCGGATATTATCCAGTACGGAGTCAGGTGCTTTATATCGCTCAGGGTTGCTCGTTGGATCTTCTCCTTCTCTATAGCCAACCAAAACGTAAGTTTCATTAGTACTAGTAACTTCAGGGCTAGTATTGCTGAATAGAAGTAATATGCGTCTAGCAGAGATTCCTTGGAAAAGTGACCAAGAAACATGATTTAATTTTGTATGTCTACTCGTTTCACTTGAATTATTTATAAAATACAAGGTATGTTGGCTTTGGTAAGAAAATAATATTATTTAGAAACAGCCTTTGTCATGTTGACAAATGATATAGAGAAATGTTTTTATAACACGAAAAAGACTCACAACATCCAAGTAGTTCGGAATAGACTTAACTGTATTGAGCCTTTATGAATTTATAGTATTTAATTTAACAGCACCACATCCTTAACTCACCATAATGTTCTCAGAAGCATCTGTAATAATGGTACACGACTATACCAGACATGTAACAGGTGATCAGATAAGTAGCGACGTGAGAAGCACTGACATAACACTTTGGGATATTCCAGATGTAGCTTATGGCCAACACAAATCTTGATATAAAGAACGCTCGTAATAGGGTCATGCATATGATTTTGTCGGGTTTCGTGGTTATGTATAGGTAGCCCACTATCCAGAATGGGGTCAAAAATTTTAAATCGTAGAGCGTAGCTTCCCTTAAAGTATTTGTTGGTTTGACTATACATGAAACGGGCACGAAAACGAGGAGCTTCACCGCAAGTAAGGCAGCGTAAAAGTAATAGGCGTTTAGAATATTTCCCTTTCCTTTTTTGGCCATTTTTTGGTTGACGGTGTTTATTTATACTTCACAAAAAAATTAGATTTCATTTTGGTGGAGTTCGAAATGTCATCGTAGCATTTCTTTTGAAAGATGAGACAGACACATAGAGTAACGTAATGACGTTATATTCCAGATGGTGGTAAGTTTGGGTGGTATAGACAAAGATCAAAGATTCTGCAAAACAAGGAGTTTTCATCTGTGATGGCCTTGGATCCTCCAAGTTGGTAGTCTCCAGCCAAAAAGTTTTATTATGTCAAGTATAGGATTGCAAAAACGGAAGCCTAAACAGTTATTTGACTTTTCATGTGTAGAGATGTCTTTATACATATACGCAAAATAAAGGTTGTTACGTTTTGGTGTTAGGGGTTAACGTGTTAGCTAAATAAAAATCAACCTCTCAGATAGTAACTCAACGAGTTTAGCCAATGAAACTGAATAACTTTTGTTCTAGAACTCGCTCTCATACCTTAAGAGGGTGACCAGAGCTTTAGTTGAGTCACGGGGAACAACCATTCTATATACTTAAGTATTTTTATACAATCACGTATATATATTTTTGATTTTGCTATGTTCATACTGGCTAAGTGACAACTCTAAAACGCTTCCTACTTGGCGTGGTATATGATACTCCTAAAGGAAACTCACGTGAATAAGTTTTGAATTTTGTCGTCGTCAAAATTCCCCTTAAAGGTGAACTGAAGAAGTTTCCCCATAATAAATCTTTATTTGCAGTAAATGTGGTACAGATGAGACCTTAATGACTATAAGGTATCACACATTTAACTAATTGACATTAGTATGCTAATATTTGATTGAGTTAGCTTACGGTAAATTATAATTATTTCCAATATAGGTAATAATAGCACAATTTTATAATTTATGGGAAACAACATTATTTTATAAATTCTGCTATACTATACAATATTTTGCCACATAAATATTATTTATATAATGAACACGTAAACTGATTTGAGGTGTTGTCTATATTTTGTACTAATACAACTAGCGCCTGAAGCAGAGAAACTGAAAGAAAGTATTGTTTCTACTTTTACCTAATATAGCTGGCAAAATATTAGTAATGAAAATAGTTATTTGTTGGGTAAGAAGGAATGTTGATGTTTTCACTCATAATACTGAAGTGCGACACACGGAGGATTAAACTGATTGTAAACATTGGAAGTGAAATTCAAAAAATGAAATAATAGAAGCAAAAGTAAATGTATATAGCATGTCTTACCTCTACAAATTATTGAATAAATGTAATCATGAAGCGTTACAACATTCCAAGTGGCAGCGATGTTACTGCAAAGTATCTTGTTTTTAAAGTTTATAAATTCGCAACGATATTGGCACTCTTGAGTTTCTTTAGAAGCTTCTGCAGTACGCATATAACACACACGCTCCCATGAACAGACTTATTAAATAGCAAGCGAAGTAACTTGCGTTTATATAACATTTTGGGATATTCCAAATATAACTTATTCCATACATTAGCCTGGCTATAGCGTAAGCGCGTAGTAGGGTCATGTAGATAACTTTGTCAGGTTTTGTGGTCTGGTAAAGAGCGGCTAGCACCCAAAACGGAGTGAGGAACTCCAGGTCTGTGAAAGTAGCTTCCATCATCTCGTGAGGGTTGTGGATTATATGGGCGATAGGTACAAAAGCCATAAGTTTGATGACCAGTAATGTTGCGTAAAAATAATAACTTTGTAACAATTTCCCTTTGCACTTTTTTTTGGCCATGGTGATGTCCGGAGAATTATATTTTTATGTCAGACTAGATTCTTAAGCCATGATGCATATTTTTATCTTATTTCCTATTTAAAAATCCATTGATACGTAGAATTTTTGCGTACATTATCAATTTATTTTTGAATACAAACAAGAAAACCAAAGAGTAAAGTAATAAGACCTATCCAAAATAACGTATGTCAACAATTTTTTTTATACCTTCATCAGAAAATAACTTAAAAGTAATAAGATGCAAAAAGATTCTAAGTACTCACAATGATTTGGCAACATCAAGCAAGACACGCACAATTCATAATCCTACTTTTAATCGCGGCTTCTTGAAGTCGGTCCGTTCATCACAAAGATTTCAGTCTTCTTGTTGCGCGGAGTTCTGTAAAAACGAGATTAGCGTACGAGAGAAGACGAGAAAGTAGGCTGTAGGCGAACTGCGAAGAGGCAAATGAGAAAATTCTACTTAGACACACGTACCTCATCATCACGGGCACGGGGAGCTCCCTCAACCGGAACCATGTTTGGCGTTCCGCGTCGGTTGCGATTATTTCGTGGGAATAAGATGTTTTCCCGCGGTAAGGAACCACAGGTTAGTACCTACCTGTAAGAAAATTCTATTTTATCAAGATAATGTCGAACCTTTGAGCCGCTCAGGACGACTTAGCACACCGCTTTCCAAAAGATGCTTATAAACAATAAAAACAAAATTGAAAATTTTAAAAAACCCACGCCGGATGTTAAAACATATTCAAATAAAAAACAGCTAACACAAATAATTATTTTATACCTATTTTAAAACTACTTCAAGCGAAATTTTAATGCCAAAGCTTCTTGTTTTAAAGCCTATACGCGAGCAGTGGCCTTGTTTGAAGGTATTGTAGACATCGAGAGCTTACCAAGTGTTATTCGAAGACTGTGAACAATATCTTCTCAAGTTGTTTGATTCTTCGAGAGCTCTCCTACGGGTTACCTTTTGAACTTTGTCGTGATTCCACCAAGCGCATTTAATGAGAAATTCGGTTTTATTCTTAGAAAAAAAGTTGTGATTGAAAAATATTATAAAAGGCAGTATGATGCAATGTTAACTTTAAATACATGGTGTATTGACGTATGCCGTGTGGCGACGGCAGAGTAGAATACATTTGTCACCAACCCCTACTCTTCCCGTGGGTGTCGTAAGAGGCCACTTAAGTGGAGGAGGTTCATAGTCCAGCAGTGGACTGTAACGGGCCGTTGATTTGATTTGTTTTCTATATATCGCTGCAGTGATGGTTTAATTCACCCAAAAACTGGACGGGTGCCAAAATCCAATAAATAAATACATAACGACAAAAGTTATTTGACCTGATTTAGTTCAATTTCTTAGTTGGAAATCGAAGAGATTGAGAAAAGTCTCACAAACTTGAGTTCAAAAAGTTGTGGTGAAAAATGTTCCAAAAGGAACAAGAAATTTTGTTGGGGTTGTAAACAAAAAGACGTTAGTAGATTTTGCGTGAAAGAGTAACAAACATCCGCAAACAGCGTTTATAATATTAGTAAAGTTCTGAAGCTCATGACATTATGGCTTGGACAATTGGATAAGAGAGTTGCATAGATTATAATACTATACCTATTGCTCCACCACAGGACGAACTCAGTGGTGCTTAGGCGACCATAAAACCATTCTACCATTCAACCCACGGAAGAATGGAATAGAAGAATAGTAAAACTTTATTTTTTTAGACGTGGTACAGTCGACAGACAAAGCAAAGGAGACAGGTATACAGGGCCGCTTCAAACCGATGAAGTTTACTTGCTGACTGACTATACCGGAGAAAATAAAAGCTTGTAATAACTGTTCCGTGATGCAGCCCAATGCAGATTGGCGGCAGGTTTCTTGGTTGGTTAGATTCAAACATTCAATGTTATTCGTGGTAGGATTTCACAGGCGTATGTATGGTTGCTCATGTTTTCTTGTACCATACTCACGTATGAACGTCTAGTGAAAGGACATGATGAATTTGAAAATCGAAAACAGTGATTATACCAAAATTATAGGTAAGTCTGTACTATTAGGTTGAGGTACATTATTGCGTATACTATATTACCTATTTGGTTATTTTTGTTTTGTCTATTTATTTTTCCTTTATTTATGGTTCTATTTCTTTTACTTTATTTTCTAATTAAGGGTTAAATAAAAATCAGCAAAAGGTCGCACCGCAGATTGTGCAAGCATTTAATTGCCTAGTCGTTTCGGAAACAAACTTTGGGCGTACTTAGTACCACCCGCCCGTGTCTCTGTGAAAACGGCACGGGCTGGACGAACAAGTCAAGCATTAGGCCCGGTTTCCATCAAAGCGGAGAGGAGAAGAGATGTGGTTGAATAACCAATCAGATTTTGTTATTTCCACATCTTTTTCGTTATTTCTCCGCTTAGCTTCAATAACGAAATCTGATTGGTTATTTAAACACATCACCTCTCCTCTCCGCTTTGGTGGAAACCAGGCCTTATGCTTTTGTTTTTGTATTGTGAATAAAAAGTAAGATCACCCTTTTGAAAAACCGTAAAAGGTAAGCCCGTAAGAAAAGTCTTGTTAAAATGTAAAGCTTGCTAGAAAAGGTGTCATCATCGCCAGAAATTTCAGCTAAAACTTGAAGTTTAGGTAACAGACAGCTGGTTATAACCATGGAAATATTACCTATAGTAAATACAAGTATATTAAATAACATGGTCGTCTTTGCGTCTTTAATTGTTTTGAGAAATATTATGCATACTGGGACCTTCTTATTGTTTCTACTCAGCCTGTGAATATTTTTTATCGCTTTGTTTCATTATTATAGTACATAACGTGTTAGATAAATAACGCAATATCTCTCAAGTGGCAGGTGCTGTAAAACTAAACAACTCTCGTTCTAGAACATATTTTACAAAGCCTAAAAAAACTGACGGTGGCGTAAAAGCTAGCAAAATAGCACAAAACTAATGCATGTTTTATTTTAACTTTAAAAAGCATAATAAAATTATTATGTTGTTAGTTGAAGTAATCATACCGAAAACAATCCGACTAGGTAACTAGGTCAAACCACAAAATATAAGCTCACATGTAATTTACAATCAATTTATAGACCTTTGGGAATCCCTACTGG
Source organism: Carpatolechia fugitivella (assembly GCA_951230895.1). Classification (NCBI taxonomy): domain Eukaryota; kingdom Metazoa; phylum Arthropoda; class Insecta; order Lepidoptera; family Gelechiidae; genus Carpatolechia; species Carpatolechia fugitivella. The sequence continues at coordinate 10,040,193 of OX579659.1, read as the reverse complement.
GTAAAAGGGGAATTAGTTTAGTAGTTGTTGTTTTGTTGGAGGCACAAGTTTTTTGGCTGACAAAGAATGAAAACGGACTGGAAAGTTTTCTAATTTGGTACAGACGACGCAGCAGGTGGGGACCGGTATTAAACGAGGTTTAGTGATACTGTATACACGAGACCAAGTAATACCAACTCAGTTATTTTTATATTTATAAAGCGATTTCTTTGTCGATATTTAGATAGGACATAGGCTCTGTGATAGGTCGATGAGTCATTGCTATTAAATTAAATTTTTTTTTTTTTACGTAGCCGTATTCGTGTCCCACTGCTGGGCAAAGGCCTCCCCTCGCTTTCGCCAATTTTAAATAAATGGTGTTTTTACTTTAATGCTCAGTGACATTCATCAAATATTCTCCTTTTTCATTCTGCCGGGTGTTTGGTTGGCAACTGGCCTCACAACCACAGGTGTCAGTGTTATAAAGCCGCCAAAAGTCATTGACATAGCTTATGTAACGGCTACTTCCGTAGATATGAAAATATATGATTTTTCCAAAAATCAGGTAATTCAGGTTAACAATTTGAAACCGGAACCTCCATAATGAGAGGCGAACAATTTGCCGCTTGGCCACCCATAAAGATATTATTAATTTACTAGATAGACTAGCGTTGTTTGACTAGTACGAGTAGCTAGTCCGACTAGCTCGTTTGCTAGAGTTTCAAACTATTAAGTAAATCGCCTTTGCTTAGACACGACCAATGCCAATGGTACTACTCGGAACCATCCGCTTAACTTGCCTTCGAAGCACGAGAACTTAAACACCACAAATTGACTCTCTTAAACAAAATCAAAGCAAGCGAATATTTAGTCATTGAAAATCTTTGATAAAATCTTCCATGTCTATTCATCTATATCATAGACCAGCGTCCGGAGACCGAATCAGGCGGTCTAAACGAAATCGTTAATATTGCACATTTTGCGGGTTGAACTCTGACATAACTTTTTTGTTTATAGCCAACGACCACGTCTGTATGGTCGATGTTTATAGCTCTATCAATGTCAGCTTGTTGATGAGTAAAACCTAGTATTCGATGAACGTACTATAATGTTTGAATTTGCAACCAACTTTATTGAAGTACTAAATATATAATTTTACCAAAATAACAATATCTTCCGCCATGTTGGCTGACATCCGGCTTGTAAACCACCCTTGTAAAGAGCTTACCCGCCGCGCGCCGTGGGCCGTATATTTTACCGGACGACGCCGGACGCGACGAACGGTCCCTCTGTTGTTGTGAGCACGACGATATATTATCAAAAATAAATCCTCAGGGCAATAAAGGGCGACACGGCATACTAAGCAAATCAAACAGGAAGACAAAAACATATTTTTCAAAAAGAGCAAAACTTAATAAAACCTAGAGTCCGAGTAACTTAAAAAAAAAACGTAAATTTACGGCATGATTTTAATAGCACTAAAAATTATATTTAAAGGATTATCAAATAAAATTTCAGCTATAAAAATAATTTAAGCACGTTAAATATTTCTAAAGTCTTCTCAATAAAAATAATGGTTGCACTTACACAATAATAAAATCGTTGTAAAAATGTACGGTTAGGCATAATTTTTATGTACGAATAATAATAATAAAAACTGGTACTCGTCAACCCTGCCACTTGCAACGCGCTTGTAATTGGACGTCGCGTCGTCGTCGTTTAGACTAATACTTATCGAAAAATAGAATTTTATGTCCACCTGAAAAAGGAGCCTAAGAAGTTCTTTCTACTAAACGTTCTGCCAAATATTAAGGCCAAATTGCAAGAGAACTGCAATCCAAGGAATCATATCAATACTTGTCTTCTCCGCGTAGAGACGTGTGACGTGGGTTTGCTCTGAAGAATATTGTACAGTCAAACACAAAAGTTTCACCTTTGGAACGCCTTTATTTTGTAGTAGTAGGTCTTGTATATGTTTTTTGAATGAAGGTCTCTCCCGTTGCACGACTGCACGTCCCTGACTGAACTTTTACTTCAGCTTTTTTCATGCTGATGGACCCAACTGCATAAGCAGCTTGGGCGTCGCCAAGGGAGGGCAGGAGGGGGTAGCTGCCAGCTAAAGATTAAAAAAAGAAAGGAAAAAAAAAAACAAGGTCTTAAGTCCACTTGCTTGGCCGATCATTCCCGCACGTCAAAACTTCAATGAATTCACTAATTTAGTTTCACGTGATTGTACCATCAGTCCATCACACTAATATTATGTGTGAATAGTGGCCTTGTGAGGACTTTCATATAAAAACCCGGTTGTAGATTTTGCAAATTTAAAAAGATTTTGAAATGGCTGAAATATGTTTTTTTTTTACAAAATTCCGTATGATTACCGAGCTCACAAAATTTCACGAGAATCCGTTGCAAAATGCAACCTGTAGAGGAGAACAGCCGGACATCCATCGGGTCCACCTGACACGAGTAACATTGTATACTTACTAGGATGGTCTAGATACAATAAAGATATTTCTATTTCTATCCACCGGACATCCACTGGACAAATTCACATACGAAAGCATTTTTTCCCAAGTTGAAACAGAAATTTTTCGCTCGCACTTTGCACTCGCTCGGTATGTTAGGATATTTGGATGTTTAGATGTCTGGATGTTTGTTCCGCTTTTACGCCCAAAGTACTGAAAAGATTAGGATGTTTGCAATGGTGATAGTTTGTACCCTACATTAACACAAAGGAAGCGTAACCGCGGGCAGCGAGTAATTCATACTTTTCCCATCCCCCATAATTTATCAACTTGTCCCCCCTTACGCCATCAGCTGGCGCTGGTGAGGCCCTTGATAAACAGTTGTCAGACCCAAGGCAGATTATGACCAGCTCACTGCCAGTTTTACTAGCTGATGCAGACTTCGGTACTCTACCAAAGTTTTACGTTTCGCGAGCCTTTAAACTAAGATAACATCTGCTATTTAAGTCGCTAAATTTCACACGGCCAAATAAAAAATAAACTGAACATTGTTGGTGTAACGTCTATATATTTTGTTATATAAACATTTCGTATTTATTTTCCCAGAGAGAACCCTGATTATTGTGCTGTGTGTTTTTGACGTTAGTTCAATTATTTCTTTCGACCGTTATTAAAGTGAGTCGTGATGTATCATTACTTTAAAAATAATTTAATATTTTATCATAGTGTTCATCATCAAATGAGCTGATGTGCTCCTCTGCTCTTTTTTTTTATATTATTTAAGCAGGCAAACGAGCGGATGAGCCACAGTGGTGGTAAGTGGTCATCGTCACCCATGGACATTCGCAACACCAGGGGGGTTGCCAACGCGTTGCCAGCCTTTGAGAGCCTTATATACTCGCCCCTTGAAGAACCCCATGTCTAAGCACAAGGGAAACACCTCAGGGAGCTTATTCTACATCCTGCAGGTACGCGAGAGAAAAGTTCGCGACGCCCGTACATTTTTGGGATGCCAAGCATCCAGGACGTGAGGATGAGCCCCTGCCCTGTAGCGGGAGGTGCGGTGATAAAAGCGTGACGATGGCACTAAGTCAAACAGCTCATCAGAACACTCCCCATTGTACAGACGGTAGAACACACACAGAGAGCCAACGTCTCTCTGGAGACTGAGGGTGTCCAGGCTGTCTGTGAGTTTTGGATCGTCGACAATACGAACTGCCCGGCGTTGGATGGAGTCGAGTGGAAGGAGTTGCTAATAAGGCGCTCCAGCCCAGATATGAGAGCAGTACTCCATATGGGGCCAAACTTGAGCTTTGTAAAGCAAAAGTCTGTGCCCCGGTGTGAAGTACCGCTTCGCTCTATTGAGCACCCCAAGCTTTTTTTAATCCTCCAGATGACCCCGAAACTGGACCTCGCTCGTAATGTCGTCACCAAGAATCCCGATACTCGTGAAGATGGTAAGAGGAGTGCCCTGGAACTGAGGCGCTGAGACAAATGAGGTTTTCTTAGCGGTGAGCGGTTTTCTTAGAGGGGTTGAAGCGGACAAGATTTTGTCCACCCCATTCGGAAACCCGCTCCAAAGAGGTCTCGATTTCAGACACAAGCCTCTTTCTGCAGTCTTCCACCACGTTACGAGGGATGTTTGCACGACCTGTGTAATACGCGTCGCCAATGCTGTCGTCTGCATAGTAATGGATATTGCGCGCTTGCAACATATCATTGATATGCAGAATAAACAGAGTAGGCGACAGCACAGATCCTTGGGGAACGCCAGCATTTATAGGCATGGTGTCCGAGCATAGACCGTCGATGACAACCTGTATGCTCCGCCCTGATAAGAAGCTGGCGACCCATGTGCAAAGTTCCTCGGAAAGTCCGTAAGATGGCAGCTTCGACAGAAGTTCCTTATACCAGACCCGATCAAAAGCCTTCGCAATGTCTAGGCTGACCGCCAACGCTTCCCCCTTAATCTCGATAGCGGCTGCCCATCGGTGAGTTAAGTACACAAGAAGGTCACCAGCACCGCGACCGTGACGGAAATCATATTGACGGTCGCATATAAGCTGGTGCTGTTCGAGGTACCCAAGGAGCTGGGTGTTTATCACTCGCTCCATCACCTTGTAGAGCAAGGAGGTTATTGCGATAGGCCTGTAGTTTGATGGGTCTGTACGGTCCCCCTTCTTGGGAATAGGGTAGACAAATGCTACCTTCCATGAAGACGGAACTTGTCCGGTGGCGTAAAACAGCGAGAATAGGCGCGTTAACACCGACGTCAACACGTCCTTAGCACAATTGCAGGAATACCATCGGGCCCGCTAGACTTCTTGACGTCGAGGGAAAACAGACCACGTCGTACCGCGTTTTGGGTAAAACGTATTTTGGGCATCGAGTGCTTACAACGTGGGATGTTAAGCGGTGTGGAACCCCCGTCGTCAAGAGTTGAATTCGACGCAAAGAGAGAGCAAAGGAGATCGGCTTTCTCCTTAGCGGAATGAGCCAGAGAGTCGTCAGGTTTGCGCAGAGATGGTAGTGAGGTTCGACAGAAGTTCCCTTGCGCAGCTTCGGCAAGAGACCAGAATGCACGACTCCCAGATGGGTAGCTAACTAGTTTCTCGCCAATGCCGCGCGTATGTACAAATTTTGCTGCGGCAATTTATTTTTGCAGGACCTAGAGGCAGCGTTAAAACGCTTCTTCAGATCGGGTGTCTCGGGATCCTTAGCTTCACGTGCAGTGTCCCAAGCCTGGTAGGCCTCCCGCTTCAAGTTACAAACTTTAGCACAAGACCTACCAAACCAGGGCTGAGACCACCCACCAACGCGCACCACCGAGCTAGGAATGTAACATTCCATACCCAACAGGATCACATCGGCGACAGCCTGCGCACAAGTGCTAGAATCGCCCGATGGGAAACAAAGCTGCCTCCATGGATAGGATGCGAAGAACTCGCGCAATCCATCTCAGTCTGCTGACCTATAATGCCAGACACGACGAGTCCCAGGTGGTCGGGGACACTCGTTCCGGCATGTTGGGGCCGCGGTTCGGACCAGGCAATGGTCAGAGGTTCCTAAAGGAGCATGACGGGAGACCTGGTAACCTTCTGGGTTTGAGGTCAGCAGAAGGTCCAGCAAAGAAGGAGTATGACCCTCAATATCCGGTATTCGGGTTGGATCCATGTACCAGTTGTGAGAGGTCATACGCCGCAGCAAAGCATAGTCGGTGATCTCAGATCCTAGTCACTCAACGTGGTGGGCGTTAAAATCGCCAAGGATCACCACATCTGCGGAGGGGTGCTGCTGGTGTATTCTGTCGACTGTCTCCTGGACGTGCCCGAGGAGACGGTCGGTTTCAGCATCACCGCTGTGGGACCTGTAGAGGCACGCGTAAAAACGAGTGTGGCCCCCGTGATCAACGCGATCTTTAGATCCACTTTCAAAGATTGCAAATCTACATTTGAAATATAGTTTTTATTAATTATTATAGCTAACTGCTAGGTACCTAGAATCATTTATCAAAATAAGATAATCACATTTCAAAGATATTTTTGTAATGTAAGACCAGCCTGTAAGCAAGGCTAATTTGTATGTAGCAAAACTAGTGATGAAAAAGACTCAGTCTTTTAAGGCTTTTAATAAAGACTCGCCTTAGTTTTGACGCCTCACGACTGACTCAGTTTTTTAGTCCCCAGCCTTAGTCGTATAACTAGCCTTCTTAGTCGAAGTCTTATAACGTAAACGACTGAGCAGTTACTTAAACAGCTTAAAGGACTTAAAAGACTGGCGTCTCATCGCCTGGGGAGTCGCGAGTCATATAAGTCCTTTAAGCTGTTTGTGTGTTGATTCAACTAGTGCGTATGTAGGGTTTCTCATCAAGAAGTCTCGAAGCGGGAATTCCCGGGAAATTTGGCCTTAGTCGAGACGGGAAAAAAATGGTTGAGTACCCGGGAAGTCGAGAAATAAAAAAGAAATACTAAAACAATAGCAATTTGACGTTAATTCCTGAGTTGCTTATTACAACAATTATATCCTCAATCTCTATATTATTCACTTGTTTAAATCTTGAAAATACTCAGCTATTAAATAGCAAAATATTTAAATCGTTTTTTGTACTTATATTTAGCTTTTTCTTTCCGAGTAACGAGATTTTAAAAGCGATTGACGTTATCGTCAAACGCGAGTCCTTTTGTAAAGGACTGCAGTCGTTTAAGCCTTTAAGTCGTTTAAGCCTTTTAGTTGTTCAAGTCTTTTGAGTTCACTAGTCTTATACGTTAAACGACTGAGTCATATTAATTAAGACTAACAGCTGCAGTCTTAATTTTAGAGTCAAGTCGTGTAAAAAGAGGCAAGTCGTATTATAAACGACTAGACTCGAGTCTCTTTCATCACTAAGCAAAACTATTTGGACTTTAGACAGACAATGCTCAGAAGTTGCAGTTAACGCTGCGATGGTTGGAATAGATTTTTTAAAAAATTAAAATAAAAGTTTTCTTCAACTAGATAATACGCTTCACGATGTAAGTATTATAATATTAATTTCTTACTTTTATAGTTGCCAAATATTATTGTTATAACAAACGTTTGAAATAAAATTATCTACTACTTTTGCAGATAAAATTATGAAATTCTTGGGTGTTGGTGAACTTTTTATGTTGGCTATCATAAATGGCGCCCTATTAGGAAATGAGGTAATTATACCAAAAAATAATAATTTAATTTTAACTAATATTAGTAAGAAACTATTGCACACTGAATAACTTTATCTATTTTTTAGATTCCTAAATTGAAAAAGAGATCAGAAATAACAGATGACATGGATAAAACATCGGCTGTTGTCGATATCATGCAGGAATTAAATGGTTTTCTTATAAATTCAACTCGAAGACTTATGGAACGTTTGAACACTTACGAGCAAGACCAACCCCAAAGTTCACAACCAGAGACTGAGAATTTTTTGAAGTACTATGTGGCAAATGAACACGATTTGCAAGAAGAAGCTCAATCCAGTCAATCGTTGAATGAGAATTTATTCAAACATGATGTGGAGAATGACGCAAATGAACATGATTTGCAAGAAGAAACTCAATCCAGTCAATGGTTGAACTTACAGCCGATTAAAAATGATACATGGTACACATTCCTGAATGAAGTAATGCAACGCTTAAGGAAATTTAAGAATTCTGAAACAAGTACTGAAAATGTGAAAATTTATCAATTAGAACCGCTGCTTGTTGAAGACCAATCGGATTATGTTTCTGAAAAAATGTAAATATTACAACAATAATAGTTTACTTAAAATATCCATGTTTACAAATAAATACAATATCATAATTAAGTGTATACTTAACAGAAATACCTTATAATAATGTTATTCCTCTCCTCACTCCCTATAAAAAAGTTTATAGTTTAGGATTGCGGTTTGTTTCTTTTTGCAGTAATCCCAAATGATGAACCTCTAGGTAGGTTGTAGGTTGTACCAATAGTCTAAAAACTTTATTCAGTTTTATGCGCGTACCTATGGGTTCAAACGAGAGTATTTTATGTGTCGCAAAGCTTTGCGTTTCATCCATTTCATTGCAATTTTGAGTTTTAGCAATATTTTAGAAGTACAAGTGGAAATTTATTTTTAGTATTATTATTTTAGTAATTAGAAACCGAATCGAAGTTTTCCAAGAATATGTCTACCTCAAGCAGACATTGCAGTTGGGTAGAATAACTTTGAGCGTGAAATCGCAAGAAGAGTGCAGTTAGGCTAGGCAGCATTTGGGAAACTGCGTCATATTATCTTCTCGTCGCCACTACCGCAATACCTGAAGAGCAGGGTGTATAACGTCCGTCCGTGCGTCCTACCCGTTTTAACATACAGAGCCGAGGCGTAGAACATGACGGGGAAGCTGGCCCACCGGCTACATGTCACTCGGCGAACCCTGGAAAGATCTGTGCTTGGTATTTCGCTACGGGATAAAATCCGAAACCAAATCATCCGGCAGAGGACCAAGGTAGTAGATATTGTCCAGAAGTGTAGCAAGCTGAAGTGGCAGTATGCTGGCTACGTCTGTCGTGGAACCGATGAGCGTTGGAGCAGATGGGTTCTCCAATGGAGACCACGTCTCGGGAAACGTAGTATGGGACGCCCCCTGCTAGGTGGACTGATGACCTGAGGAAGGTGGCTGGTGGTGGCTGGATGCGGAAAGCGGGTGATCGTGCGCTTTGGCATGCCCTTGGCCTCCCCTTCGTCCAGCAGTGGACTGCAATAGGCCGATTGATTGATTGCTTGAATTAGAAACCACATTTAAAAAAATCGCAAACCCATGTATACTCAGCAGACTCTAATTCACTAAATTAGTAAATCGATTTCAACAATTTATTACAAAGTCAAATTGTTCAAGAAAATATGTTTCAAATTTAAATACGAATTAACGAGTTGTTTGAAGGAAGACAGGAAACAGTAAGTTGTTGATTTAAGATTAAGATCATAAATAAAGCACATAGCCATCTTCGGGTACACCAGCGCGCCCGACTGACTAGTCAAAGTGTTCGCCATCTCAAAGCACATAGCCATCTTCGGGTACACCAGCGCGCCCGACTGACTAGTCAAAGTGTTCGCCATGTCAAAGCACATAACCATCTTCGGGTACACCAGCGCGCCCGACTGACTGAACAAAGTGTTCGCCATGTCAAAGCACATAGCCATCTTCAGATACATAAGCGCGCCCGATTGACTAGTTGAAGTGTTCGCTATGACAAAGCACATAGCCATCTTTGGGTACACCAGCGCGCCCGACTGACAAGTCGAAGTGTTCGCCATGTCAAAGCACATAGCCATCTTCGGGTACACCAGCGCGCCCAACTGACAAGTCGAAGTGTTCGCCATGTCAAAGCACATAGCCATCTTCGGGTACACCAGCGCGCCCAACTGACAAGTCGAAGTGTTCGCCATGTCAAAGCACATAGCCATCTTCAGATACATAAGCGCGCCCGATTGACTAGTTGAAGTGTTCGCCATGTCAAAACACATAACCATCTTCGGGTACACCAGCGCGCCCGACTGACTAGTCGAAGTGTTCGCCATGTCAATGTCAAACGGTCGGAAAGATCCTCCTCATCCATCATCCTCTTCTTCCTCACTGCTCAACTAGATTGCTCAACTCCATAAAGTTGAGCAGTTAGTAATACCAATGGCTCAACCATCGTCATAAATAAAGATGAAGTTAATCTTCTTTGGTATTACGTACGATAGAATCCATGGCTTCGATTCGAACTGTTACATGCACAAGTTCATAACTCTGTTGAACTGATATTAGATTAATAGTTGATAAGGCTTCTAAAGATATATAAGTATATAGACGTAGTTAGATTCGTTGATTTATTTCTGTTGGGAAATAATTTTCGAAAGGCAGAAAGACCCGGGTTACTATAGGACGAGCTCTGACATATAAAAATTTTAAAAACTTTTAACAATCCATTGAGTATAAGTATACAAAAACTTTATGAGTACAAAAAACACCGAGCGGAGTCTCGAGTTACAAGTGCTCAGCATACGACAGGAGTTTGCGCAAATCGCGTCCCGCATACGAAAGGTATTGAATTTATTCGACGAATTTGTGATGAATTTGTTTATTCGACGCTCTTACGGTGAAAGAAAACATCATGATGAAACCTGCATACTCCTGCGAAGAAATTCAAAGGTTGTGTGTGAAGTCGACCAACCCGCACTGGGCCAGAGTGGTCGACAAAGGCCTCATCGCCCTAATTCAGTGTAGGCTTGAGCCCCTCGCTGGGGACGTATATGATCCGTTGAAACGTTTTGAATTATAGCTATTGAACCTGACTTTCTACAAGGCTGAAGTTAGCTCTTATTGATAAGCAACAGTAACTTCGTAAAACCTAGGTCCTCTAGCTTTTCTAGATATTACTAATATTTATGCTGACTACGATACAAGTAAGTGTCCTTGGTTCATAATAGCTCGAGTATCTACTTACATTACATGACGTTAGGAAGAAACGCCCTTCCTTCTGGGTAAGCTCGCTACATCGTAGATCCCATCCCTGCTCTCGGGCTGGATCGGGGTCAAGAGCAAACCCATACAATATAAAAAAAAAATAGGAATAAGAAAAGTTTATTTGTACGCAAAAGCCCAATCTCCGCCCGATGCGTCTGATAACTTTATGACGTCACTCCGCCTGTTGTTTTACTAGTAAATTCTTGTCGGTCTGTCTTTTTATGAACATCGTAAACCGCACTATCTGAACAAAACCAAGAATCCCATTCTTTGCCGTCCTTAGCTCTTAAGAAACATGAATATTTTATCAGTATTATTTTACTATTTTACTCTCTGAATAACAAGAGTACAAGTGTATAATATTGAATATCGTTTACTTGATCTGCATTGATATCAGACAAGTTAGTATACTACAATAATAAGTCTATATAATATGTCACCGTAAGAATGTGAGCGTTGTTAGTTTACAATCTATCTCGCGATATATAAAATGACGTAAAATTGTGAATCGGTGTTAAATCGTCAAATTGTGAACAAAGCTGCAGAGCTCCTAATATTTCGGGTTTTATCACTCGTAAAATAGTGAACCATGTTCCCGATTGGTCGGTTTTGGTAGCTGTAGCTCGTTCTGTATCCATAGAGTTTTATTTTTTTATTCATTGCCGCAGCCAAAACTGACCAATCAGGGACGGTTTGCAATTTGACGATTTTACTTCGATAGATTATAAATTAATGAGAAATAATACGTTAAATTGTAAATGGTTGGCTACAGTTACAATTTTACGTCAGTTTATAATATCAAGATATAATATAAACTTCATTATTATACAATACAAAAACAGTTTGTAGTTAACAAATAAAAAACAGTTAAATTGATATAAAAATTACACATAAAAGAATAAACAATGTCATATTATAGTGAAAAATTAATATAAAAAAGAGTCAAATTAGTAAAAATCAATGTATGTCATGTTAGTATAAAAATTACACAAAAGAAAAACTATGTCAAAATAAGGTTTAGGAGGAAGGACAGTATTACTATTTTTCTTTATAATTCATGTATTCGTTAACCGTATAAAAACACTTGTCACTCAACCAATTTGTTATTACCCTTTTAAACCTAATATTTTCAGCAGTTTTAATAGAGTCAGGTAAGTTATTATATAATAGAATGCACATGTTTTGTTTATAGATATAGGTATGTGTAGCGGGTCTTTAAATCATATTAGCGTATTGTGAGCGAACTTGTCTACCTGATACTTCCGAGAGTAGTTTGAAATATTTCGGGTTTTGTTTCACAAAGTAACATGCATCCCTTATACGAGTATACATGCATGATAATGGTAGCAATTTAAATTTTGTGAATAGGGGTTTACAGCTATCTCTGTAAAAAGCGTTAGCGATGGTTCTAATACACCTTTTAACCCGTAGCTTAATACTGATGACACATAGCCATGGTAGGCAGCTAAAGCTGCTTCAATCGTTTCAAAGCATATACAAATCGATCTAGCTTCTTACAGATTTGATCAACATGCTCTTTCCAATTAAGGTTCTCATCGAGTGTAATACCTAAAAAATTAAAAACTGATACTTGTTCTAACTTATTATTATTATATTAAATTTGTTAAAGTCTCGAATTACCATTATAGGATCTAAATGTCATACAATTGGTCTTATTTATATTAATTTGCAAATCGTTTTAATTCCACCAGTTAATAATATCGTTTAGCGCCTCATTTGCATAAAATTGTAATGTAGTGTATGAATCTGACTTTATTATTATTGTTGTATCATCTGCAAATAAGATTGTTTTATGAGGGGTGGCGTTTGGTAGGTCATTGATATACAATAAAAACAATAATGGTGCAAGAACTCCCCCTTGCGGAACTCCACTCCTATTGTAATTAAGCTCTGACTTATACTTACACTTTAACATTACGTTGCCACTAGATGAAATCTTAGAGATTTCTGTATACTGCTTCCTATCAGACTAGTAACTTTTAAGCCAATCGTATGCTAAACCTCTAATGCCGTACAATTAAAGTTTATTTAAGAGCTTTTTATGATTGACAAAGTCAAAGGCTTTACTCATGTCTAGAAATATAGAGGCAATATGCTCTTTCTTATTGATGCAATCAGTTACAAATTTAGTTAATTCAAAACATGCTAGTGTAGTTGAACTGCCTTTACGAAAACCATACTGATTTGAATGAAGAACATTGTGTTTGGTAAGAAAATTTACAAGTCGATTGCACATTGCCCTTTTTGGTATTTTTGAAAGAGTAAGTATGTAAGTATATATAAGTATGAATGATTCTACTTTCTGTGTATCGATAGAGAGAACGCGAAGCGCGTGCGTAACGTTTCCGTTTCGTATATAATAAAGGTGCAGACAAAATTGCTTTTGTATGTCTATCTGTCCATCTGTCGATCTGTTTGTTCTCATCTACATGTCGCGTTTCTCAACCAATTCTCGTGAAAATTTGTGAGCAGGTTCGATAAATTAATAGACTTTTGGTCGAGTCAGTTTTTGGAAATTTTTAAAAATGACAGGGTTGAAAACGTAAAAAAAACATAAATCAGCCATTTCAAAAAATATATATTATACTTGCGAGGTCTACAGCTTACAGACAGAGTCACTAAGTATTATTGTACGTGTAATACAATATAATACTTATTAGATTATTATATTCAATTTCTTTCTTCAAATTCAGATCTACGAGTAGTTGCAAAAACAACATCAAATCACGTGTACGTTGGGTGTCTCCTATCAGTCATTTTAAATCTACCGTTTTCTAAACAAAACAAATAGTTTTATAAACGTAATATTAGGTATATCTTAATCGTTCGAGTCGGAAAACGGTAATGCAATACTTACGTAACTTACTTTGATGAGGCCCGAGATTTCAATGTTATTCGATATCAGTTTGAAGTTAAGTTAATAAGAAGAACTATTTTGAATCGCTAAGGAATCTTGCTAGATAGAGATAATAACCATTTATTACCCAAGTAAATTACACAAAATATTTTTAATGAAATATCTTCCAGCAGGTCTATTTTAGAGAGCATATTATAAAATACTCGTAAATAGCTTTTCCTGATAAAGACAAAGTGGAAACATGAAAATAATTATAATATTTAGCACGGGAGATCCGTTCATGCTTTTTAAAAATCATTGCAGTTTTATGTTACGCTCTTTATACAGACAATGGACATGAGGGTAGTCACATAATCTGGTAATTGCATTTGCCAATGAGATGCGTTTCCAACGGCTACTTCATCGAGTGTGAAAAAGATAATGCGCAGGAAGCGATAACTCGCTTGAAGTGTAGTTTCACGGTCATTAGATCGTACGATAACATCTTGATGGCGCTTCGACATGGAACGAGTAAGGAAGTTCGAGATTAAACGCCTTTAAGCTTTCGATTTAATATTTTTCCGACGCATAATAACAGTTTATACATCAGAATTAATACAGGTACTATTCGTCTGCTAGCATAGTTTTTACCAGATAATACCCGAGAATAATCAATTTGTAATAAATATAACTAATGCTATAACTGTAAAAAGGACTTAGAGCCAATACAACCCCTAAATATTTATTGTTCTATGCTTAAAAATACGAAATCATAAATAAAGCTAATCCGCCAATCAATCACTCTCTCAAGCAGAAACAAATATTGTGCCATTCAGTTTCCACATCTGCCAATATTATTGTGCGCCTGAATCTAACCTTATGGTGAGACTCGGTATATAAAACTAGTGTATAAGTTATTTCACATAAAAAAAAAAAAAAACTCTGTAAAAGTTATGTTGACGTTTTAGTAAAAACCGGACGTTAATTTTATCAAAATTATACATATCAGAGAAGTTACCTTCTCACTAGATCCATGATGGAGCTAGACAAATACTGAGAACGAAGACAGTGTGCGAAGGTGCAACTTTTTTTAGACAGACCCTTTGATTCTTTTTCAATCAGTGGCATGTAGATTTTGCAGTGTGAAGAAGGCCATAGTGTTAGTTAACTTTTATCGTGGGATCTTATCTTATACCCTTTTTCTTTTCTTTTGATTTGATGTTTTAGTGAAGCTGGGTCAGGGAAACTTCAAGTTCAGTTCATCATAATTTTAAGCAAGAATTGTTTCTGAAAAATTGGTTTAACTTTTAACCTCACTCAAAAATGTTGTAAGTCAAAAGCTTCAGCTAAGAACCGATCAAAAAGTTTCACCTTCCTTTTGTTTTATTTAACTATTTATCGTATTTTGTGCACTTGTGTTTGTTCATACTAAAGCCCTTGTGTCATAGGTACGAGCACAGTTTTATTTAAGTAACAAAGAGCCCTGGGTCACTTGTGAACGAAGCATTCAGTGCAAGAACAAATTGTACAATTTTGCCCAGCACTCACCGCCACCGCCAGTTTCATTTGCAACTTCACAAAACAACTGGTTTTATACTCGTACTACCTTGACCCAATTAAACAATAACAATCACATCACACTAATATTATAATGTCGAAATATATTTGGATGTTTGTTCCGCCTTCACGCTTAAAATACGCAACAGATTTGAATTAAAAAAAGAACGGAGAGAGTTTGTAGCCTGGATTAACACATAGAATACATTTTACGGGAACGTCTTATTCCCACGGGAATATCTTACATAACGCGAGCGTAGCCGCGGGCGGACCTCTGTGCAATCTTAATCTAAATCTTAAACTACGATATTACAACTTAATTCATAATGCTGGCAAAGAAAGTAGTCACAATAAAACAATCAAGAAACGAAAAAAAACGGAATCTTTGATCTTTTGAATCAAGAAACCGTCTAAAAAATTCTTCGTGTAGATGGCATGATGAGTCACAAGTCTTGTGTCGGACTTATTGGGCTCCCAAGGTATGTATTATGTGAGTTTCTGCCAAAAACTTCTAAATGCCTGAACAGCTTAGAGTATCGTTAGAATCCTTACGGCGACAGCCTGAATGACACTGGATATGATTTTATAGCAGTGCTGCCGTGTTTTTCATTTAATTTAAGATGATTTATTTTCGTACTCGTATGAGTGTTACTTAACAAATAACTTTAATAAAGGTTCAGACCTTTATGTGCAGCATAGAGGATAATCGTAAACACAGAACACTGAGTTCTGAGCCTGTCAGCTTAGAGGAGTTGCATCACCTCGAATAGTTGCGCCAATCCAAACTATTCTGAGATTGGAAATGTCTTTTCGTTCGCTCCAGTGTAGGCTCCGATTTCACGAAAAAGTGCGATCCCCATAAGGGAGAGAGAGTTGTGAAGAAATGATTATCAAAAAAAAAGGCTCAAAAGACGCGTTTTTACGAAAAAAGTTATGGCTGAAATAGTGAAAAAAAAAATCCGATTTTTTTATTTTGGCGCTATATATATTTTGAAAACGAGGAATGATATCAAAAATTTGAGAAAAATTGCTCTGGACTACAATTTGAGTCTAAAACAAAGACAATCGGGTTAAGTGTTTGCCCTGGTGCCTTTTTGAAAAAATACATTCATTTCCAGTGTGCTCGATAGTCGTGTGAGGCACGAAATTTTTTCATTAATTTTCTGTCTACAAATACCATCCGAATTAGAACTATTCTTTACCTTTTTGTAGTATTTTAGATAGTAATCTTCATTTTGTCTATTTCATTTTGACTTAAAAAACGAGGGATTCATTTGATTAATGGTTTGGGTCAGGGGTCGTCAAAGGCCGCGCGCTTCTTCCTTAGCTGTTGTAAACACTCCATTTGTCTCTTCCGCCATGTTATCTTCGTGACTCTTTGTTAATAATTTATGTGAATACATATTTAGCAGCTGACATATCATAGGTATGTACAATCTGCTTGCATTAATAACAATTGCGTCATTAAAGCGGTAAAAAATGAATTTTCTGCTTCAATAACAAATTTCTAAACCGAAGTAAATGTTTTAAATAATGCGGTATTATTATGACATTTGAGGGGTAGTCTCGAGCCCCTCGGTGGGGATGTATAAATATATATATATATGAGCTGTTGATGATGATGACTGAAATATACTTCATTGCACATTAAAATACAAACGTGCCCTTTTTATCAAGCTTTTAGTATCTTTTTCTACTGGCCAAAATTATTCATGACTGGAATGATAAATTACCTAGACAAAAGAAGACCATATCCTTCCACCAGATACGGTTTTCAAAAGGACCACTCCAGGTATTTTAACCAAATTTTTCGTAGGTATTTCACAATTTCGTAGTAATGGTATCTCCCAAAACTTAAAGATTCTGATTAATGTTGAAGTAATACCTGAGTACTTAAATTAAACGTGCCCTTTTTATCAAGAGGAGCCTTAATTTATTAACATTTAATCTTTTTATCAGATTTCCCATCGTAGAGTCGTAAACGTTATCTTATTTTTAGAGTGAAATAGAATTAACTTTAAATTCGAATGTTTCCGGAAACATTACGAAACGCATTATCAGGTTTGAGATAACAAATTTCAGCAGGTGATTTATAAGTTTGGTTCTTTCGGAAAACACTTTAATGAAAATAGTAGTATTTTTAATGGAAAATAACAGAGATCAGTTTAGAAATCAGACTCGTAGAAATCAGATAAATTAAATTCATCGAATGGATTTGCTTATATTTGAACAGGTTATATTTACTTGCCTAAAAATAGATAACCTGCCCTAACCCGACCATAAATGAATATAAATAAAGAAAATTATCCTTATGCCAGAACTTACCTTGCTGTTTCCAAAGAACCGGTTTGACCGAAGTGTTTGCTTTGAGTTAAAATGTTTACTTAGCAACTAGCCGAGCCTCGCGATATTATTATCTCTGAGTATGTGTTTTGGCAACGTTTTGGGTCATGTGTGTAACCATAACCTTACTCGTAATTTAAACTATATACATCTAATTTATTTATCTAAAATGACAACAGTATGTAATTCTACCAAAACGATAAGAAAATAACAAATAAATACCAAAATTAAAAAGTCATCTGACACTACCTTAGAATCTATTTTTTTATCTAAGATGGTCTAACCCATTTTTTTTGTTCTCAGTCATTTTCAAAACCCTACCTTCTCGTGCTTATTATAAAGCATAGGTATCAGAAAACATTATAAAATACAAGTAGGTATGTGATGTGATGTGATACGTACTAACTTATACAATACAATGCAAACAAACGATATTTACATCAATCACGTATTCTTTCATATTAAAAATACATGTTCCTTATGTTAACGTTCAAAATATACAGCCATTGTTTCGTTTCTTAATTCTAGACCTAAAATAAATAATAAGTAAAAAATAAGCATTGCCATTATTCAGTTATTCAGATGCTGCTAAACTTTATATTCACTATAAATATGAGATTTTCAACCCTTTCAACAATGTCTTTCAACGAAGAAAAACAAGTGAAGCAAAATGTTTAATGAATCTGAAATATTTTAAAATTATGGTAATTTGTTTGTGAAATTTTCTAAGTGCCCAAAGTGCTATTTCTTGAAATTTACAGACATTGGCTCCGAATCACACAGTCATGCTCTAATCCTAATTTTAAAATCCAGCTATCCTTTTCGTTTTTATGACCAATGAAAGAGAGGAGATGTATTCAGATGAACGAATGAAATTCAATGAATGATAACCTAAAATAAGGGCGTAGCTGTCATATTGGCCTCGATTCGGGATGTCATGCTCTAATTTTAAAATCCAGCTTTCCTTTTCGTTTTTATGACCAATGAAAGTTAGGTGATGAACGAATGATATTAATTTGAACGAATGATATCTTAAAATAAGGGCATAACTGTCAGTTAAAGAGATTTTTAAGTCACATGTTTTGAGTGCTCTGTAAAATTGTACAATCGACACGGCCATAAGGTTCAAATTCGATGTTTGACAGCTCTAATATTAGGATGGCCATCTCCTGTCCTTTTTCAAACTTTAAAAGGTAAAAAGGACGGACTAACTTAAATTAAGGATTAGAGAGTGGCATCCCGAATCGAGGCCATTAAGACATTTTTAAGTCGCATGTTTTACGTGCTCTCTAAAATTGTGCAATCGATGCGGCCATAAGTTTCAAATTCGATGTTTGACAGCTCTAATATTATAATGACCTTCTCTTGTCCCTTTTTAATCTAAGGTGAAAAGGACGGACGAACTTAAATTAAGAATTAGAGCGTGACAGTGAGAATTAGCTTCATTAGCGAGGTATTTCATAATGGATCTCAGAATGAGCCTTAAATTGTTAACTTCTATTAAAAGATCTAGATAAATATATTAATTTTGTAAACAAATTATTCCATTTTATTTTATTCTATTCCACAATTTAATACCTTCAAGAAGAGGTGAGCCAAAATAATATGTGGTGGAGTTGACTAGGGAATAGTTCTAAACGCCAACTTTGTTAACTATAAGCTATTTTAGATCTTATGGAACACCACTGGAACACAGAGTAGGTAGGTATTTTACCTAATATCATTAGCTATCGTTCTCTTGTCTATGTGTTACGCAAACACTGACAAGGAAAGCACTTTTATTTTTTTTAATATTGGAAAAACAACAGCACAAATATAAGTTTTCCAAGAATAGTGGAGCACCGTACTCACCTAACGTTTAGTTCAATGACGTTAAAATATACAAACATCCTCAGTAAATGTACTTGTATGACGAATCATTCGTAAGTTGGTTCCCTTTCTGCCATGTCGCGCTTTACGACTTGCTCTTTAGCTATAACGCTCATGTATTTGTTGACATCCGGAGAAACGAAGACCATTTATTATCCGAATCCTGCCGATCCTGATTCAATAGTATTTGAAGAACCGACCGTGTTAGACGATGTCGCAAGCGCAGAAAATGGTATAAATGAAACTGAAGACCACTGTGCACCAGATGAAGACATCTACGACCTTATAGACGTGAGGACTTCGTGGGTTGATTGCCCAGACGGGTACGAGAGAGTGGGAGATACGTGTTTTCCAAATGATTAATGTTTAAACGAATTATCTTCATTGTGATAAATGAAAAATAATTAAATTTGTTTGAAGTGCTGATGAGATGGTAAAGTTTAAAAATGTGCTGAATTTAAATAATGTATGAAACCCCAAAAACCACGTACTGTATTTTACCAGTGTTGCTCTCTTTATGTGTTTTATATGGTAGGTTAAATAAATACTTTGGTATAATTAAATATAAAAATATCTACAAATAGTATTTATATACATTATTATATACAAATTACAAACATATAATTAAATTTTAAAATATAATAAAATATATGCTATATTTGCAAGTGGTTGTGAAAAGTTGGATTGGCAACTTCAGAGCAATCTAGTTTTTGTAATAGATTCACTCACCCACCAAAATAGTACATTACTGCCGCGGCCATAAAATTTGTTATTGGTGGACGAGGGCACGTATGCTCTGTATGACACTGGCATAGAACAAAAAAAAAGAAAAGCATGCAATATGGCTGTTTGTAATTTTCGTCTCTATTATTTTTATTGTACTATTTTCTTTTTATCATGATGAAGTTAACTAATCATTGAATTAGGGAAATATTATAACAATGAACGGTTCAAGAAGTTAAAGTAAAGGTTAAAATGATAACGATTAGAACTTATAAGTTTAGTACGATACAAGAAGACATCTAAATCCAAGGTACCTACCTCAATGTTTTTAGTATTTTATAATTTCCTCGCGTATTTCAAATAAAAGCAAGCAAGCCTTGGCCGCAATAACTCTTGCTGGACTCGAACACCATAAAAGTCCTCGTCCAGCAATAACTAATTTTGCGGCCGCGGCAGTAATGTACTATTACTACTATTTTATGGTTGAACCCCTGATTCGTAATACCAAAACATTACACCGTATGTGATTGCTATTTTGCTTGAAAGCAAACAGTTGAAGATCAACATGTTTGTTTTGACTTCTGCGAAGAGGCTTGTAAACATGGATAATTTAATATAATTTGCGAATGTCTTCTAAATAGGATACGACAACCAGTCTAAACGCTGACGTCAAAAGAAGTACTTACTTTTTGCGATGGTGACTTACACAAAACAGTAATAAATTATCTAGAACTAAAATGAAGTAGATTACTATTGTTACAGATTACGTCTGTTAATGAAATATCTAATAATTATAAAACTGAAAAAGACAAAACAAAAAAACAAAATAAAAAAAAAAACTTTTCTGCTTTATAATTATTAAAAATGAAGTAGTACAAGGGCTGCTATTTATGTATCCGGAACTGGCCACTTACATAAACAATATTTAAAAAGAAATTATAACATTTAAAAATAGAACTCTTTGGCTGTAAAATAAAGTTTTTTTCATTCATCTGTCAATTGTTTTTACATTGTGGCGCTATTTTTAAAATTCATTGTCTATCATCACCATGGATTTGACTCGTGAAAATTTTCGTGCTATGATTTATTACGACTTTCGGCGTGGATTAACTCAAAAACAGTGCATGGATCAACTTTTGTCGACTTTTGGGGAGGAAGCCCCATAAAAAACCACTGTGTATCACTGGTTCAGTGAGTTTTATCGTGGTCGTCGTATGCTTGCGGACGATTTTAAAGAAGGTCGCCCTAAATCGGCTGTTGTACCACAAAATATTGATGCTGTGCGCGAACTAATAATGCAAGACCGTCATGTTACATATCGCGAGATAGAGGCATTTCTGGGCATTAGTATGACGAGTATTTATAAAATATTGGATCCCGCACAACTTAACAGTTGAACAAAAACAGGCTCGTGTTGATTGGTGCAAAAAAATGATAGAAAAATACAAATGTGGTACATAAAAAGCTGTTGATAATATCAACACAGGAGACGAATCTTGGATATATGCGTATGATCCCGAAACTAAACAGCAGTCAACGGTTTGGGTGTTCCAAAATGAGCCAAACCCAACTAAAGTTGTTTGTGCAAAAAGCACTTTGAAGCAAATGGTTGCCTGCTTTTTTGGTATTAGTGGATATGTGGCTACAGTACCATAGAGAATCGTAAAACGGTTAATTCTGAATGGTACACCATTTGCTTGCCAGAAGTCTTTGGAGAAATACGCAAGAACAATCGACAACGAAGAATAATCCTTCACCACGATATTGACCACATTCTCTTCACATGTTCAAAATATCAGTCAGTCTCATTGTATGATATTCTAATTTCATTGAAAGCTCCATTACCTGTAAATACTTCTTGCATATTGTCCCTTTCTAATAAATTGTACATAAAAAGTCTTTGTACATATTTAAAACACCATAATATTCGTCTGTAAATATACACTATCTTATTTACATTACTCATGTATATATTGTTAATAAATTATATTACCCGACGCTGGCAAAATGCCCCCAAAAATGGGTAGACGGTTGCTATAAGAAGAAGAAAAAAAAAAAAACGCCAGCTGTCACACCTCGGCCGCAACAACGGAGTATTTAAATAGTCAAATGATCGAATTGACGGGTCATCCGCCGTACAGTCCCGACTTGGCACCCAACGACTTTTATTTATTCCCAAGCGTGAAGAACAAATTACGTGGACACCGATTTTCGAGCCGGGAAGAAGCCGTTGATGCTTTCAAAATGCACGTTTTGGAGATACCCGATACAGAATGGAAAAAATGCTACGAAAGTTGGTTTCAACGTGTGAAAAAATGCATCGATCATCACGGGGAATATTTTGAAAAGCAATAAAAGTATATTTGGTTATAGATGTTTGTTATTTTTTGTTATTCCGGATACATAAATAGCAGCCCAACGAACAAATTGTTTTTTGAATTTCAAATTCATATGTACCAGTCGGCAAAGGAAATAGTCAGGCAGGTTGGCTTGAAATTAATTTTATTTTTCAAGAGTGTATTTTTTGTACATTTACATGAACTTGTATATTCTTGTACTGTTTTTATGTCAGAAAACAGAACTCGATTTTAAGTGTAGGCGGCCTACGGAGGCGGCCTGCCTGTTTTTAGGGTTCCGGGTTCCGTAGTAAAAAAGGAACCCTTATAGTTTCGGTCTGGCCGTCTGTCCGCGGCTTAGGTCAGAGACTCTTAGTACCAGAAGGCTGTAATTTGGCATGGATATACATATGAATTATGTCGACAAAGCTAAAGAATAAAATCTTAAAAAAAAAAAAAAATGCGTTCCTCTGGTACACGTCAAGAGGGGTTTTATGTTTTTCACGATTACCTTATAGTGTGAGGTATCGTTAGATAGGTCTTTTAAAAACGATGGGGGTTTGCTAAGACCATTTTTCGATGCTAGTGTAAGTTTTAGAAATATTCCGTCTTAAAGTGCTTATTTTTGTTAGAGTCAAGTTTCCCCCCCCTCTACCAGCGAAACCGTTCTATATAGACAAAACTAAAAAAATTATGGTAGTAGTGTATATAATGAATTTAAAAGAAAAATTATCAACATCAAGTAGACTTTACAGATTATCGAATAATAGACCAACTTATAAAAAGTACTAGTACAAGTAAGAAATTTGGTACTACAAATATCATAGAAAAATATTTTGATGAATGTTAGAAGGCTGTAATTTGGCATGGACATACATATTAATTATGCCGTCAAAGCTAAAGAATAAAATTAAAAAAAAAATTTTTTTTGGGGTTCCTCTGGTACACGTGAAGTGGGGGTTATTTTTTAAATTCACGATTACCTTATGGTGTGAGGTATCGTTGGATAGGGTTTAAATGATGTATGGGAACAACTAAGTTTATTATAACTTTGTTATAGTATTTAGTTTTCATCACCCTGTGTAGGTGGGCCCGTTTTTATTATATACATAAATACTAGCGGTCCGCCTGCTCGCGTTGTGTAAGATTTTCCCGTGGGAATAAGGCTTTTTCCCATAAAAAGTATCCTATGTGTTATATCGGGGTACAAACTATCTCTATTCTAAATTTCATCCACGAAAAAGTAAAAAACAACCATCCATACATCCCTACTTACAAAATTTCGGGTTTATAATATAAATAAGGAAATTTTTTATCATTACTTATTAGCTCTGCATATTAGGCAACTACGGAACCCTACATTTTGCGTGGTCCGACACGTGCTTGGCCAGTTATTCTCCTTTGCAGACTCTACGTTTATTTGACGATGACGGCAAAGGAAAACGACGTGATGAAACCTGAACAGACAATCCTGCAAAGAATCTCAACGATCGTGTATGAAGTTGACCGAACCTCAATGTGAAGGGTGGTCGACTTTGGGCCGGTTACCTTAATTCAGGGTAAGCCCCTCGGTGGAATAAATGAGCTGTTGATGATGAACAAATACATTATTTTAACAATTTATTAAAATACCTATTAAAGAGTTTCCGAAAACTTCGTAAATATTCTGTTACTTTTTATATAAAAAGGTAACTATTAAACTAGTAGATAGTAGTAACCTTAACTTTAATATTAGTTCCATCCAAGACACTTTTTTTCTTTTATACTAGTTCGCATGTTACTTTTGTTGTATAAACAGTACAAAACATATGTTAAGCAAGTATTGTGTAAATCAATACTTCTACTACAAAAAATAATATTTCTATCAACAAAAATACCTTACAACCCACACGATGAAGAAAGGAATTACTCCCTAATTAAAGCGTTCAAAAGTTATTTAGGTAACGAACGGGACAGTTGTTCTGTTAAGATGAACAATGGGTTAGAAACAAAGTTTTCCTTTCAAACCGTCTAGCCAGTTACAACTCACTAATTAGCAGGTGTCTGCAACTTCGGCTCAACCTTCAATTGAACAATTTCCTACTTGGGCGAGTTTCAATACTTTTGTGAAGCTCTAGCTAACTAAAACTAGTATTAAAAATCTGTAAAAAATAAATAAACAACCTTTGTCAACTGTTCATACTATGTGCCCACCGAAAGGTTAGAACTTACTCTGAATTAGGGTAATCAGTCCTTAATCGACCACGCTGGCCCAGTGCAGATTGGTTGACTTCACACACAACACAACAGATTTTCTCACGATGTTTTCCTTCACCTGAAGAGCGTCGAATAATGTCCATTTATGAATTCGAAAACAGATTAGTATGTGGTAGTGTTTGAACCCGCGTCACCCGGATGGAAGGTAGTCAGTGTTGCCACCTTAGCACTTTCGGAGTTAGATCTAGCACTTTTTTTGTGTATGTATATAGTGCGTTTTTATGACACACCAAACTTAGTAGTAATCACGTCGCAATCTCGGCAAAAAGTAGTAATAAAGTTATAAAGTAAGCAGCAACACCGCAAGTTGTTTAGCTTCAGTTCCATATGTTTAGGGTATTCCCCGAATAAAATAAGTTGTTTCAGATTTAAGGTGATAAAAACAATTTGTATTGAAATAAATAAAAATTTCTTACTATTATGCCTTTTTTGTTTATGCAGTCTAGCGGAATCTAGCGCTATTTTCAAGCGCTTTTAGATCTGATTGGCCTCAGAGAGGTGGCAGCACTGGAGGTAGGAGGTAGTGGCCCCAGCCACTACACCACAAACGCTCTTAACAGCCTTATTTTCAAAATATCCTTTTCCCTTAGGTTATTTTTCTATAGTGAAGTAAACAGGATAATCTGAAAAATATTTCCTTTGACTACGGCTACGCGACCTGGCTTATCTTAACCTGATTCCGATAAGCGGGCAACGTTTAAGTCAATTCCGAAATCTTTTGACCTTTTCTTGGACATAAAAAGTGTCGAAGCTTTTATCAACTTCGCGAACAAGTTGCTGTGGGTTGTTTGGACAACATAAGGTTTCTTTTATTTATTTTTTAATGTAGAAAAATTGGTAAATATATATTATTTCAACTGAAAAATATTTATTTAACTATAGGTATATTTCAAATAAAGTTAAAATAAAATTAGACGTCAACCCAAGAGAACGTACTGCTATTTACAATATTACAAAACAATATTTGGTTACAATCCCCTTTTGGCCCCTTCCCTGCAAGCGTGTTCTAATTGACGATGACAAATAGCTTTCTTAATTGTGTTTATAACTCTCCGTCACCTATAACTCGCTACACCGTGAAATATTGGTTGTTTTTCGTTAAAGGACAACTTTCCTCAAGGAACATGAACCTTAAAACGACAAAAAAGATCGGGCCGGTTATACAAAACCGCGCGGCCAGCCTGATAGATTTACTATAGGGGATGCTTTTTTTTTATTTATCGGCCCCTGTTTCTTGGGGAAAGTTGTTCAGTTTCATGGACTGAACAACCTTTCTCGCACTGAAAAAAAAACTTACTTATATACAACCAAACTTTCGTTAACCTATAACACAAAAAAGTGACAACCTAACTTTTTGCAATATGTAACCAAACCCTTTGTCTTTTATAGACAAATCATTTATTTCAAATCAAGTTAACTTTATTTAAATCTTGTCAAACTTTGGTTATTCCTGAAATAGCCAAAGTAGTTAGGTTAAATATTTTTTTCAGTGCGAAAATCAACCAATTAAATTTCACGGTGTATAGATACATATGTTACAAAACTCATAACAGGTCAAAACTACTTTTGACCGGTCAAAACCACTTTTTACTGCAAAAATCAGGCAAAAGTAGATTTGACCGGGCGGGTGCGAGCGTAGCGAGCACGGGAGTTCGGGGCACCCCGACATTAGGTTACGAGCTCGGCTCCCTCCGCCATACCCATCGAGGTTGGGTTGTCTTGTGACCACCCATGCCTGCTTGCAGCCATGCAATATTTGGGTAACATTTTTAGTGCCTGATTTTCGCAGTCAAAAGTGGTTTTGACCGGTTATGAGTTTTGACTGTAACATATACATCACAAAATTGTGAAAAGCTGAACAAAAATATAAAAAATAATTAGTAACCATAATTTTGGACGCTATGCGTTTTTTTAAATATTCCAAGGTATATTTTTTATGATTTCTAAATGAAATGTGTAATTTATACATTCTTTTTTAACGTAAATTAAAACAAGGTGCTATACCGACAAATACATAGGCATTATTTTAATTTATGTTGTGTAGTATACATCGCTCTGATATAAAATTAAACTTTGCAAATTATAGTTTACGAATAATGGTGCTCCTACAGCTCGGCTACTAAAAATAGTGTCAATGTGAATCCTATTCTTTACTTAAAGTGCATTTTGTCATTGGATAATTGACTGTTTTATAATAAATACCCGTTATACTATTTTTGTACACTCTGTCTGTATATTTCATTGTGTGTCCAATAATGTATTATATTCTTTTCTATTCTATTTATTTATTTTTTCTTTATTTTCCGTCTGTTAATGGTTGTCGGTATGACGTTGATAAACTCCATGAAAGTTGGCACATACGAGTGTTTTTTATGGGCAAGGTTTGAAATATTTTTCCCAGTGGGTTTTTTTATTCCTACGGGAAAATCATAAAACGAAAAAGTTCCTGATTTCATGTGATGTGACCTCTTTTTCTCTTTTGTGCCAAAACGAGGCCGATATTTATTTTTTCACTTTGCCTCTAAAATATAATTTCATTATGAAAATAATGTTCATCAACTATACCTATATATTTGATGGAAAAAAATCTGCAGTCTAGTCTCTTGAATTGAGTTCAATTATTAAAATTAATTAAGAAAACTCATGCAATTTGATTTAAGTTTACTATTAATAATATTCTTCAAACTAGTAAGACGGTCTATTTAAGTACGATAAAATTTAATTAATATAATATAATAGTGTTAAATAAATTCAAGATTGTTGGCACCTTTGATGAAAATCTTTTCTAAAGCTTAGTTTATTTTTTCTTGTAGAAACGTAAGGACAATGATGACTTAACAGAAAATGCTACCAAAAAATGTTTAAAGTATTTTGTGTTAACTTTGGTACCAAATAATGAAACAAAATTGTTATACCCCTTTACATTTTTTTTAGTTTTCGTCACATTCGTTTACTACTTAGTCAGTAAACCCTAACCGAAAAATTATCTTTCTCCAATCCAGCTGTTAATAAATCATTGTAGGATTCGCAAGTTTGACAGTTTTCCAAAGCTTTTGCACGTTAAACAAACCAAGTATTTCCCTAATTAGCAATCTCAGTTCTTAACAGCGAGTTTGCCGGCTTGTTTTGCCGGGACTTCATTACTATCAAAGGCAAGGATCATTTTCTTCTTCCCAGTATTTGCAACTGTATTCTGAAACAACAACCATTGTTACTACTTGACCAAAACAATTAGGCATATATTTTTGTAGCGTCTGCCTGGGCATGACAGCTAAAATAATCACCAGAATCGATACATTATTATAGCATCAGTACAATGAAGATAAAATTGAAGATTTTGGGGTCTGGACGCCGAAACCGCATAGCCCTGTCATGCGTATAATTGTTTCATACTAATTGGACTGTAACGGGCGGTTGATTTGAATTGTTTGTATTTTGGGAAAACTAATCATCCGAACGACTCTATCTGGTTACAGAATATTTAATCGAATTTATTCAAAGTTAACAACACTCGAAAATAGCGATCATTCCGAGCAGTACTGGGAGCATTCCTAAATATTGATGTTTTTGTAAAACATGTAAAAAATATTCGTGTCTGTTCTACTCGTACTACCAATATATTTTTTAGGCTTTGAAAGCATAAACTGACGGACGTAATACATTTTCAAGAACAGAAAATGTTACAAATCGTGGTGAAACTTGCGATAGCAATGTCTTTTAAACTGACAAAATTAAGAACAAAAAATAAATAATGAAATAAACAAAAACGGGCTAAGGTATTTTTACGTCAAGGGAGTTCTTTGAAAATATTTTCCGATAATTTTTTATATGAAATATATCCAACCGTCTTTTTTTGATAGAGATATTCTGATTTAAACTAAAATCACATAATTTCTCCACCTGCAAAGTAAAACTAAATTATCTAAATAGCAAATTTTTGGTATTTAACTAGAATGCTAACTAGCTCTTCACAATCCGGCGAGGTTACATTAGATTAAGTAGGGGTAAGATACGTTCATCTGACCAACTTGTATGCTTTTTACTTATTTTAAAATATTGTAGTACATTTAAAAAATCGTGTGATTGCCGCTTCTTGCATATATGCGAATATGCGTAGCTGGCATAGTAGAAAATCGATTAAGGAAACATCAATTAATAAATGAAACTTAAATAAAAATGTTGAAGATGTTTGATTTTGGTAGTTCCAGCCCTGCCGCCGTCGTTGTAGTAAAAATTATTGTCAGTGAGAAACGAAACCAGACACTTACAGATTGTTTTGTATCATAGTGAAAGATAAAATGATAAATGGAGACAGAACATTTTCAATTTAAGATATTGTTTGTGGATAAATTGATTCTGTTCGCTGATCGCTCTTCCCGTCTGTCACTTTGTAAATTAATTAGAAACATTGTTTTTCGAGAAACTGCTCAGAAGTATCAAAGTTTCTTGCTGCTCATTGTTTTGTAAATCAGTTTTTGACTGTAACGGTAACGGAAAACACGTTTACTAATTGCTCCTAACAGTTAGGAGGTAATAGAAGAAGTATTTACATGAAGGTTACCAAACCTTTAATTTAATAGCCAAGCGCTCTCACTTTGCGTAAAACCTTTTTCGTCATAATCTACATGAAGCGTGGCATGGCGCGTGGCGTGCTATGAGACCATGAGATTGTCATTTCATTATTAGCAGATTTCTAAGCATTGTGTCAGATTCATACATTTACTGCTGTCACGCGCACAGTCGCTATGCTACTATCTTTTACCCAATGATACGCTAGTGTACCAGATTTTAGGAATAAGCCTCTTCTAAATATTTCTAATTGCCGTTAAAAAAGGGTAGTTAGTGTAAGGAGTGCCGCTAAAAGAATCTGTACACTCTTTTGTTTTCTTTATGTATACTTCTTCGTATACAAGTACTCATATACTATTATTATTTAATCTTAAATATCTCATTATCGAACTTGAATCAAATGGCTACTTTCAGTTCCGTCTTTTTGTTTGCGCGTCTTTTTGTTTTACAGTTTCGCTCCATAGATAAATAATGATGCTCTTTTGATAATCACAGGAATTTCTGGTTCGCTCGTTAACAAGATAATTACTTATCCGATCATCATTATTAGTACCATGACATGCGGAAATGAGAATTTGCCGAAGCATTGCATTAAGTACCTATGTCCCCATGGTATGTTCTCAGAACCCGCAGTTTTAGAAACAGTAACATTATCTGTCGAATAGACAAAAAAAGCTGCTCCAACTCTAACCCAAAACAATATTGAAGCAGAGCGTTATTGAATTCCACATGTAAATGAGACATTGCGACTTTATTGACATACAGAATACTCCCGGAGTACCGTACAACAAACAAACAATTTTCTGCGATTTATTTCAGCCACAAAGTTGGGTGTTGTAAACTACGAGGGCTGCTATTTATGTACCCGGAATAACAAAAAATAACAAACATCTATAACCAAATATACTTTTATTGCTTTTCAAAATATTCCCCGTGATGATCGATGCATTTTTTCATACGCTGAAACCAACTTTCGTAGTATTTTTTCCATTCTGTATCGGGTATCTCCAAAACGTGCATTTTGAAAGCATCAACGGCTTCTTCCCGGGTCGAAAATCGGTGTCCACGTAATTTGTTCTTCACGCTTGGGAATAAATAAAAGTCGTTGGGTGCCAAGTCGGGACTGTACGGCGGATGACCCGTCAATTCGATCATTTGACTATTTAAATACTCCGTTGTTGCGGCCGAGGTGTGACAGCTGGCGTTATCGTGGTGAAGGATTATTCTTCGTTGTCGATTGTTCTTGCGTATTTCTCCAAAGACTTCTGGCAAGCAAATGGTGGTGTACCATTCAGAATTAACCGATTCTCTACTGGTACTGTAGCCACATGTCCACTAATACCAAAAAAGCAGGCAACCATTTACTTCAAAGTGCTTTTTGCACGAACAACTTTAGTTGGGTTTGGCTCATTTTGGAACACCCAAACCGTTGACTGCTGTTTAGTTTCGGGATCATACGCATATATTCAAGATTCGTCTCCTGTGTAGATAATATGAACAGCTTTTGATGTACCACATTTGTATTTTTCCATCATTTTTTTGCACCAATCAACACGAGCCTGTTTTTGTTCAATTGTTAAGTTGTGCGGGATCCAACGCTGTTTTTAGCGGCACTACCCTCAACCTGCTCTTAACCACCAAAGGTTAGCTGGTAGAAAATGCTATATAGCATTAAGTTCGCCTTTGTACACCCGTTTTTTGGTGCAATAAAGTATATATCAATCAATCAATCAACAATTTTTTTTTACAGCCAAATGTTCGTGTAATATTTTATAAATACTCGTCATACTAATGCCCAGAAATGCCTCTATCTCGCGATATGTAACATGACGGTCTTGCATTATTAGTTCGCGCACAGCATCAATATTTTGTGGTACAACAGCCGATTTAGGGCGACCTTCTTTAAAATCGTCCGCAAGCATACGACGACCACGATTAAACTCACTGAATCAGTGGTTTTCGATGGGGCTTCCTCCCCAAAAGTCGACAAAAGTTGATCCATGCACTGTTTTTGAGTTAATCCACGCCGAAAGTCGTAATAAATCATAGCACAAAAATTTTCACGAGTCAAATCCATGGTGATGATAGACAATGAATTAAAAAATGGCGCCACAATGTAACAATGTAACATTTGACAAATGAATGAAACAAACTTTATTTTACAGCCAAAGAGTTCTATTTTTAAATGTTATAATTTCTTTTTAAATATTGTTTATGTAAGTGGCCAGTTCCGTATACATAAATAGCAGCCCTTGTATTAGGATTCGAAATAGCTTCCGTTCGGATAATTTTTTGGGAAAAGTATAATAAGAACAAAATCAATAGTATAAACAAATAAATAAATAAGTATAGTATATAAGTAGTATGGTAGTGTAGTATAGTTTTCAGTCACGCGTTTTCTTTTACTCTCTTTTGTTTTGCTGGTTTTGTCTTTTGTGGCTAAGTCAATTTGGCTGGCTGATATTTGATATATTCATGGGTAAAACGAAATCCTTTGTTAAGCGTGCTTTCCTTCTGGAGTATAAAAAAAGAACATAAAATATTTGTTGCAACATGATATGATCAGTTAACGAGACATTAACCTGACACAGAAAAATAAGAAAATCTGGCTTATTTTCATCGTGTTCCATTCCAACTACTTACTTAAAAGGCCGCCCAAATCTCAGCTGGAAATACTTACTTTTTTTAATGTAACCGTTGTCGTGTCCCACTGCTGGGCAAAGGCCACCCCTCGCATAGGTACTTACAAAAGTTCAAATAATATTTATACTTAAATAAGTTCATAAAATATTTTTCTAATTTTTGTTTACTCTACTACTAAGTGATGCTCAGTCATGCGCGGTAGAGTAAACGTCAGTAGCACACGTAAACGTTTACTGGGTCAAGTGGAAAGTACGCCACGACGCGAGCTAATGATACAGCCAATCTCAAACGAGAACGTGTTTTAGGGCAATCAGGGCAATGTTTAAAGGACTTGAGATGGCTTACGTGGCATGAAGGAAATCACGTTGGTGCTGTGAAAGCTCAAATACATGAAACTTATTAAAATTATAAGCAATCTCGATTGGTCCAATTCACAAGTTGAAAGGGTATTTGACTATATAATTTTAAACTTTCGCGGTCATTATCATAACATTTATGAGACATTTTACGGGCTTACCGCGATATTATTTTAGTTGTTGAGGAGACCCGATATTTCGGCGCTGTTGCAAGCACCATACCCGCGACTATGGTGCTGTCAGTCTACCCGCGACCATGGTGCTGTCAGTCTACCCGCGACCATGGTGCTGACAGTCCAACCGCGACCATGGTGCTGTCAGTCTGTCACTGGTTTATAATGTTATATTACCTCTTTGTCTGATCTTGAATTTCGAACCTTTATAACTTAGTAAATTTCAAAGATACGGCATAAATTATTTTACTGTTCGATAGCAGAAACTAACAAGTTTGAACTTAAATAAAATGTAGTCATTTGGGTCAAATAAAGTGCTAAGAGAGGTATTTACCCTATTTACTACTGTTTAATAATTTTTTAAGATTAAGATATTATACACAATCTTATTGTAAAATTATTCATAAATCATACCTAGTTGCTTGAACGATTTTGTGGTCTATAAGCAGCCCTGTATCATCGAGATAAGAGGCTTAGCCTGTGAGCCACTAACATTCAGACCACACTGGTCCACTATTTGGTTTATTTCGGTCCATTACAAAGTACTCTGTGGATTATTTCGTAAGGTAGACCGGCAACCTATATTCGATTACTTACTTGCCTTTTACCCTCGGTTAGATCAACATCTTAAAAGTTTTGTATTAAAGCAAAAAGTAAATCTCAGTTCACTTAAATCTATTTCTGAGCAGAGACATTTTAATCAATTTTCTTTTGCAGCACAAAATCGTGCAAATAAAATGAACGACTAAAACCTTGATTTACCGAGCTAAGGTTAAAATCTTTTAAAGATCCGGATCGAGAGATTTTCCATTGATTTAAATCCAATAGAAGGTATATTCGTCTTAGCATATACATGATTGAACTCAATTCCTAGACACAAAAAGTACTTACTGAACAAGACGAGAAGTCAAGATTCTCATTTCCTGCAATCAAATACCACTAACGTCCACATTCTGGAAACAATGAGGGAATAGGAAGAAGGAACAATGAAAATGAGATCTCGTCGCGCACAAAGAATGCAATCTCAGTGGAGAATTGCGCATGCAATATTCACCGCTATTTCAGCTTTCAAACATACCTCCGTCTTCAGGTGTCTGTCTACAGAATTGAGTTTATTTTGTGGAACTACTTGAAAACTACCTGGAAATGCATTCTTCGTACTTGATTCCTATTCAGAGTCTGTTTGCTTTTACTTTGCTAAAAATCAATATAAACTTTTTGAAATTCAGTATCTTTTCAGTGTTTCAATTCGATACGAAAGCTTTTTAGCTACGAGTATGTAAAGGTTCAACTATCAGGAAAAGTCCGATAGTAGGGCCTTCGCACACAACCGCGTACCGCTGAAATGATTTAATTTTTATTTTATTTTTATTGGAAAACCAACAGCTACAAATAATTAAATAAACATTGGACTTAAAAACAGAGAGCCAATTACAGGTCTTCACTGGTAACAACAGCTTGTATGACAACTACGAAGTTGACGTGCGAGAATAACAAAATCTCGTTCGCTTACATAATTTTAGATTTAGCCCGAAATGTCCCACTGCAGGCAAAGGCCTCTCTCCCTTTCTTCTATTCCTTCCTGTCTTAAATACATACTAAAAATTATATATACATATTTTTAAACAACTTAGAAATTATAAACTAAATTATTAGTAAAAGCTTTTATTTATCAACATACAGTTTTCCCAAAAATAAAAAATAGATACAAACAAAACATTATCTACGCCGGTTCTACCTTATCATTTCCATTATAAAAAGCTATAGTTTTGTAGTGTAATTTTGAAATTCATAGATATTATTGAAATATTAAATTATGTACTGCTTTTTTATGCTAACTAAAAGCTTTAAAATAAGCAGTAGCTGTTTTATTGTACAAGAAATGTGTCTCCATTAGATCAGTTACAGTTCCGAGTTTAAAAGAGACACACAAAGAGTGCAGTGTGGATGTGAGTGAGTTTTCCGACATATTTCCGCAAGAATGTGTGACTTTACCATTCGTATCGGGGTACCGCGACTCGACGGAAACGAACTCCATGGCAACAGAATCGACCCCAGCTGAACTAAATGCAAACGGAATAATTCTCATTATTAGGTCTGCATTTGGACAACTTAAAACCAATTTAAACAATACTCGTAATTACCTATTATTATATTATTCTAAAATATTTTGGGACATTAAATTATTCTAAATAAATTAAAAGTAATCATTTTATCGAAAACATTTCCAAGTTCCATAATCGCTCAACAAAATAATAGCATTTTCAAATCATACTGGTTATAGTGCATGTAATAATGTGGCGAAAATTGATGACACGGAAACATTATACGGGTGCTGTACGTTTGAAATCATTATCATTTCAAACGTGACTATCGTGCTCCGATGAATTATAGTAAAATAATATCTGATATTACAAATACTAAAACATATAACCACGGAGATTTGTCTCCGTGCATATAACAACCATAAATTTAATATAACTGTATATAACATTTCGAAAACCTTTGACTATGAACCCACTGAAAAACTAATTTTTATTTTATTTTATTTTTATTAGGGATAACAACAGCTAACATAAGTGCTTAATTATAACATTATTATTCCAATGAAATGCCAATATCCACTAAAGATATACCAGATAGAACAGAGCAGGTAAATAACATGATTAAAATCTAAAGTTGAATAATAACAAAATTGTGCTAACAAATTACGAAATAACAATTCCGAAAGGAAGGAAGATGAAGAAGCCGAAGTAATCATATGAGAAAGGTATACATCAATATATAAAAATATATATAATACATAAATAAGTTAAAGACATAAGTACTTAGATAGAAAATATACATACATAGATATATAAAAAATAGTCATATAAATTCATAAATGCATATTACTTAAATATAATTATATAGTAAATGTACACAATAAAAAAAAAAAAATAATACTCTAAATGAATGAATTACTTACCGTATAAATATGCCATTAATAATAAAGGTATGCAGGGCTCAACCGAGAAACCAAGCGCAACTAAGGTACTTAATAATCCAAGTAGGTAGGTACGCCAACCTATTACTTACAAACAATTAGTGGGTTCGAAACCGTGCGCCTCGCGACAATGTACCTTGATGCATATGAAAACGAAACGAAACAACTATAACTGAGTGATGCCATATCACAGAATTAATATAGTAACTATACGTGGAAACTTACATAAATGCTGCATTGTGGGTATATCTTAACACAAAAATGCGTAATTTATTCGTGATGTAACAAGATCGATATAACATTATTTTTAAAAGTAAATTTCGTTCCCATAAATGGATCAATACTATTGAATTTATTGTTATATGTATGGGTAATACGAGTAAGCATAGCATTTTTACCATAATTAGTACTATGCATCGGAGTGCATAGCAAAGGTGTGTGTCTAGTTCGTCGCTTCGGCGTACTTAGAGATAGCGCGGAGAGGAGGTCAGGGCCATCGAGACGACCACGCCAAATATCAAACAATAACCCCATATCCAACAGATCACGTCTTTCCTCAAGAGTTAAAAGTTTTTGCAAGTGGCAGTTTAAAACGTAAGAATTATCATTATTAAAATTGATCGAATCATTTAAAAATAAATAAAAAACTATATAAACTAACCTATACTATAATTATATACACTATTATATAAATTAAACTAATTTTGTACAAACCAAAACTCTAACTAAACCTACATAAAGCATACAGAAACACGGCATAAAAATGTGCATTTCACAAACACCTCCACATTTACTATACATAGGAACGAGTACCTTTTAGGTAGCTAACTGTGACAAGCTTGTAACATATTTTTGAACTAGCATAAGCTTCAGAGTTGCAATATAAGTGGAATTATGTAAAGTTACAAATAAATATTTATTATTATTATTTTAATACGGTTCACAGATTAATAATCAAAGCATTAATCTCTCATCTTATAAAGGCATTTTCTCGGTAATCTAAGCATAGATGTCAATATATTTCACCTTTGAAATGAAATGAATACTTTATTAACTTTGGAGTTATGAAGACTCTATTTTAAAATACCTACCACCTGTAATGTATCTATCTACCCATGACTACAAATAAATTTTCTTTCTTTCTTTCTTTCTTTCTTACATCTCTTTCGTCATTACATTGTTTTGGGTACTATAATAATATTAACTATAAAAATATAATAAAAAATAGGTACATTTACACAAATGCGAGGCGAACCTTCCACACTACTTTTGCTAAACCCTAAAAATGATTGAATTAACCACAATTTCTCAAATTTATCAGATTCTTAAAAGTTTCTTTTTTAGGAACTGCGGTCAATCCTGGAATTTACTAAGTCTTACGAAATCATCATTTCAAACTTGTATCAGCATTTACTTGCACACCATTATATATAAAAAAATATATATAATCTTGTTCTTGTTGTCTCGTTCTTGTTACAGTGAAGTAAAACATCGCCAGGAAACCTGAGAAAAAGAAATTTTTAGGTTGTGTGTGAAATCAACCAACCCGCACTAAGCCCGCGTGGTCGATTAATATTTGCAGGGTAAGCTCGAGCCCCTATAGAAGACGTATATGGCAACCGTGTCTCTGAAGTAAATCCTGAGATTTACGGAGCGTATGTTGGTAAATGTGTGTAATTAACGATAAGCACAGAAGACCAAGATTCCTACTAAGATCTGGTAAACATAATGTTATCCTACCATACTACCTACATCCTAGCAAAAAATATATGTATGAGAACGTTGAGAACTACCATCAAAGGACCGAAGACGTTTAGGGAGAATATATTGGGTTATCTTAACACAACCGTATCGTAAATCCTTGGTAGCAGGTTATCCAGATTCATTTACATGATACCACAGCAGTTTTCGTGTTAGTATCCATTAGTACCTACTTTCAGAAAGGTATTTTGTGGATTTAGGGCTCTGAGAAGAATCTGACGTCAACAAAGTTGTTATGTCTGATGGATCGATGATAAAATTAATAATACCTCTAGGTCAGCAGAGAGATGATGTGAATAAATTCGTTTTATTTTAAATTAAAATATAGGTACGAGCAGAAACGTAAACCTGAAGAATATACAAATTCATATCGTCATCATCATTATCATCATCATCAGTCTGTGTTAGTCCATTGTTGGGTATAAGCCTATCCTATTATTATACCACCTTTAATACATCAATACAATATCTGTTCGACCAGTTTTTTTTTTTTATCTAGAATTGAAATCAGAATCTCATGCGCATCAGAATAACAATTAATTAATAATAATTATTTATTAACAAACACATTTACAAAAATATTACAAAAACAAATTAACAAAAGACAATTATAATAAATTCATTTATCAGCGGACCCTGCACTAAGCAAGCTTGTATCCATTCCAGATAAAAGTATAGTTTGAAATTTGTTTAAGTTTGAAATTAAGATGTTTAAAATTCTATATTATATACTGCTACAACAAAATTTTCAAAGTAATTTGTATTGCTTAATTAATTACAAAGAAGTTTCCTTTAACTAAATGCGAGCACCAAATAAATTTTAGTTTGTGATTGGTGAAAGATATTAGTTTCAATTTCTTATCATTTGAATGTGCCAAGATATGACTTAGGTACTTACGATTGTCGGCACAAAGGATTATACGGAGTAATCCAAATAACCTGAGCAAAAAGCACTTATACAGCAATTAAATGTGTGTAAATGACTTTATTGGGAAAAAAGAAACCTAGCAAGTTAAATATGATATGCTACGGGCTACGGCGCGGCGGCGGCGTAGCAAAACGTACGCAAATTTTTCACTTTGGAGCAATACATACATAGTCAGTCGTCCGCCTTTGGTATTCTAACTCACCCTTTAAACACATTCATGTAGTAATATGATGGTAATATGTTGAACAACTTTGATCATCTAAACGGCGCGGGGCGGCAGCTTAGTGACTAGAACGTAGGCTTTTTAATTATCAGGTAACCTTGATTCAGTTCCGACTCGCGGCTTCTCCCGCCGCGGCAATTAGAATCAAGACGCTAATCCCGAGACGCAATGAAAACTCGACAGTGACTTATTTAACGCCGTGCCTTTAATTAGTTTACTTTAATTAACCTTTATCTTTGTCCCGCGAAGCGACGGTGTGATGTACATTACAACCAATACTGAGGCATGAGAGTGGAATACCTTTGGAAGTAGTATCTAAATATTAAACATACGCAAGGCAAACTTCCATTGATAATTTCCATTCCTTGGTCTGTCACGTCAGGGAGTTCACAGAAGTATAAATACATTTCACCCATATTCCAGCTCTACACCACGTAATGAGCATGACGAGCAGAAGGTATAACTGCTGAAAGGGCACCACCCATCTTGTTACCCGACTGCTTTAGAAGGAGGGTTATGTTTTTGCATATTATAAAAGTCAATGTACCGCAAGCTTGCCGACATAATTGAACGAGTGGAAGCGGAAATAGTGCTTAGTATTTGTTGTTTTGCATCGTCGTCGGTGGCTTCGCAAAAGCGCAATTTACAAAAGTCCACCTTTAGAATAATAAATTGCTTTGCATGCAGCTAACCGTATACGTAACAAAAATTGTTTTAAAACATGAACGTACGGGGTATACGTCATAAATTACGTCCTTTGCCTGTAAATTTTGTACAAAATATTTTATGTCTAAAAAACTAAATAAAACTAAATAAGTCTAGTTGAGTTAGTAATGTATGTCCACTCAAAACAGATATTTATAGAACTAATACAAAGAAAATTATAACGTTCCATTGTTATGTGCGGAACGGAACCCAGAAAAAACATTGTATATATTACCTATGATTTACCTTATTCTATTTTATGTATTACCTTAGCCTATTACCTATTATTAATTCTGTGCAAAAATACCTAACCGATGAATATTTTGACAGAGAAGGATCATTACTGTGTCAATAGAAGTCAAAAGAATATCGAAGCGTAAAAAGATATTTTATAAACAACCAACGGGAAAATATAAGATGAAATACTGTTATTGCTCAGTTTTTTATTCGTGAGAAAATACACAAATAATTCCTTTAGATTTACGAGTGAGGAAAGATGGTAATGAATCGTTATTTTATACAATATTTTGAATGTATGAGGTTGTAAAAACAAAGTAAAGTACACTTTTGCACACTTCCGAAGTATTATTTTGTAAATAAGAGCAATGAAAATGCCCAAATTATCACTTAAAAAAGTGAAATATTTTTAATTACATTACATGGCACTGATTCATGCTGGAATGCTCTGAACCTAAATTTAATTAAATCCGTCCTTTAAAAAAGTGTCACGAAAGAAAGATCTTATTTTCAACCTAATATGACTAACCTAACCTCACTCATATACTAAAGAATATATGGGTTTGTTTCGACCCAGATAGCCGAGTCATTCATAGTTTCCAATCTACTATATAAAACTGAATGTTTGTCCTTTTATAACTAGAGAACGGCTGCACCGCTTTCGATGGAGTTTGTACCAATCGGTAGAAGAGATTACTGACCAGGTTATAAGCTACTATATTTGAAAAATGTTAAATGTTATTTTAGTTTAATCATATGTTTGGATCCAATTTAATTAATTTTTCATTTCAGTCCCGGGCGCAGCCGGGTAGAAAAGCTAGTAACAAATAATGTAGGAAAGAATACATTACAAAACATGTCAGAGAAAAGAGCATAAATACCACGGGGGACCAGAAACCTTATAACGTAGCTAGCTAGTAAAAATAGCTAAGGTCCTATCAATATCGATATATCCATTAGCTGAACAATGCCCACAACAAAAGGTGTATTTGTCACTTGTTTACGTACACGTAGGGTATCGCAACACAATAGCCCCCTAGCCTGCTCTGATTCCGTATCAGGACGGATATTGTTCCGTTTACCTCGTGGACCCGAACTCTACCTAATATTGCCAGTACATAATGTGTTTGGGTAAATGTTTCCAAGTGATAAAGTGTACGTTTATATCAATATCATATTACGAAATAGTTCATTGTATTAGGTTTCATTTGTTTGTGTAATAAACATTGGTTTGTGGTCTGAATGAGGTAGGTATTTTATAGCTTTTAAAGGTGGAAATAACCGTACATTGATTCGCTCGCTAGGTCGTAGAGTCGTAGTAGCAAAAAAAGCGGCCAATTACGAGTCGGACTCACCTCAAGTAACATAAAAGTTCTTGTAGTTCGTTGTAACTTTGATCGATGGTGTTATAGAACCGCCAAAGGCCACTGACTTGGCTCGTGTAACAACTAGATAGTAGCCGCGGTTTACGATTTACGATTTATGACGTATTAAAAAAAAAACTACTTACTGGATCTCGTTCAAACCAATTTTCGTTGGAAGTTTCCAAAGTAATGTACATCATATATTTTTTTTAGTTTTATCATTCTCTTATTTTAGAAGTAACAGGGGGGGGGACAGACAGGGTAGACAAAAATGGTATTAAAACCCTCAATATCATTTTTTAAGACCTATCCATAAACACCCCACACGTATGGGTTTGATGAAAAAAAAAATTTGAGTTTCAGTTCTATGTATGGGAAACCCCCAAAATTTATTGTTTTTTTCTATTTTTGTATGAAAATCTTAATGCGGTTCACAGAATACATCTACTTGCCAAGTTTCAACAGTATAGTTCTTATAGTTTCCGAAAAAAGTGGATGTGACATACGGACGGACAGACAGACAGACAGACAGACATGACGAATCCATAGGGGTTCCGTTTTTTGCCATTTGGCTACGGAACCCTAAAAACAGTAGGTTGCTAATAAAAGAAAAAAATAGTTGAAGGATAAGAAGTCCTTCGATATATTTGAATTCAAACAAATTATTTTCGATGTTAATCAGCATAAAGATTTTGAGTAGAGAATCTCTGATAACATTCAAAGTGAAAAACGATAAAGTCTCAAATGCCATGCTTGGCATGCTCTCTCACTAAAAATTTTACTCGATCGAAATCGCGTTTTCTAGAATTGTAATAAGATAAGTATCAAAACAACACAACGCCACCGTTTATAGGCATGTGCCTAGGCAACAAGAAACTAGGAAAGCCAGACACGACGAATAAATGTTATAAACGTGATACAAACAGAATCCAATATCAAAAAGCTCAAACAAGCAATGTTGGCAGTTCGTCTTTGATCACGTAAATGTAACTCGTTACTGTAATCGTCAGAGAAATGTCTCCCAAATATTTTAGTACTGACAACGTTGTTCACCAGTTTTCGAAGGAACTGTTATTCTATATCTTTATTTTGTTCTATAAATCTTGGAATTAGAAAACATTTAAAAAGAATAGTGTAAAGAATGAGTTTTATAAAAAAACGCGAAGAATAAAATTTACACCCTCCGTAGCCGAGTGGTCGAGATTTTGCCTGGCATTATGAATGTTCTGAGTTCGAATCCTGGTGGGGACAAAAACGAGCAACATCTCTTTATAAAGGGCATTGCAGACGGAATCACCTAAGAAAGATGATTTCGTGCTTCGGAAGGCACGTTAAGCCAGCTACTATCTAGTCGTTACACAAGCCATGTCAGTGGCTTCTGGGGGCTCTGTGGTACTGACACCAGGGCTTATTAAGTTGACCCATACGATGAGAAAGAAGAAGATTTTGAAATGAATTTTTGGAATCTCCTGTTTGTCATTTTTGGTTGTCTCTATTACCTAACACTGTTTATCAACTTTGGTGATTTTAATTCTATTTTACGCTGCAACTTTCTTATTATATTTTGGGCTATTTTTCTTTGGCAATCTTTTCAGATCATAAATCCTAAACCGTACGCATATTATATTCGAATGAACCTGGGAGGGAACTTAAACAAATCCAGGCAAATTATTATAATAACTTATATATCGTTGTGAGAAAACCACGTCAATTACATCGAAGGCCTCAATCTCACCGTAATCTCTGAAAGGGTTACGATAATACGCAGCCCTGAGGATAATCTAGCAAGATTACTGTCTGTTGAAGGCATCATGGCAAATTGTGTTTTGGTTCTTACGTCTTTACATCTATTGAATGAGCCAGCACTTTGCTCCCTTTGATAATTATTGATCGAAACTTTGATTATCTTTATTGCATTTAATCTTAGATCAAAACATAAAGGAGGGATATATCGCAACCACTATGTTAATTAATTGTGCGTAATTGTGATTGGTCCTTGTGACACCAGATGATAAAGGTGGGAATTAACTCTGACCTAAAACTACTAAGTACAGTTCAGATTAAAATACATAGAATCTCAGTCATCAGTTCACAAAAACAGGAAAAAATATACGAAGGCCTTAACAAAATTGTAATGACTGTAAAACCTATAGAAAAGGCGAATAAAATAATATAATTATCAAAGTGGCTGTTGTTAAGGATAGCATGAATTTAGATACGGAATCGCTGTTATCAATTTCCCTATAAATATTCAAAGGACGTAATTAATTTGGTTTTAGCGTTAATTTGAGTCTCCGTTTTCATGAAACAGTTTACGTTTTGAACGAATCCACCAAGGACCAATTACTTGTTTTTTTTTAATGGATCACCCTTGGAGATATCTTTTTACAAAATTGGTATTTAGCATTGAAAACACT
This sequence comes from Carpatolechia fugitivella, assembly GCA_951230895.1. Taxonomy (NCBI): domain Eukaryota; kingdom Metazoa; phylum Arthropoda; class Insecta; order Lepidoptera; family Gelechiidae; genus Carpatolechia; species Carpatolechia fugitivella. Next base: position 9,997,446 of record OX579659.1, on the reverse strand, counting down.
GTCATTAAAAAATCGGAACGTTTTCTGTATTCTTGCTTTGGAGAGTAACTAGTATACAAAATCAAAGAGTGGAAAAGGGAGGAAAGAAGGCGGTAGTTGGAGGAAAGGGACCTTGAAATTAGTTAGCGCGTATCAATTTATGAGATATACTTACTTCGTCTTCGAGCGTACAAGAACATTAAGCGCTTAGAACTTGCGTGGGGTACACACTTTATTCGTAGAAATACATCCGTGGAGCATACTCCACGGATGTATTTCTACGACGTATGTATGTATTTGCTCTCGCATATAAATTAAATTAAAACCTAAGCCTAAGCTGTTAATGGAACCATGAGTCCACTTAAGCGCCATTTTACCGCTATTTTGTTGCCATAGGTTCCAAATTCAAAACACAACCCCAATGGGTTGCCAATGCAAATTCGATTTTAACTCCGAGTTTATATATTATGTAGATACTCATACAACGTGTCAATCGACACGTTCCAACGACGACAGGGTCCATGTTTTTAAGCACATTAATATTATTTACCACCTGAAATATACACATGGTAGGTATGTAATAAAGAATTTGAATTAGGATTTAACGCAATTGTGCGTTTAGTCCAATGTTTAGTCCGTGAAACTTAACAACTTTTGTTCTAACATTTCTCCAAATATCAAAAACATCTTTAGACTTTTCAAAAAACTGATAAGCTGACCGAGTTTTGTGTGAATATTAAATGTGTCATTCAGACTTAAGAGTTGCATGGGCTGAACTACCATTCGAGATTATTTAACTAACAAGTTGTACAAACAGTTGTAGAATGACAAATATAGTATATTATTTTATTCCTGTTGAAAATAATACTCCCGGGAATAATAAGGTGGATAGAAATTGATTCAGCCTCCGTCCTCCTGGTTGTCCGAAAAGTAAAACGAATTCATGCTTTGGAAGGCACGTCAAGTCATAGCTCTATAAAACTGACATTATAGAGCTATGACTGCAAAGCATACCTTTCCAAACAGGATTCACTAACCCTCACTAGTCGTTTAGACACTTATGCCTAAACGACTAGGAGGACCTACCCACACGATGATAAAGAAGAAGACACGTATTCCATATTGGGCACCCGCCTCAAAGGCATTTGAGGTATTCCACTTACGGCACCTATCAACGGACAAAGAGTCACATTCTGAGCGTAAGAAGTATCTAAATATAGACGCTTGGTGCATAAGCATAACAGGCGAAAACAGCCAAAAACGAAAAAGTTCATTATAATTACTAGAAAAATATATCACAAATGAGTATTATCCATACTTAACATTAAACTGAAGAAACTTCATTTTTCTACTAAATAATCAATGTTAGCATCATTGACAAATGTTTTTATGTAAAGTCAATAAAATCATAGAATAAAATGATGGCAAGGTTTTAAACTATAATAACCAGTCAGTGTGCGCCAGCGCTAATATTTCTTTTTTGTGATTCATTTGTTATATAGTATTCCTTTTTGTTATGCACTTCTTTTTCGTTTCGTTTTTGTTAAAAATTAACATACTGATATGTATATTCTCTGCAAACGTATGAATTCTTGTGGTAGTGAACAAACGTGTCTAACGGACCGTAAATCAAACCTCGTATGACCCAAAGTCAGGTTCAGCCTACTTCGTTAGCGTTACTGAATTCGCGTACAACTCCTAAATAATAAATTCACATTCCTGGGATAAAATATTGCTATAATTCCTGGGATAAAATATTCGACTGGGAATAATCGACTTGATTCGACAGAATTATGTTTTTTTCCTGCTTACTATAGCATGATCAAGACGGATTTTAAGCAAATACAAAAATGAAATGCAAATGAATGAAATAAAATGCTGACAATCGCATTTTATGTAAAGGTGACTCCATTATTGTAAAAGTATTTTGTACAAATTCCTTTTAACCAAACAAACCCGTAGTAAATGCATTAAAAGAGTGTTAGTTGTAAATTTAATTATTGTAGATTGGAATTTTTCTTTTATATCCGTTATTGTAAAGTCAGTTGGTTTTATTCCGTGTCCAGAAATGCATATAGCATTGCGAACCTGTCAGTTGTTGAATACGATGATCCTGCCTTCGGGATAAACAGCCTCGACTACCTCGCAGGTCCGATCACGTTTGACGCTCGATTTGTCGATTTAGCGATACAATACAAGCATAACTTCAATTTAAAAAAAGTGGTCTGGCTATGTTCGCTCCGTTACATCAACTTCGCTACGTTCGCTACGCTCTGTCGCGTTCCCATCGCAGTGTTCGCGGGTGACTCGATAGACGCCATGAATCTAGAACGTGACTCTCAGGTTGCTCCCATCCACGCACCCTTTCACAAGCAAACATCATTTATATTGCGAAATCCTTCCATGCTGAACGGGTAAATGTTTTGTAAGTGTTTACAAATAAACGGAAATGAGGTGCTGTGCGTGAAACGTAAGGCGCTGGGAGGCTTTGTGTAAAAAAATGTTCAAGTGAATAGAAATTAAAAATTAACAAAAAACTTAATTATTTATGTTGTTGAAACACACTGATCAACTTTGACCTGTAGTGTTGTCAGTATGTAGTTTAATATTTATATATTTTGTATCTTACTGAATCAGTAACATGGAATTAATAATAGTCCTATCCCCAATCAATACATCTCACTGAATGAATAAATTAATCGTTTAGGTTAGGTTTCATCATTTTTTTTTTGTGCTGGGAACTCTGTGGAGAAGAACACATTGACCAGGATTTCTTACCACAGTTACGTAAGCATTTAGGCATTTCCATTTTAAACTTGGTAGATAAATAACATTCAGAACCATTTTCACCAGTCAAGTGAGTTTTAAGTCTTTGTAATGTAGAAAAGGCAATATTTCTCCTAACTTTCTCAATTTGGAGGTGTTGTGTCAGTACTCAGTGAGTGCGCGGCTCGGCCCTGGTGTAGTTCGGACGCTGCTGGCAGCAATGAAAAAAGTTACTCAACCGAGTTTCCAGACAGACAATACGCTTAGTTGGTTAACACAAAAATATTCGGCAGCACATAGTATTATTTTATTCTGCGATATATCTACCTAACTGAGGAAAGTATTATAGATGATACACTGTTGTAAATCATTATCTGTACCTAACATTTTTGTGTTTGTTTGAACGAAAATTTAAAGTTTATTTCATAGGGTGCAATATTGTCTATTCTCATCGGCCTCCGAGAGGATGCCCCCTCCAGTAGGATTCTTTTCCCAAATGCCAGTTTTGAATAAAGCCAAAAACACTATTGTTATTGACCGTGCGAGCGAAGCGTCTCTGTTTCAGCTAGGCCAAATTTGCTTTTGTATGTCCATCTGTTTGTTTGTTTGTTTCACTCGCGTTTCTCATCCGATTCTCGTGAAATTTTGTAAGCAGGTTCGATAAATTAATCGAATTTTTTTGTCTAGTCAGTTTTTGGAAATTTAAAATAATGACGCAGTTATGGGGGTTGCCAGCTTACAAGCGGTAGACCGCTGAGGCTGTTTTCATCTACAGGTCATATTTCTTAACCAATAAAATAAAATAAGATAAAATGAAAAAATATAAAAAAAAAAAAAAGTCAAGGGGTCGGGAATGTTTGCGGAGAAAAAAAAATATATGAAAAGATATATAGACTCGCGAGGTCTACAGCTCACAGAGCCACTAGTGTACAAACCTTACTTCAATGAGTCCAATTTTATCAAGGATTGGCACATAGCTTGGCAGTTGCACGTGACAGCTAAACCGACAGTAGCTCGACGCTCGACGCTAATGCTGAGTATTCCTGAAGCATTCTGGCGGAGACTCGCCAACGTCATCATGTTGAACTCAGTCTATTCCAGATACGAATTTCAAACTGAAATCCAGGTCAAATAGTTGTAGCCATTATAATAAACCATTCAGACTTGGTATTCCAGTCGCTTACCGTGCATGTTTGTCATAGTCCAGTGCAGAGAGGGGTTTCTACTTAGTAGAAATAAAGTAATATTTCTTTGTTATAAAAAGCTCATATTATGTTGTTGCCAGCTTTATACGTCCCCACCGCAGATACAGGGCTTACAAAAATAAGAGTTACCACCGAGTACCAAAAATAAGTGTGACCACAGTCGCTTTTACGCAAACCCTACGTACACAATGAACTTTAAAATTCGTTGTACGTACTTGACCACTACACCATAGATGGGCTTGTTCCCAGAGGTCCACCATTCCTGACGTTAATAGTGACAAAAGCCTTAAATGTTTATGTTTGCGCTGAGATACTCGTATTCTATCTTGTTTTAGGTTTCATCAGAAATTACATTTACCTAAATATCGGATGTTAACTACGTCATTGCTATTGCAGTGTTAATTTACCGTCCAGCACATCAATGTAATTCGATATAGATCTAGACATGCATAAACGCTGCGCTGCTGCTCCAATTAACTATCCCGGTCCCTGTTATTTATTCGTTAACCTGTAAAGCTTGATGCTGATAATTTCCCTTATAAATTCATCATATGATGTACTGCCGTGTTTTTATTTTTCACATTTCCAAATAGAATGGTTTCGCTGGTAGGGAGGGGACTCTTGACTCTAACAAAATATAAGCACTTTAAAACGAAATATTTCTGAAACGTAAACTAGCATCGTAAAATAGTTTCAGTAAACTTGCATTATTTTTAAAAACCTATCCAACGAATACCTCACACTATAAGGTACGCCAGAATAAAAAAAATTACCCGCCGCGCTTCACGTATACCAGAGGAACTTATTTTTTTAAGACTTTATTCTACAGCTTTGTCGGCATAATTAATATGTATATCAATGCCAAATTACAGCCTTCTAGTACTTAGTCTCTAAGCTAAGCCGCGGACAGACAGACGGACATGACATGGCGAAACTACAAGGGTTCCTTGTTCACTACGGAACCCTAAAAAATATAGCAACCACCTATTGTAAAAGAAACACTGTATTATGAAAATCGATTTGATTTAAAGGTCTTTGTAACCATTACATTAATTAAAAAGACAAAAGACGGTTATTATTTTTACAATGAACGAAATGGCCACGTATCGAGACAGAACTAGTTTTTATTTTTTCAAAATGCCTCATCGTAACATCCACTGTTCTAGAGTGGTTCTAGATACGTTTTTTATTTTTAATGTATTCGGTTCCGTACAATATTCCGTACACGTTTTAATGAGAACATCTGACAGTAGACCGAGAGACAAATCATCATCAAAAGCTCATATACGTCCCCACCTAGGGGCTCGAGAGACAAATACGCAAATTAAATTCACAACGATGCATAATTACCATTCTAATGAACTATTTGCTGCAGGCAGCGGCACTGCGAATGAAACGATGCCACATGTGATACTCCAGGTCTAAAATCATGTTTAACAGCCTCCGTAGCCGTTTGTCCTGGAGTGTCCAGGTTTGAATGCCGCTGGGGATAAAAAAACATTCAGTCCGTCCCAAGTAGGGTTACAAACGGTTTACCTGGTTGCCTAAAATACATACAAGTATAAGTATATTAATAATCTATTGTATTGACCTAATTACAACCTATATGAGTAACTATTCGACTTTTACTAACATATCAAACCCTTCACTTTATACCTACATAATATTATAACTTCTATTATTTAATTTTGTTTGCATGCATGAGACATTATAATTTTATTAGTATGCGTGTGTGTACATTTATATATAAATAGAAATATATACAACATATCATGTGAAACGATCAACTTAACTTGTCGCCGCGACTGTGTTTCTCTGGGTTGTGGCTGAAAATCAGCGATATCTGCTCTCCTGAGTATGTATCAACGCTGAGCTGCGACCTTCTTGCACTGCTGCAGCACACACGCATAACCTGGTATGTCAGGTTATGTTATGATATTCATATTAAATACTAGTTTTAATTTTGTTATGTATGTGTCTGCAGTATCAAATAAACGCTTTATCTATCTATCTATCTATCTAAAAAGTAAGATAATCCCGTGCTTTGAAAGGCACGTTAATCCTTCCCGGCCATTGTTTAAAATAACAAGTAGGTAATTAAGCACGTCATTGAAGATGTATGTCCCCTGAAACTGAAAACCTGGTGTCATTTAACCGCCAAATAGCGTTTTTATGTTTACTATGTATTGTTTAGTATTGTAATCTTTACATTTTAAGAATACTTAAATTTGTACGTGCCTGTAATATAAAAAGGTCCTTCAAATAGCAATCAAATCAAACAATACTTCTCTCAATTGAAATTATAGAAACAAATTATTCACTTTAATGTTTACACTTCAATAGGTTCAAAAAATTAATTATTGCAATGTTTTCATCAGTCAAAAAATCCATTGTATGATCAAAAAACCGCCTTATAAATATTGATCGTTCAAAAACTTTAATTAGGCAGAGCCTGTGAGACACGATTTTAATATTTTAGAATCACAAAATACTATTTTAGATTGAATATAGACAAGGATGAAAGTGAAGCCATTCGATAAGTAGTTTGGGTTTGGTTTGTTTTAATTAAGTGTTTTTTTAATAGGTTTTAACAAAATATGTTTACAGAAACTAAATTCACTAAGTTTACTAAATTGTAAAACCATTTCACATAATAGTTATCTTAGCTGCTAGATCTACAGTTTTAAATGATAGATCTAATTGGAGAAAAAGTTGTTCTATCCATACTTAATAAATATAATAAATAATAAATATGTGGGGACATCTTCACACACGGCCATCTGATCCCAAACTAAGCAGAGCTTGTACTATGGGTACCAGACAGCTGATATACATTACACAAATAGATAAATACATACTTATATAGATAAACAACAACCAGACACAAGGCAAACACAAGTGTTCATCACACAAATGTTTGCCCTGGGCGGGATTCGAACCCGCGACCCTGTGCGTCGGAGGCAGATACACTACCACCTGGGCTACGGAGCCGTACTACTAGTAGAGCAAATCGGAGTTTGCTTTATTGTTAAAACTAGTATACTTATTGGAGAGCAAATATCAGTAGAGCATAGGCCGCGTTCCGATTTGCGCTGACAGCACTTTGAGTACCCAAAACCGCGTACCGAATCACTGTCATTGGGATTACGGCAGCCATTGTGACGTCACGGATTGCGTCATGACCGCCGCCATCTTCCGCTAACGGCGCCCATGCTCCAGAGCGAAATTCACGTAAGCGTAATGTCAAATTCGACTTTGACGTATTGTTTATTTATTTTTAAAAGTTAAATGTTTAATGTTTAAATGTAAAATTAACGTGTCTTATATTTATTTGGTTGAACAAAATTAAAAACACGTTATTCAATTATGAAATGGCGATAAATTACTGAAATATTTTAAATCAATCAGTTTTGTAGGTTAGGGTTGCCAGATGTTCGATAGTAAAAGTATCGAGTAGGTTATGTATATATTACGATAGTTTTGACTCAGGCACATACATACATAAGATAATATCATAGGCAATCTGATAAAATATAAAATATAAATATCAAACATTCTTTTTTGTATTTTTTTAATTTCATGAGCCATATACATCTCCATTTTTTAAAATTCGCATACCTTTTCTTATTTTGGGTACTAGCCATGCGAAAAGTGCTGTTTTTAGCTGTACGATACTTTTTTAATACGTATAATAATTTAGAATTTTGCCAGTTTTGGTACGGTAATCAACATCTGGCAAGACTGAGTTATAAGCCGTTTCAGCGCGCTCAAACGCCGTTCCGTTTTGATTTCGCTCATGAGCCGTATTATCGCGATTTCTGAATCGGTACGCGAGTAATCGCTGTCAGTACTTTGAGCCGTGAAATCTGATTCGGAATACACCCATAGTGTCTGGTCGGTTGTTGACCTTACAATCCACACGATGAAGAAGAAGTGGACGAATTCGAATCTAAATTGCAAGATTTGACTCTACAATCTACGTATTAACAAACAATAGAGTAAAATATGTCAGGTCTTTAGGCCCAGTATATTTATACCTATATTAGTACTACGTCCTGAGGTCTTATGAAATTAATGTTTATATGTATTACTTTTCAAAAGCCTTTGTTTTTAGAGCTATTAATGTTATTCGTACGTCAAATGTAATTCAATATTGTAGTGTAATGTTTATAAACAAGGCTGTATTATTTTATTAGCATAGTTGTGATCGAGAATATCCTGTCATGCAAACATCACGCAGCTCACTCATGCAAAGTATGCAGATGCACTAACAGACCCGTGCTCCCGCGATGATTCAACAAAGAAGATCCTCATTCTCTTAGCCATGTCTGGGTATATTTATGAGTAGGCTTAAGTACTAATGAAGAAAAATAATAAAAAGTATATAATTCAAAAATTATTAAAGCAACGTGTTACCTAGATAACGCAAAACCTCTCAGGTGGTGAAATGCCTTAGCACAGAAACTGAACAATATTGTTCAAAAAGTTCCACAAAATAAATAAAAAAACGTTTAATACAAACTGATCAGCTGATCGAGGCAATCTGTATGAAGGTTTAAGAAAAAAACTAATTTAAAAAAGTTGTGGAACATAAGTTTTTCTGTTCAGCCTCCGTGGCTGAGTGGTCGAGATTTCGACGCCCATTACGGAGGTTCCGGGTTCGATTCCCGGTGGGAACACTGTCAAACAAAAATCTCTTTGTGAGACTCCCCAGTTTGGTTAGGATATTGCAGGCTGAATCACCTTATCGTCCGAAAAGAAAGATGTTGGTCCCGCCCGGCTACTATCTAATCGTTACACAAGCCAAGTCCACTGACGGCTCAGTAGCCCAGGTGGTAGTGTATCTGCCGTCGCGTGTTTGAATCCCGCCCAGGGCACACATTCGTGTGATGAGCGCTTGTGTTTGCCTTGTTCTAGTTATTGTTTATCTACCTTATATAATTATTCATGTAATGTATACTTGGAATGTATATCAGATATTTGGTACCCATAGTACAAGCTCTGCTTAGTTTGGGATCAGATGGCCGTGTTTCAGATATCCCCACATATTTATTTATTTATATTTATTTATCTTACTTTTCGGACAATCAGGTGATTCAGGCCACTGTCTTTTGGCGGCTCTATAACACTTTTTTTTTTTATTTGTTATATTTGGTTTGCCTTTAAGACATCCAAAATAAATATTACAATCTAGCCTAAAGACTAATGAGTAATTAAATTTTAACTTAAATTGCTAAGTAGATGTTAGCTAAGAATGTGTCTACTTAGCTCTATAACACTGACACCAGAGTTTGTGAGGTCGTTTATCGACCTTACAACCCACATGACGATGATGAGTTTTTCTGTTTTATGGGCTGACCCGAGAGGATTTGCGTTAATTAAATTACAAAAAAACAACAGCCGTATTTACATAAATATACACACTAACCTAGACATAAAATTATTATCACTTATTTCTCTTGTTCTCTCACAAACAACACAAACATACACGTTTATACTATAATTATCACTAACCACCTTCGATCAACAATTACAACTAGATAACGGGTCGCATACAAAATCAAAGCTAATGTTGTCTGCGTCAATATATACTTAGGTATACAGTTACATAACCAACCGGGACAAACGTTTTAAAGAGCATCGAACCTCTTTGGCCTACCTAAAGTTGCAAGTACATAAAAAGTGACATTTTGGTGTACATCTATAAAACATATGCCAATTGATAGATAAAATTATTATAAACAACAAATACTCTTTGACAAAATGTCGTAAATGATATACTTTCTGAGTTATTTCGGTTTGAAAATATAAAAATGATTAAAATAAAATCTCCATTTAAATTGATTTAAAGGTACAAACTTAACATTTTAAAGCATCCCACGTCACTACTGGTATTAAATTGGATTCTCGTGATAATAAAATAATGGGATAATAAGTATATCATAATAAGTTTTTTTTTATGATTTAGTTAAATAACTAAATATTAAATAAAGTAAAATGATAGCACATCACAAAACGGGATCTGATATCGATCAGCATGTTGTATTGTGATAAGTTTAATTATACATCCTTTTTTACTTGCTTTGCATCAAGTTATGAGTTAGTATTGTTTATCAAAGTACAAATCACTGCATGTGTATTTACAAAATCAGCTGGTTTAAGCAAGTATGTATGTACAAAATATCACGACAGTCAAATGTATAAAATAATAATAATACTTACAAATAAAATAAATGTGTACGTACAGTCAGTCGGATTCATAAGTCCATCCATATCATGTGCGTACTTTGAAATATCTTTTTATTTATGTAACCTTTTTCGTATTTTTTATCCTAGTGGATACAGCCCCGTACACTTCACCTATAACAGCAAAAACCGAAAAGAAGAATTATATAATTCTGTTTTTAATCAAACTTAAATGCTAGGAAAAGGTAAATCTGACTTACATAAGTATATTATTATATACAAAAAGATTGATGTGTTTTTAAAAAATCAACTGACTCCAACATAATTTACATATAGATTACAATTGTGAAATGGGTAATAATGCTAAAAATCTTATGCAAATAATAGTAAATGTATGTTTATGTACAAAAAATATCACCTAGCTAAATATCCCGTTTCCATGTAATGTGCTATCTATCATTTTTAAAGAATTCTACTTTATTTCATATTTAGTTAATTATGACTAAATCATAAAAATAATAAATAAATAACTTATTATGATATCCTATTATTATTATTTATACCTTATCCCATTATTTTATTATCACGAAAATCAAAATTAATACTAGTAGTGACGTGGGATGCTTTAAAATGTTGATATTGTACCTTAAAATCAATTTAAATGGAGATTTTATTTTAACTATGTTTATGTTTTCAAACCAAAATAACTCATAAAGTATATCATTTACGACATTTTGTCAAAGAGTATTTGTTGTTTGTAATAATTTTATCTATCGATTGGCATATGTTTCATATATGTACACCAAAATGTCACTTTTTATGTACTTGCAACTTTAGGTAGGCCAGTCTCCATACAAAAATGTTCGAACTTCTTTAAGTTCAACCTAATAACATCTGCTTGGTATTCATTAATAAAATTGCAAATTTTCAGAGTATAATCTCTTACCTACGAACCATTCGTTTTCTTTTGTTTCAACCGAACTAATTAAAGTCAAAGTCAAAGTCAAAATAATTTATTTCCATAGGATGTTATTTCACTTAGATCCGTCATTACATTTTTTTGGGTGAGTTCACTAACACAATGGCGGAATCTGTGGAGAATTCAAAATAAGACCTCACGCGCCACTAGTGAGGCGTTATTTACCAAGACGGCTTTTTTGCTCCGACCCGATATCTAGTTGTAATTGTTGATCGAAGCTAACCACAGACAAAGGGGCGTCTGAAAAACAGAGCTGACTTGTTCCGGAGGCAGCATAAACTGAGACGTCCCCTATTATCCATTGTTAAATTGGTGGATAATAAATAATATTTTCTGTCTTTCATTCTCTATCTCGCTAAAACGTTGTATATGTCACCGTAAGATTGTGAATGCCGTTAGTTTATAATCTTACTCGCGATATTATAAACTTACGGAAAATTGTGAACTGAAACCAACCACTTACAATATAACGTATTATTTCTCGTTAGTTTATAATCTTACGATGTCAAACCGTCAAATTGTGATACGCACTTGGTTTTTTTTTTCTATATTATGATAGGCTCAAGCCCCTCGGTGGGGATGTATGTAAGCTGTCAATGATGATTTTTTATAAAATCACGAGCCTCCCTTCATTTTATTTTAGAAGAAATACGTAATTTTTGGTGCTACAACCGTAAATTACAATTTCTAAAATAAAACGTTGTGCTACTTTATGACTGGGTGCTGCAAACAATTTACAGTTTTTTTTATTATTAGGTATATTTTTCATAAAATACTTACGAGTAAGAAACTAAAATAAATTCCACATTACTAGGTATGTATTTGTACGAGTATTATGAAACAAATTCGCACATATGCAGGTAAAAAACGACTTATTTTTATATGTCTGAAGATGAAATATATTTTTTTACTTTTTCCTATAAGAACATTTTAAATAATAGTATCAACGACTTGCTTTGGTTTTGGAAAAAAATGTTTAGTTTCACTATTTTACCATTGGGAATTTAGTCAAAACTACTAGTGCAAGGACTACATATTGAGATCGTGCCCTTGTCCATCGCAACCGGACTCCCCCTAGACAAATAGCACTAGCTTAAGGAGGTTCACTCGGCCTAGGACGTTGATATGGCGAGAAGCGCGTGGGTGAGGAATGGCCCTGATGGGGCCATCCCTGATCATACAGAACATTGGGGCTGCCACGTCCCCGCTGGTGCGGCGGGGCGGTTGCTACCAGAAGACCATTATGTGGAGTGTACTCTATTAGCAATGGCTACCCCAGACTGTATTGGATCATCTTTCCAATTATACCGACAGACATGGCTTGCTTGTGCGGGAGGTGCAAACGATGGCCCACTTTACATCTTGTCCCGAGTGCCCTGCCACCTGCACGCAGAAAGAACTGATGAACGAATCCCATAACGCCATCCAAGTGGCCACGTTCTGTAATTTTCGTAATTTGCCATCGATTCGCAAAGATGAAGAAGGGTCGGAGAGGAGTCTGCTACTTAGCTGATGTAAATCTCATGAAATACAGACATCATAATTTGACACATGCCCAACATAACTCAATAAATAAAATATGCTGTTCATCACTACAATGCACCATTCAGCATTGTAACACGATTTATTGCTTTCGCTGTCTTGCTAGTGACATTTTTCATTCCTTTCAGGATTTATAGCTGCAAGTCGATTTTCATAAATTCAGGGTTCAGTTCGTTCTTCCTAGAATCAAAGCCTTACACGACGTTTTGATGACCCAGGTATATGTGGATAGACAGTGTTGGATAGCTGACTAAAGCAACTGACATTCTTTTTCGGAAATCTTTATAATTTTCTTCCCTACGCAACACATCAATTCAATTTTGATATAAAATGTTTTCAGAGACATCTGATAAATAGATAGATAAATAAAGTGTTTATTTGATACTGCAGACACATACGAGTACAAAACAAAATTAAAACGACCACCGTGTTTTATCTGACAGTCGATTATTCAAAAGTGTTATATTATGGTCCTTTATTTCTCCGAGGCGAGGTTACATGCTAATAGATGCAATTAAATAGCTTGAAATAAAGCAACCATCCATGCATACAATACCAAATAAAATTTCAGTGTACCATGAGGATCTCCTAAATTATAATTTTCTACGATGTTGCCATCTATCTCGAGACAAGAAGAGTTAGTTTTACTTAAAAAAATATTTATTCTCCGACACACAAAATAGCTGGACATACATATTAAACATCCCTCCCTAAACTATTGGCAAAATTGAAAACACCGCACACTTAGAACATACTGAAAGTTTCTGAATTCTGAAAAAATAAGACTAGATATAAGACTAACAATACATTGATTGTTTTTCAAAGTATATTCCCTCGCAATTAATGCATTTTTGCATTCGCTGAAACCATTGTATACTGCAGTTGAAGTCTTCCTCTTCAATGGCTTCATGGAACGCATTCACCGCCGATTCAGGGCTCGTAAAACGTGTGCCTCTAAGTTTGTCTTTAATTAGTTTAATTTTTCGTATTAAAGCCGATTTGATTTCCAGGTGTGGCAAGCGTATTATCAAAAATGTTTGAATCCAGTTTTGTTTATTTTCAAAAATAAATGTATGTTTCCTTTGATTTGACTGAAATTTGCTATTTCCATTGTTTAGAGTACTTTCCCTCCAGATGGCCATAAAAAATTCCACCCTGTAATGTTTTGTTTGAAAATATAACAAGATAACCAATATAGATAACGCGATATCGCAGAATTTTTATTGGGTAAACTCGCGCAGCTACACGTATGTTAACCTTGACAGAGAACTTGCTATGATTACGAACTCGGGTCAATAAAACTTTATATGGCATATGAGTTTATTATTATGAATACGTTGTATTCATTTATTAACTGCATAGATATCTATAGAATATTTTACAACTAGCTGATTTTTTACAACAGATCATCGTCATCAACAGCTCATATACCCCACCGAGGGGCTCGAGCCTACCCTGAATTAGTGCGATTAGTCCTTAGTCGACCATACGCTGCCCAGTGCGGGTTGGACAACTTCACATCACACACAACCTTAGATTTTCTTCGCAGGAGTGTGCAATCATGATATTTTCCTTCACCGTAAGAGCGTCCGGGAGACGCGGGTTCGATCCCTACCACGTACCAACGTGTTTTCAAATTTCTAATTCATATGTATGTTTATTCGATACAACAGATAGTAAAAGAAAAATGTTTCAGCATTCGCTTGCCCTTGTCCAATCATTTGGGGTCGGCGCAGTATGTTTTCTTCCTCCATCCATCCCTATCAGCCGTCAATTCAACACACACATCCTCTCTGAACATAATTATCATCTTTCACACAATCCATACATATTTTCTTTGGTCGTCCTCTCCCAATATATCCATCCACATTCAAATTCAACAAAATGTTTACAAGGAAAACAAAATATACAAAATTCAAATATTAGTTGAACATTACCCGAATAAGTTAAACTTTATTGTATTAAATTAAAATTAACGATCCATGATAATTCCCTTATTGTAGAATAATAATATTATCTGCTTGTTTTATAGCATGTTAATTGTCAAAGGCAGCCCTTTGTCTACCGGTGTTATCGCTGTAGCCTAACCGACTCACCAACTTACCGCACTGATGTGACTACCACCAAGGTGAACCTTTGAGTATTTCAAAGAGGTGAACTGATGAGCTGGAGAAGGTTACGGGAGCCACTGGATGCGGGCAGTGCGCAGGTAGGAGGCTTTTAACTAAAGATGATTGTTTGTATTAATTACGTATTGAATTTTTTAATTTGCGTAAATGAAGTAAAATTTTGTTTGAATATGAGAGACGATAAAATACAGGAAGTTAAATTAATTTCAAACACTAAAATATGTAACAATAACGATCTTGGTTTATTTGTACTATTTTTTTTCTTACGCTCTTATCGAATAATATTATATTATTATTATTATTTTCTTCTTTTATTATAATATTATTTTCTATTAGTTATTACTACTAACTTGCAAAGAACACACGAACTCACAGACAATGACTACCATCACTGGTGCTAAACTTAATACTATTTTAAAAGCTAGACTTAACCCACGGGCACTATCACAGTTTCAACAATATCGTGCAGGGGTTTGCACGCTTCACGCGTACCTCTCCCGAACTTTCGTGAACATTTCCGCGCTGTCCACCTTGTCGGGGCCTTCGTTCTTTCCGAAGAAAGTCATCTTGGTGGTCTTCACAAGGCCCTTGCCGTCGGAGGGCTTCCTCCAATACACGGTCTGGATGGCGTGCCTGCCGGCGATGTAGCGACTCGCGCTTCCGATAAGTGGCAGCTTTCCCATTTTGTTTTTAAACTTTTGAATATCGAACTCAAATGAATTAGCGCGAACGCGCAACGAGTAGTTTGTTGGTTTTTGTAAGGACTTCTCCTGACAACGGTGGAATAGTTTGTGATGAAGCGGTTTAATTGTTCGCCATTTATATAGCACGCGCGACGACGACGTGCTCCGCGTCTGATTGATAAAGTCGGACCACGTGGTGACGTAAAGTGTTTCTACACAATACGCGACAAGTTGTATATGTGTTGGTTTTGCACTTTGTGCGCACGTGCTATTTGTTTGTTTTTTTTAATTGATAATTTTCCGCTACAGTAGTGGTGTAGCGTTGGGTATGTGCTTTATTAACATGTTCATTTAAAAAACAGTACTTGTTTACTAAATCTCTTGTATGCATGTGATCTACATAAACTGCTCGTCGGTGATGTAGCATAGATATTATGTAATACTGACCGAGATTACATTACCAATTTTAGCAGACCATTCTTTACTGCCTTTGTTAATCTTAATGCGTACAAAGAATAGAACAAATGCTTTATTACGCACAATAGGAAAACAATTTTCAACTCCATTGCAATCTGTTTACGCACGGACGTTCGGGTGCCGGAGGAAGTTTACTTCAAATACCTACTTATTTCGAGGACCGAGGCTTTGTCAATACATTGCCGTCCAATACGCGGAATAATTTGTTTTTCTCCGACACGCTCGAAGAAACAGTACGCGAAGTAACTCACTTTTGGACGAAACATTTCCCCATACAAAACAGCGGCCAGCAATGTGCCCTCAAACGGCCTAGGCCAGCAAAGTAACTTTCGTCTAGAAATTTTAATGTTTTGAGTCTTTTTACAGCCTACTCTTATGTTCTAAATTTAAATTTTATATGAATCGTACACGAATCGTAGTGATTGGAGTTGGCTGTATGCTCTGTATGACACTGGCACAAAACAAAAAAAAAGAAAAGCATGCAATAGGGCAGCTTATAATTTTTGTCTCTTTTATTTTTATCGTAATATTTTGTTATATTTTTCATGACGGAGTTAACTAATCATTGAATTGGGGAAAAATTATAAGAATGAATAGTTCAAGAAGTCGAAGTAAAGGTTAAAGTGATAAAGATTAGAACTTACAAGTTCGATACAAGTAGACATCTAATCCAAGGTACCACATTTTTTTAGTATTTTATAATTTCATGTTTCAGAGAAAAGCACTATACAAGCCTCGGCTGCAATAACTCTTGCTGGACTCGTACACAATAAAAGTCCTCTTCCAGCAATAACAAATTTTGAGGCCGCGGCAGTAATGTACTATTTTTAGAATTAATGTACCACGTACTTACAAAAAGGAAATGTAAAGCCGATTCAAACTGTTATTATTGAGGAGTCTTTCTTATTGCATAATAAGTGAAATAAGGGAAAACTGCTATTTATTTTCTTACACGCAAGTGTAACTCTACTTAAATATATTATTTGCAGTGGATAAGCTGCGCTACAAGGCTTCATTATTTTTATAAATATTAGTAAACACACTCCATTATTTGAAAAAAATCCCCTGTAGAATATTTTTCTTTAAATCAATAAACTTAATTACGTCAATGAATATTTATATATGTATTATAATATTGTGTAAACATCGTTAGCTGAAGAATAAAATTATAGATATAGCAACAATAAATATTCCATGTGGATATAGTAGTGGTAAAATAATAAATGACAAGATGATCGTAAAACAAATTATTACAAAAAAATACACCGGGGATAAACTAGTACCACAAGTTGAACTCAAATTAAATTTACAAAATAAGTTGTTCTGTACATCAAACTGAACAACTTGTTTAAAAAAATAATTTACACAGCTCATTACGAGAATTATGTCCCCAACAAGGGGCCTTGGCTGAGAAGTGACATGTTGGGAACAATTCGTTTAGTCAAAAGTGTGTAAAAGACTACTATCTACTACAAAATAGTAACATTCGACCAAAACTTAAGAACGGTTATCAAAATGAAGTTATCAATCAATCAATCAACCTATTGCAGTCCACTGCTGGACGTAGGCCTCCCCAAGGGCACGCCAAAGCGCACGATCACCCGCTTTCCTCATCCAGCCACCACCAGCGACCTTCCTCAGGCCATCAGTCCACCTGGCATGAAGTTATAAAACTGCAAAATTATTTCAATTCTTACATTTCTGTTTGCGTGGAGTGGAGTGTGGCGCTCGCAGTCTACTTGTCTAGTAGGTAGTGTTTGTCTATCATATTCTATGAGTAACATCAAGGATTTATATTTGATGACTTTATAACACAAAACAGTTGTTTTATGATTAAGTAAATAAAATGTCTTATGACTGAATACCACGAAAGATTATAATATTAATGTAAGACAGTGTCAATTTGTTTGTTACTCGTGCTGAAACAAAGAAAATAAAACGGTTGAAGAGCAACGGATGTGAGTACGATCGGATAGTTTGGTAAGAATGTCTGTCCTCTGTAGCCATTCCGATTGTTAACAATAGTTATGGAAATATTAATAAAACACTCGCTAAATTCAATTATGTATTTAATTCTTAATGTACAAATAAAACTAACATACCTACTCGTAGTGTCCTTATACTTTACATAATTCATTTGTAGTATACGAGCTTGACGAAAACATCGAAAGTACTTTAATTTTACTTAAACAGCAATAATATATATAAAAAAACATTTCCACGTAAATTTAATGATGGTAAATTATTCAAATGGGCCTATTTATGTAAATATCTTTAAATTCTATTCATAAATGATGGAAAATTCGTTGGTAAAAGATATATATCAAAGGATCATTCGTATTATTAAATATCATTAGTATAGTATAGAGCATTATCTTTCAGTCTTTTCAGAGTTTATTAATAGCTGAAATTAAACATATCTATTCAAATTGTAGGTATTTCAATCGTAACTGGACGCTATCTCTTACTCCGATATTTTAACTACTTATATCTTTATTATTTTATCTATACTTTTATACCATTGATCATATTTATTTCTCAAAGCGTTTACACAGAACATTACCGTTTGATAAATCTCCTAGCACTAATTTATGAAACAAAAACGCGTCTAAATCTTTTGAATTTAAACGAAAATTATTGAATTTCGCACCTTTTGGTTCATTTTAGCCAATTAAGTAGGTACCTAAAAAAAGTATCAATAGAAGACAGAAGAGGAGTAGTAGTGGATAGTACTTGCCGTTCCAAACGAATCGCATTCAACTTGTTTTACTAAATTAAATTACATACAACGTATTTTAAACGTAAAACCGTTTCGATGCTTAGCCTGAACTGAACAAAATTTTGTTTCACAACATTTGTAAACGGAGGAAACAATAGAACTTTCATACAGAAGTGACTCTGTTAGCCTTTGGTGGTAATTTTGTATGAAATTTGAACCTGAAAGGTTTTTTGTTATTTAATACGTTGCTGTGATTTCTTTTGTTTCGATCATAAATTATATTATTTTTATTGCCTTTTGAAAAATAAGTAAAGAGCAAAGACGATCAAAGACATCGCCATAATATAAGCTCTGTAAATATTTCAAAATAAATGAAATATACATGAGATTCTTCTCCTTCTTTTCGTGTCAATTCAGTACTTAAGACCAGTTTTGTTACCATGATATTCAGATAAATATTCACAGTGAAATTTTACCGGTTGATTTTCGTTAAAGGGAGTGTTCAGTCCATTAAACTGAACAACTTTCGCCAAGGAACATTCGTTAATCTCGATTCGGCAACAGGTTTCTAACATATCCTCACGTGCCCCTAATGTATGACATTCACGTTCCTACTTCTAAGTTTGAGAATTTTCGGACTGTTGTTGTACTGACATTTAGAAGACAAAATTAAAAGTACAAAATGTAGGAAAGGTATGAAGTTTTACTAGTTAAAGAAGCTGTTTTACGTCAACTTATTGGTCATCTGTCTGGTAAACATATTTTCAAGTTAGGTACTAAACATAAGTAACTGAAAACATTGACTTAAGTATCTGAAAATAGATTCAAAGGAATATAATCTTCGCAGAATTTATTGACAACAAGCTCCTACAAACATGTTGACGTATTATTTACTACACAAAAGTCTACAAAGGTTTTCTTTCAATACTAATATAATAAATATCTGTATATTACATAGGTACACGGTTTTCTAATGTATCACAAACATTGCATGTCTGAAACTAAAACAATACCTATATATTTCTAATATCAATCTCAATCTGTTATAGATATTTTTATACTTATATTGTAAGTCAAAAAAATTTAAAAGTATGCAGTAATTAATTATACACCTATAAATCTCTGGAAAGAAATAAAATGTAAAGATGTGAAAAGTGATATTCGGATTTTCCGATGCGCTTTTCAAGAAATATAAGTGGTCTCCAATTCCGTAGGTAAATTAATACTTCAAGTAGTTATAATTTCCCCATTTAATTTATTCTGGGAAATACCCACTTATTAATGTCTACAATAAGTGTCATTATCGTTATGCAATACTTTTTAGACAGCCCTTAGACAACCCTTGCGCTTGACATTTTAGATTCTATCTTATTGTTTTTTATATAAGGCAATAAATAAGTACATACCTATAGATGAAAAACTATTACTCTAATTTAATAGTTTTGCCTAAGAGTTTAAAAACTCTTAGCAAGATACTGCTCGCCATTCCTTTTTATTCTGCCAACCAAGCGTGCCAATCTCTTTGCCTATATCAAACAGAAAATATCTATACCTACAAGATAAGGTTTTTGAACACATCACGTCTACTGAACGTGCCCTTAATTCTTCACGTGTCTACATTAAGAGGGAATTTCACACTCGTCTGAAGTGAATCACCTTAATGACTAGCACGTAAAGAATATTAATGTTCGCGTGATACGAACGATAAGCGAGATAAATCTTCGAAAAGTCGTTTGAAACTGTGCCGTCGCCAGATCGTATGTTAATAACAAATAATTAAGTTAGGTGATGTAAGTAGTTAAGCTTGGACATGACAGACTGAGCTAAAGAACTTTGTTTACATAATGTCGGGTTTTCTGAAAGGTTGAAGGAACGCACTTGTTTATATTTACAGTAATTCCAAATCATTATTAATAGCATAAACGTCGACACCTACAATGTCACATGAAACAAATCAGCAAAAATAATGTTTCTTTGGCAACACGTCTGGTCTGTCATTTGGGCCCAAATATAGATTTTCATTTATCATTTAAAAATCAATGCAAGTAAAAATGTGTGGAAATTTAATATCTATCTACAATCTAAAAACGTATTCACAATATATTTTTACATAGATACCTTATTATATTACAACGTTGTTAATAATATTCTTCATTAATTTATTGAAGATAAACTGTACGTGACTCTATCAATGGAATAGTTCCAAACAGCTTGGATGTATTGTGAATTTTTGCACCATTCTGATAATGAAACTCTGGTAAACAAGTTTTATCATAATTTTATATTTCTAATTATTCAATTTTATGTGTCTAATTATTGTGTACATAGTGACAGATAAGCCTACATTAATTTGGACAAATTTAGGGTGAAGATGATGAATGTTTTTAAATCATTAGCAGCTCAAATAAAATAATATTCCTACGAACTTGAGTGTAAGAGGAGCAACTTCGATGGGATCCAGCTTTTAAATTTCAAAGCGCGGGGCAAATGCAGATCTATTGACTTCAGATAACCTTTAATTTAATCTTTTTTTGTATGTGTGTAAGTTTCCTTCATTATCGTTTATGCGTATAATAATCGTATTATTTAAAAATCCAATTATTTTTTTCTCACAATAGAACAGGTAATTATGCTTAACCTACTTGTTTATCGAAGAGATATTAATTTACACTAGGTTAGAACTTAGACGTTAATTTTAAAATAAATAAAACACCACTTTGTTTCCAGAGGTAATTGAATTATCATCTCATTAAAACTGTTTACTTGCTAACCTGAATGATTTCTCGAAGGAGTGACGTAGTTTTATGATACTAGGTATATGAATTCATGGCGTACAGTCGTCATTTGGGTTGCTAGTTCACAATTCAGGAACAGTTGCTTGGAATGGTGTTGACCCAAGTTTCTCGGCAGTCTGCAGTAGAGCTGTCTGTACATATTAACATAAAGAATCATGGGGATGTGTCCTTTTCGTAAATATACGAGGTATGAAATGAAATGAAATGGAATGTATTTATTTGCATTGATTTTTGGTAAATTAACATGGTGTAATAATTAAATGTGAACCACAAAAATCTGCCCATAACAATATATATCAATAATAAAAAATAAAAAAACAAAAACACGTCAACGTATTTTACATAAGTAAATAAATAATAAATCATATCATATCCAAGTCATTCGAAACTATGAAACTATATTCTATACTAACTAACTACTTCTTTCTAACTACTTTCTATATTCAGAAATCCACAGTAAAATTATTAATAAAAATATAAAAAACAAATTAAATTAAATGTCAATTAAATTAGTCATTTTATAATATACATTTATGTCATACATTTATACAATTCCATCACAATTAATTAAATAAAATATATCTAAAATAATATCATAGTTCATTTATGGCTAACAAAGTCTTTGACTGAGTAAAATAAAAAATTCAGCAACCAATTATATAATCGTCTCTTAAATTGACTAAACGGTAAAATTTTAATGACTTCAGGTATTTTATTATAGATTGTAATGCATATGTAATAACAGTTGTTGTTAATTTTTTTTTGTTTTGGGAACACTATCTACAACTAGTTTATTCGGAAACCTTTTTGATCTTGCGTTTACCTGAGAAGATAATAGAAATAATGTGGGATTTTGTTTAACAAATTTACAGACTTCAAATATATACATGGTAATGACAATATCTGCAATTCCTTAAAAAGTGGCTTACATGAGTCATCTGGTTTGGCATTACAAATTGCTCGAATAAATTTCTTTTGGGCGATGAAAACACTACCAATATCAGTTCCATTGCCCCACACTATGAGACCATACCTCAAAATAGACTCGACATAAGAATAATAGGCCATGAGAGCAGTTTTGCGAGTAGCAACTTTACATATTTTATATAAAGCAAATCGGAAACTGTTTACTTTTTTGCCAACTTTTTCAGCATGCTTTTTCCAATTCAAATTGCAATCCAAATCAACACCCAAAAATGTCACCGTATCCGCTCTCCTTAGGATTTTATCTTTATGACAAATATTTAGTGAAACATTAAAATTAAAATTCATATAATACGTTTACGTAAGACTTATTTGGAGATTGTTATTATGGAGCCAATTTATTATGTCATTAACGACTTCACTAACTTCCTTTTCATGAAAGCTTAATGATTGGTCAGGGTTTGATGTAACTACGACGGATATGTCGTCGGCAAACAATATACTTCTATGATTTATACTATTAGGTAAACGATTAATGTATAAGATGCCAATGTAATCATGGTCTTTCTCCTGATTTGGAGCACCTTAGCCCAGCCTCGAGCCCATTGGGAAGTCTAGATCTCAAATGTTAATAAATAAATAAATAATGATCTCATTTTTTGTCGAACGGTCAATGAGCCCGCATGTAACGCTATCTGTTTACTGAGTTATTCCGAATAGGTAAACTGTATTGTTTTGTTTTTTAAGATTATAATTTTGTGTATCGGTGCTAGTGAATTTCTGCTTGATTTCTTTATTACCGAAACAAATAGTTGATAGCTGAACATGATATTCCTTTTTAATATTGTGCAATGAATACTAGTTAATGTATATTACAAAATTACGTCACAGGGTACTAACACAATAAAATTGTTTGAAGAACGTTGTACTCATGTACACATTGGTTTGTCCATCAAGATAGGTGTGTTTCGGTAAAAAAAAAAACTATTTGTGTAAACTATTTTTATCTAAATCGAAGAGATAAATATTTCAAAATTATTGCTTGATAATGATGTAATCAGAGAACTGGCTGTGATGCTTATAAACAAAGAGTTCTACCTGTGTCTTGAAAGGAGAAATATTTTCCTGTGAAGAAAAACATCGCTAAAATCAGAAACATGCTTGGGAAATAATTTAAAAAGTGTTTGAAGTCGACCATTCTACGAGTACTAGTGAGCTACGTTGAAATGCATCTGACATTTTTCCTGCAACATGGAGTATTAATTTACCGTTCCAAGTGCGGCTCAAACGTAGCAATATACGTTTAATAAGTGACCAGATCTAGGGAGGTGTTCTAAATGTAGACAAGTATAGGAAAGATAAACTGATTTAATTTTTAAACAATTGTATGTAGATTAGATTGATTATAGATTAATAAATAAATGAATTAATGAACGAATGAATAAAATAAATATACCTACTTAATACAATGTAATCTGACAATTAAGAAAAAACCAAATTAAACCAAATTATGTAGTAAAATCGAAAAATAATTTTTTCGGGAAGAAGAAATTTTAGTGGTTTTCTATATTGATTTAGAATCATGGGCTGAATTCATACACTTTAAGATTTTGTGGAGACCAGTCACACCCTGTAGTATACTCGTAATAGGTTTAGGTTTTAGTATATTCTATTCTATTCTATTTATTTTGCTGATGGTATCCCATATCCTTGGTATCTCATGGTAGGTACTAGAAGCAATAGAAAATGATACATAGTTTCCCGTGATAATTTTCAAGAAAGTTTTCAGTCTCTAGCAGGCTAAACCGAAGAACTGTACTCTAGTAAATGATGCGAAATTGATATTATTGTTTGAACATTCGCACGATATACTAGCGTGCAATTCTCGATCGGCAGACTAGATGCACGTTGAATAGCACGTGGCGGAACCTCGTTGTTGCATTCGTGCCACAGATTATATTATAACCCAACCCATCATTATATAAAGCTAAATCTATAAATAAATAACACCAGTCGATAAGAATTAATAAGTTCGTGGTAGAATAAAAGAAATGTACGACAGATAAAACAAAAAACCACTTTTATATTCACTTGCGTAGAAATGTATGCTTTGTTCAGGTTTTCCTTTGGAATATTTGTTTTTATCAGCCAGCCTAATAACTCGTTTCAGGGGTATCAAATTTATTTTGAATATGTGCGTGAGTGCATTAGCCAGTGGCTTTTAGGCAATTATCAGTCTTCCTCTTATTTTTCTTCACTCACCAATCGTTCCAATATACAAGATAAGTACTAAATTATTATGTATACTATTACTTACCTGACTATTACTCTCTCCCTATATCTAATGAATAACGTCCCTGTTCAAGCAGCTTCGCTGGGGGTCTGAACTGCGATTGTGACGTCATAACCTGATAAACAGACAAATGGAGATATTGTGCTTCACGTGTGCTTCTGTAATGTAGCCAGTAAAATACCACTTGTCTTGATTAGTCGTATAATATTACAGAAAAACATTGTACCCGTACATTGATGTAGCAGAAAATATTCCATAGGTATATTCCGTTGGAGTTGGAAGTGCTACTATTTATAACTGGACATTGAATCAACTACTTGATGACTTAGCATACTGCATCATACGAGGAAAGGCACTCACAAAATTAAACCCGATGTTAATAATTTAAATATCTACCCAACCGGAAATCGTACACGGCGGCCAGGACATCAAGTGCAGAAGGCAGAAACACTGCAAACTAAGCTATGTTAGTCGTCAATAAGAAAATAATACGCACAATAAAATAGTTATAGCATTTACGCATATTATGTGGTATTGCACTGCGCTTTGCGCTAGGCAAACTAGCCACGTTCCCTAGCACGTGGTGCAGTACCTACCTCATTGGTAAACTGAACCGTATCACTTCCCTCAATTGATCGTATGCACTCCGCTGATCGTGAACGCCTTCTGTGACCTTGTTTGTACTCCTTGTTTAACAGAATGGAAAAGAAAATCCTCAGATATAAGGAAGTGTTATATATAAATGCACATCTCGTTTTTTGTATGATAAACGCACGTGCGTTATTTTCCTGTGCGTCCTGAACTTAGGCCAGTCATATCGTACAAATAAAAAGGCTGAAATAGACATAATTGCGGTAAACTTGTTCTTTTGGTATGTTGTTTGGGTCCACCTAGATAGTATTAATCCAGATTTGCAGCAGTCTGGAATTCTCGCGCGCTGAGTAGTTGCTGAAAACCACAATTTTTATTCTCTTTTTTTAGTTTTGTGCAAAAAAAATGACATTGAAAGGCTCTGACGACAAAGGTTATTACTACTTTTTTAAAGTGTACAAAATTCCTGACAGTTTGAGCTCAAATTCAATTGTGTAGGTCTAATAGGTCACACGATACAGGGTTCCCAATGTTCACTATTTTCCCCAAATGTTGGAAAATTAGAAATGTCTAATTTTCAACTAAAATATCAGGTTATTGAGGTATTTCAGGGGAAATTAATGAAAGGTGAAGTTGTAGCAAATTTAATTACCTTCATTTTGAAACTAAAAGTGCGTCCGTAGGTGTGATAGTTTGTTCAATGACGACCATAAAGCAAACAAACCTAAAAATCGAGTGTTTTAATAAAATAACTAGAATTGTTTTCTTCTTCTTCTTAGCGAGTCGATGGCAAGAGCCAGTACAACCTGTCTTGCACTTGCAGGAGAGGCTTTTCAGAAGTAGTTCAGGGGCTGGGGGCAAAGATGTCGTGGTTGGCATCAAACCTGAGAGTGGGTTTGTTTTCAAATTCCCCTTAAAACTCTAGGGGGGGGGGGGGTATTTTGTCTTATAGTCCTTAATAAAGATAATTAAATATGCTATAACTTCACTTCGCATTAATTTCCCCTGAGATACGTCAAAAACCTGATATATTGGTCGAAAATTAAATATAATATAAAACTTGAAAATCTTCAAACATTTTGGGGAAAATAGTGAACATTGGGAACCCTGTATCGTGTGACCTATTAGACCTACACAATTGAATTAGGGCTTGACAGTTTGAAATGTCAGGAATTTTGTACACTTTAAAAAAGTAGTAGTAACTTTTGTCGTCAGAGCCTTCCATTGTCGTTTTTTTTGCACAAAACTAAAAAAAGAGAAAAAAAATTGTGGTTTTTCAGCAACTACTCAGCGCGCGAGAATTTCAGACTGCTGCAAATTTGGCAAAATACTATCTAGGTAGACCCAAACAACATACCAAAAGAGCAAGTTTACCGCATTTATTTCTATTTCGAATGTAACATATGACTGGCCTAAACTGTGCTATTTGGCTGTTCTGTAGGTATTGCGTTTTTGTAATACATACTCGTAATGCCTTATTTTTATTCCCAAACAAAAATTGATTTAAGATTATTTTTTGAAAGGGAAGATATATGTGGTGCTAAAATAGGATAAAAAAATGTGTAATAAAAATATAAAAGGATATTTTTCAATTATAGTATTTAGTAAGGAACAACCAGTATAGCAATTCAATAGCCTTTGTTTATTAGTTAGATATGCTGTAGGTATTATTTATGTTTTACAATTACAAATGATTACTAAGTAGATACTGGTTTTGTCATACAAGCCCAGCACTCGATTTTAAATTTTCCATTAGTGATACACATTTATACGATTAGTGGATGACTCAAATGAAAAGTATAAATAGTGATTCATAACTATTCACAACCTTCGTCTGTTTGGCTTTATAGCTTTACTTAGCCCGGTCTGTATATTATTGTTATTTATTTATAATTCGCAGGAAAATTTAGAAGAATTTAGATAGACATCTTGTAATAGGGTCGCCATGGCCGAAAACGATTGAAAAGATTATCATCAAACAGATGATGAATATAAATTTTCCTGCAGATACTGCTTGCTCGAAGGATACTACATTTGGCTTTTTCTGGATCCTACCTTATAGATTTTACTTTTTAATGTAAAAAAAAACACTTGAATACACAATTGTATAACTACACAATTTTTGACCTACTGCATTCACTCTTTGAGACAGCCAAGACTCTTGTAGCGTAGACGTATGTCTTGAACTTTATGAAATACCTTTCTAATTACGATATAAAACTCCTATTTTCTTTCAAAAACAACGTTTTGGATAACAATGGAATACGATTCTATTGTAAGAGACGTAACTTATCAGTAAGTTTAATTAGACTTGTTTTACCGGAGTTAGTGCTGTGTTGTGTCTAGCCTTTGTTTTGCGGAATTAATTGGGACTCTGTCAAACGTATAATAATTGTATTATTGAAATACCAGGTAGGCCTGATTACTGCCTGTTGGATGATTTATAAAACAAAAGCTGACATATTTTTTTTTTATTTCGTGCACAGATGATGTTACGTTACATAATTTGATTGAAATCTTGGGGTATAATCTTGTTTCAAATGAATTTATATACACGTATGTGCCTAATCATATGCCTTAATATCATAACCAGCATAAACCCACCCATCATCATCATCATTTTCAGCCCAAAAAAAAAATGTAGTTATCGCATTTTAACTCTTCAATAATCCTGAACTAATAAATATGAGATTATTGCCTCAAGGAAGCGTACTAGGACCTGTCTTGTACCTTTTATACACCTGCGACATGCCAGAACTAGAAGACAACACCGTTGCAACATTTGCAGATGACACAGCCATATTGGCCACAAGTGTCACACAAGAAGTAGCAGTGGAAAAAGTTCAAACAGCTGTAAATACCATCTACGAGTGGACAAAAAAATGGCGAATAAAACTTAACCAATCCAAATCTATTCATGTAGATTTCACAAATAAAAGGCCGAACTATCATCCGATATAGGTAACAATGTCATACCGTACGAAAATACAGCCAAATATCTTGGCATGACATTAGATGCAAAACTTCGCTGGAAGGCTCATGTCAAAAAGAAACGTGATGAGCTGGAGTTACGCTATAGAAATATGTACTGGCTAATTGGAAAGTATTCTTCACTATCAGTACACAATAAAGTTCTTCTATACAAACAAATCCTCATGCCTGTGTGGACTTACGGTATTCAGCTATGGGCTTGTACCAAACAAAGCAACGTTCAGATGATACAAAGATTTCAAAATAAAGTACTAAGGGGTATCGTAAATGCTCCTTGGTACATAAGAAATGACGACCTTCATCGAGATTTAAAAGTGAATAATGTTGACAGTGTTATTAAAAAATATGCCGAAGCTCACGAACTAAGACTTCATCATCACTTGAACGTTGAGGCTATCCAGCTCCTTGTCCACGGACATAGTGAGAAGACTGAAAAGGACAAAACCCTTTGAGTTAGTTTAGTAAACATTAGTGTAATGTAGTGCAGTCAGTGCTTCCCGTAAAGAACACACGAACAAAGTGTCTTCCCCTTAATAGAGACAATAAGAAAAGTGTTGATGGACACATTCTTAGCTAACATCTACTTAGCAATTTAAGTTAAAATTTAATTACTCATTAGTCTTTAGGCTAGATTGTAATATTTATTTTGGATGTCTTAAAGGCAAACCAAATATAACAAATAAAAAAATAAATAAAAAAATGAGATTATTGCGTGCAGTCCTTAGTATAATATTATTTCTGCGGCATAGATCCTGAACACATACATAAAGTAAACGGTGGACTGATGGTGTGTGAATAAGCTTAACTTTTTATCTCCAACGCCACAGAGGACAGAGGATCTGAAAACCACTGAATTGTGGGTTACGGCTTTATTGCGTTTCATATTTATTTTAATCCCGCTATATTTCTGAGTTTTCTTTTTTAACGAAAAATGGTAAGTACTTATATGAAGTTAGCATGCAATAAAATGTATCAGCTATATTAACTCAACTTACTAAAAAAGTCTGATTGCACCTGGCAGTGTAGATCGATTGTGTTGGAGTAAAATCAAACCAAAAAAAAGAGCAGAGACACGAGTTATTAATCTGGCGACGAACTTATTATTTTATTGCAAGAAAATACATATTCTCATTATAATATTATATTATTATTAATTAGTCCTTCCTCCCTCATCACATCAACCTACAGCCCCGACGACGTCATCGTCGGGGTCATAGTAAGTTCTACTGCGTCCTCTAAAGTGTGCCATCCGTAATTCAAACCCTCTTATCAGTATGACAGTGTCGTCTAATCGTCTGAACTTGTATCTTTTGGCTAAGTTCTAACAAGCCAAGTGCTTCAAGGTACAAGCGTTTTTGGTAAATCAGTAGATATTATGAGTCAACCGCGCCGCGGCGGCGTACATTGCACTTGACCTAGAAAATGTTTATCGGTTGCTCCTGACATTGTACTGAATACTACCTATACATAAACGTGCTGTCCGTATTTCGCTGTCTTTTCTTTGAGACAATATAAAATTATAAAAATGCCAGTAAATATAATGATGGCTGTCCTTGGTCAGTTATTAGTGTCTAAAAAGCTTTAGCGCACCTACTGAATTTGCGTATGCGTAAGTACGCATACAGATCTGTAATTGTTTTTTGATCTGCTTCTAAAGCAACGCATGATGCAATATTGCAAACTGGTGGTAACTAGTAATCTTACGCCGAACATAACTTTGTTATTTATTTTTATAACCGTCTGGTCAAAGATCAATAACCTAAGCGTACATAAATACGTCAGTCAATAATAAGACGACACTTAAATAGGTAAGTACATAAAGTACGTAATCTTATGCTTTGTTTTACAAAAAATACTTTATTTCTCAGCTACCTAAAAATTATTATTATAAAAACAAGTATTACTGAAACATAACGTTAAAAAATCACACACACCTACTGCAGTTCATAAAATAACGTACGAAATACACTATATCCTTTTATCCACGTGCAGTTCTAATTTGGTTTATTTTCATTATTGCGTGCACCTCGAATGTTTATTTTGTCAAAACTTATCGTCTATAAATCCGTGATTTTATAACCTATTTCGTATATGTAAACAATATTTCGTAGCACACCACTTAATTGTTCGTCTCACCAAATATTCAATGTGAGTCGTCTATCACTTACATTATTATCGTATCTACAATAATTTATGTAAATATCGCACATTGGCCTAAAATCGTGGATTAGGGCATTATAAGTACTTAAGATAGTGGTAAAATGTCTTATCAGGTGAACATTAATGTTCTCCAATTGATTTGATATATACCTACGAGTATTTACTTATTGAGTATATTTTATACTACTTTCCTAACACAGACATACTAATGTCTAAAAGGAGACTTCGGAAATGTTAAACTATGTAGATAAGCGATGAAAATTAAAGAACTTGTATTTTTGTACTAAAGTAAAGTAGATGACATCTATCAACTATGTGTTCATTATACCTGGTATTAGTGATTATCTGAGATAAACACATATAATATCCGGGAAATAGATTAGTAGTTAGTTAGCTACCTATATGTATCTATTTGTAAGCAGCTTTATCATTCAAATTAGTTAACAGTATTCGTGGAAAGTTTCAAAAATCATAATTTACATACAGCTGAATTAATATTTTTGTCACTGTTATTACATTTTTTTATAGTTTAGTTTCTTAACTATTTATATTATCATCATCATCAACGGCCCGTTATTTACTATTTAAAAATATATTCGTACAAAATTTTACAAAAAACAAAACCGCAGCATCCTCTTTTTTTTAAAACCTTTTTTCATAATTAAATGTATTGTGGACCCGTTTTTGTGGATTTATTGTAGACATACACACAATCTAACCAGGAAGTTGCGCAATTTGTTTGTTTTCGCCAACATATCCGTTTTGATAACAATATTAAGATATGATTATTACGTAAATATTCCTATTCCTATTTGCTCAAAAAATATATATCGATAATTTGGATAGACAGTAAATTGCTAAGTAATAATAATATTTAAAAGCATCTCCTCTTTTATTTACAAATATTTTTATACATAGGTAGGTACCTATGTAAATAAATATTTTACTTTCACGACTTATAGTAAATTTCATGTCAATCCGGTAAAAAAAAAGTTGACTTGTCAAATCAGCTTCTTTTAATGATGATGATGATGATGTATTATTTTTTAACTAAACTTTGTACAGGAATGAATGAATGAAATATACTTTATTGCACACAGACAGAAACATACAGTAATTACAGAAGTAAAAATAGTACAATTGGCGGCCTTATTGCTAAAGTAGCAATTTCTTCCAGGCAACCGGTTAACATGGAGACATTTAAGTAGGATAAAAACGGACGGACAGGACTAACAGACAAAAATAAAAATATTTTTATTTTATATCTAACTTATTGTTCTGTTCTGTAGACTAAATCTAATCTAAAGATTCATTACGTCACTACGAAAGTCTAAACAACACTTTTCTAAAATGGTCGAAAGTTAATCTAATATTATTATAATGTATTTAGATTATGATTGATGATAATCTTATAATGTGAAGGATACAGATTAAGAATGATCTATTTCTATCTATCTATACCGATGGTATATTAATAAAATAACTGAACCATTCTTAGTGATATGTAGTAATACAGTTTATGTTGTTGAATAGATAAATGAAGCTGAGAATTCTCTACTTATTTCAGCGAAATATTATACGATTGCAAATTACCTAAACATTTTTTTTTCATAGTTTCACACAAAAAAAACTTTCTTATACAGAAACAATCATAATTTACTGATTTTAGCACATTAGGCTGTCGTTGCATTCTGTACGTAATGTATTCTTCTCCATAGTTTGTGGGACATTATCCGACACGCGGAAGTTTGCGGATTTATTGTCGGAAATGAGCACCCAACCTCCATTAGTAGTAAAAGGCAAAATAAAAAACAATAACCTCGCAAAAAATATGCATAGATATTCCATGATTGACAACTGAACTAGAATTTGTAATAACGCACATTGTGAAGTGAACTCACTCAAAAAAATGTAACGAAACTAAGAGCTGTAACATCCCAAAGTTAACTAACTTTTAACTATTAATTTCATTTCATTTCACGACTCGCATATACTCCATCATGATAGATCATATTATTTGTATGCCTATATGCAATGAATCAAAATTAACGCTTCACAGTCCCTAAATACCATAATAATAACTTTTTCTCTATCCGTATTTTTTTATTTTAGCGCGTTACCAGCTTTACGAGTAGGTAGGTATACCTATATATTGTCATGTGATTCCTAACATAGATTAGGACTATATACATATAATATCATACCATGGATGTCGTAAGACAACCTAAGCCACTTAGGTTTAGGTGCCACAAAATAGGCGATATGTTGTTATGTATCTACCTGTAGCAATAGAGATAACGGAATATTTTCAAACGTTAAATAAACAAAATAAATAAAAAAACGTTAAGGATATCGTTGAGGCCACCGGCTACCCGTGTTTTCCGCGCCGCCCCGGGCGCCTCGTGTCGTCGGTTTCAAGCAGTAGCACGGAATTAATATAGTACGCAGTAGTTCACAACTATTACGTTACGGTCTTCGGCTCTTGGCAGACTTAGCAGTAAAAATTTAGTTCTGGAAAGCGGCTGGAAAATTGCCAACCTCGAAACTTTTATTCCGTCTTAAACTTTAAATTGTAATCTGTTACAAACAATAAAGAATCCAAAAAGTGCACTTTGCTCATCCGAAGAACTTTTGTAGAGATGAACTTTTGTGATCAAACGTGTTGTCGTAGCAATGAAAAGTGATAGAAATAAGTTATGCAACTACGTATAAGTTAACAACCTCCGAGTTGCATTTTTTACTTCATTGTTTACAACACTATTTCTAGAATAGAATAGTAACATATGTAGCGTTAAAACCATTTGCCACCGTGTTTATATTATTTATTTACTTCAAATATTTATAAATTTTGATTAAGTTTCCATTAAGTTTGCCTTTGTTATATAATAAACTGTGTATTAAATCCAATTAGTCAAATCAGCCAATATGATTTATACAAGTTACGAGTATCTACTAATTATCTGACGAAATTTTAAGTTATATTACGTATACTGAGGTTCGGAATAATTCGGGGATTATTGCATCTAAATTTTTGGGTATGGAAGATTTATGGCAAAAAAACAAACAAAAACGATATTCTCGTTTAAAAATATCATCCTGGAAACTTTGCTCTGCAAAATTATTGCCCATTTGAAAGGAAAACTGACGATAAATAGTAAAAGACGAAAAAAATATAAAATGTCACGAAAAATATCTTTCACCTAGTAATCTAGTACCTATTTAGGCATTGTCTTTTTATATAGTCCAATGAATTATTTGTATAAAATTATAAACTTCGCATATAATTTATTGAAAATTGAAAATTTCGAATTCTTCTAGTTTATTAAGCTTCACATAGCTATCTTGCCCAGCGCAGATATAAGACCCGTCATAAACTTAATTCACCCGAAGAACAGACTCCTTCAGCTATCTGATAAAGCTCAATATATTCTATTGCGGGAAGTAACATTTTTATTGACTCCCCCGCGCAGGTGTGATATATGCATGAGAAAAGTGTCTCAATAGAACATAAAACGAATAGTCGAATTGGTTGAGCTTTGTGATTGTGCAAGGTAGGTTGTGTGTGGCTTCCGTTACGTGCTTTGTTTTTTTAAATTAATAGAGAAGGCATTTGTCACTGTTCGTACGTACACCATACTGCTAGAGAGGGCCCCGTTTCACAAAGCAACAATTTACTAGTAACAAATTAGAATTTGATATTCATTGCGTAGTTAATTTGCCTAAACTTTAAGGCCTTATCGTTTTAAACTCACTGTCTACGCAATGTACATCGAATTGTACTTGTAATTTGTAACTTGTTGCTTCGTGAAACGGCCCCCAGGTGGTAAAGAGGATACAGACGTACCTACTCTATGTATTTAGGGCACAATCTGTGTTCTCCACATTTTTGCGAGGTGATTCTACGCCTTCGTTTATTCACGCAGTCATAATAATAAAAAAAAATACCGAGCGAGCACAAAGCGCGAGCGAAGCGTCTCCGTTTCAGCTTAGCCAAAATTCCGTTTTATCCGTCTGTTTTCATCTAAAGGACGCGTTTCTCAACCGATTCTCGTGAAATTTTGTGAGCAGGTTCGATAAATTAATAAAAAAAATTGACGTGACAGTTTTTGGAAGTTATGAGGGTTGAAAACGTAAAAAAATCATATCAACCATTTAAAAAAAATACTAACAGCTCACAGAGCCATTTCGTACTATAATTTTTTTCGATGTTGCGACAAGAGATTCCAGGCAGTATTCTGTGAAATTAATACCTAATGAATACCATGTACAGTTAGCTGACGAATTAGCTGAGCTCCCCCCCCCCCCCCCCCGCTCGAAGCCGATAAGATTTTCTCAGATGATTATTTATATTTTTACATAACATTTTATATACTCGTATAGTTTATTAATCAGCACAATTATACGAAATTTCATGATAAAGCAAAAACAATTACCCAAGAAAACTTCATCGGTGTCGAGCGGGAGGGGTCAGCTAATTCGTCAGTACTTTCGTTACATTTATAATATTCTAAGTGTATCTAACAAACTTTATGAAAAGATGTGTGTAATTATAATATTTTGTAAACGCTTTTCCACCGCTGCTGGTCCGCTAACCGCGCCGTTGCCATTGAGGCCACCCCAGTGAAAAAGTATGGAATTTAACACATTTCTCGCCGCTCGCCGCCCCGCTCGCCGTCCCGCTCCTCCCACCTCAGACATCGAGGCTGCGGCCTAATAATAAAAGGTTACCCTGAGCTGAGACCCATTGTTTTGATAATCTATACGTTTGGCATGATCAGGGCAGACTGGATTTTTTTTATCCGAAGCGGGAATAAAATTCGTTCATTCTACTAGGATCCTCTAACCCAATACCCCAGGGGGATTATACAATAGCACTCACTATTCCACTACATTTTCTTATGCCCCTAATAATGATGCAGTCCCCTGGGGGCCCTGGGGCCCTACTGAAGCAAAGGGTTTATATCTTGCCCAATATTGCTCACATAATATCTCAACAACTGAAAAGACGAGACATTATACAAGTAATTGAACAATAATATTTTCCATACCGTATACTTTAAAAGATAGATATCTCAACCAAGGGGCTCGAGCTTATCCTGAAGTAGGGATTATGCGGATTAGGCCATGGTCGACCACGCCGACCCGTGCGGGTTGGTGGACTTCACACAAGCCTTTCTATTTCTTCGCAGGAGTGTGCAGGTTTCCTCGTGATGTTCTCCTTCACTGTACCTATAAGAGCGTCGAATAAACGTAAATATGAATTCGAAATTTGAAAACACATTCGTACGTGGTGGGGATCAAACCCGCGTCTAGACTACACCACCAATACCTTATAAATAGCATAGCGAACTAAAATAATGACAACCAGTGTACATGAACCTACCAAACAATGAGAGAGAAGTACTTGGATAGGTAGTGATCAACATATTTTACGAGCTTTATACCTAATCGAGTGTACAAATCCTCACATCGAAGAGCTTATCTCGTGTAATCCGGCTCGGTCGGCTCCAATCGATCTGACTGTACTCGAGCCGTGTGTCACTGACAGCTGACTGAAAGGCTTCATCACTTCATCATCATCATCATCATTTAAAATTTCACCATGCAAGGTAGGTTGTGTGTGGTTTTCGTTACGTGCTTTGTTTTTTTTTTTAAAGGTTAGGCATTTCTCACTGTTCATACGTACACTATACTGCTTGTCAGGCAGTAAATAGGCGTTTCATTTTTTTCCATTTCTGCTGCCGATTCGCATTAGCTTTGCTCTAGGAGTCAAATCTCATGCGTTTTGTTGCAACTGCTTTTTCAATGCGTTATGCGTGACTGCGATACCGTTTTTACATTTTATATATAGGTAGGTACCACTTTTTTCGTATGGATTGACATGAAGATCAACCTCACAAACTATGGTAGTGAACGTGCCATCCATGATAGCTTTGACGTCGAAAAATTATTTGTAAAAATCTTAATTCGAATTTTTTATTTTTCAGTGTTTTAATATCCAATAAAGGCCGATGACATGATTACCCATAATATAATAGCCGGGAACAACAGAACGGAATGTTTATTTTTAGGGCAATTGGCAATGTTCTAATCTAACTAGGGACAGTCTTACAAAGGGATTTTTAGCAGTATGTTTCGCCGGTATTCGAACCTGGAACCACCGTAATGAGAACCAAATGCTTTACCGCTCGGCCATGGAGGCTATTATCTGATTATACGAGTATTAGAGAAACAGCTAGAAGAAGAGTATTTTTACTCAGACCTTTTAAGGTTTTTAATCTCTTCGGTACATATGAAAATAAAACCCGATTTGAACGTTTTGGGACGGATACCATGGAAAATAAAATTCATGATACGATCTTTTCAAACAGTCCATTACTCGATCAAACAGAATTAAAAAACCGTGTCTCTAAGGTACCAATTCAGGAAAGACATTTTTCCATATTGGTGTACCAGCTCCTCGAAATATTTTAAGATGTTACTTGTAAAATTAACGTAATTTCTTTTGTCGAGCAAAAAGCAAAGTAAATAGAAAGTAAAGGCAAAGTTACTTTGTCTTTTAAATACGTTTCATCTGCTTTAGGATGTAGGGCCACCCTGCAATATATTTTATAATTACTTTATTTGCAAAATACCGCCTTTGGGTCTTAATTTATTTAGGTGTGATTTTATATAAATACGTGTTGCAATACTCAAATAAACACTCGATTTCCAATCTCGACCCGAACAGTCGTTTCATTTGCCTCCTCGAAACCCCCGAACACTGCCGTCGCTAAAAGGATAAGTGGTCCTAACTTTGTTTGCATATCTCTTATTTTTAGGGTTCCGTAGTCAAAAAGGAACCCTTATAGTTTCGCAATGTCCGTCTGTTTGTCTGTCTGTCCGTCCACTAGAAGGCTGTAATTTGGCATGGATATCCATATTAATAATGCCGATAAAGCTGAAGAATAAAACCTTAAAAATTTTAGGGTTCCTCTGGGTGAGGTGGGTAAAGTGGGTTTCTTTTTATTCGCGACTGCCTTACAGTGTGAAGTATCGTTGGATAGGTCTTTTAAAAATAATGGAAGTTTGCTAAATCCATTTTCCGTTGGTAGAGTACGTTTCAGAAATATTTAGTTTAAAAGTGTTTATATTTGTTCAAACAATTTGTCAAGTGTCCCCCCTACATATATTATTTGAATAAATAAATTAAATTCAGGATAGTAGTGTATATGATGAATTTAAAAGGAAAATTACTAATATCAAGTAGGTTTTACAGGTTATTGAATAATAGACCAATTTATAAAATGTATTTGTACAAGTAAGTTTGGTACAAATATCATAGAAAAATATTTTTATGAATGTTAACTGTCTTAAACAGGTACCTACCTAAGTAGTATTGGACAACTACGGAACCCTACACATTGCGTGGTGTGCCCCGACACGTGCTTGGCCGGTTATTTTATTTATAAACTAAGACCGTCCCTGGCACTCCTCCTGGCAAAAGAGTTTGGCGCGGTGACAGGTGGAACTAAATATTTAGTTTGCTGCCATTCATGCTGGGTTGCTTTTTATTATCCCATTTGTATGCCATGTTGATTGTTAATCGTAAATTTTAAAATATTTTATAAATTAAGTAAGTTTTCCTTTCCTATTTGACTACGAGGTGGCCACAAGTGCGATAAAAGCGCCCTCATTTTTTCCAAACTCTTTTTTGCTAAGATGTATGTATTTTCTGCTTTATAAATTATTAGATATTTCGTTAACAGACGTCATCTGTAACAATAATAATCTTTATTATAGCCACTTTCCTAATTCAATTGAATATGCCCTTATTTTTGTCTCTAAATGAGCTTTAATACAAGATAAATGAATTTACAAACAATCCGGTAAAACTGTAATAAGTATTTAATCAAATTAACTACGAATGACTTTATCAAAAGTGTTTCAAACTCAAAAATAATAAATTAATTAAAAACTATTTGATTTTCAACTCTTTTTGGTACCTTCTCGCTCGGCTCAGCTTCCTAATTGGGGCGTTGAGATGAGACAAAGAAGTCCATAAAAATGGCATATTTCATTATTTATGTGAGCAGAGAAGGCCGGGTCTTACTCAGCTAGTTTTCTTCAGCAACTATCAGAATTCAATAAGGCATCCTTCAATATTGACGGAGTGCGTAGGACGACGCGATTTGTGGGGAAAGGAATGCTTACACTTTCTTAAGTGTCTCTATTATTGTAGAAAGTATTTTTTTTGCAAGAGTTTTATGTAAATGTTTGACATTTTGGTCGAATTTACCCATCATCAATAGATCATATACGTCCCCACCGAGAGGCTCGAGCTTACCCTGAATTAGGGCGATTAGGCTTTAGTCAACCACGCTGGCCCAGTGCGGCTTACCCACATCGAGGTAAAATGTGATATTGTGATATTTGTGATATACTAGGAAAATAATGGTATTCAAATATGATTTACAATATAATTTTGTGTTTTTGCTATCCTATAGGGAGCCCGCTAATATTACTGTAAACAATGTGACAAATACTTAACATTAAACATAATGCAAAACGTCTATTTGCTTATGGCTAATAGGCCAGATATTTTGACAGGAAACTTTTTACCGCGGACAAAAATATTATTTCCTAAAACAATGCGGGCGTAGCCACGGGCCCACAGCTAGTTTAACTATAAAATAAAGAAATTGTGATGAGAAACTTTTCAACTTTGTTCCCTTTTAAGGTAGAGTTACAAAAGCGTCGAACGTTGACCACAAGAGCTTGCAAAAGAAGTAAGAACTTTGTATTTAATTTTTTATCTAATAGTTTTTTTTAATTTAATACCAAACTTTTTAGATACTCCGGTGTAACAAATAGAAAAGTTTGATGTTTGACTTGTGAGAAGGAAATTAATAATTATTTTACTTTTAACGCAGGAAAACGTCCACGTCTGAGAAACAATACTGTGATTAAAAGTTCGACATATTTCCATTCCTCTACCACATACATTAAAAGCAATTTTCTGTAATTTCCAAATAAAACAAGTAATGGAAGTATAACGAAAAACAAAAGCACATTACACGCTCCGCAGGAATAATTGCAGTAACACGTACTGCACTGCACCCTGCACTGGATGTTGTCAGCAGTGGCAGCGCAGCGGAAATCGCTTATGTTCTGCAAACCATTGTGTACAGGGACCACGATGGTATTGGAAAAATAACGAGTTTTATAAAAATACACTGCCTGCTTTTGTAGCAAGGTAAAATTCTGCTTCTGTTATTATTTTTAACATTTAAAAGGGTTGTACTGTTTGTAGTATCATCCCACGTTGCGTATGAAAGAATAAACATATCTGTTTTAAATTTTATTTTAAAACTATTAAAGGAAATTTATTTTTTATCCTTTGTTCAATATGACGTAGACCTCGAATGAGATGGCGTGTCTATTATTGGTAATAAGCATAGAATGGTTTATATTATATATTTACATTGAGTCAGTCGCTGGCGTCAGTGGGCTCTGGGTAGACGAGCGCCCTATACACAC
Source organism: Carpatolechia fugitivella (assembly GCA_951230895.1). NCBI lineage: Eukaryota > Metazoa > Arthropoda > Insecta > Lepidoptera > Gelechiidae > Carpatolechia > Carpatolechia fugitivella. Next base: position 9,957,508 of record OX579659.1, on the reverse strand, counting down.
TAACGCTTGCATGTTAACTCTTGTTAAAAGTGCTCGTCTATCCTGCACTGACTGACGTCAGTTACTGACTCAATGTAAATCGGCCCATGCCCGTCAAGTCAGTGCTGATCCGGGACTGTTGTCGTGTAAATAAATAACAGATTTCAAGTCAGCATTGACCTGACCGCGCTGTAGGTGTAACTGCCAATTACAAGATGGCGGTAGCGGGTCAGCACTGACTTGAAAGCCGATAGACGCCGACTGACCCAATATAGCGCGTAATGGCTATCCACCCCTATGGGTATGGGCCTTCCGCTCCCCCACAAGTCCAGATATGCATGTCTCGTCAATAATGTGACACATCATCAGCCGCAAGACGTCCACTGCTGGACTAAGGCTGTCTTCAAAGGTGCATCAGGTCGATTAAAAAACACATTATATCACTCTTACATTTTAATTAGTATTACCAACAAGTTTTTTATGGGCTTATTTTCAAATTCCATATAATTTGAACTAACTTAAAATTAGGTAAGTGTTCGAATTAAGCTTGGCAATTACCCTTGATATTAATTTTTTTTTTATTTAATGATCTAAAAGATTCTTATCATGATATTTCTACTAAAATATCACGCCACTTTACGTTTTTCAGAGAATTCTGTCTGAGTCTGAGATTACATTGTGTAAGGCAAGTAGTTCAGTCCCTAAGGTGACTCGAAACCTCGAAACGGATTAAAATTTCTTAAGCAGTCATTAATTATTTCCATGTAATATTTTGTATTATCGTACTACATACAAAACACAAATGTTAGTAAACTAAATACGTAAGCAAAGTATTAAAAAAAACTTTATCGGTTTCGAACGCCGCCGGGCCCTGACAATATCTCAGGGAATGACAATGACTTTAGCGTGGAATTGATAAAATTAAGTCGTTCATTAAACAAAAAAAAAATATTTCTTCACTTTAATCGTCTTTCGCAAATAATAGTATATGATATGGACTTGAGTTACCCTGACTTACCTGGAAGTCTTTAAATAGACTCAGGTAGGCCGAAGTAAGGAGAACCTGTTCAGGTGGGAATTCTCAGACGGTTCTAACTTGGTGTGCAAGTGTGGTACCATCCCCCAAACGATGGAGCATTTGATGTCGTGCCCTGCGTGCCTCAGCAGCTGCACGCGGGAGGATTTGATTAACGCCACTGACAGCGCAATTCTCGTGGCCAATTTTTGGGCTGAGACCGTCTAGGTTTGCCACCGACACGACCGAAAAGAGGAAGAAGAATAATAATAATATACAAGGTGTATTAACAAAAAGCAGCGTTGAAATTGAATAACTTTCCTAACGGAAAAGCTAAAGGATCAAAATATAAAAAATATATGTTGGGCCTTCTGTTAAACCAGGAAAAATATTATATTGAAATAACTAAAGAACATTTGTTTGAAATTAAGCTACCTATTACACAAAACCAAAATTATTAGAGCAACGCCGCACATACCAATATGTGAAATTTTTATTTGAACTACAGCAGCGATTACATTTTTTTTTATGTTCTATGGTCCGGTATTACATCTCCTTACATATAGTGACCACTTTGGATTACATTGCTGCGTTTGGGTCGCACTTGGGACGGAAAATTAGTAGTGTATCGTATGATACGATTCGTATCGTATAGAGTCCGCACATTGTGTAGTGACCTCACCCAAAATGTAATGACGAAACTAAGAGATGTAACATTCAATAGTTAATGTTAGTTATTTGTTTCATTTCATAGTTAGCATCCGATAACAAGTATGAACGCTGCGTTAGCTGGCGCGTTTATTATATGACACGAAAAATTTCGTGCGACGACAGCCGCCACCGCTACGCTGTTTGGTGTTGAAGAACAATTTAAATGTCATTGTCGGCAATGTTGCCAATATAGCATTATTTGTGCTTAATTTGGCAGATTTTCTTTCTGTTTAGCATATTATTTTGTCGTTTAACTGCTATAATTAGCATATGACAACATTATGAAACAATAAATGGAATTTAAATGTTGCTGCCTGGTAAATAGAGTTCATTTTAGCCATTTTTAAACACGAATGCGTTGTCTAATTGCGGCCTTAGTGCTGACGACGTATTATTGGTCAAAGTATCTCGCTAGCTCGCCGTGCTATTACAATATTCTACCAATTACTATCGATTGATGCAACTAACGCATGGAAATGTTGCGGGCCCCGCTTTTGTCGTCAATTCGGTTTTTGTTTATTAATATTATTATATTTAACAAAATTAAAACATAATGTGTTCATCACGCAACGAAACGCAACTCCGTCTGTTTGTTATGTTCACAGCTAAATCACTGAAACAATTTTGATGAAATTTGGCTCACTTTTGTTTGACACCAAAGAACGGAAAAAAACTGCTTATTATATAACTTGTAATAAAAATTATAATAAGTATTGTAACTCCCCCCTGCCTACTCTACACTAACCTACACTAACTTATAACTAATTTCTATAACTAATTAACCCCTCTATACACTTAAAACGCTAATTAACTTAAATATGGCCAAGTGAAACATCTAGTGGTAAAAACTCTACATTGTGAACCGCTCATTTGTAACCCTGATACTTTTAGTGAGAACTATAGATAGACCCTAAGAATTACCTACCGAACATAAAAAAGTATTTAACCTAGCATGCTTCCTGGAAGAGTTTTAATGTTAATAGTGCAGTAAGTTTCTTTTTATCATAATATTATTATTTGTACAAAAACCTTTTATCATAAAGAAATTATTTATTTAGCTAGAAAATGTAGGAATGGTTTAGCAAATTAATCATAATAATTAGATATAGTTAGGGTATAAGAATATAAACATTTAAAATAATCTTGTAAAATCTTGTAAATGTGGTATTCTATTTATGTAAATAAATAGAATTAGAATCATAATGGACATTAATAGTTTTTTAGTAGAAGATCCCCGACCCACTCAGGACATCGTCATTCCAGACTTTCTTCCAGAAAACCCTTTAGGAACAAGGACTCAAGAGGGTTGGCTCCTCGGATTGATGATCCTGGATGGGGTATAACCAACCAAAATTACTCTGTTCCAGATCTTCTTCCAGAAGATCCTTTAGGAACAATCCATTATTATTAGGATAGCAAAACAATTAAGATTTATTTATACTTCTTACTAGCATTAAAGATTTTATGCTTGAAACCAATTAAGTGAGACTTTAAATATGTAAATTTATAGTTAAGTCTGCATCATTCCAGATTTTCTTCCAGAAAATCCTTTAGGAACAATCCATGATTATCTTCTACTAACATTGAAGTTTTATGTTTGAAAACAAATGTGACTGTATTAATTTTATATAGTTTAGTCAACGTCATTCCAGATTTCCTTCTTGGAAACCCTTTGGGAAAACTTTCATTAATATTAGAACAACAAAGTAAATAAGATTTATTATTTTATATTATTATTAGCATCTAGGTTTTATGCTTGAAAATAGACAACTGTGACTTGACATATTGGCTTTATTAATTTTAGTTATCACAAAGTAAACAAGATTTATTTCTTTATGTTCTTATTGATAAAAATAGATAAACATATATTGAATAATGACTCTACAATTAATTCCTTTATAAAATAGGTTATTCAAATTATCAACTTTAGATTACAACAAAAGATAAATGATCCTAGGAATGATTCTTATCTTTCCAGTCTAATAACTCAGATTGTAGTTATAGAAGAGCATCTTATATGGTTTCTAGATGTCTTAGCATTTAGTACAGTTTGCCTTTCATATAGTGCAAATACAAAGTAAGCTGTTGATGAATCAATCTGAAATATGGTGGGACGTCCAATCCGTCTGGTATGGAAGTAAACCACCGGAGTGCTATTGCTTTTCCTACAGATCCAAATATCAACAAACTATGGTTTGGTTCAAGTAAGTAAATATTGAAATTGAATTATTTTATTACCGTAGGAAATAATAATGCAATATGAGCTATGTGAATGTACTTGACAATAATCATTCCATTGTATCAAAATTAACAATATTCTTCTTCTTATCGTGTGGACCATATACGGCTGGTTGGTACATTCAAGATATTTATTTATTTATTTGGTTATTTTATTAGAATGAAGTCTAAATCTTAGAGAGAAACAACTGTTATTATAATCTTATCTTTGAAAGGTTTACCTAGTCAGTTTTATGGAATTTGAACTAAGTAAATTATTTATTATTTAGCAGTAGTGATTATGGAAGATTCAATATACTTTAACCAAGTGAATTATTGATTGCAATTTAATACTTTTTCCATTGATGATTATTTTTAGGTTATACAGAGTAAAGTATTTCTTTCTAATTAATATTAAAAAGGAAGGTTTTAGTATGTAACTTAGATGGTTTATTTATTGTCATTTTATACCTTTCAGTAAGTATCTAATGATGATTACTTAGGTTTTAAATTTTATAAAGGTAAAGCGTTTCTTACTATTTGTTATTTAACAATGAAGAGTAGGTTTTAGTATGTTTAACTGGGTGATCAATTTATTGCAATTTATATCTTTTAGCAGTGAAGTTTATTTAGGTTATACTGAGTTTTATAGAGGTAAGCTGTTTCTTACTGGTAGGTATTTGATATTATTTAGTAACGAAGAGTAATAGTTTCTAGAGAAGTTTTGGTAAGCTCTCTTTCACCGGATAGAGTATATATTTTTGACTTGATATAAGTGGTCCCAAATAAGTTCTATGACATCCGATTCCCTATTGAATTTACCTTCCTAGTTAAGTGTTTTACATATAGGTAGGCAAAACTAGAGATATTACCTAAATATCTCACATTACATTGAAAGTCTAGCTGATTTTCGAAGCAAATGCGTAAGTATTCTATCATCCGTTAGGTATCGAACTATCCTACCTATTCTCCGTAAGTTTCAAAAGCTAGAGGAAGACCTCACATTTATAATTAATCGTGTGATGCGTAATGGCACCTTCCAACTCCACAGGAGAAGAAGGTCTAATCGAAACGAACTAACCAGACGGGTTGTGGCGAGACCCAGTGAGTGCCTACGTTCTAAGCCACGTGTGATTGTACTCTCCTTCTACGCGCTAATACGCAAAGATCGAGAAAGAGGGTACCCGTTCCCTGCACATGTATTGGGACAGAAGAAATGATCCTGTACAACAGAGCAAGTTTGTGTGTTCCTCTTCAACGAAACCTTGCCCTCGTTACACAAAAGCAAATCATCCGGGAACTGAAGTCGCTGATAGTAAAAGCGACCACCGGTCCGTTCCAAGATACCGGCTCCAACGACGTGACGAAACTACGTTCTTTTTCTAACTGTTCCGGAGAACGTTTAGAACAGAATCAGACCATTTGCCAAAAACAGCCACCAAGTTCGGAAACCTTGGATTTAAATCAGATACAGATTTATGCCAAGCCGTAAAGAAAAACCCCATTGAAAATACTTTAATTTTAACGAGTAATAAAAACCAAGACACAATTTAAACTGAACCTTTTATAACTTTACAACTTCTCAAACTTATTTGAAATTTCCCACAAATTTTACGTATCAAAACTTTAAGCTTTACAAACCCCTTTGCCCACAAACTCTACGAAACAAACTTTAACTTTACAAAACATTTAAATAACAAAACTTTAAAGGAATTTAAATTAAAACCAAGGATTAAGAAATACTAAAAGAAAGTAAACTTTCTAATAATATCTAATAATCCCACACAAAAAACCCCACAGAAAACTCTAAGAAAATATTTTACCGCGACGGACAAGGCAACTGCACTGAGTGATAATCGAAAGAATAATGAATCAATGACCTTCGCGCAATCGGTATTTATAGCCTGCCAGGGTGAGGCTCGAACCCGTGCTCGGGCGTGCCCCAGCACGTTTTCGGGACTCAGCGTCCTTTATTTAGCGTTCAGTATTCAAAATGGTTCAACTACTTTCATACAACAACATTATTCCTCATTATTTTAGTGTTCCGTATTCGATGTTTTATTATTTTAATGCTTTATTTATTATTTTTATTATGTTTTTAGATTCTTTAGTGTTGTAAATTCATGTTTACTTTAAGTGAACTTATTTTGTAAAGGAGTAAGCAGAGCTTTGTATTTTTAACTTGTTTTAATATTAAATAAATGAATGTCGTATTAATTGAATATTGAGTAATGATCGTTAGTGATTATTTAGCGTTTGTATTAGAGAAAGAGATGTAATCGATTAGTAGTTATAATGATTTGGAATTTATTTGTGAAATTGTTAACGGACCCAGGTTGGTTCCGTTACAGTCAACCCCCAAAATTTGCGCAGAAGCTCAAGCGTAACCGGAGCTAATTTTCCCAAAATCTATAATATTTAATTTCACAAATAATAAATTACTAAAAGTTTATCAACTATTTAACCCATATTATGTAATTTGATGTAGTGTAAGTTTTAAACCAAAGACTAAAATGTCCACAACTGTACACCAAAACTTTGAACCACTGACAATCCTTCATAACATAAAACTAAGGGACGCGGTGAATACTAATTCTTGCCCTACAAGGGAATCTAGGTTGTGAGGCTAAACCAGCCCTAGTGGCTATATGTCATCCTCTCCTGAGCAAATCAATTTTTCATTTACATGGAGTTAACAACATATCCCCTCCAAAAATCAGCAGACCCCTCAGGTGACAAGTCACGCCAATATAATTATCCTATGCCGAATGTCCTAGCTCAAAACCTGATCGTACAAAGTATTCATTCTACCTTCGGAGCATGTGTAGTTGCCGCAGTGTAACATACCAGTTGGCTTGGTAGAGTCCGTAGTTATTTATAGAGAGTATAAAACCTCAAACTTTAGACATATAGTAATTTTATTACTAAACGTCTTATCTTAACCTAACACCAAATCTATAAATAACTCGCTTGTTAAGTGTGGTGTAAAGGGTTAAAAGCTAATAAACTTATTCCACTGATTGAGTACCATTGCAACACTGTGACCCTCCATGCTCTTCCTAATTCTCTCATCACAATAAATATTTTTTATTATAATATATAATAATCAAAAACTTTCAAATCTACCAACTTTACATCTCTTCAAAACCATTCAACGCCCCTTTCATTTCGATTTTGTGCTATCACGAAACGTCTCAATGAACTATTTCAGTGGTAATTAAACAACTCTAAACTTCATTAAGTTTCAAATTTTAATCCTATTGAAAAAAACCGACCCCGCCCAACACCAAACCTTTGCACAAATATTCTAATATTAAAAGTTAAGTATTTAAAATTTACAAGATATCAACATTACTATACTTTTTGTATCAACAAATTTTATTATTCTTCCCCATAATTCTCTCTAAAATTATCCAATTAGAAAATGAATAGCATTACAACTACTACGAATCTATTCTATTTAATGATACAGTCTTGTATTTCTTTTTTTTTTCAGCAAATTTTTACTTTTTTTTTTACGTTTTTTTTTTTGTAAAGTAGAAATTTATTTATCTATTTTATTATTTATGGAAAATTGCAAAATACGTAACCTAAAGAAAACTACACAACAAACACCGCCAATAGAATTATTTATATTACTATTTTATTTGAATTGTTATTATTTTTAATTTACTCTTGCAATGACTCTGAATATAAGCTATGATAATGAAAGTTTATTTTATTTATCCTTTTTATGAATTTTTTTATAAAGTAGAATTTTTAGTTCACAAGAAAATTATAAATTATAAAAACAAAGAGAATCGACTCAAGTGACACAGCGTATAGAATTATGATTATTATTGTATTACAATTTATTAGAATTATTATAATCTTTTTTCTCACATCGACTCTGAACATACGCTAAGTTTATGAAAGTTTTATTTTTTATTTATCTCAATTTATTTACAATGCTACAATCCGCTACGCTTCCTGATGTCACAATTAGTTACTTTATATTTAAACTGTTTCGATTTTATTAAACCGTTCACGAATATATTGATATTATTTAAAACCGATTTGTATTGGAAGGACCGACTCCATATTTGACCGTTTGACACAGAATTAATATAATATACCAAAGAATCAACTTTGCTCTCTTAGTCTAGAAAATTAGGTATTATCTTTCTTCCGTAATAATAACTAACTTACATACCTTCATCATCTTAAATCAATCCAAAGCTGAACAAGAGACCTAACTCCTTTATTTTGTGAAAACCATCAATCCGCTTTACTATACTCGTAAGTTTGTAATTTTAACAACCACGGTCGGACATACACACACCTATATTACTAAGTTATAACATCGTACGAAACCCATGAACAAACTATCGCAACGTCTCTCTAATTTAATATAACGTTCTGCTAAAAATTAGAAAACCCCCTCTTTTTTAATAATACGAAACGACAATATGGCTGATGCAATGTCTTCTAATAATTATTTAATTAACTTTGAATTTGAATCTAAACATTTTCCATGTTTCGAAAAGTACGTTAAGTCAGTGTAGCACGCGAGGTAACTTGATCCATCATTAAAATGTGTTATCGCTAAAACAATTCAATGAAAGCTTTGAGAACTGTAAGATTAATTCGACTAGTATAGTAACATTATAGAATTAATAATAGTACCACGTTTGATAAATAACCTTTCAATAGTTTGTTAGCCTTTCTGACGACATCGTACACTAGAAGTAAACCTTTACCTCCCTACCTTACTTCTAGTTCAGTTCTATTGCTGTTTGACAAACTACTATATTTTCTACTGCACTTTACGTCTATTTATTTTCGATTCTCACAATGTTATTTCCTTCTCCGTAGAAATATTATAACGACCATATTAATTAACTACATAAAAATCGAAGCCCCGTCCACATAGTAACATGTCACCGTATATAACATTATCAAAGATCGAACTCGAGACTTGCCGAACTACTCTTATTAATAAAACGCCACCTGTTGCGAAAAGAAACTAAAAGTTTGAATCGAAAACCAACCCATGTGGCTCAATAAAGAAGAGGGCTAAGTAGTACTCATCAAAACTGCTAGAGGGCGCACTTAAGCAATTTTGAAAAAATATATTCTTTACATTGTTTAACTGTATTTTTATAAGGTGATAAATTAAAAATACTATATGTTTCGCAACAAGTATTAATGATAAATAATAATTTTATATTATGATATTTTTTTATGGTTGACAAAAATAAACGAAATGTAACTAGTGCTGTACTACTTTGATTGATTAACCCTGCGTTCCGAGACGCGCTGAAATTGATTACAGCACCCGTAATCGTGTTCCGAACTTGGTTCCAAATTACTATCAGCTGTCAAAACTCGTTTTTTTTTTCTCTGAATGCTGACAGCGTTGAAAGTCTGATTGGTAATGCGCTTTCTAAAAGTCGTACAACCCCCCGTTTTTAAAACTTTTAGGTATGTAAGTAATTAAATTAACAACGCGAATATCAAATCTGTTTGTTATTTTTTATATATATATTTATTAAATAGGTAAATCTGTATAAATTAATACATATACTTTTATACTTATAACAATTTATTTAATAATAATTTTCGAAACTATAGGCTTTGGTAATTTATTTAATCTAAAGTCGTACAACCCCCCGTTTTTAAAACTTTTAGCAATGCGAATATTAAATGGTTTTTTATTATTATTATTCTTATGGGGAAACTTATTATTATTATTTACGATTTCTGAAACTAGAAAGTACCAAGTGTAGTTCATACAAAATAAGTATAGTCTAGTTTACATTAGTTTTGTTTTTTATAACCAACCCCCCAATGAAAAGACTTTTAACAAGATTCTACTCTGCTATCAATCAATAATTATAAACCACATCAAAATATTTAAAAGTTACCGTTTCCCTATATGAATACTACTTTATTTCTACCTATAGTTCTCACTTTCCATTTCACAAACAACAAATTGTGACCGTAAAAACAGTCACTTCCCTATAATGATCCTTAAGTATTGAACGCATTAATTTTCTATTCAAATTAATTATAATAACTTTACTATAAAATCAGTTTGTACCTAACTAAATAAACTAAACAATATTATTTAAAATTAAATTTTTAAAAAAAAGATGATGTTCAAAACTTATATCACGAACGTACCCATCATTAACGAAACGTTCCGTTCCGCAGACATTTATTTTATTTATATTTCATTAACTTTATGACCAGACGATCGTATAAATTTTGAAACAAGTTCTTTTCTGAAATAACTAACTCGGTACATACATATTCTAAATGTTTAATCAAACCCTTTGTTGTAATGTTGTTGTTTTTTTTTTATTACTTCTCATCGATAACCTATATTTAATCTTCTCCTTTTTTTTTTCATAGAATGAAACGAAACCACGTCGTTTTTTTTTTTTCCGCTGACGACGTTTATAGACTGATTCGGAACGCGCCCCGTAATTTAAAGTAAACGTCTCCTTCTCTCACACTTAAATTTTATAGCACTATTTCACTTGCTCTTTCGATTTACCGCTCGAATCGATTCGCGATGCCACCGAGTGACGCTACCGTTCAAATATTTTGCCGTTCGTTCGCTACGAATACGAAGATGACTTTGATCTTTTTATTTAACAAGACACAAGTAAGTATAAGTACTATAACGTTACATTAATCAAAATTATCCCTGCAAATCAATAAATAAGTACTCTCCCTATTTCTTTTCAACCCACATAAGTATTTTGGTCAAATCTAACCTTGCCTCATTGAACTATTATTACTAGCAACTCACTGCCTTGCCTAGAAACCGTGAACCGTAACTAATGTAACCTATTGCATTTCCAGGAATCTACCACCGACGACGAGATTGGCTTATGGTCTTGGAAGACCCTGACTAACAATGAGATGACCCTGATCGGGTGTTGAAGCCCCTGACTCTTCCCCGAAGATAGTTTATGTGAAGTGAAAACGTAAAATTTTGTAATTGTGCTATTTATTATTAATTATTCCCGTTTTACATAGTTTTTTTAAGTTGTGAAATTAAAAGGTAAGTTCTAGCTCAGACCCGTTTTAAGTTGTTTTTATTTCTGCAATAAATAAATTTACCTGTACTCAATTATTTAACAAAATCTCAATATCAAGTTCTAAAGTAAAAGTAAAAAGACTTAATAAAATGAATTTAAAACCTTAAAAATACTACTAGTTCCAATCCTGGTTAACGGCGCCCCATATTGTAACTCCCCCCTGCCTACTCTACACTAACCTACACTAACTTATAACTAATTTCTATAACTAATTAACCCCTCTATACACTTAAAACGCTAATTAACTTAAATATGGCCAAGTGAAACATCTAGTGGTAAAAACTCTACATTGTGAACCGCTCATTTGTAACCCTGATACTTTTAGTGAGAACTATAGATAGACCCTAAGAATTACCTACCGAACATAAAAAAGTATTTAACCTAGCATGCTTCCTGGAAGAGTTTTAATGTTAATAGTGCAGTAAGTTTCTTTTTATCATAATATTATTATTTGTACAAAAACCTTTTATCATAAAGAAATTATTTATTTAGCTAGAAAATGTAGGAATGGTTTAGCAAATTAATCATAATAATTAGATATAGTTAGGGTATAAGAATATAAACATTTAAAATAATCTTGTAAAATCTTGTAAATGTGGTATTCTATTTATGTAAATAAATAGAATTAGAATCATAATGGACATTAATAGTTTTTTAGTAGAAGATCCCCGACCCACTCAGGACATCGTCATTCCAGACTTTCTTCCAGAAAACCCTTTAGGAACAAGGACTCAAGAGGGTTGGCTCCTCGGATTGATGATCCTGGATGGGGTATAACCAACCAAAATTACTCTGTTCCAGATCTTCTTCCAGAAGATCCTTTAGGAACAATCCATTATTATTAGGATAGCAAAACAATTAAGATTTATTTATACTTCTTACTAGCATTAAAGATTTTATGCTTGAAACCAATTAAGTGAGACTTTAAATATGTAAATTTATAGTTAAGTCTGCATCATTCCAGATTTTCTTCCAGAAAATCCTTTAGGAACAATCCATGATTATCTTCTACTAACATTGAAGTTTTATGTTTGAAAACAAATGTGACTGTATTAATTTTATATAGTTTAGTCAACGTCATTCCAGATTTCCTTCTTGGAAACCCTTTGGGAAAACTTTCATTAATATTAGAACAACAAAGTAAATAAGATTTATTATTTTATATTATTATTAGCATCTAGGTTTTATGCTTGAAAATAGACAACTGTGACTTGACATATTGGCTTTATTAATTTTAGTTATCACAAAGTAAACAAGATTTATTTCTTTATGTTCTTATTGATAAAAATAGATAAACATATATTGAATAATGACTCTACAATTAATTCCTTTATAAAATAGGTTATTCAAATTATCAACTTTAGATTACAACAAAAGATAAATGATCCTAGGAATGATTCTTATCTTTCCAGTCTAATAACTCAGATTGTAGTTATAGAAGAGCATCTTATATGGTTTCTAGATGTCTTAGCATTTAGTACAGTTTGCCTTTCATATAGTGCAAATACAAAGTAAGCTGTTGATGAATCAATCTGAAATATGGTGGGACGTCCAATCCGTCTGGTATGGAAGTAAACCACCGGAGTGCTATTGCTTTTCCTACAGATCCAAATATCAACAAACTATGGTTTGGTTCAAGTAAGTAAATATTGAAATTGAATTATTTTATTACCGTAGGAAATAATAATGCAATATGAGCTATGTGAATGTACTTGACAATAATCATTCCATTGTATCAAAATTAACAATATTCTTCTTCTTATCGTGTGGACCATATACGGCTGGTTGGTACATTCAAGATATTTATTTATTTATTTGGTTATTTTATTAGAATGAAGTCTAAATCTTAGAGAGAAACAACTGTTATTATAATCTTATCTTTGAAAGGTTTACCTAGTCAGTTTTATGGAATTTGAACTAAGTAAATTATTTATTATTTAGCAGTAGTGATTATGGAAGATTCAATATACTTTAACCAAGTGAATTATTGATTGCAATTTAATACTTTTTCCATTGATGATTATTTTTAGGTTATACAGAGTAAAGTATTTCTTTCTAATTAATATTAAAAAGGAAGGTTTTAGTATGTAACTTAGATGGTTTATTTATTGTCATTTTATACCTTTCAGTAAGTATCTAATGATGATTACTTAGGTTTTAAATTTTATAAAGGTAAAGCGTTTCTTACTATTTGTTATTTAACAATGAAGAGTAGGTTTTAGTATGTTTAACTGGGTGATCAATTTATTGCAATTTATATCTTTTAGCAGTGAAGTTTATTTAGGTTATACTGAGTTTTATAGAGGTAAGCTGTTTCTTACTGGTAGGTATTTGATATTATTTAGTAACGAAGAGTAATAGTTTCTAGAGAAGTTTTGGTAAGCTCTCTTTCACCGGATAGAGTATATATTTTTGACTTGATATAAGTGGTCCCAAATAAGTTCTATGACATCCGATTCCCTATTGAATTTACCTTCCTAGTTAAGTGTTTTACATATAGGTAGGCAAAACTAGAGATATTACCTAAATATCTCACATTACATTGAAAGTCTAGCTGATTTTCGAAGCAAATGCGTAAGTATTCTATCATCCGTTAGGTATCGAACTATCCTACCTATTCTCCGTAAGTTTCAAAAGCTAGAGGAAGACCTCACATTTATAATTAATCGTGTGATGCGTAATGGCACCTTCCAACTCCACAGGAGAAGAAGGTCTAATCGAAACGAACTAACCAGACGGGTTGTGGCGAGACCCAGTGAGTGCCTACGTTCTAAGCCACGTGTGATTGTACTCTCCTTCTACGCGCTAATACGCAAAGATCGAGAAAGAGGGTACCCGTTCCCTGCACATGTATTGGGACAGAAGAAATGATCCTGTACAACAGAGCAAGTTTGTGTGTTCCTCTTCAACGAAACCTTGCCCTCGTTACACAAAAGCAAATCATCCGGGAACTGAAGTCGCTGATAGTAAAAGCGACCACCGGTCCGTTCCAAGATACCGGCTCCAACGACGTGACGAAACTACGTTCTTTTTCTAACTGTTCCGGAGAACGTTTAGAACAGAATCAGACCATTTGCCAAAAACAGCCACCAAGTTCGGAAACCTTGGATTTAAATCAGATACAGATTTATGCCAAGCCGTAAAGAAAAACCCCATTGAAAATACTTTAATTTTAACGAGTAATAAAAACCAAGACACAATTTAAACTGAACCTTTTATAACTTTACAACTTCTCAAACTTATTTGAAATTTCCCACAAATTTTACGTATCAAAACTTTAAGCTTTACAAACCCCTTTGCCCACAAACTCTACGAAACAAACTTTAACTTTACAAAACATTTAAATAACAAAACTTTAAAGGAATTTAAATTAAAACCAAGGATTAAGAAATACTAAAAGAAAGTAAACTTTCTAATAATATCTAATAATCCCACACAAAAAACCCCACAGAAAACTCTAAGAAAATATTTTACCGCGACGGACAAGGCAACTGCACTGAGTGATAATCGAAAGAATAATGAATCAATGACCTTCGCGCAATCGGTATTTATAGCCTGCCAGGGTGAGGCTCGAACCCGTGCTCGGGCGTGCCCCAGCACGTTTTCGGGACTCAGCGTCCTTTATTTAGCGTTCAGTATTCAAAATGGTTCAACTACTTTCATACAACAACATTATTCCTCATTATTTTAGTGTTCCGTATTCGATGTTTTATTATTTTAATGCTTTATTTATTATTTTTATTATGTTTTTAGATTCTTTAGTGTTGTAAATTCATGTTTACTTTAAGTGAACTTATTTTGTAAAGGAGTAAGCAGAGCTTTGTATTTTTAACTTGTTTTAATATTAAATAAATGAATGTCGTATTAATTGAATATTGAGTAATGATCGTTAGTGATTATTTAGCGTTTGTATTAGAGAAAGAGATGTAATCGATTAGTAGTTATAATGATTTGGAATTTATTTGTGAAATTGTTAACGGACCCAGGTTGGTTCCGTTACAGTATCTATTCTAAAAACAATTAACTATTGAACCTGCTCACAAAATTTCACGAAAATCGGTTAGGAAATGCGACCTGTAGAGGAAACTACCAGACTTCCACCGGACATCCGCCGGCAACTGCCGGACAACCGGACGTTCAATCAATCAGCCTATTGCAGTCCACTGCTGGACGTAGGCCTCCCCAAGGGCACGCCAAAGCGCACGGTCACCCGCTTTCCTCATCCAGCCACCACCAGCGGACATTACGAAAGATGGCCCAAGCTGAAACAGAGACGCTCGCTCGGTCTTACAAATGAGTTTCGAGTATATAATTATTATTTTTTATTCGGGACATTAAACAGTAACATTAGTAGTAGTTTATGATTCTATCACAAAGTAGGTAAAGCGGCGCGGGGCTGTGCTTCTATGTTCCTTTAAAGTTCGAGCTTCGTCGTTTTTGGCACGCACCGCCAAGATATTTATAAAATAGAAGCACTGTACTAAACGCAAAGATTTCTGACGCGCGTCGCCTCGCAGCGAAGCGATCGTCTTTTATTTCCTCAGAGACTAAACGTCAATCAAAGCTAAAAAAGATTAGTCCTATTTCAAAAATAGAACTATATTTCGTAAAAATAACGCCGTAGCTGTAAAGGAAAAGCAGATTGCTACAATAAAATAAAATAAAATTAACTATACCCTTAAATTCTCTTCTTGTACACCAATTTAAATCTTAGTATTTTTTTAGTTGGTGGTGATGTGGATAATTTGGTTGCTTAAAATGGAATTAAACCTAAGATTTTATCTTCAAAATGGTAAAACAATCATTAATAAACATTAGCTAAATAACATTTTGCATCTTTATGGCCCTTTCCACGCAATTTATTCCCATTTACCCCATAAACCGGGGATTTACTGTGGCGACCTGCGTAAACACAAACACACAGGCATCATCACCGAAGAAATGTTTACTACATCTGCTCATTGACTACAAAGACCTTAGATTTTTTTTAATGGTATGAAGTGTGAATGGAAATGTTTTTTAAGAAGGCCAAGGCGAACGTTCTACTACTAGATCGTGTTCTGAAAAAAGGCCAGGTCAGAAGTACCCTAAACCGACGAGCATTTGTGAAGAGATTGATTAATGTGGACGAAGTGAAAGAAGCGTTATAGGTAGATCACAGCAAGTGGAAGGAAGTGGTCTCTGCCTACTTTCCCAAGAAAGAGGCGTGCCTTTATGTTAAATTATCTTAGAGTCGAGCATATTAATATTTTATTCTGTTTTTCCTTTTGAAATCATTTGATTATTTGGGAAGCGCACCTAAAACGTGGAGTAAGTTGAAGAACTTTAAAGTAAATGCTCTCTCGCTACCCTCTTTACTTTAATTTTAGCTTTCAAATTCTAGCTAGTAACTTTGACTGAGACTGCAAGCACTTCTCGTGTTCACGCTTTCCATTTCGTTACGTTTGAACAGAAAAGGCTGATCATGCCGGTAGCGGTAGTAGCCAGCTATACAGGGTGTAATAACAGATCTTCGCACCACATCGTTCAACCCATGATCTGAATCATATTTTATTGGAACTTCTTTCCGGAACAATCTCGAATTAATCGATTTATACCTTTCTCTCAGCCAAAATATGTACAGCTGCATTGAGACTCGATAGTTTTATTATATTTCTATTCTTCTCGTGCATAGTCATTCAAACTCAAAGTCTGCTCTTTTTGATACGTGACGTTTGCTGAATATTAAATAACATTAACAATTTGAAACATTATTCCGTGGGTGGATAATATTCAAATAAATTGAACTGGCGAAAACAGGAAGGCTCGCTGTTCGGAATTTGAATTTATATTGATGGCCGCCGCATGGTGAATCGTGAATGAGCGATCGCACTCCAAATTGAAACAAGTTGATGTTTTCAGGCGAAATAAATAAAAGTTTGTTATAAATACACACAATGTTTCCACAAAATGTGCCTTTTTTATGATTCCTAATGGAAGTTATTCATTTAAAAAATAATCAAAATGTTTTGTATGTTTTAATTGACAAAACTGAAATGAACTACGCGCACTAAAGTAAGTAAAGCCTCACGCGCACGTTTCTAACAATAAGGTCAAGTCAGACAGACTTGATAGGAAGTCGAGTGCTTGCCAATAATCATAACTACACATTACTCTGCACGTGATGAGTCACAATACAATACCAAATAGATTTGTTTATAACAATATTATTCAATGACAAGCACACTTCCTCAAGAGTTGTGTTTATGCACATCACGTGATTTATATTTTCAAATAACTTTTTCTAAATATATTTTTTTTTTTTGTTTTTTTTTTTTATGAAGACTTATATAAAATAATATGCAATAAATGTCATCAAAATTAAAAGAACGAAGTAATAAAAAATAATGAAAAGATAAAAGTATAATAATAATAATAGTTTATAGCACAAAAGAAATTGCGTTTTACAATATGTTCACATAAAACATCAGTTACGCAATAGTTAGCCTTCAGTAAGAGTATAAAAGCGCGTGATATGACTCCACTTTGACACGCGCCTATACCTGGTTGGTGTAGAGAAATACTTATTCATCCAAACGTCCTTTGAACTCCATCCAAAAGGGTAAGACAAAATTGAATACTGTATTTCAACAAACGTCATTGTTTCTTAATAATTATTAAGTTTAGGTCAGCTGTACGTCTATGAATAAATTAACACTAAAGTCTTTTGTTACATAAAGGTTCATTGCTGACCGTTCCTGCTAATTTACGTAATTAATATGAGCGTATGAAACAGGCATTTCCACCGACATACAAAACGACCCGCCCTAATTTCTGTAATTATCCTACCCATGCATGCCTGAACATTATTACCCTGCGAAACTCGAGGTCGAGGGTTCGCATCCCGAGCAGGGCTAATATTTCTATGACGAGCACTTGTAACGTCTGCATGTTGTTTATCTACCTTTATATTATATAGGTATAGATAATATAAAGGTAGATAAACAACTTGCAAGTAAAGTAAAGAAGTAGTAGTAGTATAGTAAAGTGTGTATTTAACTATTCACATAGCTGACATGCCTACCCATAGTTATTTATAGATTTTGCTTAGTTAGGGATTGTTTGAAACTCCTGTATTCATTACGAAAATAAATATTATTATTACCAACGTCGTATCTCGTATCCGAATCTAGTTTAAATGTATGCTTCTAATCACAGAATATAAAACATATATCCCAGTTGAGGTTGTTGAGGTTGAATCATTAGGTTGAATTTTTTTTTCAATTTGATTTTTTTGCTTATCACAGTGCAACGCAGACCAATGCACGTATATTTTATTAGATTGGGTTGCATATATTTATTATTCTGCTAACTACCCGCACTAGGAAAAATACAATGCTACTACTAGTAGGAAATATTCAATACTTGGAAAGTTAAGTTCATTCTTGTTTGCGCACTGATAACCTTACTCACCTCACACACACTTCACGAGTTTATATCTTTAATTCTCTTATTTTTGCTATAGACATTGAAAGTTAATTAGTTTAATATTAATACCCTTTCGGTTTAGGTAGTTATAAAAGGTAAACAATGGTGATACGGCTTTTTATGAAAAATACTTTTCAAAGGTCAGTTTTAGCTATAAATCAAGAAAACACAATAAAATAGAATATGAACATGATAGTTTAACTTCTATGCTAACAGTTATAACTAATTTTAGACGTCATGTGTTTTTTTATTTAAAAACCTATCGAAAGTCCGGTGGGTGGACAGACGCGTCGCGTTTTTTGCTTTTTTGCTTCGGGGGTTTATAAATTTAAATATATTTTTTATTTCATAATTTGTAAACTTAATTACAAAAGGAATTATTATATATGAGTACAGTTATATCTAAAAGGATCACTATCAGATTGGAGAGTACTTTTTCAAGAGTGTACTAGAGTTCTGGATATTCTGGCTGCAGCATCAGCTCATCATGTTGCCACCATTGCATTTGCAAGAGTGTACTAGAGTGCTAGATATCTTGGCTGCAGCATCAGCTCATTGTGTTGCCACTGTTGCATTGTATTTAGAATCAAATACTGATCAAAACGAATCTAAACACGATCGGCTATTATTTTTTCAAGAGTGTACAAGAGTGCTGGATATCCTGGCTGCAGCATCAGCTCATCGTGTTACCACCACTGCAATGTATGTAGAATCAAATACTGAGCAAAACGAATACAAACACGAAATATCTGCTATTATTTTTTCAAGGTGCTGGATATCCTGGCTGCAGCATCAGACCAATAATTCCATGATCATGCAAAGTTATAAAGCATACATTGAGTGTTTCAAATTTTAGGTCACACGTATCTTTGAAAGTAATAAATATACATTATGCGTCTAAGAACCCTACCGCAGTTAACAAAAGAGCTGATGACCTTGAAACGGCTGAACCGATTTTAATGAAACATGTCTAAGAACCACCGCTAGAAAACCTGCTTTCAAATAAAAAAGAACGCAACCAATTCGTTTGACCCGTTTAAGTGCTACAGTGGCACAGACAGACAAACAAAGCGGTCAAACTTATAACACCCCTCTTTTTTGCGTCGGGGGTTAAAAAAAGCATCGCAGCTCCGACATTGTTTGCTTTGTTTGTTTAGCTTACTACCTAAACCGACAACAACCATGAAATATTATTTTTACTTCAAAGCCAAATAAGTTTTGTTAAAAAATCCTACCAGCAGAGCAGGACTAAGGTAGTTGTGGTGGTCGGTGAACCGCTGGGGCCCGCAAAATGGCGGCTTGTGGTTTGTAGCCTGTAGCTTTCCACCCACCTGTACACCGTAAAGAGACACAAGCTCATTTTATTTCTAAACTTGATGTTTTAGCAGTTTAGAGGGTCTAACTTGGGTCTAATTAATTACTATTAAGTATTACCTAAACAAATTAATTTTACATCATTGTTTTCAATTAAATTCAATTCATTGCATCGCAAACCATCGACAACCTGTCCCCACCGAGTGGCTTGAGCTTGCCCTGAATGTAAGCCTTAGTCGACCCGACCATGCCTTGGTGGAAACACAGGTTGGTTTGGCCGGATTGGTCGAGTTGGACGTCAGGAGCCTTTTTACGTTTTGCCACAGAAGAAATAATATTTGCTAACTTATTTATTGTTGCAGATTGCATCTCTAACGAAATATCTAATAATTATTTTGATGATAATAACGCAAAACCTCTCGGTTGTTCAGTCCATAAAACTGGACACCTTTTGTCTACAACTTTTTAAAATTCGCAAAAAATATTTTTGGTATTCATACAAATTGACTCTACCAGTTTGTGTGAAGAGTTTTTTTTTGTTTTTATTTATTGGAACTTTTGGAACAAAACTTATTCAGCTTCTTGGGCTGGGCCACCATCTAAGAGGTTTTGCTTTATTCAGCTAACACGTTGTACCTATAACATGACTAAACACACAGTATACGTCGAATTGTTCATGTAAATACATAGTTGTGGCTTTAGCCGGCCCCCCCGGCTATCAAAGTACCTGACGCCACCGCCGCCGCCGCGCCGTAGATCTAGCTGGTTCCAACTAGATTGGTGAACTGTGTGTAACCGCAATTTGTATCAGAGGAAGACTTACTCGCATCACCAAACACATATTCTGGTAATTGAAAACAGGTTATATATAGGTGTATCTGTGAGGCAAATTTATGTACTATATAAGGTAGTGCTAACTCGTTTTGAAATACGCATAATCAAGCATACAAAACCCCTATGTAATCCCGTGTAACATAATTATTATCATAATTACCGTGCAGTTTATAGAATGATGTTTGTTATTATAATATGGATGGATTCGTATGGAAATAATAGAAAAATCTCACCACCCTGTGGCTTAGCGGATATCGTGACGTACTTAGACTAAGCACAATTTTGGCCAAAATAAAGTTTAAATTGAAGTTTATTTTGCTTAAGGATATGATAAAAAAATATTAACCCACTGGTATTTATTTAAACAAGGCCGAGCCGAATGTTGGCGGAGAAATTGCCATTTGGTAAATGCAAAATACTCGGGGAAGTTAGTCTGAATAAAAAAATATATAAATATGTAATTTGTAGACTAAATCTCTGGTTATCGTAATCCTGTTGTGCAGGTGATAGGCTTTGTTATCTAAGAGTTGGTTAAATAATATATATTATAGGTATATGCGACTGATTGGTACTAAGGTGAACCTTAGTAAGACAACTTTCTCAAAAGAATCCTTTATATGAATAAATTAAAGTGAGCCTAAGTATTTTGTACCCACTCCAGAAATGTCGGTACCAAAAATATAAACAAGGAGCAAATATAACATATAAGGTTGTGGATCTATTATACCCGGCCTAGTGTGGAAAATATAGTGGTCGAATCATGCAGATGATACTACGCGGAGGTCGTCGCGATCACATTGCGAGTCATTTTTAGCCTAGGCGTGGTTTAGGGGCCAAAAAAATTGTGCCTATAATATATACAAGAAAAATATATATAAGTATATTATTTTTAAATATGATTCTGGTATTATATCTGGCTCTCTATGAAGTAGCGTTTCCACAAGTCACAACTGCATGAAGCATATTATTATATAAATCAAAACAAGATTCAAATCGCAAACACACAAAACTCAATTCCACAATATTCTCATATTCTTTAGTTCAATCATTAAGAGTAAATTCTATAGTGTACGTAGCAAGAGCGCAATATAAGTTTGTTCAAAATGCTAAGCAGAAATGTGAAGGCACGTTTTAATTTTACCAAAATTTATCTCGTCGTCGTATAAAAAAATATGTCGTCGTTTTCGTCGGAATATTATGGAATTCGCAATACGTTTGATCAAACAATCCATTACACGATCAAATAAAATTAAAACCGTTTTGAATTCACATGGATTACAACATGGTTACTCTAGTGCTTACACAGGCTCGGATTAAGAACTTAAGCATAATACGTGTAACATCGCTGTTTGCTATTAATTTTATCCATATTCGAAAAGCTGTGATTCCCTAAAATGTTTTTCCATTTACAGTTCCATTGTTACAATATACAGACTGATACGGAGTCTCCAAAAACTAATAGCGTACCAGTACTAGAATTTTCTTACAGGGTTTAGTACACAACACTGAAAGTCGTCGGCCACGTAGCCTAGTCGGCGTACTGCCTGCCAAATATTCGTGTGATGAGTCTGGATGTTGTTTATCTATATAAATAAGTATTTTACTTATATATAATATCAGCTGGCTGATAACCATAGTAGAAGCTCTGGATCAGATCGGCGTGTGAGTTGTCCCCATATATTATCATGGTTCCGGCGGCATAATAACATGGCCTAACCAGCAGCAATATGCTGCATCGGAACCTATTTTAAATCATTTAAAAAGAAAGATAAATTGTCGAACGCCAGAGGGCGCGTGGTAGTCACCCTGCTGAAGTTTTCCATTGTAAAGAAAGGCTTGTGTTTAAATGCCTACCAGAAATGCACTTATATTAATTATAATAAATCCGAAATACCTGCCAAAACGGAATATGGCCCAATGCGGGCCCAATGCGGGTTGATCATCTTCACACACAACTTTTAATCGAAGGCGTACGCAGTTATGATATTTTCATTCACAATAAGAGCATCAAACTTAGGTATAACTAACTTAACTTGTGTTTTGTGTTGTGATGTCCTACAAATAAATGTTTCTGGTATATATATATATACATATATATATTTATTTATCTGTATTAGTTTGTTTACAAAAATAAATATATACCTATCTTTCAACTGTCATTTTATGTTCCTACATAGTAATGTACATAGTTATGTAGGGACATAAAATGACAGTTGAAAGAAAATCTGACTTACGAGCAACTTCTTCATCGTGTGGGTTTTAAGGTCGACAACCGACCTCACAAACCCTAGCGTCAGTATTATAGAGCCGCCAAAAGCCACTGACATGGCTCGTGTAACGACTAGCCGGAATCATCTTTCTATTCGGACAATCAGGTTATTCAGCCTGCAAAGTCCTAACCAAACTGGGGAAAGACTCACAAAGAGATTTTTGCTTGACAGTGTCCCCATCGGGAATTGAACCCGGAACCTCCGTAATGAGCGGCGAAATCTCGACCATCGCTTGCCTCTGAGCTAAATAAAGAACAAACAAAACACCCGTAAATTCTATGAAACCTAGAAAGCTCGGTAATTTGCGTTTTTATCAAAATGCTTGTTAGATTTTTAACGTAAAGCTTTCAAGAAGTGCTTTAAAATTAAAATTAGGATTCAAATGAGGATGAATGTTTTTGTACATTTAAATGACGTAGATTTTAGTTATCTACCTATAGTGTGAATGAGCTCCTAACAAGTTTTAGCCACGGCTACTGCTTTAACCTCTTTAAACCGAGTTGTTGTCATCGTCGAGGCGTCCAGAAGCGTCCGCCGCCCACTGTCAATATTTTGAATGATTAACGCAGCAGCACGCCTTCGCTACAAAGTCTGCAAACGACCACTTTGCTCGGCAATTCTGTAATAAAGTACTTCATTAAATTTAAAATATTCGATGCCTTCCACAGTCAAAAACAGCGATAAAAATGCTGATGGTTTATGTAAATAATTTAATTTTGGAGAAAGGTTGATTGATGGCGATAAACAAGCGAAATATTACTTTTTCTCTTATTTTTTGTCAATGTTACGAAAATAAGATTGTAAAAATGCTAGTGATTATGCAAATTTATTGGTACTTAGGAAATATGCCGAGGAGTGAATGTGTATTTGTGCAAGATGGTTTCCTACGTTCAGATTCAGGGATCATCATCATCATCGTGTGGGTCAACAACCGACCACACAAACTCTGGTATCAGTGTTATAGAGCCGCCAAAGGCTACTGATGTAGCAGTTGATTAAGTTTTAAGTGTTTATTCTTTGTCCATCTTTTATAGATCTTTATATGTAAAAGTTTTAAAAATTTCGTGGTTGTTCACTACACTAGAATTGTCCCCATTTACGAGTTTGTTACCACGGTTATATTTAATATTGTTACCTCGATATTTCGGAACGGTTGCACGCTCCATGGTCACGAGTAGACAGTCTACCCATGTCAGTTAATCTATGTATGTAGCTCATAAGTCACGCTTAGTAATAGCAACGTCGATATAAAAAGGAGCTTAAAGTATAATCACATTTATATAACTACTAAGTATGTACCAAAACAAAGAATTTGTATTTTGGCCAGCTTTCTTCAAAAGAATACTCACACGCAACAGACATAATGAATAACATTACTTCGGGCTACACCCAATAAATAAATATGAGTCCCGAAACTTGCTCTTCGTAGATGCTCAGATGTTTTTCTTTGTAGAAATTCTATAGTAGTAGTAGTAAGTACACAGGGTGGCCCATTTATCTAAAAATAAAAAGGTCAGTATGGGAAATATAGTTCTGAATCGAACCCGATCGTATTAAAAATATGAAAAATAAAAATAAAGAGTTGAAATACAACGCTTTTTAATTATTAAGGTATCATATTTAATAGTAAAATTGAATTCTTCATTACGACTGGGTTCGATTTATGAACTAAATACGAGTTTAATTTTTTAATCGTTGAATGCAGTTTTTCTTGACCCTAAAACGGAAGCTCTAATGATTATTATATTATGTGAATATATTGCAGGTCTAATAATATTACATACGTACGAGTACGTGTCGAATCGAAACCCCTTTTTTATTTGAAGTCAATTAAATACGATTTCTATGCGCATCATCACTTTTTTGTCCGCTAGAATTTTAAAAAAATTGCAATTTATTTGTAAACTACGATATTGACCTTGACAATGATTATTGTCTTCAGCTTTGTCCATTTAAATATTAAATTAAGATAGTTTTAATTCTGTCTCATTCTCTGACCCGAATGAAGCTAACCGCTACCTGGTTCAAAATACGGATACCGTATAATACAGGTATTTTATTTACGTATTTTATTTACTACAAAATGGTATCTAAGGTCCTTAAGGATACCGCTACGTTTTGATACCAAATACGCATTTTTCATTCCTATAATAATAACTTCTTAGTTTCTGCTATCTAACACTAAAATAATTTTTGCTCTATCTTTAAAATTGACCGAGTTATAATGGTTTGAAATTGAAGATTAGACAGAGAGGCTTACCCACCCACTTGTGACGTCATTTGTTAGTAACGCCATATAATCTCCATTCAAAAAATCGTTTTTATAATTTTTGTAACGTGTGTAACTTTTTTCGGCAATTCTATTTATCAAAAGTATAGGTTTAATTAATATCAAAACTGTTGAGTTTACATTATAATTTAATTACTTACTATAACTATATAAGTAGACTCGTAGTATTCAAAATAAAAATCATCTCTCTGACATTCATGGTATAAAAAAGTAAAGTACGATGGTCTTTTTGAAATCGTCAATTAAATACTTACGTTTATTTCAAAATTAGTGTATTATTATTTATTTAAAACGGAAACGCTCACGTAAAAATTGAAACTTTGAACGGACGACCTTTTTTTTTGGACTTTGAAATGGAACTTTGTCTTTGTTTAAATAATAATGTTTAAAAACCACGTATCGTTCAATAATAATAAATTTGTTCAATAAATTTGTGTAACTGATTATTCAGTTATAACTGTCGTGTTTAAACACAATCTCTCCTTGAGTACTTTAGATATTTTTAACCGTTCCAACTACTTGGAACCGAACAAAAGAATGTAAAATCGCATGAATAATTTTCAGCACTTTCTACTAGCAGACTGCAGAAATCTTTGAAATACAAAGCATGAGAGAATATCAATTCCTGCAGCACAGTAAAGTTCTTCAAAAATCTTGAATTTATTAAAGTGTTGAATAGAAGCTTTAACCATTCAATGTAGTTAGAGAAGATAGCCAATTTAAAACTAAAATAAAAATATTTTATATTCTAAAAATAATTACTTAGATGATAAAAACGTCTGGTCATCTGTTGGTCCAAATCAGCGGAGTAGATTGTAATTATGACTTATGTATGATTCTTTATATATTTAAAAAGCTTTCGAAACTTTGGACTTGACAACTTTATACTCAAAATTGTATCAAAATGGGATACAAGGCCCGCTATTAGATTGGTTTAAAAATTATCACAGTAATAGGTATACCACGGTAAAAATTGATAACCAGCTCAGCGACCTCGTTCCCTGTAGCGTAGGCACAGCACAAGGTTCAATCTTAGCGCCGACAGAATACTTGCTGTACGTCAATGATATGCCTAACATTCTAAAAGATGGACAAATTTACCAATTTGCCGATGATACTTGTATTATCACATCCCACAAATACGTTACCCATGCGATAGAACAAATGCAATCGTGCTTTAATAGCCTATGTGCATGGGCACACGATCTCGGATTAGTCATTAACTATCAAAAAACGAAAATGATGCATATTCACTCGTCGCATAACATCTCACCAGTTGAACCTAAAATTATCGCACATAATCACGAATGTCAGCACCAAAAATATCAAGACTGCAGATGTGAGTGCCTAGATTTAGTCGAGACGCATACTTACCTTGGTTTGATAATAGATAATAGATTTAACTGGAAAGCACATATACTATACGTATGTAACAAACTAAGGGCTATTTTAAGTAGAATGTCTATATTAAAATTTAAGTTACCTTATTCTATAAGGAGAACTCTGTATACTGCGTTAGCTGACTCCATAATCAGCTACGGTTTAGATTGCTATGGGAGAACGTATAAAACATATCTAGAGGAAATATATAAACTACAATTAAAACTGCTCAAAACAATAGTAACTAAAAAAATCAAAACTATTCATAAAACAAATGATTACATAACATTATTTAAATATTGTAAAGTTATAGATGTATTTAACAAAACAAAATTTTTAATCATAAAAGAAAATACAAATATGATAACTGAACTATGTATTTTAAAAAGACCAGAAAATTTGAGAACATTGTCTAATAAAACAAAATATCACGTACCTAAATCAAATAACCTTTATGGACAAAGAATACTAGAATACATGTTTCCAAATATTCTAAATGAACTTCCAGACAACATTCTTGATACATACCTGTCACAGAAAAAGGCTTCACATAAAATTAAGGAATACTTTTATGACTCAATAAAAACGGAATCTAAATAGGTAAATTTACTCGCAATTGGCAAAAAAAAAAAATGACGACTCTGTAGCCCAGGTGGTAGTGTATCTTCCCCCGACGCACAGGGTCGCGGGTTCGAATCCCGCCCAGGGCAAACATTCGTGTGAGGAGCACTTGTGTTTGCCTTGTGTCTGGTTGTTGTTTTGCTATATGGGGGTGTATTTATATATTTATGTATTACATATCAGCTGCCTGGTACCCATAGTACAAGCTTGGCTTAGTTTGGGATCAGATCAGGATCAGGGTTGAGATCAGGCCTTGTGTGTACTGTACGTCCTTTTATACATTTATTTATTTTATTTTATCTATTCACAACAAGAGGGTTATTCTGCTTAAGAACATTTCTGGAAATGCATTTCATTTCATTTTTACTCTTTTGCCTATCAAAATTGTTATTACTTTATATGCGACTCGCCACCACACATAAGTGGACTATCTTAAGTGGCGGCTACATAGACTAAGTGAAGATGTATATGCTTGTTATTGGATAATAAAAAAAAAAAAAAAAAAAAAAAAAAGAAAAGTACAAAAGATACGATTCCTTTGAAGTATCTTCTGACCGTTCTTCTCCACAGAGGGTTTACACTGGTAGTGAACGTGCCGTGCCATCCATGATAGCTTTGACGTCGAAAAATGATTTGTAAGAATCTTAATTCGAATAAAATATTTTTTATTTATTTATTTTTTTAAGTTAAGCTTCGTCGTCACTTCCATTAAAATAAGATCAAGTGAGCCCACGAAACAAAAAATGCTTTATTTTCAATTGATAGTAAATAAGTGCATAGTGGAACCTGACTTTGTATTTCAGATTTTCTTTTCAAACTAGATAAAACTAGTTTGAGACACGTCATATAAAGCATTAGAGAAGAGAAGGCCTTTTGATTTAAAAGCAGTACGCATGGATCTTCGTATAAGTTTCTCTTGAGAAATAGATCTCTATTTTAACAGGCACCTTAAATTGCTTAATTACTGTGACGTATATTTCAAAGCTGAAAATTAGGATAGACGTTAATTTAAAACTTTTCCGTAGTATATATATGAGACTTATTATAAAAGCCCCTGTCGCCATTTGTCCATTCATCGGTGTTTTTGACAATACGACAAAACTGTACTTCTATGTACGTACAACAATGTAAACCGAACAAATGAAAAAAGTTTATTTGCCAACAGCTCAGTAACTTAAAAGGGCCACACAGTAACATAATTAAAAGCTCTATGTACTGAATCCACAATTTCGCATTATAAAATTATGAAGGTTGGCCTGGAATAACAGCGAGGAAATAAAATTGTCACAGTCCGCTAAACGGGTCCAGAAAAATTAGCCAACATTTTTATTTTACTGAAGCGTGTGCGCTCTCAAAAGGTCTAAAAAGCTACTTTGCATAATACTCTGTCCACAAACAGCGTCAGTGACGCAAAAATGTCGCTTCCTTCTCATCGGAAGCTTCTGGAATCAAACCTCACCACGCACCACTTTACTTGGACTTTTAACGTAACTTATTCAATGAAACCTAAAAATTCCTCAGTGTTTTATAAAAACTAAGCTATATTTTTTAAACTAAAATTGAAAGACAAAACTTTACTTGACAAAATACTGTAATATAAAACACCGAACCCACATTGTTTATTTTTCTAGAATCTTCATTACCATAATGACCACCAGAAGGTCCCTCCAAAGTTCTTGACAGCAACCCACCCCTACTCTGCCACTTAATATGGTAATTAGGAGATACCCATATGACCTAAAATTAGAAACCCATTTTCTCTCACCTAATTGCCGGCTTGTAAACGAAATAATTCATTTTTATGCGAGCAGAAAGGGCCGGGGCTTACTCAGCAACATTTCTTCTGCTATCGACTTTTTAAAATTCAATAAGGCTTTTATGAGATTACTTGGTTTGCACAATGGAGAGAATTCGTGTTGAATTATTTTTTTGCGGGTTTAGAAATTATTAGATTATACTAGGTTTACGAACGAATGCTTTAGAATTATACTTAAACAAATTAAGGAGTCTGTTAATTTATGGTGTCTGTTAAAATAGAGATCTATTTCACTACAGGATAAAATCCAAAATGAAATCATCCGGCAGAAGACCAAGGTGGTTGATATCATCCAGAAGTGTAGTAAGCTGAAGTGGCAGTAGGCTGGCCACGTCTGTTGCAGAACCGACGAGCGTTGGAGCAAACGGGTTCTCGAATGGAGACCGCGTGTCGAGAAGATGCCCTCCTGCCAGGTAGAGTAAGTGGGTCAGATAATACAAGCTTTACATGAGCATATTTTTTTAGCATTTGTTAGGTGTAAGTTACTGTAACCGGCTTTTTAATTAACCCATTTGAAATCTCGTGGGTACTGGCCGGCTCTATAAATAAAGCGAGAACAAACGACTCGGCAGGACCAAATTACATGACACAACACAACGCTAATTGCTCCTGCTGGTCCCTCCAGGACACAGAAAAACTGCAGCAGAGTTTGTGTAGAATTGCCAACAAGTTTTTGTTAGGACTTTATTGAAATACAGCGAATAGCGTTTGCCTCTGAAACGCATACATTACCAAATGTTCGGGTTGGTAAAAAGTGTTACCATTGAAATAATAACATATTTATTTATGTTTTTATAAACTCAAACTCAAAACTCAAGCTCGTTTATTTTTACACAAATTATAGTTACATTACACACACAGGTATTCGTGAAATACAAGTAACACAGTAAAATAGACATGGACGTCATACGTCATGGTTATAAACATATTTTGTATTTATATTTTTATTTTTAAATTTAAAAAGTATAAAATAATAAAAAAAAACAATCCCATATTTACGAGGCGCTTTGGGGGCCAATTACAAAGGGGGTAAATGTGAATGTGGGCATATGCGAAGCACCCAAATAATCTACACATATTTTCTAAAAAACAACACCAAAATAACTAAAGGACTTTAATTTCCTCATATTCTCTGAAGTTAACACCGTTAATTCTATCTAGGCGATAAAACGCTGTGCATTGCGCGATTTCGTCTTTCTAGACGTCGTCGACGGTTAATTAAATACGCTAGTGTAATGTAGCCTTAATTTTCCTTTGCCGACCTTTCAGCGTTGATGAAGTTACTACTACGTAAATTACACCTCAGAAGATCTTTGTGACTTCACGCTTTGACTAGACCACTCAATTGCATGAAGCCACAGTACAGTTTCATTGTACCAGATTTTTAATGCATTATTATTTAAGTTTGAGATTTCAACAGAATTTTTGTTTTAGACGCTATTTTGATATATTTAATTTTAAGAACATTATGGTTTCGGTGTACTGTTAAATAGGAATAAAGAAGGAAGTGTCTAAGGATTGGATTTATTTATTTAGAACAAATTGTCCTAACTCCCAGCACGTACAAATTCAAAATTAGGTACAATTAAGAACCTTGTTTTTCGTATTAAAATAAAAAACGTTCCCGACGGATTCCCGACTACCATAGCAATACATGGATTTCTTTACTACTTACCCACAAAAGTTCTTTGCGAGCAACCAGTAGAATAGTATTTGACAAGCACCAAAAATGACTGGCTTTTTTTGTAAGCAGTAACAAATCTTTTTTTCATTACTCATACTCTGAAAGTAGTTCGGAAGTTGCCTGAGGAGCGGATTGAAGGTAATACTTTTCAGCCCGGAGGGAGAATCACTTTCAACTGACAGATGTCAAATTATTAAAAGAAAACTGGTTCTAAATTCACATTTCTATTGAACATGTTCCATCTTTCTATACAGCCACTCAATTACAGCGCAATGTTAAATAGAAATAACATAAAGTTAAATATTAATTAAATAATATGTATTTTTTAAATGACTTTATTATAATTAACTTTCAAGTATTTCTTTAAAATAAAATAGATTTGGGCAAAATATTTAACAATTTTCAATGATGGAAATTAGAAAAAATGGCTCAAAAGCTGGCCGGCCCGGCCACAGCACAAAATAAAAATAGGCGGGAAAGCAACAATCCGATTATCATTAATTTGTTTCTCGAGTTGAAGGGTTTTGTTTACAATGAGTTCATCTGATTCAGATATGGAAGTCACTCATACCCCTCGTATAACAATGTACTATTTTAGTGTAGGTAGTAAATTAAATAAGCGCCGTCGATGAAATATTGGCATACATATCTTGTAATTTTTTTAAACTCGTTACTCATACGGGGCATTATTAATGACCCAAAAAATCATTAAGTTAATTTGTCACGTAATATTTCATAATGATGAATATTTCATCAATGTTCAGTCGTAGTTTCATTAATATCAGTGGTTTCGTGCGCCTTAATATTAAATTTTCCCATAACAAATAACAAGAATGCCAGGAATGGATTAATATTTCGAATTAATCCATGTCAATCTATTCTCGTTGCTTCGTCTTTTGGGCTCACGGAATAACGGCTATAATTCGTGACTAGAACTAAATAGTATGGTTTTAGAATTTCGAAATATTTTTGCTGATTAATTAACAATATGATCACAAACCAATTATCCAGTGAGACCAGGATCTTATTTAGAGTACACTCAAACGATAATTAAACATTTTAGATAAAAGATCAGTATAAAAAAAAATCCCATTCATAATCAACAACTAGTCCCCACAGAGGGGCTCGAGCCTACCCTGAATTAGGGTGATCCGGCCTTAGTCGACCACGCTGGCCCAGTGCGGGTTGGTCGACCTCACACAAAATCTTTAAATTCGGAGGAGTGTGCAGGTTTCCTCACAATGTTTTCCTACACCGTAAGAACGTCGAATAAGCTTCGAAAGCATGTTGGTAGGTTCGTGGTAGTGATCAAACCCACGTTTCCCGGATGGCAGACACTATCCACTACACCACTGACGTACTATACATATAATATAAATCTTCCATTTCTTGACAGCCGAAGTAGCCGAAATCAGCCGAAATGTGATGTGTTACGGCGGCGTAACAAACGTAGAAAATGCTACGAAACGGAACGCGTAGTCAGAGGCGCTCTTGAAGCTCTATTTCTTCCATTAATTATTACATAAAAAAATCTACCCAGCATATTATTATGATAGTGTTTATATTGTTGTATAAAAAAGTATACAAAAATAAAATTTTAATTACTAGAATGATGCGAGGTAGAAGAAAGAAGATTTAGGGAGGTGGGAGGTAGGTTTCTCCAGATTTTTTTAACAAAATGAGTTCTCAATAAAAACCTATAGCGCTATAACGTTATAAAGGAATTAAACATAGTAAAGTAAAGTTGATACTTTGTCTGATCCTGGCAGCGAGAAGAGAAACAAGAAAGTTGCTTCAGAGCTTACAGAAATTAGTATACAATGTTCGGTTCAATTTTGGTTAAATCTTCACTAGAGCAGCAACGTTGCAACGCTGCTGTTGGGTAGATATTTTAAAGATGGCACTTTGTAAAGCAAGCACGCGCTCTCTTTGGGATCAAAACCCTGTTTGTTGTTGGTAGATGGCTTGTATGGAGGAAGTAAGTATGGAATCTTCAAACTGGCAAAACAGCAGTACATAATATAGTAAATAGATTGAAACTGTGTAATTAATTTAATCATTTTACGTAAGTAATAAGTTCCAATGAGAAACGTTTTTAAATATGTACAGAAACTCACGGGTTGATGAGATAAATTACTTAATTTTAACTAGATTTCAGAAAAGGCAACTTTTACTTATTACTTAGGTACGTATTTAATATGCAAATCACGTTCTACAAGAAGATAAACCCGAACCACATTATTGCATTTTCAAAAGTAATGAATGCATGAATGAGGTATACTTTATTGCACACAAACACAAACAGATAAACAATATAATACTAATAGGCATGTTAGTTTAAAATTGTATATTTAGGACAAAGTTAATACAAGTACTAGAGAATTGGGTACTGTAGTATCTGAACTGCACTGCAGGGACTACGTTAGTAACAATTTATAGAAGTGCAATATTGAGAAGGTTCCATTCCATCTCGTCCCGGAAAAGCGAAGAAATTCGCATGCCAGCATATCGTGGATTTTACGCATACGGCTACCGGACGAAGTTTTCCGCATGAAAGAATTCGGTTAGTAAATAGCGTACGTAAATAGGTGTATCTATCTATCTTTACATGTAAATGACTGTCTAAAGATACAATTTAAAAAATATTATTGTATGTAGGTTGTCTTAGATTTGTTATGAGACTTATGAGATGTCATCAACATATTCATTTCTTTCATTTATGCGGTACCTAAACATTTTTTATCACATAATTTAATTTATTTTCTCAGTGATGCCATGACACTTACATTTTTCTTTCATCAACCATTTTTTTTCTTTTTTTTTTTTTGTCTTCAACCTTTAAAATACATTAATGGATCAGTGGTATTAGTCTTAATTTCTTTCTTTTAGATTTAGGAATTGTAAATTTAATTATTAATAGACACGATGACATAACTAATGATACTGAAGAAGAAGTTCAGATTTAAAAAACTTTCATCCATCACTGTTAAAATGCATCTACTCGGTTCTTTTAAGAATTCTTCTTGACTTGAGTACTATTTCAAGCTTGTAGTAGAAAATAAAGTTTGCGTCTTGGGTAGCAAAAAGGCCGCGTCGGAACTTGTTCCCAGGGTCGGAGATAAAAGGGTGCAACCGTGAACTGAAGTAATTGTCTTGAAAGTTGCTACAGACTGGAGATTTCTACGGATCTGCACAGACGGCCTGCATCTCAACAACCTTCTGCCGGCGGCAGTTTAAATACAGTCAATGCAGCAGATAATCATCATCAACATCATCATCAAGAGCCTATTACAGTCCACTGTTGGACTATAAGCCTCCTCCACTTAAGTGGAGGGTTTTGCCATAATCTCCACGCTTGGCAGGCGGGTTGAAGATCTCAGACTAAAAGGTTACTGTATCAGAGAGCGCTGCTGCCCGTTCCCTGTTCAATTTGTAGTCCTTAAGTCGCCTCTTACGACACCTACGGGAAGAGAAGGGGTTGGTGACAAATGTATTTTACTCTGCCGTCACCACACGGCTTATAATATTATATCTAAATTAAAACTTTTGCTGCCCATTGCAGTTTATACTTAGTTTACACTCAGTCTGCAATATACCTATAGTTGCTCGTTTTTGTTATAGTTTGATATAATTACATTCGAAGTTTCAATTCGATTATAGAAACAGCATTGTATTAAAACTGTCAATTTGCTGCTAGAATGCTATTACGTAGTAATATTATGCGGTGGTCATTGAACTTCCGTACCTTAAGCCAGCAGTTCCCTTTAACTTTTTCAGCAGGTATAACCAAGATATAAAAAAAATATGCAATGTGTAAAAATCTCAAATGTCCAAAATGTTTATTGCTTAAATGCAGTTCGTGTTTGTAGACACTAAATCAAATACTTATTTGTTTGACAAAGATTGTCTTACATAGCTCGCTTTTTCGAAGTAGCCTATGTCACTCAAGAATAATTTAGCTTTCTAATGGTGAAAGAATTTTGAAAATCAGTTCAATAGTTTTTTAGTTTATCCGTTACAAACATACAAAAATTCAATGGTTTCCTCTTTATTATATTAGTATAGATATAAATATAGATAGAAGTATACAAGTTTAACAAAGAGTTCAAATTTTAGATGTTAAATTTCATCCTATTTAGGCTTTTCTCTTTAATTTTGTCCCTCTGGACGCGATCGCAACTAATAGCTATCCTAAAAATATATTATTTTGACACATTTCGATGGAGTCTTAATTTCTCTGTTACAGCTGGCTACGGCGGCGGCGGCGTAGCAAAGCGCTACAGCGTAGAACGCTCGCGCTACGCACTAGGTGAAATAAAATTTGTCTCATGAATATTTTAACTACGAAAAAATCAGTATAGCCAGTTGAGATTTTTGTGTTCTTGTCTATTATCAATACATTATTATTTGGTTTGGGAGTTGTGTGGGAAATCAACCTACCAGCACTGAGCCAGCTGCGTAGTATACTAAGGTTTGATCGCTCAAATTTAAGGTAAGCCCAAGATCCTCGAAGAAAACGAAACAAGATGATAACGAGTACATTACCCGGCGGTAAATAATGCACATCAGGATTTCGGCTTCGTAGAGCTCCATCTCTCTCGCACGTAGCACTAATAGGTTAT
Organism: Carpatolechia fugitivella; assembly: GCA_951230895.1. Taxonomy (NCBI): domain Eukaryota; kingdom Metazoa; phylum Arthropoda; class Insecta; order Lepidoptera; family Gelechiidae; genus Carpatolechia; species Carpatolechia fugitivella. The sequence goes on along the minus strand of OX579659.1, from coordinate 9,922,197 downwards.
CTCTTTCCAAAGCCTAATGTTCGTTATTTACTATCTGGTACTGAGTACATGCATGTAGTTGGGCTTAGTCAAATTGCTTAATATCTACGTCTGTCATGTATATGTCGTGGCCATATCGTAGAATTGACCACATCATGAAATTTTCGATCATTTCATGAAATGGTCGCATTTCATGATGTGGCCAACTAAATTTGACCAGATCATTAAATCGTGTGCATTTCACGATTTTATCGTCCACGATTGGCCATATCGTGAAAATAGGGCGTCCATTAAATATTTAAAAAGAATCTAAATTATGTTTGGTACTTATTGTTCTTAAAGTCCGACAGACATTTTCAGAGTACTTTTTCATCATAACTCTTTTTTTCTTCCTCATTTTAATAACGAATAATTCACTTTTTCACTGCGAGCGATAACGCAGCCGCCATGTTGGTACATAAACAAAGTGCTTCCAGCGCCTCTATCGGCAATAAATGTAATAATTTTACGATATGATCAAATAATCTTGACCATTTCATGAAATAGCTGCGTTTTAGTTGAACATATCGTCAAACGATTTCTTATCATTGATCTGGCCAAGGCACATCATGATGTGGCCAATGGACAGTGAAAATTTCGAAAATTGAAATGATCGAAAATTTCATGGTGTGATCAATTCTACGATATGGCCACGACATATATAACGTATAGGCTATTAGGTAAATACCAGCTCAACAGTACGTCAAGCCGCAAAACCTTCTAACACTTCACTGGAAATTCTAAGCCTCACATGTTGAAAGTTCTCCAAGACTTTGATGAAAAGGAAAAGGGATGTTCTAAATTTACGGGCCCAATCCATTAACGGAGCGTTTTGGGCCAGATAACTGACGAACAAATGTTGCACATTTGTAACGCGAAAGTGGCGAGCCGGGCTTACAACACTCACCTCTACGAGTATACTACCTATATACCACCTACCTACCAGATATTTCAGATGAAATTGGAAAATTCATTTCCAGACAAATGTCAATCTCGATTGGCTGACAAGTGTGAATCACGAATAACCTCTTTTCTGTCTTTTTTCCAATGTTATTTGAAATGAAGTATTACTGGACTGAATATACCGTTCAAAATGACAGGTGTTCTTGTGCCATTTCAAAATTGCCCGCACCGAGCCGAGCAATATCATTTTGTTTCAATTGCAAAAGGCCGTCGCGATGTTTGCGTGTCTGAATATTTATGTGGAGATCATAATTTAAGACATATTTATGTGTTATTACACGCATTGATAAATACACAACACGTCGCATTCAACATTATTTGTGCTGCCGAAATAGCGATATTTAGAAAGAAAGAAAATACATTTATTCGGATCTCAATTCATGCTACTAAAATACAAAATAATAAAAAATGCACAAAACAAAACAATTTTACATTTGCGCAAAGCAACATGCGGTACGATGTGAAAAGGTGCTGCCTCAGCATTAACGTTACAAGTAAAAATACTTCCAATACTGTTTTTCAGTCAACACCTTAGTTAAAATAATAAAGAGTTACACACTCGCTAACTCAATCAGCTGGCTTGATATACCCACTCTCTAGATGTGTATATATACAAATATAATAGTTTATGTCTGTCTAAGCGTTGCGTTATGAATTATGATATATTTATTTTGATAAAATAAACAAATAAAATTACTAATATTATAAAACTTTCAGGGCCAATCACATTTACGTGATGATAACTATTCCCTAACTCGCCAAGGAAGCTTGAAAGATATTCTGGCTGTCCAGCATTAATTATGTCATGCAACAGAGAGGCGTATAAAAAATTAAGTCTGTTACTGATATTTAAAATACTTACTTGCATTTGCTTGATTAAGAAGGGGGGTCACGTGAGATCTTAGAGGTATGGAAAAGTAAAAACGTGCACAAGCGTTTTGAATCCTTTGAACTAACACAAGAGTTTTCTTGTATAGGCATCATGGGCCATATACTGTAAAGCTGTAATTTAATTTTGATAAAATTAAGGTTTCACAGAGTCTTATACCGAGATTAACATTTATATGAGGCCTAATTCGATAAAGAACCTTAAGTCTATACATGAAGTTACGAAGGAGATTAGTAACATGTGTTTCATTCAAATCTTAGTTGGTTGCCCTAAGTTTCGAGCCTCCAATACTAATGGGTTTATTATTATAATTTTTGGGTTTTTAGACTCAATTAGTTTTCTCTGAGTTTTAGTGTCAATTGTTATTTTTTTTTATTTATTTGGGTTTAAAATAAGAGAACAAGGCTTTGCCTATTGAAACACTCTATCCAAATCTTCACTCATTAGTCTAATGAAGATTTGGATTATTTTGAAAGTCAAGACTAGTGTGTCCATATAACAGAGGTCAGTGGCTTACATAGTGGGATAATTTAAATTTGTCCTCAAAGCCCTATTACATTTGCTTGCACATCAAACATAATACCTACATTAAGAACTTTGAGAAACTGTAACACTTGATGAACATTCAAGTGTACATTAGTTCTACAATCAAATAAAAAGCATGAAGTGTTTTTGAAGTCTTATCAGAAATATGTTGATCGAAAACTAACCATTTGCCAACCACATCACTGGTAAAGTGACTTTTAAGTATATAGAAATAAAAAGTAACTTATGGGCTCTTTTCACGTTATGGAACAGCTTTCTGCACTGCATTCATCATTAACATTATTTCAGCCTGTAGATGTTCACTGCTGGACAAAGGCCATCCCCAAGGATCTCCACAACGACCGGTCCTGCGCTAACAGCATCCAGCGGCTTCCTGCGACTTTCACCAGATTCCACCTTGGGGTGGGGGGTGATTAAACTTCATAGTTGCGAAGATCCACTTTGCGTCGCAGTTGTGTAGTTTATCTATCTGCACTGTATGCTAAATTTTAACCAGACCTTTAACCTGACCAGATCTTTTTTATCCATAAACATAATCCTTTAAAACGTCTGAACATTGCCTAAGCGACCTCAAAGACTTATTATTTAATAGTAGAATACGTATAGGCAAGTATATAAGCCGATTGAGTACCTAACTACTTTCATTTGTATTATCCCTTTGAATCTGCTTAGCTAGGTATAGATATCTGCCAATACGTGTTAATTAAGATTAGTAGGATGAATCGAGCAGGCAAGATTTACATAATATATACCTTATATCTAGCTACTCAATTAGTCATCTGTAACTGAATTACAGTCAAGAGTGATAACCGAGTTACATAATTGGATGCAATTTTAAGCTTGAATCAATGCTACAATTATAAAATATTCAATTAGCATGAATTTAGTAAATGAAATTATTTTATTTAAAAAAAGAAAACGCAGAAGATGCGATTACTGTGGAATTTCTTCGGTGAGGTCTTCTCCACAGATTTCGCCAATTTGTAAGTAAACTCACCAAGAAAATGTTATTACGAATCTAGCGATGTAACAACATCGTATAGAAAAATAAAGTTTTGAATGTAAAAAAGCACTAGTTGACAGGGAATTGGTCTAACTTTAGGGATTTTTTTACAGCTTAAAAACTGGTAAATGTAAAAAGTACAAAGTAAATGAGCGCCTATTGAAATAAAAAATTGTATTACCGTATATTTTGGTACCAAGAATTCTCTTCTGCTGATAAGTCTATTGAAATACCCACCTTTTGAACTATTGTGTAGTCCCTAATGTTCTGACCGACCCTTAAAAGGTTTTACCGTGAACGAGAGAAATCTGGGTGTAAGCATTTTGTGTGAGGTGGGTTCTGCAAGTACTTTGAAAGAAACAAATACCTAGGTGATATTTATGCATACTTCGTTAATTTCCATTAAAAACACTTAAGTAAAAAGCGAGGTGTAAATGTACTACATAAATTTTCTGATACTAATCACGTGAGTTTGTGGCAAATCTCTTTAAATCACAAAAATCCCCAAGAATTTTTATCGTTTACAAAAAAGCTTTATAGCGTTTTGCTTTTACTGTTTTAGCTTAAGTTATTTGAACAATAAGTTTATTATTTAACAGAGTGCTCAAGTACATTGTCCTTATTCATTTTCTAAATTTGAAAATATATTGCTACGAGGTGATACTACATGAACCCTCAGAGGCAGGGTCTCTAGCCGCTACACCTACCATTTTTGTATAATAATAATGTGAGATGTCTCTCATGTACTCATTATAACCATAATTTTTTTGAAAATCAAATTCTATTAGATAAATTGAATATGTCCTATAAAAGGGTTCTGTAAAAGCCACGAACGGAACTACAATATTATTAACATAACGAAATTTCCAACAAAAGGCGTCTTTGGTACCTTCAATACAAACACATATAAATTGTCTTCACTTCTAACACAATGATGATACAAAGCAGCTTATTTCATAGGCACACAATTTTACCCTTTTTATCATTCTGACGTTTTTTACGACCTAAGTACAATTCAAACCAGAGCAATTCATTTTATCAGCACAATAGGTTTCAAAAGGCCAGCTCAAATACACTCGAAAAAATTAATATTTAGCAATTTATGAGATCGTTTATTACATTCATACGGCCATTGTTTTTATTTAAGTCATGTCAGAGCTATCTACAGAATTATACCTTACAATTTATTAATCGACAAAAATGTATGCATAGACTTCGGATCTTATAATTATTATTTTTCGGTTGTATTTCTAAAATTTTGGAGGATGATTTACCAATATACCTACCAAAAAAATAAAAAAATCCGCTATTGGAATAATATCCTTTCTAGTGGATTAACTCGTCAAGTCCGCGCCCGCTTTATTCCCACTCTGGTAGAAATAGTCCGTTCAAAAAAAAGGATTAACATCTATTTACATTCATCAACAGCTCATATACGTCACGTCCCCACCAAGGGGCTCGAGCCTACCCTGAATTAGGGCGATTAGGCCTTAGTTGACCACGTTGGCCCAGTGCGGGTTGGTCGACTTCACACGCAAACTTTGAATTTCTTCGCAGGAGTGTGCAGGTTTGGAGCTAAGTTACTACTCGTAACACTTGCTTGGAACTAAATTACTGCCACAGCAATGACTGGTAGTTAATATGCAATATTTAGAAAAGTTTATTATGGTGCTTTTTAATGGGTGATAAATACTAACTCGGCTGTGAAGATTATACTTGCAATTTCAGGTAGTGTAACGGAACCAACCTGGGTCCGTTAACAATTTCACAAATAAATTCCAAATCATTATAACTACTAATCGATTACATCTCTTTCTCTAATACAAACGCTAAATAATCACTAACGATCATTACTCAATACTTCAATTAATACGACATTCAGTTATTTAATATTAAAACAAGTTAAAAATACAAGGCTCTGCTTACTCCTTTACAAAATAAGTTCACTTAAAGTAAACATGAATTTACAACACTAAAGAATCTAAAAACATAATAGAAATAATAAATAAAGCATTAAAATAATAAAACATCGAATACGGAACACTAAAATAATAAGGGATAAATTATTGTATTAAATTGTATGGAAAAGCTAACAATTTGGAAATTGAACCCTAAAAATACGTTGACCTTGACGCCGATACTCACGTTCAGGCACGCCCGAGCTTGAGTTCGAGTCTCACCCGGGAGGCTATAAATACCGATTGCGCGAAGTTCAATTAGTCAGTATTCTTTCGATTATCACTCAGTGCAGTTGCCTTGTCCGTCGCGGTAAAATATTTTCTTAGAGTTTTCTGTGGGGTTTTTTGTGTGGATTATTAGATATTATTAGAAAGTTTACTTTCTTTTAGTATTTCTTAATCCTTGGGGTAAATTTTAATTTAAATTCCTTTAAAGTTTTGTTTTTTAAATGTTTTTGTAAAGCTTAAAGTTTTGATACGTAAAATTTGTGGGAAATTTCAAATAAGTTTGAGAAGTTGTAAAGTTATAAAAGGTTCAGTTTAAATTGTTTCTTGGTTTTTAGTACTCGTTAAAATTAAAGTATTTTCAATGGGGTTTTTCTTTACGGCTTGGCATAAATCTGTATCTGATTTAAATCCAAGGTTTCCGAACTTGGTGGCTGTTTTTGGCAAATGGTCTGATTCTGTTCTAAACGTTCTCCGGAACAGTTAGAAAAAGAATGTAGCTTCGTCACATTGTAGAAGCCGGTATCTTGGAACGGACCGGTGGTCGCTTTTACTATCAGCGACTTCAGTTCCCGGATGATTTGCTTTTGTGTAACGAGGGCAAGGTTTCGTTGAAGAGGAACACACAAACTTGCTCTGTTGCACAGGATCATTTCTTCTGTCCCAATACATGTGCAGGGAACGGGTACCCTCCTTCTCGATCTTTGCGTATTAGCGCGTAGAAGGAGAGTACAATCACACGTGGCATATAGAACGTAGGCACTCACTGGGTCTCGCCACAACCCGTCTGGTTAGTTCGTTTCGATTAGACCTTCTTCTCCTGTGGAGTTGGAAGGTACCACCACACATCACACGATTAATTATAAATATGAGGTCTTCCTCTAGCTTTTGAAACTTACGGAGAATAGGTAGGATAGTTCGATACCTAACGGATGATAGAATACTTACGCATTTGCTTCGAAAATCAGCTAGACTTTCAATGTAATGTGAGATATTTAGGTAATATCTCTAGTTTTGCCTACCTATATGTAAAACACTTAACTAGGAAGGTAAATTCAATAGGGAAACGGATGTCATAGAACTTATTTGGGACCACTTATATCAAGTCAAAATATATACTCTATCCGGTGAAAGAGAGCTTACCAAAACTGCTTTAGAAACTATTACTCTTCGTTGCTAAATAATATCAAATACCAGTAAGAAACAGCTTACCTCTATAAAACTCAGTATAACCTAAATAAACTTCACTGCTAAAAGATATAAATTGCAATAAATTGTTCACCCAGTTAAATAAATTAAAACCTACTTTTCTTTGTTAAATAACAAATAGTAAGAAACGCTTTACCTTTATAAAATTTAAAGCCTAAGTAATCATCATTAGATACTTACTGAAAGGTATAAAATGACAATAAATAAACCATCTAAGTTACATACTAAAACCTTCCTTTTTAATATTAATTAGAAAGAAATACTTTACTCATACCTAACCTAAAAATAATCATCAATGGAAAAAGTATTAAATTGCAATCAATAATTCACTTGGTTAAAGTATATTGAATCTTCCATAATCACTACTGCTAAATAATAAATAATTTACTTAGTTCAAATTCCATAAAACTGACTAGGTAAACCTTTCAAAGATAAGTTTATAATAACAGTTGATTCTCTCTAAGATTCAAACTTCATTCAAATAAAATAACCAAATAAATAAATATCTTGAAAGTACACGATAAGAAGAAGAATATTGTTAATTTTGATACAAAGGAATGATTATTGTCAAGTACAATCAATTAGCTCAAATTGCATTATTATTTCCTACGGTAATAAAATTATTCAATTTCAATATTTACCTACTCGAACCAAACCATAGTTTGTTGATATTTGGATCTGTAGGAAAAGCAATAGCACTCCGGTGGTTTACTTCCATACCAGACGGATTGGACGTCCCACAATATTTCAGATTGATTCATCAACAGCTTACTTTGTATTTGCACTATATGAAAGGCAAATTGTACTAAAAGCTAAGGCATCTAGAAACCATATAACGTACTCTACTATAACTACAATCTGAGTTATTAGACTGGAAAGATAAGAATCATTCCTAGGATCATTTATCTTTTGTTGTAATCTAAAGTTGATAATTTGAATAACCTATTTTATAAAGGAATTAATTGTAGAGTCATTATTCAATATGTTTATCTATTTTTATCAATAAGAATATAAAGAAATAAATCTTGTTTACTTTGTGATAACTAAAATGAATAAAGCCAATATGTCAAGTCACAGTTGTCTATTTTCAAGCATAAAACCTAGATGCTAATAATAATATAAAATAATAAATCTTATTTACTTTGTTGTTCTAATATTAATGAAATATTCCCAAAGGGTTTCCAAGAAGGAAATCTGGAATGACATTGAATATACTATATAAAATTAATACAGTCACATTTGTTTTCAAACATAAAACTTCAATGTTAGTAGAAGATAATCATGGATTGTTCCTAAAGGATTTTCTGGAAGAAAATCTGGAATGATGCAGACTTAACTATAAATTTACATATTTAAAGTCTCACTTAATTGGTTTCAAGCATAAAATCTTTAATGCTAGTAAGAAGTATAAATAAATCTTAATTGTTTTGCTATCCTAATAATAATGGATTGTTCCTAAAGGATCTTCTGGAAGAAGATCTGGAACAGAGTAATTTTGGTTGGTTATACCCCATCCAGGATCATCAATCCGAGGAGCCAACCCTCTTGAGTCCTTGTTCCTAAAGGGTTTTCTGGAAGAAAGTCTGGAATGACGATGTCCTGAGTGGGTCGGGGATCTTCTACTAAAAAACTATTAATGTCCATTATGATTCTAATTCTATTTATTTAGAATACCACATTTACAAGATTTTACAAGATTATTTTAAATGTTTATATTCTTATACTCTAACTATATCTATTTATTATGTTATATTATGATTAATTTGCTAAACCATTTCTACATTTTCGAGCTAAATAAATAATTTCTTTATGATAAAAGGTTTTTGTACAAATAACAATAATGTAATATTATGATAAAAAGAAACTTACTGCACTATTAACATTAAAACTCTTCCAGGAAACATGCTAGGTTAAATACTTGTTTATTTTCGGAAGGTAATTCGTAGGGTCTATCTATAGTTCTCACTAAAAGTATCAGGGTTACTAATGAGCGGTTCACAATGTAGAGTTTTTACCACTAGATGATTCACTTGGCCTTATTTAAGTTAATTAGCGTTTTAAGTGTACAGAGGGGTTAATTAGTTATAAGTTAGTGTAGGTTAGTGTAGAGTAGGCTAGAGGGGGGTGTTATAATTTGGTGGTGCCGTTGATCCAGGATAAGAACTAGTAGTATTTTTAAGGTTTTAAATTCACTTTATTATGTCTTTTTACTCTAACTTTAGAACTTGATATTGAGATTTTGTTAAATAATTGAGTACAGGTAAATTTATTTATTGCAGAAATAAAAACAACTTAAAACGGGTCAGAGCTAGAACTTACCTTTTAATTTCACAACTTAAAAAAACAATGTAAAACGGGAATAATTAATAATAAATAGCACAATTACAAAATTTTACGTTTTCACTTCACATAAACTATCTTCGGGGAAGAGTCAGGGGCTTCAACACCCGATCAGGGTCATCTCATTGCTAGTCAGGGTCTTCCAAGACCATAAGCCAATCTCGTCGTCGGTGGTAGATTCCTGGAAATGCAATAGGTTACATTAGTTACGGTTCACGGTTTCTAGGCAAGGCAGTGAGTTGCTAGTAATAATAGTTCAATGAGACAAGGTTAGATTTGTCCAAAATACTTATGTGGGTTGAAAAGAAATAGGGAGAGTACTTATTTATTAATTTGCAGGGATAATTTTGATTAATGTAACGCTATAGTACTTATACTTACTTGTGTCTTGTTTAAATAAAAAGATCAAAGTCATCTTCGTATTCGTAACGAACGAACGGCAAAATATTTGAACGGTAGCGTCACTCGGTGGCATCGCGAATCGATTCGAGCGGTAAATCGAAAGAGCAAGTGAGATAGCGCAATAAAATTTAAGTGTGAGAAAAGGAGACGTTTACTTTAAATTACGGGGCGCGTTCCGAATCAATCTATAAACGCCGTCAGCGAATAAAAAAAAACACGACGTGGTTTAGTTTCATTCTATGCAGAAAAAAAAGGAGAAGATTAAATATAGGTTATCGATGAGAAGTAAAAAAAAAAAACAACAACATTACAACAAAGGGTTTGATTAAACATTTAGAAAGTTAGTTATTTCAGAAAAGAACTTGTTTCAAAATTTATACGATCGTCTGATCATAAAGTTAATGAAATATAAATAAAATAAATGTCTGCGGAACGGAACGTTTCGTTAATGATGGGGTACGTTCGTTTCCATGATTTAAGTTTTGAACATCATCTTTTTTAAAAATTTAATTTTAAATAATATTGTTTAATTTATTTAGATAGGTACAAACTGATTTTATAGTAAAGTTATTATAATTAATTTGAATAGTAAATTAAGGCGTTGAATACCTACTTAAGGATCATTATAGGGAAGTGACTGTTTTTACGGTCACAATTTGTTGTTTGTGAAATGGAAAGTGAGAACTATAGGTAGAAATAGAATAGTATTAATATAGGGAAACGGTAACTTTTAAATATTTTGATGTGGTTTATAATTATTGATTGATAGCAGAGTAGAATCTTGTTAAAAGTCTTTTCGTTGGGGGGTTGGTTATAAAAACAAAACTAATGTATTTTGTATGAACTACACTTGGTACTTTCCTAGTTTCAGAAATCGTAAATAATAATAATAAGTTTCCCCATAATAATAATAATAATAAAAAACATTTAATATTCGCATTGCTAAAAGTTTTAAAAACGGGGGGTTGTACGACTTTAGATTACATAAATTACCAAAGCCTATAGTTTCGAAAATGATTATTAAATAAATTGTTATAAGTATAAAAGCATATGTATTAATTTATACAGATTTATCTATTCAATAAATATATACATATATATATATATAAAAATAACAAACAGATTTGATATTCGCATTGTTAATTTAAATACTTACGTATACCTAAAAGTTTTAAAAACGGGGGGTTGTACGACTTTTAGAAAGCGCATTACGAATTAGACTTTCAACGCTGTCAGCGTTCAGAAGAAAAGAAAAAAAAACGAGTTTTGACAGCTGATAGTAATTCGGAACCAAGTTCGGAACACGATTACGGGTGCTTTAATCGATTTCATCGCGTCTCGGAACGCAGGGTTAATCAATCAAAGTGGTACAGCACTAGTTACATTTCGTTTATTTTTGTCAACCATAAATAAATATTATAATATAAAATCATTATTCATCATTAATACTTGTTGCGAAACATCTAGTATTTTTAATTTATCACCTTATAAAAATACAGTAAACAATTTCCAGATGTAAAGAATATATTTTTTCAAAATTACTTAAGTGCGCCCTCTAGCAGTTTTGATGAGTACTACTTAGCCCTCTTCTTTATTGAGCCACATGGGTTGGTTTTCGATTCAAACTTTTAGTTTCTTTTCTCAACAGGTGGCGTTTTATTAATAAGAGTAGTTCGGCAAGTCTCGAGTTCGATCTTTGATAATGTTATATACAGTGACATGTTACTATGTGGACGGGGCTTCGATTTTTATGTAATTAATTAATATGGTCGTTATAATATTTCTACGGAGAAGGAAATAACATTGTGAGAATCGAAAATAAATAGACGTAAAGTGCAGTAGAAAATATAGTAGTTTGTCAAACAGCAATAGAACTGAACTAGAAGTAAGGTAGGGAGGTAAAGGTTTACTTCTAGTGTACAACGTCGTCAGAAAGGCTAACAAACTATTGAAAGGTTATTTATCAAACGTTGGTACATACTATTATTAATTCTGTAATGTTACTAGTCGAATTAATCTTACAGTTCTCAAGGCTTTCATTTAATTGTTTAGCGATTACTTTTTTTAATGATGATCGAGTTACTTTGCGTGCTACACTGACTTAACGTACTTTTCGAAACATGGAAAATGTTTAGATTCAAATTCAAAGTTAATAAAATAATTATTAGAAGACATTGCATCAGCCATATTGTCGTTTCGTATTATAAAAAAAGGGGGTTTTCTAATTTTAGCAGAACGTTATATTAAATTAGAGAGACGTTGCGATAGTTTGTCGTTGGGTTTCATACGATGTTATAACTTAGTAATATAGGTGTGTGTATGTCCGACCGTGGTTGTTAAAATTACAAACTTAGGAGTATAGTAAAGCGGATTGATGGTTTTTACAAAATAAAGGAGTTAAAAGTTAGGTCTCTTGTTCAGCTTTGGATTGATTTAAGATGATGAAGGTAGGAAAGTTAGTTATTATTACGAAAGAAAGATAATACCTAATTTTCTAGACTAAGAAAGTAAAGCTAATTCTTTGGTATTATATTAATTCTGTGTCAAACGGTCAAATATGGAGTCGGTCCTTCCAATACAAATCGGTTTTAAATAATATCAATATGTTCGTGAATGGTTTAATAAAATCGAAACAGTTTAATTAATATAAAGTAACTAATTGTGACATCAGGAAGCGTAGCGGATTGTAGCATTGTAAATAAATTGAGATAAATAAAAAATAAAACTTTCATAAACTTAGCGTATGTTCAGAGTCGATGTGAGGAAAAAATATTATAATAATTCTAATAATAATAATTGTAATATAATAATAATCATAATTCTATATGCTGTGTCACTTGAGTCGATTCTCTTTGTTTTTTATATTTTTCTTGTGAACTAAAAATTCTACTTTATAAAATTTTTAATAAACAGTATAATTAAATTTGGTGGAAAAAAACTTTCATTGTCATAGCTTATATTCAGAGTCGTTGCAAGAGTAAATTAAAAATAATAACAATTCAAATAAAATAGGTATTAATATAAATAATTCTATTGGCGGTGCTTGTTGTGTAGTTTTCTTTAGGTTACGTATTTTGCAATTCTCCATAAATAATAAAATAGATAAATAAATTTCTACTTTACAAAAAAAAAACTATATAAAAAAAAAGATAAGTAAAAATTTACTGATGAAAAAAAAAGAAATACAAGACTGTATCATTAAATAGAATAGATTCGTAGTAGTTGTAATGCTATTCATTTTCTAATTGGATAATTTTAGAGAGAATTATGGGGAAGAATAATAAAATTTGTTGATACAAAAAGTATAGTAATGTTGATATCTTGTAAATTTTAAATACTTAACTTTTAATATTAGAATATTTGTGCAAAGGTTTGGTGTTGGGCGGGGTCAGTTTTTTCGATATGATTAAAATTTGAAACTTAATGAAGTTTAGAGTTGTTTAATTACCACTGAAATAGTTCATTGAGACGTTTCGTGACAGCACAAAATCGAAATGAAAGGGGCGTTGAATGGTTTTGAAGAGATGTAAAGTTGGGAGATTTGAAAGGGTTTTGATTATTATATTATAAAAAAATATTTATTGTGATGAGAGAATTAGGAAGAGCATGGAGGGTCACAGTGTTGCAATGGTACTCAGTCAGTGGAATAAGTTTATTAGCTTTTAACCCTTTACACCACACTTAACAAGCGAGTTATTTATAGATTTGGTGTTAGGTTAAGATAAGACGTTTAGTAATAAAATTACTATATGTCTAAAGTTTGAGGTTTTATACTCTCTATAAATAACTACGGACTCTACCAAGCCAACTGGTATGTTACACTGCGGCAACTACACATGCTCCGAAGGTAGAATGAATACTTTGTACGATCAGGTTTTGAGCTAGGACATTCGGCATAGGATAATTATATTGGCGTGACTTGTCACCTGAGGGGTCTGCTGATTTTTGGAGGGGATATGTTGTTAACTCCATGTAAATGAAAAATTGATTTGCTCAGGAGAGGATGACATATAGCCACTAGGGCTGGTTTAGCCTCACAACCTAGATTCCCTTGTAGGGCAAGAATTAGTATTCACCGCGTCCCTTAGTTTTATGTTATGAAGGATTGTCAGTGGTTCAAAGTTTTGGTGTACAGTTGTGGACATTTTAGTCTTTGGTTTAAAACGTACACTACATCAAATTACATAATATGGGTTAAATAGTTGATAAACTTTTAGTTATTTATTATTTGTGAAATTAAATATTATAGATTTTGGGAAAATTAGCTCCGGTTACGCTTAAGCTTCTGCGCAAATTTTGGGGGTTGACTGTAACGGAACCAACCTGGGTCCGTTAACAATTTCACAAATAAATTCCAAATCATTATAACTACTAATCGATTACATCTCTTTCTCTAATACAAACGCTAAATAATCACTAACGATCATTACTCAATACTTCAATTAATACGACATTCAGTTATTTAATATTAAAACAAGTTAAAAATACAAGGCTCTGCTTACTCCTTTACAAAATAAGTTCACTTAAAGTAAACATGAATTTACAACACTAAAGAATCTAAAAACATAATAGAAATAATAAATAAAGCATTAAAATAATAAAACATCGAATACGGAACACTAAAATAATAAGGGATAAATTATTGTATTAAATTGTATGGAAAAGCTAACAATTTGGAAATTGAACCCTAAAAATACGTTGACCTTGACGCCGATACTCACGTTCAGGCACGCCCGAGCTTGAGTTCGAGTCTCACCCGGGAGGCTATAAATACCGATTGCGCGAAGTTCAATTAGTCAGTATTCTTTCGATTATCACTCAGTGCAGTTGCCTTGTCCGTCGCGGTAAAATATTTTCTTAGAGTTTTCTGTGGGGTTTTTTGTGTGGATTATTAGATATTATTAGAAAGTTTACTTTCTTTTAGTATTTCTTAATCCTTGGGGTAAATTTTAATTTAAATTCCTTTAAAGTTTTGTTTTTTAAATGTTTTTGTAAAGCTTAAAGTTTTGATACGTAAAATTTGTGGGAAATTTCAAATAAGTTTGAGAAGTTGTAAAGTTCAGGTTCAGTTTAAATTGTTTCTTGGTTTTTAGTACTCGTTAAAATTAAAGTATTTTCAATGGGGTTTTTCTTTACGGCTTGGCATAAATCTGTATCTGATTTAAATCCAAGGTTTCCGAACTTGGTGGCTGTTTTTGGCAAATGGTCTGATTCTGTTCTAAACGTTCTCCGGAACAGTTAGAAAAAGAATGTAGCTTCGTCACATTGTAGAAGCCGGTATCTTGGAACGGACCGGTGGTCGCTTTTACTATCAGCGACTTCAGTTCCCGGATGATTTGCTTTTGTGTAACGAGGGCAAGGTTTCGTTGAAGAGGAACACACAAACTTGCTCTGTTGCACAGGATCATTTCTTCTGTCCCAATACATGTGCAGGGAACGGGTACCCTCCTTCTCGATCTTTGCGTATTAGCGCGTAGAAGGAGAGTACAATCACACGTGGCATATAGAACGTAGGCACTCACTGGGTCTCGCCACAACCCGTCTGGTTAGTTCGTTTCGATTAGACCTTCTTCTCCTGTGGAGTTGGAAGGTACCACCACACATCACACGATTAATTATAAATGTGAGGTCTTCCTCTAGCTTTTGAAACTTACGGAGAATAGGTAGGATAGTTCGATACCTAACGGATGATAGAATACTTACGCATTTGCTTCGAAAATCAGCTAGACTTTCAATGTAATGTGAGATATTTAGGTAATATCTCTAGTTTTGCCTACCTATATGTAAAACACTTAACTAGGAAGGTAAATTCAATAGGGAAACGGATGTCATAGAACTTATTTGGGACCACTTATATCAAGTCAAAATATATACTCTATCCGGTGAAAGAGAGCTTACCAAAACTGCTTTAGAAACTATTACTCTTCGTTGCTAAATAATATCAAATACCAGTAAGAAACAGCTTACCTCTATAAAACTCAGTATAACCTAAATAAACTTCACTGCTAAAAGATATAAATTGCAATAAATTGTTCACCCAGTTAAATAAATTAAAACCTACTTTTCTTTGTTAAATAACAAATAGTAAGAAACGCTTTACCATTATAAAAATTAAAGCCTAAGTAATCATCATTAGATACTTACTGAAAGGTATAAAATGACAATAAATAAACCATCTAAGTTACATACTAAAACCTTCCTTTTTAATATTAATTAGAAAGAAATACTTTACTCATACCTAACCTAAAAATAATCATCAATGGAAAAAGTATTAAATTGCAATCAATAATTCACTTGGTTAAAGTATATTGAATCTTCCATAATCACTACTGCTAAATAATAAATAATTTACTTAGTTCAAATTCCATAAAACTGACTAGGTAAACCTTTCAAAGATAAGTTTATAATAACAGTTGATTCTCTCTAAGATTCAAACTTCATTCAAATAAAATAACCAAATAAATAAATATCTTGAAAGTACACGATAAGAAGAAGAATATTGTTAATTTTGATACAAAGGAATGATTATTGTCAAGTACAATCAATTAGCTCAAATTGCATTATTATTTCCTACGGTAATAAAATTATTCAATTTCAATATTTACCTACTCGAACCAAACCATAGTTTGTTGATATTTGGATCTGTAGGAAAAGCAATAGCACTCCGGTGGTTTACTTCCATACCAGACGGATTGGACGTCCCACAATATTTCAGATTGATTCATCAACAGCTTACTTTGTATTTGCACTATATGAAAGGCAAATTGTACTAAAAGCTAAGGCATCTAGAAACCATATAACGTACTCTACTATAACCACAATCTGAGTTATTAGACTGGAAAGATAAGAATCATTCCTAGGATCATTTATCTTTTGTTGTAATCTAAAGTTGATAATTTGAATAACCTATTTTATAAAGGAATTAATTGTAGAGTCATTATTCAATATGTTTATCTATTTTTATCAATAAGAATATAAAGAAATAAATCTTGTTTACTTTGTGATAACTAAAATGAATAAAGCCAATATGTCAAGTCACAGTTGTCTATTTTCAAGCATAAAACCTAGATGCTAATAATAATATAAAATAATAAATCTTATTTACTTTGTTGTTCTAATATTAATGAAATATTCCCAAAGGGTTTCCAAGAAGGAAATCTGGAATGACATTGAATATACTATATAAAATTAATACAGTCACATTTGTTTTCAAACATAAAACTTCAATGTTAGTAGAAGATAATCATGGATTGTTCCTAAAGGATTTTCTGGAAGAAAATCTGGAATGATGCAGACTTAACTATAAATTTACATATTTAAAGTCTCACTTAATTGGTTTCAAGCATAAAATCTTTAATGCTAGTAAGAAGTATAAATAAATCTTAATTGTTTTGCTATCCTAATAATAATGGATTGTTCCTAAAGGATCTTCTGGAAGAAGATCTGGAACAGAGTAATTTTGGTTGGTTATACCCCATCCAGGATCATCAATCCGAGGAGCCAACCCTCTTGAGTCCTTGTTCCTAAAGGGTTTTCTGGAAGAAAGTCTGGAATGACGATGTCCTGAGTGGGTCGGGGATCTTCTACTAAAAAACTATTAATGTCCATTATGATTCTAATTCTATTTATTTAGAATACCACATTTACAAGATTTTACAAGATTATTTTAAATGTTTATATTCTTATACTCTAACTATATCTATTTATTATGTTATATTATGATTAATTTGCTAAACCATTTCTACATTTTCGAGCTAAATAAATAATTTCTTTATGATAAAAGGTTTTTGTACAAATAACAATAATGTAATATTATGATAAAAAGAAACTTACTGCACTATTAACATTAAAACTCTTCCAGGAAACATGCTAGGTTAAATACTTGTTTATTTTCGGAAGGTAATTCGTAGGGTCTATCTATAGTTCTCACTAAAAGTATCAGGGTTACTAATGAGCGGTTCACAATGTAGAGTTTTTACCACTAGATGATTCACTTGGCCTTATTTAAGTTAATTAGCGTTTTAAGTGTACAGAGGGGTTAATTAGTTATAAGTTAGTGTAGGTTAGTGTAGAGTAGGCTAGAGGGGGGTGTTACATGCGTAGTTATTTAAAAAGTACAATAGGGGATCGGACTGCTTTTTATTTTATAAATCTAAACTTCTTAGTTTCTGCTATCGAACTCTAAAATAATTTTTGTTCTATCTTTAAAATTGACCGAGTTATAAAGGTTTGAAATCAAGATTAGACAGAGAGGCATATACCCACTTGTGACGTCATTTATTAGTAACGTCATATAATCTCCATACAAAAAATAGTTTTTGGAAGAGACAGATATATTGAAACTTTAAAAAATCACTCTAAATTAGTTTTTCGACCGATTCTGTTTTATTCTTCGCGAATCGTCTGCTAATAATCTATTTTTTTTAAATAATGCATAAAATATGGTAAATTCATAAAATATGGTGAACAGTCCCCGATCCCTTATTATCCTTTAAAACTTCAATAAGATTCGTTTTATTGCTTATTAGCTAGTTAACTGCGTAACAAATAAACGCTAGCGTTTTATTTTCTGAACAGCTACTATGAGGGAAATATATAATTTAATGAAATAAATCAAACGTAAAGTTCATTAGTTTTATGAAGCGGAAATATTATTTTATGATCCGTGACATATTAGCGTTTAAATTGGGCCACAGTATATTAAACTTCGGTAGTGATGCATACGAGTAAGTGCCTTAAAATTAAGTTTATTTTTTACGAACGATCAAAACGAAGGAAAAGTTGAGAAGAAATACGTAATTTTTCACATTAATAATTTTATTTTGAATTAAAATTTATTTTGCCTTATTTGTAAAACGAAGTACAAATTAAATATTAAAGATCATAATATATTATTATTCAAACTTGTTTGTTTTTGCTGAAGAAAAACGTATGTGCTTTCAAGTGTGAGACCCAAGGTCAAGTCAAAAGTCAAAAATTATTTATTTCCATTATATGTTATTACATCACTTAGATCCGTCATTACATTTTTTTGGGTGAGTTCACTAATACAATAGCGGAATCTTTTCATCGTTCTTTTTAGGTACCCTATAAATTTAATGCATTTACTTCCCTGGGGGTAAGTGCAGATGGAAAGGACTTTACTTCAACACTTAAATTGAACGACTGTAAGAGAAACTTTATACTACTCTAGAATAGAACCTCACATCCACTTGTATTGTCGGTCAAGTGGCTTTTAACAAATTACATTTTCCGGATGAGGGAACTTTGTCGCTTAGGTCTTCGGGGTCGGGGATTTTTCATACTTTGCTAAAATGGCAAGAAAATTGCTAAAGAAGGTAAAGTATTATAATATGGAAGATTTTCTACGGCGCGGCGGCGGTATAAATGTTTTTTTTTAGTTTGATATTCCTAAAAAAATAATAATTTTGGAGATATAATATATTTTTTTAGATAATATATGTAATATGTAAGTTTTTGTTTTAATGTAGATAATAAAATGCAGATGATCTTTAAATTAAGAGACAAATAAAAATCCATGTTACATGATTTTTCAACCTTGATTTAATCTTGCTTGCTGTTATATACACAAGTACAAAGCAAATTAGTAAAGCCGTTGTTAGTATGCTTAAAGTAGGACCTAATAAACTAATATAATTATTATTCCTTTTATCCGTAATTTTATAAGATGTTCAATAAAACTTTCATGTTATTCTCTGTGACTTGAAACATGAATTTCAAATCTAAGATCCTCAAAACTCAACTGTGCGATTATTGGGCTCTAACGTGGCTCTAACTAACCATAAGTTGTAACGCTACAGCCGTAAGATGGGTCAGCTAAGTAATATAGTGTTGTAATGAAAACACAAAGGTGGCCCGAGGGCAGTCTCTTAGGTGTTTGCTTTACACATTACTCAAGAAACTTGCGGAGCACACGTTTCTCTGGTTTGAAGGGACCTGTTTTGGACTATACTTCAAAAGTTTATAAAGATTAGAACGCTTTGATGGTTCATTGACCAAGCGAGCGTGAAGCGCATTTCTCAACCTATTCTCATAAAAAATTGTGAGCAAGTTCTATAATTTTACAGTTTTTTTTTTGTCAATTCAGTTGTTCAAAATTCAAATGATATGGGGGTTGAAGACGGAAGAAAATATAATATTCCACTCATTTCGAAAAATATTTAACTCGCAGGTTCTACAGCTCACAGAGCCACTAGTTTAGTTTTATGCACAACTCACTAAGCCAACCTTAAACCACAGAATAAAATAACAGTATTTGCGTATACTTTAACAAAGTTTAAGGAAGAAAATTGAGTCAACTTTTTTTGGACACGTATTAATTCTGTTGCAGACAAGACCAGTTGCAGAACCTCTGAGGATTTGGTATACAAGAGTTGCCCACTGGGCATTATGCGTCTTTGATATTATGCGCTCTTGACGATAATGCACTTCTGTCTGTTTATGCACGGTGGACATTTTTAATTCCTGTCTCCTAGTGCTTTAGTTAATCTGCATTATGAGGACTTCTCGCGATTGTGTGGAGGGAGACACTAGTTTGCGTGTTAGTAAGATGTCGCTAAGTAACTGGGGCAGTTTTACTGTCTTTCTGTTTCCTTTTTTACTATCCTCGTTAAATATATATTTATTTACCTTTTGTGTTACATAAAAGCAACATAAAGATATTAAAATATAAATTAGGTTAAGGTAGGTTTAGTCAAATATAATGATCTCTCAAGTCCGCGCCCACTATATTACCACTCTGGTATAAATAGTGATTGCATTATAGTAACTTGATGCAAAACGCATAAACAAAGCCATCCCTATACAAGCATCTGGCACTCTGCCAGCAGCAAAGGTACAGGCTGCTTCAGGTAACATTAGTCAAAGTAACATCTGACATCCTGCAACTTTACGACTGTAACGTTTTGTTAAATTATTGCTCTATACACAGTTCCTTACAGTTTTCCGGCATGAATGTGGTGATATACTGTCGTGGCGTTAACTGAATGGTCGGCACTAAAGGTAAAACATGGCTTAACGTCTGCACTGTGTTAACCTGTGAGATATACCAAACGTAAAAGTTACTATAGAAATCACCAATTTATATAAATGATGTTTTTTGAATAAAAAAATATTTATTTAACCTCTGATCCCAAGCTAATTACTTGAAATAATACTTCATGACCAGATCTTTGAAATAAAGTAGTTTTTTATTGGAGTAAAGTAAGCACTTTGAACAATATTGTTATTATTTGTTTGTAGTCTCCGTACGAATAAATTTTATTTTTTGTCGTCTGCCCGTCACTGCTTGATTGATCTTGATAAAATTTTGCGTTTCCTGAGAGGTTTTTGAAGATTTCACTTAAAAAAAAAACAAACACGCATTTGAAATTATGCACTTGAGCGTACGGCTAGTCTCAAATTAAAATAAACCAACATAAAAAAGTACCTACCAAATTGAGCTAAGTATAACAATTTCTAAAGACCCTATAAATAATAAATGCTATCACGTAGGGCACATAAAAGGAAGATAAATAAGGATACTCTTTATTTCTAAGTTACTGCCCTAATAATTTGTATTTTAGGGCAGGGAATGTGCTGATAAAATTATATAGCCAGCCATAAAGCTTTTGTTAATTTGTAATATAAAAACAATTGCTTCGTTTTGTATGGGAAATGGAAGCTCCAAGTGTTATCTGTAAAAGACTTTTACTGTGAGTTTTTTTTTCTATAGGATACACAACACATAGACATCTGTGCTGGTGCATAGGTATACATATAAATGTATACATAATACGGTGCACTTCTGTATACTTTTCTAAGTATAAATGCATGTAGGTAGGCGTAGGTAATAATATTTATTGTTAGACTTTATTAGCAGAGTTTGGAATAAGTAGAACGCAAATAAATTTCTCAATATTCACTTTAAAAAAAGCTATGTACTCATTATTGTTATTTTTAATGTACCGTTTTATGTGTAGGATAGTTTTAAGCTTTATTTATTATTTAGTACTATTGTACGCTGGATTTTTTGCCTGTATAAAGACATTTATTATGGGGAAACTTCTTCAGTTCACATTTATTATTATTATTATTAACAGTAATAATCTTAGTTTTTCCTGTATTCCCTGATTTTCCCGCAACAATAAATTTGACAGTAGTAGCAACTCTACCTATATCATAATGCCAAAAGTTCAGCTTTTTAGGGTAGGGGATGAATTTAAAAGGAATACTGTCAAGATCAAGTAGGCTTTACAGGTTAACGAGTAATGGACCAACTTATCAAATGTAAGTAAGTAAGTAAGTAACACTTACTCTGTACAATGTACTTCCAATGTACTTGTGCTAGTAAGTAATTTGGTACAAATATCTTAGAAAAATATATTGATTTTGAACGTTAACTGTCTTAAACAGGTACCTAAATAGTATTGGACAACTACAGAACCCTAAACTTTGCGTGGCCTGACACGTGCTTGGCCGTTTATTAGT
Source organism: Carpatolechia fugitivella (assembly GCA_951230895.1). Lineage (NCBI taxonomy): Eukaryota > Metazoa > Arthropoda > Insecta > Lepidoptera > Gelechiidae > Carpatolechia > Carpatolechia fugitivella. The sequence goes on along the minus strand of OX579659.1, from coordinate 9,900,155 downwards.
TATAATATGAATATGAAGAGGAATCATCATCATCATCTCAGCTGGAAGACGTCCACTGCTGAACATAGGCTTCCTGAAGAAGATTTTTTTTTTAATGTAGCTGACTAACTAACAATGTACCCTCTAGCATTATGCCGAGATATCATATTATATAGGTATGTTTAGTAAATAAACTGAAGTTGCTGTATGTAAAACCGAGTAGAGTGGAAAGTGTGTCAAGCTTACGAAACGTGTCCAGCCTTACAAACCCTTTTCACTTCTTTGTAAGATAAAATTTGAAAAGACGAAAATGTAGGTTACTTGTACCTAATTCAAAAAGCTCTTCCTCTTGTAATTACACGCATATCCATCAAATTAATGTATAAACACATACGACATATTTTCTTTATGTTTCAGCCTGCGTTAAGTACAAAATCCTCTGTGACAGATGGACGGACGAGAAATTGAGTGATCTTTTCGTTTAAGGTATGAAACCATAAAAATATAGGTTAAAATAAAAAAATTGGTTGTTGTATTTATATATATGTAATTGTTTATATTTGTGTAATTGTTTATATTTGTATGTATTATAATTTAGTTATGTATTTATTGTCTATATTATATTTATTATACTTTTTTAGGTTTTATTTTATGTAGGTAGGTTTATCATGTATGTATGTGTAAGTATATATGAGTATTATTAATTGAAACTGTTGTGCACGTTACTATCCGCTTCTTTTCTAAATTCTCACTTCCAAGGTCTGCTGTAAGACATTTCATTAGAAATAAGCAGTGCCTGTTGTGTCGTTTTTCTATGTGATCATTTTCTGTTAACTTTATTGTGTACAATAAATAATAAAACAAATAAATAAAAATAAGTATTTTTATGCTTTATGATATCCAGCATCTGTTATTTAGTGGCAGAGCACAACGCTCATTGCAAGTAGGATTTAGTGCTTAGTTCGGATGAATGGGCAATTTTCTGACTTCGATGGTCGATATGAATGTATCTATGAACATTTGATACATCCATTATGTTTGCACGAATAATCTTCTACAAACACGGATATAAATGTTATCAATCTCCAATGCTGTTTTAGGAAGAAAATGAAAACATAGAGTGCTCCAACCAAAATTAGAACACGCATACTGATGTTTTGCTCGGCCGGCACTAACAGAGTTCATCCGTATCCGATTCTTATCCGGTCCGTTTTTGATCCGTAAAAAAAGCGGACGGTAAATTCACGTCTAGCGTTTGCGCACTCATCCGTATCCGATCCGGTTTTCATTCGTATTTGGGACGATATTGCATGATATTGTCGTAGTGATGTGCCGAGTCGAGCTGACTGACTGAGCTGATCTCGACCATAATGCTATAGAAGCAAGAAGCGTTCAAGGTCAAAGTGTTAACACTTTACCACTGACTGATGAGCAGTTGACTGTACTCGAGTATAGATTTCGGGTACTTATAGAATTCGAATACTAGGTTGATATTTTTTAATTATATCTAATTATGTAATGTAGATCCCGCAATAAAGTCGCTCACGTTACTCGTATAGTTCGTTTCACGTAAATAGAATCCTGGAGTCTCTTGTCTCGAGTGTGCATTCGATTATTTTTGTAACGAGTACCAAAATACTTGTTTATCAAAAAATAGTCAATTTGGCACATCACTAGCAGCGCGAGCTTTCCCCTCCCCGTACCTCACTCTTCATCCGGAAAAAAATCGTGTTGTGCGCAAACGTACGTACAATTTGTATGGCGGCTACTTCGACTCGGTTTTGATCCGTAAAAAACCGATCCGGAGTGAGAATTTACGGATCGAAAACGAACCGGATACGTATGGGTGCGTAAGCGTCCATACAATTACTAGAATGGCCAAACCGGATCAGAAACGGATAAGAATCGAATGAGAATCGGATACGGATGAGTGCGCAAACGCCCATACAGAGTACCTATTATTATCATGGCACTAGTACCATTATTCTGTGGTAATAGTTCTCCATTTGCTATTACTGAGCGCAATATTCTGTGTGATCTTCTAAATCTAATTAAAATTATTTTTTAGATTCATCGAAAACAATCAAAAATGTAAACCTTCCGGCGGGACATCTTTCTAATGTTTGAATGTAAACAACAAGTGAAATATACCGTACAAACTGAAGTTTTTTTTTTCTAATTAAAAGTGCTTATATTGCCTATGTCCCTACGTCCACTATACCTAAAGTTCTGCCCAACTACAATTTGCATATTTTTGTGTCATTTGTCTAGTATATATACTTGATCTGTAGGTCTTAGTATTTAATTGTGTTCTAATAAGCCACGATATAAAGAAAGGTACTAAATACTGTCTTGACATTTGAGGTCATCATCATCAACAGTTCATATATGTCCTCGCCGAGCGGCTTGAGCTTACCCTGAATAGGGCGATTAGGCCTTAGTCGATCACGCTGGCCTAGTGCGGGTTGGTCGACTTCACACACAACCTTTGAATTTCTTCGCAGGAGTGTGCAGGTTTCATCACAATGTTTTCCTTCACCGTAAAAGCGTCGAATGTACATGATGAATTCGAAATTCAAAAACACATTGATACGTGGTGGGGAGCCAACTCGCGTCTCCCGAACCGAAGACAGAGGCCCTAACCACTAGCTAGACCACCGACGCTCATATTGACATTTGAGATAGTTGTGGTCAACCTAATTACGATATAACTTATATTATTCACATAAAGTTTTCCCATCTACTTGGTCTTTGGTCCGAATCCTCGTATATTACAGATGGCCCTCTTCGTTTTATATCAGCAATAAATTTACTAAACATAGGTTCATATAAAGCGTTAGATAGCCCATTGAATTAAGTACTTAGACGAACATAATTAAGTAGACTAAGTAAAAGACTGAAATGAGTAGGTTCTCTGTTAGTTCTCTGTTCGTTTCAAAATCAATGCTTCTTGTGCAGTCCGTGAAACTAAACAACTTTTATTCTGGAACTTTGACAAAATTCCAAAAATAATCAACAACAACAGTTTATACAAACTGTAATAAAAACAAAATCAGTCAAGAACGAGATAGACTCGCACAATCAGGGTTTCGTACTAAACTACATGATATGTAGTACATAGGCCGTAAAGTAAAAGTTTAATTCAATTAGTATTAAAAACAATGTTATATACTACTAATAAACTTACAATAAGTGCCTGTTCTCTGACTATCAAGAACTAACATTCACTAGAAAAGTTCGAAATTAGAACATGACGTCTCTGCCTGCTTAAACTCACAGCAAAGGAGATTTTACCTCAGTTGTTGGTTTAGGCTGGCTACGAGGAATTATTGAACTGAAAATAGCTTACGCACCAGGTCAGCGTTATCCCCCCGTGTTTCTTTGTAAGTCGGGCCTGCTTAGCTAGTAATTATTACACCTAAAAGTATATTTTAGTACCTAAAGTATATTTAGTATTTAGTAAATTTCAATGACATTATGTAAAGGACATCTACGATATGTACTTAATGGACAGAACTTCTTTTATTTGATAAGAATTGATTATATTTAGGGAAAAAACCCTCCGAAAATGTATACCTATCTACTTTTGTAAAAAAGAAAATATTTTCAGAAACTATTACGATATCGAAAAATCTGCAGTTTTTCTGATCTACTAACTCCGAGAATATCAAATTTTCAGCTTTAGAAACCTAGGAGAACAGTATTTTTTACAAATTTTTAGCTATATCATGAAGAAAAAACGACCTATCAAAAATAAAAAAATTGAAATTTGAGATTCCCACAAATTGGCTTTGTGTTTCTATCATGTTTCTACGTTTCGTAGTTTTTGAGAAAAATCTCTGTGACAGACAGCCGAACGGACACGGACGGGCGGTTTCGTATTTCCTTATAGGCACGAAACCCTAAAAAGACGAGAGTTTTGAAAAGTTTTATTGGCTGAACTACCACCTGAGATGTATTACGCCACGTTCTATAAAATCATAATATCGTTTCATATTCTTCTTTTTGCAAAATTCTCAATAAAAACTTTTAATTTTCAATAAACAAATATGAAGATTTATTTCTCTTAAACGGATACGTTACACACAACGGTTAATTTTTAAAGTGTGTAGAGCAATTTGAACCGCAACAAAATACCAACTGTCGTCCACTATCCAGCAATATAAATACCAGGACAGCAGAGGACAGTGGAGGACGGCCTGAACATTAAGACGTTCAGCTAATTGCGTGTTCTTCACTATAATGGCGGACGTACGTGATGTCGTTAAAGCGGATATTGTTTCTGTATAATGTTTAGTGCTGGTGGCAAAACAAGCCATGTAAATGTTTAGCATTTACACTGACAGTTTATTAGAGATTATTTCCCGGTAAAGAATTTTCTGTTTACTGGGAATTTATTGTATGAGACAAATGTACTAGATCCGATGCTACTGTGGAGTTTCTTCGGTGAGCTCTTGTGTACAGGTTCCGTCATTGTATTAGTGAATTTACCCAAAAAAATGTATGAAGATATGTAATAACATCCTATGGAATATCCGTATTTTTTTATTTGGATTGTCATTTATATGAAAAATAACTTCAGCTATTTTACCTGCTACGAGTCGTAGTTTACCTGCTACTAAAAACTGGTAAGATGCAGTCTATACCAAAGTAACAAAAAAAATGCGTAGGTACTGTCAGGTGGACGTAGCCCTTTGAAGATGGGAGGCACTCGCTTCTAGCGCATAAATCCGTAGCTAAATAATGACTCCAATATTAGATTACAATATTTTTGTATTATCTTTTCTTCATTTCAATCCCTAATCCACACCATTATTTTCTTCAGCCCATCATTCTCTGACTCACTACGTCTAATTAGCTTTTTTACGATATATAGGGCGAATATCGAGTGCCAGCAACAACAAACAAAGGGAAAAGTGCGCGGAGACTGCATGTAACCAATGCAATCTCCACATCCCTCCTCCTACAGGAAAATGATCAGCCGATCACAAAAGATAAACCTAACTAATTACCTAAAAGTGCGTATAATATTTCATTTAACAAACCCTATGATTTGTACAAGAAGCCATAGCTAACAGCTACCTGGTGGAACAACGTTTCACCAAATACGAATAATTAAAACCACGCCAAAAGATTATTCATTCAAGTACAACTCATGGTACACTACATGAACCAAAAGAACAATAAATAAATTTTGAAGAATTAATAGAACAACTAACAGCGACACAAAACGTTCAACATAATATTAACATTGGACCATGCTGCTATAATTGACCAACAAGAACAAACGAAATTAATATTATGTAATATCAGATAAATCAAATTATGACAACAAAATCCCATCAACATAATGAACAAACTTTAAGTGATCACACCTAATCTAAACTTAAATATTTCAACCTAAGCTAAGACAAAAACAAATGAAAAACGCGAATACAAAGTCTAAAAATCGAAGTAGCGGCAGGTCTGGAACAGGAGCTCAGGCCTATTCGTATATGTAGAAAAATAATGATCACCTACACTATGCGTCACTTACGTTAAATATTAACCGAATAACAAGATCTTTTCCGAAGAACTATAAATATTCGATAGCATATCTAAAATGAGTGGCCTATACACTAAGCTCACCCTCCCCTTATAGAAAATAACAACCCCATTAAATAGCTAGATTTTTAAAACCTTCTTTTCTTCATGAAGTTTCTTTTTTTTAATATATAAAATGTTTATAAACTACTTATTACGAATCTGCAAATAAGAGCTGGATTAATCCATTCGAGAGAAAAACAAAAATTAATAGAACTTGACTAAACCTAATAAGCATAACATGAAACCAATAAGCGTTCTCGAATCCACCGCCCATAAAATACTAAACCAATACGATCGTGCTAAGAAAAAGCACATCTCATGAGGATGCATATGTCCTATTATGAGATCCGACAAGTAATGTTCAAACCAAACGAATATCTCGAACGATTGTTGATTAAATGAAAATACCATAGCTTAAGTCAAAAGACCATGACAAACAAAAATAAATAAAATGTAAGAATAAGTTATCAAACTATGCCATATATAGACAAACATTAAGTTACCCATCATACAAAAATAAAAATAAATTTATATATAGAGACAATAATAATTATTTGTTGACAAAGACGCTGACATAACATATCAACTACAAATGACGATAGAAGTTCATGACGAGTTGTGAATAAAGTAAGGCATAGGACAGATCAAGGGAAACAAACGCCAAGTTACTATAAAATAATATTTTTAAACACGCAATCTGAACGGTTTCAGAGAATTATGGTGAAATATTAAATCACGTCTGGAGCTTCCATCTATCTTACGTAGTAAATAATTATTATTAGATAGCCTTCGAATAACACGAAACGGACCTTTATATGGACGCGATAACTTCTGACCAACATTTGTTATTCTTTTAGGATTATATACCAAGACTAAGCTACCTGGATCGAACGTTACGAACCTGACTTTCCTGTCATAATATTCCTTTTGAGTCATTTGCGATTTACGAATATTTCTCAACGCACAAGAGATCATTCTAATATTAGCATTATTGCGAGCAGCAATATCCAAATCATTACGATTAGATACAATATCAACATCAGAACGCAAAATTGGGTCTCTAGCAAAAACAATAGTGTAAGGAATCGTATTTGATGACGCCTGTCTCGATATATTATACGCGTACGTTGACATGGGCAAATACATGCACCAATCTGCTTGACTCTCGTTTGTATACATCGCTAAACTCTGAGATATAGTGCTATTAAAACGTTCCACGAGTCCAATGGTCTGAGGATGCCTAGTTGCAGCAACCGATAACGTGGAATCAAAAAAAACTATCGTATTTTTAACCATGTGTGATGTGAAAATTGATCCACGATCTACAATGACTTCATTTACCATACCAAATTTACAGAAGATCTCTTGAGTAAGAAAATCACTAACGGCTTGAGCAGTTGCACTTGGGACTGCTCTAGTTATCGCGTATTTCGATAAATACTCTAAACAAACAATGATGTATTTGTTTCCTAAATCCGAGGTCGGAAGAGGTCCTAATATGTCAAGGGCTATTTTATCAAAAAGATGATTGACTTCAATCGGTTGCATCGGAGCAATCAAATACGATCTCTTCCTCTCTTGACATTCTTTACAACTTTCGATATACCTAGAAATTTTCTTTTCAGCATCAAGAATAAAATATCTGTCCCTAAATTTACATAAAGTCTTCGTAAGACCAAAATGCGCTCCATTCCAAGGATCATCATGAATTTCCTTCATAACGTCATTAAATGAAGCTTGAGGAACAACCAAACGATCAACATATCTGTTACCTATCCTACACCTGTGAAAGAGCTTATTGTCTCTAGTAAGAAAACCTTTATAGTTTAGCCGAGATCTAGAAGCAATCCTTGAAACTTGTTCAGTGCAAAAACTATCAACGCTTTGATCAAATTCAAAACGAGAAGCTTCAATCCTGTATAACTCTAAACCATCCTCAACTACATCCTTAGGAGAGGTCTCCTTAACATCAACATCCTCAATTAATGGATTCCTGCTTAGGAAATCAGCAATTTGGTTATCTTTGCCCGAACAATATACTATATCAAAATCATATTGTTGAATCGCTAAAGACCAACGAGCTAAACGCCCATTCATATCCTTTTTAGTACGGAGCCATACCAAAGCTTTGTGATCCGTCACGACGTCAAATTTCATTCCCCATAGTAAATGCTTAAAATAATTAAGAGCCCACACTAGAGCCAAACATTCCTTTTCGGTAATCGTATACCTGGTCTCACAATCAGAGAGCTTACGCGACGCGAAAGCAATCGGAAATATTTTATCTTCACCCTGCAATAAACAAGCACCTAATGCTTTATCACTAGCATCGACAAATAATCTTGTAACTATGCCTTCGCTATTCGAAAAATGTCTTAATAAAGGGGGGTTCTGAATAAGAGAAAGAATTTTAGAAAATGCATGTTGCTGTAGTTCTGTCCACATAAATTTGACACCCTTCTTCATCAACCTTGTTAGAGGCATAGCCAAATCCGCATAATTATCTAAGAATTTTCTATAATATGAAAAGAGTCCTAAAATAGATTTAAGTTCTTTAGTCGATTTTGGCACTTGGATCTTCATAATCTTTTCAAACTGTGATTGATCTGGTCGAATTCCCTGACCCGTTATTTCATAACCAAGAACGGAAACTTTTTCAAAACCAAATTTGCACTTACTAGGTTTAAGTGTCAAATTGCATTCTTTAATTCTATATAAGATTTCATTTAAAGATAAAGAAAATTCTTCAAATGTTTCCCCATAAACCAATATGTTGTCAATATAAACAATAGCATTCCGATATTTCATGCCCCCTAAAACACTATCCATAACCCGCTGGAAAATCGCACCACTTGTTTTAAGGCCGAACGGCATGACGTTAAATTCATACAATCCCGAAGGGGTAACAAAAGCAGTTTTATGCTTATCAGATTCCTTGATTCTCAACTGCCAATATCCACTATTTAAATCCAGATCCGCAAAATATTTGGCTTTAGCTAGATATAAAATTATGTCATCTATTCTGGGTAAAGGATATGAATCGGTAATTACTTTTTTATTCAATGACCTATAATCGATGCAGAATCGCCACGTGTCATCAGGTTTCTTGACCAAGACAACCGGGGATGCATATGCACTTCGCGACTCACGAATGATTCCATTTTCCAACATCTCACTCACTTGTTCCCTAATTATACTGTGTTGATGGTGTGAAACTCTATAAGGAGCTTTATGAATAGGAGTCTCGTCTGAAGTATTTATTTCAACTTCCATTAATGAACATGCCCCTAAATTCTTCGAATCAAACGCAAACTGCTTTTCATATTTGCCCAGTAATTCTGACAACTTACTTTTCTGATCTGATAATAAAGCATCAGAAATATTAAAATTATTACATTTCGTGTTATTCGTTAGGATCGTATCCTTTTTTAAATCGTCCAAATTTTCATTTATTGATTCTACCGTATTAAGAAAATAGATATAATCACCTTTCGGTAACGGCAATAAATGTTCGGACTCAGTCCCGGACTGAACATAATCAAGTGAAAACGCCGCGATTTTTGTATCATTTCTGAACCATACCTTATTCCTATCCAGTTCAATGAACTGTTTATCAAAGTTGACAATGGCCTTTACTGCATATAAAAAATCCTGCCCTAAAATTATATCAGGTACTAAATCGCACACAACAACAAATGCATGATTATAAACAATGCTATTTATTGTAATGTCCAATATAACAGAACATTCAGCTAATAACCTAATCCCATTCACCGTACGCAAACAAGAGGCGTTATCATTATATGCGTGTGACGGAATGAATTTATCCACTTTTTCAAGAAACGAAGAAGAAATCACAGAAATTGTGGCACCTGAATCAATCAACGCATTATGCACTACACCGTACAAATCAACACAAATAATAGGAGAAACGGGACGACTAAAATGACCGTCTACCAATGTAGTCCCATTCACTGGCGACGCTGAAAGTTTGGGTCATTACCCTGTATATTTCCAATGTTATCACGCGAACCGCTTCTTAAATTATACCGGTTTTGAGTGTATTGGGGTCTTGACGATCTCGCATCATTGCGGGGTCGGTTTGATCCAAAGTTAGTAGTACGTGGAGAAGATGGACTCCTCGGCGGCCAACTAGAAGATCTATTTTGCGGCGTGGAGTATAATTCCTGCGGTGAGGCTTGCGCACTACGCTGCCCAATATTTTCACTGGGATAACCATCACCCATTGAATTCGTATAACTGCTGGGCTCGCCACATCGAGTCGAGGTTATCTTCACTGGCAACGATAATTCAGTGTGTGTGGCCATAAAGAGCATCGAATACTCCATGCAGGTTTGTTTGAGGGTAGCGAAATCTTTGTATAATTGAGTTCCGAAATTACGTTTAAAAAAAGATGACATACCAGTCAAACATTGCTTAATTATTATTTTCTGGTCTGAAATCTTAGCCTTTCCGGCAAGAGATTCCACACGATACACATAGTCCATCAGAGGCTCATTATAATCTTGACGAGACTTATAAAACAACGAAGCATGGTCTATAGGAGACGGGAATTCTAAACAAATCGCTTTTTTAATATCCTCATATTTCGTAGAGGACGATTTTGTCAAATTATAATAGCTGAGAGCCGGCCCACATAGATAAGTAGCCAACACTAACGTTTTTACATCGTCACTCCAACTATTTATAGCGGCGATTATCTCGAATTGCGAGAAGAAGTCCTCCGCGGACGAATTCAGACCGTTATACTTATCAGACATAATTCAACTTTTTTTAACAAAATAATATCAATTGTACATCACCAAGGCATCAATGCAGAGAGACCTTTCCATGGTATCTCATCATCATTCTAATGGCTGCAATCGCTGCATTGGCCATCTCATTCAATATTAATTTCTTTATTCACAGTCTTTTCTTAGACTTTTTTCTGGAAAACTTAATATGGTGCATAAAAAGGATTTAAGATTAAACACGTCTTCCTCTGCGTCCGCGTTCAGTCGAAGCTAAACAAAGGTAACAAAATTAAATTGCTTCGTAGCTGCGATCCGTGCTGTGATATTTGCTGTTGATTCTACAAGGCAAATAATCAGGCAAATAATATAGCAAAGAAAAAAAAAAATACGTAACTGGAGGTACCGATTTCTTCATAAGTCTACACCATGTCCGGTGGACGTAGCCCTTTGAAGATGGGAGGCACTCGCTTCTAGCGCATAAATCCGTAGCTAAATAATGACTCCAATATTAGATTACAATATTTTTGTATTATCTTTTCTTCATTTCAATCCCTAATCCACACCATTATTTTCTTCAGCCCATCATTCTCTGACTCACTACGTCTAATTAGCTTTTTTACGATATATAGGGCGAATATCGAGTGCCAGCAACAACAAACAAAGGGAAAAGTGCGCGGAGACTGCATGTAACCAATGCAATCTCCACAGTACTACGGTAGTAAGCTATCGCTAGGTATGTACCAAAGTAACAAAAAAACCGTGTTCTTTGTCTTTTGTATTTTATGCTTGCCTGGTAGTCAAACGTTTGCAGAGCTAAAAGTTTAGTGAACTTAGCTGATTGCAGCAGCTGAGAACTTGTGACTTATAAGTTTGAGTTGCGTTCGTATATATTTAGTTTAGGTACTTGAAAAGTTTTCTGGGCGTACCTATTTTATACCTATTTTCAATACTAAATAAAAATAAGAAAACCCTCTCCCTATTTATTTTATCTTGACGTAACTTTTTCAGATGTTTTCATGACTTTACCTACATCGAAATCAAACGATTATAAATAATCGTTATACAAAAAATATCACTTTTATAACCGACAGATCCTTAATTTACTTCTTCATCATGTAGGTTGTAAGGTCGGCAACCAACCTCACAAACCTAGTGTCAGTGTTAAAGAGCCGCTAAGCTAAATGCCATTGACATAGCTCGTGTAACGATTAGACCTTCCGAATCACGGAATCATCTTTCTTTTCGGAAAATCAGGTGATTCAGCGAAAAGCGAAATTTCGACCTGTCAGGCACAGAAGCTGTAAAATTTTCTTGCTTATGTTAATTTACTTACTTAGTTCATGAGCTCGATTGTCGACCTTAAAACCTACACGATGAAGGAAAACAAAAAAAAATATTTCAATAATGCATTATTTAAATATGATAATATTTTATTTAAATATGTACGTATTTAGGGTGCCCCTTAATTGGCATAATGTAATTGTCATAATATAAATCCGCATAACAGGCTTGGCATAACTAATAATAACTAATAACTAAGTATTTATTATAAGTGGGCATTACGTTCAGAAGTCTTTGTCCATTCGACTTAAATTATGATGATAAATGACCATTAAATATTATATGACGTCACCTAATTTACGTCTCTATCTAAAGGTCTAGTTCACGCTTTCATTAGAATATTCAGTATTATATATTCTGTTATCCAATCAAATTTACATTTGCACAGCTGGCGTGCCTCGACTAAAATAGAGGCTATATGGGCTGAGTGTGCCAATATCAAACCTTAGTTAACCACAGGTCTCTGTTCCACAAATACTAAAATAATACCTGTATTTAGTATTATACTGTGCATCAGTTACCAACCTAAGAATCTAAGAATAAGAATATATTTATAGTCTAATCTAAGAATCTATACACGGCGTTACAAAAAGACGAGTAAATTTTGTATGGAGACCATCTACATTTTGTATGGGCATGCGATTTTTTTAAATCGTTTTTCGACCTATGTTCTTTGGGGAAAGTTGTTCAGTTTTACGAGCAGATTCACACCCTTTCAGCTTTATTTGTAGTTTTGTAACACCTGGTATAATACGATATTATTGCAATAATATCTATTATATTCTTAGATTGCAAAAGCAATTACCTTAGAGTTATACAGGGCGTCCTACAAATTATGTCAAACGAAGACAAAATCCTGAAAATATAGTATAGGTAGATATGATTTTGGTTTGGTATCAATAAAATATAGGCTGTTTATTTTTTTAGAAATATATATATATATTTCATATTGGGTGGGTTTGATTTCCGATTGCGTCTGGCATTTTTTTTTTAAATCATTGAATTAAGTTTACCATTCAATTTATAAAAAAAAAACAAAGTTAAAGTCTTCTTTTAATATAAATATATTATCTACAACATTTAAAGAATTTTCCCTTCTTGTGGCATAGTCGTTGGAACGCCCTGCATATAAGCAAAGATAGTAGAATCGCTCGATTTCAATTTGTAGATGCCTCGTTTATATTTGTTACGCCATACGATTAAATAATAATAATAAATAATACCCATCTACCTAAAATAGTCTGGTTAAGGTTAAGGAGGAGCACAGAAGCGTCTAACTTTGGCGTAGGTATTATAAAAATAATCTAATATTGAAATACCTCTGTAATCAGTCTAGTCTAGACTCTTTAAGTAGGTGCGAAATTCAGTATCTATCAACTTTTAATAATAATCATCGTTCGTATATATCAAAAGTTCACCTTTACGGATCAAAAAGGGAAAATACGAGTAAATAATTGAAGTGTACAACATATTTCTATAGATTCCTTTACAAAATTGTGTTCTTATAAATAAGCTTGAACTTGTTCACGTTTTTCACTGGCTGTGATAAATTTAAATCATTTATGCAAAAGGGACTAAGGTCCGTTCGGTCCAACGTTCTGAGAATACATAATAGCTGGTACCTTTCAGATTTAGTGGTACTCGTATAGCGATCGTTTAGGACGATTAGTTCTTGCTCGCACTGAATCTTAACCATTATAGAAGAATAGAATAGAATAGAATAGAATAATTTATTTGCACAGAACCACCTAATCTTACTTTAAAATATTCAACTAACTGTCTCAACATGTTCTATTTTATGTTTATTAATATTGATGAAAAACACAAATGAATATGGAAAACACGTGCGTGCACAATACCTTAAAGAAGCATATATATTTTTAACGTATACAGAAATAAGGTTCTCGAATGGAGACCACGTCTCGGGAAACGTAGTGTGGTATGCCCCCCTGCCAGGTGGACTGATGACCTGAGGAAGGTTGCTGGTGGTGGCTGGGTGAGGAAAGCTGGTGATCGTGCGCTTTGGCGTGCCCTTGGGGGCCTACGTTCAGCAGTGGACTGCAATAGGCTGATTGATTGATATAAAAAACAATCGAAAACTTATTCCATCCAGCGGGGAATGAATCGTCTTTGGCTTTGGCGCATCCAACGTGCATCCAGTATACCAGCCTTTACAACACGATTAGTGTTTAAGTACAATTCTTAAAAAAAAATAACAAATGCGTATTTAAATTTGTGAAGAAATAATCACATAGAAAAATACATTGTCAAAGCACTGAAAAGCTGTAAAGCAAATCGTGAAATGAGAATTCACAAGTTTTACAGAAATAAATAAAAGCATGTCCTTCACAGGTTGTTCCAAAGCGATAAAGTCGGTTTAACGACGTCCTCCCGACTCGGAAGTTTTAATATGAGGACTGTGGAGAAGTTGCCTACTCGTACATCCTACGTGCACGTCGAGTTCTAAGAACACCAGACATTGCACTACTTCACTTGAGACTTGGAGAAATGTCTTTAATTTAAAATACGACTGGCTGGCTAGATTTTAACTTCGGGAAGTATTTTTTGTTTCTCATATTAAAGACTCCGTGAGGAGTTGATAAATGATAACTATACAGAGATATATACTAAAAGCTGTTGTTTGACATCAAGTAAGAATAAAACATAATGTATTATATCTAAGTAACATTTATGTACATTCGTACAATAGGCATTCGCATTCACGTAGTGAGCCGTTTAAAAATATACTTAATACAAATAAAACCAACCAGTATTAGTATGCTATACTTACTTTGACCTAGGGTTTTAAAACATGAAAGATTTTTAATAATTAATATGCTACTGGCATCCGTCTAGGCAGATCCAACCCTGCAAACTAGGAACAGCTGCCAGCCCTACTAACCATATGATTCACAGATAACTCACAGAGGTGATAGATCGCTTTTAAACACAATAAACGAAAGACTCGTGATACTCGTAGTACCCTCCCTACCTTCTCGGATAGACCACCAAACCAGACACAAGGCTATTTATCACTGGCGAAAACAGGAAAACTCGACATTCGAAATTTGAATTTTTATTGATGCACTACGTGTGGTGAATTGAATACTGAATGAGTGATCGAGCATGCTCCATGAAAACCAGGCAATATTTTATAAGAAGAAAAATAACACCCAGCTTACGTCACGTTAAAAACACGTTGGACAAAAGAGAAGTGTTTGCTTTAAAATGGACACAGCCTGGTAGACGTGAAAGAAGTTTTGAGCATATATATTTATTTATGTATCTAAGTTTCTTAAGCCCTCCTTGGTATCTTAAAAGTCAGAAAGTACTATTAGATTATACAAATACAACACAACTTTGTGCAAAATATTGAAGTGAGGCATCTTTTACATTATAGTGCCGTAGTAGGTCCATCCTAGTACGGAAATTAAGCAACCGTTACTTCGGATGTACGCAATTACCATGAATAATAATTTTACTTTCACGCTTTTGAAACTGTGCTAGCTTTGATATTTTGATTCTAAATTTTATAACTAAGTAGCTACCCTAAGCTCTGCCCTTATTTTATAAGTAGTTTTCAGCCATCATCATTATTAACAGTTCTGCTCATCGATTTCACACAATTAAGTAAAGTATTCCTTTACTATATGTGTGTTATTAATATATATTCAATATTAGGAAGTAAAAAATGTAATTAGGTGATAAAGTAAATAAGAAACATGTTTCAGTTTAACTTAACCAAAGACGAGACGAGCAAGTTACGTTGTATTACCCAAGATTAGAACGCACTATGGCAGGCGAATGTTTACTTATAGTAGCGCACAAACATATAATAATGTACCCTCAGAAATTAAAAAAGCTAACTCCTACATTGAATTTAAACGTAAATTATCCCAGCATATACTAACGAATTGTTAATTTAATTGACCTGAAATTGTTTTTGGAAAGGTGGTTTTGCTGTTGATATAAATGTGATTTGTTTTGCTGTGAACGACTGTGAAATGTTGTTTTGTTTTTGTACCTGTTCTTATGTAAGTGACTTTGAATGTCTTTTATGAGAATAAAGAATCTTTAAACCTAAACCTAAAGACCCGCCGCATCTATATCAATGCTTATAATATCAAATCTCTAGTTTAAAAATACTCTCTACCTTAGAATAAATACATCTCTAGTGTCACAAAGAGGAGCAAGCAAAAAGCTGTTTGCGTCTGTCGATTGAAGCACACCTCAACAAATGTGCTCCATTAGTGCCAGAGAGAGAACGCCTTGACTTCTATGCACATTGATTGAACCATTACCATTCACAACCAGCCGTAGATATTGATATTTGTAATGGTAATGCGATATGCAAGAAAGTAAACATTTCAGTAGTTGATTGCGGTAGGATTTAGTAGATAAGTAGCCATATTTAAAAGCTAGTTTACCTATACTACACACACGAAGCCACTATACGGCATAGCAACATAGCGACTCAACAGAACATAAAGAATGTATTGTTGAAATCGCTGTTTTGTTGGTTTATTTATTTATTTTATTTATTTTATTATTTATTGTACACAAGAACATTACAAAAGAAAATACGAACATAAAGAAAAACGACACAACAGGCACTGCTTATTTCTAGCGAAATGTCTTCCAGCAGACCTAGGAAGAGATAAATCTGGTACAAGAAAGCGGATAAAACGTGCACAATAATTTAAATGAATTATATTATATATTACGTAATACAAGCAATACAAACTTAACCTAAATACATTTAAAATAAATATATATTCCTAATGTATTGTTTATACTTCCTAATGTATTTTTAAAATGTCCCAGTAAGAGTTCTGAAGCACAGATAATTCAAACTCAGATTGTTATCATCAAATCATCGTTATTGCAATTATTACTATAAGCATAAAGTTCTCTAGATTTTTCAGTTACCCTCCGATAAAATTTTGAAATAATCATCAGCAAGCACCAAGTTTGATCGTGTGTATTTAATATAGGAATATCTTTATGGTATAAAAATAGATTTAAAAAACATTCAAAACAAAATGTTTTACATATTTCATAGTAATCATATTCAGGGTTTTTTAAACTATTAGCTTGAAAAGACTGGTATAAGTATAGTTTCTGAACTTACACTATACCTTTGCTACTAGCTATTTCTGTGAACGTGAAATTCCGCAAAGGCGACAGAATGTGTCGCGATCTGGGATTCCAGTAAATTCCAATTAGGAGAGCGCGTTGATCTGTCACGTGTGTGCTATACGGGCTGGGTGTTAATGAAAATAAATATGTGGCTGTATAATTCAAGAACAAGTACAGCGTAGATTGGTATCCTGCATGTAAGGGAAGAGTACGTCAGTACTGACTGGGCTCTACCTTCCGTCCGGCAAACGTGGGTTCAATCCCCACCACGTACCAGTGTGTTATCGAACTCTGAATTCATTATGTATGTTTATTCAACGCAAGGCAAGAAACCTGCTTACTGTTGTAAAAAAAATCAAAGGTTATTGAGTCGTCTAAGGTTTGATCGACGTAATTCAGGGTAGGCTCGAGCCTCTTGGCGAGGACTTAAATAACTGTATGGCCACGCCCCACGTGATTATTTAATAACTCTACTAAGAAAACTTTAGGAGGGCTATGTTGGAAGCAAAAACGACGTCTATCAACCGCGGCTACGCTCGCCGCGTCGTGTAGGATTTTCCATTCAGTGGGAATAAGACTTTTTCCCGTACCCTATGTGTTAATCCAAGGTACAACCATTCCATTCCAAATTTCATTCGTTCAGTAGTTTAGTCGTGAAAGCGGATCAAACATCTAAAGATCCAGAAAGATCAAGTGTGATAAAAAAACGGTCAACTACAAAAGTGTACCTATAACATTTATTTTTTTCCGTTATAAATAACTATACCTAAGCAAAATAAAATTACGGAAACCAGCGCATGGGTACACATAATAAATAAATAAATAATATACCTGAGAATGTACATAAGTTACTAGCAGTTACTGTAACGAAGTCAAAAGAAATAATCATCTTGATTTTATTATTTACTTAAACTGATGTTCTACTTTCCAACCATTCTGCTAATTAAATTCTTTCGAGTAAGCTACAGGCAACTATTTTTAATAAATTCTTTAATATTTGTTACACTCTAACACGGTAAGAAAGAAAAGTACTACCTAAGATTCTTAAATATTTCCATATAACTTGTAGAGCATAAAATATAACTGTGTGGAAGTGGCAATAAAAAAAGCATAATATTAAAACCATTTAGTATTTAAATTCACATTAATTAACTTTTCACTGGGTAATACGAGCCTGAACATTATAATGTAAAAAAAGCGCGATTGTGTTCGACATAATCCATAAAACATTTTCTGCTTATTATTTTTAATAACTAAGAAGTTTACTATTCAATACTGCCTTCATACAAGGAGCAAGCTCTAAACTTATTTTTCATTACTCATACTCGGGAGAATCGTTTTCAATTACTGACAGTTTTCAAAATATTAAAAAAATACTAGTTCTCATTTTCATTTCTATTGAACTATGTTCCTCCTTTCTATACAGCCACTCAATTACAGCGCAATGTTAAATTGAAATAACATAAAGTTAAGTATTAATTAAAGAATATTATATTTCACTTTCAGCTATTTCTTTAAAATAAAATAGATTTGGGCAAAATATTTACCATTTTTCAATGATGGAAATGCAAAAATAATGGCTCAAAAGCTGGCCATAGAAAAAAATAAAAAAAAGGCGGGAAAGCAGTCCACGTTTCCACCACGTCTCAAGAAACGTAGTGTGGGACGCTTCCCTGCCAGGTGGAGTGATGACCTGAGGAAGGTCGCTTTCCGGTTTTCAGGGGTTGTTTTTGATCTTCTTATATATTTTTTTACTGTATCCCATGTCTACAAGCTAAAGTTTATTGTTCTATCCCGTGACTGCTTTTTAAAACCTTGTACGTCGGTCTGAGGTGAACGTAAAATGCTTACTTTCCATTAAGAATTCTTTGAGAGCAACATTTTGCAAGACTGTCGGAAATATTCGCTACGAGTTTATAAAGTTTTTGACTTTACCAGTTGCCAACTTTGTCCCATCTTCAAATACGTGCTTACTCATTTTCTGTGTCTTTTTCAATCCTTAAGAATAAAACAGTTGTTTTTGTCTTTATATCTACACGGGTGATTTGATTTATCACACTAAATCCTACTAGGATAGTATTTTCTTTTTGTATACTTGGTTAAAAAACCACGGCGTATCATCGTTTCTAGCTTTTATTGGTTTTGGTTGGACAAAAGCAGGTTCAACGGGCCTTATTAAAATAAAAATCTAAGGAAAAGATCTACAAAATTGTGCAAAAAATTGTGACATTAAAATGATGGTTATTCCTTGGCTGTTTCACATCAGAAACAATTAAGAGGAGTGGAGTGAAGTGAAAGACGCGTGTCTGCAGTAAGCGGCAATTTGTAATAATTTGACATCAGCAGGCTCGCGTCCTCGACGCGGCGCTTGTTAGCGTAAAGAGCGTCGTTTTTCGCTTAATTATTCCAATTGCCAGCGGAGTACTAATAAGGACATACGAACTGCTATTATACTATTACGCATTTGCATATCAGTAAATAATTTTATTGATCACATTACATGAAAAAAAGGCAGACACGTATTTTATTTGTGCTACATGATCTTAATATGGAACGGTAGTGTCATTGGAAAGAAAAATCTCCCATGGCACTACTGGTAGTGCCACGCGGAGGAAACGGAATATTCACCAAAAAAAATCCGACTCTTGTTTTTTGGAACTCCGTGTTCGCTAGTTTCATCTTGTTACATAGTATAGTCTCATCATTATGTCATTTGATTATTTGCCATGTCAATGGTTACATCAAAGGAAGGTATTTAATTTCCAAAATCCCGCACACGTCCTTTAATTTATCACATTTATGTGTGATATTGATTAATTGCACTGGACTCTAATTTTAGGTAATCTCGGACCGTTTGCTTGGTGAGCGCACGCAATTCGTTGTTGTAAAGACGTAATTACTAATGCTTATAGACTTGTATAGTAAAACGAAGCATAATGCTGTAGCGTAGAATTTCAACTTTGATTTCCCACGTATCTGCTACTTCCTCGGAAGTATTTTAAAAGTACTTTTACATAAGAACACCCTTACTGCTGACGAACGTGCTCGTTTGGCAGCCAGTGACTTTTTCCTGTTGGGACCAAGGTACTTTTGACCCCTCTTAATTAATTTAAAGTAAACATCAAGTAAGTAGATAGATAGGAACCGCCACATAACTTGCGAAGTTGTGAATTGAAGATACCTTGAGTTGAGCGTGGATCGTACGCATGCATAGCATAACTTTACCATCTGACATGACACCTCACAATCTGCTTACAAACTCTAGACCTACATCAGATACGAACTAAACTCGATTTGGAACTATGTGGTTTCCCCAACTTTCTTATCTACTGAGAGGAGTTTCTGATCTGCCAATTAATACCAATGTTATCTATACTATAGTTACCCCAGATTACCCCATTCTAAAGTTTTTTATTCAATCTGTTCGGGTCAGAATGCGTCATCTCAATCTCTGTTTACAATCTTTGACTTGTGTATTATATCTAATTATTATCTATTAAGTAAACTTAGTTCCGGATGACTTCAGACTGAGATGATATGATGATGATGATGAAACTTAGTTTCCTTTGAATAAATGCCCGCGGTAAGATAAAACATATTACCCTATCTCTTTTTAGGATTCCGTAGTCAAAAAGAAACCCTTATAGTTTCGCTATGTCCGTCTATCTATCCATCGTCCGCGGCTTAACTCAGAGACTCTTAGTACTAGAAAGCTATAATTTGGCATGCGGATATACATATATTAATCATGCCTTAAAAGCCGCCATAGCTTTATAAAAACCGTAGCGGCACTAGATAGCGAAACTCAAGAAGCACGATTGACAACCTGGAAAGAGAGATATCCAACTGCGTCACCTACTTCGCTCTCTGAACATCTTCCCCCTGAACATAGTCTACCTTGGCCTACTTGGAAGTTTTTGAACAGACTCCGGGCACAAGTCAGCCGAAGCAAGGAGAATTTGTGCGGTGTCTCTCCCTAGACAATGGCACACGTCATGTTATCCTGCCCAGCGTGTCCTAATACCTGCACACGCGAGGATCTTTATAATGCTACGGATAATGCTATATCCGTAGCTGCGTACTGGTCCGCTAGCCGTATATGAACCGATACGCTAAGAAGAAGAAGATGCCGACAAAACTTCTACTCTCTTGTTTACTGGCTAGGGCCGCTGCCTCCTCCGGGAGACGGTTCGATCCCCACCACGTAACAATGTATTTTCGATTTTCAATCATATGTACCTACGTACGTTTATTTGGGACGATCACACTCCTGCAAAAAATTTCAAAGGTTATGTGTGAAGTATAAACTAGGTTTCGTAGTGCAATTAAATGGAAACTGAACTGAAAGAAAAAATATCATCAGCATCATCTCATCCACGGAACATAACCCTATATTAACTTACTTTTCTTAGGTAAACGTCCTTACCGTACGTTTCTTAGGTAGAGGACCCCACGTTTTTCGTTTTAAGTCCTACAAGAGTACTACACCAATAAAAATCTCAATAAAAATATTTTATACTTTTTAGTGCGAAAACGTGTTGTTAAAAAATATTTTTTACTTTATAATTATTTTGTGCTTTTTAGTCCAGCGTATTTAAATTTTACAAGATACCCTGAACATCACGTAGGACTAAATTGCTAAGACTAAAAATCCCAAGCAAGACGAGATTATGTTGTTACGTTGAGATTACCTTTCGGCTCCATCATGAGACCCTGGACAAGTGTACCAAATTTCAGCACAATCGAATGACAGCACGTGCTCCAAAAATGAGTTGCAAGATTCGGACCGAACAAACCCACAAACAAACAAACAAACAGACAGACAAGAAAGCGAGTTAATAAAAACGTGTTAAAATAAAAATTAATAAAAGTCAAGTGCTCATAAAATCTCAGTTCGAGATGAAGTAATTATTGGCAAATTGCCGTTTGAGTCATGTGGTGCTCGTACAGTTCATGCATCTCTCTTAGGGGATTATTAACAAAGGGAGAATATATAAAAATATTTTATTTTGATAGATACTTAACAACGAGTTAACAAAATTAAACCTACTCTAACATTTTTTTACAGGATGAGTAAACCGGCAGTAAACATGTTTCAAGCAAGAAAATGGAACCTACAAATCTAAAACTTTTGTTTTAATTTTTTTTGTAGGATTTTTCTGGCTTTTGTTTTGGATACTAATAAGGTTAAGGTTTGCGCATTCTAATTACTTTATATAATATTCTTTATTGCACACAATTTCAACATACATTTGATTAAAAATTTACATTGCAAAGGCGACCTTATCTCTACAAAGAGGTCTCTTCCAGCCAACCTATTCATGTAGTAAGAGAGAAGAATAATTTAAAGGTAGACAAAAAGTGCGCTAAGTATAAAGTACTTTAATCGATCATCATCAATATTGTACATTTTTTTCCGGCAAATGTAAATTACTATAATTAACGTGTATGCATTGTTTTATCTACATACTAAATCTTAATTAACTATATGAATTATCTAACAAACAACCTTTTTACGTTGTTCCAAAAACTATCTTCCTTTTTCTTTTCCTTACAGTCTAGTCAATTAACTGGTAGCTTTTCATGCAGCCATTGTCGTTTGCCTTCGTTAAACTCAGCCGCTGTGTGGTCCGTGCCTTGCAGGATCCATTTGGTGGTCAAAAGTCCTTCAACACCAACTGGTCCTGAAGATGAAGAATGAATTAATTGATTCTTAATTATTAAAGACTAAAAATGAGTGAGAAAATATACAAAAATATTAAATACCATATTTTCAGTATAGCACTCAAATCATACAAATTTTCTATGCGTTAATGCAACCAAAGAACCTATGATCTAGTATAGTGAAATGCGTAAAAGAGTGGGTCATAATTTATGCTTTAAACTAACTAGTTTTGGAGTAGTTTAAATTCTCGATCACCAAGTCATGAATCAAGTCTAAACTTTCATTTTCCATTGGATGTTATTACATCTCTTAGATTCCTTATACATTTTATGGGTGAGTTAACTAACGCAATTTCGGAATCTCGGGAGCATTTTCTAATGTTTTATAATATTTATGGTTTAAGCAAAATATTACCTCTGGCGTGAATCCTGGCCGTGGAGATGCCTACTTCAGCTCCTAGCCCGAATCTGAATCCGTCAGCAAACCGCGAGGACACGTTGTGGAATACACACGCGCTGTCGACGGAGTTCAAGAACTTCTTCGCTTGGTTCTCTGAAATAAAATACATTCGTTAAAAGCGTCTCTTAACTGGAGATATTTGAGACAGTGCCAAGTAATACCTGTATCGAGTATCAATGATTTTTGGGGTAGGATTAAGTGAATACAGAGGTATACAAATAGATACGAAAGTACGTAACACAATTATAAATTGTATATGTTTCGTGTAGTAGTAGTCGAACATCTATTCTTGGAAGTACATAGTGGGGTGATACGAAGTATAAAATAACGATACTACAAACAACGGTTGTTTTTATTAGGTATAAGATATCTATTACTGATGATAAAACTGACAAGACAACATCCTGTCTAGACGTGGTTAGAAATTAACTTATCAGATAATTTAAAATAAACAAGCAATTAACCTCGAGATGGTTTAGCAGTTTAAATCACATCATTAGTTTTCTTCAAAATGTAAACTTAAATTATTAAATAAACTCTTACCATCTTCCGTAACGATGACATCTGTATGTGAACTTCCATATTTATGAATATGGTTGACAGCGTCTTCCAGATCATTGACAACTTCAATACAGCATTCTAAAGCTCCATACTCATGACGCAATGTCTTCGCTGGTGGTGGACCAAATGTCAAATGGCTAGAAAGTCTTGGTCCTGCGTGGATGATCACTCCTTCCTTCTTAAGCATATTGCAGATATCGGTAAACAGAGAGCCGTGGAGATGATCTTCGTGGAGTAGTAATGTTTCCATAGCATTGCAAGCTGCTGGATAATCACATTTTGCATCCCGAACTATTTTTAAAGTCTTTACTGGGTCGGCGTCTTTATCAACAAACACGTGGCAGATGCCTTCAGCATGACCAAGCACAGGTATATGTTGCGATTGTTTCTGAATATTCCTCACGAGGTCCGAAGAACCTCGGGGAATAATCAAGTCGATGTGCTTTTCCATTGAGAGGAGATCACTGATCTCTTCCCTGGTTGAAACTAGGGAGATAGCGTCTTCAGCTCCAACAGGTTTTAGAGATTCCTTAACTAATTCCATAAGGGCTTTATTTGAATGAGCAGCTTCCTTGCCTCCCTTGAGAAGAAGACCGTTAGCGGATGCCATAGCCAATGCGGCTACTTGTGGCAGTGAATCAGGCCTCGATTCAAATATAACAAGTAGGACACCAATTGGTACAGTAACTTGTTGAAGAGTCAAATTTTCAGCTAATTTTGTTTTTCTCAATACTCTCCCGACATTTTCGTAGCTAGAATCAGCTATCTGCTTGAGCCCAATAGACAATGTTTTTAACTTCGATTGACTCAGGGAAAGCCTGCTTAGAAGAGGTTTTGCGAGACCTCCCTTGGTACCTTCTTCTAAATCTTTAGCATTAGCTTCCAAGATTTGATCTTGTTTATCTACTAAAAGATCAGCCAGTGAGTGAATTGCAGATGCTCTTTCCGTCGGGGTTAGTCGCTGAAGCGCTCGACTACCAGATCGAGCTGAAAATAAAAAAACATTTTAAAAAAGATAAAAATTACAAAACTTATTTTTGACATTTAATAATATAATATTTATGTACCGTTTTCAGCCATAGTGTCGACAGAAGTAGAAATATTGGTAACGTAATCAGTGAAGAATGTTCCGACCTTCCGTCCACTGATGATGGTTTTGATAGCGTTCTCCTGCATGCCATTGCAAATGACTACGCTGACGCCGCGAGCCATCGCCCAGGTAGCGGCGTTCACCTTTGAATCCATACCTCCTGTTCCCACCTAGAAGAAAATAAAATGGAATCCGTTCAAAAAAATTATGTAATCATTACATGCATAATGAGAAATCACTTTACCCTAATAGAACATAATAATATAATTCTTTGTAGTATTTCAAAAACTAAAATGTTGTATAAAGAGGATCTTCATCAACATAAAGATAATATCGCGGAAACGAAGGGAAATCATGAGGAAATTGAAGTAACACCAGTTTTATTATTGAAAGTTGTGACAAGGGATAATGAGATTGCTGAGAAAATAAGCTCTCATCAACTTTATTTTTCAACGAATTAGGAGATAAAAATTCCATTTTTATACTAACACATTCTGACTGCGGAAAAATACGAGTCTTTTCTATTCCTAAGTTCGTCAGAATGATACTATGACAAATGACATGTACTTGACCGAGCGAGCGAAGCGTCCCTGTTTCAACTTGGCCAAAATTGCTTTTGTATGTCTATCTGTCTGTCTGTTTGTTCCACTCTACAGGTCGCGTTTCTCAACCGATTCTCGTGAAACTTTGTGAGCAGGTTCGAAAAATTATACAAACTTTTTTGTTGAGTCAGTTTTTGGAAATTTTAAAAAATGACGGAGTTATTGGGGTTGCCAGCTTACAAGGTCTACCACTGAAGCTGTTTTCCTCTACAGGTCACATTTCTCATCAATTAAAATAAAATAAATAAAAATAAAAAATAATAAAAAATAAAAATAAATGTATTTGAATTAAATAAATTTCAAGAGGTCGGGGATCTTTATTGAGAAAAATTATAAATAAATATAAAGAGACACACAAACTCGCGAGGTCTACAGCTCACAGAGTTACTTGCATAAATAGGTAGTGTAGTGTTGTGTTACGCTTCGGTGTTCGAAACTTTTTTCGTGTTCTTCTCAGTTTTTTCTTTTTCAAATTTCTAATTTTGAATTCGATTTTGAAAGGCTTTTGGTTGGTTTTGTTTTTTTTTGGCATTCAATTTCTTGACTCGTTTATGAGCTGTCGTGTATGTGCTGCACTTTTTTTAAAAGTTTTGTGCAAATTGGACAGGGCAGGGCATCAGGTTCGAACGCGAACCCTCGTATGCGAACGGACCTAGCCGAGTCGTCGGAGTCTGGCGCACTGGACCTGAGGTCGCTTCTGTGGTCGCACGAGTGACTGTTCCCGGCTGCAGACCCGCCGCTTCATTGGTAACCTGGGCTTTGGTGCCTTGGGGATTGCAGCAGTTGCACGTGCGGACTTTCAAGACCTACGGCTGGAAGTTTGGTTATAGTTTTAAGTGTACCTTTTTTTAACGAACATTTTAAACTCAGTTAGGAACATCTTGTGAACCATCCCTTAAATTGGTGCGTTGCAAGTTTGGTTTGTTATTTCCTAAATTCAAACCGGCTCTCCACACCACCGTCAACCACTCCTGGCAAAGACTTTTGGTACAAAACGTTTCTCCTTACTTAGTCTATAGATTTGTTGCGCAACGATTCCCTAGACAGGTAGGGCATTATTTACTCTTCTATCTCTTACACTTGTTGAACCTTCTGACTGCGGAAAAATACGAGTCTTTTCTATTCTATTCCTAAGTTCGTCAGAATGATACTATGACAAATGACATGTAGTTGACCTTCACTGATTTTGGGGAACCGTTAGACTATAATTCCAAATTATTTTTGTTATAATAGTCATCTTCTACCGTGTTACAGTTCTTTGTTTTCTGTTTTTTTGTTTGTGTTCTATTTTGGTATTTTGCTATTTTGGTAAGTAACTTTTTATCGAATCTTGGCCTTTTTACCCTTTTTTTCTTTTTTTCCATCTAAATTATATTCGTGTAAAGTAGTACTTCTCGGTTTTTATTTTTAACACTACAGTAGGTAGTATGGGTATAACGAAGAGGCCAAAAATAATCAAAGGTTGATAAAACACAAGATAAAACATGAGTTAAAAATAAAAATAAAAACTACTCGTACCTTCCATATTATGAAATGTACGAATGATGACACAGTGTGAGAAATACGCCACTGCATTCAATGAGAAAATAAAACATAAATTGCGATTATCCAAAAAAAATATTGTCATAGTTTTACTATTTACCTGGAAATCTACTATTATAAGTAGTATAAATTAGCTTTCAAATCTCAAAACTGACACGATATTTTAAATTAGTTCTCCAAATCAAAGGTTTTACTAATGATTACTAGGAAATCAGGATTAGGCAAGGTATAATAGCGAAAATCAGTAAATAGGTAATTATCAGTGTTTGAATTTGAAGAACCATTTCGTTTGATGTTTATTTAAACGTTCCAATGTGATGTTATTTGAAATGAATCCATAGGTAGTTATCTATAGCCAATCGTTTCCCAGGATCTTCTATTTATTTAGTCCCCGCATAATAATAAAAATAAAGCAGTGGATAGAAAAGGATTTGCAGCTCGACTATAAAAGCCAATAAAGGCATGATTTTACCAAGCCATTTATAACGGCGTAACAGTTTGGAAGTCGTATTGAATACTGTAAAGCTTTACAATAAAATAAAATTGTTGAATTATATTAAGTGGATCTGATTATGTTGTCTTTGGGAATATATATATGAATTATAATATATAATATTTAATAACCGGAGACTTTATTCCTACTCCTAGGTATTATTATTTTTACTTATGATTTCGATTTCATTGTATCAATTGAGTATTTGTTGCTGAAAATTGTACTTACCTTAGATTTCTGTCCAAATTCAACTTGGTCTTTGTCTTTTGAAGTGTATGTGTGCATCATTTTGGCGCCATCTTCCCACGGCGGCTTGTTGTAGATACCGTCCACGTCCGACATCATGATGAGCAGGTCTGACTGGATCTCTGCTGCCAGGAGAGCTGACAAACTGTCGTTGTCTTTTAAACCGATACCCTGAAATAAACCCTATTTGGGTAACACTTTTCTCATACAGTACTGTTTATTATTATACAAAAAGAAAAAGATAAGAAAAAAAAATATTTTTTTATTATGTAAGATTTTCCCGTGGGAATAAGACTTTTTCCCGTAAAAAGTATTCTATGTGTTAATCTAGGATACAAACTATATCTATTCCAAATTTTATCCCAATCCGTTCAGTAGTTTTTGCGTGAAAGAGTAACAAACATCCATACATCCATAAATACAAACTTTTGCGTTTATAATATTAGTAAAGATATAGACAACATTAATATCGATTGAACCTATCAAGAAATATTAAAAACCGTTTTTATGTACTCTATTTCAATGCGACAGCACAAAGTTTACCTTGGAACCAAAAACATTTAAAATCAGTCCGGTTTTTCATTTAAATGTTGTACGCAAACATTTTCTGTGCCCAACTGTTCCCAACTCTGCTTTACATTCCAAATCTGTTCCGTTGTTGGTTTTTCCAGTAGAAAACATTTCTTGTTTATTGCTTTTTACGGAAAGTGGAGCATTGCTTTATTTTTTCACACTGAATGAACTCTTTTCGCTCTAAGGATCAAAGAGTTTGAATGCACTCAAGATGGTGTCAGTCCATTTGCAGCAATCGTGTCGTTGGAAAATAAAGTGAAATGTTACCTCCTTGGCAATTACTTATAAGACAATATTTATGTATGAAAATAAAAAGTTCATCCTATAAACTACTTACTTCAAAAGACAATATTATATAGAGCGTCGGTGGTACAATGGAGGAGGGAAAGTCTACTTGTCCAGCATATTATAAGGCCTAATCACTTTATCTGTGGGAACCTGGGAACGTATATGAGCCGATGACGTATTTATTTAACATTACCTTTTTCCCAGTCCCTGGTACCATGGTATCATCCTGAATGTACATAGGCGGACTGACGGCGTCATTAGTGTTGATGATGGGCACGATGTTTAAAGAAATCAGCTCTGACAAAGTGCAGAACAAATTCTTCCGCGTCTCTTCATTATAGAAGTCCGGTTTCGTTACGAGAACCTGCAAAAGAATAAGTATTGAAATTGACAGGTTAAACAATGAAATGAATGGGGCAAAGAGAGAAAAATATTGGATAAAATACTTAATCTGCTAAGATTTAGAAGAAATGCTAATAATGAACGAACTCTAATAAGATTTTATCAAAAAGTCACTATAAGCATTAACGTAATTAGATCGTTGAGTAGAAGGTTAGTAGTAAAGTAAATCTCAAAATGACTAGGCAGCTGGTAAGACCAAATCTATTTAAAACAACATCTCGATTGGACTAGATAGTAATACCTAAAAGTTATTTACCTTCATGTCTAGCAACATTAGATGCAGTGCAAATAAACAGAACTGTATAATATGTGCAAATACAAAGTGGAGTGGCAATTGGCAGCATACGCATATATGCAACTAACATCTAATTGCACAAGTACCAGACTCCAAACCAGTTTTCCAGCTAGTAGCAAGCAATGTAATCGGAACCAGAGACAGCAAGTTTAATTAACAAAGCTGCAGCCCGTGCAAAATAGTTAACACAGCAAACAACGTATTTATCAGAAATGGTATTAGATAAATTAATTTCCAATAAAAAAATATCTGGTAGAAAGATATCGTGTAAGCTTTGTTAATAGTTAATTATATTTTTTATAATTCAAATTACTTGCATGGTATTTTTTTAAGCTCCTTCTACATATAAACAATGTGGAATAAAAAAATAAAGTGAATTGAATCTCCATTCTCCTAATCTGGGATTTCGTTTTCCGAATCCAAATATGGACCCCTTTGCCATGGCTTTGCTGAATAGGATAGGTGGATATAGATAGATCACTTTTGTTGAGCTGTGAGGCTGTGTAAATTGCTACCGTACGCAAAGGCAAATCTGTTTTAAATTCAAACTGGTACATAGTGTTCAAAATATTCTTTACACTGTTTCGTACATCATTTATTTATAGAATACTGACTTCATACAAAATATTTTTGCAAGACGTCCGATGAAACTACGAGTAAGTTTATCGTATCATGCCATGAAAGTCGCAAATGAGATATTTTTTCCTCAATCTTCTGATTTTTTCATTATAAATATACCTTGGCCCAGCAGTTTACATAAAATAGGCTCAAAAATAAATAAATAATAAAACGTTTTAAGGACAATAATTTGGTGAACCAATATTGTAAAACCGCAAACAATTGACAAATCTGTAACTAGACTAATATATTCAACTAGCAAACCAAGAAATATCTTCAGCCACCTTCAGTACAAAATATGGCAAGTTTGTCCAGTTTTATCATTTGCATCGTATTGCATTGCATTTCTTTTGCGCTACAGTGTTGAAAAGATTTTTAAAAGAGATTTTAAATTTTATTCAAGAACCAGAAGTTTTCTTTAACAAAAACAATGAATACTCAATAAATATATAGGTATAAGTTTTTCTTACGAAATGTTTTGGGCCGGTTGTAAGTAGGTATTACAAAGACCTTTTTTGTTAAAAGTGGCAAGTAGGTCACAATAATAACTAATAACTTTTAATAGAATGATGATGAAGTAGGGTATATTATTTGAAGCAATTAGTACACAACGAGTGAGTTTGTAGCGACTTTTAAAATTATCTTTATATTGCCATAAATTTAATATTCTTGAGTGTTTGTTAGGTCTCATTTTTACTCGGCGAGCAGAAGAAAAACACCGAACTCCACTCTTTTTTAAACATAAAGTTCGCCATTTGCATTCTACACACAAGGTGCGGTGCAGCGGTTAAGTTTTGTGTAATTTTAAATTTATGCCTGCAGTACTAGCTAGCAGTGGACTGTAACGGGCCGTTGATTTGATTTGACTAGCTATGAGATTATACTCGTATTTATCTAAAAAGTAGAAAAGAATACAATTATTCTTTATAGTTCCTTTTTTAGGGTTCCGTAGTCAAAAAAGGAACCCTTATAGTTTCACCATGTCCGCCTGTCTGTCTGTCTGTCCGTCCGCGGCTTAGCTCAGAGACTCTTAGTAGTAGAAGGCTGTAATTTGGCGTGTATATACTCGTACGTATTAATCATGTCGACAAAGCTGAAGAATAAAATCTTTAAGAAAGACAATTTTAGGGTTCCTCTGGTACACGTGGAGTTGTTTTATTTATTCACGACTACTTTATAGCGTGAGGTATCTTTGGATAGGTTTTTTAAAAATAATGGAGGTTTGCTTATACTATTTTTCAATGCTAGTGTACGTTTCAGAAATGTTTCGTTTTAAAATGCTTATTTTAGAGTCCCCAGCGAAACCGTTCTATTTGGAAATGTGAAAAAATTCACGGTTGGTAGTGTAATGATGAATTTAAAAGGGAAATTATCAACATCAAGTAGGCTTTACAGGTTGTCGAATAATAGACCAACTTATAAAATGCACTTGTACAAGTAAGAAAGTTCTGGTCAAATCGTTCATCACTGCAATATTATTTTCAACTATTTAAAATTATGAGAAAATTAAAATTCTTTTGAGGAAGTTATTAGTGTAGTACAAATACCTATATAAGCAAGTGGACGGTATTTCATACACTTACGTTAATCCAATTATTAGCTATGAGCTGAAATTTATACAAGAACAAAATTTATATCAAACACAATTTATATACACAAAAAAAAACAAAGAGTTAATACTTGATTATAAATTATATTACAAGAATACATATTCTTGAAATATAATTTGTTATTGTTTTTTAAACATCTGGCGTAGGTACATTTATTTTAAGGCCATGTCATCGTTAAATCGTATGAGTTGTAAAGATAATCGACTTCACACACCCTGGTCTCAGAGCTATTAAACTGCAGAGATTACCTGTGACAAAATACCTACATAGTTCTGTTATGTTCTAATTAGCAGAGCTATATTTTCTGATGGCACGTGGCTGCTGATTGACTGCGTGGGTGGCGGCGTAGACATGCAAATTAACTAATACAATCCCGCTAATTAAGCCACAAATCAACACGAACACACGTCGGGTTGATTTAGTCACCAAGGACGACTGAATACCCTGAATTCCATTATAGAATTTACTATTATTACGATTGTTATCGTAGCTCACATGTGCCATTATTGTTTTGTTTGCAAAAAGGTTGTTTGTTGCGATCTTCTGAAGTTTATTAAGTTCTGTTTCCTCTTTCTATTTTTTATCTACCGCCATTGCTGCTCGAATAGTTCCAAATATATATTTTATTTCAGCAGTCATGGTTCCAATTTGATAGTACATATTAATTAACACGTACTATCAAGTGATTATTGCTTGATAGCATATAAGTACCTAAAGTATTGTCGTTTGAAATACACATACACACTTGTGGCCCAGCAGCCGCTACGAAGCTGCACCACACGAAGAATGTTGTAGAAGATAATAAAATAAAGTGTGGCAAATAACCGAAGGGCACAGTCTGAAGGTATTTATGTATTTATATATTATTTATTATATGACTAACGTAGAAAATAGTAACATGGGTAAGTTTACTGTTGGAGCTGAAGTGAAGAATTTGGCCGAAAAAAGACAAAATCGAAACGTAAGAAATCTAAATTTGAAAATGAATTTAAATGAAAGACAGGATAGAGGACGAATGCCTCGTTACACACTTAAATATACCTATCATATTCGGGAGAGAAATTATAGTCTCAGATATAGTAGGTACATACCTGTGCAATCTTGACATTGTATTGGCTGAACATGGCGTCATACATGGACATGAGCTCTGATTGGCCAACGGCAGCCGCTGCTCTGGGATCCAAAATACTGCCTGCGTCCTGCAAAACATAAATATTAGCATTGTGATACGTATGAAACAAAAGGACCTAAGGAAAACGACGTAAAACTATGCTGATCCGCCAAATGTTTAATTGTTTTACGAACTTGAAACTTGGTTTGGTTTGTACTTGGTTTTTTGAACTTGATTACTATGATAATCTGAAAAATACTGAAAACTTCAAGACTGTTTAAATTCAATTTTTTTTCTTATTCTTTAAAAAACATAGTAAACATCTTAAAACTAAAAAAACATTAATTAAAAATCTTCTGACGTTGATAAGTATAGTAATCATAAAAAAGGTTAAGTATGAAATATTACCTCTCGAGTATGATCGCTAGGTGAGAGAGTCTCCCTCATGGAAAGAGACATGAGCAGCTCCTGCGTCAATTTCTGCCTTCCGAAGGCCACGGC
This sequence comes from Carpatolechia fugitivella, assembly GCA_951230895.1. NCBI lineage: Eukaryota > Metazoa > Arthropoda > Insecta > Lepidoptera > Gelechiidae > Carpatolechia > Carpatolechia fugitivella. The sequence continues at coordinate 9,867,300 of OX579659.1, read as the reverse complement.
TCCACTGCTCACCATGATGCACTCCCGACCCTCGTGATGGCATTCTGCTACCTGTAACACGCTCGATACTCTAAGATTGTACTTAAATATTAATAAAACTACCTATAGAAGGTGTTTCACTAAAACACAGATAAAAAAATTAACACAGATAAAGTGTAAAAAAGCCAGCCAGCTATGAAATATGCTAATGGTAACGACCACGGAGACATTGTATTTGTCTCCGTGGGAACGACACGGCCAAATACCTGCAGCTTTAATGCAATCAGTTTATTACAAAACGAGCAATGAAATAAAAGTTCATTTATTATTGGCTCGAAATTAAAACTGATTGCAACCCGCTCGATACTGAAGATATTATTATTTTCGATGGCATTCGCTTCAGTCTCTTAAAGCTTTCTATAAAACGACCGCGTTTCAAAGTTGTTTGTGTCTATTGTAGCAGACTTCACGTAGACGGAATTTTTGTTCGGAGCGGACCTATAAAATCCACGTGTTCGTGCGAGAAATATATATGAAAATGCATTGTGTTGTGCTAAGGCGGCATAACAGCAGTACTTTCCGGTGATATTACATCGTAAACTGTATTGAAATATTATAAGCAAGAACGCAACTGGAACTCGTGAAATGCAATGTTAAAGGAAAGTTACGAGCAAAATATACCTATATATAGAAAGAATAAGTATACCTACCTACAATGACAAAAAATGCTAACGTTAATTTATGATGCATTCAAAGCTGTCTTATATATTATATATTACTCGTAGTATGTGGGATGATGTAATACAGAAATTTAATTATTGACACATCAAAAAAGCATTATGATTAGGTCTTGGGATTAGGTATATCCGCTTTTCTGGTAACATATATTGCTATGGCTAAGCTTTACAGATAATCGTATTTTTTACTCGGAAAGAAGTCCATAGAAATCTTTTTCACTTTAACTTCACTACAGTAGACGAAATGTAACTTCTAAAAATTGTTTTACTAGCTATCCGTCCGCGGTTACGCCTACGTTGTTTAAGAATTTTCGCGTTCTTTGGTACTATCTTTATATGTACAAACACTAAAGTAGGTTGAGCAGATTACCCGTGAAAATATAACAAACAGAAAGAGTCACACAAACAGACATAAATACTTCCGCATTTACAATATTTATTTGGTGGCGCGTATCACATTTCAAAGATTTGCTGCGGTTGTTCCAACAGATACAGAATTAATTTGTGTTATCTATTAAGATATTTCTTACCGTCTATCCCTGCTCTGTGGTCTTACCTGTTCAACTATGGAAGCGAGCCGCCCCAAAGCCAGCCCGTTACCGTCCTCTCTGGTTATTACTGCGCTCCCGAGCTTCACGACCAGACGCTTGGCGTATTTCAGCTGCGTTCGGTCCGTAAACGTCCTCTGCTTGCGGTCTGAACTCACTAATGTCCGCTTGTCGATTGTTAGTCCCTGAAAAAGAAATAAGTTTTTAGTACACAATAGTGAGAGAGTAATCTGTCAAAAAGATTTGGGGCATTATAAAGATTGTGATTAATAAATCGGGAGGGTGAATACGTTTCCTATTATTTAATTTTAAATGTAAAAAATAAGGTTCTATTATTCTTATGGCAAAGCAATCATATAATAAGTGAGTTAATGTAAGAGCAAAAACACTTTCATTACAACTTTTGTTTTAAAACAAAACTCGGTTCTAACATAAGTATCTACTCAGTAAAAAACTCAGAAGTGAAATTCCATTAAAACATAACATTAAAATGTTTCAACTTCTATCCCAAGCCGCGACGAAAAGCGAAAAGTTGTTTTCGCCAAAACTCTCTCTGCTAAAAAATTTGAAAAAATGTTTATCTAAGATTATTCCGATTGAGAGTTGCCAATTTTTTTGAGGGCATTTTGCACTGATAATACATATTAAATAAATAATAAAAAATTAAGCACAATTAAAAAATAATAATAAATGAGATAAATAATTAGAAAATAGGTACATCATTACTAAAAAAAAATTGTACCTAATTAGACTATTATTTAAAGATTATGTAGGATATTTTGTCTAAAAGTATACTTATACAAAGCAAACAGAAACAATGCCAGAAAACAAAAGAATATTGTCCGCTAGGTATTATTTGAGTTTAAAACAATAGATGCGCTTTAAAACTTCTTATGTTGTAATGCCTTTCATCCAGAAAGCATTTAAGTATCTTAGTAAGAATCACTTCATTTGTTATTTTAGTTTATTATAGAGTAGTGTAGTGGTATATTTTACAGAATATAATGACGCTCTGTCTTCAAGTAAGCTTTATGTCCGTGACATTATTTTTACCGTAAAAAAAATACTGGTACTGAAAAAAAAATGCAGATTAAATTACTTGATGAGTTTATATGTTTTTCTCAAAATATTTCAATTGTGTACAATCTTAGCCAGATCTGGGTAAATTCCATAACTACTTAGTTTGTTTGGAATAGAAAGCGGGCTATTGTTTTACATACTATTTAGCTAATTATATTAATAACTTAGTAGCTATGAGAGCCTTTGCATAAAATTACATTATTTTCGTTGTCTCTTTGCAACAGTTTTTTTTATTACAGACACAGTTTTTTTTATTAAGTATATGAATTTAGAATTTCATAAACGAAAACCTCGCTGAGTTGATGCAAATATCGCTTTCCATTACGGTATTTAATAAGCTTTAATTATTTGCATATTCCAATAGGGGAGCATGAGAACCGACACCTGCTTCCTCGGAGTATAATCTCCGAATATTCCGCTCAGCGTAATCCGCCTCGACCGACATCGCAGGATCGCACTGAGGGAATTTCCTACTAGAATATAAAGGCGTTATTAGACGGTTCGTCCAAAGTGATTAATTTTCGATGAAAGTCAGTGAATGATGAGCAGTGAACGACTTTATATGTTTAGGACGCAAAATGTAAAGTGAACAAAAGTGTAAGCATTTTTCTTATGATATTGCGGCAATAGTGCGTGTTGAAATTTCTTGATCTAGAATCGTTATTTCTAAAATGATTCATAACGCTAAAAATATTCTATTATTATGTCTATATATTACACCATTTTAAAACCGTGTCAATGTTTTTTAAAATATAAAGAAACACTTTACTCCGACAATTTGCAGTGAAACAAATGAAGAAATGACTGCCGTTGCTGTTTACACGTTTCATTTATCGTTCATCTCGATGAAAAATTAACGATGCCCGATGAAAGCAAACGGATGGATTTGACTTTCATCACAAAGGCACACCAGTGATGAAAGATGAAATGTCATAATAAGACATCTAGGAAAGAAAAATGAAGGATGTTTCATCGATGAAGCATCGAAAATGAAAGCAAAAATGAACCGTCTAATATCGCCTTAATGGCAGATCCATGATCTGTGTGTCGAAGCTCTGTGTAAGCTCGTCGACGTAAACTCCACAACGTTTTGCAATCTGTCCTAATTCTGTTCCCGACATGCTAGATCTAAGTATTTGCAATTGTCCTAGGAGAACTGCGCTTCCGAATTGTGTATGCGAAACATTTAAAATTACATCAAAATGGACAGAGGTCCATTTAGAGTAGAGTCTTTTTAAATAAAATAAATTAAATATTAAATTATTGATTTTAGTAAATTCTTGAGTGCAAATATAATAGCTTAAATAGATGCCAAACTTTACTTATCATATCTAAACATCACACTAATATTATAAATGTGAAAATATATTGTATTTGGATGTTTGGATGTCCCGCTTTCACGCTACTGAACGGATTTGGATGGAGATAGTTTATACCCTGGATTAACACATAGGATACCAGAAAAAGTCTTATTCCCACGGGAACATCTTATTTAAGGCGAGTCTGTAAATATTTCCTTACAAATCATTAATACAATATGTTTTATAGCAAGATTGAAAGAAGTGGCAAGAATCTTCTAACAAAACCGCTTATCCTTTACATTCTACAGTGCTCAATTTTTTTCACAGGCAAACAATTTAAAAAAATACTTTAAAAATCACAAAAACCCTCTAAATTTTTAAAATTGTTACGTCGAGTAGGTTCAACCTATTGATCAAACGTATTTCTGTTATTTGTTAGAAATTAAGGCGGTGGATGCTTGCATGCCCGATGTGGATGTCACACCTGAGTTCTGCACTGATGATCGTGAACACTCGCTTATATGTTATTTAACTTACCTAGCTATGTGTTGGCGAGTTCACCTTTTTAAAATGCATTAGAAGACTAACGTTATTCTACCTTACTTAATATAAGCCTCATATTATAAGCTTTCTCATGAAAATGCTAAGCGCCTTCGAAAACACTTTCATTATAACTGCCGCTGCGGTCAGTTTCATTAAATTGCTTCTTGTTTGCTGAGAAAATAGGACGTAAACTGGAAATCCTCTAATGATACAGTTGTAGATCTTTTTACGTCAAATTAAACATAATAGGGGATCGGACTGTTCCTTACCATATTTTATGAATTATTTTTAAAATATAGATTAGTAGCAGATGATTCGCGAAGAAAAATATAGAATCGGTTGAAAAACGAATTTACAGTGATGTTTCAATATGTCTGTCTCTTACAAAAACTATTTTTTGTACGGAGATTATAATATGGCGTTACAAACAAATGACGAGGGCTGCTATTTATGTATCCGGAATAACAAACATCTATAACCAAATATACTTTCATTGCTTTTCAAAATATTCCATTTTTTCATACGTTGAAACCAACTTTCGTAGCATTTTTTCCATTCTGTATCGGGTATCTCCAAAACGTGCATTTTGAAAGCATCAACGGCTTCTTCCCGGGTCGAAAATCGGTGTCCACGTAATTTGTTCTTCACGCTTGGGAATAAATAAAAGTCGTTGGGTGCCAAGTCGGGACTGTACGGCGGATGACCCGTCAATTCGATCATTTGACTATTTAAATACTCCGTTGTTGCGGCCGAGGTGTGACAGCTGGCGTTATCGTGGTGAAGGATTATTCTTCGTTGTCGATTGTTCTTGCGTATTTCTCCCAAGCAAATGGTGGTGTACCATTCAGAATTAACCATTTTACGATTCTCTAGTGGTACTGTAGCCACATGTCCACTAATACCAAAAAAGCAGGCAACCATTTGCTTCAAAGTGCTTTTTGCACGAACAACTTTAGTTGGGTTTGGCTCATTTTGGAACACCCAAACCGTTGACTGCTGTTTAGTTTCGGGATCATACGCATATATCCAAGATTCGTCTCCTGTGTAGATATTATGAACAGCTTTTGATGTACCACATTTGTATTTTTCTATCATTTTTTTGTTCAACTGTTAAGTTGTGCGGGATCCAACGAGAACAAATTTTTTTTACAGCCAAATGTTCGTGTAATATTTTATAAATACTCATCATACTAATGCCCAGAAATGCCTCTATCTCGCTATATGTAACATGACGGTCTTGCATTATTAGTTCGCGCACAGCATCAATATTTTGTGGTACAACAGCCGATTTAGGGCGACCTTCTTTAAAATCGTCCGCAAGCATACGACGACCACGATTAAACTCACTGAACCAGTGATACACAGTAGTTTTCGATGGGGCTTCCTTCCCAAAAGTCGACAAAAGTCCATGCACTGTTTTTGAGTTAATCCACGCCGAAAGTCGTAATAAATCATAGCACGAAAATTTTCACGAGACAAATCCATGGTGATGATAGACAATGAATTTTAAAAATGGCGCCACAATGTAAAAACAATTGACAGATGAATGAAACAAACTTTATTTTACAGCCAAAGAGTTCTATTTTTAAATGTTATAATTTCTTTTTAAATATTGTTTATGTAAGTGGCCAGTTCCGGATACATAAATAGCAGCCCTTGTATGTGCCTCTCTGTCTAATCTTGAATTTCAAACCTTTATAACTCGGTCAATTTTAAAGATAGAGCAAAAATTATTTTAGTGTTCGATAGCAGAAACTAAGAAATTTGGATTTATAAAATAAAAAAAAGTAGTCCGATACCCTACCCTATTAATCAGTGCACAATGAATCCGAACGGCCCTGCCAACGAAGCACAGGGTCGTGGGTTTTAGGAATTCTATAGAATGCCGGATTATACAGAGTGCCGGTACATATAAGTATGTAATCATCTATATATATAGGTATTAGCTGTGATCCATAGTAACTCTACTTAGTTTGAGATCAGATGGGCGTGTGTGTGATGATCCCACATATTTACTTATTTATTTTATCTTTTATATATTGTTGCGATAGCAACGTAAGATAAAATAAAATTATATTACTCCACTGTCGACTTTTTGACGGATATGCAAAAACTGCAGTAATCTGCTCTTTAATGTTTGCAGCAGTAAACAAATATATAACCTAAGTGAGCGCTTTAAACTTCAAAATTCAAATATTATATCCAGCAAGACGAATCACTGACACTTTGGAGGGATAATAACGCCTATTCAAAGTTTGCAAGTAGATTACTAGCAGTATGCAAATCCAGTTACAGATTAAACTCGATGGACCGGAGCGGAGCCAACTTCGCAGCAGCGTGTCGGTCTTGAGGGGACTTACGTCATGCAAGTGCAATGAGAAGTCTAGTTGCCATTGCCACGAACATTGCGAATGGCAATTAGAATTGTTCACTAAATTCCTCTCCTTCATGGTGTAGGTTGAAGGTCGAAAACTGAACTCACAAACGCACCGCTTTACCAACTTTATGCCAAAGGATTGTGATGCCATGGCTCAAGAACGGCGATTTCCGAAGCATAGATTTTTTTGTATGGTCGACAATCACCATCACAAATCCTGGTGTAAACAGAGGCTGTTAACATATTATGTACGTACATACATGTCCTTCGCATGACAAAATAAATGGCCAACAGGAAAAAATCAACGAAGAACCTATTTTATCTTTTTATTTTTTCCTATCTTACATGAAACGGAATATTGTATTCAGCATCACTGGTGTAATAGTAAAGAAGCACAATATTGCTTACGGAGGTCCCGGGTTTTATACCATAACACCTTAAATCTTGAAAATCCTAAATAATAATAAAAAAAATACCTATAAACAAACCTACACCAACGCTCGTGAAAAAAAATCAGGTAGCAGTTATTTCGAACGAAACATCACGGTATGAAAATAAAAATAATTACGCATACAAATTACAATGGTAGTTTTTAGGTTTTAAATCCTTCCGGAGCAAAATACCAGATTCGCAAGCATATAGGATCATAAAAGAATGTTTACCTAACTTTTCACAATCAACCTAAAATCTTTGACACTACATACATAGGAAATACAAGAAATATACCTAATATGTGAGAAATTCAATTATATTTCCCAGCCAAATAATCTAAAAACCTTTGCCTTTCCATTTACTTTGAAAAAGGAAGTTACCTAAATTAAAAAAGGGAAACAAAAGGGTCTCTGGTCCCTGCCGGTCATAAATCAACCCAACAGGCTTTGACGACGTATTGCCAATGACCAAGCAGAACTGCGGTCAAGACACCACGCCGCCGCTACCTTCTTAGACAATTTTCTGAAAAAGATACCTACTCACTAAGAAAACGAAATACAGTCTTTATCAATAGATAAAACTATCTTCAAGCTTGCCTTATCAGGTAAGGGTGAAAATATACCGCTGTAATAATAATAGCCTATCTATATACATATATAACATCATTATACTAATATATTATCTAGAAACTAAGTTTATGAATTGTAATCTTATGTAACCAAGGAAGAGCGGTGCCTCCTGACACAGGCTTCGGCTTAAAAGGAAGCTCCTGCACTATGTTAAGAAACTACTTGAGGAAATAAAAATTATTGTTATTATAAAATAAAATCATAAAATAAAAATATTTTAACAAAAAAATAGAAACCTCCTTCAAATTACCTTATATGGTTATCTCCACTAAAAAGTAACAAATAAAATAACATTCCAGGTGGAACATGAAAAAAAATATTGCCAATATCCTCAATTAAGTAGATAGGTAGTGTATTAAGTAAATATTTAGAACTTTGTACTTCCTTTTGGAGTCGGTGCCAGCCAAAAAATCGTCGATTAGTCGTGGGCAACTGTTTTAACCTCCTCCTTTTTTTAAGTCGGTTAAAAACATATTTTCAAACCCAAAGATTTATGTCGCGCGTCGCGAGCGAAGCGGTCGTCTTTTATTTCCTCTGAGTTCAAACCTATGGTCACTATGGTAACACTAATGTAGAAAATCAAAAATGTAGCGCTTAAGCTCTGGCTCGCAAAAAGTGAAACTATTGAGACGCCACGCACGCAGTCACGCAGTACACCTTGCAACGTAGTCGTATTCAGTCAATCTCGAAAGCGATCCATAAGTTCTCAATCCAAAATATCACGTAATCTGAGTAATAAATTTGCTAAAGAATTCCAAGGAAATGTTAAAAATATATGCACTTCTTGTGATAGGCCATTACTGGATAAAAACCTATACATAAAAACGCCTGGAATGTCTCTACGATTAAAAAACTGTAATGAAGAAATATTAGAATTAATAATTAAAAAAATTAATGATAAAAAAAGTCCCGGTTTTGATGGCGTCAGAGCAAAGGATATAAAAACTTGCTGTCCAGAGTTAGTTCCGGTTCTGACGCATTTAATTAATAGATCTATAGCAACTAGAATATACCCAGATAAATTGAAAATAGGAGTAATAAGACCTATCTACAAAAAAGGCTCGCGCAAAGAAATAAATAATTATCGCCCTATTACAATTTTATCAATTATTGACAAGATAATCGAAAGATTTTTTGGAGATCAAATAACAAAGTTTTTGAATACTAATATTATAATTAATGCAAACCAATATGGATTTCAAAAAAACAAAAACACAACGCAATTATTATCAAAATTTAACAATGACATAAATAAACTTCTTAATGATAAACAACACGTAATAGCTATATTTATTGATTTTAGCAAAGCTTTCGAAACTTTGGACTTGACAACTTTATACTCAAAATTGTATCAAAATGGGATACAAGGCCCGCTATTAGATTGGTTTAAAAATTATCACAGTAATAGGTATAGCACGGTAAAAATTGATAACCAGCTCAGCGACCTCGTTCCCTGTAGCGTAGGCACAGCACAAGGTTCAATCTTAGCGCCGACAGAATACTTGCTGTACGTCAATGATATGCCTAACATTCTAAAAGATGGACAAATTTACCAATTTGCCGATGATACTTGTATTATCACATCCCACAAATACGTTACCCATGCGATAGAACAAATGCAATCGTGCTTTAATAGCCTATGTGCATGGGCACACGATCTCGGATTAGTCATTAACTATCAAAAAACGAAAATGATGCATATTCACTCGTCGCATAACATCTCACCAGTTGAACCTAAAATTATCGCACATAATCACGAATGTCAGCACCAAAAATATCAAGACTGCAGATGTGAGTGCCTAGATTTAGTCGAGACGCATACTTACCTTGGTTTGATAATAGATAATAGATTTAACTGGAAAGCACATATACTATACGTATGTAACAAACTAAGGGCTATTTTAAGTAGAATGTCTATATTAAAATTTAAGTTACCTTATTCTATAAGGAGAACTCTGTATACTGCGTTAGCTGACTCCATGATCAGCTACGGTTTAGATTGCTGTGGGAGAACGTATAAAACATATCTAGAGGAAATATATAAACTACAATTAAAACTGCTCAAAACAATAGTAACTAAAAAAATCAAAACTATTCATAAAACAAATGATTACATAACATTATTTAAATATTGTAAAGTTATAGATGTATTTAACAAAACAAAATTTTTAATCATAAAAGAAAATACAAATATGATAACTGAACTATGTATTTTAAAAAGACCAGAAAATTTGAGAACATTGTCTAATAAAACAAAATATCACGTACCTAAATCAAATAACCTTTATGGACAAAGAATACTAGAATACATGTTTCCAAATATTCTAAATGAACTTCCAGACAACATTCTTGATACATACCTGTCACAGAAAAAGGCTTCACATAAAATTAAGGAATACTTTTATGACTCAATAAAAACGGAATCTAAATAGGTAAATTTACTCACAATTGGCAAAAAAAAAAAAATGACGACTCTGTAGCCCAGGTGGTAGTGTATCTTCCCCCGACGCACAGGGTCGCGGGTTCGAATCCCGCCCAGGGCAAACATTCGTGTGAGGAACACTTGTGTTTGCCTTGTGTCTGGTTGTTGTTTTGCTATATGAGGGTGTATTTATATATTTATGTATTACATATCAGCTGCCTGGTACCCATAGTACAAGCTTGGCTTAGTTTGGGATCAGATCAGGATCAGGGTTGAGATCAGGCCTTGTGTGTACTGTACGTCCTTTTATACATTTATTTATTTTATTTTATCTATTCACAACAAGAGGGTTATTCTGCTTAAGAACATTTCTGGAAATGCATTTCATTTCATTTTTACTCTTTTGCCTATCAAAATTGTTATTACTTTATATGCGACTCGCCACCACACATAAGTGGACTATCTTAAGTGGCGGCTACATAGACTAAGTGAAGATGTATAATATGCTTGTTATTGGATAATAAAAAAAAAAAAAAAAAAAAACGTAATGCTCTGGATTCACAGTTCTATAGATAAGAACCTTATAAGAACGATAGTGAATTATTAGTGAAGTGATTAGTTAGTTGGCAAGAATATGGCGATCTATTAATCAATAGTCACATCACAAAAAATAAATTCTCAATTTAAGCATTAGTTTAAACTGTGTATATGCTTGTTATTGGATAATAAAAAAAAAAAAAAAAAAAAAACGTAATGCTCTGGATTCACAGTTCTATAGATAAGAACCTTATAAGAACGATAGTGAATTATTAGTGAAGTGATTAGTTAGTTGGCAAGAATATGGCGATCTATTAATCAATAGTCACATCACAAAAAATAAATTCTCAATTTAAGCATTAGTTTAAACTGTGTTTTGTTTTATGTGCCGTATTCTTGCCAAATCATGAACAAACCACGATTAAAAATTAAGTCGTTAGAACTTCAGCAGCAATTATTATAATTGTAAACAAGTCTTGTTTAATAAGCACTTTGGAGTTGTTTGTGAAATTAAATAAGATACCTAAGTCTAACTAAAGTTCGTAAAATATAAATTATCAGCATCTTGTTAGAATATTGTAATAGAAAAGTTTGACTTTGTTTCAGTCGTTGTGAAAATTGTATTTGTTAATTAATGAGTTCACTATTTTAGGATTGTATTAAATTGCTGATCGAAAATTTAATCACAAAATTGCTAAATTTGTTTATTGTTACTACTACCTGCAGAAACTAAATCTAATGAAGTTTACTATTTTATGAACAGACTTTTGATCATAACCTATAAAACGGTTTGGAGGTTATAATAGCGTCGTTCCTTGTAAGGAGATTGCGGAAAGAAGCTGCCAGCTCTAGAACTTAAAACTCTCTCTCATAGACATACAACCGTCTATGGTCTCTTGGCTTTAGCGGCTTTTAGAGGCGACTGTTTGACTTGATATTTATTAGACGTTATTTTTATATTAAGACTTTTGAGATATTACTTATATACTATACTAGACATGTAGTCCATAGTTTAATAGTACTTTTTTTTTAAACTACTCAAGAGAATATTGGAGGCCTTGGATATTTTTGGATTAGGAGATAAGACAAAAACATTCTAGCTAAATCCTGACATCAAAGAGAGCGAAACCGCTACAATCAATGAAACCCTGTAGAAGCTATAAGTTATATGTAAAAACCAGCTGCAATAGTAATTTATATACTAGTCTTTAATCGATATAAAATACTTTGGTCGCATGATACACGAGTAAGTAATCGACCTCATGTCCTGACTGACCACAGTATCTCCATGTATTACAATACAGCCAATCGAGTCTCGGCAACATCTTTGACTTTGGACCGACGACCGAGACTCGTATCAACTTTTCGATTATTCTGCATTCTACAACATACCTATAATATACTGACATTATAAATGGGTACTTAAGGTAAATAAACAGTAGATACTGTGTGTTGTAACCACATTATCGATATCAGATTGCTATCTTGTTGAGTTGTAAAAGTGCTCTTCGATGAAATAGAAATACTACTCTCTTAAATACTGCCTTTGTACATAAAATGATGACAATCAAATTAAGTAAGGTTTTTATGTTAGTTTCAGCAGTTAAACCACCATATAAAAAAAAAACTCAAGGAACACGTAAAAAAACATCAATCTATAGAAATGGTGCGAGTTGATAGCGTCTTTTGAATGAAAAGCCGAAATATTTTTGACGTGTTTTAACCCGTGTCCTTGGGGAAGTTTAAGTGCGTTGATAAAAAAATAACCCTGTATATTTAACTCAGAACAAGACCTAAAACCTACAAAAGTCCCTAATCCTTTGAGTACCTAACTAATCCTTTTGTTTACTTTTGACCGTACCGTGGTGCCCGGAGCTAGCATCAAACCGCTTCGTAAGTGTTTCTTTGGCGTTTATTCAGGACGGGAGAGATTACAATCTACGCACGTCGAAAGCTGGAAGGTTTCGTAAAATGCTTACCTAGCGGTACTTCTAGTTCCTATCATACTTGATGTTGTATCAGAATTCGAAACAATAATAAATTACGCAGCTAGTTTCATCTATTGAAGTTATTATGACGAGGGTAACCTTTTTTTTTAATCGATTTTCAATATACCTGTCAATCCCACATAAAGAACAACTTCATCTAGGCTCGTTGTTTTCTACTTACTGAAATTCGTGAACGCTGCAACCTATTATGATTATGATACTATACTATACTACCTATGAATGGATTAATCAATAGATATCTATGTAGAACAAAAAATAATAGGTTAATCTAATGATTAATGATTAAAATAATCTTTATTATATTACGAGTATAAGCCGAATATACATTTTATTAGGGGATAAAGTATTTTTATCGTGGTGTCACATTACTTGATCATTGTACGAGAGGTTCAAATGATACTGCACTGCAGTTGAAGCAAATGTCATAGCCACCAATTAATCGCAATTGTTTGTAATTTCGACTTTGAACTGTCTATCCGTACTGCATATTGTTTTACACATTGATAAGTACGTAAAGCAACTAGGCAGATAACTTTTTATACATTACTGAGATAAGTACTGTTAGCCGAACTTTATTGATATTGCTACATCACTAGTGGTTGTGTCCATAGAGCGCATGCGCACAACACTAGTGGGAGGACTTTGACAGATAGACAGTGTGCTCTCGCGCCAATTTGGAAGCTCTTGTGAAAATATAATAATTACGTGTGTTAGATGGTTTTCTATTTATAATCTGCTTATTAGTACTTATTACCAAATAACAACTTTCGGTAATATAATTGGCGATATACAAATAATGTAGGGTTGCATAAATTCTGAAGTTACTACGGATAAAAATACACTACTGGAAAAATAATATTGCTTACTTAGTAGTAACGAAATGATTTGACTACCACTAACAAAACTTTTAATGTTGCAGTCAGTTAAAATGGTTGGTCTAAGATAAGTCAAAGATTTTCAAACGAACAAACAAACAAAATTTGATGGAAAACTCATCCAAGTTTTTGTAAACTAAGGATATCTTTGACCATATTTCGTTGGGCAACCCATGCGAGTTCTGTTGGTTTACGTTCAATGTTTGATAAAATATACTTTTGATCCGGTTATCAGAAGGGGTCGACCTAAGTTCGTGTTTTGAACTAGGTGTTCATTGGTTTGAAAGTCACTTTTTCAGTGTTAGTAGTGACAATTTTTGTTTCAGTATTTTCTCCCTCTACATCTAGAACATTCGTTCGTTCAGCTCTTCAAAGACCTTAATTTACGACACTTTTGTGACAAATAGCCTTTTTGATGATGAATGCCTTCTGCGCAGGAGTATCCAATTTAGAGTCAAGCAACAAGACAGAATTTAAAACCTGAGCAATCTAATATGCGGCGATCATATAATAGGTATTTATAAGAAAACCGAGTTATCCAATAGTGTGTCCAATAGTATTATGTTTCCTCTTAGAAAACTAGTTATCTGACTTAGTTATCTATAAGGATCAAGGGTAAATAATTATGTGTACGTACACTCCATGATATCCACAATTCCTGGGGACCTTTAAACTTTGACAAGTCACCATCGATCAGGTGAGCACCAAAATAGGAGTTGAAGCGGTCACCATGATCGATCGAAGTCTGTCAGGAGACTGATCTGATAAAGAACGATGAGTTCCTGAGAACTCATCGTTCTTTATCAGCAGACCACAGGGTAAACACAGGCAAGAAATAAAATCTAAATCAGCTGGTAATCAAGACTGATACAGACCTAGGCATCTGGTGTTGACCTTTCTGCATTTACCTAAGTATGCGTGATTAAAGTAAATAACAGTGACCGTACGTAACCGAACCTAACTAAGCATAGTTGATCTAGGTCTATGTAAAACTCTTGCGAATAACACTCCTGATTTGTACATCATGGCTAGGGGTGCCGATTATTTTAGTTGATAAGTACCTATCTAACTCGACTTTTAGTAGAAAGTCCAATATAACATACGATATAATGGACTAACCTTCATAGCTTTGAAGTTGCGACATTTCGCATTTTTTCGTTGTCTCATTTGTATATTGTTTCACTCATTGGATGGATTTTACCAAAAATATTTTTTCTTATGAATGACCTTCAGTCAAGATTGTATTTAGTGCCCTTAACCTTTAAGAATTTTTAAGACCTTTGTAAATTGAAAAAGGACAAAGATCTGAAGACTTGCAGTGTTATTTATGTACTTTAACATTTGTTTTTATGAACATTATTGATTAGATATTAGTAGACATTTTGCTGTAGAGTTCAAAGTTCTAAATAGTTAATAAAATTGATTATGAATAAGCATAATTTAGCATCTACTAGGTCAAATATGATTAGTTCAGATAAATCGAAACTTACCAAGCTGGGTGTTTTCCTAGTTAACTTGTCCAATCCAATAATTGTGTAATACCTCCTCCCGACAACATTTTTCACAGCACGCGCACGCGCACTTAGGTACAACATCGTGGCACAACTAAATGTTTTCATACAAACTTATCATTACAATACAAACGTTATTAAGCGGTCCCTAGTGATAACAGATTAAATGGGATCCTTATCGACAATTATTATTCTGTATAAATAACGCGTTTTAATGTTAGTTAAATAGGTAGGTAGATAAAATTATAGAGCACGGATACAAATTTAAATGTACGCTTTTTCATGTATTTATAATATATCTATAACATACCTATTTAGGAAAATACTTAGATGATAATAAGGCTAGCTAGATATTGGATTTTCGTATTGTAAGCCTTTCAATCTGCCTTACGTTGGGCTTTACCGATTGACAGACTTTCAGAATATATATTAAAATCTTCTTATATCGTTATTTGAATAAAAAGTATCTTATATTAGAAAACGCTTATCCAAAGCTCTAAAAATATTAAATGAAATTGAACCTTTTTAATCCAATCACTAATCAGTTGTTCAACATGTTACCGTTACTAACCTATCATTTAATACTTCTTATTGTTTAAGTACGCGCACCAACAATCAATTGACATTTGGTACTTATGCTCCATCACTAACACACTTATCTCAAATTAGATGTTGTCCATAAAGTGCACTACTACAAGCTACGAAGGTACAGTTGGAAAGAGAAGTACTAAATTACAGTAATTTTACTAGGTAAGTAAGTACTACATCGTGGTATAAAACTGAACAACTTTAAAGTATGTGTTTGTTCTAAATATACTCTGAATATTGTTTGGAGTTTCTACCTCCCTATTTGAAGTTGTATTTAAAATTGATTTTCATCTTGACGTAAAATGAGTCTAAACTACATCGCTAAAGTTAATATTTCCCACACGTATTATATTTATAATCTATGTGAAGAACTTAGGACTTTCTGCGTTTTAATAGAGTTGACTGAAAAAGGAACTGCAGACAGAGAGAATACTAGATATTTTTAGCTTTTAGGATCTCCCTCCAGTAATGGCCGATGTTTCTTTATGTCTGCGACTGTACCCAGTTCTAGTAAAGTATATTAGCGACCAGCGAATGGGCCTTGATCTTAATCATCTTGTATGATCTAGTACTTACCTATAGAACACCTAGTAAATACCTAAGAGCGTCAAGTTAAACAGTAAATATTTCTCACCTAGATAAAAGTCTATAGTATAACTAGGCCAGAAAGTAGTTTTACTGTTAAACTATTCGTTTGGTTTTAATGTTATATAATTTATAAATATAAATTCAACTGCAGTTTTACGACACTAATTACCTACACAACACTTCGGCAATAGCGATAAAAATAAGGGTTGTTCCCACTGTCCCTACCTTGAAATCCTACTAGTAAGTATAGTGTGATTTTTCTTCTCATTATTCCTACTAGTAGAAAGAAACTGATAAGAAAACTGTGAAAATAGGATTAATGAGATGAAAATTTACACTATGCCTACCGATAGGATTTCATGGTAGGAATAGTAGGAACAAGCCAAAAATAAAGATACCCACTTACCTACATAAAATTGTGTTATTGAAGCTATGTAAAACTACTATGTAGTGGGTAGGTATGTCTCCACAAGTAAATAAACAAAGTATACCATTCTATAGGCACTCACGCAAATGTTTCATATAACTTTGTTAGACCAAGTTATTAAAAAGTATTAATGTAATATATTTTTGGACTCGCCTTATAAAGCTCTTCCATTCTATACCCCACATGAAAAGCATCAGCATTTTTTTTTTCTTTATTCAAAAATTACATGGCCGCCATCTTGAATTCTAAGGGCGGGTTTAATTGCCTCCCCTCCCACAGCCAATCTATTAGGTACCAGCTCTTACCTGACGTAGGCGGTATAAGTCTTCAACGTCTAAAGTTTGTATAAGAGAATTCGTTTTTATCCCTATCTGCTAATAAGTATCTTTATTTCTTCACTAAATATATAATCGCCCTAAATCAAATCTCTTGTCTGAGCGAATAGCAAAAACCTGATATTATTTTCAGCTGGTGTTCATAATTAAAACGACCTAATTGCTGTCGCAGAGTGGTCGCTTAGCTCGGCCGCTTAGGTATCTATAAACCAACCTTAATCTATTTAAGGTTCGTAATCAAAATGTCGATATGCTAATTTGCTGTGGAACGGCGAGATGATTGGATCTCTAACCATTGCGGTTTATAGTTTCGGTACGTATTTGCTCTATGTTCGTTATTAATAAAGTTACTGATTTGATTACGAGTAAATTTTCGTATTCTGTGATGAGATACGACTGCGATCCTCTATTTGGAAGATGCCGTTTAAACTTAACAATATCACATATCTATATTTTATTTTCACATTACCTCACTTTAACATACGAGTAATCTTACTCGTAGTAGATTTTAATATAAGCGTATACTCGTAGAAAAATCATCATCATCATACTCATAGAAGCGTGCGCTGCTCCTTCTGAAAACGCTGCTGTATACAATTGTTCATCCATAAACTCCTAAACTCAATATTAAATATTAACAACCCATATAGTACAGTATCATATCATCATTAGTGTCATATCCACCTTTGGGTATCAATATTTCGGCTGTTTACTTTTATTACAATATCACTTACTTATCGACCTTAAAAGTGAACACAGCAGTTACTTATTATCAGTGAGTCTTCCACACGGTGTGGTCCTGTAGGATTTTCCACGAATTATTAATGGTTTTGTTGTTTGAGTGCCATGGAATTACAAGAACGTGAGTGTTTATAAATAACCATATTTTCATCTAACTAATAACTTTATTTTTAGTTTTATGTGGATTGTAGCAATCTATTTTTTATTATTTTTTAACTTAGGTTTGACTTTACCGAGAGCTACAAACAATTACAAACTTTTAGACTTATTTAAAATAATTCCGTATATGTCTATTTTACAAGAAACGATGATTTATAGTGCACACGCGTGCACATAGGGTTCAAATAAGGGTGCTACGCCGTTGTAGTCACCGCGTAGCATTTACTACGAAACAAAAACTCGTTTTTTTTCAGGTACCACAATCAATTGATGTCGAAAAATTAGATATCGAACCTTTATCTAAGTAAAAATCTTGACTATTATTGGGAAAAGTTAGCTTGTGTATTTACACATAAACATTGACAGATTTTTAAAAAATAATCTGATTGGTTACATGAAACTGAATGCGTAGAATTAATAAGCATTACGAACAATACGTGACTTCGATATAAGAAGCTATTTATTTGAGCATTCCACCGCCAACACAACGCTTGTACATATATTATGTCACCGTAAGATTGTGAACGCCGTTAGTTTATAATCTGACTCGCGATATTATAAACTTACGGAAAATTGTGAACTGCAACCAACCATTTACAATTTTACGTATTATTTTTCGTTAGTACATAATCTATCGACGTCAAATCGTTAAATTGAAACTGATTAAAAAATGGCATGCAACGGAACGCACCTTGCACGCTATATATAATCTTACCTATATATACTATAATGTTAATGGTTGAAGTAATCGTAAGTAGACCGATACTACTACAAAGATACGATACGATACTACTTTATATACTATAAACTATATATATAGTCATAACCATATATATAAATTATTTTCTCTACTTCAGTACACAATCAGGTAATTTTATTAAACAAACATATTGAGGGAAGTTCACATCGCAACGCGCTCTCTCATCATTAGCCAACTTTTTATGGGGTATGTGTCTGTATTCATTGAAAATTAAATTTTGTTACAATATTACCGACAAAAGTTTTCGTAAATACAAAATAAGGGTTCCACCGTTATAATTGTGTTATATTGGTTTTTGGTAACTTTTAAACGAATTTGGAAACACCACACACACGGTTACATCACGTCTGAATATTAAAATGAACTTTAATTTTTAATATATTAATGAAAATGGAAACTCTGCTACTGTAAATATTACTGGGACCTTTTACTGAAATTAAACCTACTCATAAATACAAAATAGTTTTTGGTTTTTTGTTTGTTCCACTTGGATCGACATATATTTAAAATTTTAGTCTTATCAATTGCACTTTACAATCAGTTATTATACGTATCATTACGAATATTGCCTCTACTACTGCCAACTGCAACACTTTATATAAGGTTGAGTGTAAAAATCTCTACGGGTTGTTGTAGAGAAGTGTAATAAATAAATGTTTTTGTATTTGTAAAATCTCAACAACAACCGGTCCTGTTCTATTTGCATATTATCATATTTTCCTGCGATTTTCACTTGAAGACTTTATTTTTCTCCTTTGTAAAAAGGTTTTTCTGAATAATAATTAATAACCTACCTACGCTACAATTTCCAGTACCAACAGGTATAGTTACCACCTAACAAACTTTTTCCTAACAGCCATCCAGGGGTGCAAATGCACAATTGCACATTAGACTGATCGCCTTAATCACCGAGATTATACAACGTTGTTATAATTTTATTAAGGTTCCGTAGTCAAAAAGGAACCCTTATAGTTTCGCCATGTCCGTCTGTCTGTCTGTCCGTACGTCGGCTTAGCTCAGAGATTCGTAGTACTAGAAGGCTGTAGTTTGGCATGGATATACATATTAATTATGCCAACATAGCTGAAGAATAAAATAAAAAAATATATACGAGTATTTTTAGGGCTCCTCTGGGACACGTGAAGTAGGGGTTATTTCTTTTATTCACTACTACCTTATAGTGTGACTTGTGAGGTATCGTTGGATTGGTTTTTAAAAATAATGGGGGTTTGCTAGAACCATTTTTCGATGTTAGTGTACGTTTCAGAAATTTTGTTTTAAATTGTTTATTTTGGTAGAGTCAAGTGTCCCCGACCCCCTCTACCAGCGAAACTGTTGTATTTGGAAATGTGAAAAAAATCACGGTAGTCGTGTATATGATGAATTTAAAAGTAAAACTATCAACATCAAGTAGGCTTTACAGGTTATCGAATAATAGACCAACTTATAAAAGGTACAAGTAAGAAATATATTTTGATTAATTTAATTGTCTTAAACAGGTACCTAAGTAGTGTTGGACAGCTACGGAACCCTACACATTTTGTGGCCCGAGAAATGCTTGGCCGGTTATTTTAAATCTCGAAAAGAAAAAAAAAATCGCGGGGCAATTCTTTGAAAAGTCCGATTATGATCCTCGGTGATTTAAAACATTCCGTATTGGCATAAATTGCGCAGACACATTGCAGTTTAACTAGAAAAATGCAAAATTCGAATTATTTTGAATTTTTTCTGCATATCATAGATAAATTAAATATATTACTTGTTCGCCGTCTCTACCAATAAAGTTAGACTATCCTTTTTCGTAGGAATAGTTCAGTTGTAGTCATCTGTTTATCCTTTATGCAACTGGCAAGCTGATTCCTCTTCCGCATAGATAACCTCTAATATAAACAATGAATTTGTACTAATTAATGCGATAACATTTACGTGATACGATAAGACTACGTGTCCTAATGATACCATACAAAATGACACAAGAGAAAATATATTCATTAAAAAAATACTAGTCGTTAATATGACATTACCGTATGGTATACGATAAAATACTTTTCAAGTTTGTTTTATTGTTATCAAGTTCAAAGTTCATTATTATATCAAAATCTCGCTAATCAACGTTTACTTATAGTAATAATATTTTATTGCATAATTTTTTATGAAACTTTTATCTAAAACGTGTCAAGAATTGTTTCTGTATTGTTGTTATTTATCATTGTAATATTTTTTAGAGTAAATTATTTTTACCAGTTTTTATCTACATCCGGACTATACCTACCCTCAGTGAGAAGTATAAGCTTACCCTAAATTAGTACGTATCTATTCATCACTCATTATGCTCAGGCGCCACTCATATCTGCCAATAGACTAACAAAGAACACCCAGATTTGAAATTCAAATTCAAGTTTCAAATGTCTACCCGGCAGCGGCCGTAGACTGAACCAGATACCTTTACTTTGCCAACCACGGGATATCCGTCGTCACTTCAATATAGATAGACCGATAGAAAAACAATAAATTATTTGTAAATATCTTAATTCGAATAAAATATTTTTGATTTTGATAAACATTTTTGTTTGTAACTCTACGAATAAGAGGTTCTTATTATTTTTTTTTATTTAACGATTTATTGTACACAATAATAACAAAAAATAGAAATACATTTGAAAAAAACGACACAACAGGCCTTCAGGCCAACAGGTATTCATAGTTGCACAGAGTACTATAATACCGGCGTAGTAGATGTAACTATGTGTGTTTTGTTTTATGTGCCGTAAATAAATGTTTTCTTATTCTTAACATAGAAATGGCCGAGTGATGGAATACTGTTTTTTCTTATTTGTTAGGACCTGCTACAACAAATTAAAACACTACCAAGTGTAAACAGTATTTTGAAGTTTCGAAACTGCGTAATACGATCAGTTGAAAACGTAAAAACACAACAAACTAATTTATCAGTATCATCCCATTAAACTCATCAGCATAATAATTCTTCCCCTCTGGGGGGATATCATACATCAGCTCTAGCATCGAATTACATATTAAAAGAGAACTCATGCATGACCTATTGGCGGGCTAGACATAAATTTTCGAAACGGGAATTATTCACTGTATAAAAAAGTATTTTATAGGAAACAAGTTTCTTCGTGACAAAAATTTTAGTTAAAGAGGAAACAAAAATAATTCTATACTACATTTTCTTTTGTCAATCTTCTCATGGGCCGGAAGTAAATTGGACACGGCTGAAATCCTTTTGTGGTATTATGTGGGTAATGCTGAGGTGGAAACACTTACATCAGATCCTTTGATAGTGAAGTTTCTGGATAGAACCCTACTTGAACTGTTCAAAAGTCTATTTCTCACTCCAGCTGACTTCAAACACAGTAACAACGAATTGTATCCCATTTTTACCCGTGCTCGTATTAGCTAGCTGTATCTGTTTCCACTGATTTTAATTTAGCATGCAAATATAATAATTCGCATAATTTTCTAGCAAAATATGCGTTAAACCCGGTATCGTGTTGGTTACTGTGATTGGAATATGACATTGCTCTTGAGCTTCAATATAATTCTCGCTGTGACGCGATTGATAAAACACTGTATTATACATGCTGTTATATTCAATATTTATCTACTAGCTTGTAGTTTACGTAATGGCTAGTACTTATTACTACGCAACTTGCGTATACGTACCCATTCTAGGTTAGCGAGCTTGCGACGACGACGCGTTTTATATAAAGATGTATTTTTTCACTTCTATTATAGATTATTTTTTTACTTAAGCACTAAGTTAAATCTACCTGTAAAGGCGCCTAATTATTCTAGCTTTTTGTTCATATTATGCCTAAAAATACAATAACAAGAAGATTAAAAAAAAAAATTTAACAAAAAATTGAAACCTCCTTCAAATTACCTTATATGGTTATCTCCACTAAAAAGTAACAAATAAAATAACATTCCAGATGGAACATGAAAAAAAATATTGCCAATATCCTCAATTAAGTAGATAGGTAGTGTATTAAGTAAATATTTAGAATTTTGTACTTCCTTTTGGAGTCGGTGCCAGCCAAAAATTGTAGACGACGAAACTACGAGTATTAATTTATCGAATGAAACCTACCCAGACTTTTTTGGTAGTCGCTCCTGTCATTGTCCCTGCGTTTAGTCGGGTGCGGCATTGCATCCCGCGCAGCACAACAAAACATTATATCATAGACTATCAAAGAATTTTATTGACAGTCATATAGAAATATGTACTGACTTAACGACGACGACGACAGTTGCCCACGACTTATCGACGATTTTTTGGCTGGCACCGACTCCAAAAGGAAGTACAAAATTCTAAATATTTACTTAATACACTACCTATCTACTTAATTGAGGATATTGGCAATATTTTTTTTCATGTTCCATCTGGAATGTTATTTTATTTGTTACTTTTTAGTGGAGATAACCATATAAGGTAATTTGAAGAAGGTTTCTATTTTTTTGTTAAAATTATTTTTATTTTATGATTTTCAGTGTTTCATTCAATATATTTTATGTAAGTAATTAATCCTAACCTCGACACATTTCCTATTATTTTTCTTCATTATCCAAAGCTAGGTTTTGTTATTTAACAGTTTCAGTACAAAGATGTTATATTTTTGGTATCTGCTTAGTTTAGACTGCGTCTTTCGTGCTTTGCAAGTGCGTTTAATTGTTTATTATAATGATTGTTTCGAAAATAACATAAGTTAAACTGGGTAAGAGGCTACGAAGTAAGAGGTCATTTAGTAGTCCAGCTGGCCACTAAACTGACAATGCTAAGAGGAAAGAATAGCTTCGCGATCCTAACGAAATAGGTATTTAGGAAAACATTTGCTATCGCTCGTGCGTGCGCTCATGCCCCCGGGAGAGAGAGAGCGAGAGCGTTGCAGCTCGCGACTGACAATAGGTACTTTTCTTGATGAAATTCCCATTTCGGGAGAAAACGGTTTCCAATAACTAAATTTCAACAAATCACTTTTATTTTGATGTCGATCGTTTCAGCACAATATATTCTAGATTCATAGGTTTGGTTTTAAAAAAAACCATTGTTTTTGTTCAACAAACGGCTTAATTCGACACAGTTTTAATCATAAAAATTACGTTACTTGAGGTGCCTATATAAGTTTGAATTAATAGCGAATTTTGTAAAAAGAAAAAGCTATAAACCTAGTCATTCACTGTGTCAATAACATACTAAAAAATCATGGAGATTGGAAAATATTTAGAAGTGGAAAAACGTTTTCTCTTTTTGTATAGACGAGCACGTACTATTCTTCCCTCTTAATAAGCTTATAGTTTACCCCGATACTTGGGCTATTCGTAAGGAGTTTCAGGTTTGAGATGGTATCTTGAAAGTCTGTCGTTAGCTGATTACATACAGATAGTGAACGTAGGCTGGCTTCTTCTTTTTCTTCATATTGTGGTTTGTAAGGTCGACAACCAACCTCACATACCCTGGTCACACTGTTAATATAGTACCGGGCCCTTGTCAAAACCCACTGACTTAGCACGAGTAACGACGCCTTCTGTAGATATTAGAGCCGAGACACATGGCTTAACGTGCCTTCCGAATCACGGAATCATCTTTCTTTTCAGACAATCAGGTGATTCAGGCAGCAATGTTCCAACTAAACTGAAAAAAGTCTCACAAGGACATTTTCGTTTAAGAGTGTCTTCACCGGGATTCGAACCCGAAACCTCCGTAAAGAGAGTAAAACACTCGACCACTCGGCCATAGAAGCTAAATTATTTGTGATATCCAATACAATATCCGAGCAGGTTCTTGTCCTGTCACGGTCGCCAAAAAATGTGATAAAATCGAATAATATAATTTTATATGGAACAACGGAAACGTAGATTTTCAGCAAACTGACAAAACAAATTTATTTCGTTGCCTAGCAACATTCCACCACAAACGGTATCGCGCGCGATGCATATTGCTATCACTGGTTGAGGAGTTTCCGCTTTTATCTCTTATTTCATCATCAGATTTTAACAAAATTGGTATGGTTCTATCTCTAAAGCACGTTCTATCGAATGAAAAACGAATCATCAAAATCGGTTGAAAACTGACTGAGATATGACTAAAAGAATAGACGAATAACGACGCGAATGCTACATTCCGTTGAGGAATTTCCAAGTTTTACCTCATGTTCCACCATTAGATCTTAACGAAATTAATATGGGACCACCTCGAGAGTAAATTCTATCGAATGAAAAAAGAATTATTAAAATCAGTTAACAATTGGCGGAGATATCTAATAACATACATTAAAAAAAAATACAGACGAATTGAGAACCTCCTCCTTTTTTGAAGTCGGTTAATAATCGCTAACCATTAAGTTAAATACTTACCAGTTTATTTAGAATTTTCTCACATAATAGGCATTACGTACGTTTTATATTTTTCTCACACAAATTGCAACATCTAAACCCTTTTTTATCAGATATACTTACTTGTCATAACATAATTATCACGCTGTGCCTAAAAAAAACTCTCATAAATATATAATTATAACTGCGTATCTAACTCTATTCGTATTATTATATGTTATCATTATCTAGTTACTACGGTTAATAAAAACAATCACAAGGATTTTTAACTGCTTATCAGCATGTTGTTTCTAGCATGTATCTGACATAAAATTATCTTTAAAGTATTTATTTTGTTCATAAACAAGTAAGGTACGTAACTTATTAATAAAGAGTTGAATAATGAGATTATTTTATATACGATTCGATGCAACTGCATTAAGTGAAAATCTTTTGCAAACACAATGTAAACATGTCTATTTTTTTTGTACGGTCTATGTTCTATATTTATTTATTTCTATAGATATGAATCTTTTCCAGCTTTGTTTTCCAGGTTGTGACGGTATATGTTCTATATTTATTTATTTCTATAGATATGAATCTTTTCCAGCTTTGTTTTCCAGGTTGTGACGGTATATGTTCTATATTTATTTATTTCTATAGATATGAATCTTTTCCAGCTTTGTTTTCCAGGTTGTGACGGTATATGTTCTATATTTATTTATTTCTATAGATATGAATCTTTTCCAGCTTTGTTTTCCAGGTTGTGACGGTATATGTTCTATATTTATTTATTTCTATAGATATGAATCTTTTCCAGCTTTGTTTTCCAGGTTGTGACGGTATATGTTCTATATTTATTTATTTCTATAGATATGAATCTTTTCCAGCTTTGTTTTCCAGGTTGTGACGGTATATGTTCTATATTTATTTATTTCTATAGATATGAATCTTTTCCAGCTTTGTTTTCCAGGTTGTGACGGTATATGTTCTATATTTATTTATTTCTATAGATATGAATCTTTTCCAGCTTTGTTTTCCAGGTTGTGACGGTATATGTTCTATATTTATTTATTTCTATAGATATGAATCTTTTCCAGCTTTGTTTTCCAGGTTGTGACGGTATATGTTCTATATTTATTTATTTCTATAGATATGAATCTTTTCCAGCTTTGTTTTCCAGGTTGTGACGGTATATGTTCTATATTTATTTATTTCTATAGATATGAATCTTTTCCAGCTTTGTTTTCCAGGTTGTGACGGTATATGTTCTATATTTATTTATTTCTATAGATATGAATCTTTTCCAGCTTTGTTTTCCAGGTTGTGACGGTATATGTTCTATATTTATTTATTTCTATAGATATGAATCTTTTCCAGCTTTGTTTTCCAGGTTGTGACGGTCTATGTTCTATATTTATTTATTTCTATAGATATGAATCTTTTCCAGCTTTGTTTTCCAGGTTGTGACGGTATATGTTCTATATTTATTTTATTGTAAATAGCTGGAAAACATACTATGCAGATAGGCAGATAAATATTATTGTAAACTATACCACTTAACTGATCACGAGAGCGACAATACAGGAATGCAGTTTTATTAATGGTACAGCAAACACTATGACGACACTCATACCTATACCTATAGCAGTAGTACCTATAACAATGATATATTCTAAGTAAATACTAAATAAACGCTTAGTATACTTACCTGTATCTACCCGGCCCAATCATGTTTAAATTTTACCTTATTATGAACTTTTTACATCCGAACTAACAGTGTGCTCTTCCAAGATTGAATCTAAAAAAATTTAACAAAATTTTGTTTTCATAAATGAAACTCAGTACTATGTTAATTCTGTGACGCAATGTTATAAACTGAAACCAACGAATAATCAGTTCTTTGAGCATATCTTTAATAAAATATAAGTACTATAATAAAGTACTGTTGTTGTATTATAAAAATCGAGTTATGTTTTTGTGTTAGGGGACGAAATGTAAATGTATGTTTGTTCGGCTCGCACGCCTAAACTACTGAGCTGATTTGTATGAAATTTGGATTGGAGATGGTTTGTACCATGAATTAATACATTTTATGGGAAAAATCTTATTACGACGGGAAAAGCCTTACACAACGCGACCGACGCCGCAGATGGACATACGAGCTATACTAAAACAAAATGAAATTACACTGTCTAATAATCAAATATCCAAATATACTGTATGGTATACGAGATACTAGATCGCAGTTCTAACACTACACTAGGCTAGGTCTTTCTGCTCTATATACAAATGTATGCCACTTTAGTAGTTAATTTATAAGTAGTGAAACAAGGAAATGATCTTTGTTCACGTTATCAAGACACGTGTAAGTAAGCCTATTTACGTAAATAATATTGTAGTACGCGATGTTTCTACCATTCTTTTTTTAATTGTAAATAGATGAATGAGATCATTAGTTTTACTCATTCAATAAATGTAGTACCTACTCATCTAGTACTCCCTGTTATTACTTTACCGTGTAAGTATAGCTCTTAAGTTTAGAAAAGAAGAAGCACTTTACCTATTATTTCCCAAATAAATACTCAAAGCTTGGAGCATATATCATCCTTTTTATATACGGGAATCAAAGATAATTGGATCTCCTTCGAAACGCTCCCAAGGAGTTCTTACATCAATGACGGGAATAGATGAGCAAAGATTTGTGTCGCGCGTCGCCGCGCGCTATAGATAAGACATTTTTTATAAGACAAATACCATCAGGGCCTCGTTTCACGAAGCAACAATTTACTAGTAATAAAATAATAAATAAAAATAAATATGTGGGGACATTTTCATCATCATCAAGTTACAATTTGATATTCATTGCGTAGTTAATTCGCCTAAACTGTAAGGCTTTATCGTTTTAATCTCACTGTCTACGCAATGTACATCGAATTGTACTTGTAATTTGTAACTTGTAGCTTCGTGAAACGGCCCCCAGGTATACTTTTTTCTCTTATGACGTTATAAATATGATAGGAAGCGATAGAAATATATATACGATATTCGAAAATTCTAAGATTGTCATCTAATAAACCAAAGGCCAGTGATATTACTGTTTCGATATAATATGTCAGTATCGTATCGAATCATAATAAGGAATATGCAAAAAAAATTAGTATTTTTCATAGTTCATCTGAAAGTATACAAAATAGAATACTGACAGTCAAAACTGAATCAAAATTGACCGAAAAACAAACTAGATATAACATTATTAAACAAATATATCTGTCGCTCTTACGGTATAGTACATTGTTATACGAGGGGTGAAAGTAACTTATTTAGCGCCGAGACGGGGTTTGGGGCCTGAGCGTAGCGAGGGCCCTAATAGTTCGAGGCACTAAATAAACCTTTAACCAGAGGTTAACACTGTGCTTTTCATTACGAATACAAGGAAAGTTAAAATAAAAACACGAATTAGCTAAAGAAAAAATGAGTGACTTCCATATCTGAATCAGATGAATTCATTGTAAACAAAACCCTACAACTCGAGAAACAAATTATAATCGGATTGTTGCTTTCCCGCCTATTTTTTATTTTATGCTGTGGCCGTGCCGGCCAGCTTTTGAGCCATTATTTTTAATTTCCATTATTGAAAAATGTTAAATATTTTGCCCAAATCTATTTTATTTTAAAGAAATAGTTGAAAGTTAATTATAATAAAGTCATTTAAAAATATATATTCTTTAATTAATACTTATGTTTAACATTACGCTATAATTGAGTGGCTGTATAGAAAGATGGAACATAGTTCAATAGAAATGTGAATTTAGAACCAGTTTTTTTTAAATAATTTGCCAGAATGAATGAAAATGAATGAATGAATGACAGCTGTCAGTTGAAAGTGATTCTCCCTTCGGGCTCAAAAGTATTACATTCAATCCGCTCCTCAGTCAACTTCCGAACTACTTTTAGGGTAGTATGAGTAATGAAAAATAATTTTTGCTCATCTTTAAAATTGACCGAGTTATAAAGGTTTGAAATTCAAGATTAGACAGAGAGTCCAATATTTTGATAAATTATTTTGTAATTTATATGAAATACTTAGTAAAAATTAAGTTGATTTTGGATTGTGCGTGAATCAGTGATTTTATTAAAATCAACTGAAATTCCCAGTTTGTGTGTCAAATAGGGTAGGTGCACTAATATACCGCGTATGGTATGTAGCCCGTATATATTTAAAACTTTCCTCGCAATAGTTTAATTTAGTTTACTTTCCTCGCAATAGAGATGATAAGCAGAGTGTTTACCACATGGGAAACTAATCAATTCCACCACCCTCACAATTAAGCGCCCTCGCTACGCTCGTGCGCCAAAATACTTCGGGTTAAGTAATTGATCACTTTTATCCCTTGGTTAAGAATCTACTATTTCACGATCTGTGTGATTTACATCATTTAGCAACACATGGCATGTTGGCCACAGAATCCACAACTTCCTGCAACCTGTGTTTATCACGTTATTACAATTGTTTACGCTAGATTTTATTAATTTTATTCCATCTAGTTGTAAAGCTGTTCAGCTATCACAATGCGACAATATTAAGTTGATTTAAATCCACAAACGAGATTCATAACAGTAGTGACATAATATATTTTCAATTCAGTAGAATAATTTAATACTTACAAACACATTTCTGACGTGACTGACTGACATTACGATTCAATGACAAAATCCTGAACAATATATCGTCCCTCTACAAGGAAGCGAAGCGATTCGTCTTTTGTTACTCTGAGATTTGAATAACTTGAGTAATAAGAATTATCTCAGAAGCGCGAAGGAGTTTCTATTTCTTTGATTTTGATATGACGCTTTACCATCATAATCCTGGAGCGAAACGAATAAAAAATATTGGGACCATAACTAATAATCTAAGTAAACAAATTATGTAAATAATAAATAGGTCACAAATAGTATGCGTAAAAAAATTAAATTGTAGTAATTTTTTTCACCTGAAAAACATCTCCATCGCAGCTATGACTCCAGATGTTCGATAAAGTGTTCAAAGATCGGCATAGAGGACATCAATGTCCGTCCGAAGAGTCATGCATTCCACGCAAACATAGGAGGCGACAAATGTAAATAACTTGTTTGTATAGTCCTTTGATTTCGTGTATATCGTCTGAGTGTTGTAAACGTTTATTAGACAAATGAATTTTCAACTTGTACCCAAGTATAAGAAGTATAACAAAACTTTAAACCAAGTTTTCTTTGTCTCAGTGCCGCCAACGAAAAGGTAAACTCAAGTTATACGATACGATAAAGAATCCCCCACTGTAAAATATTCTTTACATTATTTCTGTAAATTGCAATATCCTAACAGATGTCACTTACCAACATCAAAACTAATAAGAATGGTAAACAACTCATTTTCACATTTGTTAACAGTCCCGGATCCTATTCTCATGATGATCTTCCGGTGCCCATAAAGATAAACAACTACAAACAAAAAAACCGAAGAGTTTTTATAAGGAGAACAGTATCTCGCGCCGAACCATACAGTGAAAACAAAACAGGCAAACTACTCTTGCTCAGAAAAAGAAAAGAAAGTTTTGATGATTCCGAAAAGGGGTGCGGATTGAGTCGATGGTGTGCGAGGAGGAGAGCTTTAAAAGAAATTGAACAAGATCACAAGAAACAAGAGAAGCAGGCAGCGGAATGGCTAAAGTGGAAGTATCAGGAGGCAGAACGAGTGCGACTAGCCGAGTTAGAGGACAAACGTCGGAAACGAGAGGCCGAATACATACGACAGCTTGCAGAGGTCGAACAGGAAAAGAGGGAGTTGATTAAGAAAAGTTCCAGAACTGCTTATCCTTTTCCGACTAAGAAGAAGACACTACCAAAAGATATTTTTAACAAAGATCTTCCAAATGATCCTTACTATCCTAAAAAGATCAAATTTTCTTCTGATGACAATTTAGTAGAAAAATCCCGAAAACAACAGAAGCGAGAAGCAAAAAGGGCTCAACGGGCAGAAAAAAGGCTTAGAAAAACGAAATTTGTGACGGAAGTAGACCCATACCCCGAAGTTGCTCAACATTCGAAATGCAGTAAGATACGAACTTGTTTAAACAATTTCTGTGGTAGTACTAAAAAGAAACAAGTAAAACCATACACAGATACTTATACGGCAGATTACAGTAAACCAGAAACTACTAAAAAGAAACAAGTAAAACCATACACAGATACTTATAGTAAACCAGAAACTACTAAAAAGAAACAAGCAAAACTATACACAGATACTTATACGGCAGATTACAGTAAACCAGAAACGAGTAAGAAACTCAAAAATGAAATAACGTACACTGATCCCTATGAAAAATATTACGAAAAGTCTAAAAAAGAGACACCATACACAACACCATACACCTACGACAAGTACTACGATAAACCCAAGAAAGAGACGCCTTATACTGAACCATATGAGACATATTATGATAAATACAAAAAAGACACACCGTATAAGACTGATTATCATCAAGATTATTACGACAAACCAAAGACAGATACACTTTACAATGATCCATATAAATCGTATTATGATTCAGAATACGATAAATCTAAGAGCAAAAAATATAAACGCAAGGACAGTGTATCAGATAATGAATTATATGAACAATATTACAAAATGTACAGGGGTAAATCGAAGAATGGAAAGAAACGGAAAGATTCTGAACCAATTGTCGGCAAACGGTAAGTAGTTAAATGTAGTATTCAATCGAATTACGTAAAGTAGCACTCATAGTAGTACTTCGGCGCTCGCTCGGTTTATGTTGTAAATTCATATCATCAATCAACGGCCCGTTACAATCCACTGCTGGACTATGAGCCTCCTCCACTTAAGTGGAGGGTTTTGCCATAATCTCCACGCCTGGCAGGCGGGTTGGAGATCGCAGATTAAAAGGTTACTGTATCAGAGAGCGCTGCTGCCCGTTCCCTGTTCAATGTGTAGCCCCTAAGTCGCCTCTTACGACACCCACGGGAAGAGTAGGGGTTTGTGACAAATGTTTTCTACTCTGCCGTCACCACACGGCTAACATTAATTAATATTAAAATTAAAGCACACAGGTAGGCACAGTGAATCATCATCAACAGCTCATATATGTCCCCACCGAGGGGCTCGAGCCTACCCTGAACTAGGGCGATTTGATCTCAGTCAACCACGATAACTTTATTTTTTGTACGTATTCAGTGCGCATTCTTGACTGTTCTGCGAAATCTCACCACTAATGTGTCCTTTCGGGTGTGCATTACCCCAGCAGGAAAGTGCGTCCTAGGCTGAATTTAGTACAACTAGTTATTAGTGCGTATTATGCTGTATATGTGCGCCAAATAAAAAAATTGTGCGCTTTATCGTTTTGGAATAAAACGGGAAAAATAGATTCTGCTGGAGAAACGCTCTTCCAGCAGGAAAATTCTAAACGAATGATCGGAGAAAGAAATAAAGTATATGGACAGATACATTAGTGCATAGATGTGCGCCAAAAATAAAATTAGTGCGTCTTATGGTTTTAGAGATATAGCGTTTCCTGCTGGGGTAATGTTTTGCAGATTTCAGTTTCTCGGAAACTACTGAATGTGCGATCGTAGAAAAACATATACGAGTAGCTCTTAATTGGTGCGTAATTTGTGCATTCATAGATTTTCAAATAAATTAATAATTTTAAAGTAATCGTGTTTTTCTTTTTAAGTCAAAAAACGTCCTAGTGTTTGAATAAGCTATCCTATAAGCTTACTGAAAATTGTATTCTGTTTATCTTGTTATTGTTAACAACAGCACTAAGATTTAAAAATGTGCATACACGCGTTTTTAGATTATACCAGTTTAATTCAACGATAACATGGTCATAGATTTGAGCTCAATATACAAGAAATCTATTTACCCCAAGATACGTGGGTAAAAACCTAATATTAGTGCGTTAAATAAACTATATAATTCTGCCAAAATTAGCTTTCAATGTCTCGTGTTTAATTAGATATAAATAAACTAGCAAAACAACGATTAAATTACTGGTTATCCGACTGGATTCGAATGGTCACAAAAAAGCGGCGTTTTCATACATATTGGTGACCTTCTTTCATCAATAGTATTATAGTGAAGCTGTTCCCGTACAGTCGCGTTCATAACGGTTATAGGCAATCGTTTGTTAATATAGTAAAGTGAGTAATAATTAAGACTTTTTGCTCTTATATTAGGTACTAGATAATATTTAGTAGATTTGAATCTTATTAGCTAGATGTATAGATTAATTTAACTCTTTCGTGATTCTTCTGTGTTGTGTGTTAGACTTGTAGAAAATGCTTAATCTAATAGCTTTAGAGTTTTTTTTTTAGAAATCTACTACTATTTATCTACTATTTTATCCATTCTTATATGTACTCCTTTTTATCCATTCTTATATTCTTAATTCAATGTGTATCTACTTCCCATACACCGTGAAATTTACATCGTTTTCTTCCCGCCGTGTAGTGATAGTACTCGTCAAACTTAACAACTTTTCGCGAAAAAAATATAAAGTGAGATTCCTGAAGTTGCGATGATGGTGATGAATAATAAGGCGCTGGTAATAACAAAATACTATATTAGATGAACTCGAGTAAATAATAAAAAATCAGAGAAGTCCGCGTTCGATGTCGGACGAACCAAGAGTGAGGTCGGGCGACTGCTGCCCCCCCACCGCCCCGCGCCGCGATGACGCAATGATGGTTGCTAACAATTCCCGACCGACCCATTTTGTAATGGAGAGTGCAAAAATATTTTTGATGCAGGAATTTTTTTTCGTGAAAAGTTGTTCAGTTTGACGGGTACTAACTATCACTACACAGCGGGAACAAAACGATGTAAATTTCATGCTGTATAGGTGATAAAATAAATAGATAAAAATAGAAATAATGAAAACTGTTTATTTAAAAAAATAGTTATTAATCAACATAATAATGACGTCATTTCCAGCTTTATAAAGTATTTATTTTTCATATATTTGTAAACAATAACTGTACTCATAATTTTAGATATAAAAGTAAGGTACATTTTCTTTGTTATACAAATGTTTCAATCAAAGTCAAACTGGTACGACTAGTCGCTCGCTCACCTGAGTAAGTGGGATGGGAGATTCTACAGCACACGCGAATGAGAGAATATGCAAAACGAAGTGACAGCTCGTCACGCCAGTTGAGTAGAGCAGATTTAGAGTTCTCGGAAAGAGAGATACAAAAGGGGTTGAGAGTGACGGGTACGTGGTATATTTGATAGTGTGTTCTGCTCAGTTTGTCCAATACCTATTAGGTTTTTGTTTTACTATGTAGTCTATTCATCTTATTTTGATATAAATGACTGCTTGCTTGCATAACCCTATATTTAATAATAAAAGTTGTTCGATTTTAAATAATATTTCTCAAATCCACCTACAGTAGGCTAGCTTAGTATTCGGCTCGCGTCTTGCCTGAGTTGCCGGGAGCGGCGCGCACGCACTGGTTCTCTGATCGTTGAAAATATTGTCGGGTTTTTTGCTGTGCTAGCCACGACCTTTGGACATTTGCAGTTTTAATTATTAAAACGTCTAATGTGAAATAACCCGTTTGGTTCTTGTTCGTTTTGTGAAATCGAAGACTCCAAAACTGATTTGAGTGAAGTACGCGGCCACCACTGGTGGATTGGTTCCTGCAAGCAAGTACTTACACACCCTTTTGTTAATGTATTTAGTATATTTCATGATAATATTTACAGTAACATTAATACAAATCAATTTAGCTGTTAGGTACACATACTGAATTTAAATTCTTGCCGTACGGATTCCTGGCGCGAAGCCGGCTGCTTGTAAAGGTTAGTTACCCATTGATTAATTTTGAACCCCTTCTAAATATTGAATTTTTTTGTTTGAATTTTCGATTTACGGCACAGAACTGATAATTGGTTGGTATAATCGGGTTATTTTCCATGCGGTGTAAATCTCACCATTTGTTGCGTCGAGTATTGTCAAATTACCTACAACTTCCGTTTATCACGTCCAGATTGAAAATCATTTCTATAGAACAAGTTTTATTCTTTTTAAATCCACGATATTTTCTGATCAGTCGGGATCGGATGTCATTGTTTACTTCAAACTAGGTATTGAGATAAAATTTGGTTGAGACTTAGGTTAAATTCCATTTTGTATTCTACTTATTGTTTCGACCCCTCCGAGGGGTTCGAGTGGACGTCTCATTATAAATCTATTCTTGTACGATTCGTAACAATTAGGAATATTAAAAATTTTGGAGAATAATTTTCTGACTTTGATGTGCATAGCCTCGGAAGCACTAGTGGTACTTCTGGGTATTACCCAGAAATATATTTTGTTGTTTTATTTTGCGTCTGGGCGGTTATTTGTGTTACCTTGAATCTATTTAACCATTTCCCGTGTTCCGGGAATTTTTTCTTGATAACCTTTTTTTGCCCTGCTTTGTTAAATAAGTTTGTACCGATCGTAGCGGGCCTATTTGGGCATCGGATTACCCTGGGAACAGATTATTAAGCTAATTAGCACGTATTTTATAAGAGTTCTTTGCGTTTTTCTTAAGTTTAAGTTATATCGTTGACTTTCGACGATACTGCGCCTCGTAACGCGGTTGCAGAAACGCGGAGTGACGAGTGTGACTACGGTTCGAATACTACCTACTCGTGGTCGCACTTTTCACATTTGCATCCTCTTCACCGAGGGTGCTGGTAGCAGAGCTGCTTCGGGTTCGCTGCGTTCGCTATTTTTCGCGTTCAAAAGTAGTATTAGTAGTTTTAGTAGTATTTTTTTTTAATTTAAAATGAACTTTACCATGATGCTTTATTTAACCACTAATCCATAACTACACGAACTTGAACTCCAATTTATATTAACTTAAAAATACGTCAGTCATGTAATGAATTCCAATAACAGTTTTATACTTAAGTGTACTTAGGCACGAAACGCTTAAGCCTGATCGTGAGCAAAGTTAAGAAGGTCACCATTATGTATGAAAACGCCGCTTTTTTGTGACCATTCGAATTCGGTCGGATAACCAGTAATCTAGTCGTTGTTTTGCTAGTTTATTTATATCTAATTAAACACATTGAAAGCTAATTTTGGCAGAATTATATAGATTATTTAACGCACTAATATTAGATTTTTACCCACTTATCTTGGGGTAAATAGATTTCTTGTATATTGAGCTCAAATCTATGACCATGTTACCGTTGAATTAAACTGGTATAATTTAAAAACGCGTGTATGCACATTTTCAAATCTTAGTGCTGTTGTTAACAATAACAAGATAAACAGAATACAATTTTCAGTAAGCTTATACGATTGCTCATTCAAACGCTAGGACATTTTTTGACTTAAATTTTTCACATTCATGCACTAATATAAGCTATCTGCCCATATACTTTATTTCTCTCTCCGATCATTCGTTTAGAATTTTCCTGCTGGAAGAGCGTTTCTCCAGCAGAATCTATTTTTCCCGTTTTATTCCAAAACGATAAAGCGCACTAATTTTTTATTTGGCGCACATATACAGCATAATACGCACTAATAACTAGTTGTACTAAATTCAGCCTAGGACGCACTTTCCTGCTGGGGTAATGGACACTCCTTTCGGGGCACATGTCCAGTCAGGACTGTGGGCCTTTATGAGGGCCGTGATCCAACTATGAAGATAGTTGGATCACAGAACTGTTTCTAGGTAGGCTGGAACAAATCTCTTGTGTTCTGGATATAAGCGTGCCTTTGTACATTCGTACAAAGTAAATTATTATATTTTATTTAAAGTAAATTTTCTTCTGGTTGAGCTGATCTTCTTTATAGCACAATCATTATTATCAAAGAATAATAATATTTCTTTCTGTTGCAGCGAACGCAGGAAGTATAGCAGAATGTTCGTAAATTGTTTCTACAGAACCTGCTGCGAATGTTACTGCTGGTTTTCCGTGTTTCTCTTATTAGGAGTTGCTCTTGTAATGGTCATATAAATAACGTTCGTATTAGAAGTTTAAACTTATATAAACGTACCGCTAAGCCTTTTTTTTACACTTTCGATGGCGTGATGAACTAGACGCCTACAACAACAAATGGCGATGGCTGGCAAGTAGTGGAAGGAGGGGAGAGAGGCCTTTGCCCTGCATTGGGACACAACGGGCTAATTTAGATTTTAGGATGAACGCAGGTTACAAGTTAGTCCAAATGAACCAAACCAACATTATGAATAAATCGTCGTATCAACTTTTCAATGAAAGACTAACGTATTTTTCAATAAATAGTTCCTTCTTATATTAACCTAAGGGACTAAGATTTTTCGCACCGAAATAAAACAATGGTCTGAAATAATATATAATAAGTAATTATTATTCATGTAATTAATAATATTAGGTACAATACGTATTGATACAAAACATAATTTGTATTAAAACTAAGACAACCATAAACGAAGTTCAAAACGATTAATGTTCTTCGTGCTTAGTGAAAATATCTCGAACAACATCACATTTTTATGTTTTATTTAAAAAGGCACTTATTTTTAGAAACATACTTGTACGTAAACGGTACTCGCTCCTAACCATTGGTATGCAATAGGTTGTATTATTAACTAATAGTAATATTAATACATAATACCGATCACTTAATATTTGTTAATCTCTTCAGAGGATATTAACAAACTAAAGCTTTTTGTAGCATGCGCATCGTCGCTAATACAGTTCAGGGTCTACGAGTAAGATGGGGTACAGTACAAAGCAATCCCCGATAGCAGACAGCGCACAAGCCCGGCCGTGAGCCGATCACACGATTGCTGCTTTACTTTTCAAATGCGCTTCAACTTGCGTTAGACGCATGCTTAGTTCCCCAGACGCCTGTCTGTGTCAAGATCTGTAATAATGTATGTGTCGTGGCCATATCGTAGAATTGTCCAAATTATGAAATGGTCACATTTCATGAAATTTTCACTGTCCATTGGTCACATCATGATGTGCCTTGGCCAGATCAATGATAAGAAATCGTTTGTCGACATGTTCAACTAAAAACGCAGCTACTTCATGAAATGGTCAAGATTATTTGATCATATCGTAAAATTATTACATTAACTGCCGATAGAGGCGCTGGAAGCGTTTTGTTTATGTATCAACATGGCGGCCGCGTTATTTCTCGCAGTGAAAAAGTGAATAATTCGTTATAAAATTAGGAAGAAAGAGTTATGATGAAAAAGTAGGTACTCTGAAAATGTCTTAGAGAACAATAAGTACCAAACATAATTTAGATTATATATGTTTTAAGATTTTCGTGGTTGTTCACTACACTAACATTACCATTACATTACCGTGGTAACAAACCTGAAATTTGTGACAATGTTAGTATAATTTAGATTCTTATTAAATATTTCATGGACGCCATATTTTCACGATATGACCAATCGTGGCTGACAAAATCGTGAAATGTTCACGATTTCCACATCAAAAAAAAAAATTAATGATCGAAAATTTCATGAAATGATCGAAAATTTCATGATGTGGTCAATTCTACGATATGGCCACGATATATGTACACTCTCGCAACAACTGTGCTTGCGTATGAACTTGCGTTGATCCGTGCTCATGAAGCATGCGTCAAAGCGCACTTGTGTAGGTTTAGTAAGGCCTATAAGGTTCAGAGACCAGTGTGTGGGGGAGTCTCTATTGAACGGTGCGGAGCGGTGCAAGAGCGAACTTTGTGTGTCAGTCAGCGAAACGGTGGCGGAGTTCATAAATGCATTTGTACGAAAATACATCTCCGCTCCTCTCCTTTCCTTAGGATCAAAATTTACACGCAAACGGGAGGCGACCGCGCCGCTGTTTATAAAATTGTTGTAAAAAGTTTCTTGTAATCTCAAAGCGAAACAGCCGAGCCGCCCAACCGCACGGATCACATATTTCGACCTTTAGTAGGTCTATTTATTTTGTCTCAATGCGCGTACTACCCATGAACCTAAAATACAGAAGAGAAATATCGCGACACTTTCGTTTCATCTTTAGAGATCGGTCTCGCGTATTTCAAAAACGTCTTTCGAATTCTCTTTTTCAACCAGCAACTTTTTAATTTCCGTATTCGGCATATCTTTGGACGCTGAAGCACAACGTTTCCTATTCGGACTACCTTCTAAATTCACTATATTATTGATATTCTTCAACGGCGATCTAACAGATAAGTTCGCATTATCAACGGCCAGGTTACCGATCGAGGAGGTAAGGTCGGACGGGACGTTGCCGTCGAGACAGTACATCAGAGACTCACTGAGTTTGTCGTCTTCACTTTTGTTCAGCATGGATAAGTCGACGGGAGTGGCGGTGAGGACGGACCGGCTCAGCAGATACTCCCTGAACGGCTCCGTGAGGGACTTGGTTCTGTCGGTGACCTCCCGGGACAGGAGGAAGTGCGGTTTGAGGTCGGCGCAGAGCGTGGCGTTGAGGTCGGTGAGGTCGGGAAGTGAGGGTCGGTCGTGCGCTGTGAGGAAGCGCGTGTTGGCGGGCGGGCTGGCCGGCGCCGCGGCGCGCGCTGCGGGGGAGTGAGCCGAGTGGGTCGATCTGGTAACAAACGTCAGTATTATGTAAGAGTATTTCGCAACAAAAATGTGATACATTAAAGACATTTTTCATAGAATAATAAGTGTGAAATAATTTCGAAAGTCGAATTTCTTTGAGAATGTATTTAGCTATGAAAATAGGTACTTTTTTTAAACAGAAAATGATTTATTTTATCACGATACAAAGACAAAGCAAATCTGTTCAACTCGCCAAAATGGCTCCTGACTAACACGGCCAGTATCTGCGATAGTAGCCGTAATCGTGCCATTCGAAGGAAGACGCTCTAAATTAAAACACCCGTAGCACATCTGCATTCTTCACTATTAAGTGAAATTAATTGTTAGGGTCAATTCAGACAAAATTGAAAGATTCTCGAGCACACTATAGTAATACGGTCCTATTTTAATTGGAGCCAGTAAATTACTCTAGCATTTTTCCGTTCTATCTGAACTGAGCCCTGGGCTCTGGATTACCTTTCACACGAAAAATAAGACCGCATCATTTCATCGTCGGACGAGACGAAATCGCTGTCGTTGTTGGGCGACATGGCGTGGTAGGCGCGCTCGCTCCCTGCAGTCTGATCTACGGGCGACACGAGCGGTAGCGGCCGGTCCTCCCCAGGCGGTAGGGCTCGATCCCCTCCGGGCGGTAAGGCTTGGTCCTCGCCGGACGGCGGCAGGCTGTCGCGCTGCTCGCACGTCACGATCAAAGGCTTGCGGGAGCGCGGCGTCATTATCGACTCCTGGCGAGAACAAATACAACGTTCATCAAAAAAGACTCAAAACCTCTTGGATTATAGCCCATGAAACTGAACTTTTGTTTCACAACATTCCAAATATATAAAAAAAAATCACACATTATTGTCAGCTGATCGGTAATTTAAAAAAAAGCGATTGTGGAAAGGTTTGAACTGAAACGAAACTGATATACCTATACATTGTATAAAAGAGCTTAACACAAATTATAGCGCAACGCAAAAAAAATAATATTTGATGGACAGAACTACACACTGTCACTGTTTTAAGGCACAGGAGTACTGACTAGACGAAAATTGGATGCATTCAGTTTTCGGGCATGAAAATGCAAACAAAAAGTCGACCGCACGTAAGACGCAACAGTTTTATTTTTATATTGTAACACTTTGCGTAGTTAAGATTGATATGAGATCAACTTTATACTAAACAAGTTTTAAATGATAAAGACTGAACACAGATGAAACACAACATGCAAACCAGCACGAAACAAACCTGCATAGCCTTGGACAGTTTCTGCGTGGATTTAGTGATAGGCGACATGGAGGCTCTTCGGAAGTTCATCGAGTATGGAGTGGCTCGTTCGTCCCCTAAAGCCTCCGACACACCGGGCGTGCTGGTCAGGTACTGCATCGTTAACTCCAGCTTTTCCTTGTCTCTGACCGGTGTGCCTGCGTCCTTATCTTCAGCTCCAGGGTACGACAAGTCAGAACCAGTGTCCGGGTCGTCGAAGCAAGACACGCAAGTCGGAGTGCCGCGGATGACGCCTCTCTTCTGATACTTCTTGTTGACAGACTGCGCGGTAATCTTCGACCGAAACAGCCTGGTACGTTTCTTTGTGTTTTTTGGCGTTTCTTCTGTTTCTAACGCGCTTAAATTCGGTTCTGACACGAATTTCGGACTGTGTTTCCGAGAGTTGTTTAAAGCTCCGTCGGATAAAGTGCTTTCGTTGCTAGCATCAGATTCATAATCTTCGGGCTCTTCGACTGATTCCGCATTAGCGATCTTATTAGCGAGGTTCTTAAGTACGATATTCTTGTGCGAGACGTCAATCTTGTCTGTGAATAGCTTCGCTTTGGCGGACTTCTGTAAAACATGCGTTAGCACATGAGGAAAGTTAGGGATAGAAATGCATAAATAGAGTGAGTGAGAGAGAGAAGGAGGATGGTCGCAATCGTCACAACACATGGCATATTAGTTCAGAAAACTTAGACGAAGGATTAGTTACAATAATTATGCAGACTCATGCAGATATATTCCGTTCAGTGATCGCTGCAAATGCATTTTTAGATCTACATAAACATACATATACATTATATCTATTCCTTTTTATAATTACCGTCTGTTTTTTTTTATTGTTTACAGAGGGGTTCAAGATGTTTATTCTTTTGCAAAAGACAACTTTATGATACCTATACTATATTGTATTATGCATAAAACAAATACAACTAACCTCTTCAACAGTGTTGATGTTAGAGCCGGATCCTTTCTTTGGTGTTTTGTTCAACAAACCCTTGTTGAATATGTGCCTCTTGATGGAGTCGCCGAAACTACGCGACCCAGCCACTTTACCTGTCCTCTGGATTTGTATAGGAGTTCCTGTAAGAGAAAAGTAGCTTTTTGTGTACTGTAGCATCGGGCCTCGTTGGTTGTTTCTATGTCCTCGGTTGTCTCTATGTGCCATGTAGTTTGGTGCTGGCAGTGTGATTCTTTTTAGAATATATTCGTTCTCTTTTTAACTACGTAGTTTAAAAAGAGAGAGATAGAAACTTCATACGAGCTTGGCCGGGGAGTTTTGACGTTTTTAACTGCCGTCCGCCTTCCGCCGTCGTGTGCGGACGATAGTATTATTTCCCAGTGCAAAAGTTGAAAAATCGAATACAATAGAAGTACATATTTATAAACAGTGAGTTTTATTAAGTAGCGAGCCGTAGCTAAAGTGGCTACAGCTGCTACAGTACATATTTATAGCTGTGTAGAAGTTGTTTGCCTTTAAACAAGACGCGGAAATAAGTTGCTATTTTGTTAATTGTATGAATTCATATTTTTTTAGATCCTGGGACAACAAAACTATGTTTATACCGTATCCGTTTTGTTTGTTTGCGAGTCACACTTGTATGTGTTTGTTTAAAACAGCCTGTGTGTATGTATCATAGCCTGTATGTGTGTGTGAATCATAGCCTGTATGTGTGTATGTACCACCACCATGTAATATATAAATTAGCAGTAGCGTGCACTCCATAAAGACAGAAAGACACTGCCTACCCTGATAAAATAAATTGTTTGACTCCATTATTTTTATCTCTATCAACAAATAAAGAATTCAAAAATCTTCAATCTGCTCCACCTATCGTCTATCGGTATTAACTATCATCCACACATTCACGCGCCTGTGAATCGCGCTGCAGTAGCGCCGCCACGGGAAAGACACGAAACAATTCTGTCTTAATTTGTTAATGTGTGCACCGATTCTTACGGATACTGTGTGTGTGCATTCCTATAAATACGTGGCAAAATATGAATGAAATTACGCACACATTCAAACAAGTAAGACATTGCCTTCTACTATGGCGTTGGCTAACATTTGCCGAGTTATCTGTTCAAGCGGAGGCGGCGCTAGTAACCATATAAAATTGTTGTTCAACTAAAGATACCTGGTAGTTCTCAATTTATCCGTCTAATTAGATAACATGGTAAATCTGTACTTCCGAAATCCCGACGAGAATTTCCGAAGTCTGACGAACAGGTGATTACGTCACAATTTTAAAAAGTAGCATTATTTCATGCAAATAGTGCGAATGAAGTTACCATTGTCTTTTTTATTTTTATGTATTAGAATGACAATTTATTATTACTTTTTTGTAAGAGGGAGCGAGGGCCGCCATTGTTTGTTTGTTTTTTTTGGTTGTGTACGAAAGTTACGAGTGAAAGATAATATTGTGATTCTAAAGGGCCCCGGAGACGGTCAAACGGTTTGACTCAAACCTTACGTGTTTGATCAAACCGTTTGAGGTCGGTTTGAACGGTTTGTCAAACGGCTCTGCGCAGTACGCCGTCCTAATTACACTTCTGACGCGTCAAACACAACAAAATTTATTTATTTATTAAAAACTAATAATTACAAAAGACGTCATCACTACAGGATTGCTCCCAATACGATGACGCCAAATATGGAATTGCATCAAACGAAAAATATGAAATTGCATCAAACATGCTTCAAACACGTAAATGTTTGACAAACCGTTCAAACCACTTTTGTAAACAATCAAAATGGTTTGAGTCAAACCAAACTTTACGTGTTTGAATCAAACCGTTTGACCGTTTACGGGGCCCAAAACGATTACTTATAAAAATTGATAATATTAATAACTGTGAAAGTTGTTCAGGTGGTGTGTGTGAGGAGAAAATAAAAGATACATTATCTAAGTTATGTTTTAGAGACAAAAACAAGTTATATTGAAAGGCCGTTGTACCAAAGAAGAAATAATAGTAATATAGCAAGTTGTACACCGGATTTACAATTAGTACAAACCTGTACAAACGAAGGGTATAGCGTGCACTACACTACTCGCGAAGTTGATCGAAGTAAGCCGAGGACGAGAGTGTAGAGAGGCACTTCGTGCAACTTCGCTTCGTTTCGGGCTTCACTTTGACACCAATTTGACACTTCGTGAGACTTCGTCGAAGAACTTCGGACGAGAGTGTAGTGGGCGCTTAAGGTGAATCGCAAGTTT
The DNA here is from genome assembly GCA_951230895.1 of Carpatolechia fugitivella. NCBI lineage: Eukaryota > Metazoa > Arthropoda > Insecta > Lepidoptera > Gelechiidae > Carpatolechia > Carpatolechia fugitivella. The sequence continues at coordinate 9,823,298 of OX579659.1, read as the reverse complement.
AATGCAAAACAATACGCTTAGTTCGATTGTTTGTTAGCCAATCAAGTATTGTTTGTTTTGCATTTCAATAGAAAAAAAACCTTTTTAGGGAAATGAAACGCCTTCCCAACTTTTACGATTCAATATTACAGATATTCTTACAGAAAGATTGACGTAGATTTGGTATATAAATGAAAAGTTACCGAAAACAATAATAGTAATAATATCACTTTATAAATTCATATTTACACCCGCCACCAACTAACTTTTACACTGTGCTATTAATTTATAATTATCTAAAAGACACGCCGCGCCGCCTTTAAGGCCACTTTGAATATCCGCAAATTGGTAGTCTATTAAATCAGCCAATTTAAGAATGTTTGAGGTGGCAAATCCCATACATCATTATGAAATCGACAAGACGACGAAAATAAAATGCAGTATTTTTGGTAAGGTAGTTAACCGGGCCGCAATCAGAAGGCGGCCGCCTTCTTCGCCTTGACGCTAGCTCGTTCTCACTACTGACTATTGCGATTGCAAGAACAGGGACCTCCTGAATGTAGTCTTGAAAAAAATCCGTCTACCCTGTCTAAAAACTGTGTGCACGCCGCTGCGTGTATGTATCATAGCATACCGTATCCGTTCTGTCTGTTGAAGTGTTTGATGAGACGGCGTTTGTGTTGCGAGTCGGGCAATGCTTGTATGTGCGCGTAAAGCTGCGCGAGCGCGGTGTCGGTGGGGTTGGTCGCGTTCTCGGCGCAGGTTCGATTCCTGTCCACGAACGTGTACACTGTATTCGCTGCCGTCCTGGAATTGTAAAGATGACTGTGGTTAGTTTTATGAGCTCATACACGACCCTAAAAATTAAAAATATCGGTAAAAAGTATTGTTTACATACGACAAGAAGTTCCGGAGAGAATTTAAATTGCGAGACTTAGATGGTTACTGTGACGTCATCGTTCACCAGTCCTACAGAACTATACTTATCTTAAAATTGGACGTGTCTTATCGCGTCGAACTTTGTTTTAAACTGAAGATAAACGAATCTCTAAAATTAAAAAATCTACGGATTTCAACCTTTAACAAACATTCAGCTTACTCCACTCACTTATCAGTGATGCTCTCGTCCAGATCGGCGACTGGCGATTTGAGCCTCTTCTGTTCCCTTGCGGTGAAGTATGCGGCGGCGTCGGTCGCCAGTTGCGCGGGCGACGCGAACAGGCGCGCGGACTGGCGGATCATGAAGCTGATCACGGGAGACAGGGCCACCGATTCCGTGTGGAATGCTTCCGGGGATAGCTGGGGGTTTCACCATCAGGGTTATAGGGTATTTTGGTTAAAATAAAATTATTTCAAATTAATTAAACCAATTAAACCATTTATTTTGCCACACACACATATTTATAAATAAATTTAGCGCTGTATACAATAGGTACTTTATAGCGTGTGGCGAGGGTTAGGCTCAGTATAACGCCAGGCAACTACAGTCGCGTAGCACTGGTTTTCAGCCTGCTCCTCTGCTCATATAATGAAAACACAGATTTATATGGCGCCACTGACGTAAGATAACAAACAGCCAATAACAAACAGCAAAGCAAACAACAAACAGCATAAATATTAAATAATCGAACACATTGTTTTCGACCTAACAACCAACACGATGATGATGATGATGATGAACATTATGTTACCTTTAATAACTAAAATGAAATGAATAGTTTATTAACATTGAAAGATTGAAAGATTAAAATTCAAGTCTGCGGTTAATTGTAAAGGCCTGTATTCACTTTGATTAGTGCAAGTGCGAGTGCATGTAGAAAATACGAGGTCTTCGACCAATCACTTGATCTCCGTACGTACGGACCAGACGTAACAAAACGAGGGTAGAGTACACGTATTTTGTACATGCACTCGCTCTCGCACTAATCAAAGTGAATACAGGCCTTAACAATTAACCGCAGACTTGAATTTTAATCTTCCGTACGTAATGGTCCGTACGTACGGAGATCAAGTGATTGGTCGAAGACCTCGTATTTTCTACATGCACTCGCACTTGCACTAATCATAAGTGAATACAGGCCTTTACTAAAATATTATAAATGCGAAGGTGGTAATGTCCCGCTTACACTTTGGTTGGTCGGTGCGAGTGCATGTAATACGAGTTCTTCGACTAATCACTTGACTATAGTTGGGTTATTATAGGATGGGTTCTGACAGCTTCAAAATTTTTCATACAACATTAACAACTTTTTTAAATAATATTCAGTTTAAAAACCATAATAGCTAAAATATTTAAAAAAAGTAACTTCACCTCTTATTTTATCATTAAACTGTATGTAATTTTACTTAATAAATAAATAAATAAACGAAATAATACTAATAAGTTTTTTAAATTTTAATCTGTCAGAGCTCATCCTATAGTAACCCACGTATAAGATATTGACATGACGAGCGTAGCGCTAGCACTAACCAAAGGCTTTCGCGGCTAAACTACTAAACCGATTTTAAAACGCAAATACACTCGACAGCAATGAAGCCGGGTCATACGAGGACAGGTAGTTACCTGAAAATCTCGACAACTATGAATGCTATCTTAGTAAAATAAATTGTGTTTAATAGACGATTCAACACACTTTAAATGATAGCAATAAGACTTCTTGGTTAGCCATCAAAAATGGCAAAATAAAAATAGGATTTTTCTAAGCGGATCTGCCGCATGACCAGGACAAACCACATAACGGCGCGGTAACAACAGCTAGCACGTACGTCACAAAAAATAAACAATTAACAAAAATAAGCTGTAGCAAATAATTGCGATTTTAATTTTTTTATATAAGATGAGGTGGGCATAAATTACACAGTGACAAATACCTAATAATTGGTGACAAATACATTTTATTACTTCTTTCAAGGAGTATTTATTTGTCTAACACAATTTATTTCACTAAGTTAGCATTCTTAGTTTCCGAGATTTTCAGGTGTGTTCTTTACCCGCCCCGGATTCTTGGCTGTGGAGTGTAGGCGCGCAGACATATTTTCGGCGGGCGGATCATGAAGCTGATCACGGGAGACAAAGCCACCGACCCCGTGTGGAACGATTCGGGGGAAAGATAATATCTATATTATGATAGTTTTGTGAACAATTCTGATTGGACTACGGGTGTCAAATGTGACTTGGTAAGTGATTTCAACATAAGGTTTGTAAAATACCCACTTTACGCCCGTGTTGTTAATTAATGAATGCTGAGGGAGATTATGAGTGATGAAGATAGATGGCACTATTAGTTTTAGTAGGCATAAGGCATTTTCCCATGTCCATCCTTGTGTACCAATCTTTTTACCAAATTTGATCAAAATCGGTTCAGTAATATAATAGTTTTTAGTAGTTTAATAGACAGACAGAGTTACTTTTGCATTTATGACATTAGTAAGACATAACATACAAATTAAATATGATCTTCAAATTGTAAACCAAAAATTTACTTTCGCAAACAATTGCAGTGTGTGACATTTTACTGATTTACCTCAGATATCGAATATAAGTTACTGTTTTATCATGTAAGAAATAAAGGAAATACACTTTTTATACACCAAACAACACTATCATAAAAAGCAATACCTAAATACTTGTTACCTTTCTCGGACATAAAAGATGCGGCGTGAACATAGTAGCCAGTGTGTCCGGCGACATTCTGTTGGAGGCTTCGTTGTCTGCCACCAAGCGCAGCAGCGTCAGCAGGCGCTTCAAGAAGCTGCGGTGCGGCGGAGCCAGCAGCAATAGCAACAGTTGCAGCGCTGTCAGCAACTTTGCCTCGGACGACTCTGCGTTTGGTGGGTACTGAGCTACAAATGAAATATTGATGGTTAAAAACCTGAATAGGAGAATTCTTAACATATATTTTTGTGGTTATCAGCTTTGGTTGGAGTTAATCACGCATCAGCTGAAAATAGCTATGTAAAGTATTAATTAAGATATCAAAATAGAAATTATCATTCTTATTTGACGGCCCCATAGTCTAGGTGGTAGTGTATCTGCCTCCGACGCACAGGGTCGCGGGTTCGAATCCTGCCCAGGGCAAACGTGTGATGAACACTTGTGTTTGCCTTGTGTCTGGTTGTTGTTTATATATATATATACACACATATATATACATATATATTATATAAACAACAACCAGACACAAGGCAAACACAAGTGTTCATCACACGAATGTTTGCCCTATATATATTATGTATATACATGTATGTATGTATGTATTTGTCTATTTAAGTAATGTGTATCAGCTATCTGGTACCTACAGTACAAGCTCTGCTTAGTTTGGGATCAGATGGCTGTGTGTGAAGATGTTCCCACATATTTATTTTATTTATTTATTTATTTTAATTTAATACAAAACTTTCAATTTGACAGTTTTTTTTTTATAATATTATCCAATATACTGCTACATGATAATATTTCTTGTTTATTAATAAAAATGTGAATTTAATAGTATAATTCCAAAACTATGATGAATTGGTTAAGGAGAATATGGGTTGTCTCTATTCATAACCAGATATGCCAGTCCACTAAGTTTCTTACTAATTATCTGGTTGATAAGATAGTTAGGCTTAAATAAGTTAGAAAAACCTTTGACACATGTTTTAGAGAAGTTACATAATATGCTGTATTCCGAAAGCTTGGGCATTCTTAAATATTATTATAAGGGCTTTAAAAACTTGTTTATAGTACAGACATGAAGTCCCATTCACTGTAATGGGTCCTCAATAACCTGTACTAAGAATGTTTTTAACAGGCATAATAATAGGGGGTTTTATCTTTTAAAAAAATATATTATTATCTTCAACAAGTCATGTCACTCACCAGCTAAATTACAATATGTTTGATAATACTGATCCATCAGTAGAGGCTGAGGTGACTCAGCGAGGAAGCCTTTTAAAACTGATGCACAATCGTGAACTGAAAACCGACATTCTTCCAGACCAAGATTGGAACCTGTTATAAGTAGCTGCCGAAGCTCTTGTTGTCGAGAAAGAGAACCAGTTCTCCTGAAGATACCTTCTTGAGTCACATCTGAAAATTATAGTATTATATATATTACCTACTTAAATGCATCAAGTACCTCATACGTTATGCAATTAAATTAAAACTAGTTTATTGACATAATTACAGTAATCACATCGTAAGAATGCCGTCCTGACAGCTGTCATACACATACAATTTTTTTTCTGTCTCTTTTGCACCCATTTGGTTTTCACATTTCCTGCCTGCTGTCAGGACAACTTTCTTTCGATGTGATTACTATAGAAGCCAATAATAATCCACTAGGTTAATTAAGGCTATAAATAATAATAATGATAATAACCCCTTTACTCTGAATTTACAGAGTAGGTATACATTGTTTCTTAAAGGAAATCTTTTGCTTGGTGTGCCTCGGAGTTCTTGTATTGAATGTTGCTATGTGAAATACTTACCTATATAACTATTATACTCCAAATATATAAATAACGGTATAAGTAATATTTTATCAGCTTAAAATGAGCCATATTTCAATGAGATTTTATTGTTTATTATGTAGTTGGTATTTCTTATTTACAACATAACAAAACTATTAATTCTGTAAAAATTTCAGAAAATAAATGCTTATTGTATCGTTCGAGCAGCACTAGGCTTCTCCGTTTCAGCTTGGACAAATTGCTTTTGTGTGTCGCTTTGTCTGTTTGTTCTCCCCTACAGGTAATTTTTCTCAACCAATTCTCATGATATATTGTGAGCTGGTTCAATAAAAATATAAAAAAATTATTGCGTCAGTATTGGAAAATTTAAAAAAATTATGGATTTATGAGTGGACTCGCGAGGTCTACAACTCACCGAGCCACTGGTTTGTTTACAACATAAAATCAAAATAGGATAGACTTTGTACTGCACTTGTACTTCATGAAACCTTAAACAGTACTGAAACAGAATACTTACTTTCAGGTTTGGAGAGGAAATCAATTAACTCATTTAGTCTTAGGATTCCATTCTCAGTGATAGAGTTAGGCTCTGCTGAGTTCCTAGTATTATTGGTATTACTTTGACTAGAATTTGAAGTGGAGCTTTTGCTTTTCTTGTGGAAATTCCATCGAAACTGCTTTGGTCTGTCTGTTGAGCTATCAACACTGGAAAACATGCCAAAAATTTAATGTTTTAACAGGTAATGTTTGCTGATTGTAATGTATTTTTTTAGTAAATACCTAGGATTTTATGTACTCACTCGTCAATATTTATATCCACCACAAAAGATAAATGCATCCGCACTAACGTAAAGAACTGGTCCACATTTTCTTTTCTCAGTCTTTCAATTAAATCAGGAGAGTTCATTTTGACTACAATGTAAATCTGTTTCTGACTGACACAAAAAATGCTATTCTATAGCTTCGACTTATGCCACATTTTTATCATTATATCCTGCGACTACTCTTCGTCAGTTCGAATTAAATATAATGTATAATAGCACTTCATTATTCATTATTTATTAAATAAAAATAAAGAAAACGCATTGTTTTCAAATGAGGAAATGTCAATTTTGTCACAACGGACGATAAGATACATTCAGAAACCTCGGACAGCATCAATCAGTTAACACACAATCAGTTCAGTCATCAAGAATGTGGATAAAGTTAAATGTTTTTTTTTTTTTTTTGGCTTAATGCTATTTGCACATTGCCACATACAAAACGAGGGAACGAAACGCAATTTTATGTACTAGGGTAAACGGAATTTGGAAAAAGGAATAGGATTAGTTTAAAGTGTGTTTGTGACTATATTATAGTTGTGTTGTAAGGGTAAGGAGTCTTTGAACGGAACCATTAAAAAAAAAACGTTCCGTTTCAAGCATTTTTCAAAATTTCAAAAGTTCATTTTTCTAAAGTTATAATAGAAAAGGTTTTTTTTTTGTTTTTGGATTTTCACGTTAGTTTGTACCACTACATGCTTCTACTTTAATTTCTTTGGGATTTTTCTTGCTCGAATAAGGCACCCGTAATCGCGTTCCGAATTACTGTCACCAGGCAAAACTATTTGCTTTTGTGATCGCTAAGTCTGATTCGGAATGCGCCCTTTTATGTCCTCATCGATTCGAGCGCATACTTATGGTGAAATGCTGTTAGATTTAGTAATATTAGGAGCATAATAAGCCATTTTCCCATGGTAAAAAGTAGCTCTGTCTTCATTTACTTTTTATTATATTCTTGCTTTGAACTTTCAATCAAAATTGATTCAAGTTTAACTATGAAATCATAGTTACTTTCACGTAATATGTTATTTATGATAAGCAAAGGTCAAAAAGGTAAATTAATACTTAACTGTTGTAATACAAGTACATAATTATGTAGTAAGTAAGTATTTATTTTTATGATAATAATAAAAGTCTTAAATAGGTACAGAAATAAAAACAATCACAGAAAATTTGCTAGGATTAAAACATGTCATCATGTCCCAAATCAGCTAAAAGATTAAGTCCTCTTTCTTTCAAAGCCTTCGATAATAGCTTTTGCTGTTCAATCTTAGCATCCTGTTCTCTCCTTTGGGCATCGAGAATATCATCAACAGAAATCTCTGTGAGTGGGAGATTCTCCTCTTTTTCTTTGTCCTGCAAAAAAAAACTATATTTTAATGTCATAATAAATGGTATCTACAACAGTTTGGTCAACTTTCAAAACATGTCATCCCTACCGACCGTGGTGGATAACTAAGCACGCTTGTCCTGAATTAGGGTGATCAGACCTTAGTTGACTATGCTCTGCTGGCCCCATAATATGGGTTGGTTAGTTGACTTCAGCTTTGATTTTCTTCACAGGAGTATGCAGGTTTCCTTACAATGTTTCACCATAAGTGCATTGGATAAATGTACATAAGAATTCAAATATACATTGGCACATAGTGAGGATTGAACCCGCATCTCCCAGACTGGGCCATGCCCCATTACACCACCAATGCAACTTAGGATATTATTATGATGCAGTAGGGTTGGGCCACACTTATCGACGGCGATCGACGGTTTTCCTATACAAAAAGTATGGAAATCCTTTCGCATCGACCCGGCAAACCATCGATCGCCGTCGATAAGTGTAACCCGACCCGTAGTGTTGTGGTAGAATTCGTTCCTATACTTATTATAAGAGAATTAACTACATAGAACTTACAATTTCTCCTAAAAGGACTACGTTCTCGCCTCTTACAATGAATATCCCTCTAGGAATGTCACCATACTCTTTGCCCACGTGTATCCTTTCTATGGTTTTATGGAGGACTAAGTTGGCGAACTGGTCGACGCAGCGAAGATATCCAATCAATGTCCTCCCATCTCGAAGCAGCACCATCAGTTTTTCTTTGAACAAGAACCATTCGGATAATATGTAGGTATCACATTGCAACAAGAACTTGTATGAAAGTAAGTAAGAAACCTACTGTCAAGTTCATCGAGCAGGTGTGCCGTGCCAGCTAAAGGATTAATGTTTCCTGACATTATTACTCAAGATAAGTTGCCTATCAATTCAATATTTATATTTATGCAAGAAACAAACCAAACCCAATCAAATGCCAAAAATTGATGAATGATTGATTGATGGAAACAACCACAGACTAAAACGATCATCTGTCTGACCTGTGTTGCCAGTAACACAAAAAACAGAGATAAAGGTCTGCTACTTACCATTCATCATACAATTCGAGAGAAATCGTATTGTCGAACGAAGACTACTTTGTAAGTACTTTGTTGTATCCGAACGCAAAAGATATTATCTGCCAAAAAAAATGGCGGCTGCTACGTTTTGTTGGTTTTGTAGATGGATGTAAATTTATTTTTTTGAGTGACCAAGCTACGATAATATAGAGTTTATTACCTAATCTAAGTGATATGGTGTTCAGTTACTTAACGAATCACTGAAATTAGATATTCCATGTGATATAGCAACATTTTCGAAGATGGAACAAGACGACGAAATAAAGTCCGGTTGTTTGTTATTTCCACCTGCCGGAGGGAATATGTTCAGTAAATTCCCTAAAAAGGTAATAGGTTTTTTCTTTTAAATATGTTTGTTTTGAATTCATGATGTATAGTTGTGCTGGCGTAACTAAATTCCCGTAACACGCGGTTACGACATTACGGTTTTATGAATGACTCACGACTGCAGCGTGAGCGAAGTTGTTTTCGTGCTTGTTACCTTTTATTTCTTGCTTATCGGCCAATGCTATTTTCGATTTCGAAATATATCAGATTCAGAATACATTTTATATTCTTCCACTTTATGTTTCAGAAAAACTGGCAACAGAAATACTGCATTCTCTTCAATGCTAGTAAACAAGGAATTGAACGACTTGAAATATACGATCACAAAGAAGAGGTTACGTCTGGTGCCATCCCCAAAATAATTACTCTTGAAAATTGCATAAAAATTACACATTCTAGTCCAAACACAATTACTGTACTTACCAAGTCATGCACACAGCAACTTAGTGCCCATTCTGAAGCTGAAACACTAGAATGGGTGACTGCACTACAGTCTGTGGCATTCAAGGACCGAGATTCAACACCAATCAGTTGTGATGAGGATAATGATTTGTACTGCTCATCTGGCGAAGGAGTGTTCTCTGTAAAGATGTGTACATCAGATGCATCCACAAGATGTGGGTTTGAACCAATAAGATATCTGCTTTTGCTCACTGCAACAGCCATAGAATTAAGAGATTTAAATGATAATAAGCTCTATGCTACCTGGCCATACAGGTACATTAGACGGTATGGTTATAGACAAGGCAAATTCACATTTGAAGCTGGCAGAAAATGTGACACAGGTGAAGGTATTTTCCACTTAGAGCATCCAAACCAGTCAGAGATTTTTAAGTGTCTTTCACTAAAAATGAAAACAATGAAACAAATGATTGGAAATGATAACTTAAACAGTCCAGAACACAGTGATTTCAATCTGCAACCAGTTGCGAATATGTTTCCAGGATCTAGAAGTCCATTGGTAGCTGCAAGACCTGATGACCTTAATTTAAGCTCCCTTTCATTCAAAACTAATTCAGTGTCCAGTCAACAAAGCATTTGTACTGAAAGAGACAACGCTCCTCTTCTAATGCCGAAACCGGCTTTGAAACCCAAACCTCAGAAACCCCCTCGCAAGGTTATAAACCCCCATAAAGGAATAGGAAAAGATCCAACTAGCTCAACTGATGAAAGTATAGATTTCGGAAGGTACAAAAAGCTTGATAGTTATAAAGATGTACCAAGCTCAACTGATGAAAGTTTTGATTTTGGAAGATTCAAAAAACTTGACAACTATGAGCCAATTGACCAAGTGAAAAGGGAGAGTCCACCCTCAGTGCCATATGATAAAGTTGAAGTCCGTAGTGAAGCCTGGAGAACACTTGGAATTGATGATCCTGACCACACAGAGTATACTCCCAACTTATCAGATAATCCCAACTGCTTGAAACTTATATCCCGATCTCAGGATAACTTAAACAGCAGTGGTCCTGAATCTTCAAGAATCATTCTTCTGCCAAGTCCAGTTGTGGGTCCAGAAGATGAGAATTATGACAGGTTACAGTATTTTGGGTCCACTAGTAAACTGAATAAATCATCGAGATACAAAAAAATTGAAGCTCGTCCAAGTACATTAGCCCTTACTGAACAGAAGTCTAAAGACACATGGAATGATTATGATGAGGTAGAAAATGTCATGCAGACTGCAAGACTTGCTGATGATTCTCATCTAGGTTATGGTATGATTAGGAAACCCAATACACCTGGACCACAAGTGCCAACAGCTGCTCAAGCACAAGCATTACAGAATCAAGTTGGATTGGAAGAAGTTAACCACAATAACTGCAATGGTACTGATTATGCTATTGTAAGCCGTCCCAAAAGAGTTTAAACTTTATGTATTCCCAGAAAATTTATTTTAAAGACTGAAATGGTGGTTTTCACATTAAACTTGTTAGTAATATAATTGAAGTGCCTACTAACGTTTTTTTTTAAATGAGTTAATGTATTTTGAATTTTGAGACTGTGCTGCATTCCCATTTTTTATTATTATTAAGTGAACCTTAGTATACCTACTAGTTTGTATACTATGTTTATGCTACAAGTATTTAATTTGTAAGAGATTAATATCATATGTAAATGCTGTTATTGTGATTATATTGTGCCTTATAATGTAAACTAAAGTATAAACAATATATTTTAAGTTAATATTTTAAGTTAAAATGTTTACCAGCTTGTGCCAATTTTGAATGATCTTTTCATTAATTTGAAGAAATTCCAATTCATAAACTAGTATAGTAAGTTGGCCATAATCAAGCCATAATGCTATGTGATTAGATTACTTATAAAATTAATTTTTATAATGACTACCAACACAAATAAATGAATCATGTATGTAATCTCATCCTGCAATATTCTTTGTGATACCTACCTTGTAATATTACCATGAACCATCTACACAAAGAAGGCCTCGTGCCCACATCCACGGTTTAAGCCGGACCGGCGCGTCACCGTCGCCGGCTATGTATGTATGTATAAGGAGGACGTCTGCGACGGGTGACCTGGTAAGGTATAGGTAAGAACTATTTCACCCTTACGACGGCTATACGTGTCCACGTGTAACTGTGAGCTGTAGACCTCGCGGGTCTGATTATCTTTTCAAATTTATTTTAATTTTTTCTCTACAAACATCCCCGACCCCTTGATTATTTTAATTTAATTTTTTATTTTATTTTGTTTTCAAAATTTTGATTCTTCTATTATTCAAACTTCTTTTATTTTATTATATTATATTTTATTTCATAATTTTATTTTATTGGTTGAGAAATGTGACCAGGGGGCCGTTTCATGATGCTATACAAGTACAATTTGATGTACATTGCATAGACAATGAGATAAAACGATAAGGGCTTACATTTTGTTGTACATTGCGTAGACAATGAGATAAAACTATAAGGGCGAATTGGCTACGCAATGAATATCAAATTGTAACTTGTTACTAGTAAATTGTTGCTTTGTGAAACGGGGCCCTGTAGACACAGCTGTAGAGGAAAACAGCCTCAGCGGTAGACCTTGCAAGCTGGCAAACCCCATAACTCCGTCGTTTTTTATAGAACCTTTACATCCTCTTTGGAACCTGCTCACCAAATTTCACGAGAATCGGTTGAAAAACGCGACCTGTAGAGTGAAACAAACAAACAAATGGACAGACAGATGGACATACAAAAGCAAATTTGGCCAAGCTGAAACAGAGACGCTTCGCTCGCTCGGTCAATTATTTCCGAATATGGCACGCGCCGTGCCGTAGGCGGCGCAAACCGTGAATGTGTGAACAGGGCCGAAGACATTTATTTTATTACCTACCACAGACTACTATGATATTAAATTTATAACAAAATTCAGATAAAAGATAGATATGTATACTTACTTTTGCAAAGTTATCTGAGATTTTAGAAAACAATACATTAGGTTTTTGTAGAATATATTCTCGCATGGTTATTTTCAAAATCTAATCACTGAGTTATGGGAGGGAAATAAAAATAAAATTTTATGTGTATTTGTCTGTAATGGTAATAATGTATTTACTGAGATAATTTTATACTACAGGTACATTGTTTGAGCGGACATTGAAAAAGACAAGTAGTAGTAGTTTGCAACAAATAGTAGATTGTTTTGTTCAGGTCTGGCATGAGTTTTGAACCCTGAAGTACCCTCAGTCCTCCAGGCTCCGCTATACATAGGGGTCAGAGGGTCGTCTTCATAATCTGATAATTTATGATGATCATTTTCAATTAATAATTTATTAATCTTTACAACTTGGAATTAATGAAGTTTATAAGTAATGATAAACACTAAATATAAATTATGTCTAAGGTCTAGGTGAATCATTTGGTAGTAAAGGGATTTGTTCTTGGTTTTCTACATTTAGCATTCCTTTGGCAATATACTCTAGATCTGCAGACAGAATCTTCTGTACAGTTTCACCTTTTTCAGCCATAATATCTTCTATGTTTTTTTTTCCTTCCATATCCGAAAACCAATTTAAGTTGTCTGCAATTAGATGTTTATTTTGGCATCCATCGCAAATAACTATGACAACGCCTTTATAATAAGCCAATTTTGTAATGAATTTCGTGTTTCTAGTATCACATTTCTTGCAAGTGAACATCAGCTGGAACTTTCCTTCATACTTTGATCGTATTTGATTAGGTAACACTTCGTTGAATCTAGATACTGTGGTACTAAAACTTCGTGGGGACTGTATTTTAGGAGTTGAAGTCGACAGTGGAACAGCAGATATCACCAAACGCCTCCCGAAGTACGAATTTCCATTACTCGGGAAAAATACCAGGTTATTTAACAAACGTGGTTTGTGGTATTTCACAACAAAGTCAATTAAAGTCTTATGCGACATTGCAGTAGTTGATTATTTATCCTTACTAGAAACAAAACTGCAAACGCTGTTCAACAACTTTTCAGTATTTCACAATTTACTTTTAAAATTTCATTTGGATTGGAATCACATCCACAGATCACTATAAACACAGACTACTTAGAAGAACCAGGTTCAGACTACCAACTCTCAAACAAAAATACTCGCCGTAGAAATGACATTTCTGATCTCACATGACATTCCTTTTTTTTATTTGCCTTGTTGGCAAAGTGAAACTCTGCATACAGCCACGCAGGATACCTACGCGGTCGGTTCTACTAAGTAAAATTGAAATTTTGGTAAGAATTGGACGTTTTTCCGACAAATTTAAATATGTTCGCACAAAACCTTCGAATCTTTAGTATACAGGTTATTGAACATATTTAATTTGTCATAAAAAGTCCAGCATCAAAAATGAAACAAGGAAAGACTATTTATTAAAAGATTTATTTATGTTAATACATGGTCTGCGAATCTCCTTTCCCTTTCAAGTGTACAAAGCCAAAAGCCAAAGTGTGGTCTTTTTTGACATCATACGAGAGCCCCATGCCAAGTGACATTTTGTCAAATATGACTGAGCTATGTTTTTTAGAATCCGGCCAAGTGTCAACCTAGAAAGAAATTCCATGTTATTCTAGAAATATGAATACTTGTTATACCTGTTAAATATGAATACCTGTTTGGTCACCAAAGAAATATTTAAAACAAAAAAAGCAACTTGTGTATAATAAATATTTACCTTTTTCTTGACGAGACAAAGGAATTGTTTATTGATTCCAGCCTCTACATTTAAATTTAAGACCATTTTATTCAAAGTAGAAGTTGACAGCAGAATAAAATCTCTGTGTAAAAATCTACTTGCTTCTTTGCTCTCTCATATTCCTTATAAATATTTCTGCATGTAGGGGTAAGTTTTTTTTTTTTTTTTTTTTTTTTTCAATGGCTTCACGTCTAGGGGTAAGTTTACTCAAATTTTGAATTATTTTTTTCTGGCATGATTGTTTTGCCGTTGGAAAAGTTGGGGTTCTGGTTATGCCACGGTCAGTAGTGGCAGATGTTGTGTCAGCTGTAAGATATAAAAAAATGTATAATAATTATAAAAATAATTAGGTTAGCAATACAAGTGAGCTCTATTTAACTGACCTGAAGTGGAAACTGTTTCGACTTTACTACTACTTCCCGGCAGAGGAAGCTCCTCTTCAAGAACAAGTTTGTTTCCTGAAATTTTAAATTTAATTATTGTGAATTTATGCAAATCATAGAACAGTTAGCAATACAAGTGTGCTCAATTTAACTGACCTGAAATGGAAGCTGCTTCATCTTTACAATAAGTGTGATCAAAATGTCTCTGCTTAAAGTAAGTGTGGTCGATGACAGTGACTGCTGCATCTATGAAATTGAAAAAAAAAATAGGTTTATAATTTTACACATGCCAGCCACATCTACATACCTGCTGACTCAAAAGAAAATATAAAATAGGTACCTACCATGCCATGATAATGAATCAAATTTTACGATGAAGACCCGCCGACTATCTAACAGCTTGGAAATATGATCTGTTAGGTACATAAGTGCTCCGTTGGGTTTCCACTTGAAATTTTATCTGGCAAACAAAGATGGGTGAGCGCCGCATAGGAGCTTTGAGCCCGCTGCACCTTTGAATCTTTTTTCGAAACGTTTTGAGCAGACATAAAGATTTTTCAGAGACGATCTTTGAAGCGTATCATCTTTCAGGCACTCTAGCCACTTTGCGAGTCTTTTCTCATCTGTTAGGAACTTGTGTAACCTAGCGTCCTGTCGCGAACTATTAAATTTTTAACACAACACTTAAAATACATGATAAAGCGTCCAATTCACACAGAATTAACCAAAACTCACGTAAGGTATTTCAAAAGTCAACAGGAGAAAGGCTTCGGCTTCGAACTTCGATTACAAGCAAGATTTTGAGGTTAGGACTCACAGCCTACATGCACGCACTGCACGCACACACACAAGTATGGCGGCAGTCTGACAGACAGATGGAGTCTTTTTGCTGTCCATAACAGTGTCTTTTCTTCTTGTTTCAGGAAATATCTATCGCGTCCGTTTAATTTAGTATATAATATATATTTTTTAATTTTTTTTTCTTTTTTTTATCTACCCGTGATAAGCTGATTACTCGACACTGGCTAAATTGCTAAATGCAGAAGCCATAAATAAATAAATAAAAAAAAGACCTTTTTTTTCAATATGGCGGCATGAGAAATGTCATATGACTTCGGAAATGTCAGTCATCGCTATTGCCAGTA
Organism: Carpatolechia fugitivella; assembly: GCA_951230895.1. NCBI lineage: Eukaryota > Metazoa > Arthropoda > Insecta > Lepidoptera > Gelechiidae > Carpatolechia > Carpatolechia fugitivella. The sequence goes on along the minus strand of OX579659.1, from coordinate 9,807,570 downwards.
AATTCTCTATGAAGATTATAGGCCGTGACTATAAATAATAGTACTAGAGTGGTACTAGGGCCGCGTTCCGATTTGCGCTGACATCACTTTGAGTACCCAAAATCGCGTACCGAATCACTGTCATTGGGATTACAGCAGCCATTGTGACGTCACGGATTGCGTCATGACCGCCGCCATCTTCCGCTAACGGCGCCCATGCTCCAGAGCGAAATTCACGTAAAAGCGTAATGTCAAATTCGACTTTGACAATGTTTAATGTTTAAATGTAAAATTAACGTGTCTTATATAAATTGTATCAGCAACAATATAATGCGTAGTCGTAAAATAAATTACAAGACAATTGGATAAATTCACACATACACGATATTTTCACACGAAAGACAAAATTAGAACAGCGACAGCTGACATTAAAATGTCTCTGTCCAAAACCAAACCTAACAGCCAGAGTTTTTCAGCAGAACGTTATTTAAAGACTCATTTTGAGATTTCAACGATTTGGTTGAACAAAATTAAAAACACGTTATTCAATTATGAAATGGCGATAAATTACTGAAATATTTTTAATCAATCAGTTTTGTAGGTTAGGGTTGCCAGGTGTTCGATAGTAAAAGTATCGAGTAGGTTATGTATATATTACGATAGTTTTGGCTCAGGCACATTCATACATGTCGCATCCTGTGAATCACTGAGCGTGGATCGACTCATGACATGATGTCGTGACTTGTAATTCGAAGTCACGACTATTATTGTAAAGTACAGTAAACACCGTGGTAGCGCTAGTGTCGCGTCACGTGGGTTGAGTCGATGTGTCTGTGCCGGAAGTCGATTCCCGGACTGGATTGGAGGCATTGCTCATCAAGACACGATTGTGAACACACGGACACATCGAAACTACCGGTTCACTGTACTCTAGCGCCATTTTTGTAATTTGATTTGCCAAGTATAGCCACGTGTCAATTCACTACGTTCTTTTACTTCTCGCCTGAGTACCCACAGCCCCATGGAACTATCAGCAGAAGATGAAGAAGGCAACACCTCTACCCACCAGTCTGTGCGGGATTCTACATCAGAAGTGGGATCAGCTCGGGCGCAAGAAGATTCTCCGTGGCGCGTTATGTTCGAGCAACAAAATCGTCACATGATGGAGCTGATCAAGTCTATCAAGACACCATCGACGTCACCAGTTTTCCTGCCGGAATTTCACCCAGAATTACCGGAGTCTGATCCACGTGCTTGGTGTTCAACGGTAGACGTATGCATAACGGAACGACCTTTGGAAGGCGGCGCCCTAATCATTGCTCTGAGCAAATCTCTTAAGGGCACTGCATCATCGTGGCTATCCCAGGTATCTCACTCTGGAATGACCTGGCCGCAATTTAAGGACCTTTTTCTGGCGCGTTACGACTGTGCCGAGACATGTTCGGCAACCATTATTAACGTCAACAACAGCAAGCCCAAGGAAGGAGAGAGCCTTGTTGCTTACGCAAGCCGCCTGATTACTTCAATAATGGCTAGATGGAAGAACATGCATCCTGAAGAGATCGCCGTGTCGTACGTGCTGGCTCACGTTGCCAAAATAGATCCACGCATCGACCGTCTGGCTTTTACAACTGAAATAACCTCGAGAAATAAGTTACTACAAGAGTTGAAAGTATTCTCACTTAAGCGTAAACCGGAACGTGATGCTTTGAACTTGAATGAATTTGATGCAAAACGAACGAAGTTTTCCTTACCAATCAAATGTCATTTTTGTGGGAAAATCGGACACAAAGCAATTGACTGTCGTACTAAGAAATTTTTGAGACAAAATTCAACCACGACACAAGCTACAAGTTCTATTTCAGCTAAATCTGACGAGAAGAGGACAGTCATCTGCTTTCGCTGCGGCAACGCTGGACACATTTCACTGCATTGTTCAAAACAAAGCGGTGGCACCAGTTCCGGCGCTGGGCGACCTGCCGGTGGCGCCGGGGGCGGCGGCGGCGGTGGCGGTGCTAGCGGTGGCGGCAGCGCGCGCAACTTGGTCACCGAGCGCCGTGTTGACAGCTGCGATATAAGCGGCGTGTGTGGCGAAGTTCAGATTAACGGTGAGTCGTACCCATTTTATTTTGATTCCGGGGCTGAATGTTCTCTCGTTAAAAAAAGTGTTAGTGACAAATTATCGGGTGTACGTAGCAATAATATTGTGCGGATAACGGGTATCGGTAATTCGAACGTCATAAGTACCGAGCAGATTATGTGTGACGTCGTGATAGATAACGTTTGTTTACAAATCTTGTTTCACATTGTTAATGACGGCGACATGAAATATGACGTAATGATCGGGCGCGAAATACTAGGGACCGGATTGACAGTTAGTCTAACAGGATCACGTTTGAGTGTTTCGAAACCGAAGGTAGTTTGTTATGCAGTTGATATGAATGACATTGACCTTGACACAGACATACCAGACGATAAAAGAACTTGTTTGACGTCACTACTTAATGAGTTTTCGCACGCTTTTGTTGAAGGGTTGCCGCGAACACGTGTAACGACGGGCGAACTTAAGATTCGTTTAAAAGATCCGAATCTCATGGTACAACGACGGCCTTATCGACTTAGCCCAGACGACAAACAAGTTATGCGCGAACGTGTAAAGGAATTGCTGGATGCAAATATTATCCAACCTAGTTGTTCCCCGTTCGCGAGCCCTAATCTTCTTGTTGATAAAAAGGACGGGACTAAGCGCATGGTGACGGACTTTCGCGAGCTTAATGAAAATACTGTGCCTGATAGATTTCCGTTGCCTTTAATCAATGACCAAATAGCCCGGTTAACAGGCGCAATGTATTTTACAAGCTTAGATTGTGCTAGTGGATTTTATCAAATCCCTATTAATGACCCAGATAGTATCGAGCGGACCGCGTTTGTGACCCCAGACGGACAGTTCGAGTATTTGGCAATGCCGTTCGGACTCCGCAATGCACCGAGTGTTTTTCAGCGGGCCGTGTCGACTGCTCTGGGAGAACTTGTGCATAGTTACGTAATAATGTACATGGACGATACATTAATCCCCTCTTTGACTGTTGAAGAAGGACTAAACAGATTGCGCGAAGTCCTGACAGCCTTGACAAAGGCCGGATTTTCCCTGAACATTAAAAAATGTTCTTTCTTAAAACAACGCGTACAGTTTCTCGGATATGACGTTACTGCTGGAGAGCTACGACCCAACCCACGAAAGATTGAAGCTCTGACGAAGCTTCCACCTCCTGAAAACATTCACCAGCTCAGGCAATTTATTGGCCTGGCCTCTTATTTCAGGAAATTCGTAAGAGATTTTTCTAAAATCATGACACCACTCTTTCTTTTGACGACGAGCAAGCAATTCGAGTGGGAAACTAAACATGAACAAATAAGACAACAGATAATTGAAACTTTGACTGACAAACCTGTACTGACAATTTACGACCCCGATCTCCCGGTCGAACTGCATTGCGATGCAAGTGCTGGAGGTTATGGCGCTATTCTCTTTCAAAAGAATGACGACCAGCTCCGTGTAGTGGAGTATTTTAGCAAGCGAACCACAAAAGCAGAGTCCAATTACCACTCGTATGAGTTGGAAACTCTAGCTGTGGTTAACGCTGTGAAACATTTCCGCTATTACCTTCAAGGTCGTCATTTTGATGTAGTCACTGACTGCAACTCTCTGAAGGCCTCTAGAAACAAAGTTGACCTGACCCCTAGAGTTCATCGTTGGTGGGCCTTTTTGCAGTCATACGACTTTAACATCATTTACAGAGAGGGTAAGCACATGCCCCACGTTGACTTTTTATCGCGTAACCCGCTTCCCGAAAATCCTGTTTCAAGTTTTAAGAAAGTTGAACAAAAACGCGTCGACATTGCGTCTTTGTCGAACAATTGGTTGCTTGCTGAACAGTTGCGTGATGAAGAAATTCAGTCAACTGTCACGAAACTGAAAGATAATCAATTGTCTCCTGATGTTGCTAAGACGTATGAAGTTCGTTCAGGAGTCTTACATCGCAAGGTGCAACGCAATAATCGTACTCGTTGCTTGCCCGTAGTCCCGCGCGCATATCGTTGGTCAGTAATAAACCATGTGCATGAGTCCGTTATGCACCTTGGTTCTGAAAAGACTCTTGACAAACTTTATGAGTGTTACTGGTTTGAACATATGGCTAAATATGTTCGCAAGTTCGTGGAAAATTGCATAACATGTAGAGTTTCAAAATCTCAGTCCGGCCGGGTGCAAGCTGAACTTCACCCTATTCCCAAAGTCTGTGTCCCATGGCACACAGTTCACGTGGATATTTCGGGAAGATTGAGCGGGAAAAATGACCTTAAAGAATACTGTATCGTGTTTATTGACGCTTTTACTAAATTCGTGTTGCTTTATCATACACTCCGTTTAGACACTGCGAGTATTGTGAAGGCACTAAAATCGAGCGTATCTTTGTTTGGAGCACCCTCGCGTATTATAGCCGATCAAGGACGATGCTTCTCAAGTAAAGATTTTAAGGAGTTTTGTGACTCTCACAATATTCGTTTGCATTTAATCGCAACGGGATCATGTCGCGCTAACGGGCAAGTTGAGAGGACTATGAGCACACTTAAGGGCATGTTAACCTCGGTAGAGTCATCGGAACGTTCCTGGCAGGATGCACTGGATGACGTGCAGTTGGCCATAAACTGTACCGTCAATCGAGTAACGCAAGCTAGTCCTCTCGAGCTTATGATAGGGCGCGTAGCACGACCTCTTAACCTTATGACTTATGACGATACCGAAAATGAAATTGACATCGCTGAGACGAGAGAACAAGCAGCACGGAACATATCACGGAGTGCGAGTTATGATAAAATTCGGTTTGACAGTAACAAAGCGAAAATTGTTAAATTCAACCTCAATGATTTAGTTCTCATTAAGAACGAAGAAAGGAACCAAACAAAACTCGATCCCAAGTTTAAGGGTCCTTTCAAGGTAACTGAAGTGTTGGAAGGCGATCGATACGTTCTTAAGTCACTTACAGGCAACAGGACTTACAAGTATGCGCACGATCGCATAAGAAAGATGCCTCAGGGAGAAGTTCCCTTGGAATTAGAAACTTTAGATGTAGAGATGGACGATGAGGATGACGCTGGTCCGTCTGGTAATTGTTAATTTGAAATGGCTAGTATGATTGGTTGGTAAGACCTGGGTCTCGCAGAGACTACGTGTGCGATCACTTTAGAGTGGTCTGGGTCTCATAGAGACTACGTGTGCGATCACTTCAGTGTGGTCTGGGTCTCGTAGAGACTACTGAGTTGGTTCACATGGCGGTGACCTGGGAGCGTTTGCTCTACAAGGAGAGGGCGGCTGAGAGTCGTCACGCTGCGAGGCAGCTGGGCCATTGTCACATTAACTGTATAGTTTTAATTTAAATTTTATCGAGTTTTAAGAGAGCTTTTCGTGAGGCATAGGTCCTGAAATAAAATCTTTGATGAATTACTAGTTGATTATTACCTATTTGTCAGGTAGGCCGAGCCCTAATATTGTAAACTCCAGATCTGTTGTTTGTTACAGGTACACACGAGGACGTGTGACTGTCAGTTATGGCCGTGTCGCATCCTGTGAATCACTGAGCGTGGATCGACTCATGACATGATGTCGTGACTTGTAATTCGAAGTCACGACTATTATTGTAAAGTACAGTAAACACCGTGGTAGCGCTAGTGTCGCGTCACGTGGGTTGAGTCGATGTGTCTGTGCCGGAAGTCGATTCCCGGACTGGATTGGAGGCATTGCTCATCAAGACACAATTGTGAACACACGGACACATCGAAACTACCGGTTCACTGTACTCTAGCGCCATTTTTGTAATTTGATTTGCCAAGTATAGCCACGTGTCAATTCACTACGTTCTTTTACTTCTCGCCTGAGTACCCACAGCCCCATGGAACTATCAGCAGAAGATGAAGAAGGCAACACCTCTACCCACCAGTCTGTGCGGGATTCTACATACATAAGATAATATCATTGGCAATCTGATAAAATATAAATATAAATATCAAACATTCTTTTTTGTAATTTTTTTAATTTCTTGTGCCTATTTACATCACCATTTTTAAAAATTCGCATAACTTTTCTTATTTTGGGTACTAGCCATGTGAAAAGCGCTGTTTTTACAGCTGTACGATACTTTTTTAATACGTATAATAATTTAGAATTCTGCCAGTTTTGGTACGGTAATCAACATCTGGCAAGACTGAGTTATAAGCAGTTTCAGCGCGCTCAAACGCCGTTCCGTTTTGATTTCGCTCATGAGCCGCATTATCGCGATTTCTGAATCGGTACGCGAGTAATCGCTGTCAGTTCAGTACTTTGAGCCGTGAAATCTGATTCGGAATACACCCATAGCACATCACAATCAAACGTCAAATTAATCCGACAGACAGACATTTTTTTTTTTTATTTGGTTTTACGGTTCTGGTTATGATGCCTTTTGAACTGTCAGACAGTCTTGTGCTGCCCGCTCAGTCAATGCGAAATGATTCGAAATTAAGGACTCGCATTTATCTTTCGTTTCGAGTGAGTTGTAAGGTCGACAACCGACCTCACAAGCAAATCAACCACACCCCACCCACACAAATCTTCTCATCCTATGATATCAGCCATCTTGGTTTTTTTTTCGCACGAGATTGTTATTTCACTATTTAACTAGCGTACGTAAAGAGACATTAAATTGTGAATACAGAACCTTTTTATAATTATTAGGTTGAAGTTGCATTGCGTTTTAAATAATAATAATATACTAATTATAATAATATACTCGTAATATTTTACTTTTTGCTTTTCTTCTCACATTTGTTTTAATGTTTTATTTTAATATCCACGAGCATTTATAATTTCTGAGAGGTGGGCACATGACGGGTCGATGTTTTTGATTTATCTTTTGATGTTGCTACGCGAAAGTTATATTACTGTCACATACCAAACTTGACGCTGCTAAGCTGCTTCGTTTGGGTCCAAATGGTATAATTGTCAAAATATTGACAAATTAAATTTAGGTACACACAATGAATCAAACAATGATTTTATGAGAGCGGTTCAGTTTTTTTGTTCGAGTGTTAAATCTTATTTATTTTCGCGTGACTGAGCAATGGGGTAGTGATACTAGACTTTCGTTAGCTATTTAGTTTTTGTTGTTTTCAGTTACTCTGTCATTTTATTGTGTGCCATTGCCATGTTCAAACGTCAATCATTCTTAAACTGTTGCGTCATGTGTGTTTTGAATATCAAAATAAGAAAATTGTTTATACTTGCGTACTATAATCTAACGTACTATAATTGCGTAATTACTAAAAATTTCAATCGGATTGATTAGTCAAACTAAAATTTTAGTGATGAAATTAGTTTGATTGATTTAAGTATCCGCGATTGAAAAAATTAGTTTTAAAATTATTGACCGAGCGAAGCTTCTTTGTTTCAGCTTGCCCAAATTTACTTTTGTATGTCCATCTGTTTGTTTGTTTGTTTCACTCTACAGGTCGTGTTTCTCAACCGATTCTCGTGAAATTTTGTGAGCAGGTTCGATAAATTAATCGACTTTTTTATCGAGTCAGTTTTTGGAAATTTTAAAAAACGACGGAGTTATGTTATGGGGGCTGCCAGCTTACAAGGTCTACCGCCGAGGCTGTTTTCCTCTACAGGTCACATTCCTTAACTAAAAGAATAAATTAAGTTAAAATAAAGTGAATGAAGTGAAGTGAAGTGATGTGTGAAGTGAAGTGAAGTAAGATGTTTAGATGATTGGATGATTGGATGTTTGGACGTTTTAGATGTTTGGATGTTTTGGATGTTTCGATGTTTTGGATGTTTGGATGTTTTGATGGTTTGGATGTTTTGGATGTTTTAGATGTTTGGATGTTTTGGATGTTTGAATATTTTGGATGTTTGGATGTTTTGGATGTTTTGATGGTTTGCATTTTTTGGATGTTTGAATGTTTTGGATGTTTAGATGTTTTAGATGTTTGGATGTTTGAATGTTTTAGATGTTTGGATGTTTTAGATGTTTGAATGTTTTGGATGTTTTGATTGTTTGGGTATTTGGATGTTGAGATGTTTGGATGCTTAAGATGTTTTGATCTAAATATCCTAACATCCAAACATCCAAAACATCCAAAATATCCAAACATCCAACGAAACATCCAAAACATCCAAACATCTAAAACATCCTAACATCCAAAACATTCAAACATCCAAAACATTCAAAACATCCAAACCATCAAAACATCCAAACATCCAAAACATCAAAACATCCAAACTATCAAAACATCCAAACATCCAAAACATCGAAACATCCAAAACATCCAAACATCTAAAATATCCAAAAATCCAAACATCGAAACATCCAAATATCTAAACACCCAATCATCCAAACATTTGATTTGATAAACGAAATAAAAAATTATTGAATTGGAAATCACTGACTAAAAACTAAAACTAATTCCAGAATCAATCCGCACGTGATTAAAACTAATTCAATCGTCAATCGTTAGTTGAAACTAAATTCGTTAGTTTTAGTTTTTAATCGTCAATCAAACTAAATTTTGCCCAACACTGCTTACAATCCAGAAGGAGCTAGGCACACACGACGTGACGAATTTTTTTTTTATATTATTAAAATTATATGTGTAGATTAAGGAACTTATAAAACAGAATAAAACTAAAAGGAAAATATTGACTTCGGGTAAAAATACTCACGCCGGTAACATTAACGGCTCCAGAAGAAGTACTAGTTTCCAAGCTAGAAAACTTAACAAAAAATACAGGCTAAAAATCGGATACACGTCAACATGACCTCTGGACGGACAGGAAGTCAGGAAAGACGATGAATATTTAGCTTTATGTCTCTGACTTTTCATGAAAAAGAAATAAAAAAAAGAAAATTCAACCTCAAAATTGTAAATAAGTGTTATTTTATTTCTTTGTCGTTAATAATACATTAAAATTCTATGTTTATTGATAAAACATACCGTCTCGTCAGTTTCCTTATTATGCGTGCTTCACGCTTGTAAAAGAAGCATTTAATTAAACAAAATTTGTTGATAACATAGATTAAGGCCATGAATTCTGTATGGTTTGGACCTGAGTTAGCAGAAGAAATAGTAAAAAATAATGACCTACTTGAACAAACTAAAAGCGTCGTTGCAGGTGAGTTGTATTTTTTTAATATTTAGTTTATAACCTAACAGTTTATAACCTGTATTGAATGTGATCCTCTGGAGACTGGAAATTAAAATGTTTCTACCCTATTTCGATCCTTCATATCCCGCACTCTCGACGTGCTTATTAGAGACATATAAATAGGATTTATTAGATGTAGCATTGTTTTTATTACTACTGGTTTCAAGTAAGATTTAATTATGAATTTCTAATTACTTTCAGATATACTAACCAATCGTCTCGACGTCGCCCAGCTCGTTGAAAACTTGGGCGGCGTCTTGACTAACAAAGAAGCCGAACACAGGGAGAGGGGAATGTGTTTCTTCACAAAGATATTAAAAGAACTTCCGAACCAGTTTTTAAATGAAACTCAAGTAAAGTTCATATCAGTTTTTTATGTTGACCGTTTAAAAGACAACCATAGAGTTATACCGCCTGTTTTAGAGGGATATCTTTCTCTTATTGATATGAAGAACTATGATGTTAAAATGAGTGGCGAGTTCTTCTTGATGTTATTTAGGGAGGTAACCTGTCAGTCACAAGTAAGACAGGACAGGTTTAATATCTATTTAATCATACAAAAGTTGTTGGACAAAGATGTGGAATGTGAGTTTCTTATTTTGTTTATTTCAAATTTGTTTTATTGATAGACACTCCTAAAAATTCTAGTTTTAATGATATTCTACTAACAGGCAATAAATAAATTATTGTTGAATCGTGATCCTATTTACGTTTTTTCTTATCATGTAGGTTGCAAGATGTTAAGGTTGGTTGTTGAACCAACCTTACAAACCCAATCAAGCAAGCTGATATCTTTGAAAATGAATTGTGTCTCAAAATATTTTTTCTTGCATTTCAGTTATCAAGTCCCTTGGTGCGGACTTTGTGTATGGTGTAATATCAGCAATGGATGGTGAAAGAGACCCAAGAAACCTGCTCTTCTTATTCTCATTCCTTCCTCGGTTCATAGCCCAAGTTCCTTTAGGTCATTTATTTGAAGAGATGTTTGATGTGATATCCTGCTACTACCCTATAGACTTTCACCCATCTCCCGGTGATCCTGCGGCAGTGTCAAGACAAGACTTGGCCGATGCTTTGTGCCCTTGCCTGTGTGCCTCACCTGCCTTCGGTGAACAGTGTCTTGTGTTGTTAATAGAGAAGTTAGACTCAAGCTTGCTGGTGGCTAAATTCGATTCATTGAAACTATTGGTAAGAATCTAGAGTTTGTGATTTTTAGTTCATTACTAAATAAAGTTAAGAATAAAAAAATATAATTAATGAAAAAAATAAGTTTCAAATCAAGAGAGTGGTACCGATTCCCAGTCATGCTCTAATCTTAATTTTAAAATCCAGCTATTATGTTTAGTTTTTATGATCAATAAAAGAGAGGAGATCAATTCAGATGATTGAATGATATTATTTTGAATGAATGTTAACCTAAAATAAGGGCGTAAGCTGTCAAATTAAAAGATTTAAGTCGGATGTTTTATGTGCAATCGACGCCTCTGGTTCAAATTCGATATTTGACAGCTCTAATATTAGGATAGGCATCTTCCGTCTCTTTTTAATCTTTAAAAGGTGAACAGGACCGATAAAATTAAGGATTACAGTGTGACAGTAAGAATCAGCCCCACTATTCCATTAGTACCTTCCTACTTTATTGCATATGTTTAAAGTTTTCAAGACATTATGTTTGAATTAACAAAACCCTTGTGTTATCTATAAGCCCTTTGACCTGTGATGATTCCACAAACTACAAATATTTTTTCTTTCAAATTAAAGCTTTAACACCTTATCTTTGAACACAAGTACTGAGTAAACAATAATTTCTAATTGACTGATTAATTCTGACCTAATTACTCTTAATTTTATTGATATCTAACTTGTTATTCAACTAATATTCTTGGTTGTAATATATATATTTTTTTCTTTTCTAGGCAGAAACCTGTAAAACCTTTGGTACTGAGAGCTATGGACCATTCCTTAAAGTTTTATGGTCTTCTCTTCAGCGAGAGATATCTCACAAAGCTGACGAATCCTTAAAGATGGCTGCCCACGAAGCTCTATCAGCTCTTGTTAAGAAACTATCTAGTACTGCTAATACAGATCACGCATTTGAGACATTTGTGGAAGGAATAATAATTTCAATGCAAACTGCCATTGCAGAGACCACCACGGTTGCACAGTTTGTTCAAGCAACCAAAGTCCTGCTCACAACGGCCAATGCTTCCAAGGAATCGTGCATTATTGTAACAGGAACTATGATTCCAGCAATGATACGTTACTATAGTTTCAAAACTAGCTCTAAGTTACAAATATGTAGTTTGGAACTTTTAGGTGATCTTTATGACCTCGCTAAACATTGGGAAATGGTAGATAAACTTCAAAAACAAATTAGGGAAATTCCTCAACATTGTTTAATTGCAGTAAGTGAAACCAAAAAGGAATATCAGATAAGTGGTTTTAAAACGTTGATAAGAGTTATGGATATAGTGGATGAAAGTCTGGTTGTGCCATTTGTTGAAGTTTTGTGCCACAATGTGCAGTACTCTCATGATACTGATGTGTTGAGTATCAGCATCGAAGCAGTACATCATCTGGCTAAGAAATATCCTGAATTAGTCATGAGCCTGGTTGTCAAAGGAAAGTGTGATTTGAAAAACTTGACTACAGACAAGACTGCATTGCAAGAAAGATTAAATTTGCTATCTACTCTGCTTAGCATAGATGATTTTACAAAAGTTATTATTGAAGAGATGTTAAACATAATTAAAAATAAAGGAGATGAAGCTCCCAAGGTAATAGAAGCTCTCAGCGAGTCAATGTCGAATTCCAGTATGTATTCAAAACAAAAGTTAATTCAAATAGAAAGTGATCACAATCTTATACATTCTGTAATAGCTTGGCTGCTAACAGAAATAGAGTTGGCGCCGCAAGAGTCATTGCAACACGGCTATACTTTGATTTCTAAAACTATGAGCAGTCTGCCACCAGAAAAGCAGCTTGATATTTTAAACCGCCACACGCAAAATATTTTAGATAAATGCAAGGATAAGGAAATTTATTTTCATGTGTTAGAAAGTTTATATAATGCTGTTCATCAGAGCATTCACACTGAATTGTATACTGATATTTTGTCTCTATCTTTAAAAATAAGTATGACAAGCAGTGACGAATTGGTTACAACGAAGGCTTGTGCTTTGGTAGGGCACTTTTTAAATAAGGCAGACTATGGGCCGAACTTTGAGCTGTTATATGAGTATTTGAAATCATATTTGGCTACATGTATGGAGAATACTGGAGTGGACCACATTCGATGTTCTAAGCTAATAATGTTGTATGGCTGGATAGCTAAAGCACTGATCACGAGAGGAAGCGACATGTTTTTGTTTTGGTTACAAAAGGTAATATTATATTACATATTTAATCATAATGCTATGCTTACGCACACGTAAGTTGCTTTTGATTTCTGAAATAAATTTTAACTACCTAATACGGACCTTTGCTTCAACTAGGTAAACAATAATTTGTACTATCAAATTTCAACCAATATTTTCTTTTTCAGATTACATCAGTGCTCCCAAACCCAGAGTACTGTAAATATGCCGCCCAAGCAGTTCATCTCATAATGGAGAATCAAGCTAACTACTTCACCGCCCATCACCATTGCAGAACAAGTCTCTTATACAAACAAAGAATGTTTGTTTCCTTCACTGGTCTAGCAGAGAAACTGTCCAGCGTAACGCCAGATAACAAGGAAAGCTACTTATTGACTTGGGGCTATGTGATTGCGAAAGCGCCAAAGAACGTACTTACTAATGAAATTGAAATGGTAATACACTGCAATTTGCTAATAACGCTTTTCTATACTTGCTCACTTTACGAAGTTCCGAGTCGCGGGGTCGATCCTCATCCCAGGCAACTTGGGTGTGCTTTGTGCCTGGATGTTGTGTATGGCTACATAAGTACCTATGACGTCAATACAAAAAGTACCTATGTATTTATGTATATCTAATATCACTGATGTCCATAGTACAGGATCTGCTTAGTTTGGTATTATATCCCCATTTTTTTTTCAGATTGCCCCTTTAGTGATAGAATCTCTTCAATATGACAACAAGGAATTGCTTCTTGTAATGCTGGATGTGTTGTGTCATTACGTGCAATGCTCTGAATCTATTATCTCCGATAGTTTGCAGACCATTCTACCAAGAGTGGTTCTATTAACTAAAAATTCCAAATCTATGGTAAGTTTATGATAGTTAAAATAACCTGTAATAGTTACACTATTAAAAGTTATGCTTGGTATAAGACACAGGCCCTGCATCCAGGGGGCCGTTTCACGAAGCTACAATTACAAGTACAATTCGACGTACATTGCGTAGACAATGAGATAAAACGGTAAGAGCTAACAGTTTAAGCAAATTGGCTGCGCAATGAATATCAAATTGTTACTTGTAAATTGTTGCTTCGTGAAACGGGATCCTGGTTGTCAATTTTCAATATTAAATAATTTAAGTTTTAGCAGACTGCTTTTCTATATAGAAAACAGCTCACGCTTCAAACTATTAAGGTTATATTATAAGCTCCATTGTGTAATATTTACCTACGTGAAAACGTCGCGGGTGGTATTTCCGCCCACGAAACTAAAGAACTTTATTCCATTCCTTTTTTAAATTCTGAACTTTATTTTTTTCAAACAGGATTTTTAAAAATTATGGTTCAAATTCTTTTTTATCTTGCAGGACGTCAGGATAAAAGCCCTTCAGTGCCTGTACGATATAGCTAGCGAATACCGCACGGCGCTGCTTTTACCTTACAAAGCGGACATACTGCTCGACCTAGCGCCATCTCTCGACGACAAGAAGAGACTAGTTCGCAACATGGCCGTCAAGGCGCGCACGCGCTGGTTCCTGATTGGTGCGCCTGGAGAAGCTAAGGCGAACTGACCAATGAGATTACATCGGCCACTAGCTTCGATCACAGAAAGGGTGATCGAAGGCCACTTGTAATTAAGACCTATTTACACGGATCCAGTATTTCATTCCAGTAGTTGAGTCTAGTGGGTTCGTATTAGAACAATGTAAGCACGTTTAAATCTAGTCCAGTGTCTAGCGGTAGGATTAGGTTGGCCGCCATTTTACAATTTTGTGTAAATGTTCATAGATCAAAAAATATTCACGTTTTCTTAAATTCTTCCTTAAATAATTTCTTTAGTAGTCTTCGCATTTTAAAGCTCCGCAAAGTATTGATTGTTGTCCTACCTAATCAAACGGCGGTGTTGTGAGTCCTAAGCCAAGACATTACTGAATTCCAACACTGGTTTGAGATGATGGATCAATGTAAATAAACAGTTATTATTTAAACTGCACTGTTATTGTTTAATTATTTTCTTAATTCACTGTCTCGTCAACATTTCATACCTGAAATATAAATGTAATACTTGATGTATTCCTAAAAAAAATCTGTACATAAATATGTTATATTTTATAATGTCCTAATGTTTCAATTAAAGGTAACACATCACTTCAATGAGGTTGACAAATATAGCAAAATTTATCAAAATATACTGGATAAATAAACTAGTTGTATGCTTTATTCTGTTTAAATTGTATACTAGAACTTTTGTCAAAAATAAATAATAAGAAACAGGAAAATGATTTGGCGAAGCTTTCTATTACATACAAGCCTTGATCTTTTTTTCTCAACATGATTTTTCCGCGGCCAGTGGTCGACCTTTCGACCGTTCGACTTTTAACGGATGTCCCGAGTTCAAATCCCGTTAGGGAATAACGTTCAAACAAAAATATTCTCTTAAGACATTGCTGGCTTGGTTTGTGAGGTCAGCTGCTGACCGTACAACCCTCACGATAAAGAAGAAGAATAAGAATACATTTTATATTTTCGTCGGCTTCCGACTAAATATTTATGTCTTGCTAGTCACAAAACTTACTTTGTTAAATTTTAAACCTACATCTATAAACCGCTAATACTCTGTTAAAACTAACAAAATTTCTTTGCCGACTGTCCCTCTAAGGTAGGATTAGTGCGACAAATCCGCGCCCACTAACAATTTGATTTGATTTGCATAATCTGTTATCTCAGTTGCCCGTTTGTCCACTTTAAATGTTAATGAAGGTTCCCTGGTTTTTTGGGCCATAGGATGAATGGAGTGATAAGATAGGAGGGTAATAAATCTTGATTTTACATTTGAAAGCCATGAAATGGCTCTTGAGTTGCGCTCAAATGGTTTGATTTCCGTCGGGATCTTGTGAGAATAGACAGTTGGGTTGGGGACAATATAGAGGATTAAAGTGGGCTTACACTTACCTTATTTTGCCATATTATTTCAGTAGACAGCGCAGCCCACAAGCTCTGCTCACCCCTTCGTGGAAATGAGCGTGATGTTATGTATGTATGTACAGCGTTTGAGTGGCTAAGGCCGCTGTTTCCCGTCCGGGAGACGCGTGTTCGATCCCAACACGTACCAATGTATTATCGAATTTAGAATTCACAATGTGCGATCATTCGACGCTCTTAAGGTGGTTGAGTGAGTGTGAGCCGCACTGAGCCAGGGTGGTTGACTATATCTCGTCCTTATTTAGGGTAGGTTCGAACCCCTTTGTGGGGCCATACTTATCGACCGAGCGAACGCGAAGCGTCTCCATTTCAGTTTGGCAAAAATTGCTTTTGTATGTCCATCTGTCTGTCTGTTTGTTCTCCTCTACAGGTCGTGTTTCTCAACCGATTCTCGTGAAATTTTTTGAGCAGGTTCGATAATTATTTTCATCTAGTCAGTTTTTGGAAATTTAAAAAAATGTCGGAGTTATGAGGGTTGAAAACGTGCAAAGAACATAAATCAGCCATTTCGAAAAATATAAAAAAATACTCGCTATTAAATTGAAATTTAAAAAATATGTATTTATTTCAATTTAATTTATTTAACATTTGTTCAGGGGCCTATTTACAATTACAATTCGGCGTGCATTGCGTAGCCAATTAGTTTTCAATTATAAACAATAATGTTTATGGTATGTCGGTAACGAAATGTACGTCGAATTGCACAAATCCGCACGCTTCCTTCATCTACATTCGAGTGGTTCAGCTAACGTTGCTATTGCCCCTAATTTGCAACTGTGTATCTAGTGCTTGCGACGTCGCAACTAATAGATAAATGATGAGAGTTTGATGTCCTTCGGGAATGTTGGGAATGCTCTTCGTGTAATAACTTTAGCTGCTGCTTGTAAGCTTGTCCTGTAAAGCGTAGCAAGCCTTAGAACTCCTTTACATATCGTCTAAACAATATTGCTAACGACTGGTCATTGCTGTTACGAACACAGCAATGTATACTGAATTAGACTGTATTTAGCCTAGTCTAAGGCACTTTTACACTGCTTTAGTTAACGGCTTTGCAGTTTTTGTCTTATATTGACCACTAAACTAATTATACCTAGGTATACCTAATCCATCATAGGTGTTGGTTAAAAGAGAATTTAAATAAGCACAATAAGTAAAAAAAAAGTTATGATGATCCAAACGAGCATGTATCGTAAACGTACCTAGTTTTTATAGATTTGTTGATGCCTGTATCCTCCTATTAGTAATATTTGCTATTTGTGTTAATGAACTCACCCAAAAATATGTAATGACGGATTTAAGTGATTTATTTATTTATTTATTTATATTTGGAAGATTTACAGACAAATAATTATTATATAGTAGAAAGATAGAGAAGAGTAAAATGCTTACAACAAATCTTCACCAATAGTAAAACAAATCAAATCACAACACAAACAGACGGTAATTGAAAGAAGAGAACACAAGACCTGTGATGTAATAGCATCCTATGGAAGTAAATAATTTTTGATTTGATTTTTTATTTTCAAGGCAAACCGCGGATATTCGCAGCCAAGAAAGGTGGCTTTGCCGTTTATCTTACACGAAAACCCGGAACACATTAGCGCGCAGCTACCCTTTCGATACCGTTCCTTTGGAGATATAATTAGCAACAGGCAAGCTGGACTTTTCCACGTAAGCTTTAGGATTCCATAACATCATCATAATAAGAAAACAAAGCGAAATTCCGCGTGTAACTAAGTCAACCCTTTGCTCGGTGACACAGCAAAAATGTGCCCGGACCGTGTAACTACGACTATAGTTAGTTAACCCGAGTTGACCCACCTATTCATTGGGTCGGCAACTGGGGTCCTGTGCTATTTCACATTAATGGATAATGGCGAAGTTTAGTAACAGCTCTGTTGTAACTAAACGATACTGGTGTAGTTAGAAACGGTACTAGCGCGACAATCATCGGCGACAATGGCGTGAAATGGTTTTATGTTTCTTTTTTAGGGTTCCGTAGTAAAAAAAGAACCCTTATAGTTTCGCCATGTCCGTCTGTCTGTCTGTCCGTCAGTGGCTTAGCTCAGAGACTCTTAGTACTAGAAGGCTGTAATTTGGCATAGACATACACATTAATCATGCCGACAAAGTCGAAGAAAAAAATATTTTTTTTAGGGTTCCTCTGGTACACGTGAAGTAGGGGTTATTTTTTTATTTACGACTACCTAATATACATCGTTAGATCGTTAGATATCGTTAGATATGTCTTTTAAAAATAATGGGGGTTTGCTAAAACCATTTATCGATGCTAGTGTATGTTTCAGAAATATTTCGTTTTAAAGTGTTTATTTTTGTTAGAATCAAGTGTCCCCTCCCCCAGCAGCGAAACCGTTGTATTTGGAAATGTGAAAAAATTCACGGTATATTATAATGAATTTAAAAGGAAAACTATCAACATCAAGTAGGCTTTACAGGTTATCGAATAATAGACCAACTTATAAAATGTACTTGTACAAGTAAGAAATTTGGTACTTGTATGTATGTATGTCTTATGGGGGACGCCTGCGACGGAGCGCAGACGGGTGACCTGCTCTGTGTGCAGAACTATTTCACCCCTAATTCCCAGTTCGGTGGTCGCCCTTTGGACTCGCGGTGCATCGGACATTTCTCCCTGTTCCCTCGCTCTCCCCGGACGAGTTCTGCCCCCACACGTATCCTCTCCCACCGCTCCAGGTAAGCGCTTGCTGGAGCGTCCTAGCCGATTCACCCCAGACAGAAGGGGGTACCACTCCGCATGAAGGGAACCCGGAGATTCCCCTCCACGGAGCTCCCCCCCCCGTCCAAAGTTCCTCGGTAGTGCTCCCACACTTCCTTAGCGTGGGATCCTCCGGATCGCATGGTGTCACACAACTCGCCCCCTTTGGTACTTACTACAAATATCGTAGAAAAATATTTTGATGAATGTTAACTGTCTACAGGTCATAAAGTAGTATTGGACAACTACGGAACCCTACACTTTGTGAGGCCCGACACGTGCTTGGCCAGTTTTATTAAACAAATAAATTCGATTATAGATTGTGTAGATAATTCGTTGGCATACACGTGACAAACTGCAAAAAATTAAAGTAAAAAAGTAGCAGGTAGGTGCAGACAAAAGCGCACGCACCCGACGACGATGAAGTCAGTTCTGCTTCCATTTCGTGGCTTTCTCTGGTAATGACCTTCGTTTAGCCGAACAATAACACCACATACAGAGTAAATAATACCATACAGAAAAATATTCTTCTTTAAGGTCTATCCACACAACTCAGTGCCGTGTCAGGGACGGGGCCGGAACGTGGCAAATGTCATAGAAAATGTATGTACCGATATATTTTTAGACTCGTGACGATGACGATTTTCTATGACATTTGCCACGTTCCGGCCCCGTCCCTGACACGGCACTGAGCTGTGTGCCTTTATTCGAGTACTTTATCTTTAGTAGTCCGTTTTGCTACGACACGTAGCGCCCGTATTGCTACGACGCAGTGCCCATATTGCTACGCTTTTCGTAGCAGATAATTTGAGGCTAGCATGCGGCAATGCGGTGATCGTTGTTAGCGAAAAAAGTGAAAATATTTCTTATTTTAAATTATAAGAACTTATTATGATAGTAAACGGGATATATACCGTGGTTTGTAGTTTTAAAAATAATAATATAAAAGATATTATATTATTCTGGTAAAGTTAAACGTTGGCTAAATATTTCGATTTTAAAGCAACAGTATTGTCTGAAAGCCCTCGCATGAGTAAAATTGCATAATAAAATATTTTTGAGCGGTAATATTTTGTAAGATAATTCATGACTATATTTTTTTGAGTTTTCGAAGCCGTTTTCCGAGTAAAGCGGGCATTAACGATATTGCGTGCCGGCAGACGCATAAAGAACAATGAAACGGGGATTTTCTTTATGACGGTGAGCGCGCGGGCTGGCCGGCTATTGAACACCCTTTTTAGTGTGCTCACACCTTTATCGCTACGAGCTGAGCTACGATTCTATCAATGCCGTCAAAAAAAAAGTTTTATTCGAACAGTTATGCAAGTTTTTCATGTTACGAATAATATAGTAGTAAAAAATACACCGAAGCATGTGGCAGCAACCAACTTTCTAAACACGGCGGCCATAGATCAAGTTTGACCCCGTCAGAGTAGACTGTCTACCATCTTCATCATTAATCATCAACAGCCCGTTACAGTCCACTGCTGGACTATGAGCCTCATCCACTTAAGTGGAGGGTTTTGCCATAATCTCCACGCTTGGCAGGCGGGTTGGAGATCGCAGATTAAAAGGTTACTGTATCAGAGAGCGCTGCTGCCCGTTCCCTGTTCAATGTGTATTCCCTAAGTTGCCTCTTACGACACCCTCGGGAAGAATAGGGGTTGGCTTAGATCAAATATAGGTCAAATGTATTCTACTCTGCCGTCACCACACGGCGTACCACCACGGCGCACTACCATCTACCCTCCCCTTATTTTTCTGTGACTACGGTTGAGTCCGTGAGTTTGACGTTTATGCTCGGAACAATAAAATTTTCGATTTATTTGCGCGCGCTATCACTCCACGCATTTTTTTGTGTAATCAGCAACTAATCACAGCCTTTACGGAAGAACTTAAATGCGGAACTTCTCGAATTAGCCTCAATGTAAGTATAATGTCTAATTTGTTTGTTTCCTCGTAGCGCTTAAATGGCTTAAGCAGTTTTCATGATTGTGGTATCATTAGCCTTCCCCGGGAGGAATCTTAACCTTCCACTTTTTAATTTCACTTGCGTAGAATGAAAACAACCACAAAGATAAAAAAACTTGCAAAAAGAAACTAGCTAAATCTGACATGGATTATGGCCATCTAGTTGTGGAAGGATAGTAGATATTTTAGTTTTATTATTTTCCTTTTCAGAAGCCAAAAGGCTTGTCAAAATATTTGAATTAAATATCCATTCGAATGGCCAAGGGTTTTCAATTTAAAACAAAATAGGGACTGATTTAAAATGGCGTCCTGCAAAATGAGGTTCTTTCTTCAGTCCCTGTTTTTCCTCCATTCAGTTAGCCGGCCTTAACTAGATCCGATTAACATGGTACACAGTTCGAGTGTCCAGCATTACATTCTTTTACCTTTTTCACCTTCCAGCGACGAGAGGAACCGGGGACGACTTTAACTTCGATATACATTGAAGATTTGTTTGATAACGTTGGGATTGAGGGACCGTTTTCAAATAATCTTATTTGTAATCGACCTACACCAAAAAACTATGACGGTATTCGAGTTTTATCCTTAGAGACGGATGTGAGATAGATTTAGGTTAGGTACTTGAAGTAAAAGAGAAGTTCAGAAACTATTCATTATCATCCTTTGATCTATCTATCTTTATACTTCAGTCAAAGTACGTAATTAAGTAAAAACACTTTATTGCACACAAAAGTAACATACAAGCAGTTAGGTACAAAATAAAGAATGAATCGCTAACACGCACTCATCCATTTAGTACAGAAAACAAATATGCGTCTTACTAGAAAGTAAGCAATGGAATGAAAGCAGCTGTTTCGCCGATTTCCTGGATAGGCCCATATTGGGGACCGTTCAATTCGTGAAAAGCGGGAAAGTTAGTGAATTTGTAAGGCGAAACGGTAAAAGGCTACGGAAAATAGAATTTTCTGTATTTACGTATATACAGTTCGACAGCGATAGGTATCTTCCTCATAATAGGACCAGACTTAGTTTGGTTTACAAAAGGCTTTGCAAAGTCAACAATCCAGGTAGGTAAAATAGAACAAAAATTTATAATTTGTAAAATTAAAAATTGAGTGTGAAATTGCTCGGACCAGCAGCGTGGTCGACCAAGGTCCGATCGCCCTAAATCAAGGCAGCCCCTCGGTGGCAGCACCTTTATGAGCTGTTGACGATGATTATGATGTAAAAGTTAATAAATGGGCATGCAACAAGTACCTACATCGATTTAAATCCAGCCAGCTTAGCCTACGCTAATGTTTATTCCAGCAATGTATTTGGCTTTAAACACTGAAAGCGCAATCTACTGCAGTGTTCGCACCAGCATCGGGCGTAAATTCTCTAAATGTCTTCTAAAATGTACAAAAGAATTCTCCATTTGCTACAAATGTAATTTATATTTGTAAAGCATTGTCTATGTCGCAGAAATGGGTCACTGTTTCTTTGTTTGCCACTGGGGCTTTAGTTTTAATGTAACTTACCTCGAAGTACAGTGAATTAAATTTTCTTCGGTGCAAGCAACTTGACGGAAGACTGCTGCGTTGCTCCCTGCATTTTTCATTATTTAAATGACAAAACTGAAGAATGAGAAGCTCATTTAAAACAAACTGCAGCGCTCTTTCTTACGTAATAGGATCTCACTGTTTTCAAACAAACTCTTGTGTTGTGAGCTACTCCAGTACGCTTCTGTGAGGACCAACGAAGAAAAAAATGTAGTACAAAAATCCTGGAAGGACCATTGTAGGTAGCTATTAACATGTTATATGACGATATAAATTATAAATTGGTGATGGTGATGCTTTGCTTTGATTTTAATGATTGTATTGTGAAACTTACAAATATCACCAATGAAAACTAAAATTAATATTTTAAAAATATGGTTACCTAAAAGAAATTGATAGGTACGTCGTGAGCACTGGTGAGCACACACACACGTGAGCACACACTCTTCTTCTTGTCTGTATTTCTGTTCTGTGGTTTTCTTGTATGCAAAAAGCATATTTTATTTTATTCTCTTCTATTTTTTATGCTTGGTGGTTTTTGACAATGTTCGAAAATAAAGTTTATTCAAATCTTAAACAAAAATATTTATTCAACTTACGTATCGTTCAAATATCTCCTACAAAACAACATAATAAATGAACAGGCTCATCCGAATGGAACAAAACACAAGTGCCCTATTTCTCGACGAAAATCCGCTTTAATTATACCCATCTCATTAATTAAAGTCCAGATTGAGACTGTCTAATTCGGTGGCATTAGAAATGTAAAATAGGCACCGAAATGAGTTTTTGGAAAATCCGTCAGCTCGTGATTCGTGAGTGCTTGATTGGGAGGAGACCTCTTGAGGGCCATTCTGGGAAGTTATATTATGCCATCAAAAACATAACTTGTAAAAAAACCAAGTCTCGCACGCAACTTAGTCTACCGTAAAAAGTTGTGAGATCCATGTAATACCAAGTCGGTTAATTTATTTAGTCCCTACTTAAGAGTCCTTCTGTCTTAAGTTATTACGTAATTAGCTCACCTAACAACATCTTATAGTGACCAGATCAATATTAAAAATCTCTTATGTTTTAAATAAATACATAGATTGACCTGGCAATCGCATGAAAACACAATGTATCTCACAAGTAATACATTATTATATTAAATTTGATTGTTTAGTGCGATTGCCAAGTCAATCTATGTATTTATTTAAAACATAAGAGATTTTTAATATTGATCTGGTCACTATAAGATGTTGTTAGGTGAGCTAATTACGTAATAACTTAAGACAGAAGGACTCTTAAGTAGGGACTAAATAAATTAACCGACTTGGTATTACATGGATCTCACAACTTTTTACGGTAGACTAAGTTGCGTGCAAGACTTGGTTTTTTTTACAAGTTATGTTTTTGATGGCATCTCATTTCTTTTTGTAGATCGCATGAAAACACAATGTAAAAATGCACACCTACGCTCCACCGACCCTACACCTAACCTACACCTAACCTACACCTACCCTATACCTACCCTATACCTACCCTACACCTATCCAACACCTATCCAACACCTACCCTACACCTACCCTACACCTACCCTGCACCTCTTATTCAATTATATTCCATTATACAGGTACACTGATTCATTTACTGCAAATGTAACTTTGTAATCCTATATAATGCCCCAAGATTTATATGGGATTACAAAGTTATCTAGCAAATGATGTATCTAGAAAACTGGGCCGAAATTGCAAAATGTTTTAGTTTTTCCTTGGTTTATACACTAAACACTAATTCCATTCTAAATTTGAAGCTTCTATGTCTGCTAGAAGTGCCTTAGAGTTTTGATGATCGGTCAGTCAGTCACTGAGTGACAAAATTAAGAAACTTTGACTAGTTATAATTCATAAACTACTGGTTCAAATTGATTGAAATTTGAAATATACCGTATTTATACAATGCCTGCTTGGTTACTGAAAACTCAGGCTTCTAGTTTTATCCACAACGAAGTTATAGGGGGGTCGAAAATGGCCTGAACTGCTTCGAGAAAAGTATGGTACGGCCGCGCCGCTTTTTTGCTCGACTTGGCGGGGGCACTGCCGTGCCCCCAGATATCAAATTGAGCTGAAAATAACCGTTTATTTATTAATGTGATTTGTACGGAGATAAGTGGAAGAAGATACCATACAGTGGCGGATTCGAGATAAATTTTTGGGTGGGTCGATTTTGTCGTAATTTTTTAGAAAATCGGAATGATTCCTGATTTTGTCAAAAGTCGAAACGTTAAGGTTGAGCTGTTGGGTAACATAATTAAGAAATTAGGTATACGTTACTAAACTAGCAGATTAAAACTAACGGTTATATGTTTTTTTTTATTTAAATCGCTACAGACCTACCTTTTAAAAAAATACATGGATAATGCTTGATTTTTGTGATGATTCGATTAAAACTAGTAGGTATCTTCATCTCTTTAAAAGCAACATTGTGTAGTAGGTGTATAAACTAATACAAACGAATACAAAAAGTCAGTTCAAAACATTTCAATTTGGTCGTCCGCCTCCACAAAAAGAGGAAGAGTCGTAAATTGAATGCTGCACTCTGCAGATAAGTAGCGGGTTCAATTCCCGGCTCCATGCACGAATAAAACTGAAAGTTTAGGGATGTATTCGCTATTGAGTGCATGTACCGGGGGTGGGGGATTATGTAGAAAGACACTTGTTACACCGTATGTTTGCAATTTTCGAAAATATCTGCGAATCCGAAACTGCTTTACTACCTATCAATTCAAGTCACAAAGAATATAATGATTTTGAATTTTTTAGTGAGCATATTTAGCACTTTAATAGAAAAATACACTGAGATAATTTGGAGTATCTTACTTGTAGTTATGAAATACCCCTAGGAATTTAGGTAAGCACAGAAACACGTCAGACGCCTCATACATTAAATTATAGATTGTATAAAAATATGTATTATGAAGCTAACTCGATAAAAAATAAATAAAGACAACATTATAAATCTTAAAGTACATATCAAAAATTCAATGTCACATTTTATATAATAAAATCAAAATAATTTATTTTATAATTACATTAAGAGTCATTACAAATTCATGAGTTGAGTGAAAATTATCTTTGGTATAGGGATTGGTTTGGGGAGTCAGTATGTAGGGGAGGTTCTACGCATTCGTGTTATATTTTTTTAAAATTTATTTATTAATCAAAGCTTACATATAAGATACATAAAATTATCGTACTATCGTAATTATGTACTCGTATGTATGTAACATTTGAAACTTTGTTGATTAGCTCCAAAATCTAGATTATATAAAATCGCTTTTCCATGGTGTTACTGTGTAATATCGTCCGAGAGGGTCAGCAGCCACGTTATTTATATTTTTCCACGTGCGGTGTATTGAGAAATCGCCCTACTGCACCCAGTACTTCTATTTTATATGAAAAATGTTCACAACTTTTATTGGACTTTTAACAACCAACGGCGGGAATAGAGAATATGGAATAACTGTTGGAGATGATGTATGCTCGATCAATACTAACGATAACGACGCAGCGTGGATTGTAAAGTCCAGAAATGTAAACATTTGCTTCATGTAAAAGGTTTTAAAATTATTATTAATGGCTTAAGTGATTCCCTTGGAAAAATGCGTAATATCGCGCAGATAATTCTGTTGTTTTCTTTTTGTTTGAAAGTATTTCGATAAGAAGAATGTTGGAGCGATTTCGATGTACAGATACATTTTCCGCCTATTAAAAGTTGTCGATGAAAAGGGAAGCGGGACATGATTTCATCGAAAAACTTTCGCAGAAACGACGACTGATGGATGAGCTGGCGTTTACAATAACAATCTACAACAGCAAACTTCAAGTCGCTAAGTTGCAAAGTTTTGGCAATTTCATTCGGAGATGTCAACCCTTAACAACTTCTTTCATAATTGTGTGACAGTGACAGTTGACGTCTATGTGTTTTGTTTGGCCTAGTTTGACCTATTTAAGGAGATGTTTGTAATTACGGGTAACATTGTAATTTGTAAACATTGCTTGTATTTTTTAAGCTTTATTGAAACCTAATTTATTTAACACACAAAAATGATTAAGCATTAGGAAAGCAAAAGCAAGCATAAGCAAGCATTTTTATTTTTTTTAGCGTTTTTAAGCATTTTTCCTTTATTTATAATTCTTAAAACCACAATCGAATAAAGCGTTTTTGATGATAATGGATAAATGACAATGATTAGAGGTACAATCTTAAGTTTTTTAGAAACCTTTGATAAGGCGGGTGGTAGATCCACACAGTTAATCGAAAGATATGCTTTGTTCCATTCGGCCTTCTACACATGCCTCAAGCGTAATAAAGCAGTAAAAACAAATGAAAAGCGAGTTAGCTCATAATATACGAGCACGCAGAGGCTGGCGCTGGCGATGGAATTTTTAATAATATTCAGTTCTCTCGCAAACCCATGGAGGGGGATATGACAATGGCCCGATATGCGAAGCATCTCTATTGTTGACGTTAGTCGCAGTCCAAGCGAACAGAGGAAACTGATGAAACTACCTACTCTATCACTGTTTAATTTGTTTGTGATGCTTGTATTTATTTGTGGTATTACTAATAACGATAATCTTGAGATTTCAATTGATTTCTAAACTTGATATGAATCGATAATGTACTTATCCAGACAGAAAAACAATAGATTCCATTTTACGCAACACTCGCTCTTACAGCCGGGCTGATTGATAAGTTTCCGAAACGACAAAGAAAAACTTTAAAAATCTATTTAAAATAAATTTATTTCTCAACGTAGTTTCCTTCTACCTCGATGCATTTAGTCCAGCGCTTCTCCAATGCCGTTACACCAGTTTGATAAAATGTTTTCTCCAACCCCTCAAAATACTCGTCCACGGCAACAATGACTTCTTCATTTGATGAAAATCTCTGGCCACCTAACCATTTCTTCAGGTTTGGGAATAAGTGGAAGTCACACGGGGCCAGATCCGGGGAATAGGGTGGATGCGGTAGCAATTCGAACCGCAATTCATGGAGTTTGGCGACTGCAACCATTGACGTGTGTGCAGGTGCGTTGTCATGGTGGAACAAAACTTTTTTCTTGGCCAAATGTGGTCGTTTTTTCTGGATTTCTTCACTTAATTTTTGGAGCAAGCTTGCGTAGTACTCTCCATTTATTGTTTTTCCTTTTTGCAGATAATCCACTAAAATAATCCCTCGAGCATACCAAAAAACAGTCGCCATCACTTTGCCGGCCGACAAAACCGTTTTTGCTTTCTTCGGCGCAGGTCTTCCGCTCTCAGTCCACTGCTTAGATTGTTCTTTTGTCTCGGGAGTATAATGATGTATCCAGGTTTCATCGACTGTTACATAACGCCGCGAAAACTCGTTAGGATCTCGGTTAAACAGCGCCAAACACTCCGATGAATCGTCCACTCGACGTTGCTTTTGGTCAACAGTGAGCAAACGCGGCACCCATCGCGCGCAAAGCTTTTTCATTCCCAAATGTTGGTGCAAAATATTAAAAACGCGTTCAGATGAAATGCTCACCATCTCTGCTATCTCTCGCAACTTCAAGCGCCGATCATTCAATACAATTTTGTGAATTTTTTGATCATGTCCGGATTCGTGACTTCATTTGGACGGTCAGACCTGTGGGCGTCTTCGCAGCTCTGTCTTCCACGTTTAAAATCAGTTACCCAGGTGTGAATTGTACTCAATGCAGGAGCAGAATTACCTAAAACACTGTCTAGCTTGGTTTTAATCTGAGTTGCTGTTTTCTGTTTTAAAACGTAAAACTTTATCACCGCACGAACTTCGTTTCTTTCCATTGTTAAGAAAATTTACGACAGAGAAAGTTCTACGTCCTATCAAACAAATTCCACCAGTTCGATTAAATTCAAATTTGGCGTTCTATTTTCAAAAAGATGCCAAAATATAATGTAATATTTTTTTTTTGCGTATAATTTTTTTAAGTTCGTCGTTTCGGCCAGTTATCAATCAGCCCAGGTAGGCCTTAACATCGGTTTAAGTGTGTATGTCTAATGACGTTTTGTTCCCTTGTTCGTGTGTATTGCTTGTCCATGTCGATAAAGCTTGCCCCTACTAAAAACACTTTTTGTAATCTAGAGATTACTTTCTTATTTTTAATAACGTCTTTATAAATTGAAACTGTATCGCCTATGAATTCATATTTGCCTTTCAAGAACATTAACACAAGACTTTTCACAAACAGCACCTTTGAGATAAACTTGAAGATCGGAATCAAAGCTTTGTTATAATTTAATATTGTATGCGGAAAATGGAAAGCGACATTCTGTGTTATCAATATGAATATTGATGAAGTGCCGTGATTTAGTATGTAGCGCTAACAAAGTTACTTTATCAGTGATACATGAATACATTAGATACTGTGTACACCGCAAATAACTATTTTATTACATTGAAATTATTTTATTACATTAAGAATTAATATGTGTCAAAGTAAATAAGAAATTAAAAATTAACGACTTATGAGACATTTTAGCAAATTAAGAAGTTCTCCAGACATAAAAACTTGTTATTATATTTATACACCTCGTTAGCAAAGTAACACAAAAGCTCTTGGGTGGGTGGTAGGTCAGTCCAAGAAACTGAACAACTTTTTTTCCGCATTTTGGTTGGTTAAAGCTGGACAATCCCGGATTCGTAAACAAGACAACACGAAACTCTAATGGAATATAATGCTGGAGAGTGACATCATTTTCACAGAAAAGCGAAATAAGAAGCGTCGATTGTGTAATGGCATAGGCCCTGCATCGCTGTGTTGCGGTTCGATACCTGCCTTCGAATTTAGAAATTACAACGTGTTTTATTTGGTACTTTTATAATAAAAAATAAAAAAGTAATTATGATCATTAGGGCTGGAGGACACTTTAGGTAGAAGAGGTGCAGACCAAAGTGGTCCAACTATCTGAACAATCACGCGGTCACTCTATAGACCTTGAGCATAATATTACTGCATAAATAAATATATCTGTATATATATAAATCATCTAACCATCGATCGTCTTTTACCCGCGAAAAAGCTCTTGGAATTAGCGAAACTTCTCAAACAAAGTAAAAATGGCGTTTAATATCCGCAGCATCACAAAGAGAGGGAGATTAGGAGGAGGGTACTTAGACATTTTCATTAAATTTTTCCATGTCCCTCCGCAAGCCCGGCCGTCATACAATAATAGCTAGTATAATAGCTCTACAACAACAAATAAGAGGCTTAGAGAGGATCTCATATTCTTTTGAGTAATGAGTAGAGTGGCCATGGCTTTCTGATTGGATGATCGGTACAAAAATAATAAGAAATAAGTATTATGTGTCTGCGATTTATTGGGGACGGTTGCTACGCTTTAACTATTAGATTGTGTATAGTAGCTGTACATATTATGTCGTATCGAGCCCGTATTATTGGCCAATCTGATACGATGGCTGAATATTATCTGTTCGTGACACCGTTTATCTGCTCCAATTACAAACGCACTATAATGCTTTGCATTTGCCCTTTGTCCAGCATTGCATGACGTCTTTTCGGGATGAGAACACATGATTTTAAACTTGATACACGATGTTAAACTTTCGCTTTAAATCTTTGTTTTAACAAAATCTAGATGGTAATTCAGCCTCAACTTCATTCAACAACTTCTTTTCTACAAGTTAATTCACGAAAAAAGTTTATTTGTATAGAAACTTGTATACACAGAAAGTTGATTGTATAAAAAATGAATTGATTTTTCGAAAATTTTGCAAAGTATCAGAAAAGATAGTTGAAATGGATTGAGCTACATTTCGAGATGTTTAACGTTATTTCATCATCATCAACAGCTCATATACGTCCCCACCGAGAGGCTCGAGCATACTGTCGAGTCTTAGAGAACCACGCTAGCCTTGTGCGGGTTGGCTTTTTGGTGGACTTCACACATAACCTTTGAATTTCTTCGCTGGGATGTGCAGGTTTCATCACGATTCCTTCACCATTGTTTATTTAATATTATGAATTTTCAAACTGATTTAGTGGGTCTAATCACAATATATTTTAGGTAAAACAAATAAAACTGATATATCTTTCTGGTTTAAAATGTGTAAAAATCGCTAGAGGATAAAATGTTAAAATTATG
Source organism: Carpatolechia fugitivella (assembly GCA_951230895.1). NCBI lineage: Eukaryota > Metazoa > Arthropoda > Insecta > Lepidoptera > Gelechiidae > Carpatolechia > Carpatolechia fugitivella. Next base: position 9,777,606 of record OX579659.1, on the reverse strand, counting down.
AATACAAAACGCAGCACTTTGTTATTGATAAATAAGTTATGAATCATAATGCAACCACTCGTCTTTAATTCTTTATTTGACGCGTGCTAGGGAGCATTGGGATGCGTGCGCGTGGACTGGATTTCGACAGCTTTTAAAAACAGTTGGTATAACTGCCAGCGTATACTCGTAGTTTAGAAAGCTAGTGGTGTTCTTTGGGTATCAATTTTCAGAGTACCTACAAATTGAGAGATAATAATCACCTACTACTGACTGGACGCACGGCTTATTGTTTTCTGCCTTTAGATGAATAATAAAAATAATAAAAAAACTTAAGTATGGTAGGCAGAAAATACAAAAGCACCATGCCCTATGAAATGGCAGTGGCTTTATATTCTTTTGTAAAAGCTATTGTATAGAAAACATTACTTTCGTTATTTTATATTAGTATTTTTTTACTTCATTATGACTTTGACGCCGTTTAAAAAACAGAATAGAAACTAAAATACAAACTGACGCAAATAAAATCTCTTTTGTTTAAGTTATATTTTTCGTTATCTAATAACAACTTGAAATAACTTTTTCAAAACTAAAATAATTGAATACAAACTCAACGAAACAATAGCAATTTGTATTTATTAAAGTCAAATTAAAGTGTCCTAGACAAAAGAAAAACTTTTCTTAGGTACTTTACAAAATCCTAAACTAAAGTCTGATTGTAGAAAGTATCAGTGACTAAAAAGCCAAATAAAAGTGTAAAGAAAAGAATTCTAGTAAAAAAATAATTATGTGTTTTTTATTCAATGCAAATGAAAAACTAAACCTTCAATAAGTTTTTATCAGGATTGTGCCGATTACGATAACCGTAGACCTTTGCTACGGCACGCTACGACGTAGCTCTTAATTGCTACGTGAGAGTTGTTTTCTACGCAGCTTATATTTCGCTTATTTCTTAGATCGCAATTTGATTGGACAGTATTTTAAGCTACGGGAATCATCGAAATCAACATGGGCGTCGCTCATAATTTGTTTGTAAACAGATTATTATGTTTGTGATTACAGGTAGGACTGGGTTAGAGGGGAAGGAAACCTTACTGCATCATTTTTGGTAAACTTTTCTCCCTTTGTGCCGCTTTGAAGTTGACTTGAGACAGGAGCAGCATGGGGGAGACAGTAATTTGTTTTCGGGCCTGTTGAAGATTTAATATAAATAAGGTCTCTCAATAATATGAAGGTCTTTTATAAGTTAACTTGTTTTTTTTAAACATTATCTTAGCATTGAATCTCATATTGTTTTAAGAATCGAGTTGCATATTGCAAAATTATGATTGCATATTGATAATGTATGTTAAGTTCTTATTTGTATGGCACCTTAAAGTGCAGATGGTAGCGATGGCACAAAAGCCGTAGACTTAGATCAAAGACATAATAGACTCTATATTCAATTTCTGCAAGCTTTTGTGCTCCTAGAGAGCAGAGGCTGTGCAGTTAACTTTATTCAAGTGAGCGAATAAATGAGCCATAAAAAGTAGTTTAATCTGATAAAAAACCTAGTCCATTGGAAGATCATAATAAAACGAATGATATCACTTCAAAATCGGGATTAGTTTATATAGGTATGAATTATTCTGTTTGCATCGAGTTCATTCAGTAAATTCATATGACATGAGTAAATGCATTATTCACTTTTCCGGATAAAAAAATGATTGGCTTAAAATTTTATATTTAATGGAAACAAGAGTTCAACATTCTCCAATATAGTAGATTTTTGTGTGATTGTGACATTGTTTCTATAAAATGAACCACTTAAATATGCAAGGTTAATCACCCGCACTGTGAGCGCTCTAATTAAGAACGTAAGTTTGAGTCCATCGGTATATTTACCTAATTACAACAGCTGTCATAATAATGAAAAGCTAAGTAAAAAACAAATAATTTAATTCCTGCTTAAATAGTAAAGATTCCTGTACATAATGTTCTTGACAGTGGAAGCTGAGTATACATTTAAGAACCTTACAAATTTCTCTACGAACTAAAAGCCAGTGTATTAGAGTGGAGCTGTAGCACACTCCTTGTGGCACTATCACGTTCCTCCATTTCACACATCACCCGCCGCGCTGCATACTCCCGAACAACAATGGGAACAGCTCACACCAAATCCCGCGCTTGCTACCTGACGCCAACAAAATGACTTTTGTTTTCTGAATAAATTCCACTTTACTTGTTCAATGTTCCAACTTGCAGTGTAAATTTCAGCTACGTACAGATTAAATATTTCCTGCGGAAAGTTTTAAACATACTGTCGCATGAGAAAGTTTTATCGAGGGTTTGTAAATACGCTGCTTTTCGAACCATTAACTTTGGAATTTTGTAACGGAATGCAAAATGATTTTTGTGTTTCCAAATGGGAGAACTTTACTTAAAAATTATTCAATTGTTTCTCTTTGAAACTTGCCTTTGTAGCAATTGGACTCGTCTTGACTTGGATAAAAATATTTGCGCAGTATTAAATCATTTCAGTAAGTTTATGTTGCTTTGTCCAGAAGTATTTGAGGAATTGCACCTTGTACAAAGTTCTATTTTCTGCATTTCAAAATATACTTCGAACCAGTTTCTACTACAAATCCGTTTCAGAGTTACGTTCAGCTAAAATTGTTTTCATCGAACTAAACCCAGCGAATCCTACCAATTCAACTAATGAGCTAAATAGTGTATTGTGTTTCCCATTAAAACCACGTTCCATAATTAGTAGGGAGCGCGCTAATAGAATTGGCTCGCAATGAGAGTTATTCCAGCTAGATTGAATAGTGAAGCGAGCTGACACATTTATTAAAATGAAGATGATTAGATACTTTAAAATACTTTTTTAGACTAGTTATTTCTATTTATAGTTAAGAAATGGAAAAAAATAATTTCAACAACTTAAATTGATTTCGAAAACTTCATTTTATCTGATTTATTATTCATGCTTTGGGCTTTATTTAAATGCGTACGTATAAAGTGTTTATACTTATAGTTTTAGGTATTATATTGATTAATGTTCTAGAAAATTGTTTACATAAACTTTTAAAATTTAAAATTCTGCGTAACATTTTTACCGAGACAGCTGGCGTCTTCTTTGGTTCACTGAGTCAAAGGTTTTTTTTCAGTGGCTGATTCACCTTTGCTTGGTAAAAAATACTTGTACATTAAACAAACCAAACTGTCCAATAAAATATGAAATGCGCCCGTTCTTCATACTCATACCTAAATATAAAATCTATGCAACAATGATGTTGCTTGTCGCAGAACGGACTGGGTTCACGCATCCTCGTGTACTGCAAATTGAATATTTCCCCTCCGTACACGTAGTTTCCCATTTGATGAAACATCAGCGGCACAATGGATAGAGACACAATGGGACGAGTCGTTAGTCGCAGGAGATTTGCGCAGACTTATTGCCGAGATACGCCGCCGCACGCAAGCCGCGCGAGCTACAATGCTCTGCTCACCTCCACTGCCTTAAGGATAATTTACACTTCAGTAAGTAGTAAGTTACACATAACCCTGTCAAGCAACCCTGTAAGTTAGTTCAAAACACAGAGTCCGGTCTTATGATAGCTATACTTACTACTTTGCAAAAGAAGCATATCTGGAGCGTAAGCATGAGGAAAGACGTGGTCTCTGCCCCCCTCCGGAAAAAAGCTTGATTTTATGTATGTATGTACTTACCGAGAACCCAGTCTATTTGACAGTTTAGTTAACAGATTAAGTAAACTCGCCACTGTACTTGAGCAAGTATAAATGAGCCTTTACATAAACAAGTGTTGTGTTGTGATGGAACAACGTTTTAGAGATGGTTTGTGTAAGATATCCTAACAATGGCCCCGATTCGGAAAGTCATGCTCTAATCTTTATTTTTTAATTCAACTACTTTTCATTTTTATGACTAATTAATGAAAGAGTGGAGATGACAACCTTAAATAAGAGCATCACATTAAGATTTTTTTAAGTAAGTACGTTTTTAAGCCCGCTCTAAAATTGTGAAATCGACACATTATAATTCAAATAATTGATCTAAGTACGAGTATGTATAAATACAGCGGTATTTAAAAATTATGCGCACGCACGAGACACCGGCATCTCTGGTATTATTTTTGTCAAAAATAACTAAAGATACTTGGATACATATTAACTTACGTACATAATCTATCTAGATAGATATCTAAAAAGTACTTAGATTACAAGGTCCCCGGCGGCGGCGTTGGGTAGTGATGCTAGGAAGATAAATGTGGCATTTTGTGCTATCAATATTAAATATTACTGTATAGATTTTAAAACTACGTAATATAATAATAAAGCTTTTGATGGGTCTTCATAATTATGGTGCACGTTGAAAAGCTCTTCTACAGCAGGCAACGCACTACATACTTGCACTATTATTTGCATCAAGTGCTCACTCGTACGAAGGATCCATTCGCATTTAAGTTGTATAATCATCCTCCTTGTGTAGTGTAGTGTAGTGTAGTGTAGTGTAGGAGTGATTGTGTGTGTGAGTACTGAGTACGTCAACAGCACGTGCATGACTTTATTAGCACTGCTTCGTCGACGCTCGCTCTTTGCGCTAAACCTGGCACTAAGATCTTTACCATTGGCTTACTTCCCACTGAAGCGCACTACATCGGTTCGATTTTCAGTTGGTATCAAGCCAATAAAATGTCATAGATCTGTTTTGGATGGAAGACAACCATTGTCTTAGGACCAAAAGATACGTCACGTTCATACTGCACGCACAACATAAATTGTTCCGCGACACAGACACGCTATAAGTGCGACAGGAGATAGGCAAAGCGTAAGAGTGAAAGAGACAGCGATCACAGCTCGACTGACTGCAATAGTCAGAATTAAGACCAATTCATGGCACGCGTTTCGTGCGTTGGTGGCATATCTATATCTTGTATGTATATAATATCATTGCTTAGGAGTAGGTGTTTTCTGTCTTTAGTTTGTAATTTTGTATAAAGTTTATCCTGCAGAATTATCGATTGTACCTATATAGTAGGTTTTTAAAGCGAGTGTAAAGATTATCAAGAAGCTGTCAAAAACGGGGACTCAATAATTAAGAGGTGATTAATACATAAACAGAACTTCTTCGTAAACATTATTTATTTTTGTCACGTCGTTTTAAAAAAAAATGTTATATAGTAGTCATAGAGGAAAGTATGTGTTTAAAAAAACTATATGATAGACCACACGAGTTGCGTGTGAGTCGCAACAGTAGTAGCCTTCTGAATAATGTGGTGCAATACCCCCGTTCGTGCAAGTGAAGCTTTTGTTCCGATGTTCTTAATGAAGATTTTGTTAAGTCCGCCATTTGCTGCTGACTGCTACCTTGTTAGAAATAAACGTACAAACGTTTTCAAAAGAAAGAACACAAAAAAACGATTAAGGCGCTCAGATTAGATTTAGGTGAATCAACCTACTTAAAAAGATAACTTACCTTTGACTTGTATTCTGTTGACACTTAAAGCAATGCTTTGTCTTAACAAAGGCATGTCCTCATATTTTGAGCCTTGCCAACTGTCCGCATTTACGGGTCCATACAAATGCGGATGCCACAGATTGCTGTAATTTGGCGGATAAAGCGCGCCCATTCCACCCTGAGGGAGCCCTCGAAGAATGTGTGACAAACGCCGGTGCCCAGTCCCGTATGACAAACCCGCCTACTAACGAGCTTGGGTCGCCTTTGCCGAGTGTAAAACAACATATTCTAAGGCATTCATGGGAGTAAATATTTGCGTAGATACACGTGTTGAAAACCCTTCCCGAACAGAACTGTTATGTTTTTTTTGTTTTGTGTATCGTCAAGCTAGCGGTCAGCTCGACTATATAAAAGTTACCAAATGAATGACCTCAGAGTTGGGATCACTATTGGCATTCGACCTTAAAATAATTAAAATAAATGACATACTGAGTATTTGACGCTGTCTCGAAACGAAATCCTAAAATAATCGGTTGTAGGGAATAAGTTTTCCAACAATAATACCCAACAGTAGCCTTGAAGCTTTCTAAATTGTAAAACTGTGTAATCTTCTATATTTTAGTCAGTGATAATCTGTGCGTTGCAACTTGTTAATAAAATCTTGTTGAAACCCTGCAAAGCTTTTATAAAAGCAACAACAACAATATAACATCAACAAAATGAAATTGAATTTGGTGTTTCGTCCAGTCGTTGGGTGCTTTTTAATATTTCTTAGGCAACAATACAATAACTTGTTGTGTGCATTGTAAACTAAGTCATACCATATTATCTGTATATTTTCTAGGATATTCCTGCTAAAAATATATTTTAGTTTTATATTTTGCAATATTTCTCATTTTTCCTGTAGATATCTTAAGATTACAACATGTTTTAAGTTCCAAGGCTGCTTGTAAGAAATTGCTCATCTGGGCAAGTACACCTTTTAGAATATTGTCTAAAAGGCCGGCCAACACTTCGTAAGGTCGGCTATTCCTCAAAAAGCCTTCACCACAATGCCGATTTTTTTTCTGGACAACTTTCTCGTACAATAGACAAATTTATTGTGTGCAACATAAAAAGTGTAAAGTTATAATCTTTCTGCAAGTAAACTAATAAAGTTTTATTGGAAAACAGAATAGGATAACTTGCGTAGATACCTAAGTAATATAGCTGAGTGTTCACCTTTGTGCCTGTGGTTCGTGGAAAAATTTTGATGGTCAAATAAAATCTTGGTTCAATCAAATATTACGACCTTATAATAAATTAATTATTATACGCGGGTGGGCCTCATTTTCGGAGTATAGACATCAAATGCATTTCGCCCTCCGCTAGAGGAGCTTGCAAACAAGAGCATTCCGCCTTGTTCACTATTTTACTAAGAACAAGACTACTATTTTTTTTTCTCTAATGCACCAAAAATATTGCAAGTTTTTTTTCCCCCGATCTCGGTCTATCGATTGAAATCTACCCCATTGAAATCTGAGAATTCGAAAATTTTGGTCAGAACTACTACGCCGTAGTACCGGGAATTGAAAACTCTTGGTGTACTCTGGTCAAAAAGATTGACAACCACTGCTATAGAACCACCCGCTCTATTACAGAGTGGTATTAGCCTGCAGACTGCACTGTACTAATAATGGAAGCAGGCTTAAATCAAATACACTATTTAGATTATTAGCGGAATTGGTTGGATTTGTGGGGTTAATTTGACAAAAGCAGTAACTGTAACGTTCGAATGGAATTTTGTAGCTTACGTTAGTTGTACTTGTAGAGTGGGATTATGGTGTCCAGGGATAACAAAGTCGTAATTTCTGTCTTTTAATTTAGTATAAAGTTCTAAATACAAATAAAGTACCTACTTACTTGTCTCCAATTTATCCCCAGAGTGTGATTATTTGTTTGTTCGTAGTACTTTCAAGGCTAGACATTTAACCTTTTCTAAAAAATATCTTTGCTGAGATAACAACGGCAATTTTGATTTAGGAAAAATAACGAAATCTCACAAAAACATCGCATGCATTGCTGCATGCAGACAGTAAGCTAAGTGGTACTTACACTAAAATATAGTACACATACACACACACTCACACACACTTTTCAAACACTTTTGACAAATAGTTAAGTAGACATATAATGTTTCTTTTAGGTTTCCTCGACAGTTTAAACGGCGTTTTTTTATCAGTTTATAGTATTTTCATCAAGAAATTCATGTCTATAGTTATAATGTCACTCAATCCGCACTGGGCTCGCATTGTCGTTTTTCTTTGGGAAAGGTCTGCTCTGCTGGATATTCGCCTTTGTTATAGCGGTGGCTCTGGTCGGTTTCTGGGCTGGACTGGTTTAGCTCCCACCAACAAAAACAAATAATTTTATTTTAAGCTCAACATATTTCGTTCAGAAGGCAGCAGCTCCAACAATTACACCACCACGCTTCACTTTGCATGTCAAAATAAAACGTGATACGCTTGCTTTTACTTCATAGAAGAATTTGTAAAGAGAAAATCTTCTAGTACAGATTCTTTAGTTTAATGTTCACAGAATACAAAATATGGTTTATATAAAAAAATACTTTTAGGCTTAACAAAATTGAAAAAAAAACTAACTGCATTCTAAGTTAAGTGATGAAATCCATAAGCAAAACAAACTTACTAACACAGGTTACTAACTCCGAAATATTGCAAAAACTATCCAGTGAAAATTGTGGGAAGCCACTAGATGCGGAGGGTGCAGCACAGCTCGATGGAAAGATTCTTGGTTGGGTTTTTGCCCAGCAGTGGTCAAAAACGACAAAAAATACCAACGGCAATAGATCAGAAAATAAATATTTTAAATCATGGTCGTCACATAAAAACATCAGTCTGTCAATCTGTTCACAAGTTCTTTCCTAGTATGTGTATGTGCAGAATATTCGTATACAACCAAAAAATTTACAGAAATGATGGCTATAAACAAAAAATAATTACATTAGCGTTTCCCATCCCAATAACCATCACTCTAACTCGGTACAGTTTCAGCACATTGTTCCAGTTCGGCCCGGTCTCGAACCCGTCCGCTGCGGAGAGAGCGGTGCGGCTAACACGCGATCCTGCTAATTTATGTGCCAACTTGTACCGAGCGCCGGAACTTCATCAGAGTGCTAACTTGACCGAATCACGATCAGATGAATTATTCTACTGATTTCAGTGATGTGTTTAGTTGAATATACTCTTTGTCTAGATCTTCCTGATATGCTTGGTAGATTATAATTATTGATATTAAGCGACTAAGCATTTTGTGCATTTCTTATGTAACTCTTCTAATAGAAGCTTCAATAGAAGCCCCTATCGATGCGCATCACAGATTTACTATGTACTAAGAACGATTATTTTGCTACGCCGTAGTCCGTAGCACCATGACGTAGCAAAGTGTGCTACGGATTACGTAAAGTCAATCTTGCCATTTTCTGTAAAAGTACCATAAGTTTTGTTTATTTGAGCCCTCAAATCAAATAAATATAGTCTATTTTTATGTTGGAACATCCATGGAATCCAAACAAATGTTTTACAAATTTCAGGACTACCGGAGTATTCTTCGGTTGAAGTCAGCTTCGAACCAGCTTTCGACATCCCTTATCTGTCTTCTTTCACTTGAGTAACTCTGTAGTAAAGTAGAACCAAGTCCGCAAACAACTTATTCGGGAAACGACCGAGAGATTCTACAAATTGTCACCAGACTCTCACTGCACCGCGCATTATCTTCTTGCATGTGTACTTTAATAGCGGACAAGAAGCACAAGTGAATCGACTGTGACCTCGCTTCGTTTAGTATTAGGTAGGTATTCGTTGAATAAGCGTTAATAAGACTAAAATTTAAATTTTGCGGTTTTATCTGGTTTGGAAAAGTTAGAATAATGAAAAATTAGTCCCAGCTATCACTACATGTCAAGTTCAGGAAAAATGATTGGTTACAGGACAAGTGATAATGCCTTGAATTATGTACTTGCTCTGTAATTTGCTTCGCTATATAAATATCTGCATATTGCAGTAGGTATTTTAATTTTACAAACCAATGTTACAAACGCATTAGTACCAAATTTGGTTATAAAAATAAAAAAACTAGCTGAACCCTAACATACTCAATAATTACTCGTATTTTCAGGAAGAGCATTTACGTATCAAAATATTCAATATAAATCTAATCGGGTAATGAACTTTTGACCCTTAGATACCAGTTGCACCGAGGCGTGAGGCGATGTAATATCAGCAGGAACAAAACATGCAATATTAGTATGCAACCAGCACGCCGCAATATGCGGCTTGAGGCGTACAAATGCGCATCCGACTTGCATTAGTTGGAGAAACTCTGGGCTGGACTTAGGTTCAGTTAATAATAGACACAGATTTTAAATAATTCAATAAACGGCATGTCATCTGTAAAAATAACATGAACTGGTAAAATGATTTCGAAGAAGAGAGTGTTTTTAATATTACGACGATAATGCATACAGGTTATATTAATCTACGGTGAATTCTAGTCATTTGATTTGAACTGTTTCGTTGCTTGTTTCTTTAGTATATTTTATTCTTTTATGCGTTTGCCTTAAATATTTTGTCAATGATAAAATAGAGAAAATTGATATTTTTGATTAGTAGCAAAAGAAGAAAATAGGGTTTTTGAAAAAGAGATTCTAAAAAAATGATTCATTTAGTTTTTTTACTAATAGATACCTGCTTTTTAAAGTTTCGATTAGTAATACCTGAATAATTTTATTACTTACTAGCGGCCCGCCCCGGCTTCGCACGGGTAGATTAATTCATACTTCAACACATTTTTAACCAACTTCAAAATGGAGGAGGCTCGTTTTTTATAATTTTTTAAATACCTTCTTTAAGGAGAGGGGACCCTTTAAGTCGGGATTTCAAAAACATTTTGGAACTCGAACCGAATAATTCAGTCTTATTATATATTTTTTTAAGTTCCTAACTTTAAAAATGGCTGACATTCCATACAAAATTTAATCCCTACTTCCCTTTTCAAATAGGGATTTCGAAAAAATCCTAAAAGACGTGTCAAATCATTTACAAATCTTAGCTTACATCCAAATTTTCAATTTTCTAACTTTTAACTGGACTTTCCATAGAAACATTTAACCCTACTTTCCCCCTCAAAATAGGGAATTTGATAAAATGCTAAAACATGTATCAAATGAATTATTAATCTCAGTCTAACACCAATGTTTTAAGTTTATACCTTTTAGAAATTACAGACTTTCCATACAATATTTAATAAAATATTTAATCCCTGCTTCCTCCTCAAAATAGGAATTTCGTAAAAAGCTTAAACACGTATCAAATTATTTATTAATCTCAGTCTTAATCAAAATTTTCAATATCCTACCTTTAGAAATGACAAACTTTCCATAACAAAACTTTATCCCTACTTTCCGTTTAAAATAGGGATTTCAAGAAAATGAGAAACATGTCAAACGATTATTTTCCCTTAGTCTAAATGACAATTTTTAAGTTCTTGCCTTAGAAATGACACTTTCCATGAATCCCTACTTTCCCTATAAAATAGATTTCGAAAGTATACTTCAATACGTGTTAAAATATTTATTAATCTTAGCCTAAATCCAAATTTTCAAGTTTCTACCTTTAGAAATTACAGACTTTTCATACAAACATTTTAATCCCCACTTTCCTCCTCAAAATAGGGAACTTGATAACATGATATAAAATAATTTATTAATCTCAGCCTAAATCCAAATTTTCAAGTTCCTACCATTAGAAATGACGAACCTTTCCATACAAACATTTAATTCCTGCTTCCCCTTTAAAATAGGGATTTCAAAAAAATACCTAAATACGTCTCAAATGATTTTTAATGATTTATTTATCTCAGTCTGCATCCAAATTTTTAAGTTCTTATATTTTAGAAATGACAGACTTTCCACACAAATATTGAATCCCTACTTCCTCTTCAAAATAGGGATTTCGAAATAATGCTAAAACACGTGTCAAATTATTTGTTAATTTTAGTCTAAATCCAAATTTTTCAAGTTCCTACCTTTAGAAATGACAGACTTTCTATACAAACAATTAATCCCTACTTTCCATTTAAAATAGGGATTTCGAAAAAATGCTAAAATATGTGTAAAATTATTTAATAATCTCTGTCTAAATCCAAATTTTCAAGTTCCTACCTTTAGAAATGACAGACTTTCCATACAAACATTTAATCCCTACTTTTCCCCTCAAAATAGGGATTTTGATAAAATGCTAAAACATGTATCAAATGATTTAATAAATGCATTCTAAATCCAAATTTTCATGATCCCAACTCGAAATGACGGACTTTCATACAAACTTGAATCCCCCTTTTTCCCCCTTAGAGGGGGAATTTTCCAAAATCCCTTTATTGCTTCTCTACGCCATAAATGTAACCTACTGTGTAAATTTGGTATTTCTAGCTTCAGTAGTTTCGGCTGTGCGTTGATGAGTCAGTCAGTCAATCAGTCAGTCAGTCAGTACGGGCTTCTCTCTTTATAATAATAGTATAGATAGTATAGATTACGTAGAGGTTAACATTAAACTTTTATTATTTATATTTCAGCACAAAAGTCGTTACCTGAATCCGGCCCTGGCCGCCCGGCTGCTACTGGAACTTGTGCACTTCTTCTGCTAACATTTGCATACTCTGAATGCCCAATAAAAGTTTCATAAGCGAATGAATGGAGATAGCGCAAAGTCAAAGGAGAAAGAACTCATACGAAGACTTTCTTTGAATATTACAGCATCTTTTAAGAAATTTAATTTCTAAATCAATCAATCAGCCTATTGCAGTCCACTGCTGGACGTAGGGGTTGCTTCCCAAGGGTACGACAAAGCGCACGATCACCCGCTTTCCTCATCCAGCCACCACCTGCGACCTTCCTCAGGTCATCAGTCCACCTGGCATCCCACATTACGGTTCTGTGACAGACGTGGCCAGCCCACTGCCACTTCAGCTAAAATTTCTAAATACCTACCTGGGCTGATTGATAACTGGCCGAAACGACGAACTTAAAAAAATTATACGCAAAAAAAAATATTACATTATATTTTGGCATCTTTTTGAAAATAGAACGCCAAATTTGAATTTAATCGAACTGGTGGAATTTGTTTGCTAGGACGTAGAACTTTCTCTGTCGTAAATTTTCTTAACAATGGAAAGAAACGAAATTCGTGCGGTGATAAAGTTTTACGTTTTAAAACAGAAAACAGCAACCCAGATTAAAACCAAGCTAGACAGTGTTTTAGGTAATTCTGCTCCTGCATTGAGTACAATTCACACCTGGGTAACTGATTTTAAACGTGGAAGACAGAGCTGCGAAGACGCCCACAGGTCTGGCCGTCCAAATGAAGTCACGAATCCGGACATGATCAAAAAAATTCACAAAATTGTATTGAATGATCGGCGCTTGAAGTTGCGAGAGATAGCAGAGATGGTGAGCATTTCATCTGAATGCGTTTTTAATATTTTGCACCAACATTTGGGAATGAAAAAGATTTGCGCGCGATGGGTGCCGCGTTTGCTCACTGTTGACCAAAAGCAACGTCGAGTGGACGATTCATCGGAGTGTTTGGCGCTGTTTAACCGAGATCCTAACGAGTTTTCGCGGCGTTATGTAACAGTCGATGAAACCTGGATACATCATTATACTCCCGAGACAAAAGAACAATCTAAGCAGTGGACTGAGAGCGGAAGACCTGCGCCGAAGAAAGCAAAAACGGTTTTGTCGGCCGGCAAAGTGATGGCGACTGTTTTTTGGGATGCTCGAGGGATTATTTTAGTGGATTATCTGCAAAAAGGAAAAACAATAAATGGAGAGTACTACGCAAGCTTGCTGCAAAAATTAAGTGAAGAAATCCAGAAAAAACGACCACATTTGGCCAAGAAAAAAGTTTTGTTCCACCATGACAACGCACCTGCACACACGTCAATGGTTGCAGTCGCCAAACTCCATGAATTGCTACCGCATCCACCCTATTCCCCGGATCTGGCCCCGTGTGACTTCCACTTATTCCCAAACCTGAAGAAATGGTTAGGTGGCCAGAGATTTTCATCAAATGAAGAAGTCATTGTTGCCGTGGACGAGTATTTTGAGGGGTTGGAGAAAACATTTTATCAAACTGGTGTAACGGCATTGGAGAAGCGCTGGACTAAATGCATCGAGGTAGAAGGAAACTACGTTGAGAAATAAATTTATTTTAAATAGATTTTTAAAGTTTTTCTTTGTCGTTTCGGAAACTTATCAATCAGCCCTCGTACTTAAAATTTTATTAATTAATTGAAAAAAAAAACATACAAAACAAATAAACCTATAAACGGTGATTTCGTGGTCTTCCCCAATCGCATTCAATGGAGCAAAGGAGCAAAGGAGCAAAGGGAGGGAAAAATACAGAAATAATAATATAATAATGTTTCTGTTTCCCCTTCAGTGTAAGCCTTACATGTCTTTGATCCACAAACAGATAATTCGCTTCCCGCTGACAAACAATTAATGGTTTTGTGGTATATAGAATGTTAGAAACGAAGGAATGTATGATGTATGTGTGATGTTTTGGTCGTTTTAACCGACCAAAAGGAGAGGAACTACTTCAGTACAGCGTCTTTTATCCTTTGCGGGATTTATAGATAATTATGACGATATTAGAAATAATAATCTTTATGGTAGATCAAGCAAAATTTACACAAACAAATGCACTATTATGTACAAGTGCAGTTTGTTAAAAAGTTGCTTGTATCAAGATGATTAATCTTCTCTTTTCTTTTAGTAATGATGATATATCTTGAGAGAAATTGCTTTAAATAATACACCACAAAATACAATTCTAGGTGAAAAAATACAATACAGAGAAAACATTAAGCGTGCATTTATTCAGCAAAACATTAGGGCGGGTCTAGCTACGTTGGTCGCTGATATCTCTGCTTAAGGCAGCTTACAGGATCTTGGGGGGCGATATCTCGAGATAAAGGTGCCTCCAGGACTTAGCCAGAGCCGGCGCGCCAATTTGTAGCGCGGTTACGCTTTCAATTTGCTCACTTTTGTTCCGGTTCGTAGAATGAACCATATTTTGAGAATCCTGCAAACATACCTACTGCCGTTTTAAAAGAAGTCAATTATATTTAATTTTAAGTATTGTTAGGTTTATTTTGTTCTAGGCACGTGTCGTTAACGAAGACTTAATCACTGATTGATTTTGAAACTTGGCTATGAAGACAATCTATTATATACAATCTATGAACAACGTGAAGAAAATGATATCACTCATATTACCATTGCTAATGAAAGTAATTCCGTTCTCTATAGCCATCAAACATCACTTCACATACAATCCTGCATCCTACATTATATACTTCCGTTTGTCGGGCCACAAATTCACAATGTGCAAAAGAAACTGCTTCATCTATTTTGCATAAATTCCAAATCCAAGGCTTTCCCCGGTAACAAGGTTCAAGCCTACTTACCGAGGCATGGGATTCTGATCCAGGGGCTGAGGAGGTTTTTTTACGTTCTTCTATCTATCCTTCACTATACGGGGATCATATATGTATATTTACTGTACGGGTATATGTATACAGGTACCTTTTGCAATTATTTCACGTATACGAGTGTACGTATATTATAGGTATGTAAAAAGTCCGGTAAGTGTAATGATCATACTGTCGTGTTTATTATATTAAGAATTGGACTTTTATCCATGGATTTCTTAGGTACTCCATCGTAATCAACTGTACCTATAAGTGTTTGTCATTTGATACTTATTACGGTAAAACGAAGATTTTTTCCCTTCTCAAAAGTAAAAGCAAGAAGAAAAAAGAAGAAAGAAGTCGTTTCATTTGAAAGAAGTCGTCCTTCTATACATCAAACGGAGTTCCCCTGTCGCCGACTCCAACAGCCCGTATGTTGTATGTACATTTTTTAGCCGCACAATTAGCCTTCTGGTCTTGACGCTGCCCCTACTTCTTGTAACAGAATGCGTTTCTTACAGAATTTCTACTTGGTATAAGGTAAAATAAAACGTTTATAACCCTAACACCCTAACACCCTAACACAAAGTAGATAATTGTGCCCTTTCTGTGTCAGGATTCAGGGTTGCCTGGAAGAATTTGCTTCTCTTGTTGACAAGACATACTCAAAATGCTATCCATCCAGAAACAAAGTCCAATTCTTTGATAATTCTGGTATCATCATTCTCAGCCCACATCTATACCCAATCATCACCACACCTGGTATCAATTTACCAAAATGTTGTATTATAATATTCAGACACCGATTTAGTCTATAATCTACCGATATCTTTGTTTGGTGCCGATGGTACGGGATAACGAGTTCTGAGGGCGAACTGTCTCGTAAGGGCTTACGGTACAGTCGGCCGGAGCTTAACGTTCCGCTCCCTAGCGGTGTCTTTGTTTGTACCCTCATGTGTGGCATGATTTGTCTTCCAGACGATGAAAGCGTTTCAAACTTATACTAAATAGTCAATAATATACGTACACAGCAAAATATTTAACTTTCTCTCATCTATTTGTTTACTTTCGCTTGAAGTTCTAATACGACTAGGTTTATTATAGTAACGTAAAAATATATCCTCATTTCTCTCTGTTCCTATGAATAACGTACCTGCTGCAGTAGAGAAGAGATTCAGTTCCCAGAAACAATTTTCACCAAACGTTCCTACGGCTTTGATGTAGAACTTCTGCGAACGTGGGTAAGCTCCTTAATGGGTGAGTGTAGGTAGACGGGTACTCATGGTGGTGGCACTTATAGTTTTGCGTCCCAGTAAAGCAGTAAACACAATAAAATGTTTATGAAAGTATGTAATGAAATAATTCCTTTGAGGAACATTTTTCGATGATTTCGCAGAAATGAATTACTAACAGCCATAATCTACGAGTATAACGCCGCCGTGTGGTGACGGCAGAGTAGAATACATTTGCCACCAACACCTACTCTTCCCGTGGGTGTCGTAAGAGGCGACTTAGGCGACTTAGGGACATTGAACAGGGAACGGGCAGCAGTGCTCTCTGATACAGTAACCTTTTAATCTGCGATCTTCAACCCGCCTGCCAAGCGTGGAGATTATGGCAAAACCCTCCACTTAAGTGGAGGAGGCTCATAGTCCAGCAGTAGACTGTAACGGGCCGTTGATGTTGATAATCTATAAAGTTTTCCAAATTACCTTTTTTAATTGAATTTCAAATATATAAGTTTAAATTCAATTTCTTGTATCACACACCTGTCAATAAAGAAACAGTATCCCTTAATTAATTTCACATTGGTTGTATTTGTGGGATAACTGTATGTTAACTATAAAGATATAATATGTCAGTCAGTTCAGTATATAATAACTATAGATAATTCGTTAAAAAAAAAAAAAAACTCAATGATATTAACTTCAAAATCTTACCATCCAAATGTTTTAAAAACTATTCAATCAATTTGAGTTGTCTATTATATTAGTGACCTACCTCAGAGGAACCTACCTACATATACAAATTGCCTGTTTTGTGGCACTACCTTGTTCTTCCATATTGTTTTCTTTTGGCCTCTGAGTGGATGTTAATTATTTACCCGTGTCCAGGATTTCTTGTTCTCTCTTTATTAATAGCGTTGTTTGTCTTGATACATGTGGAAGTAGCGGTGAAAAATTTCCTAATTTATTCAGGTATACAAAGAAAAAGAACCTTGAAAATGATTTCTAGTTGCGACGGGAAAATAAATTGTTTTAAAATCATTAGTTTAAGTATAAGTCTGTAGATAGAATAGTTAATTGATTATTGTAATTACAGATGGTTTGAACCCTGTGGAGTTTCTTCCGGCCGTTCTTTTCTGCAATGAGCGTACACTTGTAGTAAACGTGCCAACCAGGGGCAAACTTCTTTCATCCTTGTATTATTAACTAACTTTAACATCGAAAAACACGTCTTGTTTATTTTAATTTTATCGATAGCAAAACTTCTATTGCGAAAATATTCCCATTCTGAAGTATGCAAATCCATATCTTACTCGTAGATTCTAAGGTATAGTAAACGCCGTGGAGACGTACAAGACTACATCAAGGATCAAACATATCGTTTCTATTGCGCGCAGTCGAGTAAAAACCAGTAGCATAACCAAACAATCAGTCAATAAGTAATTCCAGTATCCACAAGCGGCTGTGATTACGTACATCCGCATGAAGGAATAAATAACGCGCGGGCTGAGATTGGACGCGCGATTAGATCGAGGAGCACGTCCTATATTGGATAAACGTCAAACCTGACGTATGGCCGCCCCGCACTGTGTCTCGTCGTGTCTAGAAAGAATAACCACAAGCTGTTTATTGTGTTAGTGTATCTTTTACTAATATTTGTAGCGTGAAATATGGGCGGTAGGCTTTTTGGTAGTCGCAATACTTTTGTTCTTCTACTCTTTTGGTTGAAATATTTACGTTTTATTGAAAAAGATCCCAGGATTTGATGTATCTTTATCTATTTCCTTCAGACATGCACAAATAAGGAATAAAACTGCAACGAAATTGTGCCACAAGAGTAAAAACTACACATGAGACAAAACGTCCAAAAATACATCTGACATTTGTTTAACCAATAAACGCCTTTTAGGCACTAAGTGCATGCTTATGTGGCGCCATTTAGTTCCTATTTTATATCGTTGTTCCTATTGTTATATTGTTTAATTCAGTTTTTTTGTTTTGTTTAGGGCTTCATATGTGATGGCTCCTTTGTAGTAGAAGAAACTTTCAACTTAATAAACGCGAAACATATTCATAAAAATCTCGTTGTACACACACATAAATTTTTCGCAGCACGCATTTGGCTCACCAAATATTTGTAAAATTACCAGTCGATTCCTTCGCGTGGGTTTGACAGGGGACTATTTTATGGCATTCTCCAGAGAGAGAACCAGTGTAAATCATAGACAGATTTTTGGCGCGCCTCCTAGTTGGGTGAAAGCTGAATGAATGTGAGGAAGCCTACTCACCCCGGCGGGGGTCGGCCGTGCTGAGTGGAGTGTACGATAACATATTGGTGTTGTTGGTAAAGAGGCGATTTTCGTAGACAATTTTCGTTCGACTATCTGACTCTATCTCCAGTAGGCAGATAAATATTTACTGCTGAGTGCTAGTAAAAACCGTGGAAAGTTCGGGATGAGCAGATGAGAAAATCGATATTCTGAGATCTTCACAAGATGAATAACACTTTTTTTATTTTATTTGAAATAATCAGGATGATTATTGACCGGTATTAACTCTTTTACATACAACGAATTACAATAACTTGTTGTTTACATAGTAATTCACTTGTTTACTAGCGATGACTTCTTTGCAGACATATTGTTTAGGTTTCCTCCCTGAGGATGAAAAAATGTAAATTATTAATTTTAAATTCAGAACACAATGGGGTTCATAAGACACTAGACATCAACGTTTTTTTTTAAATTACGTACAATATACATTATTATACATACATAACATCACGCTCATATCCCCGAAGGGGTGAGCATAGCCTTATAAAATAAATTATACTATAGTATTTGTGTGTGGCAAACCAAACTATTAAAATACCTACCACACAATGTCATAAAATATCAGTTAGGCTCGAGTGTTGGCCATCTCGTCCTATATATAGAATACATTTCGCAGGCTCATGAAAAAGCTTCCCCCGTTCTGGCGTGAATATTTGATCAACAGGCATCTCTATAAGTTATTTCTGCTAAAACATCTTATTTTCCTGTTGCCATGGTAAGCCCGATAGGGCTCAGTAAGATTATTCTGAGAGGTTTTAATATTTACATT
The DNA here is from genome assembly GCA_951230895.1 of Carpatolechia fugitivella. Taxonomy (NCBI): domain Eukaryota; kingdom Metazoa; phylum Arthropoda; class Insecta; order Lepidoptera; family Gelechiidae; genus Carpatolechia; species Carpatolechia fugitivella. Next base: position 9,758,307 of record OX579659.1, on the reverse strand, counting down.
TTTTATGTTGAAATCCCGCTCGTACAAAATACTATTTGTGATATTGCCTAAGAGGTTTCCTCAGTAATGTAAAGGGAAATAGAAAGGTTGTTTCCACTCTTTTCACTTCTACTAAGCTGATAAACGTATTTATTTAAATTAAACTTAGGTAATATTTTGTAAAACCTATGCACACGCACACGTGCTTTTGCTAGGGAAAATTGAGCCTTGAACTGATGTTTAAGACGTTTATATAGCTAGCTAGGTATTTATATTAAATTATATAAAAGTAGGGTCGAAAAGTAACGTCATAATACAAAGAGTATACCTACCTATCATCATGTTGACTTTCTACTTTATATTTTTTGGTACCTTACGATAATTTTATTCATAAAAGCCAGTGTTCATATTATATTAGAGTTATAGTCAACCTTTGCACTTGTAATAAGTATTAGTAATAATATTTTGTAAGTTTTTTTTTTCTTTCGTCAATCATATCAATTATTTTTAACACATTTCGTGTTTTTCATTGTCACTGCAAGTTGAATATAAAGTCATGCTGCACGTACATTTTTTTTTGGATGACAATCTGGAACTAAAATGAAGTATTTATTGTATGAGAAAAAGTGATTGTTGTCTGTTGTGTACGTCTTTTCAATAAATTAATAAATAAATAAATATAATACAGTAGGTTATATTGTTGAAAAATTGTGGGTATTTTAAAAATAATCCATGAGTAAATAAGTATAAAAACTATACTTTGTACAAGTATACAACCAAAATGGGGCTGTGGAATGGATCTATAGTCAGCCGCAATATTAGTAGCCTGGGGCAGCAGAATTGGCAGGTTGGAGGCCTGCAACTAACGGGCCTGGCAGGGAATCGTACCTGCCTAAAGCTATACTATAAGACATATAAAACAAATTGGCTGCGCAGATAAAAAACGAGTTTGTATGGAAACAGATAGACTTAGATTTTCGTAGCATAAAGGCTGGTTTACACTCTCTAACTAAGCGGATCTATCTGGTCATAGCGCAACTGAGTAGGCCCCTGAGGTAGTGGAGCGGTGCGGGAGAGGTTGCAAAATCCTCATGAGGTATAGAACTTCAACACAGTGTTAAAAATAGCCAGATGCTTGCTTCATGTACAACCGCGACGTGCCTGAGTCAGTGTGCTTCCATTGCAGTCGAGTCTCGTGACTAATTTACATTTAGATGACGGGTTTGTTTTACCAACAATCCTACTATTTACATTGCAAACTAATATTGACATCGCATGGAAACAAGTTTCTAGTAGCAATATCGGATGCCCAGGGCGGCTAAAATTGGAAGGCCGACCAAGTAACGCTGGACTTGTGGTGTGGTTCAATGCGGCCTAGACATTATACTCAACTGTGTCGGCGCGGCGCCAGTATATTTAGATCATTTTAAATATAGATCACGTTTGTTGTCTAGAAAACCGCCTTATTTATAAACAGAATTAAACCATGTTCAGGATATCAGTATGTAACAGCAATTCTAGAATATGTGCTAGATATAACCTACCTAAGTATTTCCCGCTCTATTTCCCCTTCTCCATACGACTTAGCTCTACGAGTAAAATCTTAATAGCTGGGCAGTCAGCAACTCCTATTCTAAGTTAGATTAAGATTAGTGTTGTGCACCACGTTCGCGAGGCCTATTTTTTCGATCTCATTAATTATACCAATTTGTTTTGTTCAAGCCAAGAGATTTTTTTAAATTCTATTTTTATATAACTGAATTTTTATATGTGTCGAATATTTTCTGACTCCTATTCTCAAGGAGGGTCGAATTTGTTAAGATTTTGTTCCTTTGTGGTTCCTTTTTTTATAATCCGTTTATTCGTCTAAGGTTGGGTAAAATATTTATTTTTTATTAAATAACCTGAAGATAAAACTCATCACATAAATTGTGAAACATAAAAAACTCACAAATAGAAATAAAATGAAAGCGCTTACTTGAATATAAGTACTTATTTGAAATTATAGAAAATTTTCGGTTGCACTAGCAGCACTATTTGAACGTGCGTGGTGGCCGAGATAACCCTCGAGTGTTCTAATAACTACATACTACACTATTACGCGGCTTAAACCTAACTTCACGCTCGGCTTATCTTGGGTTACGGCTTGGATTAAGTTTTTAATAGAAGTCTGCAAACGTGCCGGGCTAAGCGTAAAAATTACATTGGTATATGAGGGAGAATACTAAACTCTAAACCGTCTGTAAAAGGAATTTTCTGCAAATGGCATATATTTCATCAACATTATTATAAAGTAACTCTATTTTTTTAATTATTTACGGTACTGTTTAAATACATTGTTATACTCGTAATCTATTTATCGTTATTTGATAAAGCGACCAGTAGCGCCACTATTTTAGGAAGTTTAGTATATTAGTAAATTACCTCTAAAGCAAGTGTATTAGGTTATATTCAGCTTACAAACTAGGTTAGTTTGGTGCTAGGCTGTTTCTGCTAGTGATTGCCAAGCTCATGACCACAGTTAATAGGCCTACTTCAGAATCTACATCAACTCTAAATTTGTAAGAAATATCAGCATTTCATCAAAAACATCATACCTTTCATTTTGATCCGTAATGGCATGCTGTTCCTCCGAAACTTAATTGACATTAAAAACGAAAGAAGAACACGAAGACAGCCGGTAATTTTTTTAAAGACTTATGGCTCGAAAACAGCTCACATGCCTCGCAAGTAACGTATCCGCGACTTGAGCGGTCTGGCGTTAAGCCAGCCGACTGTTGTCAGCTTCTCCAAATCAAGATTTATGTCCTACCAGTCTACCTAAATGGTAAAAAGTCTGGTTTTGTGCAACGTCGTATATTTTTTTGCCTTGCACAAACAGCTCGCATGCAATTAGAAACAAAGTGGCTGCACTGGCGGGCGGCTAGAGCGGTTTGGCTTCCGGCCAGCCCGCTGCTGCTGTCTGCTCCTTACTGCCAATGTGGCCAAATTACTTATGAAACAGAATTTATAACCAAATACTTAGTAGTTTTCTGTATCGTTGAAACTGGGATTTATTCTGCAAAGAAATTGCAAAGGCGGTCGCTGTTTTAAAACAGACTGTAAAATCAGTAAAATCTACCTTTACCAATGTACTTAAGAAGTAAATACTGATATGAACATAGAACAGTCTGTGCTGATGAATGTACACACGATAAAAAAGTTTCTTCTTCTTCATCGTGTAGGTTGAAGATCGACAACCTACCTCAATGTTACAACGCTGCCATTGACATAACTTTGAAAATAAAATGAAACGTTGCGAATATATACAATTTCCTTGAGCCTTGCCATTGCGCTTCAACAGCCCGTTACAGTCCACTGCTGGACTATGAGTCTCCTCCACTTAAGTGGAAGGTTTTGCCATAATCTCCACGCTTGGCAGGCGGGTTGGAGACCGCAGATTAAAAGGTTACTGTATCAGAGAGCGCTGCTGCCCGTTCCCTGTTCAATGTGTAGTCCCTAAGTCGCCTCTTACGACACCCACGGGAAGAGTAGGGTTTGGTGACAAATGTATTCTACTCTGCCGTCACCACACGGCACATGTCATTGCGCTTAAAATCTTATTTAAGAAATAACCTTGTAAAAGATTTAGATAGTTACCAAACCACAGGTATTAAACAACTGTGGTAGTTACAATACTTACATATTCTTTGAAGCTGCGGTAGTTTCCCCGGCACGTAATACAACAGATAGCTAGAGATGATGACGTGTTTGCGACAATATTGTTGTACCCTGGACGGGCGTAAATCGTCCGTGGAACATTGATGTAGTGGCGAGCTCACATCGATCGGCAATGCGCGCTGCACTTTAAACTACAAGACTTATTCCTAAGTCGACCTACTGCAAAAATATCCAGCTATTTTCTCAATTACCTATATAATATCCGAACTATTATAAGTACGATCAGAAAGAATATAATAATACTTTTTAAAACCTAATTGCAAAGTTATAATTTTAGGATATCTATAGATTAGATTAGTCTACTTTATATATTTATCATAATCGAATTCTTAAGTCACGTCATGTCACGTCACGCTGGTTTGAAATGCTAAGTTTGTATACAATAACTTTTTAAGTGTACTGTTACTTATTTTTCCTCAATATATTCATAAACATATTTTTCTCTTTTGAAATAAGACGCCCTTAACTTTATTCTCAGTTAAGCTTAAAAGTATTTCCAATTTATAAAGTCCACGAAATTATTAGAAAAAATACCAAATTCCAGCTGTAACCAAATTTTTACAATATTAACGACCAGAGCCCACGGCTATAAACCCAGACGGGATCCATATTTGTTTGTTGCGAATATTGTAACGAGTCATACAGAGATTTCTATTCCATTCAATGGCACTATTCTACAGGTAGTTTTATAAAATGTAAACTAGTGGCTAGTGGCTAGTGGTGGTATAGCTGGATTATGTTTTTTATCGTTTTCAAAATGGAGAACATATAGGGATTTATGTGCTCCATTTTGAAAAATTTCCAACAACAGAATTGACAATAAATGCTCACAACATTTAATGACAGTCGGTTAAGAATAACCCAGTCCCAGTCCTTCCTATAACGCAGTCAACGTGCCTTTCAACCACGCCACGGAAGGCACCTGTCTTTGACCACACATTTGTCCATGGTGTGTGATAATTCCTGGCCGCGCCACTATTTAGTAAAGTCGTCTGGCAACACTATAAAGAAAAAAACTTGCGAGTTCTCCTAAACACGCGTAATCGGATTTAACACTGAAAGTGGACAAGTTCCTTCATTAAGCCTCTGCAACAGTGACTACAATATTAAGTTGCCAAAACAAAGGTCAGTGGGCGGAGTGAGTTTTAATTGCCTTTGCGACTCACCCTTAATTAAAATATTACTTGGGAGACAAAGAGGAATGCTGAGGAGATTAGCGGTTGGATGTTTCTGATAGTCGGGGTTCGGCTCCAGAATTTGAAGCTACAGAAGATGACCAGACAAGAATGTGTTTTTGAAAAAAGAAAGTCCTAAATACGTGTAAGTTTACTGTACCTATACCTGCCAATTATTATCTATATATTTTTTAGTATTGATAAAGTAAACTCGTATTTATATAGTATTGTACCTACTGTAAAACAATTTTACAAATTACATAGGTACATTCTTACACAAGATAACGCTCCGAGTAGAGCTTTCAAGTAGCACACGGACTAATTACATTAATTTAAATTTATTTTTGAGTTTGTGTGTTCATTTACTTGTTGGTTGGTTCTTAACTCAAACAATATGTTATTTTTGCACATTTAAAATCAGTGCCTCCCCTCTTATATTTTTCCCAGTTTTATTATTGCGATTATAGTATCTAACAAGGAATCCTCAAGCAGAGCGTTCATCAGACGCTTGCAAAACTCCGACAAAGCGGGAAAAATGTTTTGGGGAAACAATTTTATGCCTTTGTTGAAAATTTTAAGTGCAACGTGTCCTGAATATTTCAGAGCGCTCCCGATGAGCCCGCGTAATTACGTAATTGTTTCTTTTAACTGCTCTTGTATGGAAATTTAATGGAGTTTCATATCGAGAACGTTAAGGCGTTAAGATTCTTTTATTATTATTACTTGTAACGTTCATAAAATAAGTTGGTACCATTTAGGTTCACTTTAGAAACGTTATGCTTAGTCTGGAATATATCAGACTAGGAAATCGAAATCGTGGTAATAACCCGGTAGATATTATATTAACAACCGCGAAAACCTAACATATACTTATTCTACTAAACATTATATACTACTAAACATTGGCTTATTGCTATTTTCATCCTGACGACGACGATCTGGAAGACGTCCACTGCTGAACATAGGCCTCCCCCATAGGTTTCCACCGTGAACGGTCCTGCGCTACCGGCGCCCAGCAACTTTCACCATTTATTGCTATTTACAGTTAATTAATTAGTCAGCTAAGTGTATAGATGAAATGTAAATGTGTGTGTAAATAAATTTACGTTATACGAGTACTTATATTAATGAAGTATGAAAAACGTATCTCATGCAAATAAAAGACAATTAGAGATTTTTTTTATCAGAATCATTATAACTTTTTGTACTAGAAGTTAATTAAAAAAAGAACTCAGAGATTTCTTAACCGTCTATTTACTAAAAGTTGTAATAAGATCTGTCCCTTATTTACCCGGAATAGCTCTCCCAAATAGCGGCGCTAACCGCAAATTATCAAAGATATAAAACTGGGGGTTAATCGCAGGAATTCCGCTCTACTTTCCAGTTTCTTATTGAGGGGTCCTTGCATTCCTGTTATATGTACTTTAAAAAGCTAAAATTATATCATGTTTCTTATTCGTCCAAGCATGTTCTTATCTTCTATTTTACTTCTTAGCAAGATGGATAATTTGAAAATATCTACATGTAAGTTATTTTAGATTTCGCTTACCGCAACTGTCTGTCTATATGTGAAAAATAATACAATATTCCCTCCAGACACATCAATAACACGAACCTTTTCCCGTTTAAAATATCTGGCCAGAGCTCTCGACAGATAGCAGATATCCATTGCTGAATAAAAACAGTTTGCAGGAAAGGTGTTTTTATTAGCAGCCATTTTGTTCCAGACACCGGAACAGGCAGTAAATGTGCCCCCGCGAAGATAGTACCTTGGCGGCCGTGAATCCAGACCAAATTTCTCGAGACACGTCACACTGCTTATAGCCTTTGTAATTTACGTTTTCGACGAATATGTATAGAGTTAAAAACTTATAGACATTTTTAAACATCAAAGGCTGTGTCCATGTTTTTATCTCAGTGAAGCTCTTAATAAACACCTGTTTCATGAGCTCGGTAAGCATTTCCAACAATACATTTTATACAAGCTGCCAAAACAAAGAGAAATACACATGGTTCCACGAAAATGGTTCTCCCTGGCGACCGTTTCAGAGCATTTTATTCGTATAGATATCTCAGGCGTTCCGATCGGACTCGAATAGAAATGGTTCATTTTCGCGCTTGATGCGACGTCGCCGCTCCAGTATTGCCTCACATTTCCTCGCCCGGCAGAGCTCAGGGGCCTTCCTGGAGTTATTCCGGCTCATTTCTGACGAGTAACAATTTTTTTATTCGTTACATTTTCTTGTGCCGACCTGTGGATGAAAATGCAATATGTTAGTGATAATTTATAAGCGTGCAAATGTATGGGCAGACAGATGCTTTTAAGTCAATTTCTTGTTGAAGCTTTTAGACAGCATAAGCTAAATGGTTAGTTGGTCGTCCGACCAAACAGGACTGCCTAAAATTATGGGATTAACCTAAACCTAAAGTGTATGAAGTTTCTTCAGACTTCTATCAAACTTATCTAGTCAAGAAATCACCGAAATAAAACAGTCTTCTCCTCATATATTTTTTTGTATCACCACGAAGCGAATAAACTTAAATAAGAATGCTTTCTTGAAACATTGACCAAAAACTTAATACGAAATGAATGAAATCGAAACTATTTTATTATCATTATGTTATTGTATGGCAATTATTTATGAAAACTGAGTCTGGTCTATATGTTCGTATGTCTATTTGAACTAAATTTATGAGGACACCCGTGAAGACGGCGCGGGCGCTGACAACTAAATGTAATTAATTAAGATACAGCCTTTATAACGGCGATGGTGTGGTGCGACGCGTTCTGGAAACTTTACATAAGTCTCATGTTATATAAACGAATTTTAAATTAAAATACTTTTTGTAGGGAAAATATTTAGAGGCTGACTTAATTACAACGTACAGGAATGGTATATAGGTATAAAATGTCCAAATTAGTAACATAGATGATTTAAATTATTTCATTTTCCATTTAATTGTCAATAAAAGTGAAACCAGTAGTTTTACACTATAGCTTTTTTAGCCTATTTTATATCATCATGCATGACAAACTTGATGAATGAATCGATTCACTCTACAACTTAAAAAATAACCGTGTAATCAAACAAAATGGCGATTTTGTCGGTGCAATTAAGAACGGAAAAGTTTAAAAAGCGAATGGAATGCGTAGAAAAATCAGTCACGATCCTGGTTCAGTGGCTTTCCAGCGCGGAATTTGTGGAATCCATCAATTTGGAAGATTTTCCTTCGGCAGCGAAGAAAATTCCTTCTTGCCCCGATAAATTACACACAGACGAGATTTATTTGCCAATTTCTTAATCTTATGCTACCAATTTCAATGGTGAATTTAAATCCTTAGTTTTTATATTTGTATGGAATTCAACTTATTGTACGCTACAATGATTATGAGCTATAACTAAGGAGAAACTTCCAAGATGATATTTGGATAGTTGAAATATTTTCAATGTGCACAGCAGAGACTACGCTTTATTGAAACTGGCAAAATTGTCATTATCAGGTGAAATTCATTTGGTTTGTAACAATCTCGACAACCGGACTAACGACCTGGTTCTTATCCAACCAACAGATACTTCTAGCTTATACATTTCTGCAGGATATTGTTTAAACAAAGACTAATGAACTCTGTATATAAAAAAGGCAATTCAATAGGCTGTAAAAGCCATACATCATCGCACACCAATGAAGCGGATAGGATCACGTAGGTAATTTTCTCCGAACGCGACTTTATATTGAGTCGTAAATTTGAACAAACACCGCGCCACCCAATTTCCCGCTCTCTATCGGGGTGAAAACAGCTTTAAATAATAATACACTTTTTGTATAATACATCTAATGTTAATATGAGATGAATATTCAGTTGGACTTGCAGGTGAATTAAAAAAATACGTCCTTATGAGTACATTATAGTTTTATGCTATAATTTTGATCTGAAATCTCGTCATCAAGTCAATCAATTGCAATAAAAAAATCAAAACTGCAAAAATATAGTATAACTCCCCGATATTATACAAATTATCTAATCTTCATAATTTTTGGACACAAAGATTATCGAAAAGTCCAAACTATTGGACACATACGTGTCACTAATGATCGGATACATCAGATCCATTACGCGTTCCTCTCTACCCAACTGCCACATAAACAAAGACATAACCGCCACGTGGCTGTCATTCAACCCTCATCCAAAACCTATAACTGCTCAGCACAAAAACAAAACACATCACGCAGACCTCTAGAGGCTTACTGTGCCTAGCTCACGTACTCAACAAGGTTTTGCACTCTCGCAGTCGTAAAACGCGACTTTTGTTAACACGCCTAATGCTCGGGCTGCGCTTGCCCTTGCGTTTGAGTTCCAGCATAAAAATGAAATCTCTAAAGTTTCGGGCAGATAGTGATCCTTTTGGGAATATGACACTGTTACTTACCAATTACCATGTAAAATCTTCGGGGCTCCTTTTCCTTAAGTGATTAACTCCTCTGTAAATTTTTTGCGTATTTTAAAAATGCTAGAGTATGTTCTAAGTAGAGTATGGAGTTTTAAATCATAAGAACGATATAATACATGATTATAAATACAAAAGTTAGTTTATTCTTTTTGCACACAAACTACATGCATTTGACTTAGAGGAAAAAGTTATAATTAATATTTATTATATTGTAAATCCGAAAGTATATTATTTTATTAAAAAAGCCAACTTCTCATCGGGTCAAAAATCCCAATCTCACGTAAAATAAAATAACGCAAGCGGATAGCTAATGTATAACAAAAGTTCATAAATGTTTGGAGCCTATGATGTTATTATGTGATCAATCATCTACCCGATTTGTTGTGTGTATGTTTGGTGTACGTGGAGTCCCCTCTTTCCATATCAATTAATATGGCTTCACAACGTCACCCGGGGGACATTATTAGGACCGCGGTAGCTAATAAAATTCGTTAGCGTAAGTAAGTCTAATATCTACTAATGAAGGCCGAACATACAGGTAGGAAATTGTATGTATTTTTTTACAAAATGTTAAAAGTTAATAAAATACTCAGACTTTTTTCTTGTTACTTCGAATAGATTACGATAATCATTGTCTACAATAAAAAAATATATGATTCGCTGTCAAGTAAAATCAAATATCCTTTTTTATAAGTGGTTAGGTACAAATATCCCCGATTAAAAAATTGTTACCTAAACATAAATAATTCATTTTAGTACCTAGTTTCATTTGGTTATTATTAATGATACGTTATTAAAATTTTGAGCTCGGGTGTAAACGTAGTGATTTAATTGTCTATCATGTTCTATAGAAGTTACTAGAGTAGCTAACCCCCAAAATAAAAGAATAATGTTACTTATGTAGCAACATTAATCCAACCATTAATATAATGCGAGGGCTCTGTTTTATTTTAATATCGCAATTTTACGGGCCACATAAACGGGACCTCTGATGTACTTGTCATGTTTGTGCGGTAGCACGTAGGGGAAGTTTTTTTATAACCACATTTGCGGCCATAATAAAGCGTAATATTTGAATACAATGTCCTAAAGTTGAAACAGTAATTTTAGATAAAAATGCTGACTTTTACGTGCTAAAGTAATATATGCGTGTTACAATTAGCATTTCAACCTGGAACTGTACTCCACTTTTATAGTTTCATAGAAATAAAAGCTTTTGTATTCTGAAACATAATAGCTATTAAACATGCGGAATTTAAGCCAAAATATTATTAGTCGACTTGGTATTGCATGCGTTATGATTATGACAAATGAGAAGTGTTTTTATGTCTGTGATGAATTTTTTATAGCTTATGGTTTTGGTATTAAAAAATCTGATTAGTGGTAAGTCGGGGTTAAGATTGAAAGAGTTCGAGAAGCAGTCGGTTCGTTATTTATTGCTACCGTAACGAGTTGCCAGGGAGTTGTAGCGCGATCATTAATAAGTTCTTTTATCAGACCCAAAACGTTGTATCTTCTTACATTTCTTAACAAGAAATAGTACCTTTTGTTTTTATAGTCCAATACGTTCAATACTTGGAATCTCAGTATTTAAAAGCTGCAACTGTAAAGGCTATAAGTGGAGTTACGTCGTTTTTGTTTTCCGACAGGTTAAATCTGCACCAACCTATCTAATCAGATCGAGCAAGACTGATGAGGCCTATTAATATAGGTCGGGAGTGATTGGACCAACGGATTGCCTATTTGGAGTAACTACCAACTTGTAGTAAGTTGAGATAGGCGATTTATGAAGTTCAGAAGAATGAACGTAAAAGAAAGGAACAATAGTTTGGAAGTAAAATCCTTCGTCTTAGTTGCTTGTGATGTATGAGTTATGTTCATGCAGGCATTACACAAAATTTTTGGAATCCTTTTAGTTTTTCTTATGCTTATGCTGAAATAAATGATAGAAATCGTTACTTGGGTTTTATTATGTCATACATACATAAATATATACTGCTGGGTTAGGTTAATAGGGTAGATCTTATGCCCTATTTTTTTACAAATCGCGCTTCTCGTGTCTGAGACTCAAGAATCGCCCCCATAAAAACGTGCATTGATTACTTACATAAAAAGGAGATTTGGCTGGTAGATATCCAGACCACTAATGAAACAAATAAATCTCCTTGATTGCCCGATGGCGGATCGCAAGCAATCACACTGATTGCGATTTTATTCGCAGTCTGCATACGAGATTCATCGGGGAATCGAAGGTCTTAAATCAGATTAGTTTTAGCAAGACGAGGCATATTTTACAAAGTTTCAGGAAGCAGTGGACACTATCATTTTACGAATAAAATTTACTGTAACAGTAAATAGGCTATGTTAAAACTTCTATAAATGTATGCCAAAATATCATCAATCATCGTTAACAGCTCATATACCCTGGACTAGAAAAGAAAATAAAAAATAAACATAATATGGAATAGTTAGTTAGTTCCCATCCTTTGTATGGCAAAGGTGATTTAACAATCCGAAACTTTTATTACCACCCATCATTTTAAAATCTGTATTGATTAGACTCAAAGCTAAACATTTTAGGATCATGTAAATAAATAAAAACAAAACACATATTTACTCGTTCTTCACCATTTTGTTCAAGCCAAACATTACACATGAAGTTAAAATTCAGAATCATGAATCGGATACACTCGATCCTATCAATAATTTGGCTGTGCATCATTGACGTGACGTGGTTGGTAGTGACGTCACGTAATACATTGAACATTCGGCTGCTGCCGTTGTAATGACGTACGCAAACAGCGCGCTGACGTCTGACGGCGCGTTGACTGCTGTTGACGTGTTGACGCTGTGTTGTTATATCGCTGTTATTGCTAGCCGTGGGGCGATGGCTTTGTGGGCCTTTAGGCCGGAGTTACACGAGGCGAAAAATCGCAGTAACAGAATAAGAGTTCTAGCAAGCATTTTAGTAGCGATAAACTGCCGCTGCCTGACTATATACTACTCCAGCTTTAAGCGAGTGCATTGTCACATGATGGTGGAAATTCGCAACAATTATTCGCATAGTGTGACTGTGGCTTAAACAAAGCAACAAAAAATATCAAAAATTCTGACGAATATTTTTGTTTTATAGACATTGTGCATAAAAATAACAGTACTGAAAATATATAGGTAAGTAACCGTAGAAAAAACAATTCTTACTTACATTTAGGCACTTACAACGTAAGTATTAATTGCCTTCTTCTCTTTGCTCTGAACTATAAAACAAAAAGAAATTCTAACAAATTATAGGTGCTAAGGTAACCGTATAAGTAATAATTCAACTAAGAATTAAATTAAATTAATACATTCTCTAACTTTACGTTTCAGTTAATTCAGCAACTTTTCACCTAAAGTGGTGATTTGTTATTTTGCCTATTAGTTCGTTAGTTAGCATTCAGCGCGATTGTTCGAAAACTAACGAATTGTTTGCGAATTTCAATTAGATTCAGTAAACGTGATTTTAGCTCAGGCGAACCTTTGCTATTTTTGTTTTGGGAGTGAAAATTGCTGTAGAATTAACATTTGAAACCAATTGCTTACAGAAACTACAGACCAGGCATGCTTAGATACGTTTAAAGATCAATAGTTTCAATTTGCTGCTATTGATGGCTACGATGTGGCTACGAACCTTGCTACGAACGCTACGACGTCGTAGCCATAAGCGATATCTTTTTTATCTTTCTTTTTATATATTTTTTTTCTTTTTGGCTTTTTTTCTTTATAGCGTGTATCAGTAACTTTTCCTCAACATTATCCTACTAAGGTGTGCAATATGAATAGTTACTGAGTGTTTAAACGCAACTTTCTTAAATCTTTTTATTGCCATAAGTATAGCGTACCGTTGTCTTATCTGAAGACCTTTATTAATATAATCAGTTTTGGTAACGAATTACCATGACCACCCCGATGGCCAAACGCCACTAATCCCATATAATCTACTCAACGTTTTTCTCATAATTAATTCCGCGATTCCCCCGTATCCCCTGATAATCTCTATGTCCTGGGCCGCCATAATCTCCATGTTCAGAGCACAAGAGTCGGCGATTTTTATCCAGCTGTCAGCTAGTTTATTTATTTGTGTCTATAGGTTGATCTTACCGCTAATTTATTTAATTTATTTTTTCGCTTTACGTTAATCGCAAAGTAATTTTTTTAGATTTAGGTATTCAAATCTACGCATTTATCTAACATCTTAATGAGGAATAAAGTAAAACCATCAAAAGTTTAATATCTACCTGTCTTTAAATTCAGTTTAAATTCCGATGTGTTGGGACCTCTCATTCATACTGATACTGTTCCCAAACTAAGCAGAGATTGTATATATTACAGGTATCAAACAACGAATAGTGTCTACAATTCTGTTGTTAGTATCAAATAAACAGCTGATATATTTGGAAATCGTTATCTAAACTAACAAACCTTTTATAATATTTATTTTTGAGTTAGGATTAATTTCCACCTCTTGTAGCTTAAAACTGTACTAAGTATAAAAGGACGTGCATAATTAACCATGTGTAACACGATTAGGCCCGGTGACTACCCGAGCGTGCGCTGTCCTTTAGACGCGCTGTCCTTTATAAAGCCTGCTTCACCGTGAAAAACTCCACTGCTTTTTTGTTCGGTACACTTCTTCTGGAGTAAAATGGCCAGTGTTTTTTTTTTTAAAACAGTAACCTTATTGAGTGGCTTTTTGTTGCGACGTGACCTAAAAGTGCTGGTATTTCCGAGGCTATAGCGACGCTAACGAAGCTCTTGCGACGTATGCGCAGAATGCAGTGACAGAGAATTTTAAATATAATAAAGACACTTTCTCGTTTCATGTATTTTTGTGATACAGAAATGTAAATACAATGTACATTGTACTAAACAATTCAATAGGCATGTGTGTATAGGTATATTTGTTCCACCTAGAACCATGGTCTTCATACAACAAACTGTATTGACACACTTTGAAAGCATACTCGTACACAACACATATCGCCTTAGGGAGGCATGAGAAATTCTCTATATCTACACTAAGTGCTCAATTCTTCCCCTTACATAACGGATCAATTCCCGAAATTCCCTTACAATTTTATAGCAGGTGTATTCACATAATACGCATATACGGGGACGATTTCAATATCTTTATACCTGGAGGGGAAGAAGACGTTTATGTAACGTACATAGCAAAAAATAGACAACGTTTTTTTATTCAAAATGAATAATTAGAATAAGAATAAGAATACATTTATTTACAGCACACAGTAAACAACAATTAAACAAAAAACAAGACAGGTACATAACATAATAATAGACAGACATAATCAATGCAATCGAGGCATCGAGCGTCCGATCGATTTCCAAATTTGAATAGTTCAATATGCAGAAGATTTTTGCAAATTTTCTATGGTGAGTAAAACTATCTCCTGGAATGCAATACAATTTATAGATTTATGCAAACCATACTCTTTTAAGATGCTATCACTTGAATATTTACATATTGTACGCAGAATTTAAGCTGGGTTTAATTCGCCAAGAGCCAGTTGCACAAATATGACGTAATCCGGCATTAAGGTGTAAAAACCTTTTACGAGAGTAGCGTTTTACGATTTTAATCTAAGCTCTGGAATCCATTCGCGTTGGATTTATCGCGTGAACTTAAGGTGCTCCGATTAATTCTGTAAAATGCCGTTTATGGAGCGCTTTCACTTATAACACCACACTTATAATTTCAAATTATGCCACATCTATAATTTTTTTAACACTAATTATTATGAAAAGAAGCCATAGAGATCAACATAACTTTAATTAAAATTGGATGAAAGGGAGGTTAATTTCACCGATCCAATGTAATCGAAAAAAAAGAAAACAAGAATGGAGATATTCGATAGTTGGCTTGTCAATAAACAAATCATAATCAAATCATTTTGAACTACATAGAAATATACTATACGATTTTAGACATCGTAGAGCTAAAATAACGTAAAAAATATTTATTTGAAAAAACTGACACGAAGCTATGAAATAAAAAATGTTCGTAGTAGATAGTGAAAGTAAAAGCAAGCATAACATCACAAGATATGTTTTTTCTTGTTTTAAGTACTACAGCAATAGTTCAATGAATTCTAGTGCACACAAAACACATTTTATAAACGATAAAATAAGCTAATAACTTTTATTTTTTTAGTACGTCATAAAGCTCACCAATTTGTGGTGTAAACGAAAAGTTACAACAAAGTACACGATGAAAACTGGACAAAGACATAAAAAAGAGGGAATTAACGTTTATTTGTTTATTTATTAAAGCGGCTTGGTTTAATCAGCGCGCGGGAATATTTAATTAAATTGCTAAAGCGGCCGTAAGGTTTATTTTTTCACAATTCAACCTCAAAATGAGCGATGGTTGAGTTAAGCCTGTTCTTATAACAGGTAAAAACTACTAAATGGACAGATAATAGGTAGCTGGACAGATAATCAACTTTTCATGCTTTTTTTTATTATTTATCAAACGCCAAATTAGGTACTCGAAATTTATAGTAATCTCCGTGGCTGTAGTTACGATTCGACCAGCCATCAATTTTGTGGTCAAGTCATCAATCAATCCCTGTTCCACTTATGAAAGCTTTTGGATAAAAGCATCTACCTATACATGTTACTACACTGTAACAGCTTTTTAAAACTATTATTTTACTATCAAATATTGGTATTAATTTTGGTTACAGTCCGCTCCGCAACGTTCTTTTAAATCTCCTTGGTAATCTTGCGTAGGATTACCCTAAAGAATTTTCCTCCGAGATCTTAAGTTTCTTTATTAAAAAGTTGAGCTGATTAACTCTTTTTGTTTTGATTAATTAGTACTGGCTTCTTGATAAATATTCTCTTGGTTTTTTGTTAAAAATCTAGAGCCAGTGTTTCTAATTGTTTTCATAACAGAACAGACTAATCCGAATGATTTACTTAAAAATAGCTTTTAGTGGCTTTGTTCTCTTTTAATTCTTTTTACCCTTTGTTCTTTCATCGTTAATTATATAATAATCCTAATTCGCTTTCTTACAAATACGTACACAAACTGTTAATGGGTGTTAAATTCTTAATTGTGAAGATTGTTGAGTAAAGTTTACGCAAAAGTGTCTTAAATTATGTTATTACATTGTGAGTAAACTTCAACCAAATACTTGCATCATTCAAACATACTTTACAATAATGGTATTATAAAATAACAATCACTAGCAGGATATTGCGATGCAATGTCCATTCGTCAGGTTCAGGGTTCTGTAAATTGACATCTGTATTGCCAATTCATGTTGTGATGATATTTTAGCTGTACCTACTTTAATGATTGATCATTTTTACTTTTTGGGTCCCACCAACTTAAAAGTACATTATAATCTTGTCCATTTAGCTCTCTGCAATTGAATTTAATTTAAAATAATGGTTAAGATTCCTTCAAATTAGCATGGAAATGTTGCAGGCCCTAAAACACTGTCAAGGCTTTTGTACCCTCGAGGACTGTTTCCAATAAACAATCAAAATTTGAATGTCTGAGTGGTTTCTCATTTAATTGCGACTTGGCGCGTACAATTAATTCGTCTCTCGTCAGCCTGAGATTTGGAATTCAAAATGAAAGGTCAAGATTAAAAGTTTTTAGAGTTCTGCATTCCAAATTCTGAAATAAGTAAACTGTTATGGGTTTTTTTATGAGTAAATAATAATAATAATAATAATAATAAATAAAGATTGATGAATGAAGATCGTTTTCGGAGTAACTTGAAATAAAAACCCCGCCTTTTCTCTCTTTTTTATATCAATTTTTATTGTTGTTACTTTTTGGTGTCAATAAATAATATACCTACACGAAGATACAAGAAAAATAAAGAATATTGTATTGTTTTGTCTACATATTGTTGAAATTCATGATAAGTCGCTTTTATTTTATACCAATTTCACATTGTTTACGGATTATCTGCAAAAATAAATATTTTTCCGTAAAGTAATCCATGTCTGTCCATGGATGTTAAACATTAAAAGTTTAATATCGTTTCATTTATTAACTCAGTTTGCCAATCAAATAACATTTAAATTTCTAAAAGAGCACATTAAAAAGTAATTAAAAAAATAACAATGAATACAAAATAACATAAATTTAATTTTTTTTTTTTTAAATAGCTCTGTACTCATTTCCTAGTAAGGAATTAACTATATTTATCATCTTTTAAAGATTTAGTTGAAAAAGGAAATTAAGGACCAACATTGGATAGATTTCTGTGGGTATTTACTCAATACAATACAAAATGTTTACTGTTTCTCTTGAAAGTATTCTTTTGTAGTTATAGCGTTCATTGTGTGGTTTCTTACCCGTAATTAATAACAACAAAACACACTGTCTGCTTGCGGTTTCATTTACGTAATTTTCTGATTTTGTTCTTTACAGCTATCTATTAGCAATTTTTTTTTCATATTATGTAAAGATACCAAAATAATTACACGTACTACTAATTAAAATCTTAATTGAGTACTTGGAATAAACTTGAGACAGTGTAGTTTAAATTCAATATTAATATGGTTCTATATTTACCTACACCGAGCTTATTACTAATAATGTTCGCATAATATTTACCATACATTAAATGTGATAAGTTAATGTAGGTAAAAATTGCGCGAATACTCGTATACCTATACAACGGGTAAACGTAAGTAAGTAACACTTTATTGCATAACACATATTATGGGACATACAAAGAAAACATTATTATAAAATGTGCGCAATGGCGGCCTTATCGCTAATAGCGATCTCTTCCAGACAACATTTCTGTTTTATAGAGAAACAATGAACGGAAACGGAGTAGTGAGTGCATGAAGGAAATATAAAGTTACTTTAATTTACTTCACGCTAACTATATAACTATGAATATATAGACAAAATATATAGTAAACATATAAATACAATATACAAAACATAGCATAATAAACATATTATATACATATATACACACAAATAAATAGACATACACACATAATTACATATGCAATATAAACTTATTTTTTAATTATTTATTTCAGTATTCCTGGTTAATATTATATACGACGAGTATAATATTCTGCTAAGCTGTGTTTGGTTCGCACTTGAGTCGGCTGCTGTCTCCCATCGGGATACGTGGGTTCAATCCCCAAAACCACGTACTAACGTGTTTTCAAATTTCGAATTCATATGTACATTTATTCAACACTTTTATGGTAAAGGAAAACATTCGGAGTAAAGTTGAACAATTCTGCGAAGAAATTCAGTTTTATTCAGGTTAGACTGGAGCCCCTCGGTGGGGACATATATGAACTGTAGATGATGATGATTATTATTTATTAGGCTTCGTTCATAGACACGTGACTCAAACAAGATACAAATGTCAATGCATATGAATAAAGACATCTCTATTTTCTCTCATGTTAAACAATAGCTGCGTCATCACTAGTCGCCTCCGCTAGTCTTTATGAATAAATAATAATATAGTTAGTTTTCATGCAGATACTAGACGTGCTGTTTTTTACTTGCAATGTGGGACTTGTGCATTAATTTCAAGATACCGAATAATATTACAATATTGGGTTTATTTTTAATTACAACATTGACAAATAATATACATAGTTACACTACGTATCCGTATATTTTACCGAAAACTAAATATATACTGACATTTGGGAGTTCGTTACAGCCAATTAAGGATTTTATCTCAGGGGGTCAAGCATTTATCAAATATAACTGCCCAGTGAAAAACTGCTACGCCACAGACGATATCGACTATTTTGGTGGAAATATGAGCAAATTTGATGTGATCTTGATAAACGGAAGAATTCTACACAATTTTACATACCCTTTCAAACGGTATGCTCATCAGATATTTGTATACGCCAATATGGAATCATCTAAAAGAAGTCCAATTTGTAGGCAAGATTTTGATGGATTTTTTAACTGGACAGCGACATATAAATTCAATTCCGATATTACTTTTAAATACTTTACTGTATTAGACATGAGCGGTAAGCCCGTGGGTCCAAAGACAAATATGCATTGGATTAAGAAAATGGAGGAAGTAAATGACGCGTTCGCTGAGTCGTTAAAATCTAAAACAAGAGCTGCTGCGTGGTTTGTGTCAAATTGCAACGCTAGAGAGAGAAATCAGTTTTTTCATTCTTTACGTAAGGCATTAAAAAAATATAATTTAACTATAGACGTATATGGTAGTTGTGGACTTCTGAGATGTCCCAACACCCAATGGTGTGATTTGATGTTACAAAAGAGATATTATTTCTATTTGGCTTTAGAAAATTCGCTGTGTGAAGATTATGTGACTGAGAAAGTTCTGCATGCATTGCAAAATAATGTAGTTCCTATTGTGTTCGGTGGAGCTAATTATTCCAGGTAAATAGTTTATTAGTTCGTAGGTAAAGTCACAGTTTCCAACTCAAACGATGTGTTTTCGAATATCGGAATATATATGAATACGTTTATTAAAATTCAATGCCTTTTCAGTGAAAACAGATTGGGTCTGGTTATCCCAAAATAATGTAGAGATAAGGTATAATGATACTTATAATTTCATAATAAAATAAAATAATTTCATATAAAAACAAGCAAGAACAAATTTCGTCGCTGCAACTATGGGCATAGTTGCCGTTGGGTCCGTGGTGCAGTTGGTAAGCACGTTGGCTGCGTATAGGCTGAAGGTCGTGGGTTCAAGTACCGCCGCACCGGAAGGTTTACGTTTTTGGTTGTTTTCTATGAATCTAAAATATTAAAGGTATAATGAGTTGATATTGATTTTCCTGGAGTGTAGGCATACACAGAACTCAAACACCACTGAATTTCTGTTTTTTTTTTAGATTTTTACCACCTGGTTCGTATATCAATGGAAGAGATTTTCGTTTCCATGAACTGGCAGAAATAATTAAAATATTGATGAATTCACCTTCACTGTATCGTCAGTATTTCAAATGGAAAAATCACTACAGGTTTGAATCTACCATGCCTGGGGATGTTCACTACAACAGGAAAAAGTTTAATTACTGGCATGGTGAAGATTCGGCATGCACATTTTGCAAAACACTTTCTGACAATGAGAAGTTAGGGCAAGAAACCATTTACCATAATATTCGAACATGGTGGAATCCTAATTACGAAAATGATTGTAAGGTATGTAGTAGCACTAGAAACCGCCACACCAGAGTTTGTGAGGTCGGTTATTGACATTACAATTCACATGGTCTTCTCCGTCGTCGTATGAGTAAATCATCAGAAAGCAGGTTATATGAAAAAGCATGTTCTAAGCCCTTATAGTATGAAAAAGTGCCAGTCTCTTCTGAAATAGTATCATTAAGATCAGGGCTTTAGGTATTTAAGAGTAATGAAAAATCATGTAACGAGGGGAGGATAGTTGTAAAATACGATAAATTGTTTGCTGCGAGCGTCTTTCCAAGTCATAAAAGAAAAGCGTTTAATATGTTACTCCAGGAAACAGCGAACTTAGAATCCATATCAAACATTAGTTTGTTTGTATAAAACTATGAATTGTGTAAAATTTACTAATATTATTGCCGCCAGCCGTCACACAATGAAAAAAAAAAATGCATTGTTTTTCAAACTTCTGTGACTACAGATTGCTACATCAACACTTGCTTGCCCAGAGTCTTGAAAAAATTTCGCGGAAAGCGTCCTAGAAGCAATGTCCTCCTTTACCAAGATAACGCATCCTTACATTCCACTAAGGTAACAAAAACCTATTAATTGAAGGCTTAAAATGTGGAACCCTGCGACTTCTTTTTGTTACCAAAAAGACAAGCTTAGAGGCACACGTTTTACGAGCCCTGAATCGGCGGTGAATGTGTTCCATGAAGCCATTGAAGAGGTCCCTAAGACTGGTCCAACTGCTTTGGTTTCAGCGAATGCAAAAATGCATTAATAGCGAGGGAATATACTTTGAAAAACAATAAATTTGTCGTAAGTCTTATATCTATTCTTATTTATCAGAACCCAGAAACTTACAGTATGCCTTAAGTAGATTTGTGACAACCATGGGCAAACTTATGTAATCGGAAGATGTTTTTTTGGAATAAAAATCTGTTGGTATTTTATTCTTTGAATAACTAAAAATATTGTAATGCACTCTGGACATTAAAGTAAAAAGCGATGACTCGTCGGCTTTTCACAGAGCTTTGTAGCATAATTTTAGAGCAATGCGCCTGTGTCTATCGATGCCGACGGTTCGGGATCATACAAGGATCGACAATTTTTTAAATTATTTTGCTTTATCAATATAGAAGTAGAAGAGAGACAGTATTCCCCGCTAGTTCTTAGAATGTGTACTGGAGCATAAATGCTCGGTTGCCCAGGAGCACTCGCCACCACGATATATGAGATCGTAAACTACCGCCGCCAAACCACCCGGTATTATTGCTTCAACAAAAACAAACGGCCAATGTTTGCTATACCACTCAAAATTATTGCAAATAATTTATTTAGTGATCATCAAAATACTTACACGGCATCTAAATGTGGTGAGTATATAATAAAGTAAGGTATTTATGGAAATAAATTGCTTTTTTTCATTGCAATAATTTAAATCCAATAATAATTAAGTACGTGGCTAAGTTGTATTACAGTAGTAGTTAAGTATTATATTGACACATCATCGAAAATATCATCTTTTCGTACGGTCAGATAAATAGTTGTATAAAAATGGATGATGAGTTTTTTTTTTCTTAGGAAAGGAGTAAGTTTTTTTTGTTTTAATTAAAAATCTCTCCAATTGTCCATAGAAGTCCATTATTGCAAAAAAATCCTCAAAAACCCGTGTAACGTTCAGCCGATATTCGTGACACTCTATAGGAAGTTTATATTCGTCAACAGCTTATATACGTCCCCACCGAGGGGCTCGAGCCTACCCTGATTTAGGGCGAGTAGGCCTTAGTCGACCACGCTGGCCCAGTGCGGTTTGGTCGACTTCACACACACAACCTTTGAATTTCTTCGCAGGAGTGTGCAGGTTTCATCACGATGTGAGATGGTTTCACCGTAAGAGCGTCGAATAAACGTACATATTAATTCAAAATTCGAAAACACATTGGTACGTGGTGGGGATCGAACCCACGTCTTCCGGACGGGAGGCAGTGGCCCTAGCCACTAGACCACCGATATCTTGGAAGTTTATATCGGTGATAATTTTTTTGATAAGTCTAATATTATTTTTACAGCCCTGGTATACATTGCATACTTTTGTTTGTTATAAGTAAACGTAAAGTGAGTATTAATATTCATACTTCATACCGAGTTTGTCTTTTGCCTTACCAAGATGGAAAGTTGGGAATGGGAGATGTAGCACGCGATACTTTGAATTGATAACATTGTTCAACGCTGCAGATTTTACTACCCTCAGTTACGATTTACTTGGTGCAATTTAATGGTCTGGAATCTCAAATACGAGTATATAGTGGTAATGTAACGCGAGTTCGTGTGAATTTCATAGTTGTAACGGATCTTGTCGAATGCACGTGTCTATTATTTATTTTACTGTCAATGAACTCCAGAAAAACGCAATTTATTATCTAAAACAAATAAAAAAATACTTACTCGTTGTTGCATACATGACGGAATAATATTGTAATAATGTAGGCACGTAATTCAACGAAATACAACTGTCACATAACACTTATGTCACAAAATAAACATAATTTATAATGCCAAATAATTAAATTAGAAAATCATAAGTGTTCGTTTGTTTATTATTATATTAGAAACAATGATTAAAATATAAAAAGCTTGGGACCTGCCATCCTTAATGCAATGATAAATCTGTTTAGTTACATTGAATTTCTGAACACATGGCTATTTGTTTATTCAGTATTTTATATCATTTTATACATTAAGCGATGCAGATTCCATATCATTTTACAGTTTTGCAATATCTTTAAAATTTACGAAATAATCGTCTGGATACACTTAACGTTTCCACCCTGTATAGTAGAAAACTATTCTATTCTACTACTGTACCCAACTGATAGTAAATATTGAATTATTATTTATTTCAATACCAGATAACAAATATCCATTGTTAGTGGTAAGTCTAACTGCAATGTAAAAATGACAATGAACTAATTCCTTAATGTTTCTTCAACGATTTCATTGGAACGTATTTTTACTTCTACTTGCAACAATAATAAAATAAAATATGGTTTAATAAAAACTACCCCTGACGACTGAGGCAAAGTTACGAACATCGGAAATTCTACTTTGTTCAAACTTTAACGAAACATTTTTATAATATTTTAGGTAAAGTACACTTTAGGGCACTAAAAGCAAGCTAAATACCGTCTGGGACAAGTCGCAGACACAATCCTGCCTCGGGGAGAGGGTTGCCAAGTGAACGACCTAAGATCTTCACTTTCATCACCCGTAAAGTAATTTTCAACCATTTTACAGCACCTATAAACTCTGAAATTACTTTCTCCAATTTGTACCTATACTTGTGGATTGTATAAATTTTGAATATTATTTAAGTTACAAAATACATTTCTGAAAGTAACTTTGTAAGTATGTTGGGTATTAATGTAAGACATAATCATAATGCTACTTTAACTGAAGGTAATATTGAATACAGGATGGAATCGTAGGCATTGATAAATGATTAAAATATTTAGCATAACGTAAAACATTTTGTTGACTTCTACTTAATATTTTTTTAATCCGACGATGTACCAACGCGAAAAAAGAGAGACGAGAAAGAAAATCTCTAGCGAGCGTGCGTGCGTGCGTAATGGCGCGCAATATCAACCGTTCACGCGTCACTACGACCGACGAAGCGACGTCATTCATTGCTGAGATGACGACGTACTCTTCAGGTAACGTAGACGTACTACGTCAGTTATATAGCATGTAGAGCATTATTGATTTACTTGTACAGTCAAAGGCATGTTTCTTATGACGACGTACCATTCTTATTTCATAAATGTAACCACTAAAACACTGAAATAGTAGTAGCGATAATTTGGTACTTTGTAAAGTTTACTGTGATCTTGTTGATTATAAAAACGAACATTATAAAACCTTTTAAAAGGTGTAAATTAATTTGGTAATGAATAGAAACACAGTTCTTAACTATGAACATATTGCACTAACAATTTGCACAAATTATTTATGTTACGACTTCAAATTCGGCATACAGTTATAAAGTTTAAACCCAACCGAGATCAATGACCCCGATACGGGATAACCTCCCATAAACGGGTAACATTTTGTCGGTAAACTCCTTGACAGGGCGAAACCCATACAAATAACCATTAAATAAAATAAATTACGTGAAAGAGATAGAGCGGTTGTAAGGTGTTTTGCTGTAATAGAAATATTTTGTTATTTCTATTACAGCAAAATAAATAAATCTTTATCATGTCATGATATGAAGGATGGATTTCATAAAATGTTCCTCATCATAGAGTACAAATATTGGAATTTTAAAGATAAAAATAAGTTAAATAAGTTG
This sequence comes from Carpatolechia fugitivella, assembly GCA_951230895.1. Taxonomy (NCBI): domain Eukaryota; kingdom Metazoa; phylum Arthropoda; class Insecta; order Lepidoptera; family Gelechiidae; genus Carpatolechia; species Carpatolechia fugitivella. The sequence continues at coordinate 9,733,434 of OX579659.1, read as the reverse complement.
TATTAACTGAAAAGTACAATACAAAGATTTTTTGAAAATAATGTTTCGTATCCTAACTTATTTATTAACTTATTTCGTAGATTTTCATTGTTACGTTAGTCTTTTTTTACAAAAATAATAAACCTGCTTCTAGTTTCATTAGTGTCCCCCGATAACTTTTTCCTACGAGTCCTTGTAAAAGCCACTTCGGTTTACTTAACTAGGCAGCTTAGCCGACACCGGTCGTAAAAGACAAATACCTCGCCAAACACCACCCGAGTTCTAAAGTCGTCACCTCTACAAACTTTTTTCGTAAACTTGAGTTATTTGCTCAAAGAACTTAGTCGTTCTACTTCGCGAACTCAAATATAACAGGCCTCGGATGCTCTTTACGATTTTCGGGATCAAACCGTTTTGAAGCGGATTCAACTGGAATTCACCTGCGAGTTTTTATTAGGTACAACGAAGAAAGTTGAATTGTATTGCGATTGGAGCTCATAAAAGAAGACGTTTATTGTTTAAGTAGACACGTAAGTACTATATTTAGGGTTTGTATTGAAAGTGTACAAAAGCAAATGGATTCTTAATTTTATAAAGCTGCTCAAAAACGAATAATAAAACATTGTTATCAGCGTTATTTTTTAACAATTTATTTTTTAAAATGACTGTCGTCTAGCTAGAAAAACGAGTCCATAAAACCTGAAGATCACAAAAGATACTCTTAAAAAAAACATGAAAATATTCGCTTTACCTACATAATTTTATAAAATGCCAGGCGAGTGCACCAGCTGGCCTAAATTTATATGGCCTTCCTAAGTAAAAAAATTGCAAAATGCCTTGTTTCTCTTTTAAGTTAAGACAACTTGCTCCTTAACTTTGATCGTAAACCACGAATGCAAGGCAAGTGATATTACCAAGTCATGTCAAAGGTCCACCACTTTGAGAAGCTTAAATGTTCTTTAAAAGTTGGTTAAAATAGTTAGTTACTCAGGTAAAATTACACTCAGGTAAAGTTTTATGCGCGGAAGTATAAAAAGAGGATGAATTTTTCAAAATTGTTTTTAACCCCCGACGCAAAAGAGGGGTGTTATAAGTTTAACGTGTCTGTGTATCTGTGTATCTGTGTGTCTGTGTATCTGTGTATCTGTGTATCTGTGTATCTGTGTATCTGTGTATCTGTCTGTGGTATCGTAGCTCCTAAGCGGATGAACCGATTTTCGTTTAGTTTTTTTTGTAACATAGATAATTTTACCCCGAGTGTTCTTAGCCATGTTTCATGAAAATCTCTTCAGCCGTTTGAAGATCATCAGCTCTTTTCTAGTTGATGAGGGGATCTGACGAACTTCCTTATCTCCGATCGATTCGAAATTTGGTACCTTGTTACTTCAATCATATTGAAAGTATATGGTAAGGTAACCATGACCTGATCAGCCGTTTGAAGATCATCAGCTCTATAATAGTTGACGAGGGGATCTGACTTACTTCCATATGTCCTATCGATTCGAAATTTGGTACCGTATTCCTTCAATAATATTGAAAGTATATGGAAAGGTAACCATGACCTGATCAGCCGTTTGAAGATCATCAGCTCTTTAATAGTTGATGAGGGGATCTGACTACTTTCCATATGTCCTTTCGATTCAAAGTAAAAATACTCTCCAATTTTCTTTTAGATATAACTGTACTCATATATCATAATTTATTTGTTATAAAGTTTAAAAATTATGAAATAAAAATAAATTAAAAATTTAAAAACCCCCGAAGCAAAAAAGCAATACATTAAAAAGTAAAAAATAATACCTATTGTTGAGCCATCAAATTCGATAAAGTAACACCTATATATTTTAATTTTATTACACCGACGCGACATTATAGCGTCATTTCAACGAGCAAACCAAATCGTGCCATCCATCAATTTCTCTAATAAAATTAAAATATATAGGTGTTACTTTATCGAATTTGATGGCTCAACAATAGGTATTATTTTTTACTTTTTAATGTTTTGCTTTTTTGCTTCGGGGGTTTTTAAATTTTTAATTTATTTTTATGTTATTATGAGTTGTGTGGTCGGTTGTCGACCTTACAACCCACATGATGAAGAATAAGAAGAATTACTTGTATGCCTTACTCGTACTACTATCGGATTTTAAGATAGCATTTGTGAAGTCTGGTATCGACCTTGACCCATACGATACGTACACTTTGTGACGATTTTTGTGTGATTCTTTGTTATAAATACAATACTAAACTATCATTACTACTGTATAAGTTCGCAACTCCAGCAATGTTATTGACTGCGGACTTACTAAGCCTCTACTATTTTCCTCTTATTCCCCGTACGTGCGACATATCTTAGAACAAACAAAAGGCGAACTTTTCCTCTATTCTTTCCAACTCGACTGCATTCCAGTGGGCGATCTCTCTTGCGACATCTTGCGTTTATTGCGAATAAGAGACTGTTTGAATGTTCCATTGAATTACGGAGTCGGCGGACTTGGCTCAATTGTATACACAGACTAACTCTTAGTTCACTGGTATTATGGTATTATTTATTTGTTTTATTTTTACTAATTGATCTACTGTTATATAGGGAAGACAATAGGCTCAGATAAGACATAGTGACTATTTTACAGTAAGTTTAGAGATTCTTGGGGGAGGCCTTTGTCCAGGAGTATGGACGTCTTTCGGCTGACATGATGATGATGTTCTACTGTTATTTAAATCTATATATATATGAAAGAAGAAACTGACTGACTGACTGACATATCAACGCACAGCCTTTGGGCTGTGCGTCTAGAGATTCAAAATTTGGCACGTAGGTTCCTTGAGAAGTCTAGGGGTGCACTAAGAAAGGATTTTTCAAAATACACCTCCTAAAGGGGTGAAACGGGGGTGCAAAGTTTGTTTGGGGAAACTAGATTAGTTACACTATTTTATTCGAAACTTCACAGGAGTACTCCTATCAATAAATGAGTAAATACATGTTTCAGTTTTTTTCAGAATTCAATCCTTAAAAGGGAGAAACAGGGGTGACAAAGTCTGAAAATCAACATGGGTATCGTTTGTATGGTTTATCGGGTCGCTGATTACGAAAACAATAACAATTTTAAAATCTTTCATGTATGGTACGTGTAGGGTACGTGTAGGGTACGTGTAGGGTAGAGTAAGTGTTACTGTAGGGTAGGTGCAGGGTAAGTGTAGGTGTGGGGTAGAGTAGATGTAGGGTAGGTGTAGGGTAAGTGTAGGGTAGGTGTAGTGTATTTTGCCTTAGTTCGGTCGTCGCGGGCATTAACTATTTCTACGCGGACGAAGTCGCGGGCAACAGCTAGTATTTCATAACTTAAGGATTGATGAGTTCAGATACCCTTTTTATAATCATGGTAATAAAATTAGAAGTACATACACGTATTATGTGCGGTGGAGTGGTGCATGCTGCGGTAACTAAGTCTCTGAGCTAAGCCGCGGACGGACAGACAGACAGACAGACGGACATGGCGCAACCACAAGGGTTCCTTTTTTACTACGGAACCCTAAAAAGGATTAGGTATGAGTAAAATAAATAGGTAAGTAAAAAAGTTACATCTATGCAATAATGTCAGTTTAAAATTATATTTTTTTTTTCTATTGGACGTTATACGTGCACATCATCACTTTGTCATTTTTAGTTCACTAACACAAAGTGTGGTTAGGAGAAAAGAAACGTTAATGGATTTAATAATCTGTGACATAACCCATAGTTAAAATCGCTTGTAGGTCAATTATAAGCCGAGTTTCGAAGTGGGCTCCCAGCCTGTTAAAAGTTGGACAATCCAGTTAGGGAACTATTCTTTTGATTAAAAGCGTGTCGTTTACTGTACTGACGTCCGTGATATAAATTGAAAAATTTCCATGATATTTTATGTGATGTTAGAAAGTCTAAAGAAGATCAAGTTTTACACATTGTCATTAATACTTTTGTACAGTGAGCTGACGCATTAGCTGACCCCCCCCCCCGCTCGAAATGAAGTTTTCTTAGATAATTGTTTTTTCTGTATCATGAAATTTCGTATAATTGTGCAGGTTAATAAACTGCGCGACGGGGGGACAGCTATTTCGTCAGCTGACTGTACTACTCTTATTAATTGCTATTCGTACCTATTGGAAGTAAAGGTTCGATCATCATCTTCTCAGTCGAGAGACGTAGAGACGTCCACTGGAGACCCTAATTCATAACTCAAAAATGTGAACAAATAGGGTGTGCAGTATCGTATTTTGTTAAGGTCCGTTAAACATCAGCACATAACTACCAAATCGCTTAACTTTGTATAAAAGGTAAATAAATATTTACTTGCTCTTTTGCAATATAATTAAAGACTTTATAAAGTGCCGGTATTCTTGAGGAAGTCCGCAATCTTAGCAAACCGCACGGAGGGAGAAACCCCCTCGTATCGGGTTCCCCCTAAGAACTTATCAGCTAATTTTACAAGGGGGAAGTGCAATTATTTACAGTTCTATAATGCGTCTCCGGTATCGCAAAGGGTTGTGTAGAGTGGGCATGGTAGAATGGTTGAATTTCAGAATTTCTCCATTGTTCTCTCAAATATAAGGTATGATTTTAAACTTGTATAATACGAATCTGAAATAATCTAACCTGTGATTTAAGATTAGAAATAAATTTCGAAATTCGTTCTTGGTTCCCCCGCAATGGAGCAATATAATTTTTTGGTATGAAAAACGGTAATTCGGATGGTTTTTTGTCTGCCCTCGACCTGTAAGAACTGGCATTTAGTAACACCAAAAAGTAAATCAGTGAAAAATTTTTTAATACCATTTTAGGATACCTGATAACAACAACAACTAAGATAAATGATGTTCAAATTTTCCATGTCATATATTTTTGCTAACCCTGCTAGACAGTATAATGTTGCCACATTAGTGAATAGTGCAACCTGGCTTCAGATTTTCTTCATAACTTTATTCATGTAAGTTGCTAAGTGTAACCTAAGCTGTTTTGTTGCGTAAGGGAGCCCAAGCTAATATTTACAGAGCTATTCATTACTATTATACCGCTTGCTGATGAAGGGATAAAGTTAGTTGTATGACTTTAGTATCCAATGAAACGTCGGATGGCAATGAATGAGTAACTTTACTGAAAAAGAGGATACCTATTTTGCAAATAAAAATTAATAAAGTTAAATTTTGGTTGTTGGTATCAAGGAAAAATCGTTACAAACAAACCACATTTCACTATAAGGCTGAGTTGTTCAAGTTTTAATACCGGGTACCAGAGTTACAGGACTGGTAGGAATTTATATTGGTCTCAAACAAGGAGTTAAATTATAGGAAGCGACAGCGAACCGCTAGCAACACTGATTTGAACATTTTTTTTTTATTTTATGTATATTTGATAACTATGTAAATTTAGTAAGGAGTATTAGAGTAAAGGAGAACATTCAGATTTCAAACCATTTGGAACCAAAAAGTACAAGTGCCGGCCTACGGATAATAGGAAATCCTTATCCAATATTCACTAGTAAGTATGTGTATAGATGTGTCATATTATATTTTCGCAGAATATTATAAATGAATACTGAATAGGCGTATCTTTGTGTTATCTTTTTATGTCTGCGTTCAGCCCCATGGCTCCTGTGGCTGGAATCTCAAGTCGTCGAAGGGAACCATAACGTTATTTTATGAGGAAACCAAACATTCCTAAAGGAGTGAGATTTATAGAGTTTTATTATGACTGTGGTAAAGAATAGCCTGTTTTATGGGCCCATTAAAACATTTTGTGTTTATGGTTTCCTTTTACTTTCAATGGGTACCGGAAGTGTTTCAGTTGTCCAATAACATGAATTCAAGAATTTTATTAGATTGTGTACATGCTCGTAAATACTAGTACGCTCTCTTTTATACCTAAATAAATTACTAGTAAAACGGTAGCTATGAGTCAAGTTGTTTACTTAGAATAAAAAAAAAACTTATTGGTAGTAAGTACAGTTTTCTAAAAAGTGGTTTACCATTTTTTATTTAGTTTTAACATTTTGTTTTTAGCAAACGATTTTTTTTTGTTAATATAATTAAAAAATGACATTAGGGTGGTCGACTTTATCACAGACTATTGAAATTATTCTTTGGTCTGTGGATTTTTCACGTGTCTCATTTATTTAGTTTACATTTCTGTTTGTTCAACTAGTAATAAAGTGAAAGATTTTTTCATTCAATCATCTTCGATATTATTCCCCCGGGTTATAAAGAAGCAGCTATATAGAGAAACTCAATGAAACTTAATCGTAATCTGTTCAGTTTTATTTCTGGCTAAAGTACATTTTTCAAAGAAATAGAGTAACTATCGTCATTATTCGGACTTCACACGCTTATTGATTTGACCCCAGTTAACCCCGATCATCACACCGCACGCAAGCTGCTCGCAATCCGCGGGTAAGAGAAAATATGCTTACTCATAAAGAGTTTTGCGGTTGGCGGGTGCTTCATTAATAGGGCCTTTGATGAAAGGAAATATTGCCGCAGATACCGGACGGGCAATGAACTGGGGGGCAATTCTTGACACTATACTTTGTTCAATTGTGATTTATAACACAAAGAGATAGATTGTTCTAATTAATTTGGGTGAAATGCGAAGACATAGGTTTTTCACTACCCCATATGGTTTGTTCAGTACATTAAATTGCCCTATGTTGGTGATTGTATGATCTTATAAATAAAAAAACTTATTGATAAAAAAACTTATTCATGAGGCCACTGTCTATACGTAAATATTTATAAAAACTACTCTTTTATTAAATGCCAAATACTACTATATATATTATTATTTCTATTTCTTATATTATTTTTTCTAAGAAATTCTAGGATAAAAAAAAAAACATCCAACCATTACGATAAAGAAACCTTATTAAAATCTTTCTCTTAATCTTTGAAATAGCAGCACTATTCCGAGATTAAGGAGGAATTTTATACTTGCGACGTTTAAGTTGCACCAGTTAAAGTTGCATCCGCGATTAACCCAGCGGTTGTCGGTCGCCTGTCGTCGTCGTCGCGGTGATTAGGCGAAAAATGCGAGGCGAATTAGTCGAACTTTTTGCGAGCACGGACGCAATTTAGAATCGTGTGACATGATAATGGGGACGGTTTCTTGCGTTCTCGGAATACTTTAAAGTTAATATCTTTATAGAAGTACATGTAGATACTTTTAAGATAATGGTATGCCAGAATTGAGTATCTACAACGAAAATGGATGGATGAATCTAATAAACTAGCTGGAGTTTGAAATACAAATCGGAGTGTTTCAAATAAGTTGAATACATATTAGATATAACAAATCATGCGTATGAAACTGTAACATGGCATAAATAACATAGTACATCAGATAGAGTAATTATGCGTAACTACGAGCAACTAGTTAAGACTAAATTGCTAAAATACGAGTATGTGAAGTTTGCTATAAATATTTTCCAAGATATTTTTTAGAAGCGTGGCGTGTAAGTTCGTTGAAGACGTAAGTGGAGTCGACTTCCCAAATATCGTGTTACGTTTCAGATTGAGTTTCTCCTCATAGAGTGTAGCTGGCTATACATAAAGGCCAGTCAGAAGCCAACGAACTGTCCAGAGGACCATTCCACGAAATTATTTAATACTAGCTGTGCGCTCGCGTTGTGTAAGATTTTTCTACATATATTCTAGAATACAAACTTTCTTCATTCGAAGTTTCATCCAAATGCGTTTAGTGAACGCGGCACAAACATCTATCTATATATCCAAACACATTTTCACATTTATAATAGTGTGAATCGTTACGTATTACTAGATTTTTACTATTTACCCAATCATCTATTTGAAACTGGCCGCTCAAGAAAAGTGGCCGTTCAGGGAAGTGGCCTTAGGTGACCGGATCCTTTATAGAGTTAGCGCAGTATTTCAAACGTATTTAAAATTTTAACATCTATACATATTTGAGTAATTGAAACAAATAAATACTATTTCAGAAGAATTACGTAATTTATGTTTTTTTTTACTTATAACGGAATTATTTCTTTTAATAGGGTGTATACGGAATAGTCCTACTGCCCTTTGCCGGACCTCTACTTCCTGCCGCGTTTCTTGGCAACTTTTAGAAATATGGAATAGTTCTTGGAGTAATTTAATTGGCCCTCGACGCGACGGAACTAGTTAAGATATCCCGAGGTTTCTTGCTCGAGTTGTACAAATTTTTATTAACTCACTCACTTTATTACTTTCCAAGAAGCCTCAAGCCCGGTATTTTTAAATTACTGTCCAAATTACGTTTAGTTTTTAATGAACAGAAAAGTGTGAGTTAAATTGATATCCTGAGAAATATTTAAATTTATTATGGAACAATTTTCAAAAATGGAATACAGCTTTTTCTCGGTTATATCTTAAGGCAAAGATAATATATATATAGCAAGTTTATTTACCTACAATTTAGGTGTCGTTGAGTATAAAGTAGCTTTGCTTACACTTTTCAAGAAAATACGAGTAGATCTATGTTCTATCTGTGTGACTGTGTTTACTCTCTTGATATTTTCTTCGGTTTATCAATAAAAAAGCATACCGATGTAGTATTTTGAAATCGATAAAATTATACTGATTGTCATTAGAGTCTTAAACACAAAACTATGGGTATGTTTTAAAGTAATACTTGATATACGTCATTATACAATTTCCCAGATAACAAGACGCTTACTGTCAAGTGCCAGGGGTGTCCCTTATCTGCAGCAGAGTCCGTACCAGAAGTTGGCAACAAATACGAAGTGCAATCCCTGCTTGGATTATAGCCCCCGGCCTGACTCCAGGATACTAGTGATGTCACCGTGATTCTAGAAACTCGGATCCAAAGCTATTGTTTATTATTTATTTTACAGGGTTACAGCGTCGGGGCCAAGCATTTTCTTGCAAGAATTTTCGGGTTTATGTGATTAATCTGAATCTGAATATTTGATTGAACATAGAATTAAGTAGGTGGGTATATATCTTATTCTTCTTTTTTCTCATTATTTTTAGTGGTGATTTAAACAAAATGTCACGTTGCTAAAAAAAATAAGAATGACAATCCTCGATCCCCTCGGTGTGGGGACGGGGGCGTATATGAGCTTTTGATGATGATGTCAATCTTACAGCGCACTTTTTGCAATAATTTTATTACCAGGCTCAATATTAAGATGATATTTAACTTCGCATCACTAATTAAGCGGGGGTAGACAGAAGAACGGGTTTGTTTGAATAATAGTCTCAACTGTATCGGTAACTCAGTCTTATGCGTGCAATCAAACTGCGAATGTTAATTAACGCTAAAACTACAACAGGGCTACCCCTGTTGTAGTTTTATGGGCGGGATGGAAGTCAATGACCCCGATTCTGTAAGTCATGCTCTAATTCTAATTTTAAAACCCAACTATCCTTTTCGTTTTTATGACCAATGAAAGAAAGGTAATTAATTCAGATGAACGAATGATATTAATTTGAACGAATGATAACCTAAAATAAGGCTATAGCTGTCAGATTAAGAGATTTTCAAGTCGGATGTTTTACGTGCTTTCTAAAATTGTGCAATCGACGCGTCTTTAAGGTTAAAATTCGATGTTTGACAGCTCTTATGGCCATCTCCTGTCCCTTCTTAAACTTTAAAAAGTGAAAAGGACTGACCTATTATTTGTCTCTACACACTGGTATTCCAGGATTGGATAAAAAAGGATAACATAGAAAAAGGCATTCAAACGCAAATTCAGACTCAAACTTAGCGGACCGTTCCGTAAATAAACATTTTCCTGATGCGCTTCGTTTCAAAATAATAGAAAAAATAAAAGAAAATATAAAAAGCACGTCTATTATGTACCTACATTCAATATATTCGTACATTTCATTTTGTAAAATTCTTGAGTAAAATAACCGTTGTTTATTTATTGTAAGAAAATATTGTTCCTAATACTTATCACCATTTACTGACCTTTCCAATCCTTTCTAATCCTTTCAGCTCGCGATCAGTTCTCATAGAGTATAAAACACAATACTTAAACCGGCGGCGTATGAGCTAGTTTAATATATTCGCGTACTTCCATTCCAACATTGTTTCCACATTGACGAATAGACATATTATATTGTTTGAAACATTTTCGTCACTAGCCTCAAAATTCCATTCATAGTTAAACTGCCAGTGTTTTGGAAATCCACATGCGAGCCGCATTCACATTTTAGGAACCCTACAAATTGCAATCATGTCTAAAATTCATGTCCAATTTGACGTAGCCATGTTTTCAACACAGATATACGAACTATAAACCCAGTTTTATAAAAGTTTTGTTTTATATGGTCAGAAATGAAGATATCTATGCAGGCCGCCCTAAACTGACGGAAGTCTATACGGCCTGTATTTTATATCTATTTCCTTTGCTGACTGTACGTGTGTGGATTGCGTGCATGGTTGTGATTTGATTTCGTTGTCCGAGAGACGAACAATGCTAAGATTAATCTCTAGGAGTACACATCACTCCACTTAGGCAATGCAGAGAGATTAAGTGACGGTGCACTCGCACGCTAAAGTCTTATCCATCTCTAGATTTAGTGCACCTTAGAACCACTGCTGCACTGGTCTCAAATGAAATTGAACGTTTCGTTTTGTGTCGTTTCACGTTTCGTCGTTGGTCGTAATTTATGACAAAAAAAATCGACCAAACTATTTTTTTTGTTCAACAGATAGTAATAATTAATTTGTTTAATTTTTCAATCTTCTGTTGGCTGAAAATATCGTGATTCGATTAAGCGATTACAAATTGGCTGACAAAAGGGTAATTTCACCGAAATTAAACGAATATTTGACTCGTTCATCGTGCTCGTATCTTTAGTTCAATCATAGTTCATATAAGTTTCAACAAAAAAAAAATGGATGTCGAAAAAGCAAAGCAGTGAAAACGTGACACGCCATAACTTTTTATACCAAACCATTCCGCGTGTATCTTAACATTTTTAAGGCTATACATACGTACGAGCATGTTATTAAAAATTCCATCGTCGGGATTGCTTTCGTATGAATATGAGCGCTCAAGGTCAGACAAAGGACCTTTTCAGCTCCATTCATGGTTGATTGAAGTGAGCACAGGTCGAGGAGGTAGCACTCGTGCCTGAAACGTGACGCTGAATACGCAAAGCTGAAAAGTCGGACATGTATCTAGACATAAACAGGATGCACTACTAGTTTACCGGTTACTACTCCGGAGTAGCATAACGGTGTAAGTAGTTTTCATTGGTTGAAAGTTTTTGATAAGATGGAGTTATTGGAGAATACGAGTTCATCGTTTAAAATAAAATAACTTTGAAATAATATTAAAATTGAATATAAAACATTAAACATTTGACTTTCAAAAGTTCCATCTTTTATATTATAAAATTAAATACAATATTTGTTTCTAAGCTCGGTATTTTTTGAGCTTCGTTTTCTTATTAGTGCTTTATATAAAAAAAAATTAAGTAAAGAATTCTGTAATAAAAAGTGCAATATTATTGTTCAATAAGCATACTATCTCTGGAGAGAAATCTAATTTTAGTAGGTACTGGTAAAGAGCAAATTCGCCATCAGTGGGACAGTTAGCGAAGTCCCAGCTGAATCACGTGGTCGGTACAGACGCGGACTCGACAGCGCGCCGACTGCACTACAAATTGGCTGCCACCCTGGACACGACTACACGGCCACAGCTATCAAAATCAATTTATTGCAGAGTAGCTTCACCAAAACAGAGGACGTTTCAGCGCAGTTAAATCATAATTATAAAGGTAAGTACCTGCCTGGACGGTCAACGTTGTTAAAATAAGCACACTGACAAATTGTTTTTTGCTGTTTTTTTGCTGATACTAATAATGATTAACCGTATTAAATTAACATCAATAACACTTTATGTAAGCAAACTTAATTAAGCAAAACTAAAACATAGTAAATCCATTATAAAAAGTACCTGGGCGACCTAGCTTAGCTCGTGCCATCTGTTGGAAAACTTTCGGATCACGAAAAAATATATAGAAATTTTCGTATTTAAATAACGAAATGAAAGAAAAAAAAAATTTATGCGGATTCGAATCTCTGTCCTTCGGTTTCAAAGTCTCGCGATTTCCCAACAGAGCTATCATGTCACGGTAACAAATTAACTATCTCTTTTAATGATATGGCGTACCAATACAAAAGTATTGGTAAGCCTGAAAACATGGGGAAATCCCGTGTTACTAAAAATAAAACCTAGCTAGACCGATTTATCGCCCGAATCCCCAATATAAATTTTATAGAAATCGTTGCAGCCGTTTCCGAGATTATCATTATATATATATATACATATATACAAGAATTGCTCGTTTTAAGTATTAGATTAGATTAGAACAGATGAAATTTTAAAAGCCTATTTGGATATAGTATAAAGTAGATACAGACTAAGAAAAAATTTTCAATGTTAAAGCGTACTATTATAAAAAACTGAAATATGATTGTGATTCAAGTAAGGAAAGGGCAATGCTTCCGAAGTCTTAATAAAACTTCGGAAGTCAAAATCACCACTAAAGCTATAACTTTACAAATACAGAAGAAACCAGACAGCAACATAACTTCTTATTAAGTAAAATCTCATTTCCAAAAGAAGGGAGCAGCTGTGCAGGATCCACTTGAGAAAATTAGTAGCATCTGTTTTTTTTTCATTACTCTACGCTGGATCGAGTTGTAGGTGTTATGTGTAAGTCAATTTGTCGTTCGTAACGGCCGTCGCGGTAATGCTAGTAATCCAGTACAAACTGGATCGATCTAGTTTCGTGTTAGCTAGTTTAATGGATTATTGTTGCTGTAAGTTAACACGCATTAGCTGTTAGTTGAGAGAATAATCAACAAGAAGCTTGTGTTCGTGGTCAGAGTGTTAGGTACTCTAATATTATAGACGTAAACAAACACAGGATGAAGAGAGCATTATTCATTTAGATTCTACTGTTTTTTTGTGTTATATTTATAATTATGGTTACGACTAATTACTGAGCTAAAATTTAATCTCCAAGGGCTTAAGTGCTTAGGGTAACATTAATGAATGAATAAATGAATCTACTTTATTGCACATTGAAAAATACATATAATAGTTTTACAGAAAAATAAAATAAAATTAGGCAGCCTTATTGCTACATAGCAATTTCTTCCAGGCAACCTTTTTTTGCTATAAAATATAACTAGATACTAATCTTACGATTTGAATTGTTTAAGTACGAAGAGCTTTTTAATTTTCCGTACTTTGACTCGGTATCTCTATTTTCGAAACAATACTGAAAATAAGGGGAAATAATGGCCATTACAGCTTTGGAAACTCGATTATTCGTCCGTGATGGCTGTACTTTACGACTATCGTAAAACATTCCCCCGAATATGAGTGTTTGTTTGCAGACAATAATGCGTTATGAAAAATATGAACCTTTGCCGTCTACCAATGGGGACAATGGGGCTAATTCAGCAAGTCACGCTTTAATCGTTAACATCATAAGTTCGTTTGCCTATTTCGCCTTTTAGACATAGACATAGACAACTTTTATTTGACACTAAACACAAAAAACACAAAAATTAAAAAGGAACAGGAGATGGGCATCCAAATATTAGAGCTGCCAAACATCGAAATTGCGTCTTACGGACATAAAAAATCTTATAATTTGACAGCTACGCCCTTATTTTAGATTATGAATAATTCAAAAATAATGTCATTCATTGATCTGAATTTTATTTGCTCTGTTTCTTTAATCATAAAAACAAACAAGATACAGAAAGCTAGAAATCTGGATTAGAGCGTGACATTAGCCCCTATGTTGTCGCTTACCGTTGTCGTGTCGGCGTGTGCGTGGCGTGGCGGCGGAAAATATATGAAACTGACAGCACCTGTCACGCTCGAGTATTGACAGTGCAAGTATTACCGCCTAGGAATTCGCCTAGAACTAGCGAATGAGTATTATCTATTGCTACGAGTATTAACAAATTCTGTGATATCGGACTTTAAAATTGTTGTTGATATTCTAATATCTATGAACGTTGTACACAGGAAACCTAGAGCTCAGCTTTCTAACTACTCACTATGTTTATAATCCCCTTTTTTAGATTTAATCTACGTACATATCTGATGTTTTCTTTGACAATAGGATTAGTTGCGGTAGCCACTAACCCTGACAAGCTTATACGAATTCTATCACGAATATTATGAATAGAATAGAATAAATATGAATCCATAAACTCAGGTTTTAAATCCACACCAATTTTTGCATTACAGATTAATACTGCGTAGCGGGGCTAGCTACGGACGTTACGAAAGAGACTCCGTGGAGACACGTGTGTCGTAAGCTAGTTTTCAGCTTATTACATAACATCATTCTCCTATGCATAATATATTATTTAAACCACTTCGTTCAATGCAAATGCCTGGCGGGTGAATTTAGCAAATCAACCACAACGGCAGGTGCCGCCCTGTATGTGGGTGTCGATGAGTCGATACTGTAAAAATCCGGGCCCGCGCTCGGCTGCAGCTAAACTTAATTTCAACCCCGATCCAATTTCCCCCTGCTCAGGGAAACATTTTTGAACAACCGCAGATAGTCCAGTTAGCGTTTTTAATTGACGTCAAAGGAAAGAGAGATCGAGTTATAGCATTTTCAGCTTGGTTGAGTTGTGACTATTTTAACTTACGCTTTTTACGAATCATGACATTATTCCGAAGGGTTGATTCAATCTTGTGTCATATTTATATGTAATAATAAAAAAAGTCTGCTCCTCTGCTCCCCTGTAGGTACAGACAACTTGTGCTATCTCATGGGTGGCAGAGGCTTTTCTTGCTCAGCAGTTCCAACAATATTATTTACATACTAGTGGAATTGATAGCCTCCTTTTTTGACGTCAGTTAAAAAAATGCGATAAGATTCAGTAAACCATTATTAAAATTCCAGTATGGACCAGCGTGAGTTATGTGTACGCGCGTAACGTTACCCCGCTGATTATTGGAAAGATATACATCACCATCTTTCTTACACTAGGCGGCTATGTGAGCGTGTAAACAAAAATATAAGCACAGCGAAATTGCGCGAGTGAAATTTAACTTCACTGAATTGCGTCGTAATTTTTGCCGACGTAGCTTATAGTACTGTGAGTTGAGCGGAAATTCCTACTTAACTTTTCAGTAGCAAATGTAAATGTACGTGTAAAGTTGATTAATTAGATACGTAAGTTGAAATATTTTGATTTCATAGTGGTTTTTTTGTTTAGGCGATGAGGCTACACTAAAAATAGTTGTTGATAAGGCAAATTGTTTTAAACTGATTTAATTTTTTTCTTCAAAATTATACTTTCAAATGTTTTTGTGTTTTTTTTTGTTGTGTATTAATTAATACAGTACAGTGCAAAAAAATTCTTTCCCTTTTGAATAGGGTCCTCTCTTATTGCACATACTTTCCGAAGGGGTACAAAAGCGATGGAGTGTATATTTGTTCGAAAATTTTAAATAACACAGTGTTTTCAAGAAATATAACAAACTTTTGTATAATATATATATTTGATACCTTGTTAGCGAACATAAATAAAAACGAAACTGATCTAACTTTAAAGGACATAAGGGCAAAAGTAAAATTACTGAGTAGAAAGTTATCTAAAAAGTTTTAACAAGGGCTAGAAGAAAAATAAAAAGTTTTTTTTTTTGCCTTTTTGCCTACACATACATTCCTGCTGATGTTTACAAACTCCCAATGGTCCCTCAATCCACAGAAGCGTTGACATCACACAAAAATTATTACAATGATATCCCTCGTTACTAAAGCCTTCCTAAAGTTTCATTCAGTAAGTTTTTTACTTTTGGGCTTTAACTTTATTAGGTTGTTTGACAAAAGTCAAAGTTTATCTCTGAAAAATATTTTCGTTATTTATTTTAATTTATAAAGATAAATTATGTTAGCAAGTTACAATATAAAATATTCCATAAAACTTTGCAGCAATGTACAAAAGAACCTTTTCAAGTTTTTTAATTATGCCTATCTAATAGCCTCAAAATATCATATCAAAGAAAATATACAAAGTCTCTCTGCTTGTTAGAGTTAGTTTAAAAAAAATACACATTTCTTCGAAATCCTGAAATACCCTGTTCAGTTTGATTGAGTATGCAATATGCATAGTCCCGGTTCGCGCTACACCGAAGGACTGTATTCATTCAGTAGAGGCTCTATTCAGAAGTTCGTCCTCGTTGCGTCGCTCAGTTGCTGTTTACGTTTTTTGTTTGCTCGGCTCTCTCGCATTGTGCGAGATGTTGATTAAAGGATGTCGCTCACTCCTTCATTTGCTGTAACAATTAAGAGGAAAGTTTCAGTAGCGTTGAACTTTTAAATTAAATGTAACGAGATGAAATTTTCTTAAATTTTAGTTAAGCCTGCAGCATCATGATTATGTCATGTGATGTCTGTAATCTAATTTTATGTATGTGTATAAACATGCATCATAAATTCATAATCATACCTGGCATAGTTACCAACTTATTATTTTCCTCTAAATCTATTTTACCATCTAATCGACTACAAACACGTGTAGTTTTTATAATAGCTCAGCTTCTAAGTATTGCTAATTATATACCTATATATAACAAAAATTCCGTGTGGTGACGGCAGAGTAGAATACATTTGTCACCAACCCCTACTCTTCCCGTGGGTGTCGTAAGAGGCGACTTAGGGACTACACATTGAACAGGGAACGGGCAGCAGTGCTCTCTGATACAGTAATCTTTTAATCTGCGATCTCCAACCCGCCTGCCAAGCGTGGAGATTATGGCAAAACCAACTCATAGTCCAGCAGTGGACTGTAACGGGCCGTTGATGTTGATATAAAAAAACCTTGAATCGTTCTTACAAATTTTGTTAATAATGTTGATAAGGATATCCTTATAGGCATTCTTAATTAATTGAACGTATCTAGAACCTTCGGGGGTTCAGCGTTTTTATCTGCAACATCTTTTTCATCTTTTATCCGATTCCGATACCTATTCAAACAGAGATAAGGTTGGTTTCGCGAAGTTTCGATCGCCTTTTAATTTGCAATTTTCTAGCTTACTATTACGTTGGGATTAAGTTCCAGCAGTGGATAGAATCTTTAATTTCCTCTGGACTGTCGACTCCGCGATATTTGAATGGGATTTGCAAAGGATAAAAGATGACGACACTTTTTATAGCGTTCATGCTTCATTTTTCCTATTGTATTATGTTGTTTTATTGCGCTAGGTAACGAGCACTTCAAGGATTTTCACAATTTTTATAAAATTTAGAACGGTGTATTTTATCTTTTAAATAGTTGAGTGAATTCTTTTATTTTTTCATTGTAGAGGAATTTATTTTCCTTTGTTCGTTTGTTTTTTGTCATCTATTAAATTAATCATCATTAGCGTTTCAAATAAAAGACACTGCACCGGGTTATATAAAATAAATAACTGGCCAAGCATGTGTCGGACCACGTAAAGTGTAGGGTTCCGTAGTCGTCCAATACTACTTAGGTAAGTACCTGTTTAAGACATTCATCAAAATATTTTTCTATTGTATTTGTAGTACCTTTCTTACTTGTACAAGTACATTTTATAAGTTGGTCTATTATTCGATAACCTGTAAAGCCTACTTGATGTTGATAATTTTCTTTTTAAATTCATAATATACACTACTACCGTGAATTTTTTACATTTCCAAATACAACGGTTTTGCTGGTTTGGGGGACACTTGACTACAAAAATAAGCACTTTAAAACGAAATATTTATGAAACGTTCACTAGCACCGAAAAATAGTTTTAGCAAACCCTCGTTATTTTTTAAAATCCTATCCAACGATACCTCACGATATAAGGTAGTCGTGAATAAAAAAATAATCCCAACTTCACGTTTACGAGAGGAACCCTAAAAAAATTTTTCTTTAAGATTTTATTCTTCAGCTTGGTTGGCATGATTATAATGTACATTCATATGCCAAATTACAAACTGCTAGTACTAAGACTCTCTCGCGGACGGACAGACAGACAGACCGACAGACGGACGGATATCGCGAAACTATAAGGGTTCCTTTTTGACTACAGAACCCTAAAAAAACAAGGTTTTAGCCCATCGAATATTAATTTATATTTGCAAGCATTATGATCTAAATAAAGCATGAATGAAAGAATGATGGAAAGGAAGACCAATGAGGAAGTTTTGAGGATGGTAGGAGAGAGGCGAAGTTTGATTGGGACCGTGGAAAATAGAAGAGGAAAAATGTTGGGACACCTGGACAATATGTAGGGAAAAATAGAAGGCAAAAGAGGACGTGGAAGACCGAGACGTACATTTATGAACCAAGTGAAGGAAAAAGTTAATGTCGTGTCGTACCAGGAAGCCAAGAGACTAGCTATGGACAGAGAGAGATGGCAATTACTCCACGGACAAGAGCCTTGCTCTTAAATTTAGTATATACATAAAGCATGAAAAAATTCTGTAAAATTACTGGAGCAATTTTTTTTTATGTTATCCGTGTTGGTATCGAATGGTTGATCTTTCGTATCGCAACATATTTCCTTCCACCGTATTCCGGTACGATACACCTACAATACATTTTTCGATTTCAGTGGCGGGCGCCGCGTCTCGGTAGCCCCGGGGGCTGTCAATCAATCTCGCGTCGGATTAGGAGATACCATCCCAAGATACGTCACGAGACTGGAGACAGCGCTTTGTCAGCTTACAACTGTGATACTTATTTTCAAAACTGTCTACAATATGAATTTTTGGTATACAGTAAGGCACGGGAGCAAAAAACACTGATGTAGTTTTGTCCACGGAGACAACGTAGTTTTATCGGTCAGTATGGCTTATTTGATACATTCGTGAATGATAAATATAAAAAGAAAACATAATACATTAGCCCGACATAGCATGCACATTTAAAAGGTATATTTATTCATAAATTCTTAATAATGATAAATCTTTATTTCAGGCATACACCCATAGACAATTAGACAACATACATATACAAATACAATACAATAATAGAAAGAAGAAATATAATTTGTAATAAAAATAATATAAAATTAAATACTTATATACATAAAACTTTAACATTAGATTCATTTTAAAAACTTCCCGTTCTCACAACGGTGCATAACTGACCAGTGTTTAATGAACGGGTTGTCAAAATCATTCGCGATCACAGATAGCCTCGAGTTAGGTTAGGTTAGGTTAGGTCTTAATATCAAGTAAATTATGACTGCAAGAAATAACTAATTAACTAACTACAAAATTAACTATTTCATTTTTGATGATTTTGTTAATTCAATTTCCATTAATAATACCGAAACTAAACAGTATTTTAACAACCTTCTTTTTTTAGACATTAAAGAGTTCTAAACAATCATCGTTAATGCAAAATATTTCAGAAACTACGTATTCTTACAGTCTGAAAAGGAAATATTATCCTTTGTATTTTGTACACAAAAAGTAAACACACGTACACGAGCAGTATATCCCCAGCCTAAGCCTCTGCCTGTAAAGAGGCAGACTAGGACCACTTTTGAGTTAAATGTAGCGGCAAATAACCAACCCGAGGTAACGACTGCGCCGGCCATGTGAGGCTTTTTATTTTCACCGCCAATATTGAGAAGACTGTCCCAACCAATATTGTGGTCATTTGAGATAATCTTAAAAGTTCAGTATTATTGTTTCGTCTTTCGCGAGAAAGAATGAGATTCTGTACGTGCATGCAGTAATTTTGTGCTATTTATTTAAGTTGTATACTTACTTCATTAATACTAAGTCAGTTTGATGTTATCTTCCCTAACCTAAGTTCTATCTAGGTTTCTTCTCAATTAGTTTAAGTGAGTCTCTAAAACTCAGACATCACGATTTGTGTGGTCAGCGACCTTGCAACCACACGGTAAGAAAAAGTTGTCGTCCCGTGTTATTCTCGTCTAGCAAGATACAAAAACTCTTACCGTTTTTGGCTCGTCTTGTTTGTATAAATGCATTAATTTATCCGGCGTCCACTATGATGACTGATTTACGTAAAGGAAATGATTATTTTTAAATATATATATATATATATATGTCTCTAAGCTAATGTACTTGAAGTAATTTACAGACTAACTTCTCATTTTGCAGTGAAAGTACAGAAAAGCATATAGTTACTAACTTTTAAAAACTGTCGTAAATGTTCAGAATTAAATAAACTACTAAATAGAATATAAAACACCGCTTTCTGAAATTAAAATGCGTACTTAATGTAAATTACAAACTTGTTGCTAACTCAACTGAAACAAAAATGATCATATGAAATCTGAAATGAAAGGATAAAACAACAATTCAACTATTGTGATACAATTTTTTTTTTTACAATATCAAACGGTGTCACAGATTGCTCGGCTCAGCAGACGAAAGTCTTGTTACGAGTCAATATTTTACGTGGATGCACTGAACCGTTATCTTCACAGCTTTTTCCACTTGCTGCCTAGTCAAAATATACCACGTAGCGTGCTCGTAGCTACAGCATCGTAGCATAGCTTTGCTACGTCGTAGCACAACCATAATTTGCTGCTACGTTACGTTGTAGTTGAGGGCAAATTGAACAGAAAATCAATTCTCATGAACTTTTTATAAATATTAAAGTAACTTTATATTTGTAGGAATTTAAAATCATTTTTCATATTTAAAAAAAAATACCTTAGGCCTGATTATTCTTAAATTAAAAATTTATTTATCTTGTCATATAAGTAACGCAAAACCTCTTAAGTAGTTGTTCAGGCCGTGACACTGAACAACATCTTATTATTTTTAAACTTACGTACTATCATGTTAGTCAATTTGTATATGAAAATTATTATTATTTTTGAGCACTTTTGTAAAATATTGTGGAACAGTTTCATAGTCTGAATCACCATCGTTAACGCCAATTAGTTTAAACACGTTTATAGAACATTTAATATATTCAATGTAAACAGACTGGAGCGATTCAAAAGTACAAACTGGTACACCGCATTCAAGGGGATATGAACTGTAGATTTGTCTCTTATTCTCACATGCAAAACCAACGTGTCTAATATTATTTTCGCCATGGTGTTACTATATTCGTTATTCAATATAGTTTTTGGGTCTTTCCCCTGGGGTGGCCAGTCCCAAACCTTCCGACATAAAACGGTAAAAACCTGAATATGTTTCTGTATTTATTTATTGCAATATTATGTTGAAATACTGCAGGGGTAATCTCTTGGGTGCGTTGTTGGCGCATCTGGATAGTTCGAGACTTATTGATTTCTATGAAAAGTTTACTGAATACAGATGCGGTCGTAAATGTTATGGTAAATGATACAGGTAAAATGTTCTTATGCTTTTCATTGAATTGGATAGCTTTGATGTTGAAACATAAATTGACGTTGAAGTGAATATGGAACGGAGCAGAATAGCATGTGTAAAGTTCAATGCACTCAAATCCCCAGGGTTTCCAACATGCTCCAATGTAGTGAGCTATTTCGTCATAATCCTTTTACTAAAATGACTCCTTCGAAACACAACTTACTTATATCAAGATTTTTATTCCATTGTTAATGTTGAGGGCTAATTAACACTTCGATAAGCAGTATTCAGGGTAGGCTCGAGCCCTTCGGTGGGACGTATACGAGCTATTGATGAAGCAGTACTTGCCACTAAACCCAGTTAGGTAGTAAGTAGGATCAAACTACGAAATATAAGACCAGTCTCTTTTGACAGCAAACTACTACATGGTGTAAACAACTTACGTCTAACATCGAGGCCACTAAACCCAGTTAGGTAGTAAGTAGGATCAAACTACGAAATATAAGACCAGTCTCTTTTGACAGCAAACTACTACATGGTGTAAACAACTTACGTCTAACATCGAGTTTAATTGACGAATAAGGTTATCTCCGCCACTGTACTTATGCAAATAAAAAAGTGTCTTGTTATTCTCACTAGTAAATTAGAAAATCTTTTTATTTTTTGCAGAATGGAAAAGATAAAAAACACGCGTCTTTGGTCTACTTTAGGCCAACACCAGACTTGACACTTTCCGAACAGATACATAGTAATAAGGGTTTTAGAGCCCTCGCGGAGATATCTTTACGACACATCACGCCAGTAAAATGTTGCTGCTTGGCTGGCATCTACGTTTTACGATTCAGATGAGAGAAAATTTCTTTGTACAGGTATTCTTAAGTATTCTGTAGTATTTTTAGTAACTAGCTTATAAACTTCGGGTTTATTCATATCGAATGATATTCAACAAAATTAATTTATAGAAACCTCATTTAAATCGGCTCATGTAAATAATAATACTCGTACTGTTTAATAATTAATAAAATCTATAATTATACAAAAGAATTATAAACTACCATATACTCGTAAATCTCGTGCTAACTTACCTGGAAAAGCTAAGTTGAAAGTATGATGCTGCCTGCCGTATTTTTCAACATATTCTCGTTTAATACGTTGTACCGTTTTTTATTGTTTCACTCGTATTATTATAAGTGGCCGGCAAGAATCCGACCGACTAGGCGATTGGTCACAAGCAGCATTTTACTGGTCTGTAATAAAAGCAGCAAGTACCGTACTTCAAGTTATCGCGCTAGTCGGCTGTAATTTGAAAATGGCTCAATTCATGCAATTGATCCAACGATACCTACACAATAGCCCCTACGGATTTGTTCCGGCATTTATTTTATGATTGTTTTATGTTTATGACTAGAAACGCTAAATGACTACTGAAATTAATTTTGTTTAATTGGTATGCATTTCTGTACAATGTTGCTTCCGAATCCGAACCCCTTCAATACTTATAATTTTAATACTGCAGAAAGAAACAAAAGTAATAAAATAGGATATTACAGTTTCCTTTCTCCATAACTTTGTGTTATTATTATACAAAGTAAATTACTTTAAAGTTTATATATACATAATAAATAGCTGTGTAGCTCGGAGCTACTCAAATATTAAGCAGTGATATCGTTCTACGTTCTACTGCACAGTGCAACATTGTCAGGACGAAGACTGCTATTTCGCCTCACAGTGCAGAACCAGCCGTGCTTGGTGTGGCCAAAACCTGGCAGTTTGCCACACGGTGTCGTGTTCCGACAATAACACTCGGTATTCTCGCCTTATTTTGACAACTTGCAGGTGCCGCCTTATTTATAGTATCGAATAACTTTCTTTGCAGTTGCTAACACTGTGAAATATGGTTGAGTAAAGTAGTGATAAAACTGTTTGGTTGAGGTTGAATTATAACATTGTTTCTGTCTGTTGGCAATCATTTATGTAGATTTTTTGTCAATATTGTTGCTTTAAAAAAAAGATTAATGAATCGTTTATCTAGACACAAGACAGTGGAGTGCCAAGTTCGCAAAAGAAAAGGGCGCGCGACGACGCCGTGTTATATTACACGAACCATTTCAAGCCATTTCAACCCCCCAAAACTTGAAATCATTTGAAATTTTGCATGTCTATTAAACCTGGTCTAATTACCTAGAATTTCAAATTTCATGAATTTATCTTACACCTTTTATTGGCGAAGCCCTTATTTGATCTTGGCACCTATTCACATGTGTGTTTTTGGTGGGATTAATTATAGCATGATACATATCTTAGTTTCATATTTGATTTTTGTGGGTGACTTCACTACACAAAAAAATCATTTATAAATGATTTATCATTGATTTGAAAAATGCTTCCGAATCTTCCGATATAGTTAGTTGGTTACTTGTCAATTTTTATTGATTTAACTGGTTTCGCCTCGGTACTAAATCGCCGAAGAATCACTTATGTTAGTGTGATAAAGCTCAACAAAAGTAGAGTCATACGAAAGACAAGCCAACAAAAATCTCTGACTTCCATTGCTCTATCGCATCCGATAGCAAGGCTATAGAAAGGCAATTGTAAAATTCCCTTTGCCTGTATCGGGCGCTTTAATTCGCAGAGTCGGCCAATTTCCGCACCTCGTCGCCGCACATCCGTTCCGTGTTGTAGGTGCTTGGGGCAAGTGTTGAGCTGAAAGTCGGTAGGCAAATATCTTCTGTTTCATTAAAAACTTTATCTAATATTGGTCTAAGAATTCTAACGAATTTGTTTTGTAATAAATATTTTCAAAATTAATAGGCAGTTGGTAGAGCTTTACAATACAATAAAATAAAACTAAAAAATATCACCAGCTTTTCTTCGGTTGATAGTTTCCCAACATTCTCTGTACACACGTGCGTAGTATAACCTTCAGTCTGACCTGACTGCTTCTAGTGTCTACTTATAGGTATTTCACAACAAATAGAAGTAGAATGCTATAATTGATACAACATCATCAACGGCCCGTTACAGTCCACTGCTGGACTATGAGCCTCCTCCACTTAAGTGGAGGGTTTTGCCATAATCTCCACGCTTGGCAGGCGGGTTGGAGATCAACATACTCTTTGATACAACATACTCTTGATAAGTCCATTCATATAAAATCTGAAGTATTTTTCACAAGGACCGTGTCCCATCTTGCCCCACACGCCACGGGTTGACGCGGGCTCCGCAAGAAATTGAAGCGACCCGCCTCTCCGCTCAGCGGACGCGCTGCTAACTACGGCGGCTGAACTTCACCCGCTCTGTGATGCCGTTCCATCGAGATTTTTATCCGCGTCAAAGAAAATAGAAACTCCACTTTGAGCCGGAGTTCGTGGAATAACAAGTCGATCTGGGTTAATGGATATCAGGAGAGGCGTCGAAAAGTGTGGGAGCCGTGAAGTTTTGTTTTGTGCAGTGATTGATTTTATTTGATGCAGTTCTGAATATGAATTTGGAGTAAATAGCACGAATCAAATGCACAGCAATGATTGCAAATTATGATATTACTCTGAATAGTTCCTCTTTTGTTTGAGGTCGAAATACGTGCCCGTAACAAGCGGTCAATCATAGAAAAATAAATATCATTAGAGTTATTTTTCTACGGTGTCAATAGTATTTCTGTTATTCCACAATTATTATTGTTTACTGAAAATGGTTACCAAATTATTTCCAAAATTACGCTTCATAACTAAGCAGGCATCATTATATAGGTCATTAATAATTTCAGATACATAATCGCAGACACGATATTTTTTAGGCGATTCTCACACGGTGCCGTGCACCGCCGCGGAGGGCAGAGGCGGCGGCACGGCGCAGCGGATTTTACAGCGGTGCTCCGCGCGGAGAGGCGGTAGGCGCGCCTGTCCGCGCGGTTCGTTCTCGACCTCGACTCGATCAGCCCAATTTCAGACGCTCGAAAGAATGGACACTGAAGTGCTAGAAATAATTTGGTCACTGTATAGGAAATCACTAATACGGCACAGAAAAAAAAGATTGAGAAGATATTGGACACATCCATTTTTAAGAAGCAGAACCGGTCCGCGCGTTCGGCCGGTGTACGTGTGTCAAGCACCGCCCCTCCGTGACGTGGGTGCCGCCGCTCGTCCGCGCAGTCAGGCGATGTATACGTGTGCTAGGCATCAACAGATTACATACATATTGTGATACAAGCCAATGGGCGTTTTCACATTGCCTGGTAAAATGGAAAATCAATAAAACAAAAGCAAGTAGAATAGAAAAAATATCAATATAGAGTTGTTATAACCAAGGCTCACTCCCAGTAAACATTCGGCCTAGCTGAATCTTAATTTTGCACTTGTTTTGCTGTAAGAAAACTACATAATTTTGATAGAGAATAAAAAATGAATTACATTATATAAAGTATGTATTTTTTCAAAACCTAAAAGTTTTCGAAAAAAATAATACTGATATGGTGGTTTCGATTTTTGATGAAAATCCACTACACAAATCTATTAAGTACAATGAAGAATTAAATAAGATTCAATCTGCCACACCATGAAATTGGGGTACGGCCAAAAATCAATATTTTTGCTAGGTATTTCTACAAATTCATGAATCTTTTAAACTGATGAATATATCGTAACATAATTCAAAATTTAATCATAATTTTGCTTTCGGCCAGGTCGAGTAATTTGTCTTGGTTTTAACAGCTCAATAAAAATAGTTTTCTTAATTTTGTCATGGTTTGACATTAGGTCACGATAATGTCATGCAAATGTGAAAACAGCCAATGGGACGACGACGTGAGATCCGCTTCACCGCCTGCCGCGACGATGCGCGGCGTCGTGTGATAACCGCCTTAGAAGCCACATTTCAGCGAGACCCTATAAAGTGTATTGTATACCTACAAAGCCAAATGATCCTAGATTCAAATTCAGCAATCACTAACAAAACTGAACGACTCCTATTCACCATTTGGTGGATTAAACGAGCAGCCCGACGTACTCACCCTAAATACCCATTTGAGTTCAGCAGACTGTGCCTGATTTTCTAAATCCTTACGTTGGTATAGCCAGTTATTTGGTTAAATGACTGTATACTTCAGAGATTTTTTTGTCTCAAGGGCTACATTCAATTTATTTTGTAGCTTTGAAATATGTAATTCAATTGGGGCTGTAAATTTTATTTTCTGGGATTTCTATATTATTTATGAAGTTAGATGTCTAGTGGATTTTATAGTTGTTCGTGACCCTTCTATTATCTTACTAGACCGAATTCTAAGAAGGACGTATTCTGACATAGGTATTTGTTAAACCTTTACTATGACCTATATAATTGATATCACAATGATCCTTTTTTGAAACTTATTTGCAGTACAAAGATGAACTAGAACTTAAAGTAATTACGTATACTTGTACACTGAAATCGCTAGTTACGAAATCATTAGAGCCATAGTTTCAACTGAATGGACATGAATGAAACACATAGGTTTCAACCTCACAAAGTTCAAAGCATAAAGGTGTTCTGTTTGTTTGTATCTACCCTCTAGCATTGGCCGTTATCATCACGGCGACTTTATATATAATTGCGTCTTTTGAAAACGCTTTCCTTTCCATTGCCAAGTACAACAAAAAAAAATTCTCTGCAACAGAGGAAAATAAGTAATGGTCACTGAAATTTCAGCTTGTGTTTCGAACTCGTTTTTGTATCAGTGTGCAGAGTAAAAGCCATTGTCGTATAGAGGCCACAGTCGCCCTGTCCTACGATTCAAAGTGTTTGCTCCAGCCGCCGGCTTTCAGAGCCTCTGATGGAATGCCTGCTTTGATGTTTGTGAATAGTGGGGACACTTGAATTTTTCAGGTTGAAGGGGGATCAACAACAAACAACATGATATATTACATCGTTGAACTCTACAACGAATCCATAATAGAATGCAGACACATTTAAATTTCAAAACTGTATTTAGTCCATTTACACTTGATAATAACAATATGCGTCGTATATAAATATTTATGCACAGAAAAATTAATTTGTTTATATGGTCATTCAGGCAAGGCTTGAGCCCCTCGGTGGGGACGTTTCCATTTTGTTGATGATGATGGTTTCATGAACTACGTATCTATTGAACTATGCATAAATAAATAGCTGTTTTTGTAAAACAGTATAAATAAATAAATAATAATTAATAAATATGTGGGGACATCTTCACACACGGCAATCTGATCCCAAACTATGCAGAGCTTGTACTATGGGTATCAGACTGCTGATATACATTACATAAATAGATAAATACATACTTATATAGCTAAATAACAACCAGACACAAGGCAAACACAAGTGCTCATCACACGAATGTTTGCCCTGGGCGGGATTCGAACCCGCGACCCTGTGCGTCGGAGGCAGATACACTACCACCTGGGCTACGGAGCCGTCAAAGAGTAAGATTTATAGGAGACGGCGCACGAGTACACGACAAGCGTTTGAAATAATAGCCCCCATAAGTTACTGAAAACATCACACCACATACGACATTACTGTTACCGTAAGTTTCCCCTCGCAGGGCAGTGATCGATGTTCACAAATTAGCCCCGACTCGCGACCGTGGTGATATTTCACCACCAACTTTTAAAAGGTACTGCGTTTTAAAGCACTTTGCGAGGAATAGTTTTTATGGACCCCATTTGTAATGTCTATTATGAATTAGTTGCCTTTTCTGCTTGATTTTTGCTATTTGTGATTGGTATTCTGATCTTAGTGTGGGTTGAGTTTTGATCATATTCCTTTTGCTATTTTATTATGAAAATGTGGCGGATGCTTGGGATTAGCATGTGTATGGAGTTGTCTCGACACTTATTATTCTGCACGCATTACGTGTTAAAACTATAACACATAAATAAAGTCCTAAACTTTCGCGCGACATCGCTCCATTTTCGCTAACCTCAGAAACAGTTAAGAAACTGTAGCCATTCCCGCCATTCGATTCGCGCGGCGGAGGACGGAGGTGGATTCGTACGTGGAATGTACTAACTTATTCTGTTTTACGAGACTTTAAAATTGCTGTGAAATACGTGGCTGGAGATCTTTACGGCATTTGAATTTAGATTCTCCTAGTGTTATTAGGTGTCGCTTTATGTTCTCGAATTTTTATCTCTTTCTAGAGAATTTATTTATTTTGTGTGAGTATTTTCAAGCAAATCAAATAGAACAATCTTCGGAGATATTTTGTTGGACAACTTTTTTACACAAAATATGACTATAATACAAAAGCGAGTTTGTTAATTCGGAAATAAACAAATATTATACAAAAAGAAAAAAAAATGCCTTCAATCAAAAGCAATCTTATCACTATAATTACTTACAATTTTACTGTACCAACTTTACTAGTATTTTTCAAGTCACAGATATATGGCGCAAATATGTTTTAAAAAATAAGGCAATGATATTTAGAATATAACAAGTATCGGCGCGAAAATTCCGTAATTATGACCTTCCGCGGAGAAGACGCGCTCCCCCGACTGGAGGAATAAACAGGCTTTCAAAAAAGACAATCGAACTTTTGCAAGCAAAAGTTTTTTAATATTCTCACCGCTCGATGTAATCCCGGCCCTCGAAAATTCTCAGAGGGTTCCCAAATGTAATTTTGCATGAAAAGAAATGACAAAGTTTTCATTCAAGTTAGTGCCCTTTCAATCTCTATTTGCTACAAAACTACGGATATTAAATGTTTATTACTTTAGAAGTGGTATTGAATATTTAGATCCTCTTAAATTAAGTAGGTCTTTAGAATTTTGATACTGTAGCTTTTAAGTACTTTACGAAGTTTAAATTTACTTTCAGTTTCTGAGGCTTATTTGAAATTTATGAATTCCGGGTCGTTTGATATTATTATTCGGTCGATTGCTTCTTGGGCTGGTTTTACAGCTAGGCGTGTAGCCGGCGCAGGCGACACGTCCGCTGGCCGCCGGCGCCGGCCACACGCCGTGTTGCTGTGCAACGACATTTGTAGCGCGCGCGCGCGCGCGTCAATGCAGTGTACGGTCGTCATCAGTGCAAACGTATACCGTTTTAGCAATTTATTTTTTTAGTGAAAAAGAGTGCAGCAGCGATGTTGTAGAAGATTTCGAAAGACGCCTACAGGCTCGATTTTATTAATAAATTATTTTCTACCTATTCTTTTGAGTAGGTACAAACAATTTTTTTATTTTTTTCGAGTAGGTACACAAATATTTTTAAAGATACCTAGATAGGTAGTAACAAGTAGGTAAGCACCTAAACTACCTACGCTTCGCAAAAGTAAGTACCTATCAAATTATTAAAATATCTGTGATAGTGATGTATCATAGGCATGTTCATACGTGCACATTCAAGGTCACCGCTCATTTACTCATTGTAAAACAAACATGTTTTATTAAATATTTTTTTCCTTTTAGAGTCGTATAATTTTCTTGTAATAATTCTATACCAATCTCCTCCCACGCCTTATTTTTCGCGTCCTTATTTTTATAATTTGCATCAGACGAATCCCACAGGCCTCTCCTGAGGCGAACTTCGTCGATGAGACGCCCCGTATCTATGTAGTCGTTGTTCATTGTCGATCGTACTGACCGGCGCGTGCGGCCGGTGTCGCTGACTAGACAGCCGAAGAGCTTGGCACGCGTGCGTGCGGCCTGCGCAGGCCGCCTGAGCGTGTGGACCGGCGGCCG
The DNA here is from genome assembly GCA_951230895.1 of Carpatolechia fugitivella. Taxonomy (NCBI): domain Eukaryota; kingdom Metazoa; phylum Arthropoda; class Insecta; order Lepidoptera; family Gelechiidae; genus Carpatolechia; species Carpatolechia fugitivella. Next base: position 9,703,426 of record OX579659.1, on the reverse strand, counting down.
GCGTTGCTATAAAACGGTACATACTATCTAGTGCGTTTGAACACACGCGCGTGTCGCCTGCGCCGGCCACACGCCTAGCTGTAAAACCAGCCTTGCTATTTAGTTCCGTGGAAGAAAATAAGTTACAGAATAGGTAAAAAGATACACTAATACCATACCTAGCTTGTGACTTAAATTTGCTACCTAACTCCACCATAATTAACTAATACTCGTGTAGTATTTATAACGCAATTAAATTAAAATATTTTTAAAATTCTTCTGTACGATTTACTGTAGCTTGCAAACATGATTACTATTTTTTGCACCTTAGAATAAAATATCATAAATTTGTCGTTCAAAAGACGCCTTGCCTTTAGAGCCCTTAGAAATATCCATTCAAACGTCGTAATCCGACATTTCTCCAACTACAAGATCCTACGAGAGCGTATGAGACGGCTTAAACGTCGGCGTTTTGGACAAAAAAGTCATAATTCCACTCATTATGGCTGCCTTCAATGTGTTGTGGGGGAGAAATATACATGGATGAAGAAATCACTAGGAGAGGAAGATGATACTGAAGTACAATCGTCTTCTATGATATCATATTGGTGGTTCTTCAATATTACGGTGTTCTTTGTTCACATAGGTGTTCCATTCCATTCCATCTTCATCATTATTGTTCAGATATCGCGTAGCAGCTGATGTACTATCATGTATTCAATGACAAATTATAAAGGTCAACACAAATGCATTGGCTATCATGGAGCTATTCACGATTTATAAGCAATAAGCATCATATTTGTTAGTCCCACTATAATAGGTCCCCTTACATTCAATCAACAATTTTATTGACACCAGTCCTCGAACCTTTATCTAGTTCCAGGGAAAGGGAGGAATAATCCGACAGACACAATGCCTCGTAAATGAAGGTAGCTCTTCCGCACAGAATTAGGGACGTATGCCCTTCCAACCGTGCCGCACTCCGGCCGACGAGAAAAATTCACCCTCGTTTTGTGTAAAAAATAGGCAGAACAAAACAGGTGGGTTGTCTACGAATTGTCATGTAGGGATAATTGAATCTTAGTTTGAAGATGAAGTCCTTCTTGATAGATTCGATTTTTTTATACAGATTGTCGCGTAAAAGATAATTCTTTAAATTGATTTATTCTTTCAATGTGATGTTAGGTTAGAAGAACGAAGAATCGTTCCGCTTGATGTGATGGTCGAATGATTGATGATGAATAATATAACCACGGCATAGGCGAGCTTTATACGAGTAAACTGACTATTGCCCGCTTAAAATTCAAATATGTCAAATGCTAGGCACCATAGAGAAATAATTTTATTCATTTGAGTGCAATAAAATCTAGATATATATGCATTTAATGTAAAGTAATTAAGCATGTATTCAAACTGTGCTAAGTATGATAATGAATGGTATAGGTAAATTAATGGCCTTCTGGCAAACTGTATAGTGTACTAGGTAGGTTATTTTATCCTGTATTTGACTTCACATTAAAATATAAAAAAAGTCTACTAAATAATTTAATTACCATGATTCCTATTACACTGGCAGGCAGTTAATTAGCCCGCGTCATGAAACCATCGCCTATTCTATCTGGCCACCCACGTCCCATGTCATCCTGCAGATATTAGCAGTAGTGGTCTGTGCATACAAACTGCATCACATGGGATGCTAACCGCATGCAATGAATGCTAATGTGGCCAGTTATGTCTCGGAGGAAATTAGCCCGAATCTGCTCCGGCCAAATATGCTGTTTGCTTAGCCGATGCTCTGTAAACGATTCCACCGAAATTTTCAATGTAAATTTTTGAATTTCGGTGGGTTGGTCTACTATAATCTTTGGCGGGTAGGTATATTTTATTTTATTTAGGAACAAACAGTCATTTAACAAGTAGTGATACAATTATGTTTTAGTACAGACCTACTACAGTTCCATAAATTTTTAAATACCTATATTTACCGTTTAAGAAAGAAATACAGGTAGGTAACAAAATTATTAATCTAAATTGTTATTCAAAGTAGTTGCTTTTTTAAAGCAATGCAAGGAATTATTCAAAATATCTGTAAATTGGTCGTCGTATAATTTACAAGACTTAACGTGTAAAGTCTTTGAAACTCAAAAAAGAACGTTAGTCATATGAATAACGAGATCCTCATGTGTATACTCTATTTTTGGTCCCTTTTTTGTAGGTACATACTTCTTTTGTGCTAATTCCATTGTGTTTTAAATTCTGGCCCATTTTGAATAATCCCTCTTTATCTAATTGCCATGTGTGAAATTTGTAATCTGGGACTTGCCTAGCGTAGTTGACTAGTCGACTAAGGCTTAATCTCCCTTATTCAGAGTAGGCTTGAGCCCCTTGGTGGGGACATAATATGGGCTGATAACAACAAACTATATTATTAGATATATACTCGTACTTAACCATAGAATTTACGTAAATATTCATGTGCATCATCAATTCACTTTAACGTGGTTCTCTGGTCGCGAGGGGTCTATGATTGATGGCGTAACCAACATCAGAGACGTGCTACAAAATAACATTTCCGTATCGTAGACTATAATAATAAAGGCTCATAAACAGAAATCTGGTTAAGGAAAATGACACACAGACTGATGTAGTATAACTTCATATCTGTCATAATAATTAATGCAATATAATATAATTACTTGGTTTCGGCCGAAAAATAGTGGAAAAAGAAACAGTGCAGTCACTTTCGTTCGGTTTTCTATTTATGCTAACTCATAATAATAGAGTCTTGTAGAAGAAAGTTCTTTTTCAGTCTGTAGCGTGGGAGTGGAAAATGTACAAACTTCGGAACAATAAAAGGCGTCAGAATAATAATAATACTACCTAGGTTCTAGCGTATCTGAGGTATTAACTGACGACGACAAGTATAGCGCTGTCATTTTTATACAATATTTTATTTCTGCAGTCATGTGCAGCCGACAGATGCACGCCACGCCACCATTAGACGTCACAGACGTTTCTTTTTAAATTTTTTTTTTCTTCTATTCTATTTTTTAATTTGAAACAGTTTAGTTTGCGTTATAAAACATTTTAATGCGTCTTTTGGTCTTTTTCACAAAATAAAAAATCACCCTTCATGTTAGTTCAGCGTAACTGATGAGATCAAAACATGTATCCAATTTAAATCCAGCAGGCTCTCAAGCAGAAATGCGTAAATCATGAGGGGTTTGCACCAGGACTGGGAGTGGAAAACCAAACTGCGGTGACCAACATCAATAAACCTTTCAAGTAAATGTTTGCGGGTGGTTGCTCGCCGGAACTTTGTTCCATCTTTAAATAAAATCGGCCGCCCCTAAAAAGATGAGGGTGGTGCTGTTCTACACGAGAACTAGGTAAATGATTTTTGATCCAAAAAATATTTACATATAGAACCTAAAATAAGTTTTTTTTTTCCTTTACCCCATAAAACAAAAAATCACATCACATTTCACACTAATAATATTATTATAAATGTGAAAATATTATATACCTTAGATTAATACATAGGATATTTTTTACGGTAAAAAGATTTATTCCCACGGGAAAATCTTACACAACGCGAGCGTAGCCGCGGGCGGAAAGCTAGTATTTAAATAATTACAAAATTAACGACCTCTAAACTGGTAAAACTTAGGTATTGTCATGAAATCTGTATTAAGGCACTACTCACATAAGATAAAAGTGTGATCTTATGCATGTTTTGTTTGTATGTACGTAAGAAGTCTGTAATTTTGACGGCTCCGTAGCCCAGGTGGTAGTGTATCTGCCTCCGACGCACAGGGTCTCGCGGGTTCGAATCCCGCCCAGAACAAACATTCGTGTGATGAGCACTTGTGTTGTTGCGTTGTCTGATTGTAGTTTATCTAGTATATAAGTATGTATTTATCTTTTCATGTAATGTATATCAGCTGTCTGGTACCCATAGTAAAAAAAAAAAATTACATAAAATATTTTTTTAGCTTGGCGAAATAATTATCAGGCTTTTTCTACTGAAAGTTTTAGCTATAAAATATTAATAAGAAGTTACAATTAGCAGTAAAAACATAAATGAGTGTTTAAGTTGCAACTCTGTTGTTCCCATGCATCAATACACTATAATAATTAATCTGACATTAGCACGATCGTGTAAAAAAACGTCCTCATTTTAGTTTCATAACAAAACTTTGTTTATGTCATTCGCTAATGGGAAGTGGATTTGACGAGTAAAGAAATAATTCCACTGAGTGTATTTTTGCTCGCATCATCGCAACTTTTCAGAGCACGAGATTTATTGAAAATATTTTAAAATACGAGTTCACTGAATCAGTTACTGCTCAATCTCAAGTAATGATGAAATGAATTGTTCTTTTATTAAATTTTGACTTTAAATTAAATGCAGGTACATTAACCATTATACGAACATTCATAATCATTTAAACAGAAAAAAACTACCGGTTTAAAAAAACAATAAAAATATTTTTCACTTTCAAGCTTATTATTTACATCAATCAACTCAAAGACCTAGTACTCGTACTGTAAAGAGCAGTCAAACTTCGTCTGTTGTCACCATTTTTGTCGTACAACAAAACCACCCTGACTGAAGGCCCGGGTGATTTTTATGATGAAAAATGACCGTCTTTTCAACAGTGATTGTATGGTGAAAACATTTGTTCATTAAACGCTAGAGTGGGTTTTCTTCTTAGGATATTTTTATTTGGCCTACGTTATTTGGGGGACCTTTTTGAGCTCTCCTAACGTTGAAGTGGTTGTTTGTTGAGGGTCGTATGCTGTTCTCATTACGTATAAGTAGAAGTCTGTTCTATTTGGGTTGGTCAACACGAACAAAAAATTTGAACACATTTTTTGCTCTCTTTGTAGTATCATTTTTGGTGTAGGTATACCACTATGTAGGACGTATTTATACCAAAAAAATGTTACTAAAGCGTCTAAATATCCTTATTACTTCAAAACTGTTTTAATTTTCCTGGTATTTAACAAAATTACATAGCTCGTAAAGCCAATTTACATACCGCTACAAAAACACTTAAGTTAGAATAATACGGAATATTTCTACTATAACAGCGATAAGAAGAAAATTTCTTATCGGCGGTTCACCCTAGCACATAATTACACGATGGCCCGAGGCGTAATAAACATTAGCCCTTCGAAATTAAACCCTGCGCCGTAACAATAACAAAGAATGTTATAATAAAACCTTCCTAATTAGTGACTTGCCATTTCGCGAATAATTTTCATCAAAATATAGTCAGGAGGTCGTTAGGGTCGATGTTGACTTTGTTACGTTTAGTTTAGTGGTATGTGAAGTTCATCTATGCTGACTTAAATTGATAAAAACACAAGGGGCCTAATTCAGGAAGTTACGCTTATATTCTTAATTTAATTCGTGCCTCTTTTTCGCTCTTTAAAGATAAAATTATTCCGTTTGAAAAAAAAATATGCAGGTGATTGACATTTAAATTTTAAAGTGGTCCAACATCAACTTTCGATATTAGTGACAGTTAATTGCATAAAATTTTAATCTAACAGATACACCTTTATTTAATAGGTACATATTATTTCAATATAATATATATATTTCAAAATAGTATGATCCGTTTATTTCCTCTCTTTCATTACTCATAAAATCTACAACAATCACTCAGTGAAATTCTAATGTTTTGATAGTCCAGACAAAAGGGTGTGTTAATATCTTTTTTTTGTAACACGTGTTACAAGAAGTGTAGGCTCGCCTTTACCATTCATAGTTACCCGTGAAAATAATGTTTCAAATGGCAGTGAAATTTCATGTCGCGGACGGAGGGCTTTTTTGTTCAAGTTTTACGGCTATCTAAGTATAATTTTATGGTACGGTCACCTTCCCGGTGGAGGGTCGCTTTATTAACATTCTTTGTTGATGTCAATTTATGGTACTCATATTACGCAGATGACACGGCAAGTAGAATAGCGGTGATATTATAATTAGAATAACGGCTTGGTTGTCAAATCAAAGACTTAAGTCTAAGCTAGATTTTGACATTGGAAATGTCTTTTCGTTCGCTCCAGAGTAGGCTCGGATTTCACGAAAAAGTGCGATCCCCTTATATCTCGGAGAGTTGTGAAGATATGATATTTAAAAAAAGTTTAAAAGTCGCGTATTTACAAGAGCTGTATGGTGCATAAAGAATTATTCGAGAAAGTCAAAAACTAAAAATGTTATGGCCGAAATAGTGAAAAAAAAAAAAAAAAAAATTGATTTTGGCGCTCGATATTTTGGAAACGAAGAATGATATCAAAAATTTGAGAAAATTTTCTCTAGATAATTTAGTCAGCTAAAATTTGAACCTAAAACAAAGACGATTGGGTTAAGGGTTTGCCCTGTAGCCTAACCTTTGCTCAGCGACAATATTTTTTCGAATTCCGTAGAATTCATTTCCAATGTGCTCGATAGTCATGTAAGGCACGAAATCTGTGAATTTTTTTGCGTATTTGAAAATACACTGGATGAATCAGACAACAATTACGCTATCTATTGACATTAATCTTCAAACCGTTCAAACCATTTATACTTACACAGCCCTCTCCCTCTCTTCCGAAACTAACTCGAAAAAGATTACACCGATAATACGTACCGAATAATCCTGTTCAATTAATAGTACATTACGTTGAAAAGTCAACAAATTATTATTCACCCGGCAATCTGCCTCCCTGAAGATTTGAAATCCAATTTTAAATTCTTATTTAAATAGTCCCCCCTAGAGGAAACTCTTGTTGGATATTTTGCTTCGAGTGGATAGAAACGTTCGGGAAACGCGAGTCGGGTTTATCGCGTGCTATGAGTTTAGATAGATCTTGCAAATGCAAACATTATTCTCAATAATGTAGAATTTTCTGAACTATATAGTGTATCCGCCAAAGAGAAAGAAGATAGTGTATACTTACTATTTGTCGTAGATAAATATTTAGGAGATCCTACAAGGCCTTTGTCTGTTCTTCTAAAATAATTGTAGGCGACAGAACCTTTTTGGATGTTTTTACAGTTTAGCTTTTTATATTTCTTTTTGATTTTTGATATTGTTCTGTCATTCTTCTTTTTAAAATGTGCTCTTGTTTCTGTTATGATTGTTCTCCGCTTGCTTAAATAAAGTAAATTGTAACATTAAAATTATATTTTGCTTTTAAAAATAGTAGAAAAGTAACGGCACCTCGGTGCTCAACAATAATGATAACAAAAATAATATCTACAAAGAATGAGTTATTTAAATGTCTATATTTATTACACAGCACTAATTAAAAAATAACATCCTGTCCGGAAAAATCCCAGGAAATTTGAACACTGAGTCTCTGATGTGACTCACTTACCTGTTGAGTAACTTGCTGTATTCTTCAGAGTTGGGCTTCCCTAATGAGCCAGTCAAACTCTCTCATCCCTTATCTCCGGAGAGCTCACAGAAATTAGACACGACACGACATTTGCACATTTTCCTCGAGTATGCTTAAATGCGTAGGCAAATGTAATTACATTTGGATGGGAGGAACTGCCTCCCCTCGATGAATCTACTTTACTATCTTCACTTCTTTATATTTTACGCACATTTGAACTGAAAATAAACTAGGATAGAGGCGTTTATTTCATGTACTTACATCCAAAGTTTATATTGACATTATACTAACTATGAATCATGAATATACTATAAAATCGATATATCTTAGCCATCTCTAATGTTTTTATTGTTTACGTGTTTTTTCCCTTGGTACTTACTACTTCATTACTTCCACTTAAAACTTCGTGATTACGTAAAAAACGAACATTATTTTTATAGGCGCCATATTATTTCATATATTAACAAGTTTATTTTTTCCTAACTGACCTAATCGCTATGTATATCAAAGTGGTAATATATATTAGTAGGCGCGCACTTGTATGTAACAAGAAATCGAACCCACAGTCACTTTCATCGTTACAAGAGATATCTGCAGACTGCACCTGTAAACTCCTTGACGTGATACTTCCTTTGATTTAATCAGTCAATTTTGGATCCACCTGCGCGAGCGACTTCTAAATAACATAATTAGAAGATGTTCTTATAAAAAAATTGAAATTAGGCAGCGCATTAAAACTTAATAAATTTTTAAAGTAATTCAGCGTTCAGAGTACATAGAAATAAAAGAGCAAGAACAAACAGGTTATAAAGATGAGTTATGTATCACATTTTGCTTTATTGTACTTCTTCTTTTACGTTGTTGGTCGAAAACCGACCTCACATACCTTGGTTGTCGCCAAAAGCTACTGACATGGCTCCTGTAACGATTAGATAGTAACCGGGACCAAACGCTTAACGTGCCTTCCAAAGCGCGGTTTTTTTTTTCAGCCTGCACTGTCCTAACCAAACTGGGGAAGATCTTAAAAACAAAATTTTCAAAACCCACCGGGATTCGAACCTGAAACCTACGTAATGAGCGGCGAAATCTCGTCTATTCGGCCTCGGAGGCTGTTGTACTAAATAACAGGCATCCAAAATATCTAATACTATTTGTTCTAAAAGCACTTTGACTATGACTTTCAAGCTTCTGCCACAATTTGCTACATACGTGGTTCATTAACTATCAAAGAGAATCTGTATCCTTGACTATAGATAATGTATAATAACAGCAGCCCCTGTGTTCGGATATCAAAGTTTTTCCGCAAGATTAATTTCCTTCGGGGAAAATATTCTATGTAGATTACATATACTGTGATGAAGGTATATGAAAATACACAGGCCGATTTTTCCGGCTGAGATGGGTAGGCTGGACCCAGAATAAATAATAGTAGCTCTATTAGCGGTGGCAGCAAAAAAGCACTGATGTGAATTAGAAACAAAAAGCTATTCTACCGTTTCACTAACAACACAGTTTTCGACTGTACAAATACTAAAGTACGGCCAACTGCGGCCAAGGTGGTAGTCTGCTTTCTCCTTGAGTATAACAATAAATTTAGGTATTTCCTACTGCATCATGATAAATTTTGATAATTAAAAATATTTTAAGTTACACAACAATACAAAAACTAGTGATGTGTTTACACACACTTTACGGTGTATCCTACTGTGCATAAGAAGTCTAAGCCGATTCATCTGATAGATTTCATAGTAAGCTTTCTTCTTAAACTCGCACCCTCTACATGCTCTAAATAGCCTAATAAACGCAGTCTAGTGTAAATGATAAGGAAGCTTCGGAAGCGTTTTCTGGAAAATATATGACGGTTAATTATAGGGAGATACCGTTTGTTGCTTCATCAGCAATAGCTGAGATATCGAGCGAATGAGTTAATCGTGCATGAAAATTGTACACGCTTTGATAATATACCTAACTTGGGTTAGTCGAACATTAAAAGTAAGCAATGTTTGATCAACAAGAATATTTTTTGACGAGAGATTTTGACGAGAGAGGGAATTTTTTATCTATCTCCAACATAACAGAAAGCAACTGAAAAGACAAATAAAAACTAATAAACTAAAAATAGGTTGCGTTTATTTTTATTTAAAACACTGTAACAAATCCGCCATTTAAAATAGAGCTACTATTCTATATCTATTTAGACACTGAAGAAAGAGACTCTAGAAACACCTACGTTTAAGTCCTCATGTAAATGCACTTAGCTGATTGCGGGCCCAGGCGTAACATTCAGGAACTACACTTTCCTTGCAAATACGAGCTAATTTCATAAAACCCCGCTTAGGGCGCGAGGGTGCATCCCTAATGTACTGCGTACACAGAAGCATCGTAGACACCACGGAGTCAAGAACTAAAGGAATCGCTTTATTAATAAGGTATTTCGTTTTTTCTGACTAGTCATTCACAAAGGTAAGCTAAAGAGCTTATCAATGTATCCGCTTCTCTAAATAAGGATGATAGAGCAGGTTCGATAACCTGCCCATAACATGTATTTCTTCGATAGCTTGTGAAGATTTTCTAACGATATTTACCTGCGATGAATAAACGTACATGATGAATACGAAAACATATCATTGTTACATACATACAAAAAAGAAAGTTGTAAAATAACGCTATTTACAGGCTTTTATTAGTATGTTATCGGTAAGTAGAATATAAAAATTATCAACATGCAATTCAACCAGCATTTTTATCACGTATGTTTGTTTAGATTATACTGTATTTGGTATTACAGTATTTGGTAGGTAAGTATTATTCAACAATAAAAATACCGTCTCCAATATTTTAAAATCCATGACGATGGAAATCAGAAGTCACGTTCTTCCCCGAAAAGTGCCATAAAAACAGGTACGGACTCAGAAATAAAAATAAATAATTGAATTCGTAGGCTCTTTCCGACATCAAACAAACTCAAGAAGATTTTTAGCGGAAATTTTGTCTACAGCTTTGAATTTAATAAGCTAAGTAAGACGTTAGACATTTTTTATACTTCTTCTTTTATGGGTAAAAAATGTTTGTCATTGTAAAAATTTTGATATTATGTACACACAATTTAGTTTCGAAATGCATATGAATACAAATTCCGAGGTTTAGTATGCTGTAAATGTAAAAATTGTAATCATGATCATCATCATCGTGTGGGTTGTAAGGTCGACAACCAACCTCACAAAATTGTAATGATTGTATATGATTGTAAAAATTATCGTAAGTTTATTAAATTGTTAGATCTTTGGTTTGCAAAATATAAAATTCTTGAAGTTGAAGTTTCATAAAGTCTCAGTACATCTAAGTACACGTACCTCTTTATATTTTTCGTCTTAAGCTCTTCTTTCGCCTGCCTGCATATTGTGGGGTCGAAGTTCCCCCTACAAAACCCGACACTGCATCATAAAATAACTGGCAAATAAAACGTCGTCGGACCGTAGTCTCTCTGGGACCAATTAGGGAGGACCTGGACCAGTATTTGTTTTTTAAAGAATGGTTGTAATACATAGGTATTTATAGTATTACTAAATGTATAAATGAAGACTAAAAGATATTAGTGATTCGTAGCTGTGTTGTCGACGTAGCTGTGTCGGGCATATCGTACTGTTACTACTGTTAAGTATTATTTATACACTAATAACTACTTCAAATGCATAATTAATGTATGATTTACTATGAATGATTGGTACACAAAGAGAAATTAGCAAATATGATTAATAACCTTAAAAAGGCGAACAATTAGCTCGCATGCACACTACATTTTGTAAATTTTTTGGTAGATTCAGTACCTAAAATTATGGGTTGCATTTCTTTCTACAAAATTCAGCAGGTATACATAAAATACACATTAAACTGATCTTTTTAGGAGATACATTTACCACTCCGTCATTAAATTTGAAGGATATCTAAAATTGCCAAAGCAAAATGGGTTGCCGTCTCGAAAGTTCCATGGCTTCTAAATACCGTAAAAAGAGGCTCGGACCCCTCTTAATGGCGCGTGAGAGGTCGAGGGGATTAAGGGCTCTCTCCAAGCTCTAATCTGCAGGATTACGAGCTGACGATTGGTTTCGGAGTGTGCAAAAATGAATGACATTTATATTAAAAATATTTCCATTTAGATCGGTCCGCCCGCCGCGCTACGCTCGCGTTGTGTAAGGTTCTCCCGTGGGAATAATTTTTTTCCCGTAAAAAGTATCCTATATGTTAATCCAGGTTACAAACTATATCCATTCCAAATTTCATCCAAATCCATGTAATGGTAGCTTTGACAACTATGTAAATAATGTAGGAAGTAATAGGAAACTTAAGTTCTCGTGATTTGAAGAGGTGTAGAGTGGCTCTCGGGTTGTGCAAAGTACGAGCACATGTTTAGCATTGGAGTGTGCTCAACGCTGTGGCTCAACAGCTTTAATTTTTGAGGGGTTCCCTATGTTTACGTAATTAGATATGGAGGTTCAGAGCTAAGCTTAATTAGGTTTGAAGGGACCGCGTTGAGCCGTAGAAACGGAAAAACCGGGCATACATGTGGTTTTAGGTCTACGTCATTAACTTAGTTTAATAATCTTAATTAGAATACAAATAAACTAGAGTTTATAAAATTATATAATTCAACTTTTAGACTTATACATCCTATTTTGAAAGTAGTTAACTAATCTAAACAATTTGCATCAAAAATTTAATGCATAAAATTTTCCACAAAACCAAACCAAAGGGCCAGCAGCTTGGCGAATAAACATTCACGTTGCCTGGGGTAGTTGAAGAGCGAACACTGTTTACTAAGATTTATTTGTTCACTGTTTTCACGTGACTGAAGTCACTTTGACGTCATACCTTTTGAGGACGACGTCACACGTGGCATATAGTGGGTGGCACATACATGTCTGCCCGCTATTTATTACAGTCTTTTTGATAAATAATACATTACTTTTCCATGTTCATCTATAAAATACCTCGTTATATGCACAACCAGAAGCTTGCATTAGAAAGCCTCATACGGATAATATGATCAAATATTCTAAAAAAGTTTTTTTTTTTAGTGTGAAATTCAAAATACTAGTTTAGGTAAACATCTATCGAAAATACTTTATTCATGTACCTATGCAAAAAAGTATTAAATATCTACCTACATACTAAAGCCTTGGCTCAATATTAGCTCTAACATCAACCCAACACCATTCTTGCGATTTTGAAAAAAGATGAAGAGAAGCGTAATATAAGCACGAGTACATACATTTTATTATTATTAAACTTATTTTGTTTGTTTAAGATAGAACATATACAGTATTATTTATATTATTATTCTGCTATTAGAATTACTAGATCAACGCAGGTAAACCATGAACAATCAACTTGAAACGTCTTAGGCCCTACACTGTCTCAAGAACATGGACCCAATTTATATCGTACCCAACAGGGACTACAGTATCCAGACTAGCTAGAGTATAAAACTAGAGATGTAACTATTAAAAACAGTCATATTCGAAAATACGTTGTAATAAAAGTTATTTGATACACTTCTCAAAAAAAAAACAATATAAAAAATTATCTAGATATCAGACAGCTGCTATAGGTACATCAATAGATAATTAAATAGGTACATAAACAACATCCAAACATAAGGCAAACTTTACTCTTTACACGAGTATTTGCTCTGATAGGTGGAATTCTAACCCGCACCCTTGTAAGTATTTCATAAGCGTATTATCGTCTAGGTGGCTATGTAAAATATATTAAACAATAATCCCATAGGCTGTAAGCAGTATACTACCGCAAGCGTGTGCGTGGCGTGGCAGCAAACTTATATATAAAACTGACAGCGAGAGTACACCTGCCACCACGCGCTTGCGCATGCAGTCGTTGTGTTAGGGCGTTTGCGCACTCATCCGTATCCGATTCTTATCCGGTCCGTTTTTGATCCGTAAAAAAAACGGATGGTAAATTCACGTGTAGCGTTTGCGCACTCATCCGTATCCGATCCGGTTTTCATTCGTATTTGAGACGATATTGCATGATATTGTCGTAGTGATGTGCCGAGTCGAGCTAACTGACTGAGCTGATCTCGACCATAATGCTATAGAAGCAAAAAGCGTTCAAGGTCAAAGTGTTAACACTTTACCACTGACTGATGAGCTGTTGACTGTACTCGAGTATAGATTTCAGGTACTTATAGAATTCGAATACTAGGTTGATCTTTTTTAATTATATCTATTTATGTAATGTAGATACCGCAATAAAGTCGCTCACGTTACTCGTATAGTTCGTTTCACGAAAATAGAATCCTGGAATCTCTTGTCTCGAGTGTGCATTCGATTATTTTTGTAACGAGTACTAAAATACTTGTTTATAAAAAAATAGTCAATTTGGCACATCACTAGCAGCGCGAGCTTTCCCCTCCCTGTACTTCACTCTTCATCCGTAAAAAAATCGTGTAGTGCGCAAGCGTACGTACAATTTGTATGGCGGCCACTTCGACTCGGTTTTGATCCGTTAAAAAACCGATCCGGAGTGAGAATTCACGGATCAAAAACGAACTGGATACGTATGGGTGCGTATGCGTCCATACAATACTAGGACGGCCAAACCGGATCAGAAACGGATAAGATTCGAATAAGAACCGGATACGTGTAGTGCGCAAACGCCCTTACAGCCCTAAATTGAAAAACCGATGAAATTAATACTTAAGCTATCCTATACAAATCCTATAATTACTTTTATCCAAAGTGGCTATACAAATAAAGGTACCATATTCTAATCTATGAACTATTAATACGCCATCAATTTCGGATATCCAAAAATTAGGTGTATAATAAATAATGAATTATGCTTCCATCCCTCAGGGACCCTGTTGATTTGATTACGAGCGATTAATTAAAGGGCCGGTTCACTCCCAAAATATAAGCTCGAGTACAAAGGAATTCATTAATTCCACCGTGATTTTGAATTTTAAATCCGAGCGTTTTGTTTTTCATGATCCGTTGACAGATTTTACGGATTCCGGAAGCAATTTATTGTTGAGTGGAGTCCAAGTGGAACAGACCTAATTAACCTTTAGGTACTTAGGTTTTCTTGGCATATGGGTCCAAACAGTCAACATAGCCATCATCAGTATCATGCCCATGGCCTTTGGCGGCTCTGAAACTCTGGTTTATGAGACCGGTTGTCTTGCCGACGAGAATAGGGAATATGCATAAAAATATTAGTTTTTTTCATAGTTCATCTGAAAGTATACAAAAATAAAATACTAACAGTCAAAACAGAATCGACATTGATCAAAAAACAAACTAGACTCAATATTATTAAACAAAATATATCTGTCCCTCTTACGAAAACAAAATTTTCTATGGCGGATGTATGGCCCGCGTATGACGTCACATCTCATGTCGGACCTCTCTGTCTAACCTTCAACTTTGAAGCCTTATAACTTTGTTTCTGAGCAAGATATTTGAAAACATATTTTTTATGGTTTTACCTGAAACTTGAAATATTTCGATTAATTGATTTAAAAATTCTCTATTATGACCAACCGATGAGCCTGCAAAGACTTCTTACATGGTTCATGTATCGACAGCTTTTTTTAGATAAATTGCCGTGACTAAACGACTAAACTTTCTTAGAATATTCTTGCTAAACGTAGGTATGTATTTTTTTCTTATCAAATTTTGTTCAGTAAATTACTTTTTAGAATTTGGATTTAGCTAGATACTTACGATATATTTTTCCTCCATTAGAACTGACATCAAAAGAAAGCCTGAATACGACGGTAGGTAATAAAGCTACTTCGTTAGTTAATTGCCCAACTAGCTTCCAGTCATTTATTAGATACTTAATTTATACTAATTGGCCGTCAGATTACGAAAAAGAAGATATTCTCCTGTAACGAGGTTGTAAGAAAACGTAAGAGCATTAAAACATAAGATTCACAAAACGAGAAAACATTTTTCCAAAAAGACAAGATAAATAAGATTCGTCGATTGATAAGTATTATTTTATTTTGATTTTTTCAACATGCACCGTTTTTGGTACTTTTTCAACCCGCCGCAGCAGTTAAAAACCGACCTTCTAACACATTAAATGCTAATATTTATAATCACCTTTACACTTTTAATAATCTTTGTTTTTACCCGACTGCTTTAGAAGGAGGGTTATGTTTTTCGAGTGTATGTATATTTCTTTGGCACGCTCTACAGCCTAAATGGCTTAATGGATTTTAGCTAAAGAGGTGTCGTTAGATTCTTTTTACTTGTGAGAGTGACACTGGGTACGGGTACATCAAAATTATATAAAAAAAACAAGATGACCGATTTTTGGCGCCAAAACATATAAACTTCAAAAATTTTATCCAAAACCTATCGAGTGGGGTATCAAAATAAAGGGTTTTATTTATTGTCTCCAAAAATATATACAACTTATATGTTTAAATGTATTTTGGAATGAGAAATGCTAATAAACAACAAAAACTTCAGCATTTAAATTTAAACTACCTATAATAGTGTGTGGACACAACAATATCGGTCATTCATTACAAAAACTAAAAAAATATCAAAATAAAAAATATATTAAAAAAACAAAAAACCTGACTGCGTGAAAAATGTAAAACTATCAAACTTAATAAATATAAATGAACTTAAAAGATGTAAACAAGTTGTTTTTTTTTTTGTTTTGTTTTGAATGATCGTGGTTGATAGTGTTCACAATAGCATTCGGAGGCATCAAAATATTCATAATTCACAAAAACGCTATGATGGAACATTATTGTGAATATTTGATGCATCCGACTGCTATTGTGAACACTATCAACCACATCATTAAAAAAAAAAACTTGTTTGCATATTTTCAGTTTGAAAGTAAGAACAATACAATACAAATATTCATGAACATGCACATGAACATGCTCGGCTGTAACTATAGATTCGTGTTTTTTAAGTATTTAGACAATAAACCCTTTCCTGCGTTTCTTGTTGATTGCAATATTGTATTTTCCTAGATCACATCACTTATATAAACGACCTCACCAGAATACACATGCATGAACTAGGGTGGGAGCTATTACGGCGACTATCTGCGCGCCACTGTAGCATGCATCATGTAGTGGAATCACAGAGGTTCTGACTGATAGCGTGCAAGCCGCAGACTGATACATGTACAATCAATGTCAAGACCGCCTAAACAACCAGTATAAAAGACCTCGCCGTTTTAGTAATAACGATATAGCTGTGTGTCAGTTTATGTTGGAAAAGGTAACCGACGACACTGGCGTTGACTGTACTGTATTGCAGTGCAGGAGGTGGATAATAATAATGAATGACTTGTTCATTATACAGGTATCTCAGAGTCAGATTTACCTAAATTAACAGACGATGTAGGGAAGGCACTGTTGTTTTGTAGTGTGTTGACGTGGGCTCATAACGAATGTGATGGATGTTAGCTTAAAAAGATATTTATTTTTCTGAAAAACAGTTGATTAGGAGACAACAGGATGTTTTACGATCATCTCCCAAATCAACTCAAAAAATATTTTACGTTCTCTATAAAAACGGTAGGTAACGGTTGTTTACGTCACAAGAATCGAGATAGAAAATAAATTTTCCTCGGTATTCAAACGAGTTGCGTGAGCTCGCAGTCTATGACCGACCGATCAAACATCCGAAGAAGAATTTCGATCTGCCTTATAGATGAATATATGAATTTGATCACTATGCAGTGAAAGAAAGGAAATAGGAACTATATTCTATGAGGTAGGATGATCTACTTCGGGAGCTTAATCTAATTGTAAGGGAAGCCAATAGAGCGAAAGGAGCACCAAATGCTCATTTATCTGAAAATGATAAATAGTCTTGCATGAATTCTGCGAGTGCCCTACAAAGGGGCGAGGGCGGGAGGTGTAATGAATAAATTACGAGCAAATCTTTACCTGGCCCTTATTCATAATCCTGGCAGACGTTATCGAAACCAAGCTTGAGTGATTCTGGATAATTCCTTTCGATTTTGATAGAGATTATATAAATTTACTTAGTCTAGTAAAATTAGTTTAGAGTCCAGGCTCCTGGTTGAAAGGACAGATCTCAAGACACTAATGGAATTATCAAATTGGACAATTCTCTGACGATTCTGAAGCAATTCACGTTTCTATTCAACTTGTTTGTTTCTAGTCGAAGTAATTATTTTAGATGAATATTAAGGTAAAGTTACCATAAAATAATCTGATCGAGGAATTCTGAATGGTATCAGATTAACATTGGACTGATTTCTGAAATTCTGTGATTCCAATTAAT
Organism: Carpatolechia fugitivella; assembly: GCA_951230895.1. Taxonomy (NCBI): domain Eukaryota; kingdom Metazoa; phylum Arthropoda; class Insecta; order Lepidoptera; family Gelechiidae; genus Carpatolechia; species Carpatolechia fugitivella. Next base: position 9,685,742 of record OX579659.1, on the reverse strand, counting down.
TAATGTCGAAATAATCTCAAGAGAGACCGTTTGGAGTAATTTTAACGACGTGAAAGGGAATTATTGTTAAAATATTTTGGTATAATTTATATTTTCAGGCTAAAATTACGTAATTTTTTGCAATCTAACACAATAATAGCTTGTTCTAATTACGTTCCTTCCTTATTACGTACATAGGATTAATCTACTGAGAGCTATACGACGCGTCATCTGTTTTTTTTTATTGTTTTCATATTGCCTTTTTTAAATTAACACTACTGTCCGCAAAAGCAGGCACAAAGCGTTATTCATCGTTTGGTTTACAATTTGCTTCGTGGAATAATATATCGATTTCAGAGAATATACAAATACTTATACGAGTATAATAAATACGTAATAATATATTGTACTTAATTTGGTACTTATAGTACGAGTGCGGGCCGCTCCAAGCTTACGTAATAGGATATCAAGATAGGACCCATTTGTGGAGGTTCAGAACATGATTGGCTTCTTAGATCTATAAGTTTGCCTGAGCAAATCCTGGACCGTTTAATGTAGAAGATCAAAAGAGGTGTTGTTTTTTTGTACTTTTTACGTCGTCGAGTACCAACTTGAGAACTCTACGAGCGCGGGCCGCAGACAGATGATGCCAGTTCAACAAAATCTGATTATCTTTTGTTCGATACGTTTCATAATTGCCATATTATTGAGAATTCCTATAGAAAAAATAACCGCCAAACGAACAATGAGCAGAATTTTTAGGTAGAATACAAAGATTTCTGACGCGCGTCGCCTAAGGGAGTGGAGCGATTGTCTTTTGTTTCTCTGAGGTAGAATACATTCTGCGGCCACCTCGTCGCCCCCGATTCTGCTGTCAGAATCTCAGTAACACACTGAATAAAGTTCAACCAATGTTGCAACTTTCATAGAACAACAATTCAAAAATAAAATGGTAATATAGGAGGGCGCAGACAAGTACAAAAATAGACAAGATATTATTTTGTTTTTTGCGCTTTCAAACTTCAAGCTTGAACCTTTAATTGCTAGTCATCATTATCACATCATCATTTCAGCCAGAAGACGTCCACTGCTGAACATAGGCCTCCATAGGCCAACATATGCCGTTTCTGGTTGTAAAAAAGCTAAGAGATAAATATTTTTAGAGCAATAGCATTAATAGATCGTAAAGACAACAATACTTAACGAAATATACTTTGTTCACAATTTTCGTAAATTTAAATATTTTTTCGAAAATTCGGTCTGAATCGTGGCCCATTGTTTCAGTCGATATCGCAGCAAATGGGAGCCAAATGATTTACAATGTGGCGCGATGCGCGATGGTGTACGGCCGGAACGCAACCGGTGATTTGTGGTCACTATTTCTCCCTACTTGATTGGATGGACTGCTTAAAATATTGTTTTATTTAAAGAAACTTTATATTTTTGCAGAATCTAAAACGTGTTAGCTCAATTATGGAAAACCCTCAGCATATAAAACTGAACAACTTTTCTTCCACAACTTTTTTAAATATTCATTTAAATATTAGGAACTTTCGTGAAAACTAATCTAATCTTGTAGTAGTAGAGTCAATTTGTAAAAAAGTTATTTTTTCTCTCACAAACCAAAAGCTGTGAAACAAAGATACTCGTAGTTCAGTTTCATTTGTGACCATTCAATGTGTTTTATTTATGTAAATATGTGTTTTTTATTGGGATTACCGTATCTATACGTTCATATCACGAGACCATGTTCGATATTTAAAGATAAAACTGACCAAGACTGCCATCATATTTAAACGAATCAACCAAAACACTTCAATCTTCTTGTAAGCGTTGAGCTTGATGAACCAGACATAACTAGAACCACCAACAGTCCAATACTCATTAGAGTTGAATATCCTCACCATGTTACCAAATGGCGTCAAAGCAGAGACGCTAATAGGTGCAGCTGCACTGATCAATAAACTACCAGCAGCCTTCGAATCGCAGAGAGCTCGCTGCTCACTGTGACGGTTATTAAGCAATTCACTTACAATAGTGACGCGAATTACATGGTCAATGTCGACGACAGTATTTTACTCGCAATAAATGTTTTTTTTTCCTGCATTGATTGATCTCGACCGTCGTCGTCAACTTTTAATCAGCGCGAAGACCAACATATTATAAAACTAGTGGCTCTGTGAGCTGTAAACCTCACGAGTATTTTTTTTAAATGGCTGATTTATGATTTTTTTACTGTCCAACCCTATTAACTCCGTATTTTTTTAAGATTTCCTAAAACTGACTCGACAAAAAAACCTATATATTAATCGAATCTGCTCACCAAATTTCACTATAGATTGGAACAAAAAGACCGACAGATGGACATACAAAAGCAATTTGGCCAAGCTGAAACGGAGACGCTTCGCGCTCTCCTGGTCAATAACGGACTACTGTATTAAATTATAGATGGTTTGGTTTCGAAAGTAATCTCAAAACCACCGTTGCTTTACAATGGAGACCATAAATTAATACATACAAGTACAGTTATTTTTTGCTAAATATCGATGAAACATTCCATCCCTAAAACATTTTGCCATCGGAGTAACAACGTGCTCATTAAGCGCGTTGTGAGTTGCACCGCGACACAGACATTCCTTGTCGCCCCTCGGCTACGATACGATACACGCCCCATGTTACGGTTAAAGGTTGAACTCGTTAATGAGGCAAAATGTCCAGTTATGTATATTTTTTGTTTTTTAATTTTTTGCAAGGCCGCTCCTACTTACTATAATATTATGATAAAGGAAAATATCGTAAGGAAAACCGCTTCCACTTCATCATCATCTCAACCAGAAAACGTCCACTGCTGAATATGTTCTATGGGCCACCCCCATAGGTTTCCACCGTGAACGGTCCTGCGCTACTTGCATCCACCGGCGCCCAGCATTTTTCACCAAGTCATCTGTCCACTTTGTGGGAGGCCGTCCAGCACTACGCTTTCGCTCGCCATTCGAGAACCTTTCTTCTCCATTGGTTATTAGTTCATCGAGTTATATGGCCCATTGCCACTTCAACTTACTTATCCTGAAAGCTATGTCGATGACATTGGTCTTTCTACGTATCTCCTCATTTAGTTATTAAGCCAACCCGTTAATATTATTGCATCTAATTTTACTAATCACGCTAAACTCTAATGTATGTCCTATAATTAAGATTAAGTTATCTAGATTAAGTTCATTTATGTTTGGAGTTCAAGATGAAAGCTCTCAGGGTTTCGGGTTTGGACAGGGTTAGGACGGAGCGTAGACTTCATCAGATGAGTTCTTTCCAGCTTTACATTAATATTCAATGTGCTTCGTACCATACGATGATCACTGCCGGCTTTCACCCAAGCAATCACTGAAACATAATTAAATATGTGCTTCTTAGTCGTCATGATGAACCACTTCCACGTATTGTAAATAAATTCAAAGATAAGGTTCGAGCTCCTTGTTGGGGGTGTATGAGTTAAAGATGTCAACTTTTTTGTCAGTCGTTTTTCACACAGTATACGGTGTACCTACAGAGTTTATAATACATAATCTTCCATCAGGCCACGTTCCACCGTCTTACCCTTTGCATTGTGTTCAGTGATGCTCCCATTCATCATAATTATAATTTATTATTCCGCTTTCTCAGCCTCGTGATATTAATTAAGAATTAATTATGATTTAGAGGGTCTTCTGTATGTAAATTATTCGCCTTAAATTAGCGACATCTAGACTGTTTATTTCGGTGCCGGTGCAAAACTGTTAATCAAATCTATAAAATACTACCTGAACTTCATAATAGGTAATAATAGAATAATAACTAAATGCACCGAAGATACTTGGTATCCTACAAAGGTGTGTTACCTGTACTAAATTAACTGCATTTTAATGAAACTTTAAATCCATGCTGGAGGCAAAACAGTTTAGCAGTGGATTTGTTAAGCAAAAGAATTAAGTAATAATTATAAATTTTCTCGATCTTGGACAGGACTCGAACCTGCATCTCCTTGTCTATCCGGGCCAGAAACATTTTTCGCTTTATAATTATTAGATATTTCGTTTACAGACGTAATCTATAACAATAATAATCTAAAAGAATTACTTAATTCACACACACATTTCAACCAATGCACTTGTATTCAACCTTATTCTTGTTAGATCCATTATAAAAAATAAAGATTAAACATTACTTATTAATTTATACTTATCCAGAACCTATCTTACTTATCTGTTGCTACTTAGACGGACACTTTTATCTTAATGTATATTTAATAAAAAAAGTAATGTTTTAAAGAAAAAATATTCAAAGACAGTGACAAGTACAATAGGTTCAAGTGCCACTTTAGAAAACATTATCTTGAAATTGTGATACGGCTCTAAGTGCAGACTTGACTTTCCAAGTTCTAGGGTCGTACGCACGTAATGGTAATTTTCTACTCACTTTAGTTCTCCAGATTACATTTCTAGACACGAAAAGTATTATTGCATGAAATATTGACTTTGTCACCTTGTCTGGATAAATAAAATTATAGTAACGCCTAATTTAAATTAAGAACCTTCTTGTCACTGCCATTTACATGAAAACAGAAAGCTTTCGAATAAGATTACGGCATTATTTGTTGTTTATTTGTTCACTTCAAGTCCAAAGTCTGATTTAGAGATATCATTCAACGTTTTTTCAGAAAAGAACGCCGTATAAATTCGCTTTTGTTGTCAATGAAAGTAAGGTTGACAAACCTCAGGTGTGTAGGTGGAAATGATAATGAAGTTCTTTCATACGCGAGCCTTTAGAGAGATGCTCTTTGAATATGCGACTCAATGAAAATGACGCTCAATTAACGGAGCTTTAAAGGAAGAATGAAAGAACATTTTACTCTTAGCTTTTTATACCCTGTATAAATAATAATTAAGCATCATTTAGAAATCGCAAGGGTCTCTCAGACATATTTTAATATAACCACATGTTTCTTCTTTTTAATCATCTGGGTTGTTAATTGACAACCAACTTCGCTAACCCTGGTGCCAGTGTTATAAGCCACAAACATGATTTGTTTTATCATTCAACTGTAATTAAAAGTATCTAGTAGAGGCATTTGCTTCTACAACTACAGTACTAGTAGGTACAGTGAGAGGCGTAGCCAGAAGGGTTCTAATTTCTACTTACAAATTATACGCGTAAAGCATAAAGACTTCCAAACAAAAAAAGAACTAAGTATTCACAATTCAAAAATTGAAATTTTTGAATGAAATATGAATACCGCTTAATAGCCAGTAACAACTAAAGAGGCTGATCCTGAAGCTGAAGAGACAGTACACACACTCGATGGTCAGGTGACATCGTCACATTTGCGAAAAAATAATAAAAAGAACACTTAAGTCGAGACTAACGTAAATATGTAGAAGAGGTAATGGAATTTCGACCAGACAGATGTATGTTTTAAGATTTTCGTGGTTCTTCACTACACAACAATATCGAGTAACAATATTAAATATAGCCGTGGTAACAAACCCAAAAATTGTGACAATTTTCGACCAGATGGACGGCTTCGGGGTATTGAACAACGATGACATTCGAAATAAAGCTGCTCGAAACTAGTCATCAACATCAACATCAACGGCCCTTTACAGTCCACTGCTGGACTATGAGCCTCCTCCACACAAGTGGAGGGTTTTGCCATAATCTCCACGCTTGGCAGGCGGGTTGGAGATCGCAGATTAAAAGGTTACTGTATCAGAGAGCGCTGCTGCCCGTTCCCTGTTCAATGCGTGGTCCCTAAGTCGCCTCTTACGACACCCACGGGAAGAGTGAGGGTTGGTGACAAATGTATTCTATTCTGCCGTCACCACACGGCGTAAACGGCGTAAACGAAACTAGTCTGATATAGTTAAATAGATGAACGAGATACCTAGATACAACGTTACGTATAGGTATATCGTAACCTAAATACTATATTCTTAAAAACATGAAGAACACTCAGCGGTGATCTCCCGTCGCGCGGGCATTTCCATACAAAGCGCGGAGATTTGTTCAGTTCGCGCGGATACATAAATCTTGCGGCTGACAGACCTCCAGCCTCCAGCCTCCAGGTGCAAGGAGTAGCGCTGAATACAAATGATAATGAACACGATGGATCCGCGTTTTCAAAACACGCGTAGGTATGTATAGCTTTTGGCTGCGCGGCGAGTGGAGTGAAATTAGACGTTTACAAGACAAGCAATTAAATAAAAGAACCAAAGATTTGAAATTTCGAGATAGAAAACCTAGGATAACGCCTTTTTACTTAGTATGCGTTTGAAAAATTTTGTCTCACCTAATCAAACTTGGTACGCAATGGTTTCACTAGTAAACGACGTTATCTTGTGCCCATAAATTGTTTGAATTTACTTCCTCTGTAAAGTAAAACTTGATTTGGAAGTAAAAAAAAATCGACTTCACCAATAAAAACCTTCAGTAAAAAACACTTTTTTGCGCAATCTCCGACATGCATTCTCATACAAAACTGATGCTACAAATCAATTTTTAAAGCCTGTGTATTCAACGAGACAATGCGTCGATAAACTACAATATGACGGACGAACACACCGTCAGCTTGTGGTGTTTACACTGAGTCCGAGTAGGTAACAAACTTTACTTCTACCCTAATTCAGAAAAATATTAGTTCTTAACTCTGTATCAATAAAGTACAAAAACAGATCACAAAGATAAATTGCACGCAAAATCAAGATGGTTATAGTGGCAATAAAGGTGGATAGAATTTGATTCAAATAGTACTTGGACATGTGGTAAGCTTATATAATTTCCAAAAGTAAGATATTATGTAAGCTATTGAATAAACGAAAATAGGATAGATTTCTGCCAGTTAAATAAACTCGTGTCTTGTTCGTTATCTTTGTGAGTTTTTGCATAACACAGCTAACAGTTTATTTTAATCAAAGCAGCTAAAGCCTCTTTTGATTTGTGGCCACGGACAAGACAACATGCTTTATGGTTTCCTCAAGAACACAAAAGAATAATGTTCTGTTCCCATGAAATACTCAGCGCGGGAAACAATATAAAACCTGAGGACTCGCAGGTGTCTGTCTGTAAGGAGCTTAAGAGGCTATCACTGCACACTAAAGCCTGCAGTATTTTTTTTCTGTTACACGATCTGGCTAATTTCAGGGGAAGGCTTTGGGAGATAGAGGCGCGACTGTGGATGTAACAGTAGGTTTGAGATTAAGTCAGAAAGACTTATGTAATTTAGCTAAGTATACTTTTTGGGTAACAAACCAATGGATTGCTACTTTCCTTTTCTCTAGTTTTTTTACACAAAGAATATAAAAAAAAAAAACGAAACACCTTGCAAGTTTATGTTTTGTAAGGAATAACAGAAAAATGTGTATATTTAAGTTTAAGAATACACACACAATATACACACAATATAATATTATACACATTTTTCTGTTATTTTTTACAAAACAAACTTCCAAGGTGTTTCGATTTTTTTTATGAGAAGTATATTTTTAATTTGGCTGGCGCTAGTGTTCAGCCGTGTAGCTCCAAGTTACAGTTTAAATGTGAGCTAGCTTACCTACTTTAGTACTTTAGATTATATTTTAGTATTAGTATATACTGCCACGGCCGCAAAATTAGTCATTGCTGGACGAAGGCACGTCTTTTATTGTGTACGAGGCCAGCAAGAGTTATTGCGGCCGAGGCTTGTATAGTACTTTTCTCTGAAATATGCGAGGAAATTATAAAATATCTACTTACTGAAAAAAGTGCAACCTTAGATTTAGATATCTACTTGTATGGTACTAAACTTATAAATTCTATTTTTTATCACTTTAACCTCTATTTCAACTTCTTCTATAATATTTCTGTAATTCAATTATTAGTTAACACCATCATGAAAAATAAGTAACAAAATAGTACGATAAAAATAAGAGACAATACAAACCGCCATATTGCGCGCTTTTCTTTTTCTTTTACAGCCAACTCAAATAACTACGATTCATTCATATAAAATTTGAATTTAGAACACTGTAAATGACTTCTAGACGAAAGTTACTTTGCTGGCCTAGGCCATTTGAGGGCACAATGCTGGCCGCTGATTGTATGGGGCAGTGGTTCGTCCAAAAACATTTTTTACAGTAATGATCAAATTTTCGGGCGTGTCGGAGAGAAAATACTACCTATGTACAAACCTACCTACAAACTTGCCTACAAACTATATAAACACAAATACAGATAGCGGCCAAGTAAAATGGCCGGCCTCTACAACGTGTTAGCAAAATAACACAAAACCTCTCGAGTGGCAGGTCAGCCCATGAAACAAAACATCTTTTGGTCCAGTTAAAAAAAAAACTGTTTTACTTTTCATACGAACAGTTCAACTGATTAAGTCAATTTGTATGAAAATTCAATTGTTTTTTTAGCAAATTTTATAAAGTTGTTAATTTTCATGAGCTGACCTGCCACCTGAGAGGTTTTGCGTTATATTGCTAACACGTTGCATTAGCAGCTGCATGTCGGCATTTTAGTTGGCCGTCATCTGCATACAAATTGTAGGCGACGAGAGTTCATAAGCTCTTTTTGATATCTTCCTTCGATGTCTGTACCGCCGTTTATTGGAACCCTATTTCTACATTTCGTAGCCCCCACGCGGGCGCCCGGCAGACAATTCTCGAACTCAATCGAATTAAATTGAATCGAATCGAAATAACAATCAAGCAATTAACAGTAACAAGGCAGATAGCGACGGACAGACGAACGCGCTAATTAGCCCTCGTGTAAGTTGAGACTGTAATGGATTTAATGAGGTCCAAATTAAGAACTATTTACTGGAGTCAAAAATATATTTTATACTGTTCAAAAAAATAAACGAGGCAGGAAAGGTAGACTCATAAAATAGAGAAAGTAAAATTATATTTTGTAAATTAGTCAACTGCCATCTCAAATTCATATCTAATTTATTTGATGCAAAAAAACATCGTGAGAAGATCTGTACGCTCCTGCGAAGAAATTCAATGTGTGAAAATAGCTATGCAATTAGATACCAAACTACCGATAGAATTGAATTGTGTTTTGTTATTAGTCCATTTTCTCAAATGGAAATATGTACCTTTAATACACGAATATCTCTGCTAGCGAATGATACATGTAAGCAAAGGTATCACCCAAACAGCAGGAAACCAAGATTAATTTCATCCCATTAGAATGTATTTGACAAGCTTTCTACTGACATTTTAAGAAGGGTTCCCTTTCAAATATAACTAGCTACGTAGCTTGCGTACATAATTCGAAATATTAGATGAACCTTTAATGCCAAGCAACCTGGTGAGTTTGCTACTGACGTCTTCAGAAAGGGAACCCTTTCTAAGGGTTACTACAATGTAAGATTAGCCTGCGAACGTCAGACGCTGATTAATCCCGACCCTTTCAGATAACGGGTAAGGAAATCATAATATTAGGATTTCCGGACCATTGTATAAACTGTTTGTGTGGAATTAGAATAGTGTTTATATGGGTTCCAATATAAATAGATACAGTTAACCGTTAGTTTATTATGCGACCTTTATATAGGAATTTTGACACAAACAGATTTATAAGATAACACCCTTTTTGAAGTCGGTTAATAATAAAAGGAAAACTTCGGGTGAACAAATAAATCCCCGTGTTTTTGAGTTGAATAAAGCCTAAGGGCGTTTGCGCACTCATCCGTATCCGATTCTCATTCGATTCTTATCCGTTTCTGATCCGGTTTGGCCATCCTAGTAATTGTATGGACGCTTACGCACCCATACGTATCCGGTTCGTTTTCGATCCCTAAATTCTCACTCCGGATCGGTTTTTTTACGGATCAAAACCGAGTCGAAGTGGCCGCCATACAAATTGTACGTACGCTTGTGCACTACACGATTTTTTACGGATGAAGAGTGAGGTACGGGGAGGGGAAAACTCGCGCGATCACTAGCAAGTGATGTGCCAAATTGACTATTTTTTGATAAACAAGTATTTTGGTACTCGTTACAAAAATAATCGAATGCACACTCGAGACAAGAGACTCCAGGATTCTATTTACGTGAAACGAACTATACGAGTAACGTGAGCGACTTCATTGCGGGATCTACATTGCATAAGTAGATATAATTAAAAAAGATCAACCTAGTATTCGAATTCTATAAGTACCCGAAATCTATATTCGAGTACAGTCAACAGCTCATCAGTCAGTGGTAAAGTATTAACACTTTGACCTTGAACGCTTCTTGCTTCTATAGCATTATGGTCGAGATCAGCTCAGTCAGTCAGATGAATGCGCAAACGCCCTATGACGCATATTTGGCCAAGTTTTTCTACATTAAAAATATTTTTTTTTCATCATTAATCTTTCTCAATCTTCATTACAAATATCTTAGTTAATGACTTTGTCTATGATGATATATAAACCTATCTTAGAATTTAATAACTATATTCCGCAACAGTAACCCGGCCCCCACTCGTAGGATGAGGACGGTAAATAAGAATCTTGTGATACCCGGCTTCTAGGGATTTTTCTCTTCATCTTGTTACTATTCAATATTGTAAGCTTACTTATAATAAATTCATAGCCTGCCTCCCTCGGTACCTAATTGCATTAGACATCACTCCCCCACAAATTGTGCGCGAGTAATACCTTTTGTCAGGTACGATGCTTCTGTAAGCAGTTTTGCATTCCTAATACAGTCGGAGGCAGATTTGGGAAGTTGGTGTATGTAATGTTGAAAAGAAGTGTGGAAATCTGTAAAAGCAAGAGGGGTAGCTCAAAAATTTATTAATGCTTAAAGTAACACCACTCCTACGAGCATTTTTGTTTCTATACCTATTGAGTCTCCGAGTTAGTTAATTAATTATAGTATGTACAGACACATTATTTAATCATTTTCTCAGGTAAGTATGCAATCATATCTTGCAGACCTTTTCCTGTTTACTATTTCTATAATAAAAAAAAACAAATTATGCATTGTCAAATAAAATAAATAAAATTAATTGATATTTCACTATCATTATTAACAGCAGAAATGCTCCATATTTATTTAACTAGTAAAAAGAACTTGCACAAAAATGTATAGAAACAGCAATCAATGTTATTCAGTGCTTCTTAACATAAATTAAGATGTAAATTAAAATTGTGATACTACAAAATGATATGTTTAACTAGAAAGCTGCCATACTCCATGGCTACCATACCCCTCGGCAACTTCCCAAGGCTGTTCCTTCGAAGTTTCGTCATGTGCCCCGCCGACGACGGAAGTTTTCATTCGTGCGCTCAGACTATGAATAATATTCGATCGACAACGGAAGCGACTTCCTGCAACGGTTCGTCGCCCGGCCGCCCGTTTGTACGTCCCCTTATCTTTTGTAGCCTCAGGAACTGTGGTCGATCAATTTTTAAACTTTTTTCGTTCAACGGATTTGTTAGCCGTTTGCATAGATATCCTAAAAAGAGGGTGTTTTGACAGATTTATTTGCATATGGCTTCGCCAATATCCGGAGGGTTGTTGCCGTCGGTGTGCGCAGCAAATACTATGGATAACCTAAAAGGTAATAACATGTTCTGTTTATTGTATATAGGTATTTTAGTCAGTATACTTTCAGTCGGTCTCCGGATGAACTTGGACAAGACTAAGGTCATGTTCAACGAACTAATCATTCCGGAACCGATCTCGATCATTGGCGAAGTCTCGAAGCCTGTCCAAGAATCCTCGGGCAGACATTGCAGTTGGGTAGAAACAACTTCAAGCGTGAAACCGCAAGAAGAGTACAGTTGGGCTGGTCAGCTTTTGGAAAACTGCGTCATATCTTCTCTTCCTCTACCGCAATGCCTGAAGAGCAGGGTATATAACCAGTGCGCTCTACCCGTTTTGACATACGGAGCCGAGTTGTGGAACATGACGGTGAAGCTGGCCCACCGGCTACATGTCACTCAGCGAGGTATGGAAAGATCTATGCTAGATCCCGTAGCGCAATCGCTACGGGATAAAATCAGAAACGAAATCATCCGGCAGAGGACCAAGGTAGTTGATATCGTCCAGAAGTGTAGCAAGCTGAAGTGGCAGTGGGCTGGCCACATCTGTCGAGGAACCGATGAGCGTTGGAGCAGACGGGTTCTCGAATGGAGACCACGTCTCGGGAAATGTAATGTGGGACGCCTCCCTGCCAGGTGGACTGATAACCTGAGGAAGATCGCTGGTGGTGGCTGGATTAGGAAAACGGGTGATCGTGCGCTTTGACGTGCCTTTGGGAAGGCCTACGTCCAGCAGTGGACTGCAATAGGCTGATTAATTGATTTATACATTCATACAGGGCATCTTACGGCTATGCCACATAAAGAGAAGGATTGAAAAAAAAAAGAGTCACTTTCCCACGTGTTATAAATTTTGTTGTCTCAATCCATATCGTAACTGTTGTGGGACTGTGCGGTAATTTACTAACTTTCCAATTTTTGTGCGATGGAATTTTGTTTCTCTATTTCAACAAAATAGGAATTATTCAGCGTAAGATATAGATAATAACCAGTCACAAATTTAAAAACCCTATAGCCTGAAACGACAGCTCTCACATTTCTTTAGTTTTCTAGCCACTAAGTACTCGTATATCAGTGCGGCTAAGTGCACTAGTTCAAACGTGCGAATAAAATGTTTCTCAAAGTCGTAAGTCATATTGTACGACTTGTTCCTCCTTCGACAGTATGAGAGAGCGCTGTAATTTTACTCATTTTTCAATGCCCTACTTTCGCCAGTTCAGTCGGTCATTACGAATGCCGGCACAAGCGCTCAAAGTTTTTCCGACCATTCAAATGCTTAACCACATTTTCAACTTTCAAACTTAACTTTACGCAGAAGGAATAAACGTTAAAATGGCGTGTGCAGATATTCCTTCAAGTTTTGCTCTGTTTAATACTATGCCAAGAGTTCGTTACGTAGATATAATCTTTAATTTCCTCACTTTGCGTCAGTGTCACTCGTTTCATAAAAGGTCCTTTTAAAAATGAGCCCTGTTTCAAATTTGTTTCGGGTCTGACCTTTTTTTTGGTCACCCTACACTAGTGGCTCTGTGAGCTGTAGACCTCGCGACTTTGTATATCTGTTTATATTTATTTTTTCTTTACAAATCTTTTAGTTAAATAAGTTAAAAAAAAATATAAAAAAAAACAGAAAACCCGACTGCATGAAAATTTTAAACTTTGAAACTTAATTAATAAATGAACTAAAACATGCAAACATGTTTTTTTGTTTGGTTTTAAATAATCGTGGTTTATAGTGTTCACAATAGCAGTCGGAGCCTATGATAGAACATAATAATATTGTGAATATTTGATGCCTCCGAGTGCAGCTATTGTGAACACTATCAACCACGATCATTCTAAACAAAACAAAAAAAAAATCATGCAGTCGGTTTTTTGTTTTTTTTTAATATTCTTTTTATTTTAAACTTTTTAGTTTTTATAATGAATGTCCGATATTGTTGTCTCTTCTATTATAATAGTAATTAAATTTAAATTTTTGATGTTTTTTAGCATTTCTCATTCCAAATTACATTTAAACATATAAGTTGTATATATTTTTGAAGACCATTCATAAAGCTCTTTATTTTGATACCCCCCTCGATAGGTTTTGGAGAGATAAATTTTTTGAAGTCTATGTTTTGGCGCCAAAAATCGGCCATCTCAGTTTTATTTTTATTTTAACGACACCTCTTTAGCTAAAATCTATCAAGCCGTTTAGGCTGTAGAGCGTGCCACAGAAATATACATACATACATATATATATATATACACTCTAAAAACATAACCCGCCTTCTAAAGCAGTCGGGTAACAAGCAAACAATTTAACTCCTTAATGCCATGACGTTTCAAAATAGAGCTGATTCAATTCCAGCATCAGCCTCATTACCTCTAAAAAAACGTTCCGGAGTCCCATGACATCCGGAACGCAATTATCCGACCCAATTTGAAAGCAGCAGCTTCTAAGGCACCGGCCCACGCAGCTCCAAATGAAGAAAGAGGCCTCCTTAATCCGTTGAGTTTTTCAATGACACGCGCTTTGATGCGCTGGATATTCTCATTTATATTTTTTATACATGTAGCTCCAAAATTCGACGACGAGAGTAAGCCGTACCGTCATTTACCACATTAGTGCCATTTTCATTATTTTTTCTATATTCTGTTTAGCCAGAAAGAAAATCAAAAGGAATAAATTAAACTGTGAATTTACAAAACATTAAAATGGTCGGACGGGAACTGTTTTAATGTATTATATAGTATATATTCAAATGTTTAAATAATTCATTATTGTTGGTCATTTGTTTAAAAAATTAAATGCCTCGTTTTTTAGACATGGAAAAAGTTTAAAAAAGTTTAGTTAACACTTTGCATCACTAGAGTTTTCTTGGGCGACACGTAAAGGTGGCAAAATGTAAAGCGTTTATAGTCACAGAAGAAATAATAGTACAGTTAAACCTTTAAAACGTACTCATATACAAGTTCGAGATGTGATTATAGCTGGAAGTTTTACCTGATACTGTTATACTACTGATTTGCAGCTAAAAACTATAAGATAAGCTGGAAAAATCACTAATATATATGCTAGTTGGGCTTAAAACGTATCGTTATGGAAGAAGGCATTATAGTTTATTTACACAGATTTCAAATGTAAGATAATTTGTAATTCTTACCGGCTATTTTAAAGAATAAAACTCAAATCTTACATTATTTAAGATGTTTTATTACTGAAATCAGAATAATTTACAATGTAAAAAATACACACACTCCGATAGTCACACTAGGATTAACATTTTCAGCTTTGATTTGGCTCTATTTTACAGTTTAACTATTATAGCTTCTTTAACATCCTAGTCTTATTCCATAATATATTTTTTGTTATTACATTTGAATCATTAGATTTTTAACTAGTCCTGAAAAAACACAAAATATTGAAATGGCTTGGAACAGAGCAGGTCTAGTATCTTATTAAAATGCATGTCTTCATACGATTTTGTACAAATTAAAACTTCTTTGGCATATAAGTACCTCATCTATATTTGTATACTTTCACGATCATTCTTACAATAACTAAGAAGAAAATCAGTATGTATTCTAGAAATTTCGATGAAACTTCGGAGAGAAGATCATTTAAAGTATATTAACGTTTCACAGAAGGCTTTTTGACCTAACTAATTGCTCTTACGCACACTTAACTACGTTATGATTTTACACTTATTCGTAAGAAAAATAAAAAATGTATCTTTGGACTCATTAAAACAGCTACACTTTATTGAATTACTGTCACAAAGTTAAATACTTACGTAAGGATATGTATTTATAACCTATTCCAAATTACTTATTTCCAAAGCTTTCTGAGATTTTTTTCAGATAATGAATAAGATGGTGGAACAAATTGTTCGATTTTCGTAATAGGTACTGTAGCATCGGGCCTCGTTGGTCTTCGTGGCATATAGTTTGGTGCTGGCGGTGTGATTTTTTTAGAATATATTTGAACTCTTTTTAATTACCTTGTTTAAAAAGAGAGCGATATAAACTTCATACGGGTTCTACTGGGGAGTTTGACAGACTTGTTTGCCGCCCGCCGCCGTAGGGTGCGGACGTTGTTTTTATATTAAATTGCTACGTACGCTACGAGTGTAAATGTGTGAATCTCTAAAGATAGTATTTATATTCAGAAGGTAACAGTTCACAATAAGAGCTGTTACAGTACACATAATTACGTTAAAATCAGGGACTTAGAAAATATAACAAACTACAAGTGTCGTATTTTGTCGTCACGTCAGATTTCACGATGCGATAGTGCGATACTAATGTCGTCTGCTCGTAGTTCGAAAGTAGTTTTATGATGAAATAGTAAAACATTGATAAATCATGTCTCAATTTACTTTATTATAAGTAAATAAAAGCGAGTTAACTTTTGAAGTAGGAATAAGTTATGGTATTGTCGGACACGAGACTATTTGGGACTATTGAATAACACTTACTGCTATTTATTTTTTTACTTTGAACAGATAGGTATATAATTTTGTACTAGAACAGCTTTTGCATATAAAAACGGTCTAGCTACATAATATCTTATGTAATTGAAATTCTAAAATTAGGTAATTGAGTTCACAGGATGGCACAGTGTTTACTAAATAAAATAAGTAACTTTACTGTTTGCAAGATTATTACAAAATACACGGGTTTATAATTTTAAATCTATTTCTTAAGCCTAACAATAATTGACAAAGAAATGAAAAAGTTTAAAGAAGCTTACATAGGTACAGCTGAAAACAACCAAATTCTATCTAACCCGAACATCGGCAGTCATCTCTTACTAATTTATTTTATACAACAATTTTATTGATTTATTTTTACACACCCCAAATTTACACCCAACCACAACAAAGACAAAGTCGGAATAAAAATGATACCATTGGACGGACAGACACAGATGTTAATGAAGATAAGATACACAATAATGAAATTCAAAAAGAAAGTGCAGAGTTAAACTTACTTATAACATTTAAAAGAACGTGAGATATATCTGGCCACTTACGAAGTGGTTAATTTCGAACAAAACCATTCTAAATTTGAATTCGAAGAATTACGTGAGATTGTTCCGCCAATCTTCGACCACAGGTGGGTTGGTGCAGTTAGTGGCACACCAACGCGACTGTGTGGTCGGTGGGCAAGGGCTGCCTCCCGGTCGTTGGCGGCGGATGATTCGGCGCGTGCGCAGAGCTGAGCCGACGCAACCCCCGTCGTCGCTGCGGCATGGGCTCCATTCGCCCCAGTCTGACACCCGGCAGTCTAGCAGCTCTACGAAATAAAATTACCTTCAATAACACCATAATTTGTGTTAATATAGTGTTAATTTGTGTTTGTGACTCAATACCAATATCAAAGTAATTTATACTGATTTTCGTTATCACAGCGAGGCGACACGATAGTGCCTCATATCGGACTGAAGGCAACTGTGTCAAGATTTGGAGCAATCGCTCGCTCGCATATAAAAGCTTGATTGTTAATATGTTTTGAATGTAATGTTTTGGCTAGGTATGTTGTACAGTTATATAGTAATTATAAATAAATAAATAATGATAATAATAAAAAAACCTAATTTTGCAATTTATGTCTGCTTTTATCAGCTGTGCCTGCATTACCGACGATGGACCTGACTACTAGCTACTCATTGCTGGCTTTACAGGTCAGCGTGGTCAGAGCACAGGTTGCAGCAGTTGCAGCGCGACCTTACCCTTGTACTTATGGCTCGTTTGATAGACCTGACTAAGAAACTAAGTGACTGTCTTGCTCTTTTCTACTTTCATCTTTCTGCAAGGTCAGCGATGGCATCCTTAGCACTAACTGATGGCTCGTTTGTAGAGACTTAGCGACTCACTTGCTCTTTTCCGCTTTCTCCTCTCAGCGGGGTCAGCGTTGTCGGCGCGCAGCTTGCGGCGTCGCCTGGCCCGGTACCTTCTCGCCAGGCTCCTGAGAGCTGACCGCTCGCTCGCAGTCGGTCCTGATGTCGGCAACTCGTTGGCTGAACGAGGCTCCTCTGTTGTACTGCTTGTCGTGTTTGTCCTGTGGCCAATTTAAAATTTTTGGATTTACAAGTTTTTGAATCTATGACATTATTAAGTTTTTCTGATAGCTACCAAAGGTAACGCGAGCAAGATATATTGTTGATATTTTCAACTTACAAAGAATAGTAAGAATATAGTCCATCAGGCGTAGTCAAAGATCCATGGGCGTAAATCCTCGGAGCTTGTTCAGCTCTTTCAACTTCTTCAGCAATAGAAAGTGCTCTATTTCCATCCAGCACATCGATGCTGTTGTGGTTAAGTTTATCCAATTGTAGAACGTCGTATTTTCGGTCGTCGCTGCCACGGTGGAATACCTCGGAGAGTTCGTATTCGCGAAGCTGTTTGAAAATGAGAGTTATTTAATATTTTTTTTTGTGATTTCTCAAATAATGTTTCAAAAAGGCGTACAAGTAAACTTTATAACCTAAGTACGTACATGTATATTAAAATACCTTGTAAGTTTAGCTGACATCAAATACGAGTAGCATAAAAAACTTGTCTCCCACTAAATATTAGGTTTAAGACATCAAAATGTACGAATATTATTTATTATTATTGACTTGAAAATCAAGACAGACATTATTATTCTAGTTATACAAGTAAGTGGACCTTTTCTTTTCATTTTCGAAGTCTACTATTTCGTGGTTCGAAGTGCGTGAAATCCAAGAAGTTTTGTTGAACAAACCTTGATAAACTGGAAGGTAGCGATCGGCGGGAGTCTCCTGAGGTGGGGGTAGAAGAAGGAGCCGGCGGGGTGGGAGGGGTATTTGGACGTGATGCGGTAGGCGACGCCTTGCGGGGCCGTGGGCCAGTTCGGAGCCGTGAACGTGAACCCGTTGTCCGTGCCCGCGTCTAACGGGTCCACCTGGGAAACGGCCCATTAGCTTAATTGACATGAGTAAACTTGGTGTGGTAAAGTATTACCAGAAACAGCCAGAAACAGAAAAATAAAACTAGAAACAAACTAAACTAAAAGAAAATTAAAAACTGAAAGCTTGCCTTGGTTTGCTTATTTAAGACAAACCGAAGCAAATTAGAATATGCCACAAGTTGTTTAATCATTATGGAGAATGATAAGCTACGATCTCTTTCATACAGTGACCATTTCACTGCATACTTATTGATGACTATTCTGTATTAACAATATTGTTACAAACAATAAGCAACCCACCACTCTCAAATTTGCTGCGAGATGCAATGCTCAGATAAATATCTAGGTAGGTATCCAAAATATCAAATAGATGCAGACGTAACTCAAGTCTTTGTTTTATCTTATTTTTCACACAGGTAAGTACCATTTAATTAACATAAGTACCTCTATAGTGATGCTATCTAGCCAATTGCCATCGACGCAAAGATCGAAACTGTCAACTCCAATGAACCAATCAGGAGACGGTATCATCCTCGCCATCACAGATACCTGCAACAAAACAATACTTTAAACACTACACTCTTCTCTTCAATACTTTTGCGTAGCTACAAGCCTACACGCACAGAACAACAAGAGAACGGCATAATAAATACCGGTACAAATACCGGTGACAAAATATATATGTAAAAATCTGTTTGGAAAAACTGCTGAAACCAAGTAAAAGTAACATTTAATTTGCTATCTACCCGTAATTATTTAGGATTTTAATTTCTCTTCACATTTGGTACACCACATTTTGAGAAAATTATTTTGACATTCGGCTAAAAATTTAATTGAATTTCTTGTGAGGCGAAGGGGAACAATGTTTCCTTGTCAGTGGCAGACGAGCCGTGTTCGGACACTCCGGTAATTAACACGTCAGCTGCAGACAAATCTACTGTCAGCTTACTGGGACATTCTAGATTGACTGCCAAGCGCAACTCAGAGAAACATTAATGTGATAATATTTAAATTAACAGCTAATGATAAAACCGATTTGTTTTTAAAGTTGTCTGTAAAGATAATGCCTTCATCTGAAGTTAAACTACTCCAGCTCTACCTCCAACAAGATTTGCGAATGCTAAAAAACTGAATAAGTGATATTGCTTGATAACAACAAAGTGGCAGCGAAGGTTCTAAAACGAAGGAAAACCGCCCATGTTATTGATTTGTATTCATTGACCCCACAAATAAGTTTATCCGAGTCACAAATAAGTCCGTATTTCATTGTCTGTGACCTAATTACCCGACTTACTCACTTACATGAGTGGGTAGAGAGAGAGAGATATTTTTACCTTTCATGGAGTTGTTTGTGGCATAGTTTGAGAAACAATTGTTTCCGTTTACATAAATAGATGGGTTTATTAATTTATAATTACAGAAAGAGATGTTACTCATTTGGGTTAGACCATGAAGCTTTTTAGCTTTTTAGAAGCCGAGATAATATTTTACACATCAGTGGTTCTTGGTGATGACACCCCCCTCAAGTATTTTTTGTAACTAGATGGTATTATAATTATTATTATTCATCAATCTGTGCGAACTATCCATAAGATAATTTAAATGACAATAAAATATAAAGCTGCGGAGCGTTTAGTTAATCTAATAAGAATAATCTAATCAAATCTAATTTGATTTATTTTAAATAATAATTTAAGCGAGCAATAGTAAACGAATGAAGCATCTTAAAGATAACGTGTCGTTCAAAATTAACTACGTTTTCGACTAAGTAGGTCGAATTTGTCCACCAACCGCAACGTGAAACAGTAAACAGAAATTAGGCTTAACTGCCAATAAAATACAAGCGTACCACTCGATACGATAAAATTTCCGTTTTATTACAGGACCCGGTTCGAATCGAGTCGTTTTTTATTTGTTCGTACACCGACTGACGTATCGTAATTGTTGTTTGCTCTCTCGGGCATTCATTAGTGATGAAATACGATACGATATTTTCGGAAATTGTTTACGAAGGGAAGCGCTACGGCAGCAATACAAGAGCTTTTATCCCAACTATCGATACGAAATTTAATTGCGAAATCATTACAGCGTTTGCGAACAACCAATTTATTGCAATCGGATTTTCATTTACGATAACGTTACCTGGAAAACGGAAAGTATTAGTTTTCGTATGGTAAATTTATTTGCGTTCCATCGGCTTTATTCCAATTTCATTTGGTTACCAAATTTCAGAGAGAGCTTTTTCCATTAGCAGTAATTATGATAGGTATGAAACCAAAAATGTTATTGTTCATTACTGGCCAATTATACAGAAGATATTTAATCCAAAATGACTACTGATTATGCAAACGAAATACACGTGGAATTAACTATTTCAATTTATATTCATTATGCACTTTGCACGTGATTTGTCATAAGTTAACAATAGTTCATGTAAAATTATTTAGGTTTTAGGATTTTCAAATCAAACTTCATTTTGATGCTTGAGCATCCGCAAGCAGCTATGAACAATAATATCGATATGAATTTAGGTTAGATCAATTGACGAATCTTCTACTCACCCTCGAATGATTTCCATCGACAAAAAATTCTGATTCGGTTCTGCCCACACCCTGGGCGACTGCAGGAGCGCCGAACACGTCCATTGTGCCGGGAGCAGAGCCGAGCGCATCCGACCGTCCAGACTCGGCGAATTGCCGGACCGGTGCCGGCACGCGCTTTCCCAGCCGGAACAGGACGTACGACCGGTCGTGCGACACACCTGCGGGTGAAAAATGCGAATGAGTTTCTCGATAAATTGGTAAGTTCAGTCGGATTTCATATTCATGTAATTTATTATTAAAATATAGCGACGGGTGTTGGGTGCCATTTACAGCATTTATTTTTGCCTTTAAGAGCATTTGTGTATCACTGAGACCACTTTTCTTGGTGAGTCCTATGATGTTTTTTTTTTGTATAAATGGATTGGAAAATTATTATTAAATATTAAAGTTACTGTCTCAGCATAGATGCGTATTACACATGTATTTTAAATCTTAATTCACTACTCGAATTGTGGTTAACTGAATAAAGATTGTTGTATTTCCTGTCCTTATAAATTTACAAACATCAATTTATAAAATAAACCAAATATTATATGGTATTGTGTAATTAGATTATTAACTTTTAATGAATCTGTGATGGAAGGTTAACGGGGCAAAGAGCTAACAAATCACTTTGTAAACAAAATGTTAGAAAAAATTATAAAGTTGTTCAATGTTTCAGCGAAGTTATTAATCGAGGGCGTCGTAATTCTGAAGTTTCGCCTTTTGCAGATAATGGCTGAACCCTTAAAACAATGGGTACTTAAATATTTATTTGTTCGACAGGATTTTAGATTCGAGAAACATTCTACACTGCTATACTAATACAGTGTTAAATTTATTCACGATACAAATATATCAATTAATACTGATCACACTTAGCTATTACTCTGGTCTATATTATACTATATCATTGAATTTATAAAAAAAGCGTCAACAACTTTTCATGGCCATGTTTAACAACCGATTAAGAAAAGTACTTATACAGTGTAAATAAATTAGCTGACACTATTTTAAAGGATCACCCTACCCATAAAAGTGAACAACTTTCCCCAAGAAACATAGGCTGTCGGACGACAAAAAAATATGCATCTTCCATAGTAAAACGATTAGCTGGCCGCGCGGTTTTGTATGAAACTTTTTACAACTTTTTTTGTCGTCCGACAGCCTATGTTTCTTAGGGAAAGTTGTTCAGTTTCATGGGTAGGTTGATCCTTTAAAATAGTGTCAGCTAATTTATATACACCCTGTCTAACATTTGATGATAGATAGCGAGCTTATTATTATTAGTAATTTATTCATGATTATAGTTTAACTTTTTTTTATAATAAGGTCTTTTAAACTTTGTTGGATTATGCTACTGAAATGTTAAATTATAAACACATGTAACCATCTACAAAATTCTACATTCTAATGCTTAAGAACAAGTAGGTAACTGGGCCACTTCAAGAACTTAAAAGCATGCTTTCCGAAGCATATTATATACTATCTAAGCTTTTGCCGAGCGCAGGCCATCCCGTATTTTCCCATGGGCGTCGTATAAACTCGGCAAATAAGAAACTTGGTTTAGTTAGAGCCACAATTTAGGAGATAGGCTGGCAACCCGTCACTATTTATGCTGCGAAACAGAGATAAGCATACCTGCCCAGTATATGTGCTGAATTTTGTGTTTTACAGCTTTTACATAATAAAAATATTTCAATAAATTTAGCCTTGTGTGTTGGTAATATGAAACATAATACATTCACTTGAAAAGGCGCGGAAATAAAAAAAATGCCTCTGTAAATTGCAAATTTGAAAAAAGAAACACCCAATCGCGATTCCAATCAGAGCAGTCTCTCGGCGAGAGTTTGTTTACATAATGGCCACGGAATGATTCACGCCCATATCACAGGGTGTACTGAACTCGCCGTCTGCCAACTGGCACCAGTACAAAACTCTGATAAACACGTAGGGCTGAGCAGTCAATGGCTGTGACTGTAATCAGGTGCGCAATTCAGGGGCTTTGGTAAATCCATGGGATTATAACACTGGTATGTAGTAGTTTCCCTGTCATGGCCATTGCCACGAAGGTTATAACCCACGACATGCAATGGCATTGCATTGCCATTGCATGTCGTGGGTTATAACCTTCGTTATGTTACGTTGTACGTTACGTTGTGTACAACGTGTTAGCAAAATAACGCAAATCCTTACGAGTGGCCCATGAAACTGAACAATTTTGTTTCACAACTTTATGAAAACATTTTTTTTTAACTTTCATTATTTTTTATTATATTATATTTTATTTAGTTTTCTGAGAGTTTTGAATCAAACTCAAAAAGCCATTAAATTATTTGGTACCATCCCTACTAATGACCAATGCTTACATTGAATTGTTTTATTTCAAGAAATGTCCCATCTTCATACTTGTAATGATATTTATTGCACTATTCCAATGCTCATTTATCTGAGCTTAATATGCGCTGCCATGTTTGAGTTGCATGTTGATTAATTTTTATTTTTGGTGTATGAACATTGTACACTTAAAATATTTTATTCAGAAATATGAATTTAAGAAATGTAAAATAATTTTTATTTACGTATAAACATGTGAAAGTTAAAAATAAAAGCAATAGTTATAATAAATACGATAAAAATGCTGCAGTTTTGGAAGAGTACGAGCCGCTTTGCACAGTGGTAGTAGAGACCAAAATGAGCAATTTTGGTCGAGGCTTTTTCTGATTTATCCTTTGGGAACAGAGATGGCGCCACTTGTTTTTTTTTTTTAATTCTAATACCTGAACGAATTGTTCGGTTTTGATGATTAAGGTGTCAATCGAAAGGTAATGAATTGTTTTATTATAAAAAAAATTAAGTAGCTAGAAATGATAATGAATACCAGAAACATCTTCATTTTTGAAAAAGTATAATTTTTTTTTTCGTTTTTATGTAATTTTGTGAAAAAACATGTATGAAAAGGGTACATTTTTATTTATTTATTATATTACGCAATTCAATGAGCGGTTATTACAAAAAACCGCATATCAATATCTTGTATAGTTAGAGAGATATTTAAGATTGAATATGCGCTGGTGTGCCGGGGTCATTGGACTCGCGGGCAATCGCGAACTCCGCAACGCCGCCTGGCGCCTCGCGTCGGCGGAAACTCTACTAAACACGCATTTGACATTTGTCAGTGGTCGCGTATGCGCATCGGTTACTCAAAATAAATTAAAAAAGAACGGAATTAATGTGTAATTCAACAAATTTGGATGACAATTAGCAGGGCCCCCTTTTCTTTATTTTTAGACGTAGTAAAAGCATAAAAATACATATGTATTATATATATATATGTCGAACTACATAATAAAAACTTATAATCACTAACCAAACTTAGGTATTTATTAGTACTCCTGTTTATTATTCGTCCGAAGTGCTTAAATTGAAAGAAGAGAAAATTCATTATGAAATCAGAACAAAATGTAACTAATATAATAACTTTTCGTTTTTGCAGCTGCCTTTACATTCACTACATTGCACTGTGCAGGGCAGACCCACCCGCCGACATGTGCAGCGCATTGTTTCGCAGCCTTTTTTACAGCCGCAATAATCCAAATATGATAACTCACGCCATATATACCTGGCTTCAGACCACTACGGTACCCAGCTATCGTTCAACGTCTTCCAACCCCAAGAGGTTGACAATGGCACAAAGGCATCATCAAGCTTTAGAGCATTGCCACATAAGTGGCCTGCTTGATACACGACATGGAGCGCGTGTTTTTGTAATGCTGCCGATGTTGGTAGGATGCTGGTTACTAGTTTATTTTTGGTAGCACATAATTATTTGCGTACCAAGTTCACTGACGAATGTGCTGTTTGCGGATCATATAGGTAGCAAATGAACTTTTCCAGCATAGCTACGATATTTATTTCAAAGCCGGTGTTAATTCAGGGTGTGACAACCACGTTTTAAAGCACGACTTCTTTCCTTTTGTATGGAAATAAGAAGTAGTGTCACACCCTGTAAAGCCGTGAAAACCACGAAGAGCAGTTGAGCTGTCAGGACCCAAAGTTGTAGCTATTTTATGAACTTCAACATAACGACGTTTATTTGAAGTTCCGGTCAATAGCCATACCTCTTGCAGACCACTCTTAATTGATATTTGATGAAAATATGATATTAATAACACCAAAACATCTGTATCGAAAGATCTGATCAAAATACGCGTTATTCCCTGTTCCGCCATATCTTTTGCGTGATACTTCACGCGGCCATCAGCTTTTTCCGCATGCGTGGCCTGCAAGAGTTATGCAAGAGTTATACCAGAACTTCAAATAAACGCCGTTATGTCGAAGTTCATAAAATAGCTAAAACTTTGGGTCCTGACAGCTCGACTGCTCTTCGTGGTTCACGCCTTTACAGGGTGTGACACTACTTCTTATTTCCATAAAAAAGGAAAGAAGTCGTGCTTTAAAACGTGGTTGTCACACCTTGAAGTAACACCGGCTTTGAAAGAAATATCGTAGCTATGCTGGAAAAGTTCATTTGCTACCTATATGATCCGCAAACAGCACATTCGTCAGTGAACTTGGTACGCAAATAATTATTTGCTACCAAAAATAAACTAGTAACCAGCATCCCACCAACATCGGCAGCATTACAAAAACACGCGCTCCGTGTCGTGTATCAAGCAGGCCACTTATGAGGCAATGCTCTAACGCTTGATGATGCCTTTGTGCTATTGCCAACCTCTTGGGGTTGGAAGACGTTGAACGATAGCTGGGTACCGCAGCGGTCTGAAGCCAGGTATATATATGGCGTGAGTTATCATATTTGGGTCATTGCGGCTGTAAAAAAGGCTGCGAAACAATGCGCTGCGCTGCACATGTCGGCGGGTGGGTCTGCCCTGCACAGTGCAATGCAGCGAATGCAAAGGCAGCTGCAAAAACGAAAAGTTATTATAAATTATATTAGTTATATTTTGTTCTGATTTCATATGCATTTTCTCTTCTTTCAGTTTAAGCACATCGGACGAATAATAAAGAGGAGTACCTTAATACCTAAGTTTGGTTAGTGATTATAAGTTTTTATTATGTAGTTATATATATATAATACAAATGTATTTTTCTGCTTTTTTTACGTCTAAAAATAAAGAAAAGGGGGCCATCAAAGTTGTCTTTTTGTTACGGGGGCCTATATCTCAAAAACTAAACTAGGTAAGAATTTCAGATTTATACATAATAAAAGCCACATATTGATAACTTCATAAAAAAAATAACTGAAAACGTTGATTCAGAATGACATTTTAGTAAGTTGTGACACTTGTGACCAAAACATAAACAGTTTATGTGTGTAGTGGTACGAAACCCTTTATGGGGAGTCCAACTCGCACTTAGCCCGTTTTCATAAAATACAGGATTAAATACGAATCATCCGTAATGAAAAATGCTGAAATTATTGCACTCGTTTTGATTTAACGATGCATCACATCACGTGACATGAAGGCTTTCAAAACCACGCGCTTCTTTTGTAATGCGTATAGTTTAAAAACTACTGGACGGATTGTCAAGCATTTTTTTTATTTTGTAGATAATAATATCAGGTTTTATATAAATTAAAAAATATGTGACCTTATCTTAGGATATTCAGTTGTTATTTTCACTAGAACGAAAAAAAACATTGGAAATTTACACTATTTTCTTAATATTCGGCCGCCATCATTAATTTATTAAATAATATATTTTTTTTAGATTAGACGTTTTAATACAAATTGATTGACACTCCAATCACAAAAATCGGTGCAGCCGTTTTGTGTCTATAATTTTTTTAAATTATGCAGCCACCATTTTGGAAAAGGTCCGCCATCTTGAATTCCAGTGGATAAAATTTTAATTTCCTCGAATGAAATCATTCATATTGGTCCTTAGTATCACTGTGTAAAGCGGCTTGTAATCTGCCGCGAGTGCAGTTTCATTTTGCTAAGCCCTAAGACTAGTTAAAGTATTGAAATTACACATGTGGCGGCAGCATCGCACCGGCACCGTGTAATGTATTGTTCAATAACTTTGGAAATTTAAAAGATATTACTATGCGTTTTTTTTTTTTAAACGCGCAATTTGTTGTGTAACATATGAATAAAAATATACCACGCTCATATATTTTTTTCATAAAATTACATAAATACTGATTTTTTATTTATTTTTTAATTACTGATGGCTTTTTAGGAAATAATTATAATTTCTAGATGCTTAATTAATTTTTTTATAATAAAATAATTCATTACCTTTCGATTGACACCTTAATCATCAAAATCGAACGATCCGTTCAGGTTTAAGATTTTTTTTTTTTTTAAAAGAACAAAGGCGCCATCTCTGTTCCCAAGGGATGAATTGAAAAAGGCCTCGACTAAAATTGCTCATTTTGATCTCTACTATCACTGCACAAAGCGGCTCGTACTCTTCCAAAAATGCAGCATATGAACCAAAAGGAACCGTAACAACTATAGCTACAAAGTTATATGATCCATATTCAGTTTCCAAAAAACTTGTTTAAGAGCTAAAACTATGAACTTTATCTTTGGAATGCTCCGTTTTAATTTCATCTTAATGTAAGTTAGTTTGCAAAGGTAAAACACTAGAGTAACGGTTTAATTTTCTTCACAAAATCTCGTTTCTTCATAAATTTTGTGCCCGCACCAATTTTGGGCTTAATAAATTATCCCTCTTCTTTCTTGCCAAGATTAGTGCCTGGAAGAAACAAAAAGGCCTGTACATTTACATACACATAACCTCCAATATATCCAGCTAACGGTAGCAATTAAGAACAGGCGCACCTTCAACCTAATGGTCTTGTTTTCGTATTTTTCTTACAGCGAACCTCTCTACCTAATTTCTTTTTTCTCGAAGAAATACTCTCTATATAACGACAGCATTCATTTAGGTCCGGGTATATTATGGACATAAATAAGAGTCTTAGAAGGAAAAGCTGTTAGTTTGGCATCTTTATGTGATATTATGTCACATCATTTTATTTATACGTGTAAGGGTCAGTGCATAATATATTTAATTACTTTTGTCAGTATGAATTTTTCTATAGTTCCTATAAAAATTTGATCTTCGTCATAATTTCGTTTCATTGACAATCTGACAATAAGATTTAGTGACTAATTTGAATTACATTGCTCTATTTGTGATGGTGATTGAGTACGGCAACAGCTATGACCGGTAGTTAGCATCCGATAATTAGGAAAATATTAATCACTTATATAAAAGCTAAATCAGAACTCTAATATTTCTAATGCGTGCATGTTGAAATTATCGATATATCTTTATAGTAGGTATCATTTTACACGAGAAATGCCAACCATGACGGCAAAGTCTTCATGAATAACCCGTCTTCGCAGCTCACCTGCTCTGAAACATTGCCAAGTGAACCGGCGAGATAATATTACGTCTCTGAATGTGTCTATTCATAGACCCGACTAGTCTATTGATAAGGTGTACCTGGTTGAGTCATTGATTTACGTTGTCTTACTAATACGAGAATTCATGGAGTCGCCTCTTACAAGTGGGTAAAGCAGTATAAAGGGGTAATAGCGGCCGTATTTTAATTTATAAAAGTTTTAAAGGTGAAAGAATGGTGAATCATAAATGTCAATATGACACCTACGCAAGGACCCACGTAGTTGGCTAAGGTCTGTTAACTTTAACACAAAAGAAGAAGAGTAAGCTCGACCTCCTCAATAGTGAGGACACCAAATGTTATCAATTATTAGTTTGGTCGATATGCATTAATTAGAACATCGTATTTACTTTACTCTTGTTATTAATTTAAATAAAACATTTGTATTACAAAACAGTTCTTTTAGTACAGGCTGTCTGCGTATTTTATAAACAAAAAAATTGTGAAGTGAGAAAATCTTGAGCTAATTCAGTTTCATAACGAAGGTTTTTTTCTACTTCATCTCCTTTTCGTGTCAAAAACAAGACATCAAAACGGCAAGACATCAAATCTCTCTCATCTTCTCATCAAGATATCGTATGTCGTCAAAATTATCACCCTTCGATTCCAAGTAATGTATCCAATTTAGACGTCGGCGTTGGGTGACAAAATGCTGCCAATTTAGCTTCGAGTGGTGGGTGAAATGGGGTGGGAACTTCAGCGTGTCAAGTTTAGTATACATATACGCTTATTTACTTTACGGGTCTAATTTTGTAACTTAATCTACACTTTGTATTGTTGAACAGGACCTACAACTTCGACTAAAATATCGACGAGCGGCTATTTAATTTCCACTGGTTGAGTGCGGGTATGTATTTTACTTACCGTCATGGTAATAAAGTGCCTAATAGTGTCTATATTTTCTTTGCTAATAGTTTACGTTTTCTTCACAGCATACGGACGGACCAATACATGGAAGACCGGGTACAAGGTTTAGAAGTACAATAAATTTATCAAATAAATGAAATTCTTCAATGTTTGTTTGATGATGATGATTAATGTTTCAAAACTACCAGCTTTCTATGTTTATTTTTCTTTTTTAATTAATAGTTACAGTTTCCCCTCGGGGTTATTTTTCCAGGGCAAGAATCCTTTTTAAATCCGACGGTGCTTCGACGGGTAATTTGGTATATAGGTCAAATGCCTATGCACACTGGTTCGTATTCCCTTGGAAAGGCATTGGTAAAACAGGGTCACTTGTAACTTTTCTTTGTGGCTGTTAAAAAAGACAGAAAGTAGGATTTAAATCAGCTAGATTCAGTTCATATTAGATTAGACTGAAAATGAATAAAAAATATAATACGATTTAAATTTTGTTATTTATGAAGTAGGTAGTTTGTTTTTAGATAACTCAATCGTACCGTTATTTTGTCACTTCCCATCACTAAAATTCTGTTATTTAAAATAATAAGTTAAGCCCACTCTTACCTTTCCAGAGAGCGGACCGCAATTATTTAACGAAATAATTAGTTTTAATAGAATAACTCTCTCCCAAAAGAACCTTAGAGCTTTCTCTCATTATGAATTTACGCAAATAATTTCGTTCGAAGCTCAAAGGTCGGGTACCATGGGATTAGAAAACAGATAGAGTTTTCTCAATTCAGATACGTCTAGCGAATTTTATAAAATTGATATTTTAGCTCTGTATGAAAGTCACTAGTGATTTTCTCTTTTTGTTTCATGTTATGAATAATCGTGACATGTGTTGTGTATGTATATGTTTTGATTTAGACTATTGTCTAATTTAAAATACGAATAATTTAATTTTTAGTTATTATCATTAGCAAGTGTACCTACTTACAAGCGTGATAGTAAAATTCTGTATTTGTAGATAATAATATCCAGGTAAGTAAAGTACTACGTATTACTATTTAGTTACCGAATTATTAAAGACTATTTTGATAGATAAACTGAAGTCATGCAAAGCTCCATAAGCCACGTGCTGATGTAACATACCTATCTACTACACATGAGTTCCGCATGTGCAGCGGTTCCAAAATATGCTTCCCAAAACACAATAGTGTTGTCTATGAGTGTTGTTTCCTGTCGCTATCGATAAGTGTCTATTTTAACGCTCACTGCTGGCACGCCGCCAGCCGACACCTAGGGCGGCGGCACAGATTATACCACAAAGTAAACAAACCAGTAGAACAACAGCTTTATCGGATCAGATTAACAATGTTGACAAACTTTATGAATCTCCTCAGAAAACCTATGAAAAAATCTATTTTGGTGGACTTACACAAACCGTACTACACAAATTTAGATATATTTACACGACACATGAAAGAAAATATGCCTTTAGGATGTTTAAAACACGCTTTAACGTAAGTCAATATTTTCTACTAACAATTTTTATCAAGTCAGATAAAAATACCTAACCTACTGATTTTCTTTCTCTATGTCACCGTGCAGATAAAATTAATAGGGCATTCTAAAACTTTTCGTCGGCTTTGAAGCCGTTTATTAATGGCCTGTATTAATCACGTGCGTTTGTTTCAAACGATAATACGATAATATTGTTTCGGTTTTTTGTAGAAATATTGGCAATAAAATATTCTGTGTATTGTTGCACGTAGGTAATTAAAATAGTTTAGATATATTGCCAACCAAAACAATAAGCTTTATTTTTTATTTGAAGTCTATGGATCTTTGGACTTTATTTCTACGTTTTGTACTAATTATAGCAATTATTGCACTACCACATAGTGAAATATTAATCTACGTGGTATATATATATAAATAAACTGTATGAATTTGTGAAATTTAAATACCGTACTGCAAAACTAATCAAAGTCATAGTGATTCAGCGATGTTTGCATTGTTCATTCAATCACAATCAATGATTCATTGTGAATCACTTGGATTTATTCCGAGAACTGTTTTTTGCGGTCAGTATTTCAAAGTATAGCTTGATGATATTATTAATTTATAAAAGGCACGGAGCTCGTGCTCGTGCACTATTTATGGTTTTTATGGTAAATAGTTATGTAACCACATACAGGTGACTTTGTGTGAATGAGTGAAAGAATTTACATTTATCTTAATTTTCTTGATTGAATTTGATTCATTTTCTTATATAATTTGTTCGTCATATTCCTTTTACAACATTATTAAATATATGAAACTATATAACTTTAGAAAAATATGTTGAAGGGCGAATAAATAAATCGCAGCTGACTGCGCGGTTATATATGAAAAGGTAATTTTTTTATTACGTCTGGTAATTTATTTTTGAAGAAAGTTGTTTACTTTATAGACTAAAAACTCTTCGTAGAGGGAATAAAAAGAACCACGATAAAATACCTGAAATCGCATTTCGATATCAAAACGTATTGAAAGGTGTAGTACAAAACATGTACATATTTTTAAAGTTTGTTTCTGTAGTCTTGCGACTTTAGTCTAGGTTTTGCGAAGTTTTCACCTCAAACCCAGATGTCGAGAATGTAAATTTATAGCGAAATAATTTATTCATTGTTGGTTATTGCGGACGAATTTTCGCTGTGGTGGGGAATTCAAGCAATTTATTCCAAAGGCGCCAAGTTCTAAGTGTTCGGATGTTGTGGCCAGAGTGAGGAATTTTGCAATTATAATTTATTTTTCTTCTTTAGCCGCACAATTCAATTTACAATTCTTTTTTTATTATTTGACAGATAAAGTTTCCGTTTCTGTATCAAATGTTTTCGTAAATAAACATTCTTTAGCATTACCTATATATAGGCTGCGAGTAAAATATTTTCAAAGCGGTTTGTCGTGGTAAGCTATAAAACTTACCATACACTCGTGACCACTGCGCAGGGGGCCGCCAATCCGGATAGTGTTTCGGGAACTTTTCCCGCGTCCAGTACGTATGCAGCACCATCCGGTACACCGTCATCTTATCCGGGTTACATCCGTCCGGGTCTGCGACCGCGGCCGCTACCGCGACTGCGACCAACGCGACCACAAAACGCGACATTCTGTCGATATATTTTATCGCAACAGTCACTACACTAAGTAACCAACATAGTGAAGTACTTGTGAGTCGTCACATTCTTTCTTTGTACCTGAAACAAAAATAGCTTTGTGAGTTTTAGATTAGTCTATTTCGAAACCCGCTATTGCTTTGTTGACGAACATGAAAGGCTTTTTGTAATGTCAAAGAATGTGGGTTTACGAAAAGGAAATAAAATGCAATAGAAATAAGATAGAGAGGCATATTACGAATTACCGACACGTGAAAAAATATTGTTATCAGATCATCCACGACAGATGAATAGCAGTAAATATAAGGCGTAAAAATATTTAAATTAAATACCTATGTTAGCTATGTATAGGTATAGGAAAACTAAAAAATAGGACTACTAAAAAAATGGTTTCGCTTAATGACAATGACTATTAATAGACAAGATCAATGAAATCATTACTGATTACATAATCCTATATCATAGGCTACATACGAGTCATCTTTTGTTCATTGATCATAGGCTACGGTGATATTTCATCAGTCTTCTTCAGATCAAAATATTCACCTCAGAAAGACCAAAATAGTCAGGTCGTCGACCTGTCATCCCTCGCACGTGTCTAGCATATCTCCCGTCAATTCATTCAGAGAAAAAAGAGGATTTTCCCTGAGGATATTTTTAATCAAGAACGAAGGAATTTAGCCGCGAACGAATAAAAATAGATCACGCAAGCTTAAATAGCTCTGAGGAATATTGAAGCGTGATGAAAGAGGTAATTGATATCTGTTCATACATAGCGATTTTGTTTTTTGGTTTTCTCGAGTGCATTTATCCGTCCCGTTTTTATTGCCATGTTAGATAATATATTTTTTTCGTTCACTCAAAAGTCCTTAAGGCCCAAGTTAGTAAATAAAATGATCCATTACCTTTTTTAGAAAGGAGTACTAAAGAAAGAGGAAGGTCAATATTCAATATTATTATAAACACTATATAATACAAAATGCAATAAATATTTACTAAAATTAGATCCGTAGTATTATTTATTGATTAATTTTTGTTAAGATTTTTTTTTTGTTTTTATTATACCTATACAGTATCGTTAGTATTTAGTCAAAAAACTACAACTATCACCACGGCAATAGCCATTCTTTAGAGATTAAAAACATTCAAATTACTGGAGCACTGTGGAAGCGGTTATATACTACCAAACGGTTATTCGCGTGAAATATCTGCTGCAATATTTGACTTTTCGGTTGAAAAGCTCGTATTTTTGTCCGCCATTCGTATGTTGTTGAGTCAATGCTAAAGTTTGGTGCCGTATATCAATGTCGTCGGTTTATATGCGGGAGTGCAACTGCCAAGTCCACTGCAGTTTTGCTCGCTCGTTTAATGAATTGGGCAATAGTTAAAGGCTATATTTATGTAAGCCAGTATTTTTTTCAATAAATATCCACAGAATATCAAAAAAGGTTCTGAGAAGATACGTAATTCGTATTTTCGAAAAAGTTTTAAAATTATTATCTGTCTTCAGAATCAGTTGTTTGTTTAAGCCAGGTTTATTCGTATGAGAATAGGACTAGGTATAACCGCTTTGTGACGTCAATCTGTCAAATCTCTACGAAAATACCTGTACTTCCACTACGACCAACAGAACCGACAAACTAGTTGTGCAGAATGGAACTCGATTAAGATATCGTAGCCCATACTAGATCCACGTGAGCCCGTCCTTTTCTTATTTCAATCGCATTGTACTACCTACAACCTAAATAAATAAATAAATACAAAGTATTATATACCTATACCTCTATATATTATATACCTCGAACATAGTAAATCTAAAAATATTCAAGATACTTTCAGGAAGCAAGTCGGCGCTTACACCCTGGGTGCCCTGGGTGCATCATAAATATTGCAGGCGGTCTTGACCCCGCCTGTTCTTGACAATAGAGTGTGTACGGGTTGGGGTAGGGATGGGACACTCCTTTAATCCAATAACTTTTATTGGGTTTCTTCATACTAGCAAGAAAGATTAAAAATTTATTGTTTCTACCGTGCTATCCTTCAAAATCATACTTGTAAAAATGAATATGAATCAGCCACTGGAAGCCATACCTACGTGATAGATATCTAGACTAAATATAGGTACGTCCTACCTATGTAGTTCCTGTGCAACAGGGTGTGCCATAAATATAGTACGCTGTCTGACCCCACATGTTGTTGGCAGGTGGGGGCTAGAGGTTGCTTTTGTGCAGTAAGTAGCAAGAAAATCCTTTTTGTATTTGCTGAACAACAATGTGTTGGAAAATACGCAGACACACCTTTTTCTTATCTGATAAAACTAAAGACAAACATGTCAAAATAAAAAAGCGACTGGATTAAACAGTCAACATTTCAGGTAGCAATGTGGTGAAACTATGCTGAAAACGTTGAAAACTTTGGTTAGCATGTTTTTGACAGAAGGATGTTTTCAGGGGTCAGTAAAAAGTTGAAAGCCCTTTTGACCGGCCTGACCGTGAGTTGATGAATGCAAAAACAACTGGCTGGATTGAATTTCGTTTTAACGAATGTAAATTACTATTTTATACAATGACGTCTCTCTACTTTTTGATGAAGGGATAAAGAAAGTCGTCACTTTTACTCGTACATAGAAAAAATAATAATATTAATAAACATATTTATTTTTTATTTTAATATAAAATGGTTTTCTTAATATATCTTGTACATTCTACTTATGGTATCAAATTCTTCATTCCGTTTATCGTAACGATTTACACATACTCAAAATTAAATAACATAATTACAAGTGTTTCCACAAACTACCAGCAATCAAAGCTTCTAATAAAGCCACAAAATATCACGCTCGTAGGCTCTACAATAACCCTCCTTAATGTTTTTTTTTGTGTCGATATCCGACCAATATTGTGCCAATATTTCAGAACGGGGAGGTGCTGACGTCACTGAGGGAAGCGGGCACGTTTTAATACCGTCCCTACAATGTGTGGACACTTTACGACGCGACCCGAATATATTAATTTTGAGTGTCATCGTAAAAATGCGGGCTTGCGACGCTGACAGGACCGTATTGTATTGGACTTTCGGACATATTGGGCATGACGCTGCGTCGAACACGCTACATCTGATTTCAGGTCAACGTTAATAATTTGTCAGACCTTTAAGGTAGGTAGGGTATTCGTAAAAATTATCTCTAAATAATTTTGGGGAAATTGTATGTGAAAATTTGGCACATAGCAAAAGTGATAGTCTAAAGCCTTGGAGTAAATATTTATAGCCAATAGAAATAAATATAGATAGGTACACATCACATTGTAAAGGTAACCTTTCGGTCCCGTAATTGTTAAAAAATACAATTTCGATATAAATTGAATTCCTGTATTATCACAACGTCCAGCTTAAACCGGTGGGTCTAGAAGCATTAAATTTTGTACAATGGTGTGGTGGTATCCTTACACTAAACTAGATTTTTTTTAATTCGTCTTCTAAGTGGGTTTTTGGCGTTTGAATTTGCAATAAATTTTGATTGTCATCGTAAAAATGTAAGCTTGGATAGGAACGCATTGTAGCGGACATATTATTGGGCATGACGCTGCGTCGAACACGCTACATCTGATTTCAGGTCGACGTTAATAATTTGTCAGACCACTAAGGAGTCTTTAAAAAAAGTTTGAAGAAGATATTACTGGGTAGAAAGAAGTCCAAGATAAACTTATCTTATTCGTAGGTAGAAGTTAGTTTCATGAGAAATTAGTTGTGGGCGATTGTGATGAATAATAGCTCAAAGCAAAAATGATTTTCTGAATTTATTTTAATGAAGGCAGTAAATACAAACTATGTATGAGTATTGAATTAAACTCGTTAGGTTCGTAATGTTCGTATGCAATCTTTCGTCGCGTCTCTGCGAGAGACTACTGGCGATCGCAGAGCTGGTAGATTCCTCGCCCAGCGCATCAGCTTTACCATCCAAAGAGGAAATGCTGACAGTATGCTACAGGGGGACTATGTCTCGTGGGGACGCGCTCGAGGATCTGCTTCTTTTTTAATTACTTCGTATTGTTTTGATTGTTATAACTTATATGTAAAGTAAATAATAATGTCTGCTAGATTATTATATAGACAAATACAAATGTATACGATATGCAATTAATTTAAAATATTGAACATTTTATTGGAGTAGCAAAATATTAATAATATGATTGCATATTTTAACAAAACGAATACGTAATACCATATTTATAAATAAACGATGCTGAGCCCAAAACGAGCAATAAGCAGGTATCCTCTCAATACGTTAAAGTGCGGCCAATTTAAAAGGAGATCGAAATGAGAACGCGGGCGTGATGAGAATACTTCCCCATTTGAGTGCCGTTTTGCTCCAATCTTGAACTTTAGATTTAGATATACCTAATGCATCTAAGGGTTCTTCGGGATTCTTGAGGATGGAGATGCACGTTGGTTGCACAGAATTCAAAACTAATATTTTTAATGGGTATTGCTGTAAAGTCCTCCTTTTCAAACTATTGCTTGAACGAATATTATCAGTTTGGCCAGTCCATTCGACTACCTATAAAGCACTTCTTCACTAGTTATATACGGGATAATATAGTATACATAATGATAAAATAACGCCATAATATTATAAATAACAATGCTGACCCAAATGAAGCTTAATTGAACAACCTGTGTCCAATAACGGCAGACTAATAAAGCAAACACATAACGCGAAATAAAAGCTTTTTCATGTTCTTTCCGCGCGCGCCGCGGCTTCACGTCATTTGTGTTCTTTCTTCTTGTCTACTGACATTTTTATTTCTTTTAAGTAACATAATAATGTTGACAGACGATATCTCGCTTTAGTTCCTCGGCCTACAAAATAATTAGTGTAAGTATTTTATCTTATCGAACTCGGTCGTATTTAGGGAACTATCATAAAAATTAAATGATCACCCCAAAGTGTTTCCAAACATTACCACACTATTGTATTATTGTTTTGATTTTGTTATCTTTCTCATCGTCGCCCTAATTCAGGTTCTGTGATATAGTTTAGGCTCGAGCCTCTTGGTAGGGAGGGACGTACATGAGCTGTTGATGACAATGTTATCCTCATCCAGCTACAAACCTAAACATCACTACTTTTACTATCTAGTACAAGTTAACAGAACTAACAAACGCGAGGCACTATTTCAATGCTGTCAATGCCACGGTTTAACAAAAATGACTGTAGCGAACCTTATAATCCTACAAGTCCAACTAATACATTAACAACCAACTCCTAAAATCGGAAGATCAGCAAAACTTCCCTTTGTTTTTCATGGCTTTCGTCGGATAATTCGATTACGTGCAATATTGATTTATAGGGATAGCATTTGCAGGCTTCATTGCGTTTTTGTACATGCCGCGATCCAGAGGGATGGAGAAATAGAAGGGTGAATAAATTAAATAACTTTATTTTGTGCTGATATCATGCCAACGAGTATCGTGTAATTTATTGATAAAGAAAGTAAGTAAATTAAATCTTTTAGTTTTGTGTGAAATTAAAATACAAGATTATAAAGTAAATACTAATTTGTGTTAACTTTGTTCTAGAGGATTAATATTCTCAAGACTCATTCTGCCGAGTCAATTTGTTTTTCTTTTATAAAGTACGTGTACATTTTTTTAAAAGTAGCCTCTTGTGTGTCCCACTGCTGGACAAAGGCCTCCCTTCGCTCTCGCTATTCCTCCGTATACATTACAATATATTGTGGTGATGGAGATGTGAAATTAAATAAGATAGTATTTTAGAGAATAACAAATATTTATTAGAAAAGTATTTTATATCTTAAAAGGATATTGTTATGGAAGGGCTTCTATTATTTGACTGACACAAAACAATATTCAAAACTGA
The DNA here is from genome assembly GCA_951230895.1 of Carpatolechia fugitivella. NCBI lineage: Eukaryota > Metazoa > Arthropoda > Insecta > Lepidoptera > Gelechiidae > Carpatolechia > Carpatolechia fugitivella. The sequence goes on along the minus strand of OX579659.1, from coordinate 9,647,371 downwards.
AATGTTTCGAAATCTTTTGAAAATACAATTCTGGAACAAAATAAAGCTGCCAGTGCGCATCTTATCACATCACATGCCAGCATTTTTAATAATAGATCAAGGAGTATAGGTATTGCTCACAGTAATACCTAACACAATATCCTAAAACATCCTAGTATATTGATTAGGTACAGAGTCTATACCACGTGGTATGTAGGACTACGCTAAAACCGACCGGGACTAAGGAGTAACTTCGAGAACACTGTGAATTATTAAAACTTCATTAAGCACTTTAGAATGCGTATTAACTAAACTCTGAGACCTTGTAAGTTGGAAAATTCTTCCTTACATTATTCGTAGCGTGAACTTCGCTTCCCATAAAAATATGAGAACTGATTTCAAATTAATTTTGAAAAAGGAATGTTCGGTGATAAGACTGAATAATTGATTTGTTTCAAAATCCACATCAATATGTTTTGTTCAAAATATATGCCGGAGACCAATTTTGATCATGTATGATCATAATGTGACAACACTTGCTTTTAATTTTGTAGCATTTTACAAAAGCAATCTGTGCGCTGAATATCCTGGATTCTATTCCCGCCTAGGCAAGAATTATACGAATATTTATTCATCTGTGCTTTCAAATTAATATTTTAGGTATTCCAATTATTTAAAATCATAGGCATAAATTATGTTGGTTTGAATAATTCTCAACTACAAGGGTATAAGGGACTAATACTATATAATTTCCCTAATAGGATATTTTACAGAGGTGTTGTGACCTAACTCAAGCCCGACGTTGATTGACAACGACCCCAGATTAAACTAATAGCGTTGCTATTACTCATAACTGACATCTAGCCTAGAGCTTGATATATGATCTGATCCAGTCACGTAAACAGTTTCTGATGAACATCTTCAAAGAAATATATTTGGTTTAGTATTTAGCGTGATATTTTTCAAAGTAGAGCAGTTTGTAACGAATAAGATATGCAGGAGACGAACGAATTATTTTCTAGGAACTAAAAGTCGCAAGACCAAATTATTTTTGCTTTTTTATTGGCAACAACCCAAATTTAGACCAATATAAAAGTATTCATTGGTGCCCGACAAGTCAACTATAACGTACACCTGACAATATCACATCACCGAATCGGTCGATTCGCTACCCGCCACTATGATTTCAAAATAACTGGCCTGATTTATTAATAAATCCGACGTCCAAAGGTTGAAGTAAAAGCTTTGTCGTGTTCGTCAAATCTAAATAATCAGCAATTCTATTTATGATTTTAGTAGTTATCTAATAAAATTGGCTACTAAATAACCTGCATTGATAGAAAAGTTAAAATAAAGAAACATGTGAGCAGAATAGGTGGAAAGAATCACAGGTAGTTTCATAATTTCATTTTAATAATTTGTGTTTGCACATTAATCTCTATATCGTCCAGTTATTTACTTTGTATGCAACGGAATTATAAGTAGTTTGAAAACACTTTGTTCAAAAGTTCGCTATCAAAACATATTTCTTTTATAGTTTTGAAAAATTCTGTTCTCTAAAGCTAAATAATTTTGTTTATACAAATATATTTTACGAGAGCATAAAAATCGCGAGAGTTATAAAAGTACCCAACAAGTTAATCTTTATACTAGCTTTTAATATTAAGTAAGTAAGTAACACTTTACTGCAAAACACATAATATGAGACATACAAAGAAAACATTATTAAACTTACTTTGCTACTATTAGTCAAATAAGAATAAACATGAAATAGAGTTTCGATGACTTATTCCAACATAGTAAGCTTTACCCTTGCTCAGTGAACACTATACCAACATTAGCCGTCCGCAGCACCGCCTCGTGAAACTTTAACAGGGAAACTCAGCAATTCGATGAGTTATTTAATTTTTCTGTAGTTATTATAACTCAATTATTTTAACTGTGCGCTTCGAGCTGTCAAAGTCGTCATGTTGGTGGCATTGAATTCACCCATCCGCTTACTTCCTCACCTCCTCCGACGCCTATCAAAACGGATACCAAACCTACCAACATGCAAATATTATCGCACAGTTATAAAAATTGAGTTATACAGCATTTATTTGGTTTTGAAGCTGTTATGAAGTTATGATTATGCCTAACTGTAAGGCGGGTCTGTCTACCATGCAAACGTCATGACGTCATTAAGAAAAGTTGTAACGCTTGATTTTAAAATTACTATGCCCCACTCCTCTAAGTATTTGATGTGGTAGCCTAGACGCTTCTGCCTAGATGTTTCTGTTTTTTCAGGTTAAGTATGTAGTATTTGAATAACGCATGCTAGTAAAAATACCTAGAATGTGGAAAGAAAGATAGCATGATGCATCCCATAATCATCTTTGATGCGACTGATTAATAGAGACATTCAATTCAATGAGATGGCGCCCATCAAAATATCGACACGCAAAGAGTAACTTCAGAATGCGACAAGAATATTTACGGTTATGGCCGAACCTTTAGATATTTAGAGAATTCCGTCGTGAAATTATTTCAGATATGTGTTGGATAGGGACAAATAGAGATCGCAAATTTTGAAGCTCATATCTAGTCAAACATCTAGACTTAGTGTATTTTAAATGTTCCAAGCTACGTATGATAATCGCTTGAGTACATTCATATGGAACAAGAAAAGAATTCCATTATACAAATGTATTTTATCAGCAAACAAACACTTTACTAGTATTCGTATCGTAGCCCTGCGGCATACACACATAAGAGCAATTCATTCAACTTGAAAGTGGTTCAATGAATAAATTATGTAACGCCTCGGCTTCAAGCTATCGACTAAGTGAATCGGAATTGAAATAGTGTTATGTCTCTATAGTTTTATACCGGAATAGACGGGGTAATCAATTTTACTCCATCGTCGCATGACAATTTAACTCCGCTTTATAGTGTACAACACAAGATGTCAATACGCAAACACGTTTTTATTAACTTATTTTTTTTAGTTTTTTCTTTTACTTGCTGAATAAAAAGATCGTAGTATTGTACTAACATAGAATATTAAGATATTCCCGAAAGAAAGATTTCACATTTGTCCTATTTTTTGTATGAGTAGTATCGCTAGTTGTGAGCAGCACTACAGACGAAGTGCAAAGAGGGCATTCTACAAAATTTTTGGCATGCCGATACTTGTTTGTTTTGCTTTAATTTAAACTTGTGTTAAAAACGTACGTCCTTGCCGCGAATCGACAGCGTAACGTTACGTGTGTGACACACTGACACCGAAATATTTCGGTGTTTCAGCGGTTATTCCAGCGAGTCTCGCGCGGACGTAATTACGAGGTTAACGCTTCGGGTGTAGGCGCGAGTGCGCTCCAGTTTTTTTTTTTTTTTGTAATTTTTTGCTGTGTTTGGAGTAGCAGTATTTAGGATTTTTTAGGAAAGTATTTTTTGTTGATCCAAATATACGAGTTTTATTGAAAATATTGTTTCTACAAAGAAATACCTGCAAACTTTTTTATAAGCCTGTTTTTGATCATGAAACTAAAGTGATTCATAATATTTATATTATATCTATACTATGCTATTATTATATAGAGAGAAGTCCGTACTGACTGATTGACTGACTGACTCATCAACGCACAGCCGAAACTACTGAAGCTAGAAATACCAAATTTACACAGTAGGTTACATTTATGGCGTAGAGAAGCAATAAGAAGGGATTTTAGAAAATTCCCCCTCTAAGAGGGGAAAAAGAGGGATTCAAGTTTGTATGAAAGTCCGTCATTTCAAAAGTTGGGATCATGAAAATTTGGATTTAGACTGCAATTAATAAATCATTTGATACTTGTTTAAGCATTTTATCAAAATCCCTATTTTGAGGGGAAAAGTAGGGATTAAATGTTTGTATGGAAAGTCTGTCATTTCTAACGGAAGGAACTTGAAAATTTGGATTTAGGCTGAGATTAATAAATCATTTGACACGTGTTTTAGCATTTTATCAAAATCCCTATTTTGGGGGGCAGAGTAGGGATTAAAGGTTTGTATGTAAAGTCTGTCATTTCTAAAGGTAGGAACTTGAAAATTTGGATTTAGACAGAAATTATTAAATAACTTGACACGTGTTTTAGCATTTTTTCAAAATCCCTATTTTAAAGGGAAAGTAGGTATTAAATATTTGTGTGGAAAGTCTGTAATTTCTAAAAGATAAGAACATAAAAATTTGGATGCAGACCGAGATAAATAAATCATTTGACACGTATTTAGGTACTTTTTCGAAATCCCTATTTTAAGGAGGAAAGTAGGGATCAATTGTTTGCATAGAAAGTCTGTCATTTCTAAAGGTAGGAACATGAAAATTTTGATTTAGACTGCAATTAATAAATCATTTGATACGTGTTTTAGCATTTTATCAAAATCCCTATTTTGGGGGGCAGAGTAAGGATTAAAGGTTTGTATGTAAAGTCTGTTATTTCAAAAGATAGGAACTTGAAAAATTTGGATGCAGACTGAGATAAATAAATCATTTGACACGTATTTAAGAACTTTTTCGAAATCCCTATTTTAATGTGGAAGCAGGGATTTAATATTTGGATGGAAAGTCCGTCATTTGGGATCATGAAAATTTTTATTTAGACTGCGATTAATATATCATTTGACACGTGTTTTAGAATTTTATCAAAATCCCTATTTTAAGGAGAAAAGTAGGGATTAATTGTTTGTATGGAACGTCTGTCATTTCTAAGGGTAGGAACATGAAAATTTGGATTTAGGCTGAAATCAAAATCAAATGAAAACATTTGACATGTGTTTTAGCATTTTATCAAAATCCTTATTTGAGGGGGAGAGTAGGGATTTAAAGTTTGTATGGAAAGTCTGTCATTTCTAAAGATAGGAACTTAAAAATTTGGATTTAGGCAGAGATTATTAAATAATTTAACACATATTTCAGCCCTTTTTAGAAATCCCTATTTTAAATGGAAAGTAAGGATAAATTTTATGTTTTTATGGAGAGTCTGTCATTTCTAAAGGTAAGAACTTGAAAATTTGGATTAAAAAATCATTTTATTCATGTTTAAGAATTTTTTCGAAATCCCTATTCTTAAGTACAAATTACCGTATAATACCCTAAGACTGTTATATATGTCAAAGGCAGATTCAATAACTACGATACGATTTATTAACTATGGTATTTCTAGCTATGGCAGAACGTATAAAACTTATCTACAAAGTATTTATAATTTACAACTAAGGCTATTAAAAGCTATTGTTCCTCTAAAGATCAAATATAAGTACAAAAATAATTATGATAACTTATTCCAGTATTCCAGGGTTTTAAATATATTCGATAAAGTGAAATTCACTATTGTATCCGATTATTGTTCAGAAGTCAAAAATTTAGAAATAAAATCCAGGGCTAAACACTTGCGGAAATTGTCTAATCTTCCTCTGTGTTGCATACCTAAATTTAACAACGATTATGGTAGAAGGGTCGGGAGGTGCATCCTACCTCAGATACTGAATAGTTTACCAAAAATTGTAGCAGAAAAAATAATTAATGAGACAAATCCCAAATATATCAAAAACATTGTCAAAACATTATTAATTAAGGGATAGGTAGGAAATCTTTAGTGCTGTCTGAGGGGGATGCACCCCCGTCCTCCTAAATTCATGGAAATCCTTCATAGAAAGTGTCATTTCTAAGGCAAGAACTTAAAAATTTACATTTAGACTAAGGAAAAATAATCGTTTGACATGTTTCTCATTTTCTTGAAATCCCTATTTTGAAGGGAAAGTAGGGATAAAGTTTTGTCATGGAAAGTTTGTCTTTTCGAAAGGTAGGATATTGAAAATTTTGATTAAGACTGAGATTAATAAATCATTTGATACGTGTTTTAGCTTTTTACGAAATTCCTATTTTGAGGAGGAAGCAGGGATTAAATGTTTGTATGGAAAGTCTGTAATTTCTAAAAGGTAAAAACTTAAAACATTGGTGTTAGACTGAGATTAATAATTCATTTGATACATGTTTTAACATTTTATCAAATTCCCTATTTTGAGGGGGAAAGTAGGGTTAAATGTTTCTATGGAAAGTCCAGTTCTAATGTTAGAAAATTGAATATTTGGATGTAAGCTAAGATTAGTAAATGATTTGACACGTCTTTTAGGATTTTTTCGAAATCCCTATTTGAAAAGGGAAGTAGGGATTAAATTTTGTATGGAATGTCAGCCATTTTTAAAGTTAGGAACTTAAAAAATTATATAATAAGACTGAATTATTCCGTTCGAGTTCCAAAACGTTTTTGAAATCCCGACTTAAAGGGTCCCCTCTCCTTAAAGAAGGTATTTAAAAAATATATAAAAAACGAGCCTCCTCCATTTTGAATTTGGTTAAAAATGTGTTAAAGTATGAATTAATCTACCCGTGCGAAGCCGGGGCGGGCCGCTAGTATATAAATATATATATTAGTATTTATTAGGTCGTAACGTAATGCTGATTTTATTTAATTAACAATAAAACTCTCTGTTATAAGCAACACAGAAAATAATTAATTGGTAGCTAAGTAACTATTTACTCATCGCGACAATCAACGTCTATTTAGGAGCGAAGAAGGCGCTTATTTATTAATGAAGTGAGCAAGTAGGTGCCAGATTTGTCTCCGAACTCTGTCACGGTGCGACGACCTATTTTGAATCTATTTTTGAACTGACGCATCGAGTAAAGCGTCTGATACCGTGTGTTTTCTTTTGCTTAAATAAATAAAAACAACGCTTCTTTCATTATTTAAAGATATAAAAAACGGTGCTAAGTACCAAGAAGGAAAAAATAAACAAATGAATAACAATGAAATCCCAACTATTTACGAATGAATTGCCACTATGACACTGTATTACCGAAGACGCTTTCTATACGTTTCTAACTAAGGGAGACAAAATACCTTCCGAGCGCCAATAAAAGACTGTCGAAGACTGACTTGATCAGTTTGTTAGCGGTTAAATATTGGAAGCACTTTACAGGCGCCTCGGTAGCTACTGGCTGCCTGCCAGTTGCAAATGACAATAGGATATACAATAATAGCTTGGGTGCAACGTTTAGAAATTTATAAGCTACTAACAAAAATCTAGTGAATAAAAAATGAGAAACATGATTTCATTCCCATGTTGTAAAATGAAAATGTATAGCCTCGACTTTGATTTTGAAGTAGCCGATGCTAAGACGGACCAAGGGCCGATACTATTAATATTTGAACGTATAATATATTGGTAACAAAAGGTATTCAAATCCTTTTGGTTATATTCAAGTAAACACTATTTAATAAATTATACGACGTAAAATAAATGAAAAGGCTTTTAAGTATGTAGGTCTAATTTTATATGTTGTCAGTTATAAATATGACAAACACTAATGTCAATGTTATTCAATCAACAATTTTATTTGTATCACACAAAGGCATGACTAATATTTTTTGGTATAATTTGTAATAAGCTTACAAATCACTAATCACCCATCTCCTACCTTACTTATTCATAATTTAGGTCTGCTGCAAGATATTTCTTTAGAAATAAGTAGTGTCGTCTTTCTTCATGTTTTATGTTTTGTACTTGTGTACAATAAATAGTAAATAAAAATGTTTACTAAGACGCATGACTATGAAATCTACCAATTTATTAATAATTGTTATTTAATTACAAATTGCGGTTAACTAGTCTATATAAATTTAACCGCACGTCTCACCACGGTTATAGAGTAAACACGAACTAAAGCAAAGCGTGTCAGAGACGGGTCAGAAATAAATCTTCGCCAGTTCTTTGGTGCAAGTCATAAAATGCAGCCAAAAAATAAAACTGACTGCAAAAGGGCTCATAAAAACTAAAACGATGTTGTTTATTCTACCTGAAACAATAAAGTATTTTGTCTCAAGCTTTTATTTATCTAATAATTTAGAGAAGAAACGATTTGGTTTGGAAAAGCACCGCGCGGTCGTTTTGATCTTCTTCTTCTGTTGCGTCAATGGCTTTTCAATTTACGATATTTTATTTGCTCAATATACTTATTTATCTTCAACATTTTGCTTTAATGGTTTAATAATTTTGAATAAGGTTTTAATTTCTTATTTGGAAAGTTTGGCGGGTAAGTGCGTCAAGCCACAATCCATCAACTAGACCACGCCCCAAGTTGTAAGGGGCACTTGCTTTGACGTGTCATCTGAATTATGTCACTCGAAACTCAAAAGCTAGAGAGAGATTTTGCTGTTGCCGTTACAAAAAAAATAGCAATTCAATTAAGTGTCATTTTTAAAAAGGGCGCTTTTGGATGACACGCAATAAAGAAATAAGAAATAAACAAAAATAAAATAAAAACGATAAGCAACAAATAACAACAACAATAAACAAAACAAAAAACAAATACAATAATAACGATAAATTAACAGATTCTCAAGTCAATTATGTCAGTAATTTGTGACTCAATAAAGACTGATTGTAGAAAATAAACCACACAGTTTGTCTGCGGGACGCGAGCTCTTTTACGGGCCAAGCGTCCTTATCTATCGAAATAAAATAGCATTACTTTCTAGCTTAAGCAACTGAAATCTCCGCAAAATTTGCTTACTGAAAATTTTGTGTGGATTCAATAGCAATGCCCGTTTTCTCTCACTAACAGCGCACTTACAACGAACGACAGTAGGAAAATAAACATAAAAGGCGAGATCGCGGGAGCTGAATCCCAAAATTGATATTTCTTGAAGCTCTTCAAGCCATTCAAAGGGTACGTTTTACTACCAAAGTCACTTTCATTTTTCAGCGCTTTACGCTTCCGGGTTACCTGCTGCGGCAGCGTGAGCGTGACGTGACATGCATAATTCTAAACACAATCTTACTAGATGTGAAATAAGATAGGTGTACTTAGTCTACCGTTTTATAAATTATGTAAGTTATGCAAACGTGAGAAAAAGGTATTATGAGGAAATAAGTACAAACAATAAATTCTTGGTGAAAAAAAAAAGACTTTCATTTAACTATTACTTAGAGATTTTCTGAAGAACTTGAACCCAAACAAGTATCTAATGTTCGTGACATGTAGTTAAGCGGTCAGTCATCTGGCATGGCGAACATGCCATTCATAGCCAGCGCAGCGTGCACCACCAATCAACTAGAGCACGAGCCATTACGTCATAATTAATACCTACCTATATATGACAATGTGCAAGTAGAGGATAATGACTATTCTAACGAGTTCAGCTGCCGACTATATACAAATAGTAATCTCCCTGAAAAAAAAAGTGTTCGAATTTCTAATTTGATAAGTTATTAAGCTGGATTTCAAACGAAACAAACTGTAATACAGCTTTATGGATAAGAGCATTTTTTTTATTCCGCTATGGGTTATATAAAATAATAAACCATGTTAATAATTGATTGATTAAAAAGTGGACAGTTTTTATTTTTAACAAGAGTAGTTTTTTCGATTAGATGCACCTAATCACCATAACCTATAATACCTAATCTTCATAAAAAAGAGAAAAATAAAAACTAAATTAAATCGAAACTGCCACTTTGATATCAATACTGAATGTTACGCAGTGTTAAACCCTGATTGTCGCGTCCAATATAAAATGGCAGCGGGTACAGAATATTGAATTATGAGCACATCCATTATTGGTTGCTCTTCATTATTTACTAAGTGGAATGCAGCACTCAGCGCTGAAGCTCGATTCGAAACAAAAGAGGAGTCCCACCAGGGCAATAACGCAAAAACTGCATTGCGCCACTTTACAATTCATTTGAAAATGTAACTCACGCATTTTAATCTCTATTTTTCATTTGGAACGTAATTCTGGTAAAAGGAAATTTTCGAACCATTTGGTGGATTGATTTTGATTGAAACGCGAAATGAACGTTTCGGAAGAACAATGGTTCCACATTCCGGCAATTTTCCGTAGATTTAAAATCGGTTAATAACCTACGGAAAATTTCCACGTAATCATTTTACTTTTCAGACAATCAAGTGATATAACTTGGTGTTGTTCTAAACACAATACACAAAGTGATTATTGTTTGATCTTAATGTTCCACCGGGATTCAAACCCGGACGGAACCTCTGTAATATGAGCCGAACTCTACTGCTCTGCCACGGAAGTAACTTCTTTTTTTTTAATTATTTCTTTTAGAACAACAGCTAAGCGGGTTCAATATGCATCTAAGCTCGGACTGGCTATAATTTTGGTACAAAAAATAATATTTTGTAATTTTTTTGTTTTTTATTTTTATTTTGGTAATGATGGGTACATAACAAGCTACAAGTACGTAACGATGCTAATATGAGGGTTACCGGCATACCTGTCCGTGTCACTAAAATATAAATTACTATCTGCTATTAAAGTGGACGCATGATTCTCAATATGGCAACCGAATCTACGAAGCACAAATCGAACGAATCTCATAATGTCAAGTTATCATAATGGCAAACTTGGTATTCAACATCAAAACTATTTAAACAAGAAAATACAGCATGATTTTGTTATCCCTAGCAAAATTTAAATATGATGTTCAGACAATCATAACCAACAACATTTCCCAAGGAACATGGGTTGACAACCCCCAAAAAAAATCGACTTCTTATACAAAATACACTTGTATGGGAAGTCGAAATTTTTTTGGGGGTTTTCAACCCATGTTTCTTGGGAAAAGTTGTTGCTTATGATGGTCTGAACATCATATTTAAATTTTACTAGGGATTACAAAATCATGCTGTATACTGTGGTGTTAATATATCCACCCGTGAGTTCATGACAGCGTTTAACAATGTCATGTTTAACATCAACCATACTTTATAACCCACAAAGCCAACTGCGTAATAACAATAAAAATCCAGTTCATTTGCTAAGTAAAAATTACGAGGATATAACTCAACAGCCAGGCCTCTTAAATCACTGCATATGGCAGAAGTTAATGGAAAGTGGAACGCTTAAATATTTTTCCTCAATTGAAAAAGGACATAAATTGTGGATAAAACGCGGTCCGCTTGTTGTGAAAACCTTAAAGAGAAATGAATGTGATTTTTGCATCGGAATTTTTTGACATCCAATTTTCAGTAGTGGTTTTTCATGACATATCTGACGGATCAGAAATAAATTAATGTGTACTTGGTACATTACATATTTTTTCAATTATGTTTTTTTTTATTTACCTACCCAGTTACTTCTCAGACGTAATTACTTTTTAGAATACGTTATTTTACTTTTTAGTAAGCCATTTTTAGGGTTCCGTAGTAAAAAAGGAACCATTATAGTTTCGGTCTGTCCGTCTGTCTGTCTGTCTGTCCGCGGCTTAGCTCAGAGACTCTTAGTACCAGAAGGCTGTAATTTGGCATGGATATACATATGAATCATGCTGACAAAGATGAAGAATAAAATCTTTAAAAAAAATTTTTTTTCGCGTACACGTCAAGAGGGGCTAATTTATTTTTTTCACGATTACCTTATAGTGTGAGGTATCGTTGGATAGGTCTTTTAAAAACAATGGGGGTTTGCTGACACCATTTTGCGACGCTAGTGTAAGTTTTAGAAATATTCCGTTTTAAAGTGCTTATTTTTGTTAGAGTCAAGTTCCCCCCGCCCTACCAGCGAAACCGTTGTATTTGGAAATTTTTGGACCGTGAATTTTTTCACGGTGGTAGTTTATATGATGAATTTAAAAGGAAAACTATCGACATCATGTAGGCTTTACAGGTTAACGAATAATATATCAACTTATGAAATGTACTTGTACTAGTAAGAAATTCGGTACAAATATCATAAAAAAATACTTTGATAAAGTTTAAACTGTCTATGTAGTAAATTTAAGTACGAGAAAAGTAAAAAAAATGTGAAATAAGTAGGCTTGACAGGTTCGAATAAAATACCAACTTGTACTTGTGCTAAGTAAGAAATTCAGTACAAGTATCATAGAAAATGACTTAATGGAGTCCGTCTATGTAGGTAGTAAATTTAAGTAGGTACAAGGGCTGCTATTTATGTATCCGGAACTGGCCACTTACATAAACAATATTTAATAAGAAATTATAATATTTAAAAATAGAACTCTTTGGCAAAAAAATTGTTTCATTCATCTGTCAATTGTTTTTACATTGTGGCGCCATTTTTAAAATTCATTGTCAATCATCACCATGGATTTGACTCGTGAAAATTTTCGTGCTATGATTTATTTCGACTTTCGGCGTGGATTAACTCAAAAACAGTGCATTGATCAACTTTTGTCGACTTTTGAGGAGGAAGCCCCATCGAAAACCACTGTGTATCACTGGTTCAGTGAGTTTAATCGTGGTCGTCGTATGCTTGCGGACGATTTTAAAGAAGGTCGCCCTAAATCGGCTGTTGTACCACAAAATATTGATGCTCTGCGCGAACTAATAATGCAAGACCGTCATGTTACATATCGCGAGATAGAGGCATTTCTGGGCATTAATATGACGAGTATTTATAAAATATTATACGAACATTTGGCGGTAAAAAAAAATTGTCCTCGTTGGATCCCGCACAACTTAACAGTTGAACAAAAACAGGCTCGTGTTGATTGGTGCAAAAAAAATGATAGAAAAATACAAATGTGGTACATCAAAAGCTGTTCATAATAATCTACACAGGAGACGAATCTTGGATATATGCGTATGATCCCTAAACTAAACAGCAGTCAACGGTTTGAGTGTTCCAAAATGAGCCAAACCCAACTAAAGTTGTTCGTGCAAAAAGCACTTTGAAGCAAATGGTTGCCTGCTTTTTTGGTATTAGTGGACATGTGGCTACAGTACCACTAGAATCGTAAAACGGTTACTTCTGAATGGTACACCACCATTTGCTTGCCAGAAGTCTTTGGAGAAATACGCAAGAACAATCGACAACGAAGAATAATCCTTCACCACGATAACGCCAGCTGTCACACCTCGGCCGCAACAACGGAGTATTTAAATAGTCAAATGATCGAATTGACGGGTCATCCGCCGTACAGTCCCGACTTGGCACCCAACGACTTTTATTTATTCCCAAGCGTGAAGAACAAATTACGTGGACACCGATTTTCGACCCGGGAAGAAGCCGTTGATGCTTTCAAAATGAACGTTTTGGAGATACCCGACACAGAATGGAAAAAAATGCTACGAAAGTTGGTTTCAACGTATGAAAAAATGCATCGATCATCACGGGGAATATTTTGAAAAGCAATAAAAGTATATTTGGTTATAGATGTTTGTTATTTTTTGTTATTCCAGATACATAAATAGCAGCCCTCGTATTAGAACAGTAAACAGATTGCGAAAAAATAAAATCATAACATCATTTACTAAAACAATTTCATAACCTATTTACCTTATTTACCAGTCAGTTTTAAATGTGTAACAATCGCGAGTTGCCAATGGAACATTCGAAACATTCGAATAAAACTATTTTAAAGCGCAGCGAATACTTTACGATTTTATGATCTTTACATATCAATATTAAAAATACAATAAATAAATACACCCACGACGAGCAATTGAAACTAAACTGTTAAAATATATAAAAAAAAAACACAAAAAAAAGAGAACCGCTTATCGAAAATTAAAACCCACAACCAAACCGTTAAAATTTGGGTGAGGTTTATAGTAGGATACGTACGTACATGCTTTTAAAGCTATCTTAGAACCATCTCTTCGACCTTCACAGAAGAATGTTATTGGAAAAAAAGTGGTCCAATCACAGGCAGATAAAGATAAAAGAAAGCTCATATTGTATTATTTTAGGACGTCAGACGAAATAATGTAATAATATTATTTTTACATTATTTCGTTTCATAGGATTACTTTCGACATAGACGAACGAATGAACAATGAGATATTATAAATAATAGTACATTACGATACAAGGATCGTAGGTGGCAAATTACACACGAGTAAGTAAATTAAGTAAGTAAAAACACTTTATTGCACACAAAAGAGGTGACGAGGTGATTTTTATAAGCCCAAGCCTTAGGCGAGGGTTTATTATGTCACGAGTTTATTATAAAACCTAAGATCCGTGTGTTTTCAATACACTTGTGCGAAAACAGGTAACGCAACATGAAAAACAATGCAAATTCTAAAATTCGCGCCAATCTCGTACTAAAAATGGGTTTCCTTTTTAAAAGCATAATTATTGAGAAAAGCCACTCGCGAACATTCAGCCTCTACGACATTCGATTATCATTAATCGATTCTTCGTTAAAATCGAGACTATTATATTTTTATTATTAAATGATACTGGCTGATAATATTTTTCATACATAAAATGTTGAAATAATAAAAATAACTTGAACAAAAAAGTAGAAACCTCCTTCAAATTACCTTATATGGTTATCTTCACTAAAAAGTAACAAATAAAATAACATTTGAGATGGAACATAAAAAAAAAATATAGCCAATATCCTCATTTAAGTAGATAGGTAGTATATTAAGTAAATATTTAGAATTTTGTACTTTCTTGTGGAGTCGGTGCCAATCTAAAATTGTAGACGAGGAAACTACGAGTATTAAATTTCATCGAATGAAACCTACCCGGAGTTTCTTAGTAGCAGCTCCTGTCTTCGTCCCTGCGTTTGGTCGGGTTCGGCATTGCATCCCGCGCAGCACAACAAAACATTTATAGGTATATCATTGACTATAATTCTATACTACCGACCGGCTATAAACGACTTAACGACGACGACTTAAAACAGTTGCCCACACTTATGACGATTTTTTGGCTGGCACCAACTCCAAAAGTAAGTACAAAATTCTAAATATTTACTTAATATACACTACCTACGAGGGCTGATTGATAAGTGTCCAAAACGACAAAGAAAAACTTTAGAAATCTATTTAAAATAAATTTATTTCTCAACGTAGTTTCCTTCTACTTCGATGCATTTAGTCCAGCGCTTCTCCAATGCCGTTACACCAGTTTGATAAAATGTTTTCTCCAACCCCTCAAAATACTCGTCCACGGCAACAATGACTTCTTCATTTGATGAAAATCTCTGGCCTAACCTAACCTAACCATTTCTTCAGGTTTGGGAATAAGTGGAAGTCACACGGGGCCAGATCCGGGGAATAGGGTGGATGCGGTAGCAATTCGAACCGCAATTCATGGAGTTTGGCGACTGCAACCATTGACGTGTGTGCAGGTGCGTTGTCATGGTGGAACAAAACTTTTTTCTTGGCCAAATATGGTCGATTTTTCTGGATTTCTTCACTTAATTTTTGCAGCAAGTAGTACTCTCCATTTATTGTTTTTCCTTTTTGCAGATAATCCACTAAAATAATCCCTCGAGCATCCCAAAAAACAGTCGCCATCACTTTGCCGGCCGACAAAACCGTTTTTGCTTTCTTCGGCGCAGGTCTTCCGCTCTCAGTCCACTGCTTAGATTGTTCTTTTGTCTCGGGAGTATAATGATGTATCCAGGTTTCATCGACTGTTACATAACGCCGCGAAAACTCGTTAGGATCTCGGTTAAACAGCGCCAAACACTCCGATGAATCGTCCACTCGACGTTGCTTTTGGTCAACAGTGAGCAAACGCGGCACCCATCGCGCGCAAAGCTTTTTCATTCCCAAATGTTGGTGCAAAATATTAAAAACGCGTTCAGATGAAATGCTCACCATCTCTGCTATCTCTCGCAACTTCAAGCGCCGATCATTCAATACAATTTTGTGATTTTTTTTTATCATGTCCGGATTCGTGACTTCATTTGGACGGCCAGACCTGTAGGCGTCTTCGCAGCTCTGTCTTCCACGTTTAAAATCAGTTACCCAGGTGTGAATTGTACTCAATGCAGGAGCAGAATTACCTAAAACACTGTCTAGTTTGGTTTTAATCTGGGTTGCTGTTTTCTGTTTTAAAACATAAAACTTTATCACCGCACGAATTTCGTTTCTTTCCATTGTTAAGAAAATTTACGACAGCGAAAGTTCTACGTCCTATCAAACAAATTCCACCAGTTCGATTAAATTCAAATTTGGCGTTCTATTTTCAAAAAGATGCCAAAATAAAATGTAATATTTTTTTTTGCGTATCATTTTTTTAAGTTCGTCGTTTCGGCCAGTTATCAATCAGCCCAGGTATCTACTTAAATGAGGATATTGGCTATGGGCTATATTTTTTATGTTCCATCTGAAATTTTATTTTATTGGTTACTTTTTAGTGAAGATAACCATATAAGGTAATTTGAAGGAGGTTTCTACTTTTTTGTTAAAGTTATTTTTTTTGGTATTCGAATTTTCCTGGCTGGATATATTTTTATTAGAACTTGAAGAAATAAAAAGAAAATTGTAATGAAAATCACACTTGTTCGGTAAATTGCATAAGCGTAAACTTTACTGCCGTCGCGTCGTAAGTTCAATTTTCGAGCAAGGTGTATTAAAAATATATGTTTAGATGTTTGGATGTTTGTTCTGCCTTCACGCTTAAAGTACTCAACGGATTTGAATGAAATTTGGAATGGAGATAGTTTGGAACCTGGATTAACACATACGACACTTATTCAACGAGAGTATATTTATAATCACTAAGCGAATGAACGCGTCGATTAATTATGTTACTCACATTGCTGCCAGACAACCTGTGGGCTAGATTAACCACCTATTGGAAACCTTAAAACAGGCGATCACGCGGTCCACCTCTACAAATATTGTAAAACGAGCTAAGCAGTTTCTTTAAAAGATGGCCGCTGCGCCCGACAGAAAAGGGTGGACAGAACAGAGAGAACAACAATTGCTCAGCAGTGGGACGACGTGAACTAAGTAAGAATAAAGAAGAATAAAGTTTATACAATTTTTACTTTAAATGTAGGAAACTCCAGAGTACCCATATACCAAGTAAAGATCAACGAACGAACCACTTCAGGGGGTCGTGCAACGAATAGCCATAATATGCGACAAGCAAAGATAACCGACGACAGTTTAAGTCAAGAGTTAAAGGTATCTTCTAAGTATCTTTTGTTCTGGATATCCGCCGCTTTACCTACTTTGTAGTTAAACGTGGGTGTATAAATCAAACACGTAAAAAGCTGTACTCTTTTGCTTTAAGTGGAAACATACACAACTTTAGTCGTCGCCGTTGTCGTGTAAATAGAGTTATACTTGTGCCGAAACCCCACGTTCTGATCAATTCTTTGTATTCTCCAACTGATATAAAAACAGCTCTCTAAACACAAAAACTAACAGTACGCTTCGTAACGAAACGGAACTAAATTGCAAAGATCGACGTAGGTGCGTGTCCAACAATTTTGCCAAACTTGGGTAAACGTGTAATCCCTGTGAGTCAACTTAAGCTCTGCTCACCCTTTAGATATAAGAGTGTCACTCTATGCCTTTACATATAAATAAATGTAATTTGAAAATTGTCACAGAAATTTTTACAGTTTTAATTTCCGTCCCATCAAATTCACGAATATACAAAATAGCTACCGTATAATCACAAAGTTAATTAAAAGCTAGCTTCCGCGCCCCGGCGCCGTCTGAATTTTGCCAAGAGGTACACCACCATTTGCTTGCCAGAAGTCTTTGGAGAAATACGCAAGAACAATCGACAACGAAGAATAATCCTTCACCACGATAACGCCAGCTGTCACACCTCGGCCGCAACAACGGAGTATTCAAATAGTCAAATGATCGAATTGACGGGTCATCCGCCGTACAGTCCCGACTTGGCACCCAACGACTTTTATTTATTCCCAAGCGTGAAGAACAAATTACGTGGACACCGATTTTCGACCCGGGAAGAAGCCGTTGATGCTTTCAAAATTAACGTTTTGGAGATACCCGATACAGAATGGAAAAAAATGCTACGAAAGTTGGTTTCAACGTATGAAAAAATGCATCGATCATCACGGGGAATATTTTGAAAAGCAATAAAAGTATATTTGGTTATAGATGTTTGTTATTTTTTGATACATAAATAGCAGCCCTCGTATTAGAACAGTAAACAGATTGCGAAAAAATAAAATCATAACATCATTTACTAAAACAATTTCATAACCTATTTACCTTATTTACCAGTCAGTTTTAAATGTGTAACAATCGCGAGTTGCCAATGGAACATTCGAAACATTCGAATAAAACTATTTTAAAGCGCAGCGAATACTTTACGATTTTATGATCTTTACATATCAATATTAAAAATACAATAAATAAATATACCCACGACGAGCAATTGAAACGAAACTGTTAAATATATAAAAAAAAAAAAAACACAAAAAAAAGAGAACCGCTTATCGAAAATTAAAACCCACAACCAAACCGTTAAAATTTGGGTGAGGTTTATAGTAGGATACGTACGTACATGCTTTTAAAGCTATCTTAGAACCATGTCTTCGACCTTCACAGAAGAATGTTATTGAAAAAAAGTGATCCAATCACGGGCAGATAAAGATAAAAGAAAGCTCATATTGTATTATTTTAGGACGTCAGACGAAATAATGTAATAATATTATTTTTACATTATTTCGTTTCATAGGATTACTTTCGACATAGACGAACGAATGAACAATGAGATATTATAAATAATAGTACATTACGATACAAGGATCGTAGGTGGCAAATTACACACGAGTAAGTAAATTAAGTAAGTAAAAACACTTTATTGCACACAAAAGAGGTGACGAGGTGATTTTTATAAGCCCAAGCCTTAGGCGAGGGTTTATTATGTCACGAGTTTATTATAAAACCTAAGATCCGTGTGTTTTCAATACACTTGTGCGAAAACAGGTAACGCAACATGAAAAACAATGCAAATTCTAAAATTCGCGCCAATCTCGTACTAAAAATGGGTTTCCTTTTTAAAAGCATAATTATTGAGAAAAGCCACTCGCGAACATTCAGCCTCTACGACATTCGATTATCATTAATCGATTCTTCGTTAAAATCGAGACTATTATATTTTTATTATTAAATGATACTGGCTGATAATATTTTTCATACATAAAATGTTGAAATAATAAAAATAACTTGAACAAAAAAGTAGAAACCTTCTTCAAATTACCTTATATGGTTTTCTTCACTAAAAAGTAACAAATAAAATAACATTTGAGATGGAACATAAAAAAAATATATAGCCAATATCCTCATTTAATTAGATAGGTAGTATATTAAGTAAATATTTAGAATTTTGTACTTCCTTGTGGAGTCGGTGCCAATCTAAAATTGTAGACGACGAAACTACGAGTATTAAATTTCATCGAATGAAACCTACCCGGAGTTTCTTAGTAGCAGCTCCTGTCTTCGTCCCTGCGTTTGGCCGGGTTCGGCATTGCATCCCGCGCAGCACAACAAAACATTTATAGGTATATCATTGACTATAATTCTATACTACCGACCGGCTATAAACGACTTAACGACGACGACTTAAAACAGTTGCCCACACTTATGACGATTTTTTGGCTGGCACCAACTCCAAAAGTAAGTACAAAATTCTAAATATTTACTTAATATACACTACCTATCTACTTAAATGAGGATATTGGCTATGGGCTATATTTTTTTATGTTCCATCTGAAATTTCATTTTATTGGTTACTTTTAGTGAAGATAACCATATAAGGTAATTTGAAGGAGGTTTCTACTTTTTTGTTAAAGTTATTTTTTTTGGTATTCGAATTTTCCTGGCTGGATATATTTCTATTAGAACTTGAAGAAATAAAAAGAAAATTGTAATGAAAATCACACTTGTTCGGTAAATTGCATAAGCGTAAACTTTACTGCCGTCGCGTCGTAAGTTCAATTTTCGAGCAAGGTGTATTAAAAATATATGTTTAGATGTTTGGATGTTTGTTCTGCCTTCACGCTTAAAGCACTCAACGGATTTGAATGAAATTTGGAATGGAGATAATTTGAACCTGGATTAACACATACGACACTTATTCAACGAGAGTATATTTATAATCACTAAGCGAATGAACGCGTCGATTAATTATGTTACTCACATTGCTGCCTGACAACCTGTGGGCTAGATTAACCACCTATTGGAAACCTTAAAACAGGCGATCACGCGGTCCACCTCTACAAATATTGTAAAACGAGCTAAGCAGTTTCTTTAAAAGATGGCCGCTGCGCCCGACAGAAAAGGGTGGACAGAACAGAGAGAACAACAATTGCTCAGCAGTGGGACGACGTGAACTAAGTAAGAATAAAGAAGAATAAAGTTTATTCAATTTTTACTTTAAATGTAGGAAACTCCAGAGTACCCATATACTAAGTAAAGATCAACGAACGAACCACTTTAGGGGGTCGTGCAACGAATAGCCATAATATGCGACAAGCAAAGATAACCGACGACAGTTTAAGTCAAGAGTTAAAGGTATCTTCTAAGTATCTTCTGTTCTGGATATCCGCCGCTTTACCTACTTTGTAGTTAAACGTGGGTGTATAAATCAAACACGTAAAAAGCTGTACTCTTTTGCTTTAAGTGGAAACATACACAACTTTAGTCGTCGCCGTTGTCGTGTAAATAGAGTTATACTTGTGCCGAAACCCCACGTTCTGATCAATTCTTTGTATTCTCCAACTGATATAAAAACAGCTCTCTAAACACAAAAACTAACAGTACGCTTCGTAACGAAACGGAACTAAATTGCAAAGATCGGCGTAGGTGCGTGTCCAACAATTTTGCCAAACTTGGGTAAACGTGTAATCCCTGTGAGTCAACTTAAGCTCTGCTCACCCTTTAGATATAAGAGTGTCACTCTATGCCTTTACATATAAATAAATGTAATTTGAAAATTGTCACAGAAATTTTTACAGTTTTAATTTCCGTCCCATCAAATTCACGAATATACAAAATAGCTACCGTATAATCACAAAGTTAATTAAAAGCTAGCTTCCGCGCCCCGGCGCCGTCTGAATTTTGCCAAGAGGCCGTACAAATTAATTGTTTTCACCTGGAAGAGCTCGCGCACAAATCATCAAATAACTGTGATAATTATAAGGTCAATTACTATTTTGAAAATAAGTTAAACTTGATTCCAATACCGATGTAGGTATACACAATTACCTATGTATGAGCATTTTAAAGTATTACGTAGGGTTTCGAGCTTCACTATGAATTAAATTTCACGTCTTATGGGAAGTAGGTATATTACTAAAGTTATATCGGTGCGATAGTCTAGGTTTATTATAAATTTTATTCTACACCCCGCTGTGTAGATACCTATACATGTAGAATGTAGATACATACTATATATTGTATCTTCACAGAATCACCGAAAGCCTCCCTCGTCATAGAAATAAAGCCAATTCCCTCAAAACATTATCTTCAAAGAGTGCAATCTAATCCCATTTGTTGAGCGCAGAACAAAAGTAGGCAAAGCACAATAGAAGGGGTAAAGGTAATAATAATAATGGAGCCGTAGCGCTACGCTGCTACGCCGTAGACAAACAACTGCTACGGAAATTGGCGGATTACGAAATTAGGCCCTCACAAGCGTACAGGTAAGGGATTTCTTTTTGTTAAAAGGTTGCCTTATATTTTATTCGAGACGTAAGGTGGAATAGTATTGCCCTGCGAATAAAATCAAAACACTGCAAGTATGCGTTTTATTCTATTGTACAAAGAATTTAAAAAGGTTTAGTTAAAAAAAATAGAAAAACTGTGAGTGGTACCGATATTTTACATGTAGGTAAGGTACATATAATATCAAAATATTCGTTTCTATCCATATTGGACTGGGTCATTAGATCAATCATCATTAAAATCCAAAGTCAATCAACCAAAGGTTCTAATTAAGTTATTTAAAATTAAATGTAACAATTATTTAATCGAATTTTATAAAGCACGCGACATAGGTATACACAATATTATGCTTTATGATATCAATAGCTATTTAAATTCAGTATATTTTAAAGATAAACTGTAGTTGTATAATTTATTTTAATGGAGAGTATTAAAACAAAAAAAAAATACCATCGGATACAAAATAATACATGACGATAAAAGAGAGATAAACTACTGAGTTTTCACAACTAGTGTTTAATTCGTATACAGCGACAACTTATTAATGAGTAAAGTACTTTACGTAAATGTTCAGTAACTAAATAAATACAAACTTATTCAGGTAACTTAGTCTTGATAACCAATGTTTATTTAGTAAACAGAATTAAAACGAAGAACAAGAATATAAACATACATGCAAGAATTAAAATGTGTAGGGCGAACATAAATACCAACAAAAGTGAGCTACAAAACCATCCGCATCGAATGCCAATTTTCAGACTACACCTGAAATTAACTATCACTCACCGTCTTTACAGCAATCACATACTATCAGTTTCCACACTAGAGTTAGATAGTAAAGCACAATGTCAACGCCCCTATTCCGGGAGATCTCTATATGTTTTTCATAAAATTATTAATAAAAGACCCGGCGAAAGAGGAAAACAGTTTTGAGCGAACCGCGCACACGTCCACTCGCCCGGGAGCATCGGGCAAAACTAGGAGCTCTCTGAGCTTCGCAGTGTTCCGAACCCGAATCGCACGAAAGCAGGATAGATCTACACGTTGGAGAGAGACAAAAGAGGGTGCAGAGGTGCGCAGAAAAGAATTAGATGTTTATATGGGATACGTGTAATGGGATAACAGAAGCGCGTGAGAACTTTTGACTAGTTTGGAGTGAGTGCGAGGAGGACTTAATGAAGGTGCGGGTACTTGTGGACGAGTGGTACTTAGCGTGATATGCGCTTATCAAATTGTGTGTGCCTTAATAAAAGTCAGTCTCTTTCAAATATTGAGACTTGAATAAGTCTAACTGACTGAATGCAAAGTCTGACATTTGAATTTGAATTTGAGAATGCTGGCATTTCTGAAGCAGAATCTTACGAGTGGTAGTGTATGCTTTAGAAACTTTACAAAATACGTAAATGAGCTTAATAAAAACGAATGTAAAATAAAAAATCTTTATAAAAGATACTATATTAATATATTGACGATAGAGTTGCAACAGCATATGACATATTTGAAACTTACTCGTAGATTTGAAAGTATAGGTATATTTTAATAATTTTCAAACTTATAGAAACCTATAAAAAGTACCTGATAAAACGTATCACGATTGACGAGTCTCATCTCGACCAATAATCAACAAGATTCAAAAGCCTTCACCCTTAAAACGATCTCGATAAAAACCGAAAAGCGCCAACAGACACTCAAACTGGAAATTAATAAAGCGATTCCGAGGCTCACGATAAATTTGACAAATTCAATAAAAGAAACCCAATTTTAATACAAAGGATGCGGTCCGGACAAAATTTTGCCGGAACAGCATTAATTCGGACTGCTAGACAGGAAAACGGCATAACTCCCAAATCGAGTAAACTTCATCTCTTTGGTATTTTTTATTAAATTTAGTTTTGTAGAAATATGCGATGACAAGTTGTGCTTTGATTTGTTCTTAGATAATTATGTTAATTCGTCACAGTACTTCTATTCAAAAGATTTTTCTCATTTAGGCGATTGGAAATCGGAGTATAGAATAAAGAGAACGAAGTGAAACATAGATTGGCATTCTGTCGCTGTGTGTGTTATAGATTATAAGTCAAGTGGCTTAACGACTTTAAACCCGCAATAGCAAAATCCAATAGTTTACCCACTATCACTATCAGTCAACTGCATCCACCTTCTCCAGACCTCTACCAGATTTTTGGTCAACCTTGTGGAGTAACTAGTTACGATCGTGGTCAATAACTATTAAAACTAACCTTTGAACAAATTAAAATTGCCAAACAAAATTACTGTGAAATTACGAAATTACATGTAAGACTGATGACGAAAGTAAACATTGTATTTTATAAAGCAAAATAGTAGTAGAATCAGTTCTCTTGTGGTTTTAGTATTTTTCAACCTAAAATTACAAGTTGTACTCCGTAAAGCAAACAGTCCGCGCCGCTGAACGTTCGTTTTTATCTAGTCGAACGCCGAATTCATTCACCGATTATCGCCGACATAAAATTTTATGCTCGCCATCAGATATTCTGTGCGTTATTCTTATTGGCAGCTTCCCTATGTTTTTTTGCTGTAACGAACATAATTATTTTTACTAAGTAGGTTAGAATCATTCTATTTTTACTTTGATAGTTTTTGTTTTAGTTTCTAATTAAATTCAAAATGAATGCCAATACTCTTATCATTTGTTTGACAAAACTAATCAGGAAATGAACAACAAACTTGGATAATTATCTAACAAAAAGTTCTTAAATCTAGAAAAGGTGTTTTATTAGCTTTTCTATTCATCTATTTATTTACGAGTACCTATGTATATTAGCTTTTGGATACTAGAGCTAGTTTGAGATTAAATACATATATGTATTAAAATATACCCCAACAAAACATCAAGAAAACATCGTGAGAAAACCTACACACTTTTGCAAAGAAATTCAATGGTCGTGTGTGATGTCGACCAACTCGCACTGGGCCAGAACGTGGTCAACAAAGGCTTGACCACCTTAATTCAGGGTAGGATCGAACCCCTTGGTGGGGACTTAAATGACTAAAATAGCGCTTTGAAATAAAAATTAAAGATAGCTACATAAATATCTGCTGTACAACTGGTCAATTGTCGACCTTACATCCACACGACTAAGTAGCTTATAATTGATTGCAACAGTAACACCAGTAAATTTCCTAATCTTCATTTGCGATACGCAGCGATGCTATCGAGCCCTGCAGGACCAGGGTGACTTGTTATAGGGCAATAAACCAGCCGAAGCTGCGGCTCATGCATAAGTATTAGCAGTATTAGGCAGTCACGGCGCGGCTGGCCGCCCAAATTTATCGCCCTCCCGCGAGACCGGAATTATCACGCTTTTCAGGTACCTAAGCACTAATTTGATTGCACTAAACCCAAGATACCGCTAATAACTCTTCCAGAAATCTTGAATTACAACCTACATGCGACGCAAATTATTTGGTTATATCATTGTACTCACTGACATATAGCCAGTTCATAAATTTAATGTAATATGGTCCACGCACGTATTAGACAGGATAAAGACATCGTGCTACATTTCATATAGTTATGTTTATTTCTTATGTGGAATATGGTATCCCACTCTCACGTTTTTGTAGAGCTAAATAAGAACTAGAGAACATTTTTATATGAATACGTTATTTGTAGAACTCACGAATCTACAAGTCGGTCAATATGAAAGAGCCTCTAACGCAGCCTTCTCAAAATCATACATATTAATATGAGCGCGTAACGTGCCCAGGGTTTTTATTGGTTGCGTAAAGCGGCGGCCACAATGAAAACGAATGGGGCGTGTGATGTCCGCTGGACCTTTCGATACTAATTTGCACTTCGTCCTTTTTATCCTTGGAATTCATAACTTGGAGGATAAAAGTTTTTTTTTTAATAGCTGTGATTAGACAATCTGCAAGGATTGTAGAGTGAGGAAAAATCGAACAGAAGTTTTGATTTCTGCTGAAAAATCTACCTTTTATAATTTCCTTAATATTATATTTACGAGTGACGATAAAAATAATGCTTTGCTATAAAGCGTGACGAGACTTTAAGAAAATTTAATTTAATCCTCTCAAATACTTCTATATTTTTGTCAATTTCACTTTTATGTCTATCGATATTAATTAAGGTGCTATTACTCACTTTACGACCAAGTGCTGTAAGAATATGAGTGCCTATTTGAAATTTCATTAGGATTAAAAAAAGAAGAGTTTATTGATAGAAATATCAAAGAAGTGCATTTATGTTCGCGGTCTCGCCTAATAAAATATTTCATACAACTTAAACTTTTTAATAAAAAGAATAACACTATAGTGAATGACGTGGAGAAAGGTGCATTCTGGCGTATGAGCGGACACAGTTCGGTCCTTGGGGAAATCTTTAGCCGACTGTACAGGTACACTCAACGAGGATTTCCAGTTTAAAACTGTTTGAGCCAGACTAGACACAGAGGTTTTACTAAATTGTCGAATAAAAGAGAAGATATTGCTTTGTTGCAGTTTTTTTGTGGTGCCAATCTTTTATATATTTGAGTATCAGTGGCGAAGGGTCCATACAAGCCGATTCCCCTCGGCTTACCTTTCGAAAATCCGCTCCAACAGCCTCTAATGCTGATAGTAATTTACGTACACGCAAGCGCAAGATACATTGCTTTTTTAATACAAGTCGAGGCGGACGGCGCTCTACAAGCACGTCAATGTATATTCGATCACGCATGAGTCGCACGACCGACCGAGTTCGTGAATTGCCGTATACTCTGTCTCTGGCGCTCCAAAGGTGTACTTCCATATTTGCCTTCTCACCCGCATGTTGCCGGCGCTGTCAGTTTGATTTGAAACACACCCATAAAATGGCGCCATAGAAGCCGAGACGGGTCGGCTTCCCATAATTTATTTCTCTTTCTAACGCATAACGCATACGCGAGAGAGGAATTGATAAGATAGCAAAATTGAAAAAGAAGAGTTGCAGTAAGAAAATACATCGCGGGGTCGAAATTGTGTGATGTTGTGTGATTGGTTAAATTAGGATTTCTATGGGGAAGTTAAGTAATACAATACATTTAATTAGTAAGTACGTGTCCGTTAATTTATTGTGTGCTTGTTTGTAAACAGTGAAATTGTTGTTTTCACTGTGTTTTTCACGATCTGTTCAATACGGTAAGTTGTTGAGTGAGTGTTGTGAGTTCTGTATGCTATTATGGCATTAATTCATATGGATTGCTGATCAACTGACTATTTGACTACTTGTGTAGCGATGAATTCCATTTTCTGAACTCACAGTTTTGAAAACAAAAAGCATGTCATTTAGTTAGGTAGGCCGCGCTCTTCCGGCTTACCTTTGTCAAAATTTCACCCTTCACCACTGATGAGTATACCTACTATATAAAACAAAGTCGTGTAACTTACACCATTTATAACGGTTGGACCAATTTTTATGATTTTTGTGTTATTGGATTTGTCTTCTTACCGAATAGGATTTAATACTTATTATTAAAAGCATTGGAAAATTGACGAAATAAAAAAAAAACATTTTCCCATACAAAATGCTCATGTGTAGGGTAGGTGTAGAGTAGGTGTAGGGTAGGTGTAGGGTAGGTGTAGGGTAGGTGTAGGGTAGGTGTAGGGTAGGTGTAGGGTAGGTGTAGGGTAGGTGTAGGGTAGGTGTAGGGTAGGTGTAGGGTAGGTGTAGGGTAGGTGTAGGGTAGGTGTAGGGTAGGTGTATAAGGGTAGGTGTAGAGTAGGTGTAGGGTAGTTTATAGAAAGATTATTTTATGTAAATTCTTTTATCTTGGACGGAGTTTAGTGCAATATAAGTGATACACCGAGTTACTGGATGCGCTAGAAAATAAAAGATCGGTGTACCTTCGTTGATAGTAAATCTTAACCCAACAACTTTTCCAACCCTTTTAGGGGATCTATTTTCGAGGGGCAAGAGTGTTACTTGTAAGTTTTTGTTACAATCAAAGTATTTTCAAATATAGTAACTATAATAACTTGCGCAATAGCAGACAAACATACTCGAAACAAGTTATTAAAGGTTGTTCCTCGACAGAGAGCTCATAAAATCTAAAGATCGTCAAAGAACAGCGCCATCAGCGGCGAGGAATCCGCCCCTCTTTTGTTCCGCTACAAATAATGAACGCGATATTTCAAGTCTTTGATTTGAAAACTTGGGCCTCCTACGATTAATAGTCTAATTAATAACCTTTCTCCAGTAATTACGATAAAGTGTTGAGACGGTGAATGCTGTAAGTATAAGCTCCTATTAATACACTAAATCACAGTGCGACCTTTCGCTCTTATAACAAAAGGTTATGTATTCTGTGGTCTCTTTCCAGTACCATGACAATACAAAATATTTTTTCAATGAAATTCGTAATTTGATTATTTTACAAGATCATGATAAGAGACCTTTTCCAAACTAAATATTTCATCCAAGCAATGAACTACATCTACAGGTATATTAATCCTTAGATTAAACTTCTTGGCTGGGATTTCATTCGGTTTATTCGGGTTTATTCAATTAGCGTTGCCTAGTAACCTTATACACTAGACAAATTTTACTTCCTTCATTTACTTTACTTCATTTTTCATTAATTTTTTTTCCATTGTGATTAGCTGTCCAATTAAGACTTGATAAATAATCAATCATTGTGTATTTTGTATTATTTTTTAGGTAATTATGAAGGCACATTACAGATTTCCAAAGTGTTGCTGCTCAAATATAGATGGATATCCTGAAATTATCAAACAAAGATGGTTTAACATATAGGTACGCTTTCAGGAAAAATATGCATATTATAATAAGGTATAGTATATTTCCATTTACTAAAACGTCACTAAAATCAAGAAATCTGACGAGAACCTGTGGAATATTTTATGGATAAAATGTGCTCGGGCAGGGACACTAGAGACGTACGATTATGAGCTGACATCATGATGCTTTTCCATTCAATTCATAATCCTTGGCTGGAATTGTTTTGACAGTGTTAATTACCTTAAGCCAAATAACCTACAATAATATGTAGCATAGTAATAATTACATACATCCTACATCATACTCATCTACTACCAATTTACCCTTTATATTCTGTGCTGTTCATTAATTATAAATTCTAGTCTAAATAATGACCTTGATTATTGGGTTATAACTTAAAACCTCTTGGGTAGTATTTGAGCTATTTAGCTCAGTCCATGAAACTGAAACGGAACTAAATTTGTTCCACATCTTTCGAAAATACGCGAATTTATTTCTGATTTTTCATATTATGAAAAAATCAGTTGATCCGTTTGTATGAAACATAACATTGTATGATTTGGGCGTGGGCGTCGGCAGCGAGGGTTCTGCCCTGCCTAGATTTTAACATTTGTGGAACAAAAGATGTTAATTAGTTTCATGAACTGAGCTAACACTTGAAAGTTTATGCGTCATTTAGGTATAGAAATTTCTAGAAACATACGCTTGTTTGTAAAATAATGTAGTTAGTACCGACGATTCTATTTAGTGATTCGTGTTGCAAGGCGCGGCTGTTGTGAGTTCGCAAACAATGAGGCATGCCCGCACGTCGCGTTTTGTCTTCATTCGCGTTGTGGCGGATGTAATGACTCGTTTACTTTGCAATGTTAGACCACCTACATATTCAACTGTCATCTTTATAACATATTATACTGCAATGGAAAGGAAAAGGGTATTATTTTTTAACTTATTTCTTCGTAGTAACTTATGACCACGCCCTGAAAGTTATCCTGTTAATAGAGCTTCAGGTTGTATGTAGGCTTTATGATACAAGTTTATGTGTTTAACAAAATCCTAAGGGGCCATCTAGTAACATAAAATGGTACTAGCCCTAAACTTTCACGACATGCCTGCAGAGCTGAGGCTTGTTATTAAAACTTTATTATAATGTAAGTGACAAGAAAATACAACTATAATTATTCATAGATTCTTTACTTTTACATGAAATGCAGACTACTTATTTATTAGAGCAATATTTTTTAAGAAGTCTGAAAATTTCAAAATAACAAAGTAATAGCTATACTGCTTTAGCCTCTAGAACACGAAATTTTCTTTTAGAATATTTCATTTGCATACTCGTACAAGATACACGTATCTTAGTTTAAAGAGTGTCTGAAGGGTGTAAGTGTAAATAATAATGAATAAATAATGTTGCTGTGAGATTGAATTTTTATCAAGAGTTTTATTAAAATTGAATTGTGTATGTTTTAGTCTGGGTCTTACATTATCAAAAATACAATAGGTAAGCCAATAAATATTCTTAGCGCAATATGTAAAAAAAAACTGTTTTATTTCTCGTAAAAAGTGAAATTGATATTACTATTATACGATTGACATATTTTGTGTACTTGCTAATGTAATTAACGTTAAAATTCAATTACTTCGGCTTCAAAATTGTGTTTAAATTTCATATTTCGCATAATAGAATAAATATTTATTATCGTATGATGAGCGCTAGGTAGAAAATGAGACAGCTCCGTCGAAGCACTTTCGATTTAAAAACGGTATTATTTAAACATGTTAAAATGTCTGCCATGCATATAGGGCTAGATAGCAACGTATGAGATTGAATTTTACCAGCGCGAGATGGAGACTGATGGGCGCGGCGTGGCACAATTCGATTTGCTCGCGTCTCCGCGCCACTCGATTAATGTTACTCGCATATGTGTCGCGTTTTCTCATACATTTTCAACTTATTTTTATGGGTTTTAAATTAAATTCTGACTAATAGATGTTATACACAGTGTAAAAAAGGCTTAAGAAATATTTAAAATCTTTCTCTCCTATCTAGTCGACTGGTGGTTACACTGGGCTTGCGTGACCGACTAAAGCCTGATGGCTGCCTAATTCAGGTAGACTCAAGTTTTTCAGTGGGGAAGTACTCGTATATGGGCTATTGGTGAATATTTAGAAGGCACAGGTTTTGGTGAAATTGAGTAATTATCGACAAAAATATCTTGATAAAAATGAAACTCTTTATTAAACGAACTTCAAAACAGATTATTATTATTTGCGAACCGTGTATTAGAAAAATTGTTCAGCTTTATTCCCATCTTGACTTTCTTTTACACCCCTTATTTTCTTGGCGAGATTGTTTTTTGTTTACTCCGTGAGCGTGACCAAAAACGCTCAAATGTCTAAATTTACTAGAAATAAAACAGCAAAAATCCTGTTTAGAACACTAAATTAAATTTTAAACAAACCTAGTTGAAAGTAGAACCTCCTCGGATGTCACAACCACTAATAGCTCTATACAAAAAATAATTTGTAAGTAGTTTTATGAATGAACTCTTCCAGGCTCAGGTACCAGAACTAGGTATGCAAATTCGTGCAATCCCACCGCGGCTGCTGCTGCTGTTGACATAATTTTGAACAGCATCTGACAATTGTTCTAAAAATAAGGATCCTTTCTACTCCGAGGGAAAAACTTCAAGATAGATATTTTATGTCGATCTATGCATATTTATAGAATGAAATAAACTATATGTGTATTTTACTATCAGCATAGTGCCTTCGCTTATAAGATACTGAAACGAATAGCAGGTATAAAATATGGTTACGTACAGTCAACGACGAGTAAAGCTGTACCCCAAGGTACCGCATGGCGTTGTCATAAAGATATTTTATACGCAAAAAGGTATAGCTAACCTGTTATTGACTGTAAATGTCGTAACACCATTACCGTACTGCTTCTTTATGACATTAGAAAATTGCTTCTGCTTTTTAAGAAAATGAATGAAGAAGGGCTTTTGTAAATTGAATGTAAGTCTTGCGAGTTTTGGCACTAGTTGAAACAGCATTATTATACAATTTGGAAAAAAAAACTTTATACTTATTTAATTCAGTGTAACAAAAAAATACATTGGATCCCAACACAATAGAAAACAAAATTTACCTAAGTTTTCAAATTGGCTTGATAAGAACATTAGAGAACATTTCGCCTTCATACAAACAACCATAAACAACTTCAATAAAATTCATACCGCTAAAACTTGGAAGTCACGAAGGCGCTTGCGTTCGCGATTACAATCAGTTATGTTTACAAAGACAGTGTTGTCGTCATAAATATCGTCTAACTGAATCAAGCTACATAAATACTCCCCAAAACTGAACACTGGCGTGCGCGGGGGCCGTTCCAAGGTATGACGGGAATCACGGCATTTGCCTTTTAAAACTGTGAAACGTTTGCTGAAGTTATATTTAATTTTGTTTGTTGCTGCGAAAACTTCATCAGGAAATTAGTTTTCAGTAAACTTGCACACAGCCAACCATTATGATTTGACTTGTAGATGATTGGATTGTAATTGCTGCTTATAGTTACGAGTATGTACCTACGATGAAAATTATTATTCTAACTAGTATTTACCAAACAGGTAATTTTAATACAAAAGAAATATATTTGTAATAGCTTGCCAAAATTTAACAAAAATGTGCGCTATAGACAATAATGTCTTAAACAAAAATTTTGTCTCATTGGATACAGATTTGGATTTTTTGTTTTCTTGTTTTTTACGACATAAAGAAGACAAAAAATTGTCAAGTTATTTAAAAATATGAATAACCATAACCCACAATTTTATTGAAAACACCTATTAATTTTCTCACGAAATATCTCATGTTTTTCAGGCATTTTTTTATTATTGCAACCCCTGTTGAAGTATTTTTTTGTTAAGAGGTTTCCCTATCTTAATGTACGAGTATTCTATTTAAGACCATGCCGCTTCTTAGCTATTACGATCTCATAATTGCGATTTCACGTGCTTGTAGCCAGCTACAAACCTTAGGGTAATATCACATATTCATTAATTTAATTTGTAAATTAGTAACAGATGTGTGTGTATGCCTATTACAAACATAAGTAATTATACATAAATAATAATACTCTCGTAAGGTTTTAAATAACAAACCCAAACTAAGTAGGTACTCATGTGAAAATGTTTCATAAAAAAGTACATAAGGAAAACTCAAGACAGCTGGTGCTTCAAAAATGCTAAACAAAATCAGTATTCCGTCAAACAAAACACGGAGCCAATTAAAAGGCATTCTTCTATATTTTCTATTATTCCGAGTGGGGTTTGTTGTTGGGACATTTGTATGCGCAGCGAGATATCAGGCGGGACGCGGGTGTGCAAGATTTACGGCCAGAGCGGGACAGTCCCGGCCGGTGGGACAACGGACACGGCTACGACATGTCCCGTAAGATTAATTGCGCCCCCCACTATTCAGCCGTCGCTGATTTTTAATCTCTAACTGTGGAATCTGAAATTCAAATGTAAATCAATTTTCGAAGATGTGGGGTTGAGCGAGGGGCGTAAGGGAGTTTATGTGAGGGAAATGTGTCTGTTTGTCCAGTACGGCTTTAGAAAGTATTTCTCTGTACTGAAACCCTTTTGTGAAAACTTAAGTTTATTCGAAATACAGACTGTACCTTAACTATTGTTTATTTTGTAACAAAAGAGAGTTCTACTTTTCACTTTTTAACAATACTGAAATTGAATAAAATATAGACTTCCACCACAATTTGCAAGATCCATTTATTTGGAAATATCATACCCATGCATATCGACTGCAAGCTGCATGCAGCTTACTTTTTGTGGACTGATTACAAAACAGCAGCGGTAAATTTCGCATTCTAAATTTAAATTTGATTCGGAACTTTATACCAGCTTGATAGGGTGTCCATTTAAAAGAAAAAAATTTAAAAAATCTTTTAACAAAATTCTATGTAGGTAGATATTAAGGGCAGCTGTAGTGACGACGACCATTGATGTTCTAGGGTAGTACCTAAGTAAAGTAGAACTATTTTATGACACTTAGGAGTCCTAAATTTGATATTTAGGTTATGAAAATTAAACAGAATTCAAAACTAATCGTATATTCTAATCCACAGAGAATTATTATGTTACCTTCCTCCAAGGAGGTTACGAATCATGCTATAAGCACATGCTACAGATAAAACATAATGAAAATTCAAATATAAATACAAAATATGGAACACGATTATTATATACCCTATATAAGTTGCTATACATGCTCGCATGCCTGACATCCTGTAGGCTAAGTTAACTACGAGTACTTACTTGAAACTAACAGGCGACGACATGGCAGACCTCCGTGGAGATGGCAGGACGAGCTAAAAAATGTTTTCAATACCTGGCTTACCGATGCTCTAGACAGAGAAGAGTGGAAAGAAAAGAGAGAGGCCTTTGCCCAGCAGTGGGACAGCATAGGCTAAGTCTTCTTCTCATCGAGTCGATTCAGTAACTATATGGTGGAGGACCAGTACTCCGCCACAGACACGGCTGCGTCCGTGGCATTGTACAGGTCCTCGCGTGTGCAGGTGCTAGGACGCGCTGGGCAGGATAATAAATGGGCCATTGTTTGAGGAGAGATGCCACACAGACATTCACTATCTGAGACATAACC
The DNA here is from genome assembly GCA_951230895.1 of Carpatolechia fugitivella. Classification (NCBI taxonomy): domain Eukaryota; kingdom Metazoa; phylum Arthropoda; class Insecta; order Lepidoptera; family Gelechiidae; genus Carpatolechia; species Carpatolechia fugitivella. Next base: position 9,613,478 of record OX579659.1, on the reverse strand, counting down.
CCACCTTTGCATGTTTTCTTTACTTCGTTCGGCCGACTTGGGTCACGAAAGGAGCCTCCCCGAGTTCGCGCAATAGATATTTCTCTTTTTGCGTCCGGCGCACCCCGGGCAACAATCTGCGTAGACAGCTTAGTCGGTAACGCAGATTGGCTGATCCTTTCACCACGATTCGATGGCAAATAGGCTAAGTAAGATAAGGTAAGTACTATACATAAAAATGTGGTAAGAACATTCACACCAAATGGATCGCAAGTATCATGTCAAATTAGCATTCAAATAGACTGAAGACAGCGGTAATTTTGCACATGTAAATTAGGTAGAGTCAGCTTAAAGGAACCCTGACTCCTAATTATAAACGTACCTACCAAGTATAATAGATACTGAGCACATATTGGCACTAGAAACATTTGAGCGAGAAAATGGGTTTTTGATCAAGAAACAACTTAAACAATCATGGTACAATTAATTTATTATAACTACAAAAAAATAAAAGTCCCTAATTAAAAGTGATTAAAAGTCCCTAATAAATTACATTAAATAACGCAAAACCTCTCGGGTGTTAGGTCAGCTCATGAAACTGAAAAACTTTGGCTCCACAACTTTTCATCAGAATGATGAAAAAAAAATTAATAAATTCATACAAATTTACTCGATCAGCTGATCAGTTAGTATGAAAAGTTTTTTTAACATATTACTTATTTTACCCTATTTTTTACCACTCACCTTTTCGAATTTCAAATTCCCTATAATACGAGAAGGTATTTCCGGAAAAAGATCTATTTATTTCGTAAAGCACAATTAACTTCTTATAAAAATTTAATACTTTTTATTCCTCAAAAGTTAATTCTGGCTGTAGTTAGGTCAAGAGTGCTTCATTTAATTATCCTAATTAGTTGAGCAGTTAGACCGAGACGCACAGACGTCTTTATTTTATTCTTAAATGACCCTTAACGACTCTTACTTTGCCAGATGTGTCCTAACTAAAAGTAATGTTGGTAAGTACGTACGAGTAAATGTTTGATCTTTTGATTTAGAATTCATTTTTTTTAAGTTCGTCCTTTCTGGACAGGCGAAGGTATCTAACTATGTATGATAGCTTCGAAATTATTTGTATCTTTTTTTATTTTGATTTTTGATATCACTTTCTTTTTTCTTTAGAATGTTAGTAATAATGTTTTATTGTTTTTTCCTAAGAATGTAACTTCTCTATATATAGAGCAAATATAAAAAAAAAACTAGATATCTGGATCACTATTGTACAGTAAACAGCACATGCAGCTAGAAACAAAGATAATAATTTTGCATATACGTAGAACACCATGATTCCGTAGCCACTGCCCGTAGCAATAGTATTAATAATTACGGGCCTCCTATATGATTAATAAGTTTCCGAAACGACAAAGAAAAACTTTAAAAATCTATTTAAAATAAATTTATTTCTCAACGTAGTTTCCTTCTACCTCGATGCATTTAGTCCAGCGCTTCTCCAATGCCGTTACACCAGTTTGATAAAATGTTTTCTCCAACCCCTCAAAATACTCGTCCACGGCAACAATGACTTCTTCATTTGATGAAAATCTCTGGCCTAACCTAACCTAACCATTTCTTCAGGTTTGGGAATAAGTGGAAGTCACACGGGGCCAGATCCGGGGAATAGGGTGGATGCGGTAGCAATTCGAACCGCAATTCATGGAGTTTGGCGACTGCAACCATTGACGTGTGTGCAGGTGCGTTGTCATGGTGGAACAAAACTTTTTTCTTGGCCAAATGTGGTCGTTTTTTCTGGATTTCTTCACTTAATTTTTGCAGCAAGCTTGCGTAGTACTCTCCATTTATTGTTTTTCCTTTTTGCTGATAATCCACTAAAATAATCCCTCGAGCATCCCAAAAAACAGTCGCCATCACTTTGCCGGCCGACAAAACCGTTTTTGCTTTCTTCGGCGCAGGTCTTCCGCTCTCAGTCCACTGCTTAGATTGTTCTTTTGTCTCGGGAGTATAATGATGTATCCAGGTTTCATCGACTGTTACATAACGCCGCGAAAACTCGTTAGGATCTCGGTTAAACAGCGCCAAACACTCCGATGAATCGTCCACTCGACGTTGCTTTTGGTCAACAGTGAGCAAACGCGGCACCCATCGCGCGCAAAGCTTTTTCATTCCCAAATGTTGGTGCAAAATATTAAAAACGCGTTCAGATGAAATGCTCACTATCTCTGCTATCTCTCGCAACTTCAAGCGCCGATCATTCAATACAATTTTGTGAATTTTTTTGATCATGTCCGGATTCGTGACTTCATTTGGACGGCCAGACCTGTGGGCGTCTTCGCAGCTCTGTCTTCCACGTTTAAAATCAGTTACCCAGGTGTGAATTGTACTCAATGCAGGAGCAGAATTACCTAAAACACTGTCTAGCTTGGTTTTAATCTGGGTTGCTGTTTTCTGGTTTAAAACGTAAAACTTTATCACCGCACGAATTTCGTTTCTTTCCATTGTTAAGAAAATTTACGACAGAGAAAGTTCTACGTCCTATCAAACAAATTCCACCAGTTCGATTAAATTCAAATTTGGCGTTCTATTTTCAAAAAGATGCCAAAATATAATGTAATATTTTTTTTTGCGTATCATTTTTTTAAGTTCGTCGTTTCGGCCAGTTATCAATCAGCCCAGGTACTTACTAGTGGTGGAATCTAAATGGAGAAATTTATTACTTTTTACTGGTGTAAATATTGTAAATAAATTAATAATTAGGCTACAAATTTGCAACAACAACAAAGGAACAGACCAATTTAAAAAAGCCTAAAATAAATCTACAGTAAGCTTTTCATGCGTCATGATGACACGCCGCCATTTTGTCGAGCACCCCATTTTGAATTAACCAGAAAAATGCACCGCTTAAATCTGAGCCTAATTTATTTATTGTGAACCAGTTCGCTTGTGTTAATGGTAGATAAGTTACGTTTCTCCCGACGAAGGCGACACGGAGTGATTCTTTAACCAAGTTACTTGATGTTGGTCATGTTTCTCGGGGAGACAGATTTCTCTCAAATAGGTAATCAGATAAAAACATATTTCTTGATGTAAGAAGTGCTATAAGAAAAATATTTTTTGATCATGAGTTCGTACTCAACGTACCTGTAAAACACCACAAAACCGGCACTGATTGGCTGTAAAACAAGTGATTGGCCGAAAGAAAATACGAGTACAGTGTTTTCAAACAGATCCCTACACAGTGCGCCCCCATTTCTGTCCAGGTACTTTTTTATCGCGCTGTTCGGTAGCTTTTGTTTTCCACCATGTTTATGAGTCCTACATCTTTTAGTTTGTTTTGATCAAAGTTGCAAACATTTATTCACGGCTTGGCAAGCTCGCACGTTTGGTGGGGTGCTAAAAGTGTATTTTTAACGAAAGGGGTTCGTTTTATACAGCTTAATTTGAGTTTGTCTGGTAAATTGAAAGGATTTTATTTGTTCAAAGTGTTTCTATGTTGTGCAAATAAACAAATAGAGTGGTCGTTTTAGCGTTGAATAAACAAAACAACAGACAATCGCAATATTTGCGTAGCCTCATAACAATTTATTCAGTACCTAGCTGCTCATAGCCTTTAATAATTATCAAGTACTAGCTGTTGCCCGCAACTTCGTTCGCGTGGAAATAGTTTTTGCCCGCGACGACCGAACTAAGGCAACTAACATACCCTACTCACGCATGCTGCCCTAGTACCTTCTTAACATAACCTCATATAAAACCGCCCTAACCATTTCGCAGCACCTTGAACTGTGCTAATTCTTTAAGTACTATTTATTAGTTATTCTGTGGTATTGCAGTAATGCAGAAAGTTTTCCTCCGTCCCGCCACGCCCCGCCGCCGCGCCGCCTCCGCCCGCGCTCGCCTAGGTACCGATTAACGACGATGATCGAGATGGCACCAAATACAAATTTTAAAACCTATTAGGATAACGCGGGTATCAATCCATACTTCAAAAGAAAAAAAAATGGAACCCTCAATTGTGTGGCTGTATGTCCGTACGTCTGTTACAGCCGATTTGCTCCGAAACTACGGAACTGATTGAATGCAATCAATTCAAATATACTTTATTGCACATCAACAAATATTCGTACAAATATAAATTAAGGAAAGGCAACAGGCGGCCTTATCGATCTAAGCGATTACTTCCAAGCATCCATTGGGCAAAAGAAAATCATTTAATTATGAATAAAAGACCGGTGTAAACAAAAAAAAAATTACATATTATAGTATAATTATTTAGTAGTTTATTTAAGTATACACCGTGAAACTTGAATTTCATTTGGCCCACATACCTTCAAAAATTTTATGTCTAGTCCGTTTGAGCCCTAATTCAATTGTGTAGGTCTAATAGGTCACAAATTAGACATTCCAATTTTCCAACATTTTGGAAAAAAAGAGAATATTGGGAACCCTGTATCGTGTGACCTATTAGACCTACGAAATTGAATTAGGGCTCAAACTGTCAGGAATTTTGTACACTTTAAAAAAGTAGTAGTGACCTTTATCGTCAGAGCCTTCCAATGTCGTTTTTGGTGGTTTTTCAGCAACTAATCAGCCCGCGAGAATTTCAGACTGCTGCAAATCTGGATTAATACTATCCAAGTGGACCCAAACAACATACCAAAAGAGCAAGTTTACCGCAATTATGTCTATTTCCGCCTTTTTATTTGTACGATATGACTGGCCTAAATAGGCGATGATGGTATTTCACGTGCGCCATGAATTATTTTAAAATCGTCGTATAGTTTTCGTAATCAACGACCCGATAAACTATACAAATGATACTTATGTTGATTTTCAGACTTTGTCAACCCATTTCCCCCTTTTAAGGATTGAATTTTGAAAAAACCTGAAACATGTATTTACTCATTTATTGATAGGAGTACTCCTGTGAAGTTTCAAATAAAATAGTGTAACTAATCTAGTTTCCCCAAACAAACTTTGCACCCTTGTTTCACCCCTTTAGGAGGTGAATTTTGAAAAATCCTTTCTCATTGCATCCCTAGACCTCTTAAGGAACCTACGTGCCAAATTTGGAATCTCTAGTTTCAGCGGTTTGGGCTGTGCGTTGATATGAACCAGATAGGCTGAACCAGTATACGCCGCGCTAAAGATATAGTAATTTTTGTATCGGCTATTTATTTGCAATGAGACGGTCCGCCCGCGGCTACGCTTGCGTTGTGTAAGATGTTCCCGTGGAATAAGACTTTTTCCCGTAAAAAGTATCCTATGTGTTATTCCTAACCCACTCTACACCTACCCTACACCTACCCTACACCTACACCTACCATACACCGACCCTACACTTACCCTACACCTGCAAACAAACAAAAAATCAAATATTTTTTCTTTATAATATTAGTAGCGTAACGATATAATTTATATCGATACTTCTTGGAGAACGGAATACAAACCTGTGATAGGCCACATTGATGAGATTGACATGTTTACTTCGCAACGCCATTATAATATAGCAAATTTTACATTTTTATTTTGAAAATACTCGATAATCCGAGTTTTCCGCCTATAAGTTGTCGACTCAGATTGATTATTTTTTTACGCTCTTCAATTTGATGTGCATTTCGTTGGAGTCTACCGTAGACCGATACGAAATTATTTATAGAAAATTCTATACAAGGTGGCGCCATCGTTGTAAGCAAATTCGATTATTTTTCCGGTTCCCGTAGGAATGAGATATTTTTTCGGGATAAAAACTATCCTATGTCTTATTCCAGGGCCTAACCTAAATGCGTGTCAAGTTTCATCCCGATCCGTCCAGTGGTTCAAGCGTGATTCGGCAACAAACATCCAAACATCCAAACTTTCGCATTTATAATATTAGTAGGATAAGATAGGTTTTTTTTAACAAGGTTTACGATTGCATAAAAAATTTTGGTATTAAATATATAAGATTCAAATAGCGTTTGTAACAGGAGAATCACGACACGATTCAAATTTATAGACCCTGAAATTTAACACTAGTGGTTCTAAGGGTCGTAAGGGGTATTGAAGAACATTGTGTTCGGGAAAGGGTCTGCTCGGGTCGCTGACCTTTGCATATATGGACGTGATTTATTGTACCTAATATACCCATTAAATTTTATTTGATAAAAAAAGAATCAATTAAAAATGTAATATTTTACATACCTACCTATATATTTTAATCGTTTATAGCTATTTTATAAAATATTGATGACGGACTAAAAAAATAAAAATATAAGTTTTATGTTGCGCTAGTCTTCATTTACCAAAAAACACTTAAACTTCGCTGTATATTACCTCAAGTTCATCTTACAATAGGCATATATTACATAAAATACGTTCACATCTGTAATGTTCCCCTCAAACCGGAACCTTATTCCGTACATTGGAGTGCAGGACAAATAGCTACCTTCCGGTGTCTTGCGATGGAGAAACTCAATAGGAAAGAAAAATATCAGGGGACTAGACAAAGTAATGATAGTGAGACTCCCCTTGTTTACTGAGTAATTAGTAGTTATGTGACTGTCTCTGACAACTTTGATTTAATTTCTTTGGCAAAACATTTCGTTTTTCTATCTTAGAAATTATGTGAGATCTACTAGACAAAACTAAACTAAACTAACTAAACTAGTTTACTGATTTAGTACCTATACACTCTTGAGTTATGTTTCACAGTATGACTTTCAATCTTAATATAATTTAATATTTCAGATATATAATGCTAAACTACAGGCTATTCCAACTTTCACCGCTCATGAATTCTCGCAAACAGTCTGTTCAGGATCGCCATTACAAAATTGGATTTATATCAAAAGTCAACTTTAATATTTAAGGCGCTGTCGTCGCAAACAAAAGCCACTTTGCCCGAACTCCCCCTGACCACGAGTTGTCTGCAAACATTCACCATCTCTTCCATTAAGTAATTGTTAATTATATCTCCCTTGCCCCAGCCTACTCTCCAATGATGACATCTTGATGGAGAGAAAGGTATTAATATTTTTGTAGGCCCTAGGGAGGACGGAGTAGGTAGGTATAATACCTTTAAGATATTCGTTTCCTTAAATTCCATGAATTTTATGAGAAATATGACAAATGATTAAGTATTTGTTTTCTGAGGCTGAGGCGATATATATATATTAACAGATATGCTAAGGTAAAAAATTGTTTAGAAAAAAACTAAAGCATGTTTACACTTTCAAGGGATATTATTTTTTTCTTTTTATAAGTTACTTGCAGTACTTTTTATTAAATAACTTACAAAGTTCATTCGTATTCCGTATATGACTTATTCGAATGTTTACACGTTTGTACTTCGACGAGGTAATGTTAATTTTGTAGCATTTCTCCGACGCTGCTCAGGTTGTTGTAGTCTCTTTGAACATGAATATATTGGCAAAGTTCAAGAAGAACAGACAACTGCGGATAGAGAAAGTTAAATTGGAGATCACTATCTTGAAGATACGAATCCACAATCCAAGTTGTCATGGCTTCATTCTGTTTATGTTATCCAAGGTAGAAAAACAGGTATAACAACTGAAACGATGGCAACGTCTTAGCGACACATATACCTAATATGGATCGCTATGTATAATCTATATTAGACATAATCCACATTAACGGGGCAAGTCAATGGGGATTATTGGAATAACCCGTCGTCGTTAGGAGTTAGAACTCTCTGCCTTATGTCTAACTAGCGGTCCGCCCCCGGCTACGCTCGCGTTATGCAAGATTTTCACGTTGGAATAAGACTTTTCCCGGTATTCCAAATTTCATCTTAATCCGTCCAGTAATTAAGGCGTGAAAGCGGAACAAACATCCAAATATATTTTTACATTTATAGTATTAGTGTGAGTGTGATTATTCCAATCACAGTTGGTAATATAAAATTTGTTTGTTTTGTTTGTTTTCTCTGTTTAGTACTAGTTAATGTAGTTAGCCGTATTTGATATTGAAAAGCAAAAGTATTTTAAAAGCACTGTAAAATTCTCGGATAGTAACAAATACAAAAAACAACTTTTTTTTTGTAACCTCTAAAACTAGCGTTATAGCTAGGAAAAAAATACTTTTTATTTCATATATGACTTACTTATCCTTAACTTTATCAAACTAAAAGCCCTTTCAGCCATTTAAATTGGATGTGAAGGGAGTAGGCGCGACGTGTCTAGTGGAAGTGCATAGCAAATACTCTGAAATCGTATTGTCCTCGTCTGAGCCTTGGGAGGTTTGGACTAGGGTGGTGGGGGCCTAAACCGCTGTTCGGATACGGTTTTTTTTTTCACTCAATATAGATAGATATAACGTTTATTGTATACAAAAACACACACGAACATATCACAAACTTACGGTTAAAAACACTTTAAAACTATTGCTAAATATTTAATAGTAGTAAAAATAAAAAAGATGTCTATGTCAAAATCATAGTAGTAAATATACAGCAAGTTAGTGAAATGTCTATGTGTACATGAGTAATTATTTATTCCTTACTATGCACCTTGCAAGAGAACTGAAGTTATCACAGAAAGACTTGAGTAAAAATGGCCAGTGAGAGAGAATCAAGACATTAATTCTGTGACCAAGTTGAAAAAAGATACCTAGACCTTATACGATAAGAAGTGAATAAAAAATGCCAAACTGTTAGGGGTTTGATAAAGGATTGACTACCACTACCTGGCTTTTAATATATACATGTATACGCCTGACCAGCAGTTTCGAACGAATCGAATCGCTACCAACTTGCTTGTTTACAAAAAATGACGACGCACGAACCGCGACCACATCTATATAACTTACAACCCCGGCCACAGCTGCGTCAGCTCAAGGTGAGGGGCTCATTCAATATTTACGATTGTTTTACTACCAGTACTTGCCGCCTAGCCTATAAGAGATAGCATTCGTTGTAAAAAAACACTTTTCTATATTGTAACCTGTTTCTAAAACTGAAAACAACTGACTATACCATACCACTGTTGTTCGTGTGTGTTTTTGCACTCGGCGAAAGGTGTACAGCCAACTATACAGCATTTAAATTAAAATGGAGGAGTGAGAGAGGGCTAATTATTGTCATATTCAAGTTGCGCAGAAGAAGATAATGTATTTAATTGACTAGTAAAAAGTTTACATAGAAATTTCGAGGTGAACGAAGACACAAATATAATTTTTACAAAATATTTTTGGGCACTCCCCTATAATGGAATTGCACTATCAATTATCCCCTTTTCCAATTTTAAAACTTAAACTATAAGCACTTATTGAATAAGTACTTATTACTTGGGCCACGGCCTTTGCTAGTGTGGAATATCCAGCTAGCGCAGGCTACCAATAATGTGCCCATAGGTTCTGATGGTATTGCCTGCATCGGCACTATGCACGCGAGAAATATTTTGCTGGGTACCCTGATAATATTTCTCACTTTTTACGTACTTGATCATTTCATTGAATGCCACAAGACACTAATTTTGTTTAAGCATTACGACTAACCCATTGTCAGTTTAATCCGAGGAGTAACTTCGTTTTGTCCAAAAAGTTCGACTAGCCAGTATATTATTCTGGAATATTTTTGTCTAAACTGTTCGATAATCAAACTACTGGTACAGTTCCAGTCGCGTAAAAAAACGCTGGACAGAACACAGCAGTGGCCTGAGACTGGGATACGAAGATATTATTTCTTAGATTATTATATATAGGTATAATATATAGGAAACAAACATTACACCGTCTATTGTTCTTCGGTGCAAGACTGTGCCCATTTTAAAGCAAACTCATCCCCTCCATCCAGCGTTTTTTTTTACGAGACGCGAATTATAGGACTAGATGGAATAAATGGAAATACCCGAAATCCAATACTGGCTTGCCTTCTGAATCGCAGAATACGCTTTGTTCACCACTAGACCGTTTCATTATTTAGCCAACCAAATACCAAGTAAAACTATCATGTATAAAATTTTATTTTACTTATTTATCTTATGTTTCATAATTTAGTAATACAAGATAAATACGCTAAAAACAACAATATGGTATCTAGTTTTGAGCAAGTTTGCTACGAAATGGTTCGCGTCTTACAATAGCTTTGTTACTATTAAAACCCGCTTTTAAACTCTTAAATCTTGAACATAGTGCTCGCTTTTACACCCTGAAAGACTCACTAGGTCGTTTTAGGGTGCTAGCACAAGAGAGGCGGAAGATTTACGTGGTACCCGATCACATGATTATACCTATACGAGTATAACGGGGTCATACTTAACTAGAACAGAGCTTATAAAATTTATGCTTTGCACTGAAACTTTGTTTTGTTCATTTAAAAATAACTGACTTATTTGTTTTGAGTAAATAGTAACATTTTTTTTAATGTGCTACCTTTTAGAGTTGTATGCGGCGGCGGCGGTTAACTCAACATCATTACGTCGCCGTTTTGTTACCCCTGCAAGATTTAAGCCTCCTTTTTTCACAGCCTCATACTCGTATTCAGCTATTATCCAACTCTACTTCCTACCATGGTATCGCTCCAATGGTCTTGCATATCTGAGTGCAACGCATTCAGCCCGTAATGGCGGCTCAACGTCGCGCTAAGGGGTTTGTGTTCAATACCGCTTTCTGCACTCGGCACTTCTTACACACTTGATGGTGAAACCTTTACATATGAAGCAAATGCAAACGTGGTATATTATGCACGTAGAACGGTTGGCCTCTTGAACGCGACTTACGTTTTCATTTACTTACTACGACGGCGACGGCTCAGTGGCCCAAAGATGATCATGGTTTGGCTTGATCTTGGGAGGATTTTTTGGTTTACTTTGTTTGAGGAAGTTTCCATAAGCCGTACCTGACAGATCGATCTGCAAACAAAACTAATCTATTTTGTCCTATAATTTGCAAATGAGGGGTAACTTTGGATAAACATAACCATTGTCAATATATCCCTGCGTTCCGAGACACGCTGAAATCTTAAAGCACCCGTAGTCAGCAGGCAAAACTCGTTTTTTGCTTTTCTGATCGCTGACAGCGCTGAAAGTCTGATTCGGAATGCGCCCTATATATTTTTTCAGGAAGCAATAAAAACTGTTTACAGTTAATAATATCAATTTGTAAGCAGTTAGTTTGTTATTTAATTGTAGGTAACGTTAATGCAATAAAGAAAAAAGAAAACAAAAATTAATTAATAAATAAAAATTAAAAAAATATAAGAGTGTTGCCATAATTTTTTCGGAAAATAACCAATGTCAACCGATGACATAGAGTAGTGAGCAGCGAGCGATTTACAAGCGATTTTTACTTTTAAAAAGTTTCAAGAATAAGAATAGAACAAGTACAAATGGTCGACCAACCTGCACTGGGCCAGCGTGGTCGACTTAGACCTAATCACCCAATTTTAATTAGGGTAGGCTCGAGCCCCTTTGTGAGGATTATATGAGCTGTTGATAAAGTTTACTTATAGGAAACTGCGGGCAAGTTGAGGAAATCGTTCCTAAAAGAACAACTTTCAAAATCAGAACTAGTAAGGTTTATAATTTATTTATGCATTTTTTTTTATTTTATACTTATTTTTTTTTAAGTCTACGCCCGCTATAACCACTTTCGCAGAAATAGCGATTAGGTCCGTTAAAAAAATGTGCACTGCGTAAATCTGTGGTCTGTACGACATACGATTATTAATTTAGCTATAATATTTTATTGTAAGTAATGGTTATACACGGCTTTAAAAACCACTTCTCTTATTTTCACCACTTTAATTTTACACTACGCGTCAAACTAAGATGTTTAACGTGTTTATAAAGCACCAGTTTACCGCTTAATTAAACTTTATTGTGTTAAAGCAATACATTGTTGTTTGTGTTTTCTGATTTCAGTGTACTAATAAAAGACGCTATTATGAACGTTGCCGAAGAATCTGTGCTATAGTCCGGTTATTATAGAAAGAGCTCTGACAGCTCCATTCGACCCAAACGACTTTTTTTTTATATAATATCCAAATTGCTATAAACTTAAAAAAAAGTAACTTCATCTCTTATTTTAACATTATCAGTAATATTGCTTGATAAATAAATATATAAGACCATTTTAATCGGTCAGAGCTCTTCCTATAATAACCCGAGTATAATTTGTTTTTTACAGTCAGTTCATTTGTGACGGGTCTCCAAAAAAAAAAAAAAATTAGGCCATGATTCTGAATCATGTTCCGCGGGAATTTCTCTCCAATTTTTTTAGGGACTCAAAATAATAAGCCATTTTTTTAGCTGTTGCATTTAAGAACTTTTCGGGGCGATGTTTATCAATCTGACATGTTATTAAAACATGATTTTACATTGAAAAAGACCACCACAACCACCACAACACCAAAACTCCACCATTTATTTTCTAGAAGAAACTCCGATGGAATTCAGGTTCATTGTCTGATCTATAAATATATTATTTTGTAGAGACCTATCACTTACATCTTGTATTGAATAAACTGAACAAAATGTAGCACTTTATGCACTTTATGTTAAATTCTAGTGGCTTCTACACTTTTGGTTCATCATCACACGGTCTCTCGCTTGCAATCTTCTCAATAATGTTATATTACAATTACAACACAAAATTATAGAGGTAATTTTGTATGGCAAAATACGTACCTGATTAGTTAATCAGCTATGTAATAAGGTAGGTAATAAATAACGTGATGGAGTGTGAAACTATCGAACAGAAAAATCATTCCAATCAGTATGAACCTACGATTTAACTTTTACCGACTCGTACCGCCGCGCCATGAGAGTTATTATTATTATATTATTCATTACTTTTATTGTTTCCAGTAATACACATAAACATAAATTAAGCAGTTTTCACGAAGATATTGATAGAAATATAGTGTACCATTTCGGTAAGTATTTTCTTTTAACTCTTAAAAGAAACTGTTGATTTTCTGATGAAAATGAATCCGCCGTATTGCCAAGTGCATAGCAACAGAACTGTAGCGCCCACAATAGCGCCACAAAGTAGGTAAAGCGGCGCGGGGCCCCAGACAGAGAGTCCACTCAGAACAAACTGTCATTTCTAGCACGCAACCATTGACGTGTCGTTTATAGGCGTTGCCACGCAGTTCCCAAACAGTACTCAACGGCAGCGTTTGCCCAAAGAATTAGTCGCGATCGCAAACTCGAATTAAAAACTCCTTCGCATGTTTTTTCATCTGCAAGTGCTAGCGCGGGCGTTTGTCACGTATTATGGATAAAACAATAAGTATTGTTTTGGTCCAATATTTATAAAATTTAATTGAATGGATTTACTCAGATTTATTAAGTATTGCTATTGTCAAAATGTATTACCTAAAAAATACCACAGTAACTGTTGCAGTATATTTGCTTGTTTGAATACTACTAAATACGGTGCCTACACGGTCTTCACCTTACCAAAAACGAGTAAAAGAAGGTGGTATAATTCCTGAATAACATTTTACTAGTAATCAAGTTCCCTTTTCTTGATGCAGTGTGACCCACGAATCATCTTCGTGTATGTAGTCGGGATCTTTTATGAATATTTGATGCTCTGTCTACTCTCTAAAGCATATAAGCATGATAACATGAATGTATGAATAAATGAATCGATCTGTGTATGTTTGTAAATATTTGTAATGTACTATTCTACCTACTTTCAAGGCTGGAAACCGGTATTTTTTTAACCTGGTGACTTTCGGTTTCAAACCAGATCCCAGGCGAATCACTCGTAAAGCGAAACCTACTTACGAGCGAGATCGCTTCTGGGATTAACCTGGTTAATCCCAAGCAGCGCGTGACGAGTAAAGCGCGATGCTCTATCTCTTTCTTTCTTGTGCATAAATTGTGAATAAATGCAGGATCGAGGACCAAAGAGTAAAGCAAATCAGAATGAAAATGCTCTATAATCAGAATACCGCTTCTTGCAAGAATTGTAATGAAAAAGCTCTTCTTAAAATGTATGGACGGACATGCGCGCAAAATGGTTTGAAAATTCAACCAGGTATTCAAGCCTTACCGGGAACACCCGTGGGCGTAAACCCGCACGACACGGGAAAATGGCCTTTTCTGACATTGTGAAAATTTTCAAATAATTATGTTCAGTAGGTACCTAATTAAATTTGGAAATAATTGTTAGATAAAAACTACTTTATTTTTTTTATAAGTTCGTTGATAATTGAATTGGTATTTTTAGGTACGCCGAATGCTGGAAGCACATGGATTGTTGAAAAAACAGGCAGTTTAATACGTGATCGTAAAACAAACAATGTTATAATTGAGGTATGCAGAAAAAGGGCAACTTAACTAACAAATTGTACTAATTAATTGTAGTAAATAGTATTTATTTAGGACATACGTAGATGATCTACGTCACACTCACATCACGAGCTAGAGCTTGTGTCACTACACTACAAAATAATAATTAGCAAGGTCACTTTAAGTGGATTGTAATAACATTGCTAATAACACAACTCATATCATTTAATAAAGGGACTTTAATGATTGCATTAAAGTCCCTTTCTTAGAATTCAGCAATCATGTAAACAAAGTAATTGACTATGATTGCTCAGTAGTTACTTACATTTCCACGCCAATCCTGGGTGCGTCCACATCTGACGAATGCGCACGAGCGGTCCGCGCGCTGCCGCTACTTCCTCCCGCCGCCGGCGCCCGCGCCTCGTGGCTCACCATTTCATTCACTCAGTTCGATTCAGATGCTGCAATAATTATTGTAATGGCAGTCGGATTATAGTCCGTCTTCGAAAAAAAAATTACAACCTGACTAAGGCAGGGGTTCCCAAAGTGTGCGCCGCGGCGCACAGTGGTTCAGGATTCAAAATTTGTGAACATGGACCCCAAAGTTGGAATTTGACCTGATTTTTTTTTTCTGAGGTAGATAATGATATTTCAAACAACTTTTACTCTTTCATAATTTAACTAAAAGTGTATAGCTTTCAAGATATATATTATTTTAAATATTCGTATGGAGAAAATACATTTTTTTTTCTTCAAATCCCCGAGGATTGCCGCGTGTATTGAGACAGGCATGTTAGATCAAGTAGTTAAGAACATAGAAAGCAATTCATCGGGTACGGCGGCCGTGTGAAAAAATTACGTTTGAAAAAAAAAATACGCGTTTTTTTCGAAAGATAGTGATTTTATTCATGACGATTTATTAATTTGTTCTATGTTTACATTTATTGACATAGAATAACAGTAAAACATTCCATAAAATACGTTAAAAAGAGAGTTTTTTTTAAATATCGGAAAACATCTTTTTTCGTCGTTTTTTACAAAGTTATTACCCTTTTGATGAAAAAATGTTTACTTTAATATTATATTCTTGAAGTTCTGTATGTGTATCTAAAATGGAACTCGAACGTCTTTTCTTCTGCTTGTTGCTTAAGTCTTCAAAGGGTTTCTTTATAACAGTTTCAGTAGACGTGCCAACTTCCGCAGTAAAGACGCTGGAAACTATCACAGCATGTGAACACGGTCTCTAGACAGTTAGTATATTGTCATAATGTTTCACAGTGACCTTTTTAATAACATATCGTTTATTGCTAGAGGCGGACTTCATACTTGTAAAAATGGAGGTCAAAATGTAAAGTGATATTTTAATTGCCATTAGTTGTCATACTCGCAAATGTTCTGCTTAAAATGACCTTTTTGATGACATAACGTTCATTACTAGAGACCAACATCAACCAAATGGAGGATCGCAATGCCCATTCTCGTAGTAATATTTCAAAGACTTCAAAAAGTCTTCTATTATTTTTATCGTAGCGTAGCAAGTTTTTTTAAAACGAGCAATTTTTTTTCAGCCTGTCGAATGCTACGAGATAAAGTACATAAAAGTGAAAGTGTTGCATTCGAAGAACATGCCAAGTGTGCAGCTAAATCTGGTTCACCAAAGATTGGTGGTGACGTTTATCCACGCGTTTGGGAAGGTCGGCGCCCAGACCTTCACTCACTACGAGATAGCTGCGAAGGGAGACAGACGCCCCGACTGCAAAGACGCCACGACGAGAAGCGACTTCTTAGAGCGTTTATTTAGAGATTTAAGTCGCATATAAAATTAGTTACTATATATTACGTATGTTTTAACAAACATGAACTTTTATTTTCCGATATTTTATTCTATGATTCTACACTGCACTAATGTTATAAATGCGAAAGCACGGTTATCAGTTCGGCTTTCACGAATGATGTTAGGCACAAAGATAGACCAAGGACCGACAATCGCAAAAAAATTTTATTCCCCACACTTATAATACTCATTTCTCATTGTTTTTGTGTGCAATAAAGAGTTTGTATTGTATTGTATACTCGCTCTGTTTGCTTTGTGTAACACAGTAAAAATCCCTGTTAAGAAACACCTTATTAAGAATACCCCCCACCCGCACCTGCTATGGAATAATAAGTATTAAAGTCTTGACATTCCGTCGACTGTAACCACAAATAACGTGCCAAACGTAAGCACTAAAACGCAAATAATGCTGCAACTGCATCACCACTAAATTCTTGAATTGCTCTCCTAGCTCACGGGAGATAGTCAATAACCAAGACCTAAATTCAATATCCATAATTTTCCGAAATAAACTGGGGTTTTAACTGGATGCGCTCTTATCCGAATGGATTTCTAAATTTATGAACGTTTTAAAAGCCACGAGCCGGGCAAGCATCTTGAACTGTTTTCTGAAAGATAAAGTCTGTTTAAAGAAAACAGCATCCATTACTGTTTTTAAATAAAAAAAAAAACATTTTATTTCCAATGCTTAACTTTAATAAATCACAGAGTAATACGTATTATTTTATTTTTTTTATATTGGTATAGTTCTGAATATTTTTCCGTTTTGGTTCCATTGAAAAACAGTTGTTTAACTGTAACTAAAAATTAAAATTATTAAAATAGATTAATGTACGTTTCGTTCGTGTGTTTTGAGTGAAATATGGATTTTTTTTTTCATTTTTATCACACTAATATTGTAAATGTCAAAGTATGTTTGGATATTTGGATGTTAGACGTTTGGATGTTTGTTTCGCTTTCACGCATAAAGTACTGAACGGATTTGAATGGGAATTTGTACCCTAGATAAGCATAAATGCACGGGAAAAATCTTATTCCCACAGAAAAATCATCACATCACACTAATATTTATAAATGTGTAAATATAAGGTAAAAGTACGAGAGCGCCAAATTGGCGAAAATTAGTTATATATTATACAGTTTGATTGCATTTTTTTTTGCGTCGATTAGTTTAGGTGATTTGTTAATCTGAGGACATTTTTGGCGTTTTAGCCATCCAAAATTTTGGGTCTGATCGTTAGGCCGATGACTAAAGCGAAGCCTTTTTGGTGTTAATCGTCTCTCCTGTAAAGTTGTATTTTGGCGCTTTAGTATTTTTACCTTTCCACTGACGATATATTTAGATGTTTGGATGTTTGTTCCGCCTTCATGCTTATAGTACTTAACGGATTTGGTTGAAATTTGGAATGAATAATTTAGTTTGTAAACAAAGGACACTTTTTACAGGAAAAAGTCCTATTCTCACGGAAAAATCTTACATAATGCGAGAGTAGCCGCGGGCGGACCGCTAGTACACTAATAAATCTAATTATAAAAACCAAAATTCTAAACAGTGGTTTTAAAAAAAAACTGCATGTGCAGAACCGAAGTCCGGCCATAACAGTTTAAATTACAACATTTACATGTAATAAAACCATGTAGTACAACTAGCCAATTAAAATAATAAAATAAAAATGCTATGAACTAACAATAAACAGTTATTTCTTAAAGAAATGGACTTCAAATCAAACATTGTCGCCATTTGCGCTCATAAAAGTGTAAGGAAGTGAACGAAGAGGGCCTTGCACTTGTAAATAGGTGCAGTATAGCAGATTTATTTGCGAAAATAAGAAAACGTAAGAGAACGTAACGCAGTTTCTTTTGTATTCAGTTATACCTTAGTTATTAGAGTGTTAATCTTTTCGCCTGATGATGGCGGCATCAAATATTGACACCGAGGTTTGTAAGGTCAATCATTGATTTAAGAACACACACGCTATGATTACATACAACGACCATTACAACTCTAATTATGAGTAAAGCATAATAAACAGGTGAAGATTTTACAAATGGAGAGAGATGCTCGATTACAAGGGGTGTACTCAACCATGACAAGACGAATGGCTCGTCAGGGGCAAATCTATTTTACTCGGGAAGCAATTTTCGGAACAAAACTTTTTTGTTTGCGGCTTTATGCCGGCTCTCCGCCTTGGTCAGTGACGTGAGTTGGAATTGGGAAAGTTAAAAAAAAAGCCTAAAAAGTGTTTTCGGAGAATGAAAATTAGATAGAACTAAGCACATAGATACTTATTTTGTTTAATGTTCTTCTTTTCATGTTGATTCGGCGACTTATTAGACGACGCTTGACGATAACATTATAAACCTACTTATAAAAAATCTAAACGTCCAGAATGTAGCACAGGCCTTGTTGTATTTTTAAAACTACGCATTAAAAATCTAGACCCAGTATGTAACTAAACATTTCAAATATTCTCACAGTTTTCACCACAATGACACACGGTTTGCGAGCCAGTAACATTGCTAAAGAATTCTGCCAATCACCACCGCGCGATCATGCTGCCATTATTTCTCGGCGAAAATGGATATTTCACAAGTATTTTTTTCTCTAAGAACATGATAATAGGCCGAGTGATTGACGAGGTTCAGTGGTCGACTGGTCGAGTTCTCTTATTTTGTTGGTCTAAAGTTTAGACTCTAAACCCTCAGGTATAGGCTGGGATCCGGAAGTTGATGATCTTATCTCACAAGATACATGGATAGGAGCAATATGCAGTAAACGAAAACCTACCCGCACTGAGCCGAGACGACGTCACCGACGTGGTTGACTCCTAAGTCCTCATCGCCCTTATAGGCGCGAGCCCTTCGGTGGGGACATACATATGAGCTGGTAACCTAAAGTAATTATAAATTACGTTGACTCAATAATCCCACATAATGGAATATTATAGAGTTCCTACGCAAACATTATTTGAAGCGCCCTCACGTACGTAAATGCAATCATATGCCGTCCGTATATTCCTGCCAAATACCTGCATAATTTATGTAGTACTTACCTGTTACCTACATTTACATAGAATAATTTGATGAATCTGATACTGCTTGCGGCATTGTTTGCACACATACCGTGACTTCTATTAAAACGCTTATGCTTCATACTTAAATGTTTGGTTTTTTTTACTTTGGGCAAAGGGTCTCTTTCTAAACCCTCAGCTTTGGAAAGAGTGTGTAAACTAATAAATTACTTTTTAATCTCTCATGCTCTGAAAGAAGTCCAATAATGACCCCACTTACATCCCAAGGGATGAAACTTGAACCTTTCTTTTTACAATTTGCATAGAAAATTGCTCACAGTAAAAATTGCAAAAATGGCAAAGGACCTAAGTATACAGCCTAGATTACTCTAAAATTAATTTAATTCCGATAAAAAAGAAAAAACCTATTTTGCTTGAAGATAAATACAATTTCGCGTACCTATATTTACCTAGAAATATCAACAAAAAGATTAATTTTTTTTTTTTTATTTTGGCAAAAATGACACGAAAGCGAACCTTTAAAAAAAGGCGGGAAGAAATGTTGATCTCGCTTTCTTGTCTGTCTGTTTGTTTGTTTGTTTGTGGGTTTGTTGGGTCCGAATCTTGCACACAGCATATAACATGGTCAAACGCAAGTCTTTCCAATAATAAACAACAATTTAAAAGCACTGCAAAAAACATACTTATAATAACTATTTGTAAGTTTTCAAGACATAACACATAACAACCCCTGGCACTAATAAGAATTAAAAGACTTATTCATTGTCATTACATTAACAATATGTTATGTATCATTAAGTAGTACAGACAGACATGAAAATAAGTACGACAAGGAAAAGGTTACAGCATCAGCTATGCTGTTTTTCAGCCATCACCTCGTTCTCTTCTTCCTAGAATATATATTCCATGCACCCCACGTTTTTCGTTTTAAGTACAACAAGAGTACTACACCAATAAAAATCTCAATAAAAATTATTTTATACTTTTTAGTGCGTTAAAACGTGTTGTTAAAAAATATTTTTTACTTGATAATTTTTTAACCATGAAATAGTAGTAATAGTCTAAGCTTGTGCGGGAATTACAAAAATCAATACGCAGTAATCTCAATACCAGTTTGTGTGTCAAATAGTGTGCGGCGGCGCACTAATATGGCGCGTATGAGGCCTATATAATCTACTAGTAATTACATGAATGTATAAATTACTTGTATATTAGGTGTACTTATCAATGTATCTAGTACTTATGTATGTGCTTGTTTAGGTAGATATATTAATTAGCCATCAATCCGATTGCGGTGAACTAATGGGCCAATACATTTCCCTCAGTACAGTACCTATACAATTCTAACTATTCAGTATAGATAAGTAGTCTCACACTAAGCGCAGCAAGGTCTAAATGGTGTGTATTTATCATGTTTATTGATATCTAAGCTTATGTAAGTATTTTAGTAATACTTAAGTAATTTTTAAACATAAAACAAATGACATGACAATGAGGGATTTTTCGACAGCACTCTTAAAAATAAAATAAATTCTTAAAGACGATAGATGGCGCTGATAAATTGTGACTTGTTTTATTGTAAATTGTAAATTGTGAGTTTTTAAGTTGAGATAACAACAAACTGCAACAAATACAAATGTCAAACTGTTTTTTTTTTACCCTGCCTGTTTCATCTTCATTCATCAGGTCCATGATTTTATCAACGGCATCTATCGCATTTTTATGAACTACCAGCGGTCCGCCCGCGACGCGACTACGCTCGTATAAAATTTTCCCTTGGGAAAGAAGTCCTATGTGTGTGTGTGTGTGTGTATCCAGGTTACAAACTATCTCTATTCCAAATTTAATCCAAATCCTTTAAATACTTTTAACAAACTATAAACATCCAAACATCTAAACATCCAGATATATTTTCACATTTATAATATTTTAGTGTGATGTGATTTAGTTTTTTTTAAACTCGTCAGAGAACTCCTCATTACATGCCATATGGGACCTTGCTGTCAAGGTGTGAATAAAATTATGAAACTAAAGGTCTTCGCTTTCTCTTTATCAAAGTATAAGTACTCTACTATCTTTTGTTTTTGCTCCAAATGACAGCTGGAACGGATTCAACTATTATCTTGTCCGAGGAATGCCACTAACTTGACATTCCCTTTATCTAGCCTCCACATAAATCATTTTATCCTGTCAGTTTTTATTAGGACCCCTAGAGGACTTCAAATGTAGAGTATAAAGGAGGGACGAAAGCGGAAATAAGAAAGAGTCATTTTCGGAAAAATCCAGGCTGTTCTATAGTCTAGTAGTCAATGGTTATAGATACATTTTAAAAACATTAAAAAAGCTGTGAAAACATATTGCAATAAACAAAAAAAAACAAGTATATCGTTTTGCAAAAACTAGATAAATGTCTGTTTGTTAAAATTTGCCACGACGACGACATCACCATTTATCAAGACTAGAAGAATTAATTATTACTTCATGAAAAACTCCCCATTCCTAAAGCAAGATATTACGAGTATGATCTTCCGTCAAGCGTAGAATATAGTTAGAATTTATCTTTTTGTCGATTGAGGGAAGATGGAACTACAACGTTAGAGCGTACAAAGATAAATTCGTACTTCATGTCACTGCTGTACAGTTTAGTGAAATGAAATGAAGTCTTTATTATAAATAAAAATCTAGGTAACTTTTGCAGATGAACTTGCTTATTGGTTGGAATCTCCAGATCCTACAGGTGTATTTACATTAAATGCAATTTAGAACAATATCTGTGGCAAAAATACCGTGATGCATAGGTCAGATGAATCTATCTGGGCTGGATACATCTTATAGTTTAAAAATATTTATTAAAATTCATTATTTAAAAAACTAAATTACAGATATAAAATCGCTCTAAGACTAGAGTTAGAGCGATTTTATTTCATGATTAGAGAGGAGTATTTGTTATAAAAGATTTCTGTGACTTGGACAGTAGTCTTTCAAAGGGTCTTTTGTTCCCCTTATCTTAATTCGGTTTGATTAAGCCATTGTGTATCGTGAAGCCATTTGTTACTTTATTAAGGGCAAACTCTCACAACTTGCAACTCTAACTTGTAAACGTATTTCGGATAGTCATGTTTCACGGAAGGTATCATAAAATTATGAACTTAACTTCTAGTTGAGTAATAAGCGGATAATTTTGTTTATCTTTATGTACGGCCTAGGACACACAAGATACACTTTTTTCTGCCTTCATCTGTAGTAACACCTATCAGTCGTCACCTATCTACATTTTTAAAAGCTATTCTTCAGTATTTACGAGGAAGGATCAAAAAGTAGTGAGAACGACATACTCCTTGGTAAGAAAAAAAATACTGGCAGGCATAGCTCAGATACATATTTGTAATATTAATAAAGAAAAAAAATCTTCGATTCTCTTTTGTTTTTTTCTGAATGTAGTCATTTGTTTGCTTCGTGTCAGAACGTGTTCTCGAAAATGGAGAAAAACGAAGTGCGAGCCGTTATTAAATACCTCTGTTTAAAAAAGTTAACGACTCAAGAGATTCATTGCGATTTGGAGGCAACATTAGGCTCCGCCGTATTCTACTGTCGCAAGGTGGGCTTCTCAATTTCGAGTAGGGAGAACGAGTACGGAAGACGAACATCGTTGCGGCCGTCCATCGACGTCAGTCACCCAAGAAAATGTTGCGAAAGTCGAGAAAATTGTATTGAGCGATCGAAAAGTTACCATCCGATACTTAATTCAAGAAACGGGCATTTCATATTGAATACTTCCATCCATATTGAAACAATCTTTGAATATCAGAAAAGTTTCCGCAAGATGGGTGCCGAGAATGTTAACCGACAGTCAGAAACAAAATCGACTTGACATTTCGAAGATGTTGTTGGACAAGTTTCAAGAAAATTCTGAGAACTTTTTGTCTCGTTTCGTAACAATGGACGAAACATGGGTCCATCATTTTGATCCTGAGACAAAACAGCAATCTTCGCAATGGAAACGGCCATCATCACCGACCCCGAAGAAGTTTCGTGCCGTGGCATCGGCTGGCAAGGTTATGGCCTCAATATTTTGGGACTCAGAAGGGATATTGTTGATTGATTACCTGGAGCGTGGAACCACTATTACAGGCCAATATTATGCAGCTTTAATTCCCAAGTTGAGGAATGCCATCAAAGAGAAAAGGAGAGGGAAACTTCGAAGGGGCGTGCTGTTTCATCACGACAACGCACCCGCGCACAGGTCGGCAGTTGCGATAGTTGCCATTCAGCAAGCTGGCTTCGAATTGGTTGACCACCCCCCTTATTCACCAGCGATTTTTATCTGTTCCCCAAATTGAAAGAATACTTAAGGAGAAACAGGTACGAAGACGATAACGAGGTGATGGATGCCGTGGAGAGCTTCTTGCAGGACCAAGACAAAACTTTTTTTTTAAAGGGATTGAAGACTTGGAAAAGCGCTGGACTCGGTGTGTAGAGAGACTCGGAGACTTTGTAGAAAAATAAATTATTAAGTTATCAATAGTCATTATATTCTATTTCATTCTCACTACTTTTTGATCCCTCCTCGTACATTGTTTTATCCCGCCTACAAAATTATCTCGTAAATCGACTTGATAATTTTCCCATACGCTTCCTGCTTCAAATAATCCAAAATTTGGCAGACAGCGCCATGTTGCAGTCTCATTTTCGGGCCATTACGTCCCATCACACAGCGTCGTATCTACACGTAGGTACTCACGAACCGTTGCATCGGGATATTTTGCATATAAATTAACACGACTCTGGGGGAAACAGAGCGATATTAGGTGGCAGTTGTTGGTGTTGGTAGAAAACATTCGGCCGACAGATTGTTGTGTTGTCTTGTCTGGGTAGGTTCAATAAAAGGATATAATATAAAGTAGTTGGATGATTATAAGAATTAAATGAACAGCTTACAAAGAAAAGCATGGTATATGCATACGTATTATATTAAGACATACTGCTGCTGTTATTTAGTGCTGAGAGCCCAAAAACAATAAAATCATTGATTATTTTTAAAGCGATTTTGAGTAAAAAATTTGTTACGTTAAAATATTTGTCTGATTTGAAAACTTTAAAACGTTAGCCGGTACTTTACTATTTTATTTTTGTTTAGATATTCAGTCGAAGGAGACCTGATTCAAGATCGTTAAAACGGAAAGGTTCATCTGCAGTAAAAAGAATCGGAGTAGGTAGCCACATAAAGTGCGACATAAAACGAAACTATTTTATTTGGGTCTGGGGTCATGTCACTGCTGTACCGAATTTTAACAAACAAAATACTCGTACAATGTGACTTTGTAAATTTAAGTCAGTAAACACAACAATTGGTGCTGGCTTTAGCCGTTCCTAATGAAGAAAAGGAAATCCAAGATATTGTAAACCAACACATGTGTATCAAGGATAATAAATATCCTCTCTTATCACCCCTCAGTTGTGAATTAAATAAGAGAAACTTTATTTACATTGGAAAGAATCTACGCGTATATCAAACTATAGCCAAATCAGGTAACTAAAATGAAATATCAATTTATGAAATAGAGTGGTCAGCTTAAGCCAATCTGAAACAGTGACAATGAAGGTCGTTTAATTTCCGCTGTACAAAAACGCGAATGTCGATTCTCGCGCGCACGATACCCTCGGGAGCGTGCCGATGCATAAATTATACAATTGTCGGCTTTAATTCCACCCTCGAGGTCCATTTCAATATTATGTTAGCGAATTTATAAGTGAACCCGCAGATATTGGGTGGCAATTAAAATTGTTTTTTTTTTAGTGATTGAATAGAAGCATATTATGCTACGCCTCGCCGCAAAAAATCATAGAAGCAATCAAAAACGTACTTTATTTTTATTATATTTTCTTACCATAACATCATCAACAGCTCATATACGTCCTCAGTCCTCACCAAGAGACTCGAGCCTAACCTGGAGTAGGGTGACATTGCTCGACCACGCTGGCCCAGTGTGGGTTGGTGGACTTCACATACAACCTTTGAATTTATTTGCAGGAGTGTCCAGGTTTCACGATGTTTTTAACACGTTTTTATTAACTCGCTTTCTTGTCTGTCTGTTTGTTTGTTTGTGGGTTTGTTCGGTCCGAATCTTGCAACTCATTTTTGGAGCACGTGCTGTCATTCGATTGTGCTGAAATTTGGTACACTTATGTAACCTCGGTGACAATGCAATATTATGATATCATGGAGCTGGTCTGATGATGGAGCCGGAAGGTGGCCATAGGAACTTCTAAAATGCACAACACAACCTCGTCGTGTTTGGGCTCGTTGAATTTGTCTTGACAAGATCTTTAGTCATAAGTAATGTTCAAGGTCTCATGATGGAAATGGACACAGGAATTCCTCAAATACTCAACATAACCTAGTCGTGTTTGGGTCCGCTGGATTTGTTTTTACTAGATATTTAGTCACACGTTATGTCCAGGGTGTCGTGATGGAGCCGGAAGGTGGCCATAGAAACTCCTAAAATACATAACATAATCTCGTCGTGTTTAGGCTCGTTAGATTTGTCTTGACAAGATTGTTAGTCATACGTGACGTATTGTCCAGGATCTCATGATAAAGCCGGAAGGTGGCCACAGGAGCTCTCTCAACGTCACAACATAACCTTGTCGTATTCGGGCTCGTTGGATTTGTCTTGACAAGATCTTTACTCATACGTGATGTCCAGGGTCTCATGGTGAAGCCGGAAGGTAATCTCATCGTAACAACATAATCTCGGCATGCTTGGGATTTTTAGTCTTAGCAAAATAGTCCTACGTGATGTTCAGGGTATCTTGCAACATTTAAATACGCTGGACTAAAAAGCACAAAATAATTATAAAGTAAAAAATATTTTTTTAACAACACGTTTTTACGCACTAAAATGTATAAAATATTTTTTATTGAGATTTTTATTGGTGTAGTACTCTTGTAGGACTTAAAACGAAAAACGTGGGGTGCATGGAGTAGATTTTGAAGCATAACCGTGTTTCTCAAAAAACTATAGATAGGCTAAATTCTAGCCCTTGTATAAAAAAAACATAAACATCTTCTAGGAGAGCGTGGTCAATCTTTCACCTTATAATGAATTTTCATCAGCTAGAATAATGGTCAAACGCAAGTCTTTCCAATAACAAAAAACACAACAATTGAATTGCACTGCGAATAATATACTAATAATAACTATTTGTAAGTTTTCAAGACATAACACATAATAACCCCTGGCACTAATAAGATTTAGAAGACATATATTCATTGTCATTACATTAACTATAATATGGTAGTACAGACAGACATGAAAATAAGACAATGAAAAGCTTACAGCGCCAGCTATGCTGTTTTTCAGCCACCACCTCGTTCTCCCTTCTTAGAATATAAATTCCATGCACCCCACGTTTTTCATTTTAAGTCCTACAAGAGTACTACACCAATAAAAATCTCAATAAAAATTATTTTATACTTTTTAGTGCGTAAAAACGTGTTGTTAAAAAAATATTTTTTACTTTATAATTCTCTTCATCTAAAGAGTGTCTAATAAACGTAAAGTACCTGGTTGACCGAGCTTAGCTCGTTTATTTTTTTTGTAAGACATTTCGATAAACTCTAGTTACTTCATACGTTCAGAAGAAAGTACACGCGGCTAGACATAGTAGCAACACTCTTATACTTTAAACGAGCAAGATAAGAATAATAAGGATCTCGGAAACGTACGGCTGCAACGATTTCGCAATTTAGTTTCGGGGGCAATAAATCGGTCTAGCTTATAAAATAGATTTTCCCGTATTTTCAGGCTTAAAAGAATTGATACGCGATATCATTGAAATAGAAAGGTAATTTTGGCTCAGTCGGGACACCGCGAGTTTGCAGTTTGAATCTCGACTTTTTATATTTTTTTTATTCTTTCATTTAGTTATTTAAATACAAAAATGATAGAAAATTTCTGATAAATTTTTTGGTGGTCTGAAAATTTTCCATCAGATGGCCCGAGTAAAACGAGGAAAAGAATATATTATGTATTATATAAAATAATAGGATGGGACTTTTGATAGGATTCAGAAAGGATTATTATAGGAAAATAAATTATTCCCATACCAACTAACCTACCAACTTATTAGCAGTAGTTCCAATTTTGGTCACTTCACAGATACAGTGGTAAAGGCGGCGCCAGTAGTAATATAAATTTGGATTTATTGAGGTTGCGTGGATAATTTCGATGAAATTTATCATTATATGGGGTTTCGAGAGCGATAAATCGATCCAGCTAGGTTAAATTTTTAGTAAAAATTGATTTCCCTGCATTGACAATAAATTAGGATCGGAATTTGGATAGAATTCAGAAAGGAAAATAAATTATTATTCCCATGCCTAACAGTGGTAAAGGCAGCGCTAGTAGTAATATAAAATTGAATTTGTTGAGGTTGGGTGGATTAAATAACGTCTCCGTGGATAAAATAGCATTTTCTATTTCTGTGTTACATATCTGAAAAAATAACTGAAAATACTTTTAAATGCTTTTTTAGAAGAAAATTTCGTCACTATGTGAGTTGTAGTGCCATCTGTTGCAGAACTTTCGGTGTAAGAAAAACGAAGTGATTTTCTGTAAAGGTATTTTAATTGAACTAAGTAAATGAAAAAATAAGTAATAACAACGACGACGACGGTAAGTAATAAATAAAAAAACTATAAATATTGCTCTATCTGTTGGAAAAAATTTAGACCACGAAAAAACAAGGTACTAAATAAGATTTTTTTATTTCTGTCACTTTTGTATTTAAATAACTAAATAAAAGAATTAAAAAGTTAAAAACAAACAATAAAAGAAACATGAACAATAAAATAAAAAATTATATTCATGTGGATTCGATCGTCTGACCTTCGGTTCCATTGCCTCCCGGTTCCCCAACAGTGAAATTAACCTTTTCTTTTAATGATATGGCGTACAAATTCTTTTAAGCCCGAAAACATGGGGAAATCCTGTTTTACCAAAAACAAAAGCTAGCTAGATCGATTTATCGCCCTCGAGACCCCCTATATACCAAATTTCATCGAAATTGTAGCAGCCGTTTCCGAGATTCTCATTATACATTTATAGGTATATACAAGAATTGCTCGTTTAAAGTATTAGATATGAATTCGAAATTTGAAACCACATTAGTGGTGGGGATCGAACCCATGTCACCCGAACGGGAGGCAGCGGCCGTAGCCAATACACCACCAACGTCCATCACCCGATACTTACGATACATTAAACTTACAAGAAGTAAACACCCCATTTGCTTTTATGTGGTATTAAATTAATAGCCGTCATTGTTTTCACTTCGAACTTTTTACTACTGCAGAATGTTCTTTAAATTAGCCGATAGTTTTCCAAAGCATTCATAAGGGCTGAACCGTGGTTGTAAAAAATAAGCACCACTACAAACTTTAGACACAACTCATCCCTCCAACGTCTGTTTGTTTCGGAGCCACGGAGCATAGTTGTATAAATTTGATGGATATACCTCGAAGAAACGTTCCATTTATCTTGTAAAACGATTCGATATTTTTAAACTGTGGAAATAAATTTAAATTAGTACACTTGGCGTATTGCAATGTAAATAAAAGCTAGTATATTTTTGCATGTAAATGCGTCTATATCTCGTGCATATCTTACATGCAATAGGTGCACGCAACGTGTTATTTAGATAATGGTCGTATCGTAATGCACAGAATGAATACAATTTTCCATTTCTCGCTAACAACGATTTTGTTAACTTTTTTGTAAAAAGGTACAAAAATGATGTTCTTACAGTATTGTGGATCTTGACGTACACCCTACATAGTTCTGTTTATGGACATCTTTGAGAATATCTTAAGTGCCAAGTTTAGGGTCAGTTGCAGGGACTGAGTTGAACCCTCAATCAAAGTTCGCCATATTGAAACTTGCAAACGCCTTTACCCTATCTTCTTACATCGCAACTCCACTAATTGAGGCATGTCCGGTCATTCTGGCCCCAACTAAACTTTCCGAGGCTTGTTAAGGGCTAACAAATTCGGAAATCGCGTCGAAATGTTAACGAGAACCAATTTGTGGATCCAATCGACCTCAGGGCTTCGAGGGTTGAAGCCCGCAGCATCTTTATTGCCAAGCTGATTAGTTTCTTGTACTCCCGTACCGCCGCCGTGCATTGAAATAAGGGTAATCAACAAACTTTTCTCTTGGGTGCCCAATTATGTACCTATTACAAATTAGAGTGTTTTCCAAACTTATCACTAGTAAACAAGGCTAACCTTTCTTTTTAAACCTACACACAATACCTACGCTATTTTGCATAAATGGAACTTAGGTGATTCCGTCACAGAATATCAACAACAATATTTTAATGCGTAACGATTTGTTATTGATTTCAATAGAAATAGAAATATTTCTTTGCTATAGAAGGGATCTTACGAATGAAAGTCAGTTTAGATTAAAAACATTCCACATTCTGCTATATGGTTTAGATAGATAAATAGATAGATAGGTAGATAAATCGTTTAGACAAAATAATATTTTTTACATAGAACCCAGTTCCAACTAAACAACAAAGAAACACAAAATAGCTTAGAAAATGTTCCGAATTTGAATGTTCGTTCACGTAGTTCATAGCGATAGGCATAACTAGTAGGCCACCTGCCACGTATAAATCCTTGTTTTTTTTGTGTTTCATATATCTCATAGCTAATTCAATTTTGGCTGTGAATCCAACCTAGCATAACTTCGAACTGGATCTAATCTAGTCTACCCCAACTTGGTAGCTCCACTAGTTATCTGTCTCCTAAATCTGCCGTCCATAATTGCGCCTGGGGTTAATTTTCCGGTAATCTATTACTGTGAGTTAATGTGATTTCGAGGTTATGACGCCCTGCGGCCAGGACGCGCCGACGACGCCATATTGAATTATCCACGGCACACGTCATCATGACGCCGGATTATAATGCATAAAATATTTTCCGTGGAAATTGAGCGAGATTAAAATTAAATGAGACGTTTGATAAAATCTTTATTTAAAAAGTAAAAAATATACCTATAATATGTATGGTCTTTGCATGTGATTGAAAAGCAGACTTAGAGAACTCTTAAGGAGCCAGAGGTCTACTTATCAAATAGCCCATTTCCCATTTTGACTACTTCTCTAAATATACTTAGTGCAAACACTCGGACTATTTAGTCCATGGTGAAACACTTATGAAGACGCACACAAATAACACAGCTTATTCCGTGCTTTCTGCTTTCTATTTAACGAACAAGAGCCTGAAATCGTGTCAATTGCAATGTCACGCTCTATCAACACAACTATTTGGTAAGTAATTATTACCTATCTATTTATTTTCCATTATACTGTGAAACCATATTTAGATGATCGATAGATAATATTCCTCAAAATAGATTGCCGTATAAATGACATTACTGAGTCGCTTCGAGTCGTAATTACCTAAAGTGACAATCAAGAAAATTAACGTCCTATTTACTTAATTGTTACCAGTTAATAAAGGTATTTCAGGGAATTGACAGCATTAAATTTTAACAGTACATTTTTAGTATTTATGAGGAAAATAAATATAAAAACACTCAACTCGTTTTTTTTTATTTTAATTAATTTCAAGACTTAATAAATAAAATATAAAAAACATGCTCTAAAATGACGTAAATACACCTGTAGAATTTTAGTAACCGGACCACTTCCAAAAAAAAACAACGTCGTTAATTCATGAACAATAACTTAGAAAAAAAAAGTGTCATTGTCTGTGTGTGTACTGTCAATCAAACATGTGTGAGGTAAGTTTCGTTCAGAAAAAAGTACATAGTAAGTATACTTATACCTTTATTAATTTGAAATGACGTCAATGGGGTAGATAAAAGAAATCGGTATTTTTTTATATTTATAAATGATTTAGTTTTGTCATTTAGATCGTTTAACATTTTTATATTATGGATTTAATTTTTTTACCGTCGACGACGTAGCTATTTGGCTATGAAACGAACAACCACACTCGTAGATTTGATTGACGATAATGATATGAAGTCTCAGTATGAAATATTTCCTTTTTCTATGTCAAATCTTCAAACATAAAAAAAGCTTACATTGTACAAGATTAAAAAAATGATTTAATTAATTCATTAGGTTTTTTGAATTTTTAAACGTAATTTTTAACTTTTTTTCGTTAAAAGTATGAAAATATAGTCTAAAACCATGAAACCTCGAAATGGTTTTCGTATTTTTATAAGTCAAACATTTTTAGCATAACTACCCCATTCTTGTAGCCGTACTGTATGACTTGCAGAGGCGCATCGCTACCATGGCCTCTTATTGTGTGAGGTCACGCCGATCCCTGGAGGTTGAGACGTAGATTTATAGAGGTGAGGAACTTTCAGCCAGATGGTACAACATCTCGCCTCATGCTTGCTTAACAGCTGAGGAGTTATTGTTTGTTTTGTATGTAAAAAAAGTTGGAATACTTACGTGTCTTGTATGTACCAGATATGCGTATCTTGGCAAGGTTACTTATAATCCTATATTACCCAATGACTGAAATATTTATATTATGTTCAATTCCATTCCTTACGAAATTTTGTGATATTTTTTATTAATAAAAAGAGTGTTTTCAGAAAAGATAGCCTGTGTATATACTGTGGAATTAATTTTACATGATATGATGATACTACAACTTTAAACCACAGAAATGTTTTTACAATAGCACTTAGGTACTAAATATAAACAAGCGTTATCACCATTAACAATATTTGTCTGTATTTACCTACTTCGCTCAAAGATTTATCCTTTGTGCACCAAAACTTTTCATTATCTACGAGCAATAGATAATTTTCACGCTTTAATGCAAGCCAACAGTAGTAACTTAAGCTGGAAACTTAACTCCTTGCATACGGCGCTGGTCATAATTCAGCAGAATTTAAAACAAAGCGACAAACTCAACCCTCTTGTTGTCTAATTGTTGCGTGCCATTACTGCATTTCCTTTGGAACTGTAGACACATACAGGAAGCAACCCCGCTATGGATATAAAAGTCGCCACAAGAGTTTATACACGAACCCCAGGCGGTGAAGTATAGTATATCCAAGTTTGGCCTAAGTGCTAAGTTAACGGGTCCAGTGCTGTAAATCGGGTCTTGCCTAAGTGAGTTTTAATTTAGTTGTAAGTAATAAGTTATGCAGAGCTTAACAGAATTAAATTAAGGAACGTCATGGCTCTCCAGGGTTACTTTTGAAGTAAAGCTTGATATATAGGGTGAAAGTTATTCCATCGTAAGTTATACGTATGGGCCTATTTTTTTAATGACTAAATTGTAAGTAATGTCATCAAGTTTATTATTGGTACTTTAGAGGTAATGGACTTATGACATTTCCAGTAAAAAGCTTGTGGGGCTAAGCGCTGTTTGAATGAGGGAGACTAACTGACCATAGCGAGAAAAGTGCCGGAAAGGAAGACCGCGAATATTTTAGTGTAATAATGCTTACAAATAAAATACCTTCACAAAACAGTGACACAAAATCTAAGCAATATGCTCTAAAGGTCTTTCTCATACCCCGAATGCGAAACTTCATATGGTTTTTAATATTCGGAAATTACCAAATATTCCGGCTTTAGTACACACGCGTAACATGGACAGGAAATAACGTGGCCGCGTTGTGGCTTACCTAATTTATTTACAGAACCCCAAATAGAGAGCAGAAATGAGCGGTTGCCCTCTGAATTATTAACTAACCTGCATCGCGGCTCCACTTTAAAAATGGAACGATTTATTATTTATTTTCGGCCTTTTTTTCCGAAATTTGGTCATCTATTTGCAGCACATAATGACTTTCGGAGAAATTCTCGGTTTAATAACACAATTTTTCAATAAGGCAAGCCTAGAAGGGTCTTTTGTCAGCATCTGAAAAAGGCGGACGTGTCTGCGTTTTAATTTTTTTATTTTAGTTTATTGAAGTGTTTAGTGTATAATTTCGATAGTATTATCCAGGGAATGTATCGGGACTATAAACTTTAATAAAATAATTGAATCGCTTACACTTTGCTGACATTTTTAGATGATGCCAAGAGGCCTCGTGGCTCGTGCGTGGTGGCTTCAGTAATTGTACTATCACATTACTGAGCCCAATTCACCGAACAATCATCCAAGGATATATCTTAAACCTACAAATATCACTCGACACTGGCGCAATACGTTTATATAAGATGTGTCGCCATTAGTTAGGAAGAAGAAAAAGAAAGGCAAGCCTAAAAGTAAAATAAACTTAAAGTAATCTCAACGAATTGTAATGAGTGAAACATGTATCAACATGTAATTTAACGCATTACAACAAATAACTCACAGGTTACTCACTCAGACATAAACAAAGCACATAAAAACTCCTGTCATTACCGGTGCTTAAAACCCATTGTCGTCCCCGAAAACTTTCCTTCCTCACAAAAACACTTCGCTAAAAACATTCGGTGTTTTAATCCTACAGGCTGTTTATTTTCCGTTGCGTCAGCCTGTCCTAACAAATAATTAAAAGGGAGATTACACTCGCTCACATTATGAGTCTCGTGTCATGAATGTTGCGAGGCGCTCCTGTTTCACGATGAAAATTATGCACACAAAATGTTGACAAGCGGTAAGCTGACCAAATGCGCTTGTTTGTATGTAATGTAGTACCTCAAACAAAATAATTGAGAATAATAGAGGCTTTTAATATAAATCCTTTGTTCCAGCATAAATGTCTATATTTTCTTATGATAGGCAAAATATAAATGTGAACAAAATAACTGCGTTCGTACAGTTTGTTTGGTTGTAATAATAATACAAATGTTATTAGCAGACAACAGGATCCTTAGACGACCTTTAATACGGCCTTTTTTAAAATTTCGTCAGATCGCATTTTGTTTTATAACATTTGCAAAATTAACTTAGGATTTTTCATGAGAATCCAATAAAACAGAATAGTGCATACATAGTTTATTAACTCACCACCCACAAAGAACTAAAATGCGACTGCAGCTCTATAGGTATATTGGCGGTTGAACTGCTATGGAGACGCACAAAGGACCCGGTTGAACGTTCGCTTTCCTTCCTCCCCCGCATGCGTCATTACCTACCACTGAGCCACCTCCGGAGACATTCACATTCTTACTCCTGGCTTCTGTTGGTTCAGGAACCATTCACATAACGAGGCATATGGAACTTAGCACAGAAAGAAAATCGTATGGCAATGAAATTTTATAGCACAAGGATGAATCCTTGATGAGTCTGTGTAATTTAGGCGCTATACATAATATCATCAACGTTTTAAGCAAACATTTTCAATTTGCAACATTCAAGTTTACTGACGATAGAGAAGCTTCAAAAATTCAAAATTGTTTTGAAAATAAAGTTTTATACTTTCGTGATATTGCGATAAGGCGTAATATCTAGGCTACGATAAATTGCATTGGCAATGGAAATAAAAATCAGAGACGCGTACAATCTACCATCTTCAGAGGCTTGTAGAGAATAACCTTTAATCCAAGCTTGTTTGCTCCTTCTCCATTTTCGCTAGGTATGAGTTCTGTAAAAACCGGATGCGTAAACGACAGAGCCGGCAAGGTTCAAAGCGCAGACCGCCATAAAGTCGGAATCCCAAAAATCCCACACGCTCGTTCAAAAATATAAAGGCAAAAAATTCGAGTACAACCACAATTCAGAAAATACGCCAGCCAGACATATTTTATTTTTATAGCTCCCATTTTTTTAATTAAAAGGTTCTCGCAGAAATATAGTTACGCTGTTAAAATGTGAGACACGGAACCAGTTTTTATCGCTTTTATTCGAGTGTGTTTTGTGTGAGTCCTGGATTTTGTTAATTCCAGGCAAAATAAACTCGCTTAAGTAGCAGTGTTTCATCTATTATATTTTTTTAATCCTTAATTTAGTAGGTTTGACGGGCGTGCAGCAATGGCCTCGCTGATTTATACATTTACCTAAAAACCACCAGCTTTCCGTTTGCATGCTTTCTTGACAGTTTACCACTTTGTCTTGGAGTGAGTATGAATATACTGGCATGCCAGTCGTAGATAAATTGCTGTCGACCCTGCTCAAACAACAACGTGAGAGTAACAATTTAACATGCACGCGCTAAACGTAAGATAAGGCATTTGGCTCGCTTTGACGTAAGATGAATCTGCAATCTGCATGTATGCATAGTGTCATACTACAAAGTTCTTATTTATGTCGACAGACATGAATTTTCAAAATACTTTAAGTTTCCATTGTGGCAGAACATTTTCCTTTTCCACCCAATATGGCATAAAACTAAGTTTCAGTTGTGACACGAAATCATCCGTGGCCTATCGCGATAAAAAGTACCTTTTGTCCGCTTTTGAGTATCAAACTATCTTTGTAACAAATCATCCAAATTGCTTGAGTAGATTAGCCATGAAAATGTAACAAATAGACAGAGTTACTTCGTATTTATAAAATATTTTAGTGTGGAAATGATGATGATTATAAATAATTGATTGTATTTGTACTTAGATTATGTTTAGAACTCTCATAACCAGCTCTATTTATTATTTGCGTCGAAACTCCATGTGCACTTAAAGGGTTAACGACACAACTTATAGGTTGAAAACTTGAAACTTTCACGTCGCGTCCCTCGGCTCGGGGCCTCCAAACTATCTTGTAATGTGGCTAAGGACACTGGAGTAATCTTAGCAAAGCTGAGTTGACGCACACCCAAATTGGTTTACAATGGATTAGACAACACACTAGCTAGAGTGATGCTCCGATACTAAGTTTGATCGGATTATAAGTTTAGTTTGTGAATTTTATGATGTTTAGACCGTTTATGTACCTTATATTGGTGCCTAAGCTGCGATTTAACAGAGATTTTATGTATTTTTTGTAACAATGTTAATGATTTGACTACACTTTTTACTTAGGATTTTAGAATGGAATATACCAATATTTCGGCAGTAAAATACAAAAATCAGCTCACGCAGATTATCCTGGGGATCCATTAAGGGGCGAAACGTTGCG
Organism: Carpatolechia fugitivella; assembly: GCA_951230895.1. Classification (NCBI taxonomy): domain Eukaryota; kingdom Metazoa; phylum Arthropoda; class Insecta; order Lepidoptera; family Gelechiidae; genus Carpatolechia; species Carpatolechia fugitivella. The sequence goes on along the minus strand of OX579659.1, from coordinate 9,577,325 downwards.
TGTTCATTTTCAATTTATAGATATTATTTCGTCCGTGCTCCCATCTTCCGCTAATCCAACTGTTTATAATACCGCGAAAATTATTTCCAATATTATCGATGAGGATTAAGGGCCTGCTACTCAAATAAAGTTGACAAGTTTAATGTAAATATCCATTGGTGTTCTTCAATATGGTAAAAGAAACTAGACTAACAATTCGAAACGTTCTTAAATATAAGCTTTATTCCCCTATAAAGTCGAGTTGTTAGAATTTCGTGATATTCTCATGGATCCAATTATCAGATTTTGACCCGGGCCAAGTAATTAAAATATTGTTACCTATATAAAAACTGTCAAAATGAGAACCTCTACCTTTTTTCAAATTGGTCGAGTACGTGGGCAGAGAAACTCAAGATGATTTAACTTGAACTACTAAACATTATGCTACTACAACAATAAATAGGTAAGTAGGTAATTAAATTCTGACTCAACTCTGAAACAAGGCCATAACACGAGCAAACAAGTAACATACCTAAGTTCAATGATTAATGTAGCCCTTGAGAATAAAAACAAATTCATAACATTTCAGTCGCATTTACACTAAGATAATAATAGAAGTAACGAGTATATTCGAATGGCGAATTTTAAAGGGTTAAATGCGCTGATAGATGAAAGTATGGAAAATGGAAGGATTAAAAAGTAGCATAGGCCACGGTCTCACTAAAATAAAACTATCTAGTCACGCTGACCATTAGACAGAAAATGTTTACATGATATTGATACATCGATTGCGGAATCATGTTTGAAGAGACTTGATAACATCACTTGCGCTTAGATTTCACGTATCCATCATCAAAGACAATGCATGTTACACAACAAGGTTATAAGATCTGAAAATTTATAGACTGCTACTATACTATCCTCATGTAACCGGAGCATATCAACCTGCAGATGAGGCATCTAAATAATAATGTGTCGACAAGGCCGACGGAATGGTATTGCTGGCCCTAAACTTTGTACGGCCAGAAGTTATTTGAGGGTAACATTGATAAAGGTTATTTCATTTCAAATGTCTTTGTAGGTTCATGAACCTGTGGTATTTAAGCATTACTACTAGGTATGAAGATATTTTAGGTTCCACAATATGCTTGAAATAAATTAGGTAAATTTTATTTTTAATTATTGAATACTTAAAGCGCAAAGCACTGCAAATGGAGAAGACCCCTAAACCCTAATAATAATAACGAAACTGATTTTTTTACTATAGCATATGAAGGGTACAGGAAAAAAAACATGTCTAGTCCATTTTTTTTTTCAAAAATGGGATTCATGCCTCAAAATGTAGTGTTTTTAATGAACTATTATTTTCCGCTTTTAATAATAAAGATGTAAGTTTTAATACGAGTATAATCTTTTATATTTCACTTTCAAAAAATCCTGTACACGAAAATAACATATTAAATTACGTCGTTCTAAATTCTAAACTTTCAAAACGCGATATACTTTTGTGGCCAGACATGTGATTGTGACTAGACATGTTTTTTCCCTGTACCCTTCATATGTCCTTTGCAAAACATAGGACTAAAATAAATCTATATTTTTCTTGTTGATCGATGTTGATCTTGGGCAGGAGCTGACAGTCTTCTCTTTAGCCTTCACAAGTTAACAAAGCTTTATATTTGTGTATTAGATGCAGCTAAACAAAACAGCCAACAGTCAGTTGAAGGATTTGCGTTAGCTCTGCAACTTGCTTCCTAAGTCATAAAGGGCTTAGGATATCAACGTCTTGACTTAAATTATGTATTGAGGGTTTCAGCGACGACGTTTGTTAATATTTGAGTCGGGAGTTGGGAAGCTATGCTGCGTCTTCCCAACTCCCGACTCAAATGTTAAAATAGAAATACGTTTTGTCATGTTTTTATTTACATGATATTAATGAAATATGTAGTTAGTTAGTGTAGTTTAGTTTGTGGTGATGTTTTTCATTTATTTATTTAACTATTTATTGTACCAATAAAGATTACAAAGACAAAACATACAGTAAAACGACACAACAGGCCTACTTATTTCCAAGGAAATATACTTATTCTCATGTTCGGAGGATATTTTATTCTCATAGTGCTATTAGAAAGTAGCATTATATTATTTATATTAATAACATACATCAATAACACACATATTTGCTGGGTTATTACCACGATTTTGGTTTAAAATAAGCTTTTTATGGTAAGCTCATTCATATGTGTGTTATTAATATTAACAACCGCGAAATCCTAAAAGTGTTATTAGGTTATAATTCAATATTTAAATCAAATCAATAAAAAAAGTATTATTCTAATTAATATTTTTCACAAATCAATTTTCGACGTCAAAGCTAACAAATACCTAGAAACCTTGTTCAAGGTTGTCAATACCAGGGTAATTTACAAACAACACAATGAAGAAAAGACACAGAGTCCGCACATTGTTAGTGAACTCACCCAAAAAAATGTAATAAGAGATGTATCATCCAAAAGTTAATAAACAATTCATTTCATTTCACGCAGGCTGGTATTTACCAGCAGACTGGAGCCTTCCAGTAGACTAACCTTATACTCGTAGTATAGATGCAGTGTAGAAGTTAAAAGAAATAATTATCAAGTAAAAAATATTTTTAAACAACACGTTTTAACGCACTAAAAAGTATAAAATAATTTTTATTTAGATTTTTATTGGTGTAGTACTCTTGTAGTACTTAAAACGAAAAACGTGGGGTGCATGGAATATATATTCTAAGAAGAAGAGAACGAGGTGATGGCTGAAAAACAGCATAGCTGACGCTGTAACCTTTTCCTTGTCGTACTTATTTTCATGTCTGTCTGTACTACTTATTGATACATAACATATTGTTAATGTAATGACAATGAATAAGTCCTTTAATTCTTATTAGTGCCAGGGGTTGTTATGTGTTATGTCTTGAAAACTTACAAATAGTTATTATAAGTATGTTTTTTGCAGTGCAATTAAATTGTTGTTTATTATTGGAAAGACTTGCGTTTGACCATTTTATATGCACACAATTTCAGGATACTAGCTGATGGAAATTGATTGTAAGGTGATAGATGGACCGGACCACCCTCGCCTAAAAGATGTCTATGATTTTTTTATAAAGGGGCTAAATTCTAATCTATAGTTTTTTGAGAAACACGGTTATGCTTCAAAATCTACTCTATGCACCCCACGTTTTTCGTTTTAAGTACTACAAGAGTACTACACCAATAAAAATCTCAATAAAAATTATTTTTTACTTTTTAGTGCGTTAAAACGGATTGTTAAAAAATATTTTTTACTTGATAATTATTTTGTGCTTTTTAGTCCAGCGTATTTAAATTTTGCAAGATATCCTGAACATCACGTAGGACTAAATTGCTAAGACTAAAAATCCCAAGCAAGACGAGATTATGTTGTTACGTTGAGATTACCTTCCGGCTCCATCATGAGACCCTGGACATTACGTATGACTAAAAATCTTGTCAAGACAAATCCAACGAGTCCAAACACGACAAGGTTATGTTGCGACGTTGAGAGAGTTCTGAAGTTCAGAAGTTGGCCATACTTCTGGTTCCATTATGGGATTCTGGACATCACATATGACTAAAGACCTAGTCAAGACAAATCCAACGAGCCCAAACACGACTAAGTTATGTTGAGTATTTGAGGAAATACAGCGGCCACCTTCCGGCTCCATCATGAGATCCTGGACATCACGTATGACTAAAAATATTGTCAAGACAAATCTAACGAGCCTCAACACGACGAGATTATGTTGTGTATTTGAGGAATTCCTGTGGCCACCTTCCGGCTCCATCATGAGACCCTGGACATCACGTATTAAAAAAGATCTTGTCAAAACAAATCCAACGAACCCAAACACGTCGAGGTTATGTTGTGTTTTTTAGGAGTTCCTATGGCCAACTTCCGGCTCCATCATGAGACCCTGAACATCACGTATATCTAAAGATCTTGTCAAGACAATTCCAACGAGCCCAAACACGACAAGTTTGTGTTGTGTATTTTAGGAGTTCCTATAGCCACCTTCCGGCTCCATCATCAAGCCAGCTCCATGGTATCATAATTTTGTATTGTCACCGGGGTTACATAAGTGTACCAAATTTAAGCACAATCGAATGATAGCAAGTGCTCCAAAAATGAGTTGCAAGATTCGGACCGAACAAAGCAAACCCACAAACAAACAAACAAACAAACAAACAAACAGACAGACAAGAAAGCGAGTTAATAAAACGTGTTAAAAAAGCAAAAGTATGTGTAAGTTTAAAGAAAAAATATAAGTTTTTCTTATTTGTTTGCAAGCTAATACGTCGTAAATTGATTTCTTAAATTCAAGCTACAAATAAAATAAAATGTTCATAATTTACAGTAACTATTAAATTCTTAAAGTTTTGTTATAATGAGAGCAATTGTCCATTACAATGTAAGCAGGGTAAATTGCCAATTAACCGGCTCTTTTGTGGGGCTATTTGCGGACGAGGCAGGTGGGCATTAATCGAGCCCTTATGGGGTATTTTGGTATTTCACTGGATAATAATCACGGGAATGAGAGGTTTAATAATTGATATTCTCATTCCGCGCCCTGTCCCGGCGTAATGAAGCCTCGACTGGAGCTCTGGAGCCGTCAATTAATAGAGACTGAGAGGTGATAGACAACATTAGCGCAACATTAACAATTGGATAAATTATAAATCCTTTATTTATAATTTATCCAATTGTTATTAATAAACTATTTCTGACTACTTTTAAAGATAAATTATAAAGGTTGACTGGTAGAAATTGCTAGCAATGGGCTACCTATCTGTACACTTTTATTTATTTGTGTTGTATATTTATTTTTCCATGTGTGCAATCACACTTCTTCTTCATCATCGTGTGGGTTGTAAGGTCGACAACCGACCTCACATACCCTAGTGTCAGTGTTATAGAGCCGCCAAAGGCCACTGACATGGCTCGTGTAACGACTAGATAGTAGCCGGGACCAACGGTTTAACGTGCCTTCCGAAGCACGGAATCATCTTTCTTTTCGGACAATCAGGTGATTCAGCCTGCAAAGTCCTAACCAAACTGGGGAAAGTCTCACAAAGAGGTTATTGCTTGACAGTGTTCCCACCGGGAATCGAACCCGGAACCTCCGCAATGAGCGGCGAAATCTCGACCACTCGGCCACGGAGGCTGTTACTCACATATTATAAATTCTGAAAATATATTTGGATGTTTGTTCCGCCTTCATACGCTTTGAGTACTCAACGGATCTAGATGAAATTTGGAATGGAGATAGTTTGTAACCTGGATTAACACAATAGAATACTTTTACGGGAAAAAGTCTTATTCTCACGGGAAAATCTTACACAACGCGAGCGTAGCGGCTATTAATAATATTCTATTCTAATTTGAGTTTTTACTTTTGAGAAAAAAAAAACAGAGCGCACCAGCTAGTATATTGATATTGATACTAAGAAAGCGCAATAACCGACTGAAATAGAGCATTTATTTGAGTAAATTTTTAAAATATTTTGGCACCTAAAATAAACCACTTTACCTACTTTGGTATAGACGCGATGATGACGACGTAGCAGTTGAGAAAATTTTAAAGGGTGCGTGATCTTACATTTTATAAGTTCGTTCGCTGAGATGAAATTCTGCTTAATCAAAATGAGATATGCAAACAATAAGTAAGTATCGACTTTGATGTTAAAAACATAAGCTCTTACTAATTCTTGAAAAATATTTTTTATTCAGTTTACAAAGAAAGTACTCCAAAAATATAGGTAAGTACCTAGCTAACCACTAAATGCTTTGTGACCTAAAACAAAATGGCATTAATGGCTAATCCATCATGGCGCAAGGATTAAGATGTAATGGACGCCAAACATTGACACTGTGGAAACGTGCCCATACAGCGGAGTGAAGGATCAAGGAATTTTCTTTTTAACGGTCCATTGCCTTGGAAATACTGCCCTAAGTTCCGGTTTAAAGGGAGTGAGTGGTTACGGTCTCCTATGAGCCAGCGATTTATGGCATAGTGAAATGTGAGAGTTATGTCTAAAAAGATAGGGTCGGTGTTCAAGTACAATCCGCTTCAGGAAACAGCTCCCTTCTGAAGATGGTCTGAAGTTAGGCATTAACATTCAACGGCTATAGAAAGCATTAAGCCCAGTTTCCACCAAAGCGGAGAGGAGAGGAGATATGTTTGAATAACCAATCAGATTTCGTTATTTCCACATCTCCTCTCCGCTTAGCTTCAGTGGAAATGGATCAAGCGGAGAGGAGAGGAGATCTCTAATTATTCTATAGAATCTTGTGCCTGGTGGCGCGCGGCGGCCGGCGCGGCGGCGCCCGAGCTCCCACTCCCCGCCCCGCTGCCTTCTGCCCATGGCGCTTCGCACTCGCGCTACGCACAGCTCACATCTCCTCTCTGCTTTGGTGGAAATAACCTGCCAGCTTTGCAGCACATCTCGTCACATCTCCTCTCCTCTCCGCTTTGCTGGAAACCGGGCCTTAAAGGCGCTCGACGAAAATGTTGGGGGATATTTGCCTTGCACAGGTGCAATAACTCATACAGTTGCAATTTTTTATGGTTCAGTTTATATTATATCGCTTTACAAGCACTTATAAGTTTACACTTAAATATCTAGTATATCTGGGCATCGCTATTACTTACCTACGTTATTTAAGTCTAGAACCGACTACAGAAGCTAATAATACCTTTACATAATCGAACAGATATAGATATATCGACATAAGACAATTTGTACTTAGCCAAGTTATTCGACTTCGGTGCGATGATAGCCAAGATACGGTTTCAAATTTCGCATTTGAGTTACAATATCAACTAAACTGATCCAATATCAGTTTGCAGCCGCTCAACTGGTGTATCTAGTTCAAATAACTTCTGCAAGGGAAATATTGAACTAGGAAAGCTATTTTATGCTTATAATATACTTCCTCTAAGACATTGCCTAACTATATAATTATATCAATTAGTGAAACAATACTTTCTATTTCTACTTTTTTTGTTCGTTTAGAAAGATCTTTGCACGACTCCTAAAAAAATGTTAAAAAGAGTTTCACTTTACACCTACGTTAGTTGGCTGACCTTACTTAGCGTCGTCGTCGTCAGCTGTCTCTTCTTCTTCTTCCAGTGCCATACCCTAACGGGTGTCGGCGACCATCTCTCTAAACTCCTCTCTATGTTCTGTCATCCTTCTTAAGTCTATAGCTCTGTCTATGCCGGTCCAACTTTTCAGATTGTCGTACCAGGACGTTCTTCTCCTTCCTCTCCCCCTCTTGCCCTCAATTTTTCCCTCAATTATCTCTTGCAATATGCTGTATTTGTTATTCCGGTAAATATGACCGTAGTATGCAATCTTTCTCCTTTTGAGCGTTGTTACTACTTCCAGGTTCTTTTTCATCCTATTAAGTACCTCCAAGTTGGTTATCTTATCACGCCATGATATTTTTAGCATTCTTCTATACAGCCACATCTCGAACGCATCCAACTTGTTACTCATCTTCTTGTTAACCGTCCAAGCCTCCGCTCCATAGTAAAGGATTGACAGCACATAACACTGAACCATGCGCCAACGAAGTTTTAAATTTATATCTCTGTTTGTAAATAAGGATTGCATTTTTATAAAAGATCTACGGGCTATCTCTATTCTGATACGAATTTCCTTCTCTGGTTCCCAGCTGGAGTTCAACATACATCCCAAATACTTATAGTTTTTGACAGTTTCTATTGGTTGACCACTTACTTTAAGAATTACTGGTTCCCTGCTCTGGTTGCCAATTTTCATGAATTTAGTTTTTGATATGTTCATTTTCAAACCGTAATTTTCTACCACCAAATTAAGTTTATCTAAAATAGACCGTAAATCTTCTATAGAGTTTGCCAGTAGAGCCGTATCATCAGCATATCTTAAGTTGTTTATATATTTACCGTTAACTTTGATTCCAATATCCAAATTATCAAATGCTTCTCTAAATATAAATTCCGAATAGATGTTAAATAATAATGGTGATAAAATACATCCTTGCCTCACACCTTTTTGAATTTTCATGTCTTTAGATGTGTGATGATTGTCAATTTTGATGTGGGCAGTTTGGTTCCAATATAAATTTCTTATTATTTGTTTATCATTTGTATCAATGTCGGTTTTTTCTAAAATTTCTAATAGTTTCGAATGTTTTACATTATCAAACGCTTTTTCGAAGTCTATGAAACATACGTATACATCTTTTTGGTGTTCTAGACATTTTTGTACTAATACCTGTATCGCTACAAGGGCTTCCCTAGTTCCGAGGCCACTGCGAAAACCAAATTGAGTCTCTCCTATGTAGTCATCTATTTTAATGTATATTCGCATGTGTATGACCCTGAGGAATATTTTTAGCGCATGGCTCATTAAGCTGATAAGCCTATGGTTGTTACATGTTTTAGCGTTGGCCATTTTAGGCAAGGGGAGGAAGGTGGACTTCAGCCAGTCCTGTGGCATTTGTCCGGATTTGTATATAAGATTAAAAAGTTTTAAAACCAAGTTCATGTTGTTATCGTCAAGTAATTTAAAAATTTCTGCATAAACTCCATCCGGGCCAACCGCTTTACCGTTTCTCATGCAATGTATAGCTTTAGTCAGTTCAGATTTAATAATCGTTGGCCCTGATCTAGAAGTTTCTTCTTCCGCTTCTGCAACTATCATTTCCGGTCTTCCGTCCTCAAAGAGTTTCTTTATATATTGTTCCCATACTTCACATTGTTCCCATTTATCTATCACTATTTCATTTTTCTCATTCACTAAATTTCCGGTAATCGGTTTTCTATCTGTTTTTGTAAATTCCTTTATCTTTTTGTGCATATTAAAACTGTCGTGTTTCTTTTGTAGATTCTCGATTTCCACACATTTATTTTCCAGATTTTTGTCTCTTTCCCGCCTTTCCTCAGCTGTCTCAGTGGCAGCAAACATCGTTGAATCAGATGCCTAATTAAATTATTCGACACCTCCTATGAACAACAACGTAACTTGAGATACGTTCAAAATGACTTTAGTTAATATTCTTCATCATAATTTACTCTAATTTTCTGTCCAAGGAACGTGTCTTTTAATGTACAATAGAACTGAAGTTAGGATTAGTCACAAAAACGTAATTATAAGTAAAACATGTATTTTTTTGACAGCTGTACTGAAAAGTTGCTAAAATTGAGTTACGTTGTTGTTCAAAGGAGGTGTCGAAAATTTGTTGACTAGAATCTGAATAACCAATCACAAATAAATTGGTCGTTAATACATAAATCGTAATATACTTAGGTTAGGTATATACTTAGGTTAGGTATAGTATAATCAACCTTTTTTCTTTTTCTTTCCTTCTTTTCGTGTGATTCTCGAGTCTTAGCATTGCCAGCGAGTATCGACAAAGGAAACCTCGTCGATTGAAACGTGGATGGACCGCTGCCAATTTACAATTTCTAAATTCCCTTAGCCTTTTTAAAACATTTCTCTTACTTCCAAGTTTGATTTTTCTTTTTGCGTTTGGTTTGATATAAAAAAAATCTATAACAATACGAGTATAATGAAAACAACTTTTATTCTATATACTGAAGGTACACTTAAATAGCGTTTTCACACTGTGAAGAAGAATGCCCAAAAATCTCCACAGGTCCATTTATCATAGAACAATAATATTACAAACTACAATTTGGAAACAACGTTTCCATTTCAAACTTTTAAAACATTTTTTTACCTATGAGTAGAAAATTCCGTTGAAAAATTCCTTGGTCACAATTTTCCTTAGGAAATATCGTAGAACACGTTTCAAGCACTTTTCAACGCGAAGACATCGGATTGTCTAGACTCTCTCCATAATCGATTGAATAAATTGCAGCTTTAAGGTGTCTAACACCTTCACATACGAAACGAAATGGGATTTTTGAACAATAATGTTTAAAGGCGTGCTTTTGTAGCTGAACTTGTTGAAACTTTGGACATTTTTAGGTAGGAAGAAACTATTTATAAGAAAACCATGTATTTTTTTAACAAAACATCAATTCAGTTTTATTCCATTAAATTACTTACTTTCCTTCTATGTAACCCGGCGGAAGAAATTGCTACCTTAGCAATAAGACCGCCATTTAAACATTTATTTTACTTTTTTTAATACTGTTTCTTTCGTGTCTATGTTCAATCAAGTACATTACATTAATTCATACAATTGCCGCATTTTATGATAATGCAAGCAGTAAAATCAGTCGTTCGAATCCAGTCTAGCAATCAAATGGCGGCCTCAATCATCCCATCATCAATCAATCTTGAAATGCACGTCACACCCGTGTCTGGATGACGGAGGCGCAGACGACCCCTGGCCAATGGATTTCCAACCATTTTGATAAAAGTATGTACATAAAGCTCCACCGGTACCCTTGAAAACGCTCCAGCCATCCTGGAAACTAATAGAAAGTCTCATGCACCGAACATTTTGTCGACCTCCCTGCCCTTTTAGGAATATAGTAGACATAGATATAGCATCGTCGCACCCCTTGGTTTCTATTACAGTTTATTTTACAAGATCGTGTCGTGCATGATTTGCACTCTTAAAAAAAATCCTCATATTTTTATTTAGCTATTATAACCAAAAAATTAATTTTGACAGACGACGACGACGATAGACAAGCAGATGATGTCGCTGCTGTACATTGAAGCGAACTTTCGATGTTCTTACAAACCGAGTCATATAAAACATCATTGTACCGCGTATTCGAATGTCGTATGGTATAGTATTGCTTTTTTGGTATTAATTTGGTGGGGTCAAGTTTGAAGCGTATTATTACTCTTCTAGACTATAGAATATAATTCGTTGACTATAACCATAACATACTTTATAGACGCTCCAATAGACGTCATTGTACAGGTAGGGTTAAACCGTCCGATAAAAGAAGATCGACCTCTTTATAATCTTTTGTTTTACTGAAAATTTGTCTAGGGCTTTATCGTCCAAATAACATTGATGTAAAGGCTGTGCTTTACATCAAAAAAGTCCCGCTGTTATTTAGGCATAACACGTATCGAAGATACATTTTACAAAGTGATAGAAGGTTGCTTTTAAAAAGACATTTTATTGTGGCATATATTTTTTGAGTATTCTTTTTATTTAATCTATCACGTAAAAGCCCAAAAGTATTTATTCATATTTGTATTTCTAAAAATGTTTGTAGATACATTATTAGCTTATTCAATATTTAACATTTGTCCTATAAGTAGAATGAAAGATAGGTACCTAAAATGAATATTAGTTACTGTCTCTTAAAATTGATAAAACCGAATAACAATTTTTAAAGCTAGGATCATCAATCAAAATGGAACAATGCACAGCGCAGAATTTTAATTAAAAAGTCTGTACCTCTATCTATAACCCTAAAGTGGGTGGTTATACAGAACCAGAGAGAACTGCCAATAGTAGGTACAGGTCCGGTATCGATCAATCAGGTTGAAGTGGGTTGAGTGCAATAAAAACTCGGCCCTAAACCCTGAAGCTCAAATGTAACAAGTGAGAGACTCTAATCTTCTTGTGGGTTCGGTTCTCTACCTCCTATAAAAACATAATAAAAATACAGAAAATTAAAAATAATATAGCGAAATAAAATGTTTTTGAAGACGTACGGTTAGCTTCACAATTTTATTACGATTCAGCTTGATTGGAGGACTGTACTAAGTGGGACTGAAACTCTTGCTAAAATGTTTAGAAGTTACTATTGCTAAAACAAAAAACACTATTATTTACTTGTCAGTAAAATTGGTATTACTTCACTAGGTAAAAAATACAAACCAGTCTTTCTAAAACTTTTTGCTTACTTTTCGTTTTACATTTTAGCCTACGTAACCCCAAAAATCCCAGCTTCAGGGTGAAATTATCGGTAGTGGCAACACCTGAAACCACTTGAGGGGATGTCGTTACTTGGAGACTCTTCCGAGAGACTACCGAGGTGAAAATTTATTCTGAAAAACGTGTTTAGTTAGAAACCAAAGTAAATTTCCGCGAAAAGATATCGTTTAACTTGTAAAAGGTGTTTTCAGTTAATTTTTTTTTTCTCACTTAAGTTCTCAAAAGTTACACCTACTCTCTGTTGTTGTAATGTTACAAACTTAACTAAATGAAAACCTTCTTACTACTCGTATTAATGTTATGGAGTTGCTTGTAGCTAGCTAAGTCATAAAATCTTTAAATATTATGCCTGCTATCCGACAGAGAGCAGTGATTTATTTTTAAAATCGTTAAACTATCCAGTAAGATTCAATTAACGAGATGAAGGAAACACATAAACATTACAGACGCTTCAGTGCATTAGTACAGCTAGTGGAAGATTAATCACTTCATTATTAATCAAGTCAATATAGTACAGATTAGGTAGTTTTATTATAAGTAGCGGAATAAATAATGCTTTTAAAATGTTTTTCATACTTATATACATCTGTTTCAGGTTATATCTTTTACTTGATACATTTCTTAACCCATTGATCGTTTTAGATAACCATTATAAGAGGAAACACAATATTTTGTCAATTTTATGAAGTGGATTTTAAATGTATATTTTTTTAAATATTTTTTTATATTTTTTTAAAAGGGGCGTCTGAAAAACAGGGCCGCCTCGGGACTTGTTCCGGTGGCAGCATATACTGAGACGTTCCCTATTATCCGCCTTTAGTTTTAATAATTTTAAGTATAAAATGATTTAAATTGGTGGATAATAAATAATATTTTCTTTCTTTCTTTTTCTTTCTTTTTTTATGTTATCGGAAAAAAATACAAATTTTTAGGTAGTCCTATTTCACTTTTAAGTTTCCGCTGTTGTTAAAATTAATAACACACATATATACCGGGTTAAATCGTGGTAATAACCCGGTAGATATGTGTGTTATTAGTTTTATTTCAGCAAGAAATAAATTTTGAACGAAAACGTTCCGTGGTCAAAAGGGAAATAGCCAGATTAAAACAGGCCAGATACAGAGACTCATCTCGCAGTACGAACCGTCACCGAAGTGTTATTTCTGTCGAAGGAGGAGCGACCACCGAAATAGAAAAGTCCACGACCACTCCTCAGCGACGGTGCACGCACGAAAATCAAAGCTCTGATTATATTCTCCATTAGTGTATAAAATATAAATTGTAAATAGTACAAATTGCGACTGCTCACGATGACGTCTCGATATCGATTGGCAACCATATTCGTTTTTTCTATAGCTTGGTGTTGTGAAGCTTGTGAAGTTGACGACGTAGCTGTGTACAATATTAAACTGCATATGATGTGGAATGAAGATCTTTTTCCTAAAGAATATCCTGGGAAAGCACAATGGTCTCAAGTGTTTGGTAAGTAGATGTAACTAAGTTCTTCATAAATCAGTTCTCTAACAATATCTTGGTTACGTTGAATTTGTTTTAAAAGAAATAACTCTTCTTAAGCCATGACTAAGCCTATCTCGAATTCTTCGTGACATTTCCATACTAAAGACGAGGTGAAAACACGCCTTTGACATTTTCATTATTTCGCCGACAACGAAGTTAGAAACTTTCTCGTAATTAATGTGAACAACATTGTTGGAGGCCTCGGAAACAAGGGGAACTAAAAATAAGAACATTTCCCACAGAAACCCTTATAAAATAGATGTAAGAGAATGATAATGGCAGAAATCTCTGTAAAAGATGGATTCCAAAACATGACTTTTCACAGTCTTTTACTTACAATAATCTTGTGGAAGACATAATTGATGAACCGTAACCAGAGGTATGTACGTTACGTTAGGAACCAGTACGTTCCTCCGATTCCACAAAGCTGTGTTGGTTTGTATTGCTCTAAATTAAACAAATAGTTTACCATTTTTACTTTTGAATTTACGCATTTACATGCATATGTGCTAGGTTTTCGCTCGACTACATTGCCATTTCTTACTAAGATTAATTTCTGTGCTTTTTCCTTTTATCTTGGTACGACTAAGCGACATTTCGCGGTTTCTCCTGCCCAGATAAAATGGTATTTATTTGTCTCCGCGGCTGTCTTTTGTGTCAAGATGGTATCTGACTTTCTTTCTACGGATTTGTAGCTCAAGTATTTTTCGAGGGCCGTTATTTGTTGTGAGGCTTACGTGCCTAGAAACTTATTTGTTTAGTTCCCTTTCGTAAACCATTGTGCTCTAGACCTTTTTACACGACTGCCCAAAAATAGGAGTTTAATGTGTTCAGGGTTCATGTAAATATGTATGTATATGCGTATGTATGAAAGTATATTTATTTCACCATATTTTCAAAATGCCTGAACTGATTTGGATGTGTAGGGTATCGTTAAAATCCTTATATCAGCCCGAGTGACAGTAGCTATAAATTTTTAGGCGGTACCATCGTGTTTTTAATTTGTAGATGATTATTAAGATAATAAACAGAAGTCTGTTGATAAAGCTATATATAATTAATACGTTTCTGTAAACCTCTATTACAACTAAATACTTTTAGCAATACAATAAACGATTAATGTCTACGTATAAAAAATAGACTTTCGTGAGTATTTGTTCCAATCGAAATTTTGCATCAAAACACATTTCTTCATTTGGCATACGGCAATACCTGAAAATTAAATGTGTAATACACATTTAATAGAAGAATAACATTTGAAAGCACTGATTGTACAAAACACTCATCTCAAATGCGAAAGAAATATCTCCAATACTAAAAATATACCTTTATTTACGACTCTAAATAGCCAACCTATCATTTAAATCACACTTGATTCTTCTTCGGTCAAAAGTCAAGACCAAGCTCATCAAAGAGGAAAAATCGTTATTTTCTCCCGCCACGACCGGACACGACTCCATTACATGACGAAAGATATTGAACTATCCACAGCGATATAAATCTTGGAGAGCTATTTGGAAAGTATTTGTCCTTTTCGGTGCAAAAATCCTTTTGTCTGTTTTCAATCAAAGGGACGAGTGGATTCCAGGGCTGGCGCTGCGTTATTGCGAAACTTGATAGGACTTTGTGAAGAGTCGAAAATTTCCTGCAGCAGAAAACGAGTATTGTTTTCTGAGAACTTTGAGAATTGGCTCGTTAGGATTGCACTAATAACACTTTGCAATACAGAACAAAACATATACAACATTATACCATCGTTTTTTCTGAAATAATTGTTATTATTAAATAACAATTATTTCAGAAAAAACGATGGTATAATGATTATTAAAAATTAAAATAAAATATAAAATATGCATGAAATATATGATTTTCCGCTTTGCTCTATTCATGTTTATGAGGTTAATAACGATGAAAATATTTCTTGCATCATTACGCAAATATCGTTAATAAAACACATCATTTTATTTTTACTTTAAAAATTTAGCGTAGGTAGTCTTTAGTAAATGGAATCGTAACAGCCCTACAGCCGATCCTACTAGAGACAGTTGTTCAAGATTAAAATGGGTCCGTCCGAAATGTGTCGTCTGTTTCTTCGTCACAAATACGAATAACATTCACTGGAGCGTGTGTGATAAACATGCTTATGATATTATCAAAGAGTCAACGTAGTTATTTTATTGCGGTGCTATTGACTTGCGGGCGGGTGGAAAACTGAAAAACAACCTTGAGACTGAAAAATCAGATGATGTGTCTGAGCATTGTTAGAAGAGTAGACTCATAAAAAACATAGAAACCTGACAAAATACCTATTCAATTAAAAAGAAGAATTATTGTAAAAAGAAGAATATTAGTCCGTAAATAACAGTCAAAATCTAACCTAACCTTAGTATAGGTTGGTAACCTAACCGTAGAGGAAGCAAAAGACTTGACAAAAATTTCAAAAATATTGTTCTTTCTTAAAAACAAGTTCATGGAACGGAGTTTATGGCGTCTGGACGCAGATTACTTAATATTTAGCGTCTGGGTTCACGTTAAACTTCTAGCCAGAAGATACGTTAATTATACTCGGGCGTTAACTAAATTATCCTCATTTTTGAGATAATTTTCTTGAAAGTTCATTAAACAACCTGAGTACTTCATAATGTTATAATATTGAGTACCTAAGTATCTGGCAGTCGCGATATAGAAGGAACTTTATAAATAGACGAGTCATTCAACTCTCCATCGCTCGAATTAAAACTTTTGACATAAGACTCACAAATAACATTATAATAGTTACCTTAAAATACTTACAAATCAATTATTTTAATATTTTAATTATTAAAATAGCACATCCATTAGTATAGCAATAAACGAAAATATCACAGATGTTGAACACAGAATCGCCTATCTATTCAAAGACTTGTGAGACCGGTACAATTTCGCTTGAATATGAATCAGCAAACGACAATTTCAATCTTAATCCTCCCATAAAATTTGCATAGTTTGAATGCTCTTTATTTAATGTGTCTTAAAAAGGTAGGGTGGATGGTGTGCTACATAGGGGGCCTGTTGTACATAAATCAATGTTGTAAACAGTCCGCACATACAAAATGATCATCTATCATTGACAATGCAAAAGCACAGACACCAGTTTTTTACCTCTGTTGTAATATCATTAAGTCATTAGAAGCATAACGTTAGTAATTTGATATCGAATGAAATAAAAACATGTATGAACTTATAAAAATAAAAAACAAAACCAATAAATTATACTAATTTATTTTACGAGGCTCTATTAGCTCTACGTTCATTATTTAAGCTTGCTTACTAAACTTTAGACTAATACTGATATCAATGGGTAACCATGTTCTTGTTAACCATTTTACAGACTTTTTTTATCATTCTTTTATCATTATTAAGTACCTCATCTGCACTTTAAATTTGTTTTATTTTCATTCTTACCATTCGCTTTATCTGAACAATTTTTGCTGCAATTAAAATATTGCCGACATAAAAGGATCTCGGAAACTGCTTTATTTGCATATCTCACTCGGGTTACTCTGTAGAAAATGGCCTACAACTGTGATGATGGCCTCTGATAACGGCTACGGTAAGAAGCCTATTCGGAACTTCAGGTTAAGGTGCATTTATTAGTTTTATACTGCTTGAGATATCCTGTAATAATTTCAGTTAATCATGGTCGTATCATATCAACAGGTCCTATCTACCTATTTCTTTCTCTACTAACATTACAAGTTTGTAATATGTTTACAACAATAGGCTATTTTATGGTGTAATAACATCTTTCTTTGGCTCCACCGGTGGAGTTTGGCAGTGGAAGTGGACCAGGAGTAAGACCAGGAATTGTGAGGACGGTTGTCAATCCACATGATAAAGAGAAGTAGATCTTATACCCACTAAAATCTGCGAGTGAACAGCTATAGTAAACATAGTCACCTACTAATGAGCGCTATTCATCAGCGAGCGTGGAACAAAATAATCCCTGTTGAAAGTCCCAGATAAAAAAAAAACCTGGTTGTAACATAAATAGTACTGGCCATCCAATGGAATAACGGGCTTTTATTATTTGCGATTCACTAGTCAGTTATTACAAAATAATGCATCCTTCTAGGCAACCTTTTATTCGCATAACATTCCCTGCTGCTACGAGGTATTACGTGACGGGTATATTATTACTTCCACGTGACGGAGATACGACAACGACGTACACTTCAGTGATTCTGCTTATTGAGGTAAAGAAACGCGAAAGATTCGGTAATGTTCTTTGTGAGTTGTTCGGTGATTTCTTACTACTATATTTACATGTACAGGTAGATAGATACGGCTTTGAGTATTGGTCATTTTCTTATTTTATTTTTCAAAAAACAGGGTGTTTTCAAAAAAAGAACAAACTAATATGATTTCTTTATGTGTACGTTTATTCATCGCTCTTGCGTAGAAGGAAACCATCGTGAAGAAACCTGCACTCGCCTGCGTGTGAACTCGATGAAACAGCACTGGACCAGCGTGGTCATTTAAGGCCTGATGGCCCTAACGCAGGTCTCTCGTTGTAAAGAGCTGTTGATGGTGATGATAATATTCCACCCGCGAGATATTCAAGATATTTCCAGTAAAACGTTATTCCACAGTACAAACTATCTGCATACAAAATTTCATACAAATCCGTTCAGTCTTGAAAGCGGAACAAACATCTAAAAATCCAAATATCCAAACATTACTTTCACATTTATAAGGTATTATTAGTGTGATTTCAATCGAAGGCCGTTTGTGTAAACCTTAATAATTGTATTATCTTCTATATTCAGGTCAGTCTCACAACCGCACGTACGCTCTTTATCATATCGGTGAAGCATCAAGAACATCAGTGAACGACTTCATACAGTTCGGGACCTTGGATCCTCTGACGGAGGAAAGCGAAGACGAACCTAAGGTCTACGATCAGTTCACAGCACCTGCAGTTGTAGACGGAGAAGGAAAAACTGCGAGTGTTGTATTTGTCGATGGAGGACATAGCTTGGTAACGCAAACTATTTAGCAAATACGTTATATATTTTGAATCTGAATAAGAATTATCAACATAATCTCATCCTAAAGACGTCACTTGCTGGCCAAAGACATCCCTAAGGATCTCCACATCTCCACAATGACCGATCCTGCGATGATGGTAGATTATGGAAATAATAATAACTTAAACTGACTGTTGCTTGTGATAAATATAGGACGTAAGTTTAGCATAACGGAAAACCTTATTATTGCAAACCTTTAGCTAGTCAAACAAACATAAAAACAAAATAAAGAAACAAATAGTGAAAGAATTTCCCTTACACGCAAAGCGGATATTAAACAAACACCTAATTTGTATTACGCATCGTTTGAACGTTCTTCGGCAGCATAAAAATATACCTTTTATATTCTTTCAGGTATCGCTTATCAGCAAGATGCTACCGTCAGAAGAATGGTTTGTTGGAGTCGACAGCATTGATCTTTGTTTGCATTCTTCCTGGGTTGACCAAGTTTCTTTAGACGTAAGTAAAGTAGTCATACAATATAACTTAATGTATTGCAGGATGTAACAAAAATATACCTATTTAGCAACACATAGGCTACTTTTAACCAAGGTAAAGTAAAAACTTCTTAGAGGATTTTCCGTTTAAACAAAAATGAAGAAATTATGTTTATATTAGATTAATAAAATATATTTAAAAAAGGTTAGTAATCCGAGGACACTTTCTGTTATATCTAATCTAACACTTTAAACGAGCAATTCTTGTATATATCTATATAAATATATAATAAGAGTTTGGGAAACGGCTCGAACGATTTCGATGAAATTTAGTATACTTATAGGAGGTCTCGGGGGCGATAAATCGATCTAGCTAGGTTTCATTCTTAGAGAAACGGGTTTTCCCCGTGTTTGCAGGCATAAGAATATTGCTACGCAATATCATTAGAACAGACAGGTATTATCGCCACCATCGCTAACATAACGTTTGAGCTTTGAGTTCGAGTCCTTATGAGTTTTTTTTTAATTATTTTTTTGTTTAAAGTTTCCAACAGACAGATGTCAACTCACATAGTGGCGAATCTTTTTTTAATCACTATAAAAAAAAATAAGGGTTACGAGTTCAAAAACCGGATGTTCCACGAGCACAGCTCGGTCGCCCAGGTACTTTATTATAATATAATAACAAATATGTTTTGTTTACAGTTAGAAATTCTAGAAGCAGGTATAAACCCAAAACACAACCAAAATCCTAAACCAGTGGAAAAGTTACGACTTAGACATCAAAGTTTTGGTAGCTATCGAAATCCCAGGAAAAATCACCCGATCGCAAAAGTTGAATTTACCAAGGTAAATATATCTTCTGAACATCATAATGATAATAAAAACATTTCCACACTCTATTTTTATCTAAAACGTCTATCTCACTTTAATCCTTAGTATGGATTAATGTTTGTTACTCTTTCACGCAAAAACTACTGAACTAAGCGCTGATTTATGAATAAATTTCAGGTCAAGGAATACTCAACCAAAGAACTAAACAATTTAGCTCGAAAGGAACTTCTAGACAATACGGAATCAAGAAACTTTCATGAGAACATTCCTGAAAAGATTGAAGCCTATGACGAATATAAGGAAGAATTGACAACGAAAAATAGTCTCGATCAATTAAAAGATTTAGAAGAAGACCCCGTTGGCACTCCAGGACCCAATACTCCTGAGAATAACGTCGTGGTTGTAACCAAAGCTCCTGAATTTGAGTACGCCATTTATTATTAACTATATAAACTGTGTTTATCATTTGTTTAGCATTATGGTACACGAGATATAGTTTAATTTATATTTTAGGAATTCGGAAGAGCCATTCGATTCTTCAGAGCTGGAAAATATGGATGAAGTAGTGCTAGCGGTAGCAAATGGAAAGAAACTTGGTCTTGGGAAACACCTACCCAGGCACTTTAGGTCCAGGCTACACCATGCCGTTAATAGGAACCGCGGTAAGAAACAATGCAATACGCAGATAATTGTAACT
Organism: Carpatolechia fugitivella; assembly: GCA_951230895.1. Lineage (NCBI taxonomy): Eukaryota > Metazoa > Arthropoda > Insecta > Lepidoptera > Gelechiidae > Carpatolechia > Carpatolechia fugitivella. The sequence continues at coordinate 9,556,866 of OX579659.1, read as the reverse complement.
TTTTATGATACACTGAACTTGGTAAAACCATAGAAATAGAAAAACCTTTAATAAAATTCTCAAAATATTAGGAAAAGATGCTATGCGGTAGTTTTGCTGCTTTAAGATAAATTAACCCGATAAGGTGATATCATTTCTATAATCATGAAATATATTTTTTTTTCCAAATCTCGAAAGAGTTAGTTTACTCAATTTCTCAATTTCATACTTTTAATGTAATGCTTAGAATGTAACGAGTGATTTCAGTTCTTGTTTGTTTGGTACGAGTATCGGCTTATTTAGATACGTCCCCATTGAAGGATTCGACACTGTTAGCTTGATTATTATCTATGAATATTATTGTCAGCAGGTAAAGACTGCGTAGTGAGCTCTTGGTCGGACTGGTCATCCTGCACAGATCCTTGCACTGAAAAGAGCAGAGTAAGAACAATAGTGCAAAGGAAAATAGGAAACGGGAAAGAGTGTCCACCTCTAGTACAGAAGCATGTTTGTGGTCGCTGCGTTAGAGGCGACGGCGATTACATCTGGTGATTTGATCGATGATTCACTTATTTTATATAAGTAATACAATTAACAATTACATACCTGATACTTGAGAAACATAATTTACTTTCCAGAAAATGTAACAAACCAATTTATATAATTTTTAAGTTTTTATATCTTTGTCTGTATATTTGTCAGTAAGCGCATTACGGAACAACTATCACATCACATCACTCTTCACACCAACTCACATTAATATTAATATTATAAATAAATGAGAAAATATATTTTGATGTTTGGATGTTTGTTCCGCTTTTACGCCTTAACTACCAAACGGATTTAGATGAAACATGGAAAGGAGATAGTTTGTATCCTGGATTAACACATGTGGTACTTTTTATGAGAGAAAGTATTATTCCCACGGCGAAATCTTACATAACGCGAGCGTAGCCGCGGACAGAAGTTAGTATCAAAATACGAAAGCATCGAAGCTAGGTTAATAACTCGAAGGAAACTTCGTCGCAACTAGATTCTACCAAAAACATGTTTTCTTATATTTTTTGGCATTTATTTTTTAATATAAGATAGTTTTGCAAACACTGCCTCTTTATTTTTTATTTTATTAAAAAATATACAATAAAAAAACTTATATGAGAAACAGACAGATTTCATAAGTAGGTACCTAGGTAGGTAGGTACCTACTCTTTTGCAACCACAAAATAAAAAATCTAATCAAAATAATGAAATGATTGAATGGAAGAGTGGCGGCGGTGCCGTGTCGTAAAGGGAGGAAAAGTTACGTAGGTAGAAGTTTATGGAGCTCCACAAGGGTTAATAAAATGCTATATACGAAGATTACTCTTTAATATTTAATTTTCTGGCCAAAAAAATTGCATTGGAGTGTTTATTCTTATAGAGATATCTAATAATAGCCAAGATTCTCCCAAAATCATAAGTTGAGTCAATCAACTCAATCACTGAGTCAATCGATGATGAGGTAGCTGTCGCACTAGCGCATTTTGCCCTCGGAGGAAAAAGGACATAGACAATAAAACAATCGCGTAGTAGAAGCAAAATGCTTGCCTGCCAGCGTTAAAAAAATCAAATTTGAACACCGAACAGTATGAATATACGCCATCTTTACTAAAATATCAGTGGTCTAAAATTTAGACTCCAAATAGTGATAATAACTATATCGTTGTTTCTATTGGCTTTGTTTTATACACCAAAACAAACTGAATCTTAAAAAAATAAGTATATTTTTAAAGTATAAAAACACAGAGAAAAATCTAAAATTTTTTTAGAGCCCACACCACTGAAATGCGTCAAACAAAGTATTTACTTTTTAATTTTTAGGCGATAATTAATTAAAACAGGCTTACAGGCTTTACTTACCGATCTTCAAAGGGGTGTTGGTGTGATTGCGGATCGGTTGGAAACTTAAGTATAATGTATGACTGTCAGAAAAACTGCAACCCTTCAAAATCGTGAAGCTTTTCATTAAACAAAAAAAAACAAAATAGAGATCCTATTATGAACTGATGTGTAAAACGACGGATGATACGGAAAAGATCACAAATGTATTCTTGGGATTTGCAAACTGTAATTCTGTAATAAAACCCAGTGGAAAAGGTATTTTTCGATTATGCCCCAAGGAAGGAAAGTACTCATAGTAAAATGTAACCGCGAGGATCGATCGGAAGACCAGCTCATTCGTATTCCGGCCGCGATCTTCTCAAAATCAAGCAGTATGTGATTCGATTTCTATACACTTTAGGAAGTAATCTAGAGATATTATAACCTCCTTTAAAATATTGTTATTTACTATATATTAAACTTTATAAATCGACACTTGTTCTATACCTTTTTCAGTCACAATGTTCTCAGAGAATGTTACTTATCTATATGTTATAGGTAGTCTTTATTTTTTGTGAACAATAAACAACAATTTTTTTTGGTTTAATAAATGAAGGAACCAGTGATCCTCATACTTGCATTAAGGCAATAAATTACTTTGAAAGTTATAAATCCATAAGTTAAGAATATTCAAAATTCATTTTATGTTTTATTAGCTGAATATACCCGTAATTTTGTGCATACCTGTTACTTGCACCCTGTATAAATTATCTCCGATATCCTGTTTAGACACTTTTGGGAACCAGGCGTCTAAGGAAAATGGTCACTGTGAGTGATAACATTTAGGAAAGTGATAGTTGTAACAAGAGGTCGTCTCTTAGAAGTAGATGCCAAACCCCGAAAGGTCTTTATCGTCGGCCCGCAATTAAACTATAATAGAAAGTTATCAAGTAGCGTTGTAGTTATTAAGTAGCGAATTATTTGGTGTGAATAGGTAGCCGCTAGCGTGCGCTTATCTTCATACCTACTAACCAACGTATCAAATAAAAGTTTGTAATTTTCAGCGGAGAGCGCAATGCCTGCGCAGGCGGCCTGAGCCTTGCCTGTTAGTTTAGCTAACAGATAATGTAATTTAATTGATTTGATTGATTGATTGATTTAATTTGATTTTTAAATTTTTGAAAGAGAGGGATTGTCATGTATAGTAGATTTGAAATTAGAATAAAATAATGGCCATAAGCGATTGTCTCAGTTAAAGCTCATCAACTCGATTGGTGGCAAATTGATTTTGTTTTTATGCGATGTATTGCCCGTATTTTGCGATAATGTACAAGACGCGATTACTCGCTATGTTAGTTGTTGTAGTCTATGTTTCATGCTCACCAAAACGGTAACAGCAACTCTATGTAAGTGGCGTTTACTCAATCGGAAACATCAATTGAGTGTCTCATCGCGTCTTACATACTAAATACCTGCGTCTTGGTCTGGCACCATCTTTGCGCAGTGCACGCCACCCTTCACGCAGGAAAGAACAGTTGAAGTATGAAGATGAAGATGTATGTATAATGCATAAAATTTAATTTAATATTATTATAATCTTGTTCAACCCTCCAGTTATAATGAAGAAACAATGAAAAATCCTTCACGACTCGCATGCCCACAGCATGCACCAATACTGTAAAATTGACGTCACTTAATTAATAACACTAATTTACACTCTTAATAAAGTGCCTAAATATGAAATAAAATTGTATAACTATTACTACTGCTGGTAGGTAGAGTTGTTAGATGAACAAGTAGTCTACTGTGCTTTAAGTCCCTAACTGCTATACAACAACGTGTTAGCAATGAAACTGAACAACTTTTGTTCCAGAAGTTCCACAAACATCTAAAAAGTAATTATGAAATTAAATAATAACACATAATATACTTCACTTACATACCTAATAAAACACATATAATAAATAATATACACAATATAAAATAAAATCAAGAGAGATGGGATAAAAAGTGCTCTTTTAATTTAAGTATGGATTGATGTAGGGACTACACACACCGATGAACACAGGTAGCAATATGAACTGAATTATGTAGACGTCAATTTAGCTGTAAACACATATTCCATATTCAAAGATTTCTTAGAAAATAAACCATCGGGAAATTCTCTAGTGCCGCTGAAACTGATAAAATCGAAATAGGGCGCAATAAACTTTTTCATATCAACCCAAATCAATTTGTCGGCTGAAATAAAAAAAAAACTAGCGAAGTCAGCACAGTCTTCAGACCCAGACAGTTTAAGATACCATGTTGAAGTTATGATAACTGGACCGGATCCAGGTTTCCTGATTTTTCAACTATTTTACAATCACGGTAGAATGCGTAGAAAATATTACTACGACGCGTGCGTAGCGCTGACTGGCTATACCGTAGAATTGTAGCTAGTTACCTACTGGACGTGACTACTGCATGCATAGCGAATGTGTGGCGTAGCACTAACGCTGCCGTGGCAATCGTAGCTAGTTGTAGTTATCTACTAGACATGACTATTTGTAGCCGATGTTCGCTACGGTGGTGGTGACGTAACACTGGCCAGCTATAGCTACGACGTAGCAATTGTAGGTATTTGTAATTAGATAACTAGACGTGACTATTTGTAACCTATGTTTGCTACGACGTAGCAATCGTAGCTAGTTGTAGTTCGATAACTAGACGTGACATTTTGTAACCTATGTTTGCTACGACGTAGCAATCGTAGCTAGTTGTAGTTAGATAACTAGACGTGACATTTTGTAACCTATGTTTGCTACGACGTAGCAATCGTAGCTAGTTGTAGTTAGATACCTAGACGTGACTATTTGTAACCTATGTTTGCTACGGTGGTGGCGTAACACTGACCAACTACAGCTACGACGTAGGAATCGTAGCTAGTTGTAGTTATCTACTAGAAATAACCATTTAATATTTCTGGATTTGTATTTTTTTTTATTTAAATAATGTTTATGTAACTTATTTATCTATGCATGTATGTAGGTATTGGTAGTGTATGTATGTATAATATGTAATAGTATAGGTGTATCTATGTACTATTGTGTTGTTTAATTTAATTCTAACTTTAATTTCATTTTTATATTCTGTGCACGTTCTTACTCTGCGATCTCATTTTCCACCACTGTGAAGGTTGGCTGGAAGAGATAAGCTCGCCTTTGCACATTCATTACTTATTCTGTGTATGTTTAATTGTGCAATAAAGTGTTAATATCTTTATTTGTAGCCGATGTTTGCTCTGGCGACGTAGCACGCGCCAGACCCACCATGCCCCCTGGCCATACCCATAGCATGGACGAAAGAGTTGGACGGACATGCGCCCCGATTCGGCACTGCACCAGCTACGCTGGTAGCAATCGTAGCTGGTCGTAGTTATTGACGTGGATGTTTGCCACGGTGGCGTAGCAACAACGATCAGCTACGCCGTAGCAATCGTAGCTAGGTAGTTATTGACGTGGATGTTTGCCACGGTGGCGTAGCAAGGATCAGCTACGCCGTAGCAATAGTAGCTAGGTGGTTATGTACTGAATTTGACTATTTGTAGGCAAAAATTTCTTTATTTGTAGCTGATATGCTACCCATTTTTATCGTCTTCAAAGATTTTTGATTCGTAAAATTTTTGTTTAATTTTTGTTCTAGAATAGTCATAATTATCAATTAAAAATATAAAATTAATACCGATTTTTTATAACATTATTAAATAGACCCCATTTAGCTACGATTGTTACGACGTAGCCTGACGCCACCGCCGCCGTTAGCACTACGCCACCGTAGATCTACATCTACGCTAAGCCACAGCAAACGCTAATAAATCTAGTTACGTGCCGGATGTGAATATATGTGTGTAGCGGATATTTGCTACGGTGGCGGTGGCGTCAGGCTACGTCGTAACAATCGTAGCTAAATGGGGTCTATTTAATAATGTTATAAAAAATCGATATTAATTTTATATTTTTAATTGATAATTATGACTATTCTAGAAACTGATTTTACTGTTTTATCGTTTAGATCGTTTATCATGTTTATATAATGGTTTAAAATTTTTGGTCGTGTGACGTCCAACGATATAATGGCCCCCCGTTCCAAGAATCCCTACTGACTTATCCTTACTAGTAGGAATGGCTATGACACTAACAACCATACTCGTAGATTTTATTAACGACACGAAGTATCACCCTTTCTATGTCAAATTGTCAAAAGTAAACAAAGCGTACTTTGTACAAGGTTTTTATAAAAACTTAGATTGCATTTTGTAGTTAGTTTAGTAGCACAAAATAAAAAGGGCAGCTTTACCTACTTTGTGTTAGTAGCCTTTCGGAGCCACCGTTTTTTAATAGAATCCGTAGGTACGATGTTCCCTTATTTCCACGCCGGATCCGTGGTCCCACTCACTATACATATTTTCTATGTCCCCTCAATCCGGTTCTGTTCAGGACCTGATATCTTCACAGCCTTTACGGTCTGACTAAGAGCAGTTCTGACGTAGTAGCCGCCTTATTGATATCCCAGCCCGATATTTTCTTTTCCAGTTCTGTTGGATTTACATATTTATCTGTATGGATGTGACAGTTTGTAGGCAAGATCAGAAAGGGGGCAAGTGCCGAACAGACCTTCTCTGCACAGTTGGGATACTTAGACCATGTTGTGTAAATGAACGAATTCACATTGAAATTGAAAAATTTAAATGCTAAAATGAATGAATTCACATTGATTTTCATGACTGAATGTGAATTCATTCATTTTGGTATTTAAATTTTTCAATTGTTGGATGAATATAATATTTTTAAGTTGTGATCTGTTTAAGTTACAAAAAGCAATTCAAACGCTTTTAAAAATGCATAGCACCAAAAACATAAAGGTATTGATGGTGGTATCGTTTAACTTTAAAATACCCACCGTACCCCCAGGGGTAGAGCCAGGGGTACGGTGGGACCGGCGCGGAAATATGAAATTAAAATGATTCCTTGCGAACTTCACTCTAATCTCGTATAGTATGGCCACAGATAAAAAATCACAGCGTAAATCAAACAAGATTCGAGTGAAATCCGCACAAGTTACTTGTTATTTCAATTGCATTGAAGTAAATTATGATTTGCCTGCCTTGTAATAATAGTAATGTTTTTAAACATTAACTTTTTGTTGCAGATTCAAATTTAAAAATCGCATGCATGGCGTAGCTAGAAAGCATCACAAAATAAAAGTAAGGGTTTCCTCGACTGCCTTTTACATAAGGAAAATCACTCGCGGCTAGCAGAGAAGCTTCCAATTTTCCAATACATTAGTCGGACCGCTCCGGAACTATGCGCGGTGTGATTGATTCCCGATCCTCGGCAGTCTCTGCTGATTGATTTAGATGCACAAAAAGTAGTGAAAATTCAGTGAAAAGTTTTATTTTAAAAACTTTTATATTTTCTGTTTCTCCATTCCGACCATCTAAACGGATGATTGAATTTATGCAAATTCTTTAGATATTTATGCGCCCTCGCAAGAAAGATTACAATGTCCTCACAAACCTGATTAGCTTACCACATCGCACTTTTGGAACAGAGTCCAAGACTTATTCTTGGCTGACCTGTGAAGGTCAGCTCACGGAGACCATCCACTGGATAGTTTCATCATCAACATTGAGGGGCTCGATGGTACCCAGTGGACAGTTTAACTGCGATATTAAATTCTACTTTATCAGATCTTGATCTCATTCTTCAACCCTTTTTTGCACCTTTTTTCCTACAAGTAAATAGCACTTTATCCATGGATATGAACACTAAGAAATACTAAAATTACTACCTAAATATACGAGTACTATAATCTTAAGTATATTTCGCCAGTATCAAGTGGTTTTGCTAAGTAAGTAGGTTGAGAAACACAGACAGCCCTAAGACTAGGGAGCTGTGTTCGGTGAAGGACTCCAGTAACTTGATACCAAAATTACTGAAGCCCAAAGATTTCTGACGCGCGTCGTCGCCTCGAAGCGTGTTCCTCTAAGCTGAAGCCACGTGGAGCCGTTTGACACTGTCAAGAAATGTCATAGTCAGCGTTTCAATTGTCTATATTTTATAGTTCAGAGCATTGATTTACAACAGGTTCAGAGTCATTCACTGCATAATACACTATCGAGATTATACACTAGACAAACCAAACACTCAAATAAAGTAAAATAAAAGAATTAAAACGAAAACATGGACCGCCCGCCATTACCGGTTGTTGGCAAACGACCCTACGAGTACTAGTACTAATACCCTAGGAAGGGCTCCGACAGATTAAACTTGTAAAAACTATTGAGCTGGGTAGTTGTTAATTGATTACAAATTAATCGATCTTTTTTATATTCATTTTTATTGCTAACAAAACGTATCGATTTTACATTTAAGCAAGAATACTAGATTTACAAACGAAAACTCACTTATAGACTAAATTATGTAAATAAGTATGTTAGAAATGGAAATGTACGAAAAAATAAAATATGAGTTATACGCACAAAATGGTGCTCGCTTGCGTGAGTAAGTGAGATGGAAAATGCAGAAGTATATGCGATTGAGTAATGCGATACGATTCAAGTGATTTTCGCTTGGAATTCAAGTCAGTTTGAATATGGCTTAAATTATTATTAAAATGAAATGTACGTATTTTATACGATACATCTTTTAGGACATTTAAATATTTATATTTAATTTGTATTGATTTTAACTATTCTAGATTTCTCGTAATTAATCGTAATATTACGAATTGAGCACATGATACTATTTGCATTACATTTTAACAGCACGCCTAATATCAGAATATATTTAATTATTTAATTTATTTATTTATTACTGTATAATGATAAATAAGATGTGAAGTAACTTTTTTCTAGTTAATAGCAATTATGTTTCATAAACTGGACATTATAAGAAGTCGTTTGCGTCGAATGGAGAATTTTGAAGCTGGCAGAGCTCTTCCTATAATAACCAAACATAGTGTATTTACTCGTATCCCTGGATAAAGTGGAATCCACCCGTTCCCATTAGTACCACTGAACTGTACCACCGGAGGGGTTGTCAGTTTGAGAATATCAAATACACAAGTGGCGAGGGGCTGGACAGAAACGATCCTTCTGTAATATTTTGTTTAACATAACAACGAATTGAATACACTTCCATTGAATACAAATCAATTGATAATAAAGACAGCGTCTCGTCGTGTCGTCGCGAGCTTTTTCTGGGTCGCTGTTATACAATCAATTATTTTATATTGCACCTCATTGTGAATGTAGAAAAATTGTTTCTTACAAAAAATAATAACATCAGACTACCTTCATAATATAGAGTATATTTTGCAATCGTTACATCTTTATTTATTTATACACGAAAAATTCTGAAATTTAACTCAAAAGAAATCACACAAGCACGCATTAAATACGCAGTACAGAAAATAATACGAAATACGCAGTACATAAAAATATCAGCAAACCTACAAAACCCTGCCCAATTCCCTGCAACCTGCTTGGCTACTGCAAAGGCGAGCTTATCTCTTAAAGATGATGAGGGACATTAAACCCAAACTTTTCGAGTTTTTACTTTATTTTTGTATTACCATTAAAAATCACAATCACCATTAAAAATCTTGAACGGTTTGAGGAAATATATAAATAGGCTCATAAACAGTTGTAGCCAGAGATGTGGACTGATATTTGAGATTTTCTATTCTTATAACTTCTGGCTCAGTTTTACTGTCATCCTGTACTACTGGGATAGAAACGAATGCTTTCATACGAACTACAGACGAAGACGGTATACCGTCCATGTCAGGTTATAGCAGGTACCTAATAGATCCGCTATGGAAGGGGAGGCAATTAAACTATCCCTTAGAATTCAAGATGGAGGCCATGTAATAACATAACTTTACATTTACTCAGTTACAGCATACATTTTTATGCAGCAATGCTCTAAAAAATACCGCCTGAATGGCTGGTTGCCTGTAGCATTTGACACTGAACGCTTATCCAAGAATTGCTATCCGTAGGGTTAAAAGCCGTTGTTCCAATTGATACCTTTAAATAGGATACAGACGATCGAGGTCATAAAATTATATATCCGTTTCTTTGCGTATCGGTTCACAGCAAGGTCTAACAAATGTCATGTCGTATCAAATATCCTATCGATCTTGTAAAATCGATTATGACCCCGAAAGAACCTTAATATTTGAATCACTTAATCTGGAAGCAATTCCCATGAATTGCTTCCAGATTAAGAATAATAAAAATATATTTGATATTGATAACGGTGCTTATTAATCAACACAAACTGTTTAGTATGTATGATGTCGGCTGTCGACCTTACAACCCACACGATGAAGAAGAAGAAGAAGTATGTATTACAATATAAGCAATACTTGAAAAACACCCATAGAATAAAAAAACGACTCAATAATTCATAGATAACCCATACTACCATCAAACTCATTCCAACTATTGTGATAACGATGAAACAGAGGCCTATTTAATAAAACTTACATTTACAATTTGAAGTACATTGCGTAGCCAATCAGCCTAAGCCTAAATTTTAAACCATCATCTTCTTGGTACATCGCTACGCAATGTACTTCGAATTGTAATTGTAACTTTTATTAAATAGGGCCCTGGGTGGATATTATGCATGTTCCCCTTTATGACGAACTTCTTTCAATTAAAAGACTTAGGCTAGTGCTTGAATTAATTCTGGAAATGTCATTCAATACCCTTTTACACAGGCTAGTAACTTCGATTATATCCTGAGATAAGCGTTTGTCTTCATATCGATAAAGGGACTCCGTAAAATAATAACTGTCTAAATCATTTGATTTGACCGATTCTAAGCCACAACAACAATCCTCTTCGTTACAAAAATAATTATCTTTTAATTGAATAGCATGGCTACATTTTTCTTTTCTAAAAGATTTAACCTGTACACTTGATTTTTGTGTATTTTTATAGGAAACACATGATTTACATGAAGTTACTGTAGCTTTGTTCTTAGGATTCTTTATTTTTCCTATCATATGCTCCGATCCAAACTGTAATTGATTAGAACACGATACCAAGTTTTCGTTTTCCTTATATTTAATGTGTTTAAGTGCGTTTTCATCTACCACAAGGTAAAGATTTCCTGAAAGTGTAAACTTCAACGACTCAAATTGTGATTGTTCTGCTTCTTTGGAATCTAACATTATAGTTACTTCGCCCGAATCTGTTCGTTTTATAGGTATATGGTTCCTAGGATAACGAGCTATTTGATTTTTTAAATTATTTAGTAAAGATTTTTTCGATTCTTTATCTAATATTGCCGCATATCGACCAGACTCAATTCTTTGAAATTTTGGAATCGATCCAGCAAAGAGATTATAATTTAATTTATTTTTTTCGTAAAAATTAGATTCACTACTAGATTTAATATTTGTACTTTTCGATTGTTGTTGATTATCGTCGGAGATGTGTCTCGAACTTTCAGATATATGTAATGAATCTTCGAGTTCTTGTGATGACTGGGAAGTTCTGTCAGCCTTTTCCAACAAACTATCATATATAGGTCCGGTAACAACCATTTTAATGGTACCCGATGGAGTTTTAACCAACACGGCATTTTTTTTAGCATTTTCATCAAAATTTATTGAAACAACAGAATCTGTTCTGTGCAATTCTACGAAACATTCATTGTTATTGCCAAAAGCTAAGTTAAGAGAATCGGTATACTTTTTCTCAAATTCCTTATCTAATATAATCAGGAAGTTATGGGAAGGTGATGATTTAAGTAGAGCTGGAAGTATTTTATCGTCTGGCGAGTCTTTCACCCTGACTTTGTAGACGTCATTACTTAAATTAGAAAATTTTCTTTCCGGTCGATCCAATTCCTTTTTATATAATTTTAAAAAACCTGATTTATTATTTTTATCACTTTTGTTTTTTTGTATGTGCAACTCTTTAATATCCTGTTCATTTTGTGAGTGCACTTTTTTTTGTTGTACCTTACACGCTTTTATTGCTTCTTGTTCCGAGAAATACTTTTTTCTACGCATGTGTTCTATTATGGACCTTATTTTTATTTGTTCTTGTTCTGTGAGATATAGATTGGGCCTTTTTTGCAGTATTGGATTATCACTTACATTTGTTTTCACAACTTCTATTAGGTCAGACTGCACACTACCCGTGGGAATGTCTGCTGTTGAATCAATTACTTCTGCAGGAACAACATCAAATGCGATTTTGCCTTTTTGGTTAAGTTTTATTTGTAATTTTGCTACTGAGGTTTCATCCAATTTTTCTACTGGTAGCATATCTAGGAAGCACCTTCCCGAAACTGTCATTTTTAAATAAACAAATGAATCTTTATCTTCTCTAAAAACGTATTCCTTTAACTCGTTGATTAAATTTTCATCCAATGCCATGCTTAAAAATCCCGATGGTGACATTGTAACTACTATAAATCTTTCAGTAGAGTTATTGATTGCCTGTCGAACTCTTTTTTCTCTAACTTGTGGATTTTTAGAGTAAGGTACAAGTGGGTTCGTGCAGCTATCTGAAAATGTTGGAGCATACGGCTGCACAAGGAATGGGTTGGTATTCCGTCCTATAGAACTGTTAATACCCTTTATTTCATCTTTAACTATTTTTTTTACAGTACCTACTCCACTAATACAAATTCGTTTCGAATTGGTGCTGTCGGATGGTGTCAAACGTTTCAAAAAAATACTGTATTTGTCTGCTATCAGTTGCTTTGTATCTGCAAATGACCAAAAATAATAAATATTCATTATGTTTCAACTCAATTTGGTATTTTATTAAAATATTTACGTGGGAGTACAAAACAACTGAAAACATTACTACTCAATTTAAAGAAAACGACACTTTATCAAAATTTATTAATTAATTTCACATAAAATTTATATAATACTTCAGCAAATAAAAATTTTATTTGCATTACGCTTTATTTTATTTTTTTAATCGCTTGATGAACTGTGATTGGATAATGGTCTTATATTATTTGAAGAACTCGCACTTAAATAGCCCGATGCTGTTTGATGTCCAATATAGCCTTGATATTCAGCCAATTGAGTGTCAGTCTGGAGACCTCGAGCATTTTTAAATCTAGAAATAATATTTTTCTTGTACGATAGTTCGTTTTCACTGATACCTTCGATCAATTTTGGCAACAATAGTCTTAAGTCATCTTTTGCTAAATAAGGACTAGTCTGCAAAATTTTGTTTGAGATAGCATCCGTTATAACATTTGTATATGCTTTATTTGAACGAACACCATCTTCATTTATTATTCTTCTTTCCTGGTCCTTAGAAATATGTGCAACCTAAGATAAAAATTCATAATATTTATTTTGCAACTTACTTAAAACAGCATGGTGGTTTAAATTTAAAACTATATAACTAAAATAAAACCACCATGCAATATTTTTATAGTTTATTATCTTGAAATTATCCGTTTACATAACAATTAAAAACCAAACTATAATTTATTTATCTGACGTAAAAACATCAAAGAAAATTGGTAATTGTATGTTATTTATACATCAATATTCTACTTGTCTGATGTAGAAGAGTGACTTACTCTGTCTATTGGCTTCACGTCAAGATATCCTCCCATGACTTCTTCAATCATAACGTCCCGTGGAATGGTTCTTCGATCTAAAAATTATGTTTGATTCACGACGCGTTCATAACAATATAAGTAAATTTAAATATGTATTCAAATATTTAACAAAGTACTCCCACGTAAACTACTATTATAATATGTTTTTTAAATACCTTTAATACGGGAACTATCCTTGACAATTGTCCTGCCGCATTTACATGTGGACTAAAAATAAAATTATTATGATTAGTATTTAATACAATTTAAGCATAAAAGACTAACTGAAAATCTAAAACTGTCAAAGTCATGCAGTTACCTGGTCATCCATAACTGAATAATTGGGTAAACATTTTGAGATCTTGGACTTTGAAGGTGAATTTAAAGATTCTGGTCCGAGGACGCACTGCGCCGCTCGCATATTCTTTACGAAGGGACACGATTGGCCAGAACATGGATCAGGTCTAAACTGAGCTACTTCAGCTCCAACCCGATCCACTGAATGCGCACCGCACTCAGGGCCACATGGAGCATTCTTGTGCGGACAAACTACTTGTTCACCCTGGGAACAAGATAGGCGTTTCAGTAATATTTCTATCATTCTCATGTATAATTTCACAAATTGTCATTGTAGATTTTTTGTTGTTAATTTTTCTAGTTTTTAATTTATTTTGAACTAGTTAAGTGATGGCATATTTTTCAATTAATAACAAATCAACAAACTGCTGTCATACAAAGTAACTAACCCTCGAGGATTGCAGTATCAACTGGGATGCTTATTTTATTTCAACTAGTTTAGAATGAGTGGATGGAACTGTTCCAGTTTTTCCGATATTCTATACTTACCGGGTCGTCAGGAGGTTCAGGTGGACATGTAGCTGGATCTTTAACAGGTGGAGGTGCTTTTCTAGTGCAAATACAATTCTTTGGACCTTTAGGACAATTGCATTCACTCTGTCCTCCCCAACGATCGCATGGATTCTAATAAAAATTTTACCAACGTGTAAGTATAATATTTCAGGAAATGAGACGTATGCGAATATTTAAGACGTTAAGTAATAAATAATACAGTAGGTTAGGTACTATTACTTATGATAGATAACATTTCAAATTCATAAAGGTACGGAAATTAATAAACCATTTGATGATTTGGTCTTCCTAAACACAATATAATATTTTTCAAAATTAATATTTAACTAAAGATATTTCAAATAACCTAAAAGTAACTAAAAGTAGGCAGTTTAGGATTTTTAGCAACAAATGCCTTTGCTTTTATGGTTTTTTTTCTGACTGACATGACACTTCTTTTTTACTTAGTGATTGTTCAATGTTCATGAACCGTTATATCCTAAGGTGTACTTACGTCGTTTTAGAATGAACAGGTTTTTAAAATTAAAATTTCGTCGGTCGGATTCATTACTGGAACATTTCAAATTGTGCTATTTAGAGAAAATTGCAATTAAAATTTTAGCATTTTTTTAACGTTCATTAATATTGCTAAAATAACTATTATAATATATTTTTTCGACTTACATAATATAAACATGATAGTAATTTAAGTATGCGTATTTATTATTTTGCTGTCATTTATACTTTTGAAGTAATTATATAATTTTTTGAAATGAGCCAGTAATGAATTGGAAAAATGTAAAGATCAATATAATATGGCATTGTATTGGAATATTTTTAAATGATCCAATAATGAAATTGTTTAATCAGTAATGCATTATTAGTATAATTTCGATTCACTATTTTGTTTGCCCCAGATAGTCTTTTCATTCTTGAAAAGTCGAAAACAAACAGATATTAACGCACGAGTCTATTAGCTCTTACCGCTTCCCGCGCGCTACTGGAATAAGTGGAAGTAAAACAATATTCAACTTGCCCATTTCAGGGTCATATTGGACAAATGCCTTTGCTTTTATCCACTTAAGTGGAGGAGGCTCATAGTCCAGCAGTGGACTGTAACAGGCCGTTGGTGTTGTTGTTGTTGATTGGAACATTTCGAAAAAGACTTAAAATGAATTAGGGATGATCCAATCTAGTTTTCAGTACCATAGTGGTTTTATTATATTTTTATTGTCAGTGGTTTGTATTTGACTTATTCCGATATTGATCTAGATAGCATTATTCATTTTAAGGTGAACCTCATGCCAAACTCAATTACCTAAATTTCGGAAATGTTCCAGTAATGAATCCGACCAACGATTTATAGCTTAGACTTGAAATTAATAAAACTAAAAAAACACGCGTAGCGTGTTCTATTTATCATATAAATACTAAAAATGAACTGCTGTCTTTTAATTATTTAACCATTTGTTGTACACAATAAACAAGAAAATGACATATGTCGTGATGTCCGCCCGCATTGCATTGTTGCATTGCATTGTTTAAGATTTAATACTTTTTCCCGTAAAAAGTATCCTAAGTTAATACATAAATAACTTCAAGGGTACAAACTATCTCCATTCCAAATTTTATCCAAATTTGGTCAGTAGTTTATTTATCTGGCTTACCACACTGATACAATAAAAAGCACAGCATGCACAGATACTAAAAAAACAAAAGTGAAGGCTCGAATCCATTAGTAGGCACTCGTTTAGGCGTAAAAGCGGAACAAACACCCAAACACCTAAATATCTAAACATCCAAATAACCAAACATATTTTCACATTTTATAATATTAGTATGATAGGATGCTAAATCAGGTTACCTTTTTAACATCACAGCCTTTATCGGCTTTCGATGGGGGTGTTGCTTTAACTTGTTTCAAACACAACATCAATTGCTTGTAAGTTTCAGGGTCCAGCTAGTGAACAGAAAAATAAGTAAGTAGAATTACGACTCAATAAACAAACACTTCAGTCATACAAATGTCACATTTATTATTTATTCATTTATTTATTTATTATTTTTTCATTTTATTTATTCAATATGTTTGAAAATCAGTTCGCACGAAATAGCGTTAGAAACCTGATAGTTAAGAAATAATCGGAGCTACAAAGTGGCGGAAAAATAACATTGATTAACTTGAAACAAAAATAAAGCATTTTCATACTTTTAGTCGAATGAGACCATTCATCTAAAAAACCCTGATTAAGAGTATGCCAATCGAATATCTGTTATAAAACTGAGTGCGATAAACTATATTTAAAAAACTAAAAAAAAAATTATTGGCACAAATACACACCTCGCATCTTGTCTTAACAGCACCACCGACGATAGTTAAGTTCAAGTTTCTTTTCACTGTCTGTAATACGAATTCTTGGAGAAGGCGCTTTGTACGATCATTTAGTTTTCCATTCCTGCTTTTATTTAGACACTTTACAATTTCACTTCCTAAAGCTTTACCAGTGCAAGTTTTTACTTTCTTCTCCAGTACGGTAGACATGTTCTCGAAAACATTGTTCAAGAACATCTGTTTAACTTTTGCGCATACACATTCCTCTATAGCGTCTGCTTTGCAAGTATCACCCTCTTTAAGACACTCTCTATGTTCCGCACAGCGCGGGCAATCACTACATAACGTTCTAGCATCCGAAGAGTCTACGCACACACTGCATTTAACGCATTTGAGTTTGTAGTTAGCTATCTCTATATCTACCTTTTTTATTTCTTCAGCTATATCGTTTTGTTTCTTTGCACATCTTTCTTTACAGTTATTGCAGCTATCTTTTAACGTATCAATTTCTTGAAGAAGAGCTTGTTTCTAGAATGTTATGAATAAAATAATTACGTAAATAATTTAATTTGTAATATTTATTTCGTATTTAGCAAACTAGATTGGACACAAATTATAATTTGGGTTGCGACTACTACTACTACTGTAGCCCAGCAGCCGCCACGAAGCTGCTGCACCACACGAAGAATGTTGTAGAGGATTGATATGTGGCAATATCCAGGGCACAGTCCGTAGAAAAAGGCATTTATATATTTATATATTATATAACTGACATGGAAAAATAGTAGAAAATAGTAGATAAGCTTTAGGAGTTTACTATCGGAGATTAGGACATGAACTATTAAAAAAATGTATTGAAAATAATCTAAATATTGTAAAAAGTTCGAAATATTTACTTATAAACTCAATACAAGCACAACGTAATTATAGGTAGACCGCTTATGAGTCCACACCCGCGCGGTACAGGGACGCGGGGATAAGACGACAAAGGGGGGTGAGGGAAGAAGCGGGCGGCGGGCGCAATCTTGTCGTGGCTCAGTTCGCTAGCCAGCCACTAACAACCATAAAAAATTTAGAAACAAAAATCGCTAATGTTATGTTCTACATATTCTTATAATATCATTGGAGCTAGAAACTGATATAATCGCGAAAAACTGCACGAAATTTTACGAGACTTTTGAGACAAATTTTAGAACATCAAAATGGACGTGTACACGAGTTTCCAGCTTATTATCTCTCATTCCGAGGTGTAACCCCTAATATGATTGGATTACCTGTCTATTTAGCGTTAAGTAAGACTTACTTACTTACTCCGCTGGCTCAGCGATCCAAAGTGGACCTTGGCCTCCGAGACGAGAACACGCCATCATCATCTGTTAAGTAAGACTATGCAGCATTTTTTGCAGATTCAGCCATTAGCACTATGTGATCGGCAAAGCGGAGGTGACTGAGATATTCGCCATTAATGTTGATGCCCAATCCGTTCCAGTCTAGGGTTTTGAAGACATCCTCCCGTGCGTTGGAGAACAGTTTCGGAGAGATGACATCCCCCTGTCTCACTCCTCTGAGCAACTGGATGGGTTTTGTCTTATGATTCTGTACTTGGGCGGACATCGACGTCATACAGTATAGGCTTCTCGGTACCTTCACGTACCGCATCGCTGCAAGGATTCCAGAACAGCCCAGGTTTCTATGGAGTCAAAGACTTTCTCGTAGTCCACAAATGCTAGACACAGTGGCTGATACTCTTGCGACTTATGTTTAACCTGTCTCACTATGTGCATGTGGTTTACGGTACTGAAACCTTTTCGAAACCCAGCTTGATGCGGAGGTTGGAAGGCGTCAAATCTTGTGGCGAGACTGTTTGTGAGGACTCTCGAAAACAGCTTAGGAGCGCGATTGGTCTGAAGTTTTTCAGGAGAGTTTTATCTCCATTCTTGAAAAACAGAGTCACCACGCTCTCACTCTACGCTATCGGGGTAGTTCCATTGGCTATGACGGAATAAAATACCTCTTTTTTTTATGATACAAAAAATACATACAATTTTAACTTTCTCAGTACTGGAGAACCTCCTGTGTTGAAAAGGTTGGAAGTGGCTCCTGCTTTCCCATTTTTAAGCTGTTTGAGAGCCCTCTCAATTTCGTTTTCGTCTACGTCTGGGAGATCTTCAGTAAAGTGGCGTGTCAGTGTGGCTCTAGGGTCGTTCGCGTCAGGAAGAGGCCTTGGGGCATGCGAGTCTTCGACCTTGGCGAGGATTTCTGGAACTGATGTGACGATTTAGCCTTTCCAGTTTCTGAGCTTCGTCAGCTGGCTCCTACCCATCCTTTTAGCAAAGACATGTGTTCATGCAGAACAACCCTTGCATGTTCAGGAAGTTTACCAACATTTACCCGGGTTAACACACTGGGCACCTCCAACACGTTGTCACGGAGAACCTTGTTGACAAGGAAGCCTATGCTGCCTTGCGACTGTTGGTCGCCCTCTCGAAAGTAGAACAGGTGGCCGGATTCTAGGGTTGTCTATTTCTACCTCCAATTGCTTCAGGCTTTCGTCCAGCCGTAGACTGAACCCGGGGTATTCTTACCTTCTACCGCGGTATTCTACCTTACCTTTCATTCGGCGATAATGTACTGTTTGCACCTTTTTCCTTGAAGATACGAGTAGTAAATTGTACAAATAGCAAACAATCACTTTCACTCTCAAATAAATACAATGGCAGCATTATGCTGCAAACACGCTAGTTAGCCGCCAGTTAGGCGTAATACTCGGAGCTGTGATAAATGCACTAACCTCTGCTTCGAGATCTTCATGTTCTAGTCTCCTTTGCAACAGAACATTACAGATGTTCTGTAGATCTTTTCTAGCTTCTTGAATGTACGCTTTTCCGGTCAGTTGTTTGTCTTTTTTATGTTTACTTTCTTCGCGTAATTGTTTTTCGAGGCTGGTTATTTCTAAACTTATTTTTGCTATTCTTTCCTGGAATAGGATAAACTTGTAGACTGGCTTGTAAGCATTCATCTTTACTATTTAATGTCTCCGTTACCTACATATCAAAATACCCAATTATGTTTTGCGAAAATTAATAATACACATTACCACAGTTTATAAATTGATACTTACTTCAGATGCTTTCTGTTTGTTTGCCATTGCCGCTTTAACTGCCTCGGCCTCTTTTTTTGTTTGCTCAATTTTTGTCTTATATGCTGCAAGTTCTGCATCGATTGACTTTAAATCATTTGTTTTTTGATTTATTTTAGTAACCATTTCCATCTGACATTTATTTATACTATCTAACTGTGCTTCTAAATCTCGTTTGTTTCTACGCCACTTAGCTGCACTTTTTTCTATATCATGAAGCTATAAGCGAATGAAAGAAACGTAAGAATTAAATCAACTGGTATTTACATTCATTAACTAACTATCTATACTATACTATCTATATATTATAAAGAGAGAAGTCCGTACTGATTGTTGACTGACTGATTGATTGACTGACTGACTGACTTATCAACGCACAGCCGAAACTACTGAAGCTAGAAACACCGAATTTGCATAGTAGGTTACAATAATTGTATTGTGTCCAGGGGGAATTTTCCAAAATGCCGTCTTATTGCTTGCGTAAGCAAGATTTTGGAAAATTCCCCTCCGGACGGGGGGAATGGGGGAATAAAATTTTGTATCATCAATCAGCCTATTGCAGTCCACTGCTGGACTTAGGCCTCCCCAAGGGTACGCCAAAGCGCACGATAACCCGCTTGAAACATTTTTAAAATTTTAAAATTTTGTATGAACGGTCCAAAACTTTATTTGGAATGACAGATGTTCGATGCATCATTACTCGACTGAAAGACAGGTCGATACATATTTTTATCGACAGTATTTTTTAGCGAAGCCACATTGTATCGAACAAATTATTCTCCGAGGAGCGTTTTGGCCGACCGAACGATTTATCGAAAGATTTTGTTTCGACAAATTTTAACTCGACAAACGCTGAATCGATCCAACGGTTTACCGAAATTATATTAATGGTTCAATGGCACGATATTACGAGTGAATAAGCTTTCGAAATAAAAACACCTTCAAAAGGTTACTTATTGATTGCGCCATAAATCGACGACGTGTTTTATAGTTCATATTATTACCTATCGTATTGTAGATTATATTACTTACCTGTTTCATCAAATCATTTTGTCTTTCCATTGACTGGGCAATTTTTTCTTTATAAGCATCTTCCATCCCAGCCCACATACGATCTGCTTCCTTCATCAGCTTTACACCTTTTTGCTCCCTCTCCTCAAGACAAGCTATTTGACTTTTTAATTTTTTTTGTGCTGCTAATAAATCTTTCAACTTTTTACTACAACTATTATCAAAGGTCGCAGCCTAAAAAGAATAATTGATTAACAATTTTAACTAGTACCTTTCATAACAACTATTTGCAATGATTTTACTACACTATAAGGCATATTAAAAATTATTTGTTCGTAAATTATATGATATCTTGCCCACCTGTTCCAAATTAGTCAAAACTTTTGCTAGAGGAGTCTTGTTACGTTCTTGCTCAACCCTAATCAAAGTAGGATTCTTTCGCGCGCTCTCCTTCCTTTGCTCCTCTGGATTATCAATTTTAATTAAACGAGATCGCTGACTCCGCTCGATAGAGATAGGTGGCTCGTCTGACTGGCTAGCTAGTCGACTGGCTTGCTTGTTGTCTTTCTGGTCGGCTGTCTGGTCGGTTTTCTGGTTGGTTTGCTCGTTGGCTTTTTCGTTGGCTTTCTCGTTGGCTTTCTCGTTGGCTTTCTCGTTGGCTAGTGAGCTGGTTTGCTGGTCTGCTGACGTGGCTTCATTGTCCGTCTTGTCTACTCGTTCTGGCTGGTTTTTGGTCTCTTGTGAATTTGACTTCCCGCATCTTAGTGTACTAGGTGGATCACTTTCTTTGGGAGGGTCATTAGGTGGACCTTCCGACGGATTCGTACTGTTTAATAAAAAGTACATCAATGAAGTATAACGATGATGTAGCGAATACGGTAGCTTTTTATTAATATTTTTAAATAAATTAAACCTTACAAAATTTATAGGTACTACACAAACTGTGGAAATGTGTAATTTACTTACAACTCTTTGAACGTCTAACGTGTGTGAAGGACGAGTCAAGTTCTTGTACCACCCATCAGAAATGTCTTGTGTAAATGCGCACATTTGTGTGAAAGCTGGTGTGACTACGAGTCGGCAAGGTTCGTAACCGGTTACAAAAAATCCTTTCGTTAGCCTGCTGCTCTGACACTTGAAGTGTGGATAAAGGTCGGGCCACACTTATCGACGGCCTTTCGCATTTTGCCGATTGAAAAAAAGCACACTTGGACGCATTATGCCGATCCGCCGCTTACGGAGGTGTTCGCATCCGTACGCAGCTGTAAGGTTCCGTATAGCTCCGTCACAGTCTAAAATAGTTGTTGCACACAGTATACGTAGTATACGTAATTAGTTCTGTACATTCAGTGTTTTTATTGCGAATTTGAGGAAACAATATAGTACACTGTTGATGTTTATTTTCGAATTATTTCTAGTACTAGTTTTGTTAAACAATTTGTTTCTTTGCAGTAAAGTAATTTATTTGATGTAAAAATTATTGAATTGATGAACATAAACTGATGCCGTCGATACCTGCGGACGGTCGACTGCGTTTGGCGAAACCCCAACGGCGGCGCGGCGCCGGCGGCGGCGGTCGGGGCGCGTACGCGGCGTCGTCGTCGATGCGAGAGGATTTCCAATTCCATACTTTGAGCACGTTTTATATAGGCAAACCGTCGTCGATCGCCTTCGATAAGTGTGGCCCGACCACGGAGACAAGGCCCTACCCTAAAGAGTGTGCTTGAGTTTGTATGATGAAATATGATCGCGTATGACTCCAATGATGGAAAGCGAGGACAAGTTGCAGAGAGGAACCCGCATATCCATAAAATTTATATACATATAGCATTTTATATATAGCATTATATATATAGCATTTCGCTCTTTAGACCCCTAAAGAGCGAAATGCTATTCCTGCTAAGTTTGTATTTTATATAGTAATAGTTCATTTTTGGCGTCTTCAAGGCAAGAATGTATATAAATTTTATGGATATGCGGGTTCCTCTCTGCAACTTGTCCTCGCTTGGTTTGTGGTTTGCAACCGTTTGGTGCGGACTGCCGGTAATTCTGCCACGTTAGTGCGTTTGAGCACTCATCCGTATCCGATTCTCATTCGATTCTTATCCGTTTCTGATCCGGTTTGGCCATCCTAGTAATTGTATGGACGCTTACGCACCCATACGTATCCGGTTCGTTTTCGATACGGAAATTCTCACTCCGGATCGGTTTTTTTACGGATCAAAACCAAGTCGAAGTGGCCGCCATACAAATTGTACGTACGCTTGCGCACTACACGATTTTTTTACGGATGAAGAGTGAGGTACGGGGAGGGGAAAGCTCGCGCTGCTAGTGATGTGCCAACTTGTAAATTTTTTGATAAACAAGTATTTTGGTACTCGTTACAAAAATAATCGAATGCACACTCGAGACAAGAGACTCCAGGATTCTATTTACGTGAAACGAACTATACGAGTAACGTGAGCGACTTTATTGCGGGATCTACATTACATAAGTAGATATAATTAAAAAGATCAACCTAGTATTCGAATTCTTTAAGTACCCGAAATCTATACTCGAGTACAGTCAACTGCTCATCAGTCAGTGGTAAAGTGTTAACACTTTGACCTTGAACGCTTCTTGCTTCTATAGCGTTATGGTCGAGATCAGCTCAGTCAGTCAGCTCGACTCGGCACATCACTACGACAATAATTATCATGCAATATATTGTCGTAGTGATGTGCCGTCTATATTGTCGTAGTGATGTAACGTCTCAAATACGAATGAAAACCGGATCGGATACGGATGAGTGCGCAAACGCTGGACGTGAATTTCCCGTCCGTTTTTTTACGGATCAAAAACGGACCGGATAAGAATCGGATACGGATGAGTGCGCAAACGCCCTTAGGGTGGAAACCACCATCTGCACTTGGAACTGCGGTGGGGTAACGTCGAGTGCCACCACCGTTTTTTTACTCACTGAGCCATGAAACAATGATATTTTTGATGTCGAACAGACATAACTTCTGGACGTGGTGGTGAATAAGCGCTGCAGCTAGATTTCTCTGAAGGTGGTAAAAGGCAATGTTGAACCTCTTCCTGCAAAAAAAATTGGATGGTATAATATTCGTGGAAAAACTAGTAAAACATAATTATAATAGCGCCTCATCATCATCATCCTAATAAAACGAGTAACTGCTGGATATTTATGCTTCTTCTAAAGCTCGCTATTCTATATCTATTGGATGCAGCTAGTTGTCTCTGTCAGACTGAAAAAAATATTGATAATGCTCATTATTCATCATATTATGTTTTTACCTTTCCTAAGTAGGTACGTGTTACAACGAGCGCGCGAGCACCGCAGCAGAGCCATAGCACAATCAGTGTCTATGATTTCATTACCTAGCATACGTACTAGCTTCAGTGGTATGTTATGTATGTGTTGTATCGGTATTTATTATGGTGACTAAGCACAACATCACTAATATAGAGTCATGTCTAAGATATTATTATAGCATACAATTCTAGAGAAACAATTTTGACTATAATATACATAAAGCATTTGTTACGTTATGAAAAAAAGATCAAGTACACGTAGGAAAGATATGCCATTATCCTGAAACTCAGGATCATAAGTCATACCTAGTATGCGGCATCAAGCTGTAATACATAAGTGTTCTTATTGCACTGAAATCATCAAAATATTCCGAACCCTTAAGGGGTCCCCTATGTGAACACTAGTGCAACTTCGATAAAAGAAACATTACTCCGTGAAAACACAAAATATACGAGTAATAAATTGGATCGATAAAATTATTTTATTAGTCTTTTAAGAACTGGTAAATTCAGTTAGTTACAGATAGTGAACCGCAGTTTTTGTTAGAGAAAATATGTTATTATTAGAGTATAACCTGACGAATTGTGTTATTTATTGTATTTTATACAGACGAGAGACATTTCTGTGTTTGTTACATTAAAATACAATATGATTTGTTAAAGGAATAATGATAATGATTTTTATTACGGAGGAGGTAAGTACGGTTACGATAGTACAGTTCTTAGTCGCCGAATCAATTCAATAAAAATTAAATTTAAAATTTAAAAGCCCCGAAGCAAAATAGCTACAACTTAAACAGTCAAAAATAATACCTATGGTTGAGCCATGAAATTCGATTGAGTAACACCTATATATTTTAATTTTATTATAATAGAAATTGATGGATGGCACGATTTGGTTTGCTCGTTGAAATGACGCTATAATGTAATGTCACGTCGGGATACCGCTTGCTTAAGTATGTCAGACGCTTCATTTGATTGACTATCTAAATCATGTCCGACCAACTTGCTTTGATACGATATTATTTCTAAACTTGGCGGTACCCCGACACGTGATATCAAATACTGATCAAAACGAATCCAAACACGACATATCGGCTATTATTTTTTCAAGAGTGTACTAGAGTGCTGGATATCCTGGATGCAGCACCAGTTCATCGTGTTGCCACCACTGCAATGTATGTAGAATCAAATACTGAGCAAAACGAATCCAAACACGACATATCTGCTATTATTTTTTTAAGAGTGTACTAGAGTGCTGGATATCCTGGATGCAGCATCAGTTCATCGTGTTGCCACCACTGCAATGTATGTAGAATCAAATACTGAGCAAAACGAATCCAAACACGACATATCTGCTATTATTTTTTTAAGAGTGTACTAGAGTGCTGGATATCCTGGCTGCAACATCAGACCAATAATTCCATCATCATGCAATGTTATAAATCATATATGGGTGTTTCAAAATTTTAGGTCACACGTATGTTTGAAAGTAATAAATACACATTATGCGTCTAAGAACCCTACCTCAGTTAGCAAAAGAGCTGATGACCTTGAAACGGCTGAACTGATTTTGATAAAACATGTCTAAGAACCAGCGCTAGAAAACCTGCTGTCAAATAAAAAAACGTATCCAAATCAGTTGACCTGTTTAAGTGCTACAGTGCCACAGCCAGACAGACACACATAGCGGTCAAACTTATAACACCCCTCTTTTTGCGTCGGAGGTTAAAAAGAAGAAGATTACGGAGGTTCTGGGTTTGAATCGAGCAAAAATCTCTTTGTGAGACTGACCACAGTTTGGTTAGAACATTGTAGCCTGGATCACCTGATTGTCCGAAAATAAATAGAAGTCACGTTAAGCCGCTGTTGGTCCCAGCTACTGTCTATCTAGTCGCTACACGAGCCATGTCATGCCATGGCCTTTGGCGACCACCAGGGTTAGTGAGGTCGGTTGTCAACCTTACTACCCACACGATGAAGAAGATATACTGTGTTACAGTCCTTTATTTCTATCAGTACGCCGCTCTGTTTTGAGTTCCTGTGACCTTCCATCTCAGAAAGGCTGCATAAAGTCCACTCGTCAAGACACGGAACAAGGTGTTGTGGATGGCGGCATAGTTCGAACTACAAATCACCTAGTTATCTTTAGGCTACCGTTTCATGAAACATGTAGCACCTTAAGAGATGACCAGCAGGGCTAAAATGAAACAACGTAACATAATTTTGTCGTCGCATTATCTCGTGCCGAATCGTGATATGTCTATAAATGTCTACCTACTAGTGCTAACATAAGCATCCCGGCGAACTCGACTCTTTCTGTCAAATGGTGATTCGTTGTGATATTTTTATACTCTGTGGTGCTTTTGTCGACAAACTCTAACATGACCGCCAAATTTTAACAAATTCTGACCGGTCTAGCAAGGCAATAATCGATGGAAATTATTAATCCGATGTGGTACTTTTTCTCTTTACTCTTACTTTACTGCTGAAAAAAGCATTCCCCCCAAGACTATCCACAACGACTGGTGGTGCGCATATTATGTGATCGCCACGAACTTTTTTGTCCCAGCAGCGGCCGTCAATTCAGTACATACAACGTTAGTTTTTCCTTATTTATTTATCTATAGTTTTTCCTATCATTTTTGACTCGATTTCGCAGGGACACTCTGTAATATTTTCCAGAATATGTTTAAATACTATATTAGTAAAAGTAAAATATTTACAGCCAAGTTGCAATTAGGATCATCCTTGAGAATGTTCCAAAAATTACACATGAGTTTGATGCTAGGGTCCACGTTCTCAGTAGAATAACAGTGCGACATCATATTCAGCTCTTTAATCAAATCGTCCAGTGCCTTGTAACGGCGGTGAAGACATTCAGGTATTTCAGGCATTCTTAAAGATACTCAATGCGAAATCTGTGGAAATAAAAATGTAGTTGCATGCAATGTTATGGCTAAATTAGTGTAGCGTCATGTCAATTTATTTGCCATCAGATGTGGTTTGTCGCCTTGTCTTTCTGTCTACTTACTAGCAGCAATGTATTAAGACAGCAAAATACCTAATTTACTTATGATAAATAAATAAAATGGTAGTATACGCACATCGTTAATACAAAGTAAAAAAGGTTCTCTGTGAACGGCACCTTAGAGTGACACATGGGTATTTACCAAGATACTGAATTGGTTCTGAACATGTACCGAATTTATTTAGGTAGGTACGTGATTTTTCTAAGCTTAAAACATATTTGATTTAATGTTAGATGTTAATTATTGTGTATTTTTATATTTTTCGAAATAAGTTTTTTTTTTTGCATTTTACATTACAATTTTTTATGTTTTTTTTTTTATAAATTTTTTTTTTCTACAGAAAATATTAAATAAGAATTTAATTATTTCCAGCCAGTATTATACAAAGAGGGAGGATGTAATATTATACTGGTTGTACTTAGAACTCATTGGACTTTTTTTTACAAGCTTTTTATTAGCTTGCACTGTATGTGGGTGGGTGTGTGGGTTTGTTTGTATGTTCGGGCGAAATCTTGCAACTCAAATTTGAAGCACTTTTTTTTTTGTTATGGCACTAGATTAACTTTGTGCCAGTGTCGCTGCCATTGGAATTTGATACTTATGTAACCGCGATGACAATGCAATAATATGGTACCATGGAGCTGGTCTGATGATGGAGACGGAAGGTGACCATAGGAACTCTATCAATACACAACACAACCTAGTCGTGTTTGGGCTCGTTGGATTTGTATTAACAAGATCTTTAGTCATACGTGATGTCCAGGGTCTCATGATGGAACCGGAAGGTGGCCATAGGAACTCCTCTAATACACAACACAACCTAGTCGTGTTTGGGCTAGTTGGATTTGTCTTAACAAGATCTTTAGTCATACGTGATGTCCAGGGTTTCATGATGGAGCCGGAAGGTGGCCATAGGAACTCCTCTAATACACAACACAACCTAGTCGTGTTTGGGCTGGTTGGATTTGTCTTAACAAGATCTTTAGTCATACGTGATGTCCAGGGTCTCATGATGGAGCCGGAAGGTGGCTATAGGAACTCCTCTAATACACAACACAACCTAGTCGTGTTTGGGCTCGTTGGATTTGTCTTAACAAGATCTTTAGTCATACGTGATGTCCAGGGTCTCATGATGGAGCCGAAAGGTGGCCATAGGAACTCCTCTAATACACAACACAACCTAGTCGTGTTTGGGCTCGTTGGATTTGTCTTAACAAGATCTTTAATCATACGTGATGTCCAGGGTCTCATGATGGAGCTGGAAGGTGTCCATAGGAACTCCTTAAATACACACCACAACCTAGTCGTGTTTGGGCGCGTTCGATTTTTCTTAACAAGGATACTCCACTCCACGGCTTTAAAAGCTTGTTCAAAAAGGATTTTTAATTAAACTTATTTTAATCTTATAGCAACCCTTATACCCATTTTTAGGGACATTTTGCCAGCGTCAGGTAATATAAATAAATCAAATCAAATCAAAAATATTTTATTCGAATTAAGATTTTTACAAATCATTCAAAATTAAATCGTTTTTATTGCCTTCACAAATAACAGAATAAAATAAACAATTACAATACGACAAGAAAACGAATACAAATACAAACAAAAAAACAAAGAACAAAAAACTAGGTGGGAACAAGTTTGGCAAAAGGTACCAGTCTCAGCAAATGCTTGGCATACAAGTAGGGGAGAAGGGGGCACCTTTCCATAGAGGCAGTTTTGAATTAATGCTTTCAGAAATCCAGATTTCATGTACTAATCGTAGTAATATAATATATTTTATGTTGCCAACATGGACCCCGACGTCTGTCACTTAACGATTTTTAAGTTTGATAGGACATGAACGAGGGAGAAGCCGCGTTAGTTTTAGGCACGGAGACAATTACAAAGAGGAGCTGCCCTAAGACATAGTGTTCTGTGCCTAAGACGTTTTCTATATGATAGCGGGGGTCGCCATTGGGAGGGGGTGCGGGGAGATGAAGTTCTGCTAACCATCTAGCGGTCAATAGCAAAACTAGCTTTGCAGCTAGACACTAATGAACCGTACTTAATTTTGCTATTACACACAAGATGGTTCTGTTCGTTAGTTCGTTACGCTGTATAATGTTGCCAGGCAAGTGAAAAAAACAAAAAATTCGGACCATTTTTAAAAAATTGATCTCTCGCTTCTTTTTTGTATTATGTAGTCGTTTTTAATGTAGGATTACCTTATAATATGCGCAATTGTGATATACAGGATGGCCCATTTAGATGGGTCAGTATGGGTAACTCTGAAACTATAAGACATAAAAAGATCTGATAAGAAGAAGATCTCTTAATTATCCTGTAAATTTAAGTGTGCAATAAAGAATATATATATATTTATATATACACGGTGTTACAAAAATACCCGTGAATTTTGTATGGAGACCATCTACATTTTGTATGGGAATGCGATTTTTTTAAATCGTTTTTCGACCTATGTTCTTTGGGGAAAGTTGTTCAGTTTTACGAGCAGATTCACACCCTTTCGGCTTTATTTGTAGTTTTGTAACACCTGGTATAATGAATATATTATATAAAAAGATCTGTTCAATTTTGACACGGGATTTCACGTAAGTCCTTTATCATCATCACTTACTTACTACCAAGTATAAAGAAACATCCTTGCCCAAAATGTGATATTTTGATGTCATGTATTCAATTATAAATATTGAGTAAGTTCATCAATATTATCTGCATTATTTAATTGTATGCTACAAAAAGAAATATTTTATACAAATATATTTTTTTAGATTCCATATCTGGCCACCCAGCTTACTATACAAAATACATGAATGAATGAGCATGAATGAAACAGGTCATATAACCTTCTACAGTCAAGAAGTTATTCTACTTGGCGATAGATGGCGTTGCTATCGCTGAACTTTCTCGAAGGAATAAGTTACGAGCATTAAAAATTGCATTAAAAAATACATACGAGTGGAATTATGTCTTTTTTTCGTTAGAAATAGTTGTATTACTCGTACTGTTGCACGACACAACACAGCATATAATTTTTGCGTCACTAATTTCAATTTAAATGGTTGTAATCAAACCAAGTCATATTCGTGTCGTATCCATAAAATCCAAAGTAACACTGATAGAAGCGACGCCTGGTGGTTAATAGCTAGTAGTAAGAGTACTTAGTCCGCTATGAGACGGGACTAAGTTGCTTGTGGCACCTCCTCTTTGTATTTGTCTCCGTAGTTTTAGGTGTTCAATTCTAAAGTTTTTGCAACATGTTTTTAAGACATTAGTGATTGGAATTCAAGGAAGTGGCAAGTTTTAATTTATTTATTATATGTAACAATGTATTACGTGTAGTGACGAAGTGCTATGAATTTAAATTTGTTAGTGTTTTTGAAAATATTGATTGTTATTTTTCAAACTACCTGTTGGGGTAGCTATGAAAAAAATAGACGGGGCAGTTTTTATCAGCTAGTTGTTCAAAGCTACCCCAGTGCGTGTAACTGTTCAAATCTACCCCATACAGATAAAATAAATGAATATCTTATTAGATATGGATAAACTCAAGTAGTCTCTATTTGATCAAACTTCTTTTATGATACATTCTAAAATTCCATGGGTTAAATTATTTCAATTTCTTTCTGCTTTGTGTTGTTGTCAGCATATTATGTACTGTTAGTTCTGGGCAGGCCCAGTGGGGTAGATTTGAACACGGTTCAAAGCTTCCCCCTTGAGGCAGTCTTGAACGTTATCCCGAAAGACAATTATTCAAAACTACCCCAACTTTGTTTTAACACCAGATTTTATAAGTAAAATGTTGGACAAGCCTTTTGTCGTGGCAAAAAATACCAAATCCTTCAAAACTAAATTTATACTTTGATTTTTCTGCTTTTACAGTCCATTTTTCAAAAGTGCCCCTATGCTGTTCAAAGCTACCCCACTATTGGGGCAACATTGAATGAATTCCAACAGCTACAAAAAGCTAAATTGTACCTTTATCTCTTACTTGACATTTATGAATATGCATTCATTTTACTGTCTAATAATATAACTAATAATGCAAAAACTAGAAAAATCTTTTAACTTAAAGAATAAAGAGTTATAACAAAAAGTCCCCCCTCTCCCCTACTTCTTACGGAACAGCACATTTGTAAGAAACTTGTAGTGCTGGCAAAGAGTGTTGAAAATAAATCTAAACAGTAAGGACATCTATCCAGAACACTGTAAACTACTAATATATAAATATATAAGTAGTTTTATAATTATTAATAATATTCGCATTTAATATTTCGTGTACATTGTTGCTAAGTAATATATTATCAACTTCTGTTTATCTATCTAAATCTTATGTATAATATTTCCTCTTTTACCTACTGTTTATTTTTCTATAATAATCCCTTCTGAAACCTATCCAAATTCCGATCCTAATTCAATATTTATAATACATTATACGTTTCCTCCTTTTTAACAAAATGACTGTGGCGATGTGCAAGCCGCACCATGCCAATAAAAAAAAAAGCTAACAGCTCTTGTGATGCTATCTGTATTTTCTAGTGGAACTAAAATATACGCTACCAAAAAGAAAGAACACCTTGAAGGAATGAAGTGCCATAAGTTAACCTCTTTTTAATTTAGCATTCTTATACGGAATGCATTACCAATATTCTAGTACTAAGATTGAGACGCCTGCCTGCTCAGAACGCAGGGCTGATAGGTAAAGGTATAGCTTCTGCTTTTTTTTTTAATTCATCAATTTGCTAATATTTGAGATTTATGATACTATTATTTAGTAAAATAAAACTTTGCGAGCTCTTCTTATTTTGGTAAGTTTCCATCAAAGCGGTAATCGAGAAGAAGATAACCGATAATGGACGGCGACAAGGCTAATGGATCCAATCCTAAATCATTCTCAGGAATACCCGAAGCCCAATTTGTTGTAAGTACTAAGCAAATATTCCATTCTTATTAGTTTTCACTGAGGAGTTGTCGACTGGCATAAAATCTTTCTAGTAAAATATATTATTTACGATGTGTTGATGTAAATGTTAGGTTATGTTCTCACTACACCAGCTGCTAAATATAACTACTTTTTCTCAGACAATAGGCTTTTTTTTAGTAAATCTTTCGGTTGAAATCAATCTACGTGCTTGAAATATATTGTGTATTGTTGTAAATTCACAGGATAATGTTGATGAGTTTATGACCCAACCTGAAAATTCTGGTGGTGTAGACAAAGTACTACGGAAACTTGATGAACAACATGGAAAATACAAATTTATGGAGTACACGTTAGCAACGAAGAGAAGACGGCTCAGGCAACAAATCCCAGACTTGGCTAGATCACTGGAAATGATAGAAAAGTTAAAATCACAGTCAGAAGAAATGGAAACCCAGTTCTTGCTCAGCGATCAAGTATTTGTCAAGGTAAATCAAATTACTTATACAAGTTTAAAATCTAACCATAACACTGGCCACAGTTCTAATCATGTTTGGTTTTACTGAGGTGAAACGCAAATGGATGACCTGCTGGAGTGATGTGAAGAAGTTTTCCAAAGCAGAGTTGTTCCTGTATTTAGTAATTGAAAGTATTAGGAGTCTTTTCCAAAAAAACTTTGTCTGCTCTCATCATCAACAGCTCATTACATCCCCACCGAGGGTCTCTAGCCTACCCTGATTGAAAGTGATTAGGCCTTAGTTGGCGATCACGGGCTGCATGAGAACGACCCCCACTGCAGCCTTACGAGGCCATGTTGCCTTTACACCTGTTCATAAAACAGGAGGCTGCAACGTCGGCGGTTCGACTCAGGTCTCTGAAACTTTGGCGGCAAAACACGGTTCCCCACACAAGCATTCTCGCGGCGGCCTTCGAGGATATTCCCATGCTGGAGGCGACGTGTGACAGGATACCCAAACAGTTTGTATTTGACAAAAAGTATAAAATACAGCTACTCAAAGACAACTCGTACGAGGGCCTCAACGTGAGAGAACTCAGAGTCTTCACAGACGGCTCCAAGACGGGGACAGGTACGGGTTCTGGGGTCTTCTTAGAAGACCTAAATATAAGAACCTCATTACCGCTGGGACGGTTCAACACAGTCTTCCAAGCTGAATGTATAGCGATCGTTCTGGCGGCTACAGCTATTCTGTCAAGGGAGGTAATAGAATATCCCATTCGAATCCTCTCGGACAGCATGGCAGTTCTACAAGCTCTGAATAGTAACGTCTTTACGTTGGGGCTAATCTACGAATGCCATCGTCGACTGACTGAGGTATGCAAGTACAACGACCTAACCTTACAGTGGATTAAAGGTCACAGCGGATCCAGAGGTAATGATGCGGCAGACGAGCTAGCCAGGAAGGGCTCGGACCAGGATGCTATTGGTCCTGAACCTATCGTGCCTATCCCGGCAGGTCAGTATCGCTCCATGCTCAGGGACCGCACTACTGAACAACATAAAACCCACTGGACCCAGTGCGGAGACTGTCGGCAGGCAAAGGAAGCCCTCCCGACGGTCAATCATCGGGTAACACGTACGCTGCTTCAACTCAAGAAGCCGCAACTACGAATCGCAGCCAGCGCCATAACTGGTCACGGTTCTTTTAACAGGCATCTGTTTAATATAGGTGTCACGGACAGCCCTTTATGCAGAGGATGCATAGAGAAGGAAGAGACGGAGTGTCGGGGCATGTCAATGTACTGGGCAAGGTATCTCGGTTCGACGGGGATGATCTCCGAGGTGCTGGGTAACATCGGTGGTATGCTGCAGTTCCTCGAGGAGATCGGGTGGCTCGAGTAGTGAGCTACCCCACCCACACGCAAAATAGGCGCATCAGAGTCGGATTGCGGAAACCAGCCCGTTATACCATACCATACCATAGTTGACCACGCTGGCTCAGTGTGCATTGGTCGACTTCACACACAACCTTTGAATTTCTGCTCGTTTGAATTGTGCTCTAAATTTGTACAATTCAGAATCAGAATTAGAATCAATTGATGCCTCCATAAGGCCAAAATTCAATGTATGACAGGTTTAAAATAAAGAGTGCCATCTCTTATAAATTTAATCTTTAAAAAGTGAAAAGGATGGACAAACGTAACTGAATTAGCCCTAAGAATAGTTTTAATTACTTACATAAAAACTATTTTGATGTCTGCTCTCAACAGTAATACCTTATTTTTATTTATTTATTTTATTTTATTTTTTATTTGTTGTGCTATCTGTGTAGAATAAATAATAAAATAAAATACATTAAATACAAACAAAAAGTAAAACAACACAACAGGTACTGCTTACTTCTAAAGAACTTTTTTATCTTAGGGGAAGTACAGATAGATTTATAGTCCGTTACTGAGTTTGCAATAAAAAAAATTTTATATTTCAGGCCAACGTACCACCAACAAAGGCAGTGTGCTTGTGGCTAGGTGCAAATGTGATGTTGGAATACTCTTTAGAAGACGCTGAGAAACTACTCACCCAGAATATGGCTACTGCAAAGAAAAATTTAGAATGTGTGGAACATGACCTTGACTTTTTAAGGTACCTACCTACATGTTAAATTTTTAAAATTGGTTTTAAATAACATGACAAAGTAGGTATTGATCATGTAAAATTTTCATATTTTCGTTTATTTAATAATGGGTAATAATGGCACAAAATAGCTAGGTATGATTGGCACAAGAGCAAAGCATATGGGGGATTTTGCCTAAGTTGCGGACATCCTTCTATTTTGCGTCTTTTGGCAAGATAATATTCCAAAAAACTCATACAATTTTTTTTACGATATCTGCAATTGTTTTTTTCTAACTTTCCGGTCAACTGTCGCGGGAACAAGCACAATTTTTTTATATTCATTCGAAATATTTCAAGTTCCAAATAAACACACAAAAATAGTTTTCCAAATATCTTGCTCAGAAACAAAGTTCAAAGTTGGTTAGACAGAGAGGTCCGACCACACATGTGACGTCATGTGTCGCGGGCCATACATCCGCCATAGAAAATTTTGTTTTCGTAGAAAGGGACAGATATATTTGTTTAATAATGTTGTACTATACCCTGATTTTTAATTAGATGGCGTAAAGTGACGTTTGGAGTGTTGCCATTTAACGCAACATAAAAAATGGTGATGTGGCCTGAGTGATCCAAAGACCAAGACTATTTACTCTTGGTCTTACAAGTCACTTGACTTGTAACAGTATGATAAATTTAGAGTTCATCAAATTTTACTGAATTCAATCAAATCAACGTAACTTAACAAGTAACAATGAAAAAATAACAAAACTTAACAACAAGTAACAACGAAAGTCGGCGTTGAAAGCGCAAAGTTCATTCAAAAATTGTACGAAACATTTTTTGCTTCTATTAAAAATATTTTATGAATTATTTCATGATCAATTGGTTGACTGTCACACTCCAAGTTTTTAAACACGATTTAATTTTTTGGTAGACAAAGCTAGATTTTTATTTTTATTAACGTTTATTCTATACATTCCGCGGGTAATTGTACTATTCGGCTAATTCAAGAGTATTAGGTGCTCTCACACAGGAGTTATGTTGCAATAATATATTTTAACTCATAAATATTTGTTACAGAAGTTTTCTATAAATCAGTTCAATTTATTTTATTATGAACTATTTAATTAACATGTGAAAAGTTATAAAATACATTACGTATACAATACCTATACCTATATTCGTATTACAACCATTTTAAGTAAATTTAAATCCAGGTGTCTTGTTGCAACGATACAACGAATTAGCTCAATGAGTCAGTTTAATGAGTCATGTCACATCCCTATGATCTTCAGCTTGCAACATTAAAAAAAAAACTACCTTTGCAGCTGTCACTTTAGTCCATCTAATTAAAAATCAGGGTATAGTTTGTTTTTCGATCAATTTCGATTCTGTTTGGACTGTCAGTATTCTATTTTTGTATACTTTCAGATGAACTATGAAAATATCTAATATTTATTTATGCATGTTCCCTATTGGAATATGTTAATATAGCCATATCTTCAACCACACAAAAAACCAAACGCGACCAATGCAAGGGAGATATTTATTTTTAAAAGTTTGTGTTAGGGTTGTCACAATGTGTAATTAATAATGTATCTCTATCTTTCTATACTGGTCGTTTTCTACCTTTCTCTATTTCGGTTTCTTGTGTATTTTATAATAATTTTCTATTTTGATTATCCCACATTTTTATCTTTGACTAAGCAGCACCAGGACCATTAGTTTAGCCAGTATGTTTGTTTGAATATTACCCTAACACAAAATATACACTTTAAAAAAAATAGCCTACCTTTGACAAGCTGTATCTCTGCAACTAATGGACCTAGAGTGCTGGAGTTAAACTCAAATTGTAGAAAATTTAGTTAGCTTTATTAAATTATATAAGCATACTTGAAAAACGCTTCCTTAGGGTAGTTTTTTCGAAAAAACTGAAACAAGTGCCAAAATTTCGCAGTTTTTCGAGCACCATGGAGGTAGTACAGGGTTTTCAGGGTTGCAAACTTGGGTGTAAACTACTCTCAATGTACCTAACAACTTATAAAAAAATCGTTGTTACGTGCGCGTTTGCGATGTTTGATGTCGATATTGACTAGCCTACAGGTACAGACAGAGGTTTTGCAAAATTCACGTTCCCGTGCAAATGAGATAGTAATAAAGTAGTCTATGTACTAATACAGTTTATAATTACCTATCTGTACAGTTTATAATTACCTATCTGTTTTCCAAATCCGTACAGCGTGGTTGAGTAACAAGCATTCAAATCAATTCATCTACTAGAGCATCTATTACGATCGTCAGAATCGTACACGAAAACTAAACTGAAAAGTCACTTCAGTCACTTTAACAGATTTGTACTAGCTGGTCACCGTGGTCTAATTTAACACAATTATTAAAAGTCAAAATAAAAATAATGCCAGATGTGGATTTAGCGTGTGCTCCTTGGGAACCCTACTCACCCCTTGGGAGATAACGAGTGTGATGTTGTGTGTGTAAGTCAAAAACAAAAGCAGTCTCTAATGTAGTACAATCGCACAGAACGGCCACTCACCCCTACCGCCAATCAGCGTTTCTTCAATGATGTGAACTTACGAGTAGCTATACCTTAGATATAGAATGGCTATATGTATTTTTTTACAAAAGTTAAATGCTGTAGGAAATATTAGACAAAAACATTTTTCATAAATTTTAATGTTGTTACAAAAAAATAAAACATATCTCCTAAATTAAGTTGAATATCTAAACAAGTGTTTCGTAATATGCTTTATCATAATTTAACTCTTCTAAATAGAATATAAAACAAGTGTGTCTGCAAAAGGGGCAAAATCCCACGTGCAAAGAGGCCTATATCCAACAGTGGATTTGATGTAGGCTGAAAATGGTGATTAATCTATTATTGTTGTTACTATTTTACTTAATGTTAATAATTTTAATATTATTATTTTCAGGGATCAGTGGACTACAACAGAAGTAAACATGGCCAGAGTTTACAATTGGGATGTGAAGAGACGACAGGCCCTAAAAGTATCTAGTTAACTTTTTCTCATTTCTTTTGTTGCACCTCATAATTCACTTACTTTATGTCATACATCTTCTGGAGCTTTAGGAGCAATAGAAATTGTATTGTGAAGAGCTGTGGTCTAGACTAGACACACAAAATTAGGTTTATTAAAATCTGCTTTAACTTATTGATTATACATTCTTTCAGCCACCTTAACCTGATGTTCCTACAGACATTCAAACACAAATAGGTCGAAATTAGCTTAGACATACATTTGAAGGTTATGGTTACTGTTTTGACTACATTTTTTTTTAAATTTGTCGATAGCGCATTGCGTGAGGAAGAGCTGAGTACCTACGTACGACGATTTTTACAGTGCGATTTACGGCACAGTACTTACTATTTGCAGCACAGTGTCAGTGTGTTTAAATGTATACTGTGCTGCAAATAGTACATTAATTATTACTACATGTGTGCATGAGATCTACCTGGAATGCCTAAAAATGGATTTCACAGTGCAAAAAGTTCTGCGTTAAATTGCCGTTATTTCGCCGAACATCTCCGCCGCCGTCGTTGCCTTGGAAATAACAGAAGCAGGCTGATGTGGTGTCATCACCCTTGTTGGGTCTCATGTCATCAAACACACGGTTCTATGTAATGTAGGTGAAAATTTTTAATCAAAAACGCCGTATGGAAAGGTTCTAACTTAGTCACAATAAAATAAAACTGAAGATGCATGTCAGTGCATGTCAAGATGATAGTATGGTACCTAATCTGTATGTATTATTTCCTGAGGTAGCAAGAAGTGATGTGGTGT
Organism: Carpatolechia fugitivella; assembly: GCA_951230895.1. Classification (NCBI taxonomy): domain Eukaryota; kingdom Metazoa; phylum Arthropoda; class Insecta; order Lepidoptera; family Gelechiidae; genus Carpatolechia; species Carpatolechia fugitivella. Next base: position 9,518,393 of record OX579659.1, on the reverse strand, counting down.
GCATCTAAATATTTTAACAACCATTTACAAATGCTCTAGGCTCAATAACTAATAAACAACATCATTCTCATAACAACAAGAACATTGGTGCTCTGTTAATTTTTGTATTAAGAATTTTGTCTTTTTGTAATTTTTGTTGTTATTATATAGATACGATTACTTACCCAAATTGAAAATGAAAATAATAATAATGGAGAATTAAATAACTATCGATAATAATTTCAGGACATAATGTTTAGAACAAAACTAGGTAGATCATATTTATCAAATTGTTATTATGAGTTTACAATAAGTATGTAGGTAAAAACCTATATTACCACTAGCTGGATACAAATTTGCTTGTCTTTCACACCATTTTCTCTGGACCTGTGAAAGTACAGTCAATGATTTATTTTTTGTTGTGTATAATACTGAGATAATAAATGCTTGCTTTAATTAAATTGGTGGTGTTATTATTATAATCAATCACTATAACAGATTAGCATAATCTCTTCTCTTCTTCGTCGTATCCTCATGAATAAGGGGCGTGACCACCAAAAGACATGTTGCGCGGGCTCTCCAGGTGCATCTATCTTGGGCAAGGTGGATTGCAGCCTGGGTGTTGCAATTAATGGACTCGAAAGAATGGCATGTATCTACCGAGAGGGCGATCTTTCTCTGCTCCTTTTCCTCTCAACGTGGCCCACTAGTATAAGTCTCAAGATTATCAGGCTCCCAGCGGACATCACGTGACCGAAGAAAGAGAGAGACCTTTGGAGACAAAGACAGGCGTGTTTTTATATTGAGCTCCTGGAGACGTTAGTCCGCTGTCCACGGAATAGGTACCCAACATTTTACGCCAGCACCACATTTCAACGCATCTATTCTTGATCTTAGTCGAGCCTTCAGGGTCCATGCTTCCGGCACATATAGAAAAATGGAGAAAACCAATGTAGGTACGCATAAGTTTTCACTTTTGTGCTGCGGATAGATATTTCGGTTTTTCCAAATCCTCCCCAGACCTTTAACAGATGACTTTGCTATCTGAGCTCGACGAACCAATTCGTTTCCAGTCACCATCACTTCGAATAAGGGACCCCAATCATCTACCGTGTCTAGCTTAGGTGTCAAGGTCTCCCAAATCAAATGATCTCTGTATGGTTACTGGTCTGTCTAGTTTGGTTTTGCCCGATTGATCCTCAGACCATACTCCAAACTTGCAACAAAAGATTTATCTTTTATTAGGTGGCCTTAATGATCAGCACATTGAAGGGATTTTATAAGGGTTTCGTTTTCCTAGAGATACAGTGTATTTTATAAAGTAGTGTTAGCTTAAATAATAATAATAAATAAAATCAATTATTTCAGGCGTGCAAATAATAAGGTAGTACCTAATCAAAATATTCATGTTTTTATTCGAAAAAGAATGAATGTTGTCATAATGTACTAGACTATGCTGCCAGAAAGTTCGATTGGAACTTATTAAAGCAAAACACTGTAACTTAACTTACAGTGTATTGACTCTGTACGGCAGAATTGTCCACTGTTTTGTTTTGTTTTGCGAAGTCACAGTTTACAGGTGCTCCTCCATCAAAAACGTAACTTCGTACTTTCGTACTATACTCGTACTTACCTTACAATGAATTGACGGTTTCGTGCATTATTATTTATTTAATGTGGGGCTTTCTTTACTTTTCCCAGTAAATTAGACTCGATAGTTATCTAAGTAATATATTAAATTATTCATGTATGTACAAAACCTAACTTTTTTTCTTGAATTGCGTCTGGCCTGTGGTCTGGCTGGGCCTGGGGCATCTTTATTGGTTAATAATTGGACGTAGTTACACGAAAAGGATCCAATCCACAACATTGTCAAAAATGACTTAAGTACACCAAACTGACCGCAAATATCGCTTCTATCGTCCAGTAATAAAAATTTGACAAAAAAGAAGAGGTTTATCTTTTTTACCAGCCATTGAACCAACCAACATGTATGACAGATTTTTTTGTTCTTTCACCATAAACAATCTAATTGACCTGGTTCACAGCCATATTAACCATTTATTTTAAAACGAATCAAGCACCCTGGATTGTTATTGTGTAATTACAATTTGTTCATCACCTATACTTAATTAAAAATATAAAAACGATCCACAGCGCTTGGTTCTCCTTGCTGAATATTCTAACACCTACATTTAATAATTAAAACGATCCAAAATGCTTGGATCCTTTTCGATAAATTCATTTTCAAAGTAATATGCCAATAAGATTTTCAACGAACTTCTTAGAGTGTAGATGGTAACTAATTATATCTATCTCTCCCAAAAAGTACTAAAAATTAAATGTATTTTTGATCGCAGTATTATTTTGTTGTATTATTTTGTTTGCAAAGAATTCACTACATGGAGCGTTTTAAAGAAATTTAAGCATGCGCCAAAGAAAAAGTAATAAAATGAAAAGGATCCAACCCACCAAAACACATATTTCTCCGAAAATACCAATCGTCCCATAAATATACTATTAACAATAAAAAGGTTTTAATGTTTCTCACAAAACATAACACTTTAAATTTATCTTGAAACAAACACCTATGAAGAAAATCATTTTGAACTTCAAACTTCAATATCTCAAAAGTGACTTTGTGTGGATTGGATCCTTTTCGTGTAACTACGTCCAATTTTGCTAGATAATAATGTCTGCGTCGTCGTCCGCAAAGAGTTCGTACGGTCAGTGCTCCCCCCAGCCAGACCCCTTATATTACTATACTTTGGTCAGTGCCAACACCTCGTACTTAGCAGGTGAGACTCAGTCATGCACGTGCCTGCGGGTTAAAGCCCAAGTCACACAGAGCGGGAGCGGCGCGGTCCGGGGCCGGGACAAGCAAGACGGCGCTATGCCGCGCCATAGCACCGTCCCGCTTTCCCGGCCCCGGACCGCCCCCGGCACGGCTCTGTGTGACTTGGGCTTAACAACGAAGTGAGGCAGTCGGTGGTGGTGATCAGGTGCCGTGCCGATTGGTTGATAAGGATGCGATAACTCTCAACAGTCCCAACCCAATAATTATTATACAAACTATTCTACTCTTCTCTACCGGTATTCTATGGCGATAACCCCAAAGGATCCCATAATGACCCTACTACCCTACAAGAGGATTCACAAAAATCCAAACCCAAAAGGGACCAGCGAGAAAATCGTGGCAATGTTAATTTATTGTGCCTGCTGGCCACTTGTCTGGCGGACCTTGAATTGACCATTGACAATAAACACTGACCTCTAATAGCATAGAGGTCAGTGGCAATAATACAGAAGAAACTTGCTCTGCACATTTCGCTTTGCGACTTCAGAAATCTTTGAATTGCCCACCCTTTTGCATTTTTTTAATTTGTACTCAACCAACCACAGACTTAATCTTTTTTTTTTCTATATGGCTTCATGTCTGGTTTGGATTGGACGTATTTTGCCTGTTTTCTTTGGGTGCTTTCTGAATGTGATTCCGAATCAGACTTTCAGCGCCGTCAGCGATTAGGAAAGCAAAAAAATGTATGGCTGACAGTGATTCGGAACGCGATTACGGGTACTTTAATCAATTTCAGCGCGTCTCGGAACGCAGGGCTATAGAATGGGTAGTGCGTTCCGAATTACTGTCAGCCAGGCAAAACTCATACGTTTTTTTTCTTTTCTGATCGCTGACAGCGCTGAAAGTCTGATTCGGAATGCCCCCAAAGAAAGAGACCATAAAAGAGACATCCAAAACCCATACATCATAGGCCGCGTTCCAATTTGCGCTGAAATCACTGAGTACCCAAAACCGCGTACCGAAGTGGGATTACGGCAGCCATTGTGACGTCATGGATTGCGTCATGACCGCCGCCATCTTCCGCTAACGGTGCCCATGCTCCAGAGCGAAATTCTCGTAAGCGTAATGTCAAATTCGACTTTGACATATTGTTTATTTATTTAAAAAAAATAAAAATCAACGTGTCTTATATTTATTTGGTTGAACAAAATTAATAACACGTTATGTATTCAATTATGAAATGGCGATATTTACTGAAATATTTTAAATCAATCAGTTTAAAATAGGTTAGGGTTGCCAGATGTTCGATAGTAAAAGTATCGAGTAGGCTAAGTATATATTACGATAGTTTTGACTCTGGTACATACATACATAAGATAATATCATAGGCAATCTGATAAAATATAACTTTAGATATCAAACATTCTTTTTTGTATTTTTTATTTTCACGTGCCTATTTACATCTCCATTTTTAAAAATTCGCATACCTTTTCTTATTTTGGGTACTAGCCATGCGAAAAGTGGTGTTTTCACAGCTGTACGATACTCTACGTATAATAATTTAGAATTTTGCCAGTTTTGGAACGGTAATCAACATCTGGCAAGACAGAGTTATATGCAGTTTCAGCGCCACGGAGACAATTCGGAATACATCCATAGACAACTCGTCCACTGGCGTGCGTTGCTGACACGTTTGACAACTTTGACGTTTTTAGAATATGTGGAGAAGACTTGTATTGAATTGAGAAGACTTGTGATAAATATTGAATTGATAAATGTATAGTGGACGGACAAATAAATTGAAAATCCTATAGTTCTATTATTATTTCATGTGTAATTTAATTACTTTCGGTTTCTTAATAATTATAAGTTAATTTTCTTTTACGATATATTTTAACCATGGCTCCATCAACGGACTGGGATGAAATCAAGCGCCTAGCAGCTGACTTTCAAAAAGCTCAACTTAGTTCCACTGCACAAAGGTAATTTTAATTATAATTTTATTTAAAGGGAATTTAAAAAGTAGACACATAATAGTAATGAAGGTATAAATAACTTTCAAATGGCTATGGACAAATATGCTATGAATATAATAAAATTATATTGACAAAATGTAACTTCTATTCTTTTCTATTGCAGGTTATCAGAAAGGAACTGTGTGGAAATTGTTACTAAGTTAATAGAACTCAAGCTTCTTGATGTCGTCTTTACTACAGATGGTAAAGAATATCTTACACCGCAACAACTTGTTCGAGAAATCAAGGATGAGCTATATGTTCATGGCGGTCGAATTAATACTGTTGATCTTGCTAAGGAGTTGAATGTTGACCTCAATCAGATTAATACTAGTGTTACTGAAATTATCCGAGGAAAGGAAGTACAACTTGTATCAGGATATTTAATAGCTCATTATTACTTGGAGAAAATTGCGAGAGAGATCAATGAAAAACTTCAACTTCAAGGTCAATTATCTGTTGGTGAGTTAACATTGCAGTACGATCTACCTGCTGATCTCCTGCAACATAATGTCCTGGAAAAATATTTGGGAAAAATAATAATTGGGAAACAAGACCCTTCTGAGCTGAGAACATTTTATACAGAGGAATATATTCAGAGAACCAAAGCAAAAATGCGTGGAGCCCTTATGGGGTTACTAAAGCCCACACCTATTGCTGTTATAATAAATCACTGCAACATGGCTGATCGCTTGTTTCTGTCTTTGTTTGATCAATTGAATACCCCTGGAGTGTTAACTGGTCGACAGGCTGGGGCTCTATATATTCCATCTTGCTATACCAAGTCTCAGAATGATTGGGTCATGAGTTTTTACAAACAAAATAACTATCTTGAATATGATGCTTTGTCTCGTTTGGGAATATCTGATCCTAAAGGTTATGTGAAAAGAACTTTACCCAATGAAGATCTTACATTTTTGAGCAGCTGCGTTATTGGTCCACAAATAAAAATACAACTTGAAACTGCTCTGGAGGAGTGTATAGCTTCAAAAAGTTATTTAGATGTTGTTTCATTGCTACCATCTATTTTATCTGATACTGATATTGAAAATGTTCTGGATAGTTTAATGAAGAACAATGCCAAATCCACAATTTTATTTGAAAATACAGGTATGTTACAATTTTATTTCCTTTTTACAAGTGTTTTAAGAATAAGAATTATGTTATTTATAGCACACAGTATACAACATTAAACAAAAACAAAATAGGTACCTATAGTACAATGAATGATTTAGATGGTAAATGAATGATTTTTGTTTTTTACAGTTTTCAGTAACCAATACCTTGAGTGCTTGAAAGAAGCTTGTATGTCCATGACTCATGCTAAAGCTGAAGCTTGTGTGAAGTCTGGAAAATATCAACAGTTTCATGTGGAAAAACAGTTGGCTAAAACTGATAGCATCCAGTCCAGTCATATAGATCACAAAGCTGAGAGGCGTGAAGAGCGACGTCGGAAAGCTGGCTCAGGCAAAGCTGGTGGTGGAGCTCAGGGGCGTGAGACCAAAACCAAAGCAGTCAAAAAACATGCGAGAGGAAAACAAGCTGCTGCACAAGATTCCGACTCTGATGATGCATCAGCTGTTGTGAAGAAATCTCCAACAACATTAGAAATTATTTCAGTTGATGACATTGAATCAATCATTAAGGAGCCATTAGAAAATGAAAATCTTGATGATTTGGTTATTCATGTTGCTGAATATCTCCAAAGGTAGGTTTTTAAATATATGACACAAGTATTTTTTTTCTAATTTGTCCGTCGAATTTTAATAATTGACTTTTTTTTTAGTAATCTTAATCAAATTGCTGTGAATATTGCCAAGGAAACAGCTGAAAAGTTACTTCAAGATGCTAATCAAAACAGGAAACAAACTCACTCATCATCTCAAGACAAGATTAATATACTTGTAAATGACATAAAGTTGTATGAGAAAGGTTTGAAAATATTCTCAACAGACCAACAAACACAATTTATCAAATATTTACTCAAATCATTGGGAGCTGATGTGCTGTCTGAATTTTGTAAATATGCAGCAAATCAATGCAACTTATCAGTACAAGTAGATGTATTGTCACTAGAACAGAGAAACAAGATTATAAATGATCTATCAGAAGAATATATGAAACCTTTGCGAGCCTTGAATGTGACGCTTTCTGAACCAAACTTGGAAATTTTCTACCAAGCAATTGATGTGGCTTTGGGGGAATGTGGCATGATTTTGAAGAAAATCGACAAAAAGAAAGACAGGCAAGTTCTCTATTTTAATAAATTAATAGTTCTTTTTTTCCATGTAGGCACATTTAACTAGGGCGACCACCCACCTCACAATCACTAGTGTCTAAGCCCCAGAGTGCCTAATTTCAGATAATTATAGACTATCAACTGATTCAGCTGTGTGCATCTGGATTGAGAGCCCATTTTTCTAATTATGAATACAATTAAAGCCGAAAGGGTGTGAATCTGCTCGTAAAACTGAACTACTTTCCCCAAAGAACATAGGTCGAAAAACGATTTAAAAAATTCGCATTCCCATACAAAATGCAGATGGTCTCCATACAAAATTTACTCGTCTTTTTGTAACACCGTGTATATTAATATATTATATAATAATATTATTTTAAATTTTTTTTTTTTATATGTTATTTATTTTTATTTATATATTGTTATTTTTTTATTTATTTTAATGATATAAAATATTCCGTGGATAAACCGAATGTGTAATTAATTTCGGACCATTCCTATATTGTAAAGCTAGGGTTTGGGTTTGGGATTTTTCCTAGGTTTTTGAATTTTAAAATTGTCTTGTTGCAGGTTGTTGATACAAAATCACAGAGAAAAGTTAATATCCGAGTTAGATGGTTGTGATGACCCGGCATTGGTTTTGCACCTGGCTGTTTTAGCGATATTCACCACACTAACTCAAACTATGTTGCATGCATCTGGAAGACAAGTGCCTGTTATCATAGCTTATTTAAAAAGTCATCTTAAGGAGGAAGATCTTGAACAACTGCAAAAATATCATGGTAAGTAATCATAATGCAGCCTGCATAAATATTTTAGAACTGAGTCTATATTAGGGTTTTGGACAACTCCTAAAAAATTGTTTCAACTGAGACGATAGACAGTGCAGACTGTCTGATACCCATTACTCCATACCATAGTAAGTACAAGCTTAGTTCATCAAATGGCCGTGTGTGAGATGTTTCTACATAGGTATTTACCACTGACACCATAATATTATGTAAGCACCTAATGTAACATTTTATTTTCAGAATTAGTTTCTACATTTCTCACGGCTTCTGAAGAGGACAAACCAGATATTGAAGAAACACTTAAATGTGAAATACCATCAATGAAGAAACTTGTACAAGATGTAAAAAAATACAAGTAATTATTTTTCACAAACATGCGAGGTCTTTGGGATTTTTATTAATAAGTAATTAATGAGTTTTTGAACATTTTATGAACGAGCTAAGTTATATTATATGTAACATTGCAATTTACTAATGAAATGACAAAAAATATTCATTTACTTACAATTTTTATTAAACCTCAGGGAAAAAATAATGTAAAACATGCATCTATACAGCAGAATAAAAAAATATTTAATTTTATTTTTATTTAATTTATTTATTTATGGAAAACATACAGCATTTATGACACATTAGACAATAACATTAGAAACATTACATACATTAGCCAATTAAGTTTTCACTGAAATTGTTACATGACATTGGGTAAACAAATAATATGGTGGGTCTAACTAAAGTTAAATTATAAAAATTTAGAAGAAACGAATTGGTGTTGTATGAAATGCAGCATGTTAAGGGGAATATTTTTAAATTTATACGTTTAAGAAATTTATTCTGGATTTTCTCTAATGCAGTTTTATGAACAGAATATTGTGGGTTCCAAACCGTAGATGCAACTAAAAGACGAGCATCTTGACGAGACTTGGGTCCGACCGAGTAGATACGTACTGCCTTTACTAACGCAGCAACAGATGTTTTGGGCTATTCTGCATCTCACAAAAAGCCGTGGATGTCACCTGATCTATGACAATTAAGCAATTGAACGCAGACAGCAAATTCAGATCCAGATAGTTTCTACACCAAGCGGCTGTGAACAGTTAATTAAACTACAGGAAGAATATAGCTCCCTGCGTCGCAAAACTAAAAAGCTTGCCAGACGAGATAAGCGAAGAATGGCCGAAGATTTAGCTAAACGCGCCAAGTCAGCAGCTCGTAGGAAAGACATGAGACAGCTTTATAGCACCACTTGCCAACTCAGCGGAAGACGAACGGCCGCTGCTAGGAAGCCTTTAAAAGCTAAAGATGGGCAGCCCCTGTGTACAGCGAAGAACAATTGAAGCGCTGGCATGAACATTGTAGTGGTTAACACGTGTGGTTGAGTGGAACCCCGAAGATGGCTCCCAACCTGTTAATCTGCTTAACATTTCGACTGCTACTCCATCGATACACGAAGTTATTCAAGCAATAAAACAACTGAAGTCGGGTAAATCACCCGGTATCGACAACATCAACGTGGAGTTACTAAGGGCCGACGCGGTGCGTTCCGCGGAAATGTTGTATCCCTTGTTAACACGTATCTGGGAGAGCGAGAGGGTACCTACTGAATGGAAGGAGGGGCTCTTGGTCAAAGTTCCGAAGAAAGGCGACTTATCTCAGTGTGACAATTGGCGTGGCATAACTCTGCTTCCTACGGCACCATAAGTTCTTGCTAAGATTCTCCTGAACCGCATGTCAGTGCATATCGAGGAGACTTTGAGAGAAGAACATGCGTTGGCTTTCGACCTGGACGCTCATGCACGGACCAAATTAACACCTTGCGCATCCTGATTGAACAATGTGTCGAATGGCAATCTCAAGTTTACATCACGTTTGTGGATTTCGAGAAAGCTTTCTACACAGTGAAGTGGAGCGCTATGTGGGCCACACTGAAAGGGAGAGGAGTACCAGCGAAGATTATAGCCGTCGTCAGGTCTTTGTATCTCGGCAGTACCTGTAGAGTTGTACACGAACGGCAACTGAGCGACCCAATTGCAATCACAGCTGGCGTGAAGCAGGGTTGCCTTCTCTCCCCGCTCTTGTTTGTAATTCTGGCCGACGACATACTCAGAGAGGTGGTTCAGTCCCCAAGAGGACTACGCTGGGGAGCTGGTTTGCTGGAAGACCTAGACTACGCAGATGATATCGCGTTAATATCACTCACGGCAGCGCAAATGCAAGCTAAAATACAAGCATTGCAACAAGCAGCATTCGAGATGGGTCTGCGTATCCTTTTTTCCTAAATTTGGTACCGTGTTACTTAAATGATATTGAAAGTATATGGTAAGGTTACCATGACCTGATCAGCCGTTTGAGGATCATCAGCTCTTTAATAGTTGATTAGGGGATCTGACTACCTTCCATTATGTCCTATCGATTTGAAATTTGGTACCGTATTACTTCAATGATATTGAAAGAACATAGTAAGGTAACTATGACTTTAAATAACATGTTAGGGTAAGGTTTAGATTTCGAAGGTGGGTAATTAAATGGGATCAATTAGGCTCAAAAGTTTAAAAAAATATATCGTATCAAAGCAAGTTGGTCGGATATTATGCTTAATTAATAGATATTCAATCAAATGAAGGGTCTGGCTTACTTAAACTTAGCGGTACCCCACGGACCAATCCGTGCGGTACCCCGACGAGACATTAGCGCCATTTCAACGAGCAAACCGTATCGTGCCATCCATCAATTTCTATAATAAAATTAAAATATATAGGTGTTATTCAATCGAATTTGATAGTTCACCGATAGGTATTATTTTTTACTTTAAATATTAGCTTTTTTGCTTCGGGGGTTCTTAAATTTTAAATTTATTTTTTTAGCCATATTGTGACGCGATATTAGAATCTACAGGTGTTTCTCTTTATGTATACAGGGTCTTTCCCACGGAGACAATTTGTCTCCGTGGTCTTTCCCACAGGGTCCACCCCACATGAAAAAACTAGGTGGCTACCCTTCGTAAAATGAGCTAAGTGTTCTAGGTATTCATTCTGCCAAAGGAAACCTTTTAGTCATACGCCGTAAAAAGCAGATATTTTCCTTGTAAATAAAGAAAAACCCCCCGAGGCTGTATGGTCAATGATCTTTGCCTGCCAGTATACAATGGGTGCGTTCCGTATAATATAGTTTACAGTGCTAAAAGTGCTCACAGTTCCGATTAGCGATATAACAACAAATATCGGGCTAGAATAACTATAAGACGCGCTCACATCGCTCACGTAAACAAACATAACCTAATTTTATGGTGATTTTGAAGACTTTCGTATAAAATGGATCAGTGCATTTTCAAACTAGAAGAGTTTATATAATACACTCTACTCGGATTCCGATCAATATCAAAAATTTCTCAATCGTAAAGGTTATCAAAGACGCGCTGAAATCGATTTCAGCGCAGTCAGCAGGCGAAACCCATACAGTCTGATCGCTGACGGCGGCTGCGCTGACAGTTTGATTCGAAATAAATAAATCAAAGTGATTTAAGCGCGTACCGGAACGCGGCCTATGTTATGTTGTGGGCGCATTCCGAATCAGACTTTCAGCGCCATCGGCGATCAGTAAAGCAAAAAAACGTATGAGTTTTTGCCTGCTGACAATAATTCGAAACGTGATTACGGGTGCTTTAATCGATTTCAGCGCGTCTCGGAATGCAGGGGGGCATTGTGAGCGCTAGATGGCGCCGGTTATCACGTCATCTATGACGTTTCGCTATCAAATATCGTTTGCGCTAACTGATAAATCATATTCACACGGACCAGTTTGTGAGCGCTCAAATCAATTTTATTAGTAAACGGAACGCACCCAATGTACGACGAAGAAAAAAAAATGTGAAAAAGTCAAGCCCAACATGAGCCCAACCCAGCGCCTGTCAGTAGTGTCAGTCAATACAATAGTCATGTCTGTCAGTCAGTCAGTCAGCTGAAACACTTACAACGTGGGTTGTTTGTGTGCAGTTATATTATTTTACTAAACAAAATAATGAGTTAATCGAAGTGCGTAGTTACAAGACCTATGAAAATTTCTGTTCCATTTCGTAAACATTTTCATTTAACATTTTAAACTAAATTAAGTTTTTGTGGAACATTTCTCGTGTTGAAGATACCATGTGCTTTTAGTTAGTTTTAACTCATTTATAAAGTAACAAAATTAAACAAGAAGATGTCTTCGAAGCGAAAAGAGAATGTTGAGTTACTCACGGAGAATCAGAGAGATCCAGTAATAAGTGAGGCTAATGGTACAGCCGGCCCCAGGCCCGAGCCGCCGGCGGTTCCAGATGGAGGGCTGAAAGCGTACATCGTAGTTCTAGCCTCATTTTTCACCAACGGTCTGGTGTTCGGTATAATCAACTCGTACAGCGTCATTTACACGGAACTTATCAAGCGGCTCAAAGACGTAGAGAACGCGGAGGTAAAAGCATGTAAGTTTAAATTACGATATTAGTGACTGTGGTTTCATCATTAAGTTTAACTCAAGAATTACTAAGATAATATTCAAGTGATACTTGTTATTATTCCAATTTTAAGTTCATTCTCCATCCATACAAACATACTAATATGTAGTGTAGCGTAAAAAAAGAAAGCTAGCTAACCTGTGGTCGACGACCACAGGCGAAACGTGAAATTTAGGTGAACAGAGAAAGAGTTGGTTGAATTTGTCCGAACGGTATATTATAAATTTAAAAAGGCCTAGAAATTGCCAAGCAAGAGCCGAGAGTTGAGTCCTGAGGGGACTCCGTCGATATAGTGTCGCTGGACTAGTGTTGTGTTGTGGTGTATCGATGCAGGAAGGTGTACCAAAACCGCGGAGTACCCCGGAGAGTAAAGCCAAACGGGAACCAAAAAAAGGAGGGCCAGAGAAACCAAAAGGGCCTTTTTAGAATTTAGAAAAGGAATTTAAATTTGGCAAAATCCGCATACAAAATTGATACAAAAACAGATACAAAAAAAGGCTAAAAAATGATGGGCAGTCCCAGGGGGGACGCCGGTGCGCGGGTCTGCGGCACTCAGCTGGCACGGGCGCGGGCGCGCACAACGCAGGGGTCCAGGCACGTCCAACGCCCGGTGGCCTCAGGGGTCCGGAACCACGGCGTGTGAACGAGAAAGGCACGGAGGGACCCTCGTGTGTGTGCCGCAGAGACCGGAAATACACTGTAAAGATGTACAAGGAAATAATCGCCATCCGACCAAGACAAGGAAAGAGAAAAGTACGTCGATAAAAACCAGGAGGAAGACAGCACAAGACTTACCCGGCCAACGTAAAAGTAGGTTAAAGTAGGAGCCTGTCCCAAGGCTTATCGCACCATACGGGAATGATCCCGGGCAAAATCCGATTGAAAATTTTCTAACAAAGCGACTCACGTTTTGGAGATCGATCCAAGAAAAAAAATAGCTCCTATCAATATGACACTTCGTAGAACAATAAACAATTTAGAAAAAGGTCAAACCAACAAAATTTTAAATTTGAAAATGTGACATAAAAACCGGCCAAAAGAAAAAAGAACCGTACCAAAAAGGTTATTAAAAAAAACCTGCAGTAATGCTGCAGACATCCCTTCACCAGAAAAAAAAATCCGCCAACTCGAAAAGGAAAAAAATCTTCGAGATGGCAACCCTCGAAGGAAGTTGACCACCCTAGAACAAAAGCCGAATTGTTCCAAGTCAACTATGAAAGGAAAAAATATCGATAAAAATTTATCGACACTCTACCCCATCACTATAAACCAACGAACACGTCATGTTCCCAGCACGAGCGGCTCATAAACGACTCACTGGCCCCAGGATAAGAAACCACCGGTGTCCCAAAAGAAACCAAGTCAATCCACCAGGGAAAAAAAGGAGGACGGAAATGGCTTGGAGAAAGAAAAAGGAAAGTTGTCAACCACAACAGAAAAAGGTGGAGACAACCGAAGGAAACACCGATGAAGTGGTATCCCTGAGCCAGGAGGAAAATGTATGATACGTAAAGGATAGAAAGGGAAATTTGGAAATTAGGATATGTCGGAATATCGGAATGTTGGAATGTCACTAAGTTTTAAAACATAAACGCGCCTACAAACGATATTATTTACAGACCTAAATGCTAAAACTAAAAACTATACAAAATATATACAAGTAGTTTTTGAACTACTGGTAAAGAGTTTACAAGTCGAAACTGTCAGTTACGCCCGTAATCGGCGGCAAGAGGAGAAAAACTTCAAATCGACCGTGCGCGAAAACTGACAGACGACTTGTAAACAAAGAGCTATCAAACGAGGGCCGACGCTCGCCCACGTCATCGTGTTCATCCCGAAACACGTCAGACGCCGACGAACATCGGAAACACTCGGATCGGCTCGGAAGAAGGGCTCGACGGCGCAGTTGGTAGGCAACCAACGCCGTCAAAGACGAGGCCGGGGTTCGAACTCGACCCTGACAAAAAAATTAAAAAGGACCCGACGATGGCCATAATAGGCGGACTGCGCAAAGCAGCGGTCACCGTCCTGCCGCGACAAAAAAAGCGCGCTTCGGGACAAAAATTTTGCCCCGGCTCAATTCCAGCGGAATGACGCAACATGGGCCAGGTCAGAGGCCTATGGCAGCTCGAAAACCTGACCACATGTTGATTGCGTCAATTCCGTATAACCTAAATATCTACAAACTAACACTAAGATATAACCTATACCTAACCTATACCTACAAACTAACACTAAGATAGAACAATCTGGCCAGACATACACACACACACCAAAAACACAAAAAGGCGTATGAAGTAGTAAACTTAGTGACATTCAAAAGAAAAAAAGATGCCAAAAGGTGAATTTAAGCCAAACGATGAGGAGAAAAGTTGGTACACGTTTGCCTGAAGGCTTTTAGAATTTAGAAAAATAAAGTTCCAGGGGAACAGGGAAAAGAGGGTCTATTTCAAAATTTATGAACCCTCGTGCGGGGAAACTGGATAAACACGAAAAGATATTCGGGGACTATTTCAACGACCGCGTCTTAGTATGGACAATTGAAGGCACCAAAGATACGTCACACGATTACCGCAACTGTCGGCCAACCCACGGCATACAGTCTTGGCTACTCGTGGACAGCACCCAGTGTACACTTCTTTGCATACAAGAGGCTCGTAAATAGCCCCGCGAGTTTTGCAGGTGGGTAAAAAAACTAGACAAGGAAAAACGAGTATAAAGGGGAAAAAAATTAGGGGAAGACCGGAATATAAACGAAATTTACAGATAAATTTATGTTACGGGCGCCATTTGTAGCGTAAAAAAAGAAAGCTAGCTAACCTGTGGTCGACGACCACAGGCGAAACGTGAAATTTAGGTGAACAGAGAAAGAGTTGGTTGAATTTGTCCGAACGGTATATTATAAATTTAAAAAGGCCTAGAAATTGCCAAGCAAGAGCCGAGAGTCGAGTCCTGAGGGGACTCCGTCGATATAGTGTCGCTGGACTAGTGTTGTGTTGTGGTGTATCGATGCAGGAAGGTGTACCAAAACCGCGGAGTACCCCGGAGAGTAAAGCCAAACGGGAACCAAAAAAAGGAGGGCCAGAGAAACCAAAAGGGCCTTTTTAGAATTTAGAAAAGGAATTTAAATTTGGCAAAATCCGCATACAAAATTGATACAAAAACAGATACAAAAAAAGGCTAAAAAATGATGGGCAGTCCCAGGGGGGACGCCGGTGCGCGGGTCTGCGGCACTCAGCTGGCACGGGCGCGGGCGCGCACAACGCAGGGGTCCAGGCACGTCCAACGCCCGGTGGCCTCAGGGGTCCGGAACCACGGCGTGTGAACGAGAAAGGCACGGAGGGACCCTCGTGTGTGTGCCGCAGAGACCGGAAATACACTGTAAAGATGTACAAGGAAATAATCGCCATCCGACCAAGACAAGGAAAGAGAAAAGTACGTCGATAAAAACCAGGAGGAAGACAGCACAAGACTTACCCGGCCAACGTAAAAGTAGGTTAAAGTAGGAGCCTGTCCCAAGGCTTATCGCACCATACGGGAATGATCCCGGGCAAAATCCGATTGAAAATTTTCTAACAAAGCGACTCACGTTTTGGAGATCGATCCAAGAAAAAAAATAGCTCCTATCAATATGACACTTCGTAGAACAATAAACAATTTAGAAAAAGGTCAAACCAACAAAATTTTAAATTTGAAAATGTGACATAAAAACCGGCCAAAAGAAAAAAGAACCGTACCAAAAAGGTTATTAAAAAAAACCTGCAGTAATGCTGCAGTAGATATTAAGTAAGCACCTGATAATGATGAAAGCTAGAGTCGTTTTATTTGCCTAGGCTATACTTAGATGTAAAATTTTTAAAATAACAATTATTTAGAAAAAACTTCTTGGTAATGGTAATAGCAAATCGATTTTCACATTTTACATTGTGACTGTTGTGCTTATTTTGACTGTGGGTCAGACAGCTTGATCGCCTCATGGAACTCCAGGAAACCATGAGTCTTGAAGAATACCTCGGGAATGGACCTCAGGTTTCCAAGGTGCTTAGGCCTTTATGTTGCTCCTGACATTCTCAAAGCATTTGCCTCCTCTCCTCTCTTTGGGTTTATTTGTTTGTTACTCCTTCAATCAATGAGTTTGTGCCTGTAGATTATTTTATTTTATGATATTAGCGTCTCTGAAAAGAGAGTGACATATTCTATAGGCTACTTTTTAAAATCTGAAAACAATACGAGCATAACTGTATGAATAATAATTCTCTATTTACATATTCCAATAATCTCTTATCTTGACAATACAAAGCAAAACAATACAATATACTGTTATCTCAATAACAGCACAATGACAGGCATATATTGGGGACAAACAAACGAGGTTATCAAATCACATCTATTACTCATATTATTGTTTTGAACATCAGAGTTTATACAAATGAATAACATCCTATGGTTGCAATAGTATTTAATAGTATAATTAAGGAAAAAAATAACAAACTGGAGTACATTTCAACAAATTGCTAGGTAAGATAAAGTCATCGTAATGCACCATAAAAGTTACCTATAATAATAATTTTGGCAACCTTACTTAATATGTCAATATATTCTCTGCTTCTGCACCGTTCCTCTGGTTCCCTGTCCTTCTAATAACTTAATTCTGCTCATGTGTTGCATCATGACTGTGATATGATAAATAGTAAGTAATGATTACTAATTTAGATCAAGATAGGTACTTAGCAATATGTTAAAAAGTTACATGTATATAAAGTGTAGTCATTACTAACACTCTTGATAAGGTATTTTTTAAATAATGTTTTATTTCTGGTAACACAATCACCCTTCTACTTATTTTTTTAACACAATTTTTTTCTTAACCGTTTGTTAGAACATTGAATAAACAGAATAAACCAATAAAATCAAAGACATTATGGTGCTATTTTGAACTAGAATCTCATTACTTACTATACCACCATCAAACAAAAATCAAATAGAAGCAGTACATCAATGTTTCTTTAATAACAATATAATTAAGTAATACATGTAACTTATTTTTCTATGAATGGAATGCAGGTATTGATAGTGTATGTATGTATATGTAATAGTATAGGTGTATATCTATGTACTAATAGTGTGATATTTAGGTTTATTTTAGCTTTTATTTGATTTTTGTATTCTGTGCACTTTCTTTAGTTTACTCTGAGATCTCATTTTCCACCACTGTGTGTAGGTTGGCTGGAAGAGATCTCTTATAGAGATAAGCTCGCCTTTGTACTTTCATTTCTAATCCTGTGTATGTTTAATTGAGCAATAAAGTGTTATATATTATATATTATTAATAACAGGTTGTCTAAAATGAATAACTCTTTAACAACAGCATTAGAACAGAAGACAATGAATAAAGAAAAGAATACAATAAAGATGTCTAAATAAAACAAGTAGAAAATACCCCAATAATAATAAAACTAAATAAGAATTTTCATAAAACAAAGCAGAAACTTATGGAATAAGATAAGACACACCAGAAATTTTTACAGTAAAAAATAAGGGCCTAGTAAAAAAAAACAACAATGGAGAAGTTAACCCAATTTAAACACCTATAAAGACGTCAGACATCAACCAGTTACAATATTATTACAAGTCTATACTTGTAATTTAAATTGTAGTTTACTTATTAACTAGAAAATGCATTAATCATCATATTACAATGAAATAATTAATATTATGTTGATTTACGCGCTTTTGCTCCATTGATATGGTAATTAAATTATATAGGTTTCTTATGTCAACCAAACTACCTACTAGAATGATGCAATAGGCACTTCACGTTTAAATCATTAGATACTTTACAAAGACAGTGTATACTAGATGAAAAAATAAATATTTATTACTTAGTTTTGTTACTTATTTTATCCCGAAACCGAATAACGGACTATAAGCAATATTTATACAACATAACGAGGCCTTTATGTCTGCAAGTCAAGATCTATTGGTGATTTGTCATGAGTTCATGAGTATCATGATAAAATGACATTAATGGAGATAGGAGATCTAAGTATACAATTTAAGTTCTTACGTCCTGAAAGAGACTGTTGTATATTACGAAGGGCACTGGGCAGAAGACAGTTTATTTCAGTACTAGTAAGTAAGAAGGACTTATCATGAAAGACCATTAATGAGATAACAACGTCCATTATTGCTATGCATGCAATTAGTAGTTTATGCTGACTATATATTTTGTAATTTGTTTTATCTATTTGGAAAAAAATAATATTACATTGCTTTTAAAGTGCGTCGCGTTTGTGGTGTATAGGTAGTGACTAAGAGACATCGCTCGGAAGACGCATATTCGAATCCCACCACAAACCAATATAATGTTTTCTAAAGCCTGATGAAAAATGATAACGAGAGACGTTTTTATTGATAAAATAACAAATTACTTAATAAAAAAAACATATCATTATATACACATAAAAGCGTTGGAAAAACACATAAAAAACGGTAAAATCGAAACAGCTTTCTACTTAACAAACTGGTACTAAAATGAATTTAATTGTTAAAATTTCTACGGATTGTACCTATGGACATTATACTACTTATAATAAAAAATCTATTTACACGCTATAATTAAATATACACTTGTGCTAAACTTGTTAAAACAAATCAATAAAAAATATGTACAGGTAAATAAAAAGAAGCCTAACTAAACATTCAGCTTAAAATTGTTATTTTTTTATTTTCTATAACAGTCTTTGAGTAGTACATTATGAGAAACCGCTAAACTTCGTTCAGGTATTTTACAAAACGCAGCTGTTTTATAAAACATCTAGCGGTTTTTTAAAACAGCTGATTTGACAATCGATCTCCAACACATACACAGCAGAGGGATCTACTGCAATTAACTCCATCTTCAACGTTTTGACCGCTTACGATTTACCGCTTACGACTTAGATCGGAATAGTCTCAGTTGGACAGCCGCGGCGGCTGCTGCTGTGATTGACAATAACCCAAGGATGCACAGACTTATTAGGACTACGGCCACTCCGGCAAATTAATAATCAATAGCGGGCCACCACAGTTAATTAAAACAATGATGTTATATAATAAGGTAATTAAAAAAATAACAAATACCAAATGGTTAGAACCGAATAACTTGGCATATATCAGCGCATTTGTGCGCAAACTTCTGTACATATTTATCAATTCAGCGGTAAAATTTCAGCAAGACCCCTCCATTGAATTTGTTGAATATATCTTGATCATTTTGAATATCGATCAATTTTAACTTCATTGACTCTGCTGCACTTTCTGTTTTTTATTTGTAGACCGGTCTGCAATATTTATCTTACAAAAATTACGAGAGTATTTTATTGCTGGCTTATGCCTTATGGCCTTATGGCCTGCGGGCCGCGCCGCGGTCTGTGCATCCATGATATATCCAAACAGAATATTTTATTATTTTATTTTATCTATAATTGACACGAGCTGTTTTTCTCAATAACAGTCAAGATTTTTACATAGATTAATAACACAGTCCGATAAAGGTTCAATAACTACATTTTCGACATCTTACGACACGGTCAAAATACTTCTAGGACATATTTTTATTATGTTCTATTTTTTTTTTCGCTCAGAATGCTTTAGAAAAAAAATACCTCCTTAAAAAGGAACACTAGATTGTGCGGTATCTGAAATTTTTTAAAAAGCTTAGTCTGTGTTTCGTAGCAAGTGCTACGCACCGTCTACGGCGGTGTAGCACCCTTACTTTGACCCCATGTGCACTGTAAACCATTATGCCTCGTAAAATGAACACAAATATGACATTATTTCAAAATTTGTCGGAGGTCTTGAAATTGTTTGCAATTTTTTGTAGCTCTCGATTAATTCAAACTTACGTAAAAAATACTAACAAAAATAAATCGGCGTAGCACCCATATAATACGGAACCGAAAATAAATAGATACTTAACACTTATATTGTGTATTCATTCCATGGCACACAAACGATAAAACAATAAGCAATTCGTGGAAATTTCTTTAGGAACACTCCGCGCGGAGGATTCACCGATAAGAAGTTATTGCAACAAATTATGCGTTCACTTTTGAGGTGGATCAGTAAGTGATAATAAAAGAAAAAAGAAGAAGAAACTGCCAGAAATCGAATTCCAAATATAAACAATTAAAAAAACATACTGACTAATTTCCTATTGATACCAAATAAACTGTATTGAGTAGGGAATAACCTAAATTTTAATTTTTCCAAAAAAAAGTAAAAGATATATAATTGACAGTATTTTTTAAAATTTACCGAAAAAAAAAAAACAAAAAAAAATCTACTTTTTCCATTTTGCTGGATCAAAAACAAAACAAGTATTATTAAAAAATAAAAAAATCATGCATTTATTAAGGGTTAATATTAAAAAATACTATCAACTTAGACAATTATGCTAGATAAACTGTTGTTCGTAGGACAAATCAAATAAATAAAATAAAAACACTTACTAATAACGACATCTATACGAAGCCCAATTTACTATAGTTTTCACTATTTTCCTACCAGGGTGGTTCGTAAATTCGTAAAATCAAGTAGTTTATGCAATAAAAAAAAAGCTAGGTATTTCAAAGTTAGAAGCTTTTTTGTGTATTGGTATATTTAAACTGGAAGTAAGTAAATTTAAAGTTAAATTAAATATATTTATTTCTACGCTCGCGTTGTGTAACATTTTCCTGTGGAATAAGATTTTTTTCCCGTAAAAAGTATTCTATGGTCTAATCCGTTCATTAGTTTTTGCGAGTAACAAACATCCGTAGTACATACAAAATTTTCGTGTTTATACTTAGGGCATACTGTTCATAAGTTTCTGGATTCTGATAATAGATACGATACATTTATTGTTTTTCAAAGTATATTCCCTCGCAATTCATGCACTGCACTGTTCGCGTACGTCTTTTAATGATGAAATGATGATAGATAACCCCCTCCTTGCTGCCCTACCATTGGTTTCAAAGTCCGTTATACACTAGGTATTCCTTTTGCCTTATTGTAATGTTAATATTTATATCTCGCGTTAATTGATACTGAACTAAAAATAGATAATAACAATAACAATACAATAAAGTAATACATTAGAATGGTACATAAGAATGAATTTTATTTTAATTAAAAAACGTGAATAATACAAAACGAAAATTTAAACCTAAAACGATAGTTTTTAGCTAATTTGCTAGTTGACCATGTTAACGCACTTTCAATTAGGTATGTTTCCTACAACGCAACAAGTGGGCGTTTAACGTTTACCTAGTTACCTCTAGATCAGTTAATAGACGGTCAACGACACAAAATTGTTTTCTTGAAAACTGAAGACAATTACGCACGCACCATTTAAAATTCTGATGTTGCTGGGCAACTAGCTAGTTTATTCATACGTTTAATAAATATTACGTTCCCTTTGGAAAGAACATAATATTTATTAAGTGATTACTTACACAGGCAAGATGAACGATTCTTGACCATATTCTGACTTACTGTGATTCATCGATATGAAATACCGCGAATTCACCTTGTTGAAGTTTTCGTTAACTAGGAAACTAAATAAAAAATCGTAAAGAACTTTCTTGGCCCACTGTACTCTCTTGCTCTTTAAAGTAAACTTACGTTTGAAGTGGTTTGGTTTAAAACCGTTGTTATCTTTTTATATTCGTTGTCGTTGGGAAAATAATAAATTTGGGAAATCTCAGCTGCCCCGGATGAGATTCGAACCCTGTGTCTGCCACCCTGTGTTTGGCGCTACTGAACTAACTTGTTACGGAGCAATACGAGTAATTATATTTGAAAAATATATAAAAATAGTAATAACCTATTTAGAAAGTAAAAACCGGCCAAGTGCGTGTCGGACCACGCATAAAGTAGGGTTCCGTAGTCATTTTTGACACCGCGCTGTATATTTTTATTTTATTTATAATTTCAAAAGTATTCATCACAAGATACCCGAAACAATTTTAATTAAGAGTTTCCGCGCCAGTTTATTTACGTGAGTGATTTGAAGTTTATAGGTCCAAGACTTTAGAAATTACAGGGGGGGGGGACACCGTGTTAACGACTTTGGCGTGCTATATCTCACATATGGTTAAGCTGATAAAAAATGTTGTACGGAAACCCAACTTCATTTTTAAAGACGATTTCAACGATACCCCACACAAGGGGGTGTGCTCAAAAAAATAATTTACCCCCACTTTACATGTATGGGGAGGTACCCTTAAAAAGGGGTAATTTTAATTTTTTGTATTTTTAAAATTGAGATCTATATCCAAAGTATCGTCGAACCAAGTTACATGTAAATCGGTTCATAAACGTAGAAGATATTGTGCTGTGACAGACTGGGACGGACAGACAGACGACTGAACGATCTTATAAGGGTTCCTTGTCGGACTATGGAACCCTAAAAAGTCAGTAAAGCACCAAAAGTGAAGTACCAATAGGAACCTGCTGAAAAACTGTAAAATCTTGAATATTCTTGAGTTCACTAGGTACCTTCTTAGCCGCTCAAAAATAATTATAGAGTAATAGTAGAGCGATTTCATTGGATCAGGGTTGAAAAGACGTAGAAAATTGGTATCAAGTCTATTGAAAAATCACGTTGTCTACTTATTACTGATGATTTTTGAATTGGTGTTATCCTTACTTTTTTATATTTTGTATTTATAAGGATAAGGGCGACCAATGAAAAGCAATATTATTTAATTATATGAAAGTCTTTTAATATCAATATTATTTAAGGAGAGGTGTTTAGTTAAATGCGAGCGCAAGATCGATAGGTACAATCAATAGGGCGGCTCAAGCGACAACTAACGTAAAAACTTATAGGAACATATGGGGCTGTTATACTATGCATGTTAGAAAGAGAAAAATATCTTAAGCTGAGACAGATTTATTTTTGTTAATTCCAACACGCCCCCTCAAAAATAAATCTACTAATGTTCCTAATCAAAAACAAAATCAATACTTTTATAGAATCACAACATCTAAAACTAAATTTATTTACAAAAGTACACTCTCTCCTTATCTCTGGGAATAATAAACATCATGGTCCAACATTTGTTGCACAGGATTAGGGAAACCCAGAAAAAACCTAATCAGACCAATCAACGTAAACTTACTTATATCATTACTTCTACTTTTAATTTAAAAACTATATTTATTTTTACAAAATACCGAGTTTTTCTCTCAGTTCAGAAAAACGTACAGTTGGTAATGATTTTGTAAGAATGTCGGCCAGCTGGTTACCTGTGGAAACATAAATCATTTTAATAAAATTTCTCTAGAAAAATGGTACTTAAGGGGCTAGTCCGGGAATTTTCAAGATTTTTGTTGAATCAGATCTCATTATCTACGTCAGTAAATGTATTGATTTTCTAAAATATGTTATTGGACTCTATTATCTACGCTTACACTAAGACCAAAACATGTTTGGTAAAAATCTTCTCGATACAAATGTTATCCAAAGCAGCGTCTTCGATTCTCGTTACTTGAATCTGAGAGGTAAATGGTAATTTATTGGTCGCCGAAATTTAGTTACAAGATAGGTCTCCGACTGCTTTATGTTTTTCGCAAGCAATTTACAAATCAAATTAGTACTTTTTATATAAACTGAGAAAGTAAATTTGGCACTTACGCCATTTACTTGGAGCGCGCGACCATTATTTCTTTCTCTGTTAAACACGTGCGGAGAAGCTTAGCGTCATCACTTTCCTTTCTTGAGCTCAGTCGCCCATGATCTTTGCCGACGACGGATGTGCGCTCGGTGGCGCTCCAAGCCACCCGGCTCACGAAATAATTTTATTTGGAGAAGACGTACTATGAGTAGGTCCGTCACATCCATCCGTCCGATCCGTTACATTGACAATATTTCTAAATCGATTTTTAATTAAATAAATATAGGTTGGGTCCATACCAGCTGCTTGTATACTTAGTAAGGTTTAGTCAAGTTTGTGATACTATCACTTTCAAGGTCGACACTAATAATACGAGTACACTACGCAAAGGGTATATGTGTATGTACAGTGGACGGCACATCATACATTTGTTTTTTCAAATTAGATGTTATTACTATACTACCTAGTTACAGATGTCGATCATTTTATTTTTCTAGTACAACACAGGCAGGCGCGAGAGGAATAGTTAGGTAGTTCTATTCTTCAACCATATGCGGTTTTTTAGAATTATTTTTATTGTATTAGGTAGGTAAGATATAATTTATTTATTGATTCAAAAGTAAAGTTTGCATACTCGTTACGTAATTTTATAGCCTATACCTAGCTTACAAAAAACCAGCCAAGTGTGTGCGGGGCCAAGTCTTATTTCCAGTCAAAGGATTATATCCCTCACGGGGGAACAACTAAGGATTTTTCCCGCTGTCCCCCAGTATGTTCACTCGAAAAAAAAAAAACACGGGACAGTGGGAATAAATATTTCCGTTCTCCCACGTTACATATTATAATTATAAAATGAATGATTGATTTACGAGTATTTTTATTCAAATGATATTTTGGATGAGTAATAATTATTTATAAAAAAATAATTATAATATTGAACAAAATGAACTCATATATTTTTAACTGACAGTTTATTATTTTGTTAGTGCTCTGATTACGAAACTAAAACTTGGGTTAGTGGACTATTCCATTAATAAAACAACATTTTTTTTTTCTATGAGTTAATGGGTTTGATGAAACTCGGTTAAGAGCACTATTTTGCCAAGGAAACAATGAGGCAATGTTAAAAATAAAAAAAAATCCAAGAATCTTAGTTTTTATGACAAAATAGAACCTCTAATAAATATAAGGAAATATTGTCACACTTTAGAAATTCTAAAATACTTAATGAATTTCTAAAGAGATATCGTTAGCTTTGCCGTGACAAATCAAAACTACAACATGTCAACGTTGTAACTCCCCGACCCTAATGTAAATTAAAACTATGTAGAACAACGTGTGTCTGTTGTAAGACATAGAGAAAGTTATAATAAAAGATTCGAGACGAATTAAGAGAATTTTTGTTTTTTTAATACGTTCTTGTAATGAATTTTTATAATTTTAATACGTTCGTGTAATGAATGTTTTTAATTTTATTACGTTCTTGTAATGAATGTTTTTAATTTTAATACGTTCTTGTATTGGACATTTTTGATATTTCAAAAATTAATAACTCAGAAACTAAAAGAGATAATGCAAAACTAAATGCATACTTGGGGTGCATAGACTGAGATACGTTCGCATTGTGAGTTTCAGAAATATCGAACAAGTTTAGGAAAAGGGCCTGTTGACCTAGCGCGTACCGTCGATGCGTATCGCCAATATACATGGTGGGAGGCAGTCGGCCGTCTAGGAATAGATGGCTGGCGGAACGTTAAGTTCAAGAAAATTGACATTATTATAAAAGTGCAAAAATAGACTAATATAAGTCTATACTTGGAAAACCAAGTGAAATAATTGCCGAACCTAAAGTCGCAGGCGCTGCACAGCCTCTCACTGCCTTTCGACGGGATTTCGGTCCCTGAAGACTGGCGTGCTGCCTGTTTGATATGGGAACGGTTAATTATGCCTCTATGGATGACATATCCCATCCGAGTTGGTCAAAAATGAAAATCAAGGGAATCATAGGCTTGACGCACCTAGATGACCTAATGAAAGCGGACACGGCCGCTGGATCAAACTGATCATATAATGCACTATATTTGACCATCTCATAGAGAGCCCTTATCTGACGCATGAAGACGAGGTATAACTATCGCTGCTATGATATTGTTGGCATTGCATGTCTAGCTCTGAACCGCTGATGTATGGGTCGCATCCTAGGCGTGATAAGTACACTAAGTTTACCCCCGATAGTGGAGTTAACAATATCTTAGTGGCTACCTTCAAGACGCAAGTCTGTGGAGAGATTTCTGTATCTGACCTATGAAGATGTGGAGTAACCATCGGGCTGCTATGAATGCCGCTACCACTGTATGTCTAGCTCTGAACCGCTGATTGACCGAAGACGCATACAGCGACTTGAATACATAGCCGCGGATGGGGACTTGTCCACAGCCGTGTGCGGTGGACCTCAGACTGATTAGTGTCGATGATGGTCTTTCAAGTCTTAACCCCGATAATGGAGATAGCGGAGGACATAGTGGCTTCCTTCAAGACATAAGTCTGTGAAGAGGCATACTGGAACGAGTTTATTAATTGAGAACGAGAAACTGGACGTGAACTGCTCTGGCTAATATCATCATGTATGATTTATTACTGAATCAACTGTGCGATGTAATATCGACACATATGGTTGCAAGGAGAGGAGGCTCATAGTCCAGCAGTGGACTGGACGAGCGATGATGAAGGCTGTAAAGCTATATTCAGAGCGATAGCTGAAATGAGTCTTTAGATTCATATGCGGTCTCAGGCACGGAGACACGCGGCAGAGATATGTATATATGGAGATATGAAGTTGGAGCAGATCTGCCCTGGCAGTACCGTTCGGATAGACGGAGATCCAGTATGCAGGAGCAATCCAGATATGAGACCCACAGTCAGTAGCAGCTGTGAGGTCATCCCTTCGAGCTTGCTCGTTGGAAGATGGTTTACCATCATAGGCGCTGGTTCACGTGTGGACTATCCTATAAACACACCCTTGAACGCAATACGTTGGACACTTCGGTGGAAGACAGGATTAGCCTCCTAAAAGGTTACCACAGCGGCTCAGCCGTATCGGGAACGCTACGGCTAGTATCGATTGGACGTAGTCCACTAGCTTCGGCTTACCACGAGAAGCTTATGCTTTCAACGAAGAGACTTTGGTCTCCTTCCATCGCTTAAGGCGCACCGGTCGGACCAGAGTCCGCTGTAGACAATCCTTCGGGGTTGTCTATTATTTTAACCTTTTTCCTACACCTCTGTGGTGAGGGGAGGACAGGAGCATTCTGAAGGACAGAGTGGGAAGTGACTCACAGAGAGCGCGTTGGTGGAGCGTTTATTCTCACTCGTCTCGTAAATGCTTTAACAGTTAGTTTGCTGTAAAGGTGTGAGCGTATCGAGTCTTTGCTGCTAGACTGCTGTCTTGCTCGGGATCTGGGGTCTTAGCAATCAACTAGCTGAAGGAACTAAAACTAGTTCCTTCGTCAGGGCTGGATCTTGCTAGATCTTGCTGGATTCCTTGTGTGATGGTAGTATGGAAGACACAGAGAGATTATGTAACTGTATTTTTCAATACGGTTGACTTAAGGAAAAGGGTATCCCGGTGCGTAGAGCTAGGATGGTCGTCTCCAGGAAGTATCATTAGAGAAACTTGGTTATTGATCATTCTGTTGAGGAAATGCCCCTCAACGAAAGTTCCTCTAAGAACTAGAAGTTCTATTCAGAACTACAGACGACACACCCGTCGCCGGCTCTAAGGACTCGCTGAGGCAGTCCTGGAGCCATCCTTTTATACCTTTTAAATTACATATATCATGTAATAATCCTTGTGATCCATTTCAGGAATCTGGGCTCTTATTGCAGAAGCAATAAACTTCGAAGTTCTTTTCAGAATACGAAGTTAGTATTGTTTAATAAAGTCGCTGGGATTTCCTGGTGACTTTATTCTTTCAGTCCACGAGCATGGGTAATCAGGAGTAGGCTGCTTGCCGGCTGGCAACTGATACTCCTGTGTTCGGGCAAGAGATAGGGACAAATCAGTATATAGGAATAACATAGAAGTTGAGTAGGCGACTCTATGTGTAATTCCGCAGTTAGAAAACATAATATAAAGACGATCACATTGTAAATTTCTAAAAGAGTTTGGGTTACTCTCACAACGTAGAAAGGATCTGTTATTAGATGATCAACGGCCAATTTTGATTATTATTTTAGAGATGAGATGTTCAGTTACAATTTGGTGCCGTGACCAGGATATTCTAAATTGTATCGTGAACGGTGGCTATAAGCCACAATTTGTTGCGTGTGAAATGGAAAGAAACTTTACAATGTGGATGTCTAAAAATACCCATAGGACATAGAGATTGAAACGGGTTTTGTGTATTACAGACCGAATTATGATGATAATGCATGAGGGCTTTAGTTTTAGTTTGCTAGGTTACTATGGTTATAAACAAACTTTTCTATTGTTATAGAAGGTTCATGAAACAGTGAAGAGGGACACTGTAAGAAGTGGAATAGGACACTTCAAGGAATAAAAACATAGGCATGAGTCATTCATGAGACAGTGAAGAGGGACATTGTAAGAAGTGGGATAGGACACTTCAAAGAATAAAACATAGGCATGATTCGTTCATGAAACAGTGATTGGGGACACTGTAAAAAAAAAAAAAAAATAGTGTCATTGTACTATAATAATAAACGATGGAAAAGCGAAATATTTGATGATGAAGATTGGGAGAAGGAAGACCGGAGACGGTTTTCAACATTTATTGTAACAATGTCGACTTATTTAGCGATGTCTCAGGGGCCTCTACGGCTTCGGATGTATATCACAAAAAGCTAAATTCAGAAGTCGTTTAAAAGCTGGGTGTCGAGCGTACTGACGATTGTATCGTTTACGTTTTCGATGCTCTAGCGAATTGCGCGTCAACTACAAGGTTAGTGGCGGTTTGTCATTTTATTGTGGAACTCATCTAATTCCGGGCGGAATCGTTTTTGTCTTGTTGATGGTAAACAAATGTTTTCAGTGAGTTCGACAAACTCGCCGGGTTAATTGGCTTAACACTTGGGTCGTTGCAATGGAAGAGAAGTAGTTGCAAGCAAGTGAATGATGCACATTGTGCACATTAACGAAGAACTTTTAAGTAAGTCTTCGAAAACTGATGAGGGGATCAGTAAGAAGAGATGGTTATTGATCCACAGTACCTCGAGCGAGGGAAATAATAGATGGACCAATATTGATGAAGAGAGATGGTTATTGATCCACAGTACCTCGAGCGAGGGAAATAATAGATGGACCAATATTGATGAAGAGAGATGGTTATTGATCCACAGTACCTCGAGCGAGGGAAATAATAGATGGATCAATATGGATGAAGAGAGATGGTTTTTGAAGTGAGGCTTCAAAAGAAGAACTTTTTAGAAAGACTTTCTAGACAGTGATAAAAATCAAATAGGTGAATAGGGATTTTGGTGCATGATAGTGGGCGGTAATTCATATTATGAGGACCGCCGCGAGGAGGAAGAGATGGCGCAAAAACCTCCTCGCAAAAAGACATAGAAGAGAAAGGAAAGGCTAGGAAGCACTTTATAACATTATGTTTAAAACGGACAACATGCCTCGCAAGTTAGTCCGAAACGCAGAACCGAACAATACTGCCACTTGCACTTTTAGTTGGATGAATCATAAACGCTTCTGAAGAAGCGAACCAAGTCTAGCAAGCAGAATTACGAAAATTGTGTTTCAAACAGATGGAGGGACATTGCACTATCTAAGTGAACTAATGGCTGCGAAGTCGACCGTTGGAACTAGTTCGACGTAGGTAGAGCAGGTGGAGACTCCTTTTTCGAAACACTCAGATTTATATCGTATAATGCTAACATCCATGCAAGTGTGCAGACCATCAATTGTTGGGGGGCTGTACGAGAATTGTGTTCCGAACAGATGGAGGGACATTGTCATATCTAAGCGAACTAATGGCTGCGTAGACGATCGTTGGAACTAGTTCGATGTAGGTAGGACAGGTGGAGACTCTTTTTCGAAACACTCAGATTTACAACGTATAAGGCTCACATAAACCCCATGCAAATGGTCAGAACATCAATTGTTGGGGGGCTGTGCAAACCAACAAAAGTTCGGGGGCTGACTGACACAAATTCAAGGTCAGTTAATTATAATGTTATATTGTTGCGATAAAGATTGGACACTGAGTTCTAAATGGTTCTTAATGTCTTATTTCAATTGTTAGGAAATTATGCACCAATAGGAGTTAGGGAGTAGCACAATCCAATGGAGAGATTAAGTCCAGATTAAAACGATAAAAGTCTAGCAAGACAAAAGGCAAGTTAGGAAATTATGCACCAATAGGAGTTAGGGAGTAGCACAATCCAATGTAGAGATTAAGTCCAGATTAAAACAATAAAAGTCTAGCAAGACAAAAGGCAAGTTAGGAAATTAATTAACATGTGGTCGGTGGCGAGCCACAGAATGTTATTAATATTATTGTTGTTAATTTGGACTGGTTAGGTTTGTTTAGGTGTGGTTGACGGAGATGGACGTAACCACTTAGGTACAAGTTTTATTTAGCTAGATAGAAAATGGATAATTTAGGATTGTGCTAATATAGGTGTGGTTGACGGAGATGGACGTAGCCACTAGGGTAGAAGTTTTAATGAGCCAGATGGATAATTTAGGATTTAGTTGAGAGTTAGGAAAGTTAGAGTTGTGTAGGTTTTGTTAGCTAGGGGAATATAGAAAATTCCACTATAGGGTTTTAAACATGATTAGGTTAGAAGTTAGGATAGGGAAATATAATCGCGAAGCTGAAACCAATGGAGTGAGTACCTCGAGTGAGGGAAATATAAACGCGAAACTGAAACCAATGGAGTGAGTACCTCGAGCGAGGGAAAGACGAAAGTTGAATGATTTGGTGAGGTTTTCGGACCGACACGCGGTGGCTTCACGGTCGTCAGCGTTGCTGGAAAGTTGACCAAACTTGATCATTCAGAGGAAGTAAAAGTCGTAACCAGATTTCTGTCGGGGAACCTGCGAAAGGATCATTAACGTATTACGATGCCGCTGCATATGTATTGTATGCTGCGATGGTGCGTATTACGAAAATATCCGTTACTGAATTGCGTCATCGTCGGCTTGACGACGATGCGCTGATGTTTCGGCGTCGCGCAGAATGTTCGATGCAGAAGGGTAAAAATCCGCGCCCCGAGTCGAACGTTGCGTGTTCGTAAACACAATAAAAATGCGGTTAGAAAAGATGTGCATACACACGGAATTGTATAGTACTCGTGCACGCGTGCAACGAGAGAGAGAACCAGATCCCAGGTTTACTGGTTGATTTTGTTTTCCTTTTCTTCGCGTGTGTATGACTATTTTCATTGCGTCGTGCATCTTTTCTAAGATACATATTTTAATCAAAAGCCTGTAAACATTGGAGTGAGTACCTCAAGCGAGGGAAAGATAACAGAAGCTTGAGATAGAACTACAGTACCTCGAGTGAGGGAAATAATAGTAGTCCTAATCTAACACATGATATACTTTCCAAATGAAGTTAAGCTGATGGAAATTTTTGTCTTCATGAATTTCAACAAAACTTTGGGGCTGGATGTAACTCCCCGACCCTAATGTAAATTAAAACTATGTAGAACAACGTGTGTCTGTTGTAAGACATAGAGAAAGTTATAATAAAAGATTCGAGACGAATTAAGAGAATTTTTGTTTTTTTAATACGTTCTTGTAATGAATTTTTATAATTTTAATACGTTCGTGTAATGAATGTTTTTAATTTTATTACGTTCTTGTAATGAATGTTTTTAATTTTAATACGTTCTTGTATTGGACATTTTTGATATTTCAAAAATTAATAACTCAGAAACTAAAAGAGATAATGCAAAACTAAATGCATACTTGGGGTGCATAGACTGAGATACGTTCGCATTGTGAGTTTCAGAAATATCGAACAAGTTTAGGAAAAGGGCCTGTTGACCTAGCGCGTACCGTCGATGCGTATCGCCAATATACATGGTGGGAGGCAGTCGGCCGTCTAGGAATAGATGGCTGGCGGAACGTTAAGTTCAAGAAAATTGACATTATTATAAAAGTGCAAAAATAGACTAATATAAGTCTATACTTGGAAAACCAAGTGAAATAATTGCCGAACCTAAAGTCGCAGGCGCTGCACAGCCTCTCACTGCCTTTCGACGGGATTTCGGTCCCTGAAGACTGGCGTGCTGCCTGTTTGATATGGGAACGGTTAATTATGCCTCTATGGATGACATATCCCATCCGAGTTGGTCAAAAATGAAAATCAAGGGAATCATAGGCTTGACGCACCTAGATGACCTAATGAAAGCGGACACGGCCGCTGGATCAAACTGATCATATAATGCACTATATTTGACCATCTCATAGAGAGCCCTTATCTGACGCATGAAGACGAGGTATAACTATCGCTGCTATGATATTGTTGGCATTGCATGTCTAGCTCTGAACCGCTGATGTATGGGTCGCATCCTAGGCGTGATAAGTACACTAAGTTTACCCCCGATAGTGGAGTTAACAATATCTTAGTGGCTACCTTCAAGACGCAAGTCTGTGGAGAGATTTCTGTATCTGACCTATGAAGATGTGGAGTAACCATCGGGCTGCTATGAATGCCGCTACCACTGTATGTCTAGCTCTGAACCGCTGATTGACCGAAGACGCATACAGCGACTTGAATACATAGCCGCGGATGGGGACTTGTCCACAGCCGTGTGCGGTGGACCTCAGACTGATTAGTGTCGATGATGGTCTTTCAAGTCTTAACCCCGATAATGGAGATAGCGGAGGACATAGTGGCTTCCTTCAAGACATAAGTCTGTGAAGAGGCATACTGGAACGAGTTTATTAATTGAGAACGAGAAACTGGACGTGAACTGCTCTGGCTAATATCATCATGTATGATTTATTACTGAATCAACTGTGCGATGTAATATCGACACATATGGTTGCAAGGAGAGGAGGCTCATAGTCCAGCAGTGGACTGGACGAGCGATGATGAAGGCTGTAAAGCTATATTCAGAGCGATAGCTGAAATGAGTCTTTAGATTCATATGCGGTCTCAGGCACGGAGACACGCGGCAGAGATATGTATATATGGAGATATGAAGTTGGAGCAGATCTGCCCTGGCAGTACCGTTCGGATAGACGGAGATCCAGTATGCAGGAGCAATCCAGATATGAGACCCACAGTCAGTAGCAGCTGTGAGGTCATCCCTTCGAGCTTGCTCGTTGGAAGATGGTTTACCATCATAGGCGCTGGTTCACGTGTGGACTATCCTATAAACACACCCTTGAACGCAATACGTTGGACACTTCGGTGGAAGACAGGATTAGCCTCCTAAAAGGTTACCACAGCGGCTCAGCCGTATCGGGAACGCTACGGCTAGTATCGATTGGACGTAGTCCACTAGCTTCGGCTTACCACGAGAAGC
Source organism: Carpatolechia fugitivella (assembly GCA_951230895.1). Classification (NCBI taxonomy): domain Eukaryota; kingdom Metazoa; phylum Arthropoda; class Insecta; order Lepidoptera; family Gelechiidae; genus Carpatolechia; species Carpatolechia fugitivella. The sequence continues at coordinate 9,484,928 of OX579659.1, read as the reverse complement.
TTATGCTTTCAACGAAGAGACTTTGGTCTCCTTCCATCGCTTAAGGCGCACCGGTCGGACCAGAGTCCGCTGTAGACAATCCTTCGGGGTTGTCTATTATTTTAACCTTTTTCCTACACCTCTGTGGTGAGGGGAGGACAGGAGCATTCTGAAGGACAGAGTGGGAAGTGACTCACAGAGAGCGCGTTGGTGGAGCGTTTATTCTCACTCGTCTCGTAAATGCTTTAACAGTTAGTTTGCTGTAAAGGTGTGAGCGTATCGAGTCTTTGCTGCTAGACTGCTGTCTTGCTCGGGATCTGGGGTCTTAGCAATCAACTAGCTGAAGGAACTAAAACTAGTTCCTTCGTCAGGGCTGGATCTTGCTAGATCTTGCTGGATTCCTTGTGTGATGGTAGTATGGAAGACACAGAGAGATTATGTAACTGTATTTTTCAATACGGTTGACTTAAGGAAAAGGGTATCCCGGTGCGTAGAGCTAGGATGGTCGTCTCCAGGAAGTATCATTAGAGAAACTTGGTTATTGATCATTCTGTTGAGGAAATGCCCCTCAACGAAAGTTCCTCTAAGAACTAGAAGTTCTATTCAGAACTACAGACGACACACCCGTCGCCGGCTCTAAGGACTCGCTGAGGCAGTCCTGGAGCCATCCTTTTATACCTTTTAAATTACATATATCATGTAATAATCCTTGTGATCCATTTCAGGAATCTGGGCTCTTATTGCAGAAGCAATAAACTTCGAAGTTCTTTTCAGAATACGAAGTTAGTATTGTTTAATAAAGTCGCTGGGATTTCCTGGTGACTTTATTCTTTCAGTCCACGAGCATGGGTAATCAGGAGTAGGCTGCTTGCCGGCTGGCAACTGATACTCCTGTGTTCGGGCAAGAGATAGGGACAAATCAGTATATAGGAATAACATAGAAGTTGAGTAGGCGACTCTATGTGTAATTCCGCAGTTAGAAAACATAATATAAAGACGATCACATTGTAAATTTCTAAAAGAGTTTGGGTTACTCTCACAACGTAGAAAGGATCTGTTATTAGATGATCAACGGCCAATTTTGATTATTATTTTAGAGATGAGATGTTCAGTTACAACGTCTTAGCAAAATAACGTAAAACCTCTCGTGTGGTAGTAATCGGCCCATGAAACTGAACAACTTTCGTTCCAAAACTTTTTTAAACTCGTATTTTTTTCAAACAAGGTGATCAGCTGATCGAGTTAATTTGTATGAAAGTTTAAAAACATTTATTGACGGTACTTAGGTGTCACGTGGGATCGATCTCTGACATAAAGAGAGAACTGCCGCAAGCTTAAGAGTAAAGTTGGTGCCCGGAACAACATCCTAAGACGCCTTACCACACCCGCTGGGGAGCCAGCGTACGCGTTCTTCGAACGAGTTGTCTTGCTCTCGCTTACTCAGCAGGCGAATATTCGACTCCAGTTTGGGTTTGTTTAGCCCATGCGAGAAATGTGGACACGGCTCTCCACGAATCATGACGTATAGTCACGGGCACCCTGAAACCGACACCACTGAGAAAGCTTTACTCCATGGCAGGAATTGTTCCACCCAGCGTGGGACGTGAGGTCGTTGCGATATTGAAAGAGCGAAACAGTCTCAAGACAGCAGGCACCTCCTTTACGGCACAACCCTCCTCTTGCCCGTCTCAAGAGTCGCCGCAGCTTCCTCAAGAACTCCACACCCATCGAAAAAGACCCACTTTTAGCACGTAAACATCATCCTATCAGATCCTCGTTTTAACACATTATTACAATTTTTACGAACGAAAACGTTATATTTTTATTACTAGCGAATCGCGATGCACAGGACTGTCCATACTAGGCAGTGTTGGCAGGGTCACCATGCATGAGGTATGGAGACACAGGAGCGTGTCAGAATGAAAGACGTGTTGTGCGTCAGACAAACGTATTGACTACAAGCTACTTAGATGCTAAATTATATCTATCTAGATGTGGTTGAAGTGAGTCATTACAGTTAGCTGAATAAAATACATTTTTTGCCTAGTGACAAGCAAAAAATGTAGGTATGAAGTTAGCTGTCATCGTATGTCATCAAATGTATTTTAGTGATGCCAGACCAAGCGCCCCAATAATTTCAATGGTAAACACAAATAGTCGATGCTTTATCAATAAAATTTCGCGGCGTGGGCAGTCTGATATAATACTAAAGTAAAAGTTTTACAATTAAATATATTTAAATAGCAGATCAAGCTTTACACGTGGCGCAAGATTCTGTGCCATATTTAAAGATGAAGTTTGACATTTGTGTAATATTTTTATATATCTCGTTTGTCAAGGCAGAGAATCAGCCGTATATCAAATCAAATAAAAATATTTTGATTTATGAATCATTTTTCGACGTCAAAGCTACCATGGATGGCACGGCTACAGGTTAATTTTTGGAGGGCACTTGGAAATTAAACGATTTTATAAAAAAATAAACAACCGTGTAGTATTTTGAGCTAAAAAAAATGCAAAATATATTTAGGAACCAACCTTATATCTCCAAATGGTTTTGCATTTAGCATACTTTTTTTAAAACTTTGCATACCCAATTTTATTGACAAAACAGAAACTTTTGATCCTGATTTGAACCAAATATTTGATATAAGATTTCTTTGGTACCAATTACTCATCATAATGACAGTGAAAGAAAAAATAATTGATGTGTTGAAGTGACGTGTGTGTGATAAAAATATTATAAAGACATTTATAGTGATCATCCTGTTTAATCTAACACAAAGAAAAAAATAGACACGATGAAAACATTATGTATTTCCGGAAACATTCACAATATTGATCGTATCAGAAATAAGTAGATACGTATCGATCGTATTGTAAATCGTAAATAAACATCACATTTTTCTTTTTTTGCATCCAATTAATAAATTGACTTCAGTTTGGAAACAATGGAATAAAAATACTCAAAAATCTGTAGGTATTTTATAAATAAATTAAAGTGGTGACAACGGGAATTATTTTCCCCTTGTCCCCTATATAATTTTGAAGTGAAGATACTGGAAGACAACAACTACTGAACGGATTGGTATGAAAGAAATTTGGAATAAAGTTAGTTTATACCCTGGAACACATAGGATACTTTTTACGGGAAAAGGCTTATTCCCACGGGAAAATCTTACACAACGCGAGCGTAGCCGCGGGCGGACCGTATTATAGTAATTCAAATTATACTTACTATTACAATGTCAAAATGTCTGGAATCTTGAAATACTAAATCTTTTATTTTTAGGTAAAATTTATAATCATTACTACCCTACACTCTACTACACTAAAGACCAATTAAAATAAAATAAAAAATATATACTCAAAGAGCGAATCATACATAGTAATATACTTTGCGCGATTACATCAAATTAAACAAATATAATATTTTATCATTGTCGCAGAGGTCATAGACCCGCCTCGATGTTTTAGAGCGGGGTCTGTGCGGGGCGGCGCGGGGAGCGGCTGGACGACGCGGGGCGCTGCCCGCGCCGTCTACCTTAGACACACCTCTTGCGCAACAATTTTTTTTCGGCGTAGCGCCTTAATGTCTATATGTTTTGATCTTTTGTGACTTGTCGGATTGTTGGCAATGCTTATACAACCATTATTATCCTCATACATAGGGATAGCTCTAGGGATTTCAATACTGAGGCTAGTTACCAATGATTTTAACCACAATGCTTCTCTTACAGCTTCAAAGAGAGCCATATACTCAGCTTCAGTAGATGAAGCTGCCACTGTTCGTTGTCTTTTAGTTTGCCAGCATATTGTGCATTGTTCAAACAATTTAAACAAATAACCCGAAGTACTTTTTCGGTCAATTTCATCACTTCCCCAATCCGAGTCAACAAAGCCACTTAAAACATTAGCTTCACAATCAGTACGTTTGTAAGTTAACTTGAGATGAAAAGTCCCTTTCAAGTATCGTAACAGTCTTTTCAGCTGTGACCAAAGTGCAATAGTATTTTTGTTACCAAATCTACTCAAAACATTCACAGCGTAACTCAAGTCAGGTCGAGTGCACAACATGATATACATCAAGCAACCGATAAGGTTTTTACAAGGGGCCTTTGTCGTTTCACAAGAATTCAAAGCTTCATAATCTACTTTAACTTCCAAGGGTGTTTTGACAGGTTTACAGTCACGCATTTTGAACTTATCTAACACGGTTTCAATATAACTGCTTTGGTCTAAAGTGACTTGATTCTCACACCTCTCGACTCTGATTCCCAGAAAACATTTTATTTCTTTTAAGTCAACCATTTTAAACTTGTTCATTATGTAGTTTTTGAAACTATTCATGGTATTTATATTTGCAGTTGATATGATAAGATCGTCCACATAAAGAACAAGATAAATATTTTTTAGGATATCACCCAGGTCTAGAATATAAATGCATCTATCAGCTGATGAATATCGAAAACCTTTTTCAATCAAAGCTTGTTCAAACATTTGAAACCAACAACGTGCTGATTGTTTTAATCCATATAATGATTTATTCAACTTACAGACTTTGTCTTTAGTACTTGGGACGCCTTCAGGAATTTTCATGTAAATTTCCTCTTTTAAATTCTCATTCAGAAATGCTGTTTTCACGTCCATATGGTGAACTAACAAATTGAATTGGTTTGCAAAAGCTAATATAAATCTAAAACTTGAGATTCTCGCAACAGGTGCGAACGTTTCATTATAATCAGTCAAATATTCCTGACTAAAACCACGTGCCACTAATCGAGCTTTGTATTTAACTGGTTTTCCAAATTCATCATTTTTAATTGCAAATACCCATTTACAGTCGATAACATTTCTGTTATTTGGCTTTTGGACTAATGTCCAGGTATTATTTTCAGTGAGCGATTTAATTTCCTCATTAATAGCACATTGCCATAGCATTTTATCTTCTCTGAATTCAATTTCTCTATAAGACATAGGTACTTTACAGACTAATGATTCTGCATATAATAAATAGTTAACAGAAATGTCATCTTCATTATAAGACACAGTAGGCAAATTCTTTATTCTATAACTCCGTCTTAAGTCATGTGACGTCATTTCATTCCGAGATAAAGTCATTGTATTCTGAGTGGAAGAAAATTCTGTGTGCCCATCTGTTTCCTTCACAGATTTATTAGGTGGTGGACCTAATGATGCGGGTATCTCGCCTGTTTGTGTTTTCTTATCTGAATCCATCAACAAATCAGATTTACACTTCTTATAAGAGTGCCTGTCAGAGTTCACGGAATTCTGCATGATTCCATCAGGCCCCAGAGACCTATCAGACTTAGGCTTTGTGGGCCTACTTGATAAGAAATTAATCTCATCAACTATTACATCTCTGACCCTCACAAACTTTTCTTCTACCACTTCCCACACCTTATAACCATTTGGTTCATAACCAACCAATATACCTTGTAAGGATTTTTCATCAAACTTGGATTTTCTCATTTTATTGAGAAAATAAACGGTTGAACCGAATACCTTTAGGTACTTCAACTGCGGTTTTTTACCATGCCACATTTCAAACGGTGTGCAGTCTGTTTTCAGTGCTTTCGTGGGGCTGACATTTATAAGATAAGTAGCTGTTAAGACAGCCTCACCCCAGAACGTTTTATTTAACTTCGCGCCACATAACATAGCACGGCTTCGTTCTGTTATCGTTCTTATCATACGCTCTGCCATACCATTCAAAGCGGGCGTATACGGCACTGTCAAGTGGTAGCTGATACCTTTTTGCACACAGTATTCTTTCATTTCATTTGATAAATATTCACCACCATTATCACAATACAAGTTGACAATTCTCAAATTAAAATGACTCTCACATTTCGCAACATAATCTGTAAAAGCAGCAAAAACATCTGATTTATGGGCTATTAAGTATGTTGCACAGTAGTGGGTGAACTCATCGATAAAAATAACAAAATAGTTTTTGCCGTCAAGTGTCGATGGGGTAACGGGACCACAAACATCTGTGTGGACATTAAATAGAGGTCGTTTCAAAACTTTTGACTTTGATTTATTTAAAGGTAGACATGCTTGTTTCCCATTTATGCATGCTTCACATAATTTATCAGTTGGTGTAATGTTATTAATCTGATCAATATCAGAAAACATTCGCTTGTTCTTTATTTCAACAAATTTTGTTTTACCAATGTGGCCTAACCGTTGATGCCACAACTCATAATTACTTTTGTTTTTATCATGAACACCTCTATTTAATGAGCCAGTGCTAAAAGCAGATTTTGTGAGACCAAACCGGATACCTTTTAAATTGTTCAATAACTCACCCTTTGATATCACCTTACCACCACTCAGTATTTTTGCACCACCTTCAGTGCCAAAAACAACCGCCATTCCAGCCTGCTGAATTCTTTTGACAGACAGTAAATTATAGGGTATATCTGTACAGAATAGAACATCCTGTAATGTTCCTTTTACACCCGTATTACTTATTACAGAAAGGTTGCCCTTCTTAGTCGCGGTTATGAATGTGCCGTTTTTGGCTACAGTAATCTTGATAGGTTGTTTTAAAGCTGCAAAGTTTTCCGCTAAATCCTCTCTATTGATTAAATGATCAGAAGCTCCTGAGTCCAGAATAAAAGTTATGTCATTTTCGATTCCAAATTGCTCTTCATAGTCGCTGGTCATAAAGGCAAAACCTGAGATATCTGGGTTTTGTTCTATATTCACTGATTGAACAGTTCTCATTGTTTGTGGGCGGTTTTTGTGATAACAATTTCTTTGTAAATGACCTTTCTTCCCACAAATATGGCATTTGAGATGTTTTTTTATTTTATTAGTGCTGAATTGTGGTAATCTTCTTTTGGAGTTGTAATTTCTTTTCGTATGATTAGGTCTATTGTAGATATGGGTAGGCTTTGCTTCCGCCTGCAATACTTTTAAAGAATTATCGCGTCTTTCGTTCATTAATTTGACTTCATGGTCTAGAAGTCTCGTTTTGACAAAAGTTAACGTCAAGTTGTCTTCCTCGGCTAGGGTCTCAATTGCCGTGATGACTCCATGATAATCTTGAGGTAATGTCATAAAAAGGTGTGTAACTTTATCCGCTTCCTCCAATTTTGCACCAGCGCACAATAATTGACAGATTAAGTCATCAAACAACTGTAAATTACTAACCAAACTAGTCTCGCCTTGTAATTTTAGATTTAATAAACGCTTCCTTAATGCCAATTGTGTTGCAATACTTTTGCGTTCATAAATAGTGTCCAATTTTGTAAAGACTTCTTTCGCCGTCATTCCGTCACCTGCTAAGTTCAGTAATGAATCTGATAAATACTCAATCACAGTATTTTTTGCAATTCTCTCTGCTTTCTGCCACTCATCGTTTGGTTCCGCCGGAGCGTCGGTATCAATAACTTTAAGCACCTGAAGTTCGTTCAATAAATTTCTAAGTCTTAATTTCCACACACTATACTTTTCGCCAGAAAATTGTTTAATATTTCTTCTTTCCATTTTAAGTCACAATTAAAAGTTTATTTTAATAACACTAAAACTGCAGAGCAAATGTTTCTTAGCACCATGAATTAGTTCTTTTAAATAAACACTATAGAGTTTCAAAACAAATAATATAATTATAAAAGTTTTTAGTTCACTGGGCCCATAACCTATAAGGATAAGGGCGACCAATGAAAAGCAATATTATTTAATTATATGAAAGTCTTTTAATATCAATATTATTTAAGGAGAGGTGTTTAGTTAAATGCGAGCGCAAGATCGATAGGTACAATCAGTAGGGCGGCTCAAGCGACAACTAACGTAAAAACTTATAGGAACATATGGGGCTGTTATACTATGCATGTTAGAAAGAGAAAAATATCTTAAGCTGAGACAGATTTATTTTTGTTAATTCCAACAGTATTATGTATGTATGTATACATTTTGCGCATTCGTTTTATTGTTTTCGTAAGTAGGTATACATACATTATACTTAAATACAGTCATTAGTGAACGTAATTGCGGTGTTAAGCAGTAACGTACGCTAAATAAATATTTAGCCATTGAATCATCTATTCCTTATCAAGTGTTGTATGGGCGCTAGTCGCCAACAACGGTGTCTAGTATCGCGGCACGTGTCGAGTGGCGCCGAGTGCGCAAGAGCTCATGTGCCGCCGCTGGCGGCGGCGCCCGCGTCGCTCTGTCGCGTCGCCAGCTTTATTGTCTTCAATTTCATTAACTATTCGACATGTTGACGAACCGCTTATTGCAATTGATTGCTAACGAAATAAAATATTACGTATCTACCTACCTATTGGTTTAGAACGATACAGTTCCAGTTCCATAATATTTTCCACGCCTGATTGAAATTCGTCGAGATTGTTTAATGCTATTAAAAATTCTGGCTTTCGTTTAACTCGTTTCCCAGTTACTATAATAACAAGTTATTGTAATCAAATATCTGCCTACATACGTGCTTCAAATTATCATCTTTACTTTACCTAATAAATAATAAAATGAGCCTGAAAATCATAATCCTAAAAATTCTGAAACTTAATGTTATTTACGTTCTAGTTACTACAAACCGTATAAAAACCTATTTGAAATATTGCAAAAATCTCGTCTCGCACAGCCACTGGTACAGACAGTGGTACATGTCTGATGTGCTGACCTGATTAGATTACGCGACATTGTACTCTCGTCAACGTTAACTGTCTGTTATAAAATTAGATTTCGGCTGCATGATATTTTAAACGTCTATGTGCCGTCAGTCTACACTGTGTCAATTGATTTTCTACTGAAGTGGCTAAACTGTAGTGCGTAGGTAGATGTTTTCGTGGAAAAATAAAGTTAGTCGTGGCTATTATAATTTTAGGATACTAATTATCCGACGCGTTGTCAATGTGACCCAGTTCTTTCAGACGCTTTATCTTGTTTATCTTGTTCTTTTTTATTACGATCTTTTTTGTATGTAAAGTAACTAAGGGTGTGTTTCTATTTCAGCTCTGGCTGGCGGCTTGACGATTGGGACCACTTTTGCTCTCTCTCCGGTGTCTGGCATCCTGACTGGCTTTTTCGGTTTGCGCCGGACTGCAATTATTGGTGGCTCCATCGCTACAACTGGGATGCTCCTGACATCTTTTGTCGTAGATCATGTCGAAGCTATGTGCTTCACCTACGGCATCATGTTCGGACTGGGAGCCTCCTTAGCCTACACCCCATCCTTAGCCATCCTCGGCCAATACTTCAAAAAGCGTCTGGGGATAGTCAATGGGGTAGTAACTGTAGGTAGTTGTGTTTTTACTGTATTCATGCCTGATCTTATGGACTGGATGATACGCAACACCAGTCTGGAGTGGATGTTTAGATTGTTATCCCTTTTTACTTTGGGGATCATATTGTGTGGTTTAATGTTCACACCTGTTGCTGTAGTAGTTATTGATGAATCCGTCAAGTCCAAAAAAAGCTTAAATTCAGTGCTTAAAAGTATTGGATGTTTAGAGATGTGGAAGATGAGTAGATACAGGCTGTGGGCTCTATCAATTCCAGTAGCATTATTTGGGTATTTTGTTCCTTACGTTCACATTAAGAAGTTAACCGAAATTAAGTTTCCTAAAAATAAAAATAATAATCTTCCACTACAATGTATTGCTGTAACTTCTGCTATAGGAAGGCTTACTTTCGGTCTCTTGGCAGACAGGAAGTGGGCAGACGGTATCTTCCTACAGCAGATTTCTTTTTACGTTATAGGGGTGCTAACGATAATTTTACCATTTGTTGAAAAGTTTGGTTTTATCATAGCGATAGCGTTGGGGATGGGTTTGTTCGAAGGAGGTTTTATAGCATTGATGGGACCTATCGCGTTTGAGCTAGTTGGAACTGCATACGCAGCGCAGGGTATAGGGTGTGTGCTAGGGATGGCCGCACTTCCTCTGTCTATTGGCCCTCCGATAGCAGGGACTCTTTTCAAGGCATATGGAAACTATAAATTAGCCTTTATCCTGGCTGGATTATCCCCAATTGCTGGAAGCTCTCTCATGTTCCTTATTCGATTTACCAAGAAGAAAAAAGACAGTATTCAAGCACCCGAAACTAATACCAATGGCAACGCTACCTCCTTAGATACGAGTAAAAGTGACGTAGGTGAGTCGTTTACGATATTACTTTTTAATGATGACTGATGTTCCTACATATAATTTTTAAGTAAGATTTTAAACGATTTTCTGACTCAGAATGTTTCATAGTGATTAAAAAAAAAAAAACTGTACTGCATTCAAGGATAAAAAACGTCTGTCTGAACCGGCAACCGATTCCGGTACCTATATTTATTATGATACTGATCGAAAGAGTAAATTATAACGAGTATATTTTTAGAACCATCGTGTCTTTCAGGTCTCTTTTTTACCTATTTGTTTTATAAACTGATTGTTATTTTTACACATTTCAGAAAAAAATCCACCACCGTTACTAGCTGCTAATGGAAAAGCCAATCACCATTAGAAAGTGAGAAAAAGCCTATCTGCCAATTAGACATATAGCTATAAAGGTATGTCTGTTTTAGAATTTAAGGATACGAGCTAAATTGTAAAGTCGGTCTTCAATCCTTTATTTTATTCAATTCTTTATTTTATTGATATAATTATTTATGTACGTTAAATAATGTACAATACTCTTGTGTTGGACGCGGTAGTTTAAACATTCCTTTATTAAAAATACCTACTCCTAATATTATAGGTATGTTTTATAGGTATATAAATAATTACTATGTAATGTATTTTAAACATTTATTTACTTTAGGATCGATTGATAAAAAGGCTAGTTTGTTGTATGTTGTGTTTTATATGTCGCGTATTTTAGTATTCTACCGTACCACATGTCCGGCACAATGACGAATTCTAGCGTAGTGATTGGTAGATTCAAAAAATATCTTCACTGGGGGTCCATTTCATAAAGTTGCGATTTACAAATTAGAAGTACATTTAAAAGAACATTGCGGCGCCAATATACCAAACAGATTAGGCTTTATAGATTAGGCTAATTGGCTGCGCAATTGTATTTTTTGAAATAGGTTCCCGGCATCGATTCTACTCTGATGTAGAAGCTTTTGTTTGTACGTGCATATTTTTTAAAATAATAATTTAAGTAGTACAAGCATAAAAAGGAATTTTGAATCGAATGCGGATGAAACTTGTTGTAATGGTGGTGCTATGTGTATTGTGATGCAGAGAGTAGACTAGGAAGTAACAACCAAGATTTAATAAATTATTTATTTACTCTGTTAAGTTGGATACTACTTTAGATAGAATGTTGTTGGAAATGGAGTATTCAGTGGATAAAAGAAAATTTTGGTAGCAGTTACATACTCTTACACTGCTCGGGACGTGCGTGGCTGTTTAATCAATTACAGAAGTAATACCCACGCACGGTTATAATATGGAACCGTTTGTGATAGAAATGTAAAATGGTGGAAAGAGAAAAGTCATTTATAGAAAAAATATTTACATAAGTACAATTTTACTATTGTTGCAAATGGTATGTTGTTATAAATGTGTTACTACGTTAGACAGATACTGTTATATCAAATCTAAACATCCCGTGGCAGAAATACAACTGTAACAGTAGCATACCTAATTAATAAATAAGAGACGTGTTTTTAAATAACAAATATTCACTAAATAATGTTGGGCAAATATAATTAATTATGAGATAAGCAGTCACTGACTCACTCAGTCACTTTGGGTAGTGGAGTTTATAGAACGCATCGAATTTTTGCCATTAAAATGCAATAATGAGATAATTCAGCTTCGAAGTACATAGGGTATAAGAGTATGTATGTTATTCACATAGACGGTCGTTGATCACTCTATGGAGTCGTTGACCCATAAATTTATAAGATTTCTATCTCGCAATAAATAAAATTACTTATCATTTGCAGTAAAGTAGATAAAACTAAGAAAAAGAATACACATAACTATACCTATATAGTAGCCAATTTCTTGAACCAAAGCATATTTGAAGTTATCTAATTACGTATTAGACAAATAAACCTCCATAGTTACCTTTCCAAGTTCCTGTAGATTAGTATAGATATTTTATATAAATATCTATCTAAGAATATAAATTATTTTAAAAGTGTATAATGTTTAATTATCGAGTAAATACTTTTATGAAATTGACAATAATAAATAAGTAGGTACACTATTTTGACTTGTCTTTACTACTATTTCATTTATTTGATTTAATATAATATTATGCAAATCTAGGTATTTTTTAGATGTTTAAGACAAATATTATTGAGTGACGAAATAAATAGTGCAGAGGATAAAGGATATAGTCAGGCCAGACCGCTTGAAACGGTTTGAATTTTCTCAAGAGATTGTATATATTTTCATATGAATTTTTGTTTACATGTGTAGTTTACCGAACTGCACAATTATGCGAAATTTCATGACAAAGCATAAATAATTACCAGAGAAAACTTAATCCGTTTCAAGCAGCCCGGCCTGGCTATATCCTTGGTCCTCTGTACCTCCCTAGCACACTGAACCGGAATCTCTTTAACAGTAGTAATTTCAAATGTACCTATTTATTAATACATATAGATCATAATTTTAGGTGACTAATAACAGTTATAGATATTTCAACATATATTTTTAGCACTGCCTGCTGTGCACCAGACTAGAGACTAGAGACTAGACTAGACTGACTAGAAAGTAAACATATAAGTATATATTGGTAGTTCTAGTCTTATTTTATCACAAAACGCACAATCCGAACGACCGGAGCGAGCTCAAAATATAAAATCAACACTTATGCTGTTACTCGTAACAATAACAAAATAAGTATTACGTACAACCTTTTTTTTAGATTGATTTATAGTGCAACAATTAATTTATATATCTAATTATTATGATGTGGTAAAATTATTTTAAGTCTTGACTATTATACTTGCATTGTAATATTTTTGCAGTTATATCAAATTATTTTAAAGTTGTCTTAAATACATCCCCATTTTAATAAAGCCCGTGTTGAAATATCTATACTACCCATAACCAAGTCATAAGAAAAACTAGTTTTCGAATCATATTTATTTTCTGTTGTGGCGCTTGATTTAAAATAGAAATTACTTAAGTTGTTAGTTTAAGTTCAAATAAAATATGTACTATAATGCCAGTATCAAAATATCAATACATTAATCTTTATTTATAAATGATATAGAAATAAAAATAGCTGTCGTACAAATAATTCAATAATCATGCAACGAAAACGAAAATAAAGTTAGGTTTGAAAAATGTGAATAAATATTACTTATTTTTACATGCGTAATTTTGTCTTAAAATGTGCTGTGATAAAAACCATAATCATTAGGTTAGGAATTTTATTTCACAGTTTTCAATACAATAAAAAGGTACCTAACTAATGTTAAAATTTTACATATTTATTCTTTTATCTCGGATTTAAAAAAGTCTCTATCTCTACAAAATTTAACGTAACATTTTCTAATCAATTAACCGCACAACTCTGTTTTTAATAGTAATCTGCCTAAAATTGAAAAATATTTTTGTATCTATGAAATTTTGTGTAAGTAATTTTATCATTATTTTTACAATTATTTAGTTAGGTCGTTAGTTTGTTATACCTATTTACTGCCGATTAAAAAATATAATTTTCCAAAAAGTTACCGTAATATTTTACGCATTTCTATCATCGATTTTAACCACAGAGATTAGAATGCCAGTTTAATTAAATTTTTCTTACTTGTGAGTACCGATGTGCTCAAGGACGACGTTGACATTGCTACAATGTTCTCTGAAAAGACTAGCTTTAAATTATTACTTTTTTTAAATAATGCAGATAAAACATACAAATTTTGATACGCCTTTAGATGCTACAAAATACGCAAGCATCGGCAATGAGTAAACCTAGCTAATAAAACTCTGTTAATATTTTCACTTAATATGTTCCTGCACTTTTACTTACATTCTGTCGTATAACTGTGCCTCTTGGAGAGTAAGGGTTTATTTAAAAAATTTACTTAATTAATTAAGATTATAAAGTAGAATTAAATATTATTTAATTTATAAATTGATGCATTTGTATTTTTATATAGTAAAATAATAATTAGGAATGATTCAGTCTTCATTTAAAATCGAATTTACCTTACTCGTACAAGTCATTTGATCATATAATATATGTCAGACTTGAGGATCCTAACTTAACCCGATATTCCTTTTATAAATGTTATATCTATTTATCTATCTTCTAACTTTTCTGCAAAGGCGATTCTTGTATCCACAATCAGTATTGTAATTGTGTTTGGTTTCTTAGCTTTACCAAGGCTAGAGCAAACATCTTGTACTCGTAAGTAATGGATCAATGAAAATTGAAGGACAACCTATTTGTACGCAATGAACACTCAATAACCCAACCACCACCTCGACCATCTACTCTGGCGTGATGACTACGATGAAATATTAATATGAAGACTGAATCAGTTCTTAGTGTGCAATTATAAAGTGCAATTAATTACTGAAACCAGTAGGTTTGTTATTTATAAATAAGTTTTACTACACGACTGTGCTAGCCTGTGAAGTCCGTCGCAGCAGTTGATTAGTATATAACATTATGTTGAGTAATCGTCGAAATTACCCTTTAAACCACAAATGGTTGGATGGATGTCGGTTGTAGCGACATGGGCAGGTATAGATTTATTATATTCGCATAAAGTCTAAAGTATTATTCATGTTTATTACTCAATATTCTTAAACTTGTTTTTCAAACTTCTGCGATGGGTTTTACAAGGAATGACAAGAAATTGTTAGTAGCCTGAAGTACCGCTGCAGATGCTACAGTAACAATATGTTTTACTGATATAATCTAGGATTTTGAGCAACTCATCTTCTGTAAAGATTAAATTTTAGCTAGAGACAATAGTATTTTTAGAATTGTATTAAAAATAATTCATATTTAATGTTAGACAATAGCAGTCAATTGGTAATGTTCTTACATGATCAAAATATTATTGTCTTACATCTATTTTTTGTGTGGAGGCTGAAAAAAGCATTTAGTATGTTTGTTTGTTTAAACTATGCAAAGATTAGTACCAATAAGAGGATGTCATCTCAATCAGTGTTTACATTTGATTATAATTTGATTATTGTTTCTCTATTATATTATAAGTTATTATGTGTACCGAGACCACTAACTGGATACACTATCAACATACATAACACAATATTTTAAATGAGGCTAAACGTGACTAAAGTGGTCGAATGTCATATTTCTGCGTGTTAGTTCGGGGGACACGATGGGAATAACCGCACTTTCAGTTTTTGGTCTCGTCATTTGCATTAGAAAGCTTATATGTAGGTATGCGATAGGTAACCACATCTATTATTCCTGCTCTCCACGGTATTTAGTCTTATTAACAAGGACAGTGAGAAGGTATACTGTTTTATATTTATCTCATTTCACTATTTGAAAAAGACTTCTTTAGGTACATCCCAGGAATTATCTACATCTCGTACATACATGTAATAGTTTTCAAATGTAATTGGGTTAAATAGTACCTACAATTTTAGCAATTAATGTGGATATTAATTTTATATTTACCGGAAATAAAAACAGCCAATCTAATTTTAGCTTTTTATTTACAATTCCTATCACGATAAAATTTTACTAAAAGTACTCCATCAATACAAAATCAGTTAAATGGGTAGTTTGGATATTTTTGTACGATACTACGTACATTATCAACATAAATTATTTATATTAAAATTAATATAGTATGATTATTGATTATTTATTCGCTCCAAACTCGTGGATAATCGGAACTCTACAGCGATGCTAATGCTACGTTTTCTATTCTGCGCCATACTCTTTTGATTAGTTATTAGAAAAAGAGCAAAGTATTACCTACCTATCGCTATAAACCTTTATGTAACGTTTTGATGATCCACTATAAATTGCAGGGAGTGAATAATAATCAGTACAGACCTAATTTCACTGTTCCATTGGCGTCGGCTACATAATAATCTTCATTTTTTTTTGTTACTTTCATTATGTACGAGTATATTAATGCAACTTTTCTGTTTCTGAATGACGTGTTGAAACAGCTGTCAAAGACTTTCAAACGTCTTCAGCTTCACTGCCCACGTTCGTCGTGGCAATGCTCTTGTCTTCTGTGGAATGTACATAGCTGGTGTTAGACGACACGGCGACGACCGTTGCTTCGGACGTCGTAGGAGCATTTACATCTGCAACTTCTTGATTTTGTGATCGTGTTGTTGTTGACACACTGGGTCGACGTTTTTTCCGTTGAATATATTCCATTAGTCTGTGCCAAGGTGTCGTGTCTTTTTTACGCCGGCGTCGTGTTACCCTTGGCACGCTGAAACTATTGTCAATACTAGCCGATAAGGCACTTCCAAATGAATATATGCGCATTTGTATTTCCTCCTTAGATGGATGGCTACGTTTCTGTGTCACCCAGCGGAGCGGCTTCGACAACCTAATCAGGAAGGATGTAATTAGATATGATCTGCGGTTTTACGTAATGTACGAGTTCTGCGCTCTTCTGGTCAGAAATCTTATCCGTGGAAGTGGGTACTTGTGTGTTGTATAATCAAATATTGTTTGTGAATACCTATATTGTCCTAATCATTAATAAGGATACCCTGAAAGACATTCAGCTTAAGAGATTCGATTCTTTTGATAGCCTATAATATATTTTGTATGATATAAATTATGTACTGCATCTTAGGAACCCCAACGCTGAGAGTGCCAGAGAGGACTATAACTTAAACTTAGGTAAGCACATAAGGCGATAAAGGTTTAATTCTTACTCGGGAAATACATTCATGTCTTCCATAACATCGGGTAGCTCTCTTCCGTCAACTTGCGGTAAGATAAAGCTCAAAACTACGAGGACTAGGGAGAGTCCCATCACCAGAGCAACAAAAGTGATGTCATCCATTGCCTTGTATATAAATATTATGTAGCTGATCATGGCTCCGATTTGGCCAGTGGCATGGCAACAACCGAACATGGTCGCCCTTATGTTGATGGCGTAGTATCTAGGAGTCATGTTGAGCATAAGAGCGTGGACCATTAGACCTGACGCTAAAGCCAGCGTTGAAAGGATTTCGTGGGCCAGTTGCTAGAAGAAAATTGTAAATGGATCTATAAATTAATGCAATAATACGTTATTTCAAAATGTAACTTAGATTTAATTTTCTTTTGTTTATTAAACGCCTGAAATATTGATGATGGCAATGTAACGTTGCCTCAATTCTCAGTTGTAGTTTGAAGATTAAGAAGACTATATTCATTCTCATGCAGCATTTTGTTAAATTTTAATTAAGCAGGTAAATAAGGCACAACTTACGTGTTCTAAAATGATACCACCTGCAGTTACGCAGGCAGTGAAGATAATATTAATTATTAAAAACCGTTGTAGGGAGAGTAGGCTTGATAAAACTTGGGTCAGGCATCCCATACCAATGAGACTGGATAGCACTTTAAACGATATATTGGATCCCATGTCTTCGCTATATATTTTTAAATATAAATAGCCCCAAATGAAATAGAATAAACCCCAAAACACAAGGGTAACAGCAACAATAACTCTTATATTGTGTAAGCTTAGTATCCTAAAGCATGTCATTGTCTCATCTAAACATAAATACGCCTGAAACAAAAGTATATTTTTTTCCAGTAGGTAGTAGGTAATCTTTATAATATATTATATTAATTCTGTGTCTATATTACACTCACACACATCGTTAGGAACTTTAAATCGTTCGTTTTTTTTAAGTGTGTTCGTGCGTTCGGTCCATGGAACTCAATAATCTTCTACAAATATAGGTATCACCTTGCCGCGTGGTTTGTATGAAAGAGCCTTTATTTGTCCTGTCAACTTATGTTCTTCGGATAAAATGTTGATCGAAGGATAAATTGTTTAGTTTCATGGACTGAGTACTTTTTTTACTATTTTATTTTACCCAGCATAGTGCGAAACAAATAGAGCCTATTTAAAAAAATTATATACAATTGCCTTGTAAATAGTTCTACCTACTAAATTCTAATAAATAATGAAAAAAAAGAAGCTTTACTTGAATTACTTTTCTTTGTGATTTAAACAGACTTACAGACGTACTCTGTGATTAACGGGTCTTATTTTGAATTCTGCGCTAAATTTAATATTGTTTTTATTGGCTGCTTTGAGGAGTATTTTTTCCGCCACTTTTATTTTCCTATTGTACAGCATCCATTGGGGCGACTCTGGTAACCATCTGTAAAAGCGCCATCACGATTATCAATATTACGACTTAGGTCCTTAGTTTTATTGAAGTATTTTTTACTTAATCTTTAAAAAATATACTTAGGGTAGGTACCTAAAATACCAATACCCAAAATACCCCATTTTGAGAGTCTGTTGGCTCAATGTTACAGAGTTCTATAATTAAGTACCTACAGGCCAACAAGGTGCCATGCAAAACTTTTTGGTAATTAAAACACGGAACCTTGTAAAATTGAGCCAACAATTTTTTTTTTTATAAGTCTAGAAAACTTACTTCATGAGGACAATCGAAACAAGCCCGACAAGACATCCAAATAGGTTGTAAGTCTCCGTATTGCTCACACCGTTGACCATGTGCACCGTGCTCACTAAAGCCACGAGCCGAGGACTCATGACGACCACGTTCAGCCAGGATCTCCAACCATTGCTTGCAATCTCACTTACTGGAAATGAGAAATAAATATTGCCGGTGCGTATGGAAGTGCCAATACATACTTACATAATGTAGGTACAGTACAGACGTAGCAACCCGTATTAGAGCAGGTTCGATAAATATATAGAATTCTTTTGTTAAGTCAGTTTTTGGAAATTTCAAAAAAATTACTATCATTTCGAAAAAAACTATACTCGCGAGGTCTACAGCTCCCCTCGCTCACAGAGCCACTAGTACTTATACATTAGGAAAGTATGTCTGTGGTCAAACGTGAACCTATTTTACATTAAAAAAAAAGTATGAGTAGATACTTACTTTTTGCTATTTTAAAAGTAAAAATTCGGGCCACGCATTCAGCAGCGTACTAAGTAGTTAATCAGTATAAGCTTATCTTTATTTAATTAAGTTACCTGCAGGTTACCGTATCGCTTTACGTCACACACAAGGTTAAAATATACTTACTTCATAATTCGTCTACCTACTTGCAAGGCCATCTCTCACGTTCAGCTCATTATGTATAGACCGCATTTCCTTTTTCTTTTCTATGATGTATCCATTCTAACAAAAGGGTTCGTTTGAACCTCTTCAATTTGTTTAATAGCTAGTAGACCACGTAGGCCCCGCCCAACCTGGTTAACTCCTGTTTCTTTTTTACAGGCATGTACAGATTTTCACAGGATATTTTCCTATACTTTGGTATAATTTCTAAAGTCGAAGCGTACTCGTATTTACGTGGTGAGATGTTAATGTCACCACCAAGTTCGTCATGTTCGACTTGAAGCTTGGTCTAATATTTAGGAGGCACAACACAACCGTTAAACCACCATAGCATAGACACTCTTTTTATTTTATGTTTTTGTTATTTTTGTTGTTGAAAATTAACCAACCTATAATCAGCCCCAGAAACATGGTCGCTGTCCCACATAAACCTTCTAAAAACAGCACTAGTCTGAACCATGCTTCGGAATCACAGAAGGTTCCCACGGACTTGAGAATAAATACTGCGAACACATTCACTATGATAGCCTTCCTTCTTCCGAAGCTGAAATATTACCACATGAATAAAAATGTTACAATAACAACGGTGAGGTAGGTAAAAAATTCTCAGAACATAATAAATGACGTTGAGTTAAGAATAGACGAACTATTCAAATTGTGCCAAGAAACGGTAAAGACAGCCACTAACAAAATGTACTTATTGCTGTTTGGCGTTGTAAAGTTTCAAAGAAAGGTGCACCTCCAAAACAATACAATATTGGCAGTGGCATCGACTTTTGTAACAACAAAAGAAATTTCCATTAGTTCAGTTACAATAAAGTTTAAATTTTGAGAACATTTTCTGAAGTAGATAATTATAGCAGCAGTTCATAACTTACCTGTCGGCTATTAAACCGAAAATAACGAATCCAAAGATGGTCGCCAGACGGAATACAACTGCTGTCAACAGAAGCTTCATCTTGTCGTCGCAGAAGAGAAGCCACTGTAGTTATATTTTATTTTGGTTAGAAGGGAAAGAATCACAAACATAAGATTAAGTTTTGAATATCACAAAAGTGTGTACAAATTATTTTCTACTTACAGTCTTCTTGACCCAAACCATCCATAATAGTTGTAAATGCCATTTGTCGCAAGGTATATCAGTACCATTGCCTAAAGTGTATGAGCAGAGACTTTCATTGTAGACAATTTCATATTCCTCTGAGGAAATGCAATTCACTCTGTTTGGCTCAAGAAGGAAAATGTATTCATAATGCTGGAAGAAACTGTTCGTCATGAGGAAAGTAGACAACATCGTGACAAACCATTGCCACGACCCTATGTCACCCAGAGCGTCAGTCGTCACGTCTTCATATATCGTACCAATTCTAAAAAATTAACGGAATGTCAGGAAAAGATGATGGAAACGTAATTTTATTTATGTTTCGTCACTTACATAGACATATTCAATTGGGGGTTTTTATATTTTCTCCCGTAAACTCTCTTAAAACCTGCATAGGTTGATTGTCAAACATTGTAATGAGCCGGCCATCTAGATTTTAAAATGCAGCAGTCGAAGTAATATTTTCATTTAGATACAATTTGTTGACTTACATTAAAGTGCCGTTGTTTACATGTAAATATTTTTCCTCATGTGGTTAAAACTTACAAATCGAAAAAACAGAGGTGGAGTCGTTAAGGACAATGTTAAGTTTGATTCCCTGCGACCTATACGCGAGTTAGCATTTCTAATTTTAGCGCCGCGTACGTCCGCACGTGTTCAAAATATAAGAGGAACTTCCTACAGTCATGGAGGTAATAATTTTTTTATTGATTTATTCAAGAACATTAACACCTAGAGTCGCCGATCCTAAACAACAAGTATACAATAAAACACGAAGTAAGTTATTTACAATGTACCTATTTTTCCACAGTAGAATTAAAAACATGATAGTGAACTCGGGTCACATATCCGTCTATCGACTGAGACGTAAGTAAAGTGTAAATATTTTCTAAAACATTATCTGTCTTCTTGAAGTTCTACACTTCAGTTACTATTAATTAAGAGCTTTGTTTCGTCTCGATAACAGTAACGGTATAATGCCCCCCACCTTCACTGATTGTAATCTTACCTACTTATATTCGCGCCGCTCTACTGTGTACGTATTGCGTCATTCGTATAGACACGATGAAAATAATACTTACTTGACCACTAGGGTGTGCGATGCGATTCCATAATACTTACATTTATTTAGTCGCGTGACAATGATTACCGAGTGTATACAAAAAAAAAAACAATGTTGCCTCTGTCTTTCTTCTATCGGTACTAATCTTTGATATTTATGTTTAATGATTAACGTTTTAATAATTTCGAAATAATATGTAGATTGGTAATACACTGACAGTTTAAGACGGTAAGTGACTCTATCAATATTTATCATTGCGTCAATATATATCGAAGCAGCCTAAAGGCATGGACGAAGCAATCCATTGTTATGATTACTTTAGTAGAGATTGCAGTTGCGAAGTGCTAAAGTACCACGTACTTATCTAGTTGTCCAATGACAACCAATTTACTGTTATCTATCAATACTGAAGCGTAGAAGTTCGCGCAGCTGAAACTATTACAGTGAGGGTCATTGAGTTCACGCCAGGTAGGTACAGACACAATGACTGTATGAGATAAGGCACCGTTTTTGCCTGAATGTGGCAACGGCCACGATGCCAGCGGCACGACAGCCATTCGCTTGACCGCCGGCGCTCACGCCTGGCGTCCGCACTCGCTCGCCTCGCCATCCGCACGCCGCGAAATTGCGCCCTAACCACCAATGGTGTTTGTGTGTATACTTACAGGAGTTTGCCAACGAACAAAAACTGGGACCTTCTGTCAAAATGGACAAGGATCACGCTTTAGAAGAGATGATGGGGAAGTTGGGTAAGTTCGACCTAACATATGTTAGGCGGTCTTGTTGCGTGTGTGGAATTCAAAAAATTGTGTTTTATTTATTTTTTCTATAATGGTAACTATGAATTACTAGATTGAATTGTAGAGCTACATTTATTTTAATACATTGTAACGATTGTGGTATACTTTGTTACATTGTAGTAAGATTACACAGTATGTAATTGCGCTCGAGCGATCGAAGCTCGTGCTTTCATTCGGCGCAAGCACATCGCCAGTCGCGATTATACTTAGTCAAACATCAAACCGGTACTGGTCGCAGTTCCAGACGGTAATGTGAGGTGCTGTTATCGGCGAAAATAACGCGATGATGATCTGCTTCAATATACACGTTGCACTTACCTGCGAATTCATTGAGTATTTCTACAGTAGCAAATCAACAAGTTTTCCCTTAGTTATATCAAGAAATTCTTCGGTGTCTCGTTTTAATAACTTTGTAGAAGTATAGATGTAGTAGGACATCTACAAAGAGTTGAATGAAATGGATGTTTAAGAAAAACAAAATTGGCACAATGTGCAGTGGTCTGACGAGGACTTTCCCACCTATTTAACTAAGTAGCAGGACGTACATTGGGCTCGCCATTTCTTTTTTTAATTAATTCAAATCGGTTCAATACAGCTATCGAGAAAAAGGGATGCAAAAGTTATTTAAAAAATGTGAACACGTGAACGTAAAATAAGTGAAACGAATTCGGCACAAAAACCTTGTAGTCCATGTTGTTATATTGTTAACAACGACCATACGTAGACGACTTTATTTCAAGAACAATTAACGCATTTACGCTAAATATTATACCTTTTGTTCTACCAATAAAGCTTTGTACTTAGTCAACTACTAAGAATGATATTTGTTTTGAACTCATGTTCTTATTCACAATACAACTTATATCCTAACAAAATCTGAGATCACCTGTTTAATCTTTTGAAAATTGGCAAATCTACAATAATTTGTTCAAAATTATCAGCTTAATAGGTTGATAAAAATTAACCACGCATTGCAGTAATTGTATAGGTACTACCTAGCTATTATATCTGCACAATCCATTATATGCAATTTTGCAATTGAACGTTGCCAAGGTTTTATGAAAACTGTTCATTACTTTTTGGAACCTGTCGTCATTGCTTTCGACTGGAAAAAATGCGAGCGCTACTATACAGGAATTCGCACCTAGTTAATTGCCAATCCTTTTCGTACAGCTGAAATATAAGTACTGTTGATGCTATTTATGGAAAGAATTTCTGGCAAATAATTTTAAATTCTCCATGAAAAAACATATTGAGTAATGATTTTTTTTCTGAGTGCTTTAGAAATATCGTAATGTCTTGTGCGTTGCGTTTTTGATTTCGATATGAGTTATCTGTTTGTTAGGTATATGATCTTATCGACAAAATTTCAGTCATGTTATTACAAACAATATTTCCAAACATTTTAAAATTACTCTGATAGTACTAAGTTTGCAAGGCAAGAAAAAAAGTTTATTAAGCGTGAATTGAATGTTCAGTCATGCTTATCTCGTGACCGCTACATCGTCAGTCAGTTCAGTACATATCCTACCGCAAAAAGTCACGAAAAACAAAAGCAACCGACGTTTTGGAGGTGTGTCGGCTTGCTGTTACGTAAATATTTGTAAATTGAGTGTGTCTGGTTTGTACACATATAACATCCATTAAATTACAATACAAAAAAAACCTTATTATTACTGAAACAAATATACTACAGTAGAAGACACAGTTTTAAAATAAACTTAGTGACAAAAACACGTTTGATTCAATTTACATTTTCGTTTCTATCTTTTTTTTTACTTTCAATTTGGAGTAAAGCTGTATAAGGAGAGTTACAAAAAGTGACGTCAACATACTTTATGTACGATTGACAGTAATTTGTGCACAAAGTAAACCTCATTAGCCTCGTTTTAAAACTTAGCCATTCAATGAACCAAGCTAATTACTGTGAACATTCTTATTATTTTCCAAACTGGCACACGATGTAAGCAGCAGTTTGAATGCGCCGTTAAATTATAGACAATTTGGTAAAATAATAGTTTTATTATAGTTTTCCTATTTGCTAGCGCTGCTCAGACAGATTTGTCATGCCCTATTTATTTTACCTTTACATTCACACAAAACTGGTCAAGTGCAAGCAAGTTCATGGTTGCCTTCTCTGCTGTGCATACCCACAAAAAACAAAAGTAGTAAATTTATATTGATAGATAGATTGTTTGTAAAAAAAAAAAAAATTTGTTAGTAAATAAGACAGTCCGCGTTTGCATTATTTTTATGTCGTCGGAGCGTCATATCTCAGATCGGTAAATCTTATATTTACCACTATAAATGAACACTGATGAAAAGTTTCTTGAAGTTACAACTTTAGTAGAACTAAAGTGATAAACTGCTACTTATTAAAAAAAACTGTCATGTGAGGAATCCAACTAATCACACACCTCTATAGGTAGATACTGCCACACACGACTCGAAACACTGCATACGATATCTTCAGAATAATTTAATGAAGTTACTCAAGTTTGCTTACTTCTTAATTGTCATGAAATTCACTAACATTAAATTTTAATTTTTCATTCGAAGCTGACCTTGATAATAATTTAACCTGTTAAAACGAATCATATGCGTAGTTTTCAGTATTATAGCGTTTATTTTTGCTAAGTGGACAAACCACACCTAAGCTATCTTAGCTACAGACCCTATGCTCTTGTAAGTGAGTTGCTCCATACTCTTAATTTTATTTGATGTAACTATTTATCTATGATCAACCTGTGGCAGATGTTCTAACTATTAAAATGACAGGTAAATCTACCGAGCTATAGTAAATACCTAGACAGATTTAAACACAAAAAGAGCATCTTGGCATGAACTCGGTCGGAAACTAATTATTTTCAATGTCATTGTGTTGTAAGTATTTAATGATCGACAAATGAGCTACCTATTAATGCATTGTGTTAGCAAATATATTGGCATTCCTGCGTGTAACTTCTCACACCTCGTACAATCGTCAATTCACTACTTATCATTATTATTGCTGTATAACCCACAGAAGCGTTTTATATTGCTGTAATAACGTATGGGCGATATGATAACGTGTTCATAATCAACTCATTCACCTCAAGTTAAGGCACAGGTTAAGGTACGATCAGAACAAAAAGCGATATTGTAAAATAGTATTTGAAAAAATCGCCATCTCCGCCGGAAGACGTGCTGACCATATGGCCTCCCCCATAGTTTTCCACCGTAAATGGTCCTGCGCTACTTGCATCTACCGGCGCCCAGCTACCTTCACCAAGTCATCTGTCCACTGGGAGGCTGTCCAACACTACGCCTTTCGGCCCGTGGTGGTCGCCATTCGAGAACCTTTCTTCTCTATCGGTTATCGGTTCGACGAGCTATACGGCCTGCCCATTGCCACTTCAACTTGCTTATCCTGAAAGCAATGTCGGTGACATTGGTCTTTCTATGTATCTCCTCATTTCTGATTCGATCACGTAGTGAGACTCCGAGCTTAGCTCTCTCCATCGCAAGCTGAGCAACCTTGAGCTTGTTCATGAGACCAATAGTTAGCGACCAGTGACCACGTCTCAGTACCATAGGTCATTACTGGCAATCACTGGTTAAAGACCGTAGTCTTCAAACACTGAGGTATTTTGGACGAGAGACATGCCGCAATTTCCCGAACGCTGCCCAGCCGAGTTGGATACGTCTATTGACCTCTTTATTGAAGTTGGATCTACCTAACTGGACTTATTTTCCAAGGTAAATGTAGTGATTTACAGCTTCGATACTAGCACTTCCAACACTGACCGGTATTTTACAAAATATATAAAAAATATCGATGTGCACAAATACACACAGAGTAAAAATATACTTCCTCAAAGAATGCACAGAATGATGTTGTGACTGAAGATATTACCTCAAAGTAGAATATCGATATAAACTGGTTTTCTGATGGTCGCATATATTTATCAAAATAAATGTTTATGTCACCGTAAAATGTTGGTTTATAATAAAGCTCGAGTGAATTAGTGACTAAGATTGACAAACAATTTAATGTTTCACTTCGTTAAGTTATACAATTTAAAAACGTCTTAGTTAAAAACAAAAATATAAAAATGAGTAACTAATTTATTGTAACTAATGGAATGTTTCTAAACCGCAATTATTATTATTATTAATTTAACATACATGACAACTGATACATCATGAATGATATCATCATTAATATGTTGTACTTGAAGGAGGGTAAACTAAATAACTATGTCGAGTTTTGTAGTAAATTTCTTTGCCTACTTATTTTGCTGTCGCTATAAGAATCAGTGTAATCATATGGCATTGCAATAAATCCCACCGATTGTTATTATCTACTGTTGCTATTGTGGCTAATAATAGTAGTAATATTGGTGTTATTAATAGCTAATTCGGTTATGGCTCACTTTTCAGTAAGTTACTATAATATGACGTACTTCCGTATAATTTACTATGTAGTATACTTACTGGCTTACAGGTCATACCAAACGAATTATGAAAACACCTTGTTTAATAAAAAAGTGCATTCGAAAGTTTGTTCGACTTTCACGGCTAATCTACTAAACGGATAAATATTTGGTACCTACACAAATAGTTTGACAAACAAGGTCGAACATTTTCACGAAAAAAAAAGGAAATAACGTGGGCGTAGCTGCGGACGGACAACTCTGCAGCGTACATTATACCTAAGGTAATATACCTACTTATTTGGTAAGGTATATACCTACTTATTTGGTAAGATATATACCTACTTATTTGGTACATAAGGTATATTCCTACTTATTTGCATTTTCCACGCTTTTCCATGTCGCGTGAAACACGGTTTTTCACGCGACAACCTGTGAATCGTGTAACGCAGTATTATTTTTAGTAAACAGAATCACGCCGATATGAAAATAACTTGAAATTCAATGACCCCAGAGAGTTTTGGTTTAATAATAGCCCGAATCCAAACATGTTTCCTGACCTGTCGAAAAATATAGATTAAACTTTAAGGTAAGTTTACATATTAGTTTTAATTTTGAACAGACAGGTATTTGATTGTTAAAACAGAAAAAAAAAATTTTTTTTTGAGGCAAACTTTAGTTACAGTGCAATTATTTTAGTTACACGGGATACCTACTTGTTACAATCTGTATCATTTTAATTCTACAAACTAGCCTCATTAATAAAATAAATAATACATTTTATTATATTGCTTGCCTTCGTCCATTAGTATTTCTAGCTTCAGTAGTTTAGGCTCTCAGTATAAGTACAGTACGGACTTCTCTCTTTATAATATTAGTATAGAATATCCAATCATCAATAGTCTTCTACAGCTTTTAAAAAACCTAGAATTACTCAAAAACACGTGTATGCACGCACGCACGTTATTATCAGATTTTTTGGCAGACGTTTCCTTCAACACAACAATGTAATAGTGCATTACGATACAAGGATCGTAGGTGGCATATTACAATCGAGGTGACTTTTTATAATGTCACGAGTTTGTTATAAAACCCAAGAGTCGTGTGTTTTACGACGGTTTTCAATACACTTGTGAGAAAACTGATAGTAAATAATTAAATTGAAATGGTTATGAAAGGTATATAGTACCCTACAAAAGCTACAGGTAAAATTGATCATGTAGAAGTTGTAAAAACTAACCTTTATTATATCGCGCGCAGTTTGAACATCCTTGCTAGTTTGGGTTCCTGTCTTCCACGATCTTTACCTTGTAGAATAGAAAACACATTTATTGTGTTACCATAACATAATTTCTGAGTTCTTAAGTTGCTAACCTGTCACTTTTGTTAGAGTATAAGTTACCATACTATTGTGGAAGAAATAAAAGTTATTAGTATTATTATTTACATTTATCATTAAATATCAATCACTCATAAAACAACATTTAATGTAAAACAATTAATGACAAGTTTACAAACTTGGCGCCAACTACAAAATGATAGTCCATGAAACTAATTAATTTTCCCCCAAGGAACATAAGATGTCTCCCCTACGAATAAGGAGGCTATATAAAGAAAAATAGCTTCCTTATTCGTAGTGTCTCCCATAGTATTTGATCAGCTGGCCGCGCGGTTTTCTATAAAAGGGCTAATTTATTTTGTCCTGTGTCAGCCTACTATATTATGTTCCTTGGTGAAAAGTTGTTTAGCTTCATCAACTGAATACTCTCCTAAAGTGATTAAAACAAGTCAAAAGAACGTAGGGCAGATAAAAAAAGCTGGCTGGACACACGAAACTAAAATAAAATACAGTTCAGTTTCAGTTTCCTGTGACTTCTTATTGTATGTTACTTTTATTGTGCAATAAAGTGTGTATGTAAACACATACATACACATACATACAGTTTTTGAGAACAATTGGCCGTAAAAGTGCAATTCGCAAATTGTGTGGTTGATTGGAGTAAACGACGCTGGTCATACCACCGGTAGTCTCCAAGGTCCCAGCTCGAACCCAATATGCTGTGAATGTCTGCCTACCGCCCACACACTGTCCATTAGAAGTGTAATTAATTAGTTTAAAAATTGACTAGAATGACTTACTCTTTCATATGGATAATAATGAGTCTATACACATTATATTAATTACAGCTGGCCAATATTAGTTTTTTATGCACTTATATCTACTCGATTTCAGATACGAGTAGATACAGCATGCAAGTCGTTACATTATAACCAGATATGACCAGATTGTGCACACACAATCCTGATATCCTTATCACATTAAGCAATGCCCGGAAAGGGTGAGCTGTTTTACGTCAGATTAC
This sequence comes from Carpatolechia fugitivella, assembly GCA_951230895.1. Lineage (NCBI taxonomy): Eukaryota > Metazoa > Arthropoda > Insecta > Lepidoptera > Gelechiidae > Carpatolechia > Carpatolechia fugitivella. The sequence goes on along the minus strand of OX579659.1, from coordinate 9,455,971 downwards.
GTCATGTGTTGATGAATGGGTAGGATTTGCCTTACAATGTTAAAATTATTTTGATTTTGGAGTCCCCTGCATTCACGTGTTAACTTAATAGTTTGTCCTCGAAATTTACATAATCTAATAGTCGTGCTATAAATGCCTACTAGCCACATACAAATATATAATATACTGCTGATTCTTTATCCGTGTTCCCCACCTAGTGATCACGGGCTGTGGGGGCAAAGGCTGTTTTGTCTTCTGCCCCGCAAACCTGTCCCCGCAAACCTTCTGTCAAAAACATAAGATACGATCTTATGTTTTTGACAATGAAAATGCTATTTTGATTTTATTTAGAGAAAACTTTACAATTCAATGTTATCACGATTAATCTGTTAATATTATTATAAACTTTTCTCCAAAATTTATACCAAGTGGAGGCTTTGATTACTCGTATTTTCAGCAGGCAGAGGCAGATTTAAAAAAAAATCGTTGGCGAAATGTTTCAATCTGCATTTTTGTTGATTTATTCAAACATAGAACACCACGCAAACACAACAACAACACGCAACACGCAAACGCAAAACTTTTCAGCCCAGCCTATGAGATCAGTTTTAATCGTTTGTATGAAAGTGGTAATATTTCTCGCATAATTTTAAAAAGTCGTATCATAAATAAATAAAATATTCTTGGGCTGAGCTATCACCGTGGTTTTGCGCTGTTTAACTAACGTTGCATGTTATGAATATTAGATTTTATTTTAGTATCTTATTATTGTAATACTTATAACGTAATGTTATCGGTCGTCAATAACACATTGACATTTGTATTAATAGTGAATGCAAATAATTTATTGCGTGACGCTGCTGTTCTAACACGTTGTGTATATTGTGACAAGCGCCATTATTCTAGAAATAGGTCACATCATTATGGCTCTGTATAGGTATTATCATGTTAAATAAGCATCTACGGTAAGGTACGTATTTTATTATAGCACCTCTACATTATTCTGCGTATATCTACTTATTCGAAAACAACAGTTGCAATACTATTTCTGTGGTTACAATTATATCTTTCATTCGTAAAGAAAGTAGTTACTTTTTAGTACTTATAATAAATAACAATAATAATAGATTTTTAATATAAACAATAGTAAGGGCTTTTGGCTGCGCGGCAATTCATGCCTGTAAGATGATAAATATGTCACCATTCCTAGCTGAAAACATATAAACGCCTCTATTTAAAAAAATACACGCCATACTATACTAGAATAAAACATAATATGTTGTATAATAAAGAAGTAAGTAGGAATGAGGTAAGATAAGCAACAAGAGGAAAATTAAAGTGAGTCAGTATTCATGGAAATCAAAATCATCATATTAAAGTAAGGTTATTTATAGTAAATTATTATTTTTCTTAAACTAACCTAAATAATAATTTTATCGCAAACCAGTTACTGGACCAGTCAGAACCACAATCTTTGACACGGCCTTCAGCTCAGCGCAGTATGTAAATTTTGAGAACATGACATATAATAATCTAATCAATAATAAAATTATATTATCATACATACTTACTTAAGTATTTAAATTTATCTTGTTTTATCCGAATATTTCATAATGTTTCAATGTAATCTTATACAGGCTTTTAAAATCAATTAAATACTACACCTAATTTTATTCTAGTAAATGTTTTTGATTCTTGTTAGGCCATTATTTTATTACGATACCGTACCGTAGATTTTTCGGAATACAAATAAACTGATACAAACTAAACATAGGTAATTCTAGGCACACTTTTGCCTATTTTCCGTCAAAATATTTGTTTTACACTTGATATATATGTATCTAATTAAGTAGAAAGCTTATATAGATAGAAAACATAAAATAAGACAAACGAACTGTATATCATAATAATATTATTACGACTCTATTTTTCTATCAACAGACAAATACGGAGTGTAATGTCTAACGCATAGTCATTTTAGTTACTACTTAAGCTAAAATTAAAAGATAACAGACTATGTACCTTAGAAGATAAGATATAAATGAGCTATCCTTAGGATCAAGTATTAGGAAAAATAACATACACGTTTCATAGCTTCCGCCTCCGTATTATACTCGAAATCGGTCTGTGGGCTGTGCCAGTGCCAGTCAATGCAACGTTATGCATTTTTATATTTAACGAAATATTAGGTAATCCGTTTTCTAGGGGTCGCTTATTATCCAAAATATTCTTTTTAATATAATGTATCGTTTTGAAAAACCTAGGTAGCTTTCTTTAACTTTCTTTGTTTTCTTAGGTATTTCAATATCTTTCTTTGTTATTTTGCAATGTGCATATTTAATATTTACCATTTTTAAATAACCACTGATTCAACAAAGCTTTTTACATAAAGAAAGAAATAAAATACACACACATACACAGACTACTAGTCTTTTTATAAAGTTCATTAGGTTATACTGCTTACAGATAGTAATTATAGTCGAAGTAATAAGTATGTAGTCGAAGTGGGATCTACGCAACTTTCAAAGCAGCGTAGCAGTTGCTACGAAAAAATGTGTTCGAAAGTTGTAATAATTAGTTTGTTTTTTATTTCGGTTCTGGTAGTATCGAATCTATGATATGTCCGTCCGTATCCGTGCACAAATTCATATTTTACATGGCTCCGATAAAAAAGTGCTTCGGATACAATAATGTTAAGTTGCATTTACTCAGACACTGTTTTTATAAATAATAAATAAATATTTTCTACACAAGTCCCATATAAGCTCAGATGAACTATACACCTCTATTTGATTCAAATTCTACATGAATCGCTAATTTGCTTGTTAATAATAATTTGGCGAAAGTCATATCAGAAATAGACTTGGTGTCGTAGGATGTAGGGATTTGCACCAAGATTACTGAGACATTAAATTGCAGTAGTGAAGATCAGTAAAAAGCTTTTATGTGTACGAGTACTGCATGTGGAGCAGTGGTCGTTATTTTTGGCATAGCACTACTGCTGCATTTTAGTGCATTACAGAAAATAGTTCGCAAGCATAGCTGTTAGCAATAATGTTTATCGTGATAGTTTAACTAGTATCTACCTATATGGGCTAATAAAATCTGATGTCTTGCATTTAAATGCTGCCAAAAATACTATTAATATTTGATATTTAATAATGATTTACACAGAAAAAACAAAATTTGAACACACGAAGGTGTGTATGTTTTCTGTGACACATAAAACATAAACACCAAAAATAATTAAAACCTTCTTAAATGAAGGTCAAAGGTGACCCTATTGCTTGCTAGCAGTTTCTTATAAGCAACGCTCGGCAAATGAAGGTCAAAGGTGACCCTATTGCTTGCTAGCAGTTTCTTATAAGCAACGCTCGGCAAATGAAGGTCAAAGGTGACCCTATTGCTTGCTAGCAGTTTCTTATAAGCAACGCTCGGCAAATCAAGGTCAAAGGTGACCCTATTGCTTGCTAGCAGTTTCTTATAAGCAACGCTCGGCAAATGAAGGTCAAAGGTGACCCTATTGCTTGCTAGCAGTTTCTTATAAGCAACGCTCGGCAAATGAAGGTCAAAGGTGACCCTATTGCTTGCTAGCAGTTTCTTATAAGCGACGCTCGGCAAATGAAGGTCAAAGGTGACCCTATTGCTTGCTAGCAGTTTCTTATAAGCAACGCTCGGCAAATGAAGGTCAAAGGTGACCCTATTGCTTGCTAGCAGTTTCTTATAAGCAACGCTCGGCCACGGAGGTTGTGTGAATGAATGAATGAAATATACTAACAGACAGGTAAAGGTCAATATAAAAATGAGATTTAAAAAAGTATCATCTTGGTTTTTTCAGGAGACTTCGGGCGATACCAATGCTTCCAGTTCATACTCCACATCCTGGCGGCGATGACGGCTGGTATGCACATGCTGTCGCTGGTCACCGTTGCAGCAGTACCTGATCATAGGTAAATAATCTACATACATACTCACTTGATTGGTCAAAAGGTTCCGTTTGGGTCGCTCGTCTGAAATAGTTCAGCCTAAAACAGAAGCTGGCCTCGATTTGTACAGTGAAAAAATTATCACACACCTAAAAAGTCCATCTGTCTTTTTCGTTTATCTGAATCATGAAAGGGACAGGAGACGAACGAATGATATTTCGAGACCTTAATTAAAGAAGAAGCTGACAATAAAATGGTATGGAAGAAAGTGAAAGAAAAGTTAAGAAACTATATTACTTTAATACTTTCCTACTAATTTTATAATGTTGTTATAAAAAATGAACTGAGCAGTCTGATAAAAACAAACAAAACCTTAATTTCTTCCATATTTCATGGATTTTTCTTTTAACTCAATGTACATAAGTCTACATGGAGCCGAACCTCTTATAAATCTTTATAGCAAGTAAATAGTAATGATAAATTTCTAGGTAATGGTATAGTATCATGGGAATATCATATCCAATGTGAAAATATAGGTATACGTCACGTGGAAAAGGCTCTTTATTATTCAGCATGTGCATGAAAAAAAGAATTTGGTATTGGGTTAAGGGATTTTTAACTAGGTATATGCAATGATATTAATATTTTTAGCAAGATGACGTATATTCATACTATTCGGTGTTCCAAGTTGATTCCTTTTTAATGCTGTCAGGCAAGCATTTTACCTATACTACTACTACGATTGTTTTCTTTTTTTTTCAAATCAAATTACGACAATTACGACGATTGTCTTAATTTGATCACCTCAGTTTTTGCGCACTAATGCGACATTTACCTCACTTAACACTTAAACTTTATATACCTATATAATATAACACCATTGGGCATATGTAGCAAATCTTTGATTTTACGCAGGGAAATACAAAGTGTTCGCAAAATAACGCAAAATCTCTCGGGTGGTAGGTCAGCCCTTGAAACTGAACAACTTTTGTTTCACAACTTTTAACTTTCACACAATCTTGTCTGCTGATCGAGTTAGTTTGTATGAAAGTTCAAAAAATAAATATTTCGAATTTAAAAAAGTTGTGGAACAAAAGTTGTTCAGTTTCATGGGCTGACATACCACCCGTGAGCTGTTGCGTTATTTCGCTTATACGTTGTACACACTAGCTAGATGGTGTTCAGATATGAGACAATGGTAACATCATTTAGGTGGTGTATATTTATTGTAAACCTTTACCGACTTACTAAGTAGAAAATGACTTACTTTGCAGAAAATTAAGGAATTGCGGTTATACTATGCTTTGAACTCGTTTTGAGGAAAGGGCGGGTCAAAGGATGAGGTTCCGCTATCTAACAATAAGTGCTTCAAGGTTTCAGCAAGAGCTATAATTTTATGCTTGTGTCGGGAATAGGGTGATATATTGATATTATTATATCTCCGGTCTGGTGTCCATTATTATACTCTATCAACGAGTGTTATCGGTGTTTACCTACTTTGGGGTGATTGAACGTAAGTACAATGTTCTGTAGTACCTTATTTATTACAAGTTAATAAGTTTGAGTTCCTTTTATGCTTCAACTAACTCTCTTACTTATTCTTGATAATAGCTTGCATTATTGATTCAGTTGCTCGTTTATCATTCATTATGTATGAACAATCGATAACTAAATGTATTGCAATATTTTTTGTCGGTAAGTATAATTTGTTAAGTATACGTCTTTGTGTATAGGTATAATGCTCTACTTGCGTAGACACCGGTTGTATCCGGTTTTTAACTTGAGTAATGACGCACATTAAAGTCCATTCCAATCCTACACATTTATAAACAAGAGTTACAATAAAAGATAAACGCACTTGAGTCAATTCGCATGCGCAAGCTTTTTGTTTTCTGTATATAGTTACTTATTTTAACTTAAGCAATGCATGATAGTGAACTCACCCAAAAAAATGTAATGACGGATCTAAGTGATGTAATAACATCCTATGGAAATAAATAATTTTGACTTTGACTTTGAAAAAATCCTACATATTTTCCTATTCGAAGTAAAGTTATAAGTAGTGTGATATGAGTGAGTAGGATGCATGTGTATAAGAACTCTTTACTCTGCAACAATACAATATACTAAGATAATACTGACAAACTAAAGACAGATAAATATACATAGGTATATATATATATATAACTACTATCTTCTGATTTAGTTGTAGAAGCGCTTCTAATGTTAATTTGCATAAGATTGATGTAGAGATCACGACACGTTCGATGCACTTGTTTTTTAGCGTAATGGACATAAAATGCACGGTTTATATTTCAATTCCAGATGTGCTGTGCCTGGGTTAGACAATGGGACGTCTGCCGTGCAGTGGAATTCCTCGCTAGTTTTGCAAGCTATCCCTTTCAACGACCACGGCAAACTAGAGTCCTGCAAGATGTATAGTATAGACAACAATACTCTGGAGGAGTGTGACAGCTGGGTGTACGACGAACAATACTTCACTTCATCTCGGGGCATCGAATGGAACTTCGTATGCAGCCAGCGGTGGATGGGAGCAACCGCTCAAACTGCTTATATGTTTGGCGTCATCGTTGGATCGCTTGTACTAGGTCGACTATGCGATAAGTTGGGAAGAAAAACTGTTTTTGTCTGGGCTGGAATTCTCCAATTAGTCTTTGGCGTTGGTGTCGCATTCACCACGGAATTTTACACGTTCATCGTTGTTCGATTTTTGTACGGCATCTTTGGATCGGGTTCTTATATCGCCGGATTCGTATTGACCATGGAATTAGTCGGTCCGAGCAAACGCACGATTTGTGGCGTCACGTTTCAAATCATGTTTGCCGTTGGGATTATGCTGTTAGCCGCCTGGGGATATTTCATCGATAACAGATTCTATTTACAAATTATTTATGCTTTACACGCAGTTATATTGCTTCCTCATTGGCTATTGATGGATGAATCTCCAAGGTGGCTATGGGCCCAAGGACGTGCACGTGAATCTGTCGCCATCATAGAAAAAGCATTAAAAATGAATAAATCTAATGAGATAATAGACACCCCTGCTTTGGTTTCCCATTGCAAAGCAACTTGCGCCAAGTACACTGACGAACATTCTGCTGGTACATCTGATCTCTTTAAAACCCCAAACATGCTCAAAAAAACATTAATAATTTGCGCCTGCTGGTTTGCCAATTCGGTCGTTTATTATGGCCTTTCACTCAACACGGGCAAATTAAATGGAAATCCGTATTTCATCATATTCTTGATGGGGGTCGTTGAATTGCCGAGTTATGTGATCATTGTGTACTGTTTGGACCGGGTGGGGCACCGTGCATTGATCAGCGCCATGATGCTGCTGGGCGGCATCGCTTGTCTGGTGGTTGTTGTTCTTCCTCACGGCTCAACGTCAGCGACTGGAGTAGTAATGGTAGGAAAATTGTTCATATCTGGCTCTTATTCGATTATCTACAAATATTCGGCTGAACTGTTTCCGACAGTTGTCCGCAGTTCTGGCGTAGGGCTTGGTAGTATGTGTGCCAGTGTGTCCGGTGCTCTTACACCTTTGGTCAGTCTTCTGGATACTCTAAATCCGAAAATTCCAACTATTTTATTCGCATTTATGGCTCTATTATCAGGGTTTTCGACATTCTTTTTGCCAGAGACCGTCGGTCGTGATCTTCCGCAGTCTTTGGAGGATGGTGAAAGGTTCGGCGTTGGAGACACTTGCTTCACCAATTGCTCGGGGCGTAGGGTGAGCGACAGCTCCATAGATATACCTGAAACTATGATACCACTAGATGGTATTGAAAAGAAACAATAACTTGATCTAATCAAAAAGTCTTACCAATTTTTACATATACGTATTCTCTAGATTCTGCAATTTTAGATGTTATAATTATTATAATCGATATATGACGAGAGATCACATTATTGTAAGTAAAGTTTATTTTTACTTACTTATTTATGACCTACGAGTCCCCATCTTTCTTCCTGTGGTTGTTTCGTATCAGAAAGTATTTTCTATTGTCTCTCTTTAATGCATTTAATGGATAAGTAAGATAGATAATGTTGCTAACTAGTCGCCAGACTTTATATTGGTACGTAATCGTAATATTGACTGTTTAATTTAGGACATGTAGGTAATAATTACTACCTAGTCATTTCCATTTAGCAAGTCCTACGTATCAAGATACACTTAGGCGAACCTTAGATAAGAACAAGTCTTATGTCAGCTCTTGGTCATTAGGTTAACAATTATATAGGTACCTCTACTGGCATTTAAAAAATGATGCCTGTTGTTTTAGAATAACCCAAATCCAAAGTGGATTTTTACAAAAAAAACTTTGTAATAAAAAGCCTAGCGACACTTGTTGTACTTGTCGTTAAAGTGTTTACATACATACATACATACTTGTATTGTAAGCATGGTCTACAATCGCCTTTGACTTTAACCAAGAGTAGCACTAAAATAACGGTTAAGTACACTTAAGTAGGTATATTATATGTACTTACGTGTGGAGCAGAAGTGACGGGTATAGAAAATACATACTTCAAAGAACTCCTCGCTAACGCAGCCTGTCATGTCTGTAGGCAGTAGAATGATATCATAACATAAAACACATACTTTAGTTTTAAGTATGTATTATGAGTACAGTCGGACAAAAAATTGGTATACCACCCTAAGATTGAATGTCATTTGAAATAGTTTAACAACAGAGATTATTTTTATTTGCAGATCGATCTGTCGGATACCGAGTATAGCATTATACACCTCATCGAAATTTTCGCTAACTAGGAAACTAAATAAAAATTATAATAGTCCATTTTCTTGCCGACTGTACAGTCGCATTAAAAAATAGAGTCATACATACCACGTGTTTTTATTCTTTGAAATATCTTTTAATTATCATAATTATAACTTTTAATGCATATTATATCTTTTTATTTATTTTATCTTCTTCAAAATCTAAATTTATTTCTATTCGAATTAAGATTTTTACAAATAATTTTTCGTCGTCAAAGCTATCATGGATGGCAGTTCACTACCAGTGTACGCTCACTGTGGAGAAGAACGGTCAGAATCCCCATCTTTTTTATGTGTAACACCAAATAAAGAGTAACTTTTAGAAATGAGTTAATTCAAAGTATAAAATCATGTGATTGTCTCCACTTATGAACGTGACTGCTCTGCAAAGACACCCTGCGTTCCGAGACGCACTGAAATCGATTAAAGTACTCGTAATCGCGTTCTGACAGTGGTCAGCCATATCTTTTTTTGCTTTTCTGATCGCTGACAGCGCTGTAAGTCTGATTCGGAATGCGCCCATACACGAAAGGCGACTGTCACTATTCTTATTTTTGTACGTTATCTAGGCGTCGCAAAGATTTCTGACGCGTGTCACCTCGCAAGCGATCGTCTTTTATTTCCTCTGAGAGGCGTCCGTTTATACACCGTTGTCGTGCTTTTATTTAATGACTTATTTTATCAAGTGCCAATTAGTTTTACTATTTATGAGTGCGATATCTGTTTTAAAACATATACTCTGTTTCTCTGTTTTATAGCTGATGATGCTATAGGTCGCCTACATTAGCAAACTTTGTATCAAAACGAAAGATCGGTGAGGATTGTTCTCTGTGGTGCTAATATCCTGGTAATCCTACCGCAACGCCAAGTTTCTATTTTGTACCAATAGACAGTTTGTTTCTTGAAGTAGCTACTTTTAAGTCTTTCATAAAATATTGGTTGGTTTTAAGTTCAAAATTGAAATTTGTAGCCCTGTCCTATCCAATTTTGTCTAAATTATTATATCTAAGTAAAAATAGGTACTTTACGTCACTATTGCACGACAATGACGACGTACCTACAAAAGATTAAATCAAAGTACCAAAATGTAAAGTAAAAATACAAACTAGCCTAGTAGTATTGTTTATATGTCTAGCTAGAGGCTTAGCCTCACTGCCAATAGATTATAAGCACTTATGTAAGAAGATATACAAGTTATTTTTTTACTAGCACGTTTGTGCCTTTTTAAAACCTCTGTTTGATCGATTTTAAACTACTTAGGGCCTACTTAAATATAATAAGTACAATAATCTCTATAGATTTTAGTTTCAAGTAAAGTAGTTTTTTTTACTGCAAAGCTTTGTAATAAAAAAGTTAATCTTACATAACTTCTTTATTTCTTTGTGTCTGTATTTCCTTCAAGTTAACAAAAGGTAAGAAGATTCATACACACAACGTATCTTTTAAAGAAAAAAAAATCTAACTTTTCTGCAAACATTGTCATAGTTGTACTATCTGTTTTCTTATAATAATAATAATAAAGTAATATCTAAATAAGTACTTAGTAACTACTTATAATATATATTTTTTATTTACTAGCTGTTACTTTACCGACGCAACACATTTTATTTACAAAGATATTTTTTTCTATTACAGATGCTGGATTGAAGGAGTTGACACAAATGAATCCATAGCTGATTGGAATTCAACAGAAATTTTGGCGGCTATACCACAAAAAGCTCCAGGAGTGTTGGACAGTTGCCTGATGTACGTCGAAAACAACGAAACAACCACTTGCTCAAGATGGGTTTTCGACGACACTTACAGAACGTCCTCCCGAGCTATAGAATGGGGACTTGTTTGCGACAAACGATGGATGGGGGCCATCGCTCAAACAATTTACATGTTGGGTGTGTTCACGGGCGCGGTTATTCTAGGCGGCATGGCTGATAAATATGGCCGAAAAATTATATTCTGCGTGTCAGGAGTCTTGCAGCTAATCCTGGGGGTTGTAGTCGCATTCATACCAGAATACTGGACCTTTTTAGTAATAAGATTTTTATACGGTATCTTTGGATCAGCCGGATCCTACATACCTGGCTTTGTTTTAACAATGGAACTTGTAGGTCCTAGTAAGAGAACAGCCTGCGGAGTCGCTTTCCAAGCTGCTTTTGCTGGTGGGATCATGCTGGTTGCAGGATGGGGCGCAATAATAGAGAATCGGCAAACACTTCAAGTTATTTATGGCTTGCATAGCCTTCTTCTAATCCCGCATATCTGGGTAATGGACGAATCGCCGCGATGGCTATGGGCCCAGGGCAAGGCAAAACAGTCGGTGGAGATAGTCGAGAAAGCTTTAAAATGCAATAGATCTGATCATAGTTTAGATAAAGCTCAACTGGTATCACAGGGTCGGGCGGAAGCGTCTAGGGGTACTGAGACTGTTTCATCCGCAGGAACGTTAGACTTATTCAGAACGCCTAATTTGAGAAACAAAACATTAAACGTTTGCTTGTGTTGGTTTGCTAACTCTATAGCGTATTACGGACTCACTTTAAACACGGGCACACTTGAAGGGAACCCATACTTGATCACTGCTATTATGGGTGTCGTCGAGTTTCCTAGCTACGCAGCAGTTGTATATTTCCTTGATGTATGGGGCCGTAGACCATTGATCAGTTCAATGATGTTAGTAGGAGGTTCAGCGTGTATAACAGCCACGTTCTTACCGGCAGGTAGTGTTGTATCTACAGCTGTAGTAATAGCTGGAAAGTTGTTCATAGCTGGCTCGTTTGCCATTATATACAATTATTCAGCGGAATTATTTCCAACTGTGGTGCGTAATTCTGCCATGGGTCTTGGTTCCATGTGTGCTAGGCTCTCGGGGGCTTTAACACCATTGATTACGTTGCTGGATTCTTTCAATCCAAAGATCCCGGCTATCATATTTGGAATAATTACGCTTGTGTCTGGTTTTCTGTGCATGTTCTTGCCAGAGACGATGAATCAGCCTATGCCGCAGTCTATAACCGACGGAGAAAAATTTGGTAAAGGTGATACTTGCTTCTCAAGATGTTTCGGAAAAGGAGGTAACAAGACGTTTCTTGGCGACGATAAAACTACAGAGGCCATGGTTCCTTTAGATGATATTAGTAAAAAAGCATAATTAGATAAGACAAGAATGTTGATTATAAGTGCCTAAAGTTCCTCATTGGTTATTGATGTGTGATTGTAAACTATAAGTATTAGATAAGAAGATAAAAAATATATATATCGAAGAAAGTATGTAAAAATAAAGTTAATAATCTATTTTAAAGAGATCAAAATGTGGGTTTACCTATTTGTGATCGATCAATTTACATGTTAGACAACCTGATGTACATATTGTTATTATTTACTTAATACACTTGTTAAGTTATGGTAGTTTGATGATTATTTTGATAAATCATACCCCACCTACAACTATAGATAGGTCAGGGCAGGGAGCGAGCATAGGTATATGACTAATAAACGGGACGATTCCTTGGAATATAGTGTAGAACCTATGGCATAAAGTCTTCGTGTGAGTCCGTTGTAAGACAACCGACTTCACACTACTAGTGGGTGTCAAAGCTTTGGAACCGCGGAAGGCTTCTGACATGGTTCATGGGTAAAAAAAATATTTTTCGTAGATAAGAGCCATGATACCAACATTTACTTTTTCAGACCATCGGGTTATTCAGCTTGCAATGTCCTATGCCAAACCAAACTGAGAACAGTCCCAAATGAGGTAGTTTTGTTTGACCATATTGTTCCCACCGGGATTCGACCTCATATCCGTTATTTGTTAACGAATAAATAAATAAATAAATGAGAACCGAACGTTCTACCGCTCAGTCCGTCTGTAGTGTCATCCGCCACGATTTGTTTTTTTTTTTATAATTTTCTATAGTTAGTAGGTACAGATAGGGTTTTTATTTTACCATAATCTAAAAGTTATTTCAATTTAGGTACCTAGACTAGACCTCGGCCTGGTGGAGATTTAGGTGCCTGGAGGCATTGTCAAACAAAACGTGCGTTATGAGTCGAACGCTCGACCGACCACCGCTTGGCCAAGGAGGCTGTATAGTAATTTACAAATGCAGTTTTAATAATAGAACAACAATTGATAAATCTACAAACACCTAATAGTAAAATCAGAAGTTTTGTTAAGATCGTGGTATTTGAAATAATTTAATGGGCGAGATAACTGAAACTGTCACGGGCAATACTTTTTGATTTAGGTGCCCATATAAGGTGTAAATAAATTAGCTGACACTAGTTTAAAGTATCAACCTATCCATGAAACTGAACAACTTACCCCAAGAAACATAAGCTGTCGGACGAATAAAATATGCATCTTCCATAGTAAATCGATTAGCTAGCTGCGCGGTTTTGTATGAAAGGGACAACTTTTTTTTGTCGTCCCACAGCCTATGTTTCTTGGGGAAAGTTGTTCAGTTTCATGGGTAGGTTGATGCTTTAAAATAGTGTCAGCTAATTTATTTTCACCCGTATAATGATCTAGCATATCTTCATCATCATCAATAGCTTCTATAACTACGTCCCCACCGAGAGGCTCGAACCTACCCTGAAGTGGGAGTAATGCCATAGATGACCACGCTGGACCAGTGCTAGTTGGTCGACTTCACACACAAGCACAACCTACCTATGAATTTATTCTATTCGCGGAAGTGGGCAGGTTTCATTGCGATGTTTCCCTTTACCGTGCGTCGAATAGGCGTACAAATAATTTCGAACACATTGGTACGTGGAGGGATTTGAACCCGCATCACGGGAGGCAGCGGTCCTAACCAGTACACCACCGACGCTGCTCATCTTCCTCGTAGAGCATTTAATTTGATTTGATAAGAATTTACAAATAAAAAGAAAGGTATAAAACTCAATATTTTAATTTAATATATTTACATCAAACAATGAATTTAAATCACAGTAAGATTTAAAACGTCAATAGGTAAGAAGATACACGAACATATTTTATGAAATTACAGTGAACACCAGATGTAAGTAATACCGCGATTGTTGAAATTGTAGTATATACGTATGTCGTATCTACATAACATTAGTAACAAGCAATCTCTATCCAGTATTATTAAAATATCTACTACTCTGGTTAGTAATCCACGAGTTACGACACATAAGTATAATAATTATAGCAATGTATTTTATGACAGTTGTATTACGCTAAAACCACGCAAAGGTAGAAACAAACAACTTTTCCAAAAGAGAATGAACATGAAAGAATTATTTGTTTCACTAGACATGTGACTCAGGCTGGCTGGGCAATTCTTCCAAATGAGCCACGTTTAAGTAGGTCAATATACAATTTTAGGTGACGGCTAATCACGCTTATTTCAGTTTAACAGAGCACTTTCGGACGCTCCAAAAGCAAAAGCAAAACTTGTTATATTTCAGTATGCAAGGAAACTCCGTGAAAGGAAACCGAAAACCGTATAATAATATTAAAAAGAAAGAAAGACTAATATTTCCGCTACCTATTCCGGGCAAAGTTTCGTAAAGTATGCAAGTGTACATATTTTTAATTTCTTTAATAGATAGATAGGTACATGAAACCCTGCTTGGATTAGAGATAATCAACAAGTACAAGACCTAAACATCAACACTACATCGCATTCAAATTCAAAAGCTCAAAATTCAAATTCAAAAGCTCTTCTCCACAGATTCCGCCATTGTGTTAGTGAACTCACCCAAAAAAATGTAATGACGGATCTAAGTGATGTAATAACATCCTATGGAAATAAATAATTTTGACTTTGACTTTGACATTAGATATTATAATAAATTCGCGATGCATTCGATCTGTGAACTTTTTAGTTAGCTAGATAAACAGAAATACAGAAAATAAAATAGGACTAGAAACTGGTATCAGTAAAATCTACATTTAAAAGATTTCAAACCAGGTTTATTAACATTCAGGTTTAGGTTTCTACTCGTATTTCGGTAAACCTCGTTAGAAACCTTTCTACTATTTTCAAATATAACTTAGCACTGGACTCTGCTTTTACTGACCATTGTTTTGCTGCTAAGATATTTCAAATACCTACTGAATGAGAATACTCAAGTTGAAATAGTTCCTGTTACATAAAAATATCGCTGTACGATGTACATAATGTTTTTGTTTTATAATTATAATATTAAAACCGTATAATGCTTAAAACAAAACAATAGGTTGACACTTAGTTTCAAGACCTCGATTAGCAATAAGAAAATAAAGTTCTTTCTTTTTCTTTTGTATTTTTAGGGCACTGTATGCATTCACATCCCCACCACTTCGTCCCCAGCATTCTTTTTCGTGACAGGACCTATAGGCCGACACGCAGAAACTATTAATAAGAATTAATGGTAACCAGATTAGCAAGCCCTAAGTAAAAGTAGTAATCAGACATGCAATTTAATATCACCGAATATAGATGCGAGATACACGGAACCATTAGTTAAACATTGAGAACAACATCAAAAGATCCAAGTGAATTAAAGATCCCTAGAACAAACACCAAAGATTTAATTTACAGTTACAGATAATACTTATGGAATCATTATAATACGAGTATTACATGCTATGTTCAACCAACTAATTTCTTACACTAGCCTGATGTTCGTCTGTAGAATTTCTATAAACTACAAGATAGCTCGAAATTATAATAAGAACTTTGATGTTGATCAATTTGCACAACCATCCATCTTATTTATTTTGGTTTTCTAGGTGTGTATTTACCACATAACAAGTTTTTCAATGTATAATTATCCTGTTTTTAAATATAAATGTAAATTCTTATAAAAACTACTGGTAAGTATTTTATACTATGTCATTTTTGTTATTATTATTATTATTATTTTGGTTCTGTAGAGTATTTGCCAGTAGGATGGCGACAGATCGAGAGTTTGAGACCACTTTACGTATTGTTAGTATAGAAATAAAAATGAAAAATAACCTAAATAAATAACTTAGTGCGTTATTCGTTTCGTCCCAACTCAAGTTTTAAATAAGGTAGTTTTTTTAACATACAATATAAACTTATTTGCTACCTACCTACCTACAGTGTTTGAAGGCATTCCAGGCATATAGCAGCAAGGCCAAAATCAGACCAAAATTTAGTTTCAACCTAAAATTATATAAGCAAGTATCTTCTTAATGCCTTTTTTTACATTGAACCCAATCTAAAAGCTTTGAAACTTGAATTAATTAAAGTTCACAAATACAAATAATTTAGTAACAATCTAAAATGAAGAAATACTATTCAAGTTTTCTCTTTGCAAAAATAATTTATTTATTTACATGTCATAATAATAGTGGTTCTCACATTCTATAATTATCACAACTTTTTATGATTATTAACTTACCGAAACATTTGAAATTATACAAATCAACAAAAACGTGTGCAATATTTTTTTAAGTAAAACAATATAAGATTAACTAATATAGATAATCCACCTTATAATGGTCAATTTCTGTTACATTTCACTGCAACTTGCATTGTGTTTACCTACCTAAAATATTTTGAATAACTTGTTGTCTGCATTCAAGTCCAAATTCATAAGCAATATTATAAATTGAACATGCAAAAGGCAAAGGCCATTTTAGATGCATATCCTTTGAGCAACCATATTTGGAGATTATTTCTTGCATTCAGCTACCCTTTGTGATATGTCACTACTATAGTCTACTCATATTATTAATAAACAAAAAACATATCTGCAGTGCAATGTAGAATTAAGTATGAACCAAGAATAAAATTTAATAAAAAAATAGGTAGCACCAATTTAAATTTCATCATCATCAACAGCTCATATACGTCCCCACCGAGGGGCTCGAGCCTACCCTAAATTAGGGTGATTAGGCTTTAGTCGACCACGCTGGCCCAGTGCGGCAATTGACAATTTAAATTTATTGTGATAGAAATAATTAAAATAAGCAAATTTAATCTTTTATCAGCTTATCATTAGTAGTGAAATTCTACTTTCCATCTCTTATCAAGACTTTGGTTTCCAAGCATACTACATTGGTACTGAAAAGTTTTTGGCATCACAGGTCACTAAAATTGACTTGTGAATAAAAAAAGCATTCATATGTTTACTCTACTTAATAAATTCACTAGTGTCATTATCATAAAGGCATATCAATATTCTGGGCAGCGTGTATGGGGGATGGACACACGGGTGCCACAAGGGGTGGAGCAATCTTGTGGTGCTAGAGCCGTGTGTATGACGATGGCGGGCTGCGTGGGCGTGGGCGCGTGCAGCTCGTGCGCCTCGCCCGGCGTGAGGTTGGCCAGCGCCGCCAGCAGGTCGTGGTTCACCAGCGGCTCGCACTCCTCCCGCGGCTCCCACCCCACCGGCGGGCTGGACGGCGGCGAGATAAGGAACTGCTTCACCGGCGCCGGCGGCTTGAGATTCTTCATGGTAACAGGCGTCACGGGCTGCGCGAAATAGCAGTTGATACACGAGTTATGAAACTGGTACTGATGGAGTTGTACGCGCGCGTTAGCCGCCGCCAGGGGGCTGTCATAGTTCACACGCAATCGCCTAAAACTTTTCAGCCAGTGAAACGTTACGTTATCGGAAAAAGAACGGAACAAATCTTCAAGATCTTTTTTCAGGTTTTCATCACCGAACACGTCCATAGGAATGTTCGTGACGATTACAGACTTAGGTATGTCATCCCACTCATTAGCGTCGTCTAAGGAATCACTATCATTCTCCAAATTTGCAATGTTTGGATGGATATTAGGCATTCCATCTTCTTGGTTTATGTAGACGTCGTCCTCTTGAAATGATTCGTCTTCCTCCTTTTGAGCCATGATTTGAATAAACACCAACTTTAAACTTTATCAAGGTTATTAATTATAATTAAATTAATGATATATTCACCAAAATAAATTCAGAAATGCAGGAATTTGTTATTTTTATTTGACAAATAATCGGGATCGATTATCATGAACTGTCATCTGTCAAACCCTGCGTTCCGAGACGCGCTGAAGTCGATTAATTTACCCGTAATCGCGTTCCGAATCACTGTCAGCCATACATTTTTTTGCTTTTCTGATCGCTGACAGCGCTGAAAGTCTGATTCGGAATGCGCCCAAAGTTCAAACTGTTATTTTATTAGGGTACTTTACGTGAAAGTATTTTAGTAACAGTAACAGGTAAGTTTTCATGTTATGTATTAACAGTTCCGAATGTACCTACGATTAAATTTCTTGTGCTTGACTGTACCAAAAACTGATTGTATGTAGAAAGTTTAGAATCATTTTCTGATTAAACGCCTTAACGAATGGAAAGTTATTTTTGCTAGACAGACAAACAAATTTAAAAAAATTATTTGGTATATTGACTTTGCTTAAACATACCTCCGTTTGACTGGAATCGTCATCACGCCAAGCGTTATGCTGGAAGCCTCACTACCAATTTCGTTGAAACTTTGCATTCGAGATAATCAATTTCCAATCAAATTTTTTACATATAAATCATAACTTGGTGAGGCTGCTAGCTAGACATCGATTTAGAAGCTTCAGTAAGATACTTCAATATCTTCCAAAATACAATCTGAGCATTATAAACAAATTGAAAAAAAAAAAAATTGAATCAAATTTCAATTTTAGAATTCTAATCAATTTTTTGACAACCATCAAAATCGATGGTGAGGCTGCTAGTTGGACAGACATGTTATGAGATGATATTCACGTAAACAAAATAGTCAAACAAAATAATTTTTGCATTCTTATTATTTTATAAATTTATTTTAAAAAAAGTTGGTTTGTGAATAGCTGGCTTTATGTAGCAAGTAAACACACCGGGCCGGCCGGCGCGCGGCAGGGGCGGCTCTACTAATAATGTTGCCATAAATAAAAAAAATACACACGTCAGAAATGGAGTGTTCCAAAACTACGACAATCTCGAGTCATCACCCATAGCCTATTTCACTTATACTTTCTTTAAATCCTACGAGTGCATGTGAAACAGACTGCTTTCAACTTGAAATTCACTCCTGACTGACAGAACAGAAATACGAAGTGCGTGTTGTTTGTTTGAGAGTGAAGTGAAATGTTTGAATTGAATGAAATCCCTACATAACCTAACTTTGCTTCAAAAAATTCAATCAAAGAAATAATTTAATACTTCTCAAAGATAAACACGATACCAATTTTTGTGTTTAGCTTTTCACTGATAATAATTTATCGAAAATGGCTGGTCTGGAATCCATGGTCGTCGAGGAAATAAAGCCTGCAGAAAAACCTGTCGACAGAGAGAAGGTTAGCCGGTTGTTGTGTGGTTGTTTTTGTTGTATAAGCTAAGTAATTATTAATGGGTTTATTTCGTTACATTATAACTATACTTCTTACAGACCTGTCCGCTGCTGCTTCGTGTGTTTTGCTCGACGGGACGCCACAATTCGCCGGGAGACTACGCCAGAGGTAATGTTCCACAGAACGAACTCCAGATTTACACCTGGATGGACGCCACCTTACGCGAGCTCACTGGTCTCGTGAAGGAAGTAAATCCGGAGACACGGCGCAAAGGCACATACTTTGACTTTGCTATTGTTTCCCCGGATCAAAGATCACCCACTATTCGCATGAGAGAGATTGGTATTACTTGCTCTGGCCAACGTGGAGGCGATGATAATAAGACTTTAAACCAAGTCAAGTTCCAGATAGGTAATTACTTAGATATATCTATTACCCCCCCTAACAGAATGCCTCCTCCGATGAGACGTCCTCAACCTTATATGAACAATCGTCCCTATTAATATTGGTATAATTTTATATGAACAATCGTCCCTATTAATATTGGTATAATTTTAATCTTAATAGCTTAAATAGATATAATGTTTAATTTTCCCAATGTTAAAGTACCTATGGTAAAAGAAGTTTAGTTTAAGATTAATGAATTTGGTATAGGTTAGGACAATATTATAACTACTTTTGTCTATTTTAAGTCAATAAAACATAAAATAATACATTCCACATTTTATTTTCCATTTCTCATTATTGATCAAGGCACAATAAAACCACTAGAAGTCATATAAATGTTATGTTACATTTACATAACACTTAAATGACAAGACAACGAAAACATCCTTAAAAATTAGAATTTCCTATTATAAATATAAACTACTACTTAAGTAATCTAAGATCTAGTGCAGACTGGGTGATCTGAATGGCCTCTTGGACTTCTTGCCCATGGCATTGAGATCAATGGTGATACCATTAGGCAGTACAGCCTTGTTTTCTTGATAGTCTATAAAACCTTTTTCTTCTTTTTGTTCATTGGCCTTGTCACAAGCAATGCCTGTCTCATAATTGTACTCTCTCTTGACACCATCTGGGTCTACATATCCATATTTTCCCCGTGTAATGCAATTATTACCAATTATCTCTTCCTTGAAAGATCCATCATCATTCTCAAATCCCCATGTTATGCTACCATCTTCATTTTCTTCTCTATATTTCCTAATGATTTGAGCAACAGGTTTCTTTTCTCTATGGTGAGCAGTGATATATTTCTGAGGTGCAGCGTTTTTCACTGGTGCGGCGGCACGGACTGGTTCGCGTTCCTGAGGCCTGTTGTATTGCCTGATGGGCTGGATAGGTGTGTCGTCCTCTTCGAGAATTGGTCGAGGCTCTGGTCTGAACGAGGGTCTCTGCGGTCTTATGCTAAGAGGTTGGATGCGCTGAGGTTTGGCGGGTTCGTTTCTGATCGGCGCGAAAGATTGCGGCGAGATGAGGGGTCTGTACTGCGTAGGTCTGATCGATTCGGGCTTCAGCACTGATGGTGTGGACTGTTGAAACGGAGTAGGGTTGAATACTATTGGCGGTTTTGGTTGGGACGTAGTTGTGATGTCATAAAAGTCGTTTTGCGGTTCCGGCGTCGAGAAGATGTTAGGCGAGAATGCGGTTGGAGTGTTAATTTCTATGTCATCTTCTGGCTCTTCTGTGACCGGTTTCGCTGTATCATCGAGTGACTGTAGACTCGGGCGAGGCGTCGCTTCTACTGATTTGAATGAAGGTCTTGCGAGGCCTGGCCTTCGGAGCCTGGGTACTGGGCCGGGAAGAGGGGCGCTCTGCAGTCTTCCTTGTCTGAAACCTCCTTGCCTGATGGGCCCTCCGACTGGGACAGCTCCGGGTATTTGCAATCTCGGAGGGGCGGGTGAATCATAAAATTGTGCATAAGCTGTGACTACGCACAGCGCACATATCTGTAACAATAAAAGGAACGAGGTTAATTTTCTAGTTTATTGACTGATATTACGTAGGTACCTATTCTTTGTAAATGATGTGATAATCAGAGCAATCAATCGACTCGTGTGCGTTGCTTAACCGCTCACATTGAAACCAGAAACCCATGTGCTTGCAATGTACTTAAATATATTTAACTTTATTTTGTTATTGATTTGTTGATCCCTTCTGACATAGGCCAGTTTAGTTAGAATATACAACGTGTTAGCGGAATAACGCAAAACCTCTCGGGTGGTAAGTCAGCCCATGAAACTGAACAACTTTTGTTCCACAACTTTTAAACATTCCTAATTAAACTTTTTGAACTTTCATAAAAATTGACTCGACCAGGTGATAGCTTGTATGAAAAGTTTTTTTTGAGATTTTTTGGAATTTCTGGAACAAAACTTATTCAGTTTCATGGGCTTAGCCATCACCTGAGAGGTTTTGCGTTATTTTGCTAACACTTTGTATTTGGCGCACCTGTTCAATATTATCTATTTAGTCGAGTCCATTACATTTACCACAAAGGAACATCAAACTTTATAAATATTGTTAAATGGGTGCAGCAGCTTGAGGGCAAATAGGTATAGCTAGATACGGAATGCGGCGCAAGCGCCAGCCGCTAGGCTATGTAATGAATGGACATGGCATACTTTCGAGTGTCGTGGACCTTGCTCGCGTGTTGCGCGGGCTCATAACACCTGACTTGACTTATCTAATGCGATACTATCACCTCAGTTTCTATTATGTACGCTAATAGAATTTGTTTGTTAGTGATAATGATTCGATTGCGGGGCAACATCTATGCAATGCAATGGGTGTTTCAACGGAATTAGATGTTTATCGGGATCAACTTCACGGGAAATTAGTTTTTAATTCGTACTTATTTATAACTCGTTTAACTAATAAATAGTGACGGTGCATAATTTTATGATAGTTACTGTTAGTAGTACCGGTTCCTTTCGAAAGTGTTTTTACTGATTTATTTGTCCTTGCTATAAGTTACGCCAGTATTATAGTACTCTGTGCTATAAGTAAGAGTATTCATAATTTAGAAAATAGGTTTGCTTGCTGTTAGCTACGAGTTTTTCCTCACTCACCTGTGTCTCTCAATATATCATGATATTCTTGGATGGGCGGATATTGGTTTGTGGTTTATTTCGAGTTATAGTCTATTGAGAAAGGCTGAGTAGGACTACTGCGATTACACAATAGTAGCAGTAAAGTTTACTGAGTGAAGTAGGTAAACCTAAATGTTGTTGCAATTTGTACTAAGTGCATGTAGAGTCCAATTTGATCGATTTTCAAAACTTTGTATCGATAAATTTTATTGCTACAATGGTCATATTATTCATTTATATTTTTGACCAAGCGAGCGAAGCGGCTCCGTTTCAGCTTGGCTAAAATTGCTTTTGTATATCTGTCCATCTGTTTGCTCCACTCTACAGGTCGCGTTTCCCACCGATTCTCGTGAAATTTTTTGAGCAGGTTCAAAAAACTGACACGACAATTTTTTTTTTATTATTTATATATATATTATAAGTAGGTAATGTAAAGACTCGCGAGGTCTACAGCTCGCGAGCCACTAGTTTTATTAACCCCCGACGCAAAAAAGAGGGGTGTTATAAGTTTGACCGCTCTGTGTGTCTGTGTGTCTGTCTGCGCCACCGTAGCTCTTAAACGAGTCAACCGATTTGGATGCGGGTTTTTTTATTTGAAAGCAGGTTTTCTAGCGATGGTTTTTAGATATGTTTCTTCAAAATCGGTTCAGCCGTTTCAAGGTCATCAGCTCTTTTGTTAACTGCGGTAGGCTCTTAGACGCATAATGTGTATTTTCTTTTCACTTTTAAACGTACGTATGACCTAAAATTTGAAAAACTCATGTATGCTATATAACTTTGCATGATGATGGAATTATTGGTCTGATGCTGCAGCCAGGATATCCAGCACTCTTGAAAAAATAATAGCAGATATGTCATGTTTGGATTCGTTTTGCTCAGTATTTGATTCTACATACTGTAGCGTTGTGTTACGCTTCGGTGTTCGAAACTTTTTTCGTGTTCTTCTCAGTTATTTTTTCTTTTAATAAAAAAATAAATTAAAAATTTTAACACCCCCGAAGCAAAAAAATCAAAACATTAAAAAGTCAAAAATAATACCTATTGTTGAGCCATCAAATTCAATAAAGTAACACAATTTTATTAGAGAAATTGATGGATGGCACGATTTGGTTTGCTCGTTGAAATGACGCTATAATGTCATGTCGGGGTACCGCTAAGTTTAAAAATAAATATCGTATCAAAGCAAGTTAGTCGGATATGCTAACAAATTAATAGATAGTCAATCAAATGAAGCGTCTGACATAAGTTTAAGCGGTACCCCGACGCGACAAGCGTCATTTCAACGAGCAAACCAAATCGTGCCATCCATCAATTTCTCTAATAAAATTAAAATATATAGGTGTTACTTTATTGAATTTGATGGCTCAACAATAGGTATTATTTTTGACTTTTTAATGTTTTGATTTATTTGCTTCGGGGGTTTTTAAATTTTTAATTTATTTTTATTTATTTTTAGTTCTCGGCTAGTGAACCGGCCGCGTTATGAAATGATAATAATTCATAATTCTTTCATGTTACTTATAAAAAGTATATAGCATATCAACTAACTACTGCCCACTCATTATTATGTCTACGTATCTTTAATACGAGTAATTTGTATTTACTGTCAGAAAAAGACATGTTGTAAGTATCTCTCCTTACTGATTTTACACAAAACTTCATGATCTTTTATAAATAGACTTGAAGGGTTTTCAACTTGTTTGCAGATTCAATCTGCATTTAATATTCACTGACCTCACCCACACCATCACCCATGAATGTATTCGAGACATGAAACATTATTTCTTTAGACCTCCATGTTAAGTTATTCCGTTGCTACTATCAGAGTAGCGAAGTAGGTATGTACTGAATGCCGGTTCTTACTACATTCATGTTTCGGTCTTTTAAGCGCCGTATAATTTTTAGTTATTGGGCAATTCCTGGTTACTAAATATGGCTACATGTCAATAACTAATTAAAGTTTTGCGCATTTTTCAACTGTTTGGTCTACAGTTTATGTGTCGAGTGTCGTTCTAAAAGGCGTTTAATGTTATGTTAATACCTATAGAAAAAAGGAGTTATAATTATAAATATGTAGTTTAAAATAGTCTCTTGTCGTTTAGCTATATTAATATAACTAATTATTATCATGAATATTTATCATATGTTAAGTTCAATTATTTTAACAGGCCGGTCATGCAGGGTCTGGACTGATCAGTAAACGGTGCTTATAAGTAAGTATGAACAGCTGTTATATGACTTAAGGACACCTAGCTGCACTTCCGTCTGTCAAGGCCGCGCCGGTGTAAGACTCGAGAGTACTATAAATTTGAGAACAGGTTTCCTTAGGAAGTGATAGTTCTTTATTTTTATGCTGTAAACAGTCTATTTGTTCATGAAGCTGAATAAAAAATTGCATTTTTTTTAAATATTATTTTGTTACATATAATTTATAAAAGTATATCAGTTAGAAAAATAAGCAGTAGATTTATTTTTATTTTATTTTATTGTGATACTGAAGGCTACAGCTTTAAAATCTAATTACATAACAATACAAGAAGTAAACAAACGAGGGAAAACATTAGCCAATTACAGACTTCCATTTTATAAGTATAACATTTATTGCAATATTATTGTTATTGAGGGTAAACTTGGATGTCTGAGGTATGTAAATACACACAGTTTGTCGTATATGTGTCACCGTAAGATTGTGAACGCCGTTAGTTTATAATCTTACTCGCGATATTAAAACTTTAGGAAAATTGTGAACTGAAACCAACCTCTTACAATTTTACGCATTATTTCTCGTTAGATTATAATCTTACGATGTCAAACCGTCAAATTGTGAACTGATTAAAAATTGGCATGCGACGGAATGCACCTTGCACGCTAATTGGTTAAACGTATGACGTGTCTAGCGCGACTATTCTTGGCTGTCATTCTGTAGGTAGCTACTGCCAAAACTGACCAATCAGGAACACGGTTCACAATTTTACGGGTGATAAACCCGACAGATTATGAACTCTGCACCTTTGTTTACGATTTGACAGTTTGACATCGTAAGATTATAAACTAACGTAAATGGTGGGTTCAGTTTACAATTTTCCGTAAGTTTATAATATCGCGAGTAAGATTATAAACTAACGGTGTTCACAATCTTACGGTGACATATGGATTAACAAGATGTCAATGTTAAGATTCTAAATAGTGTTTATATTCTAGCACATTTATCACAATAGATAGCATGAAAAATCAACAGTTCTCTGAAATACTCTACAAGTCTGTATTCAAAAATGTAAATTTGTCTTAAGGTTACATTTCGTCATTTTCCATGTCAATGTTAAGATTCTAAATAGTGTTTATATTCTAGCACATTTATCACAATAGATAGCATGAAAAATCAACAGTACTCTGAAATACTCTACAAGTCTGTATTCAAAAATGTAAATTTGTCTTAAGGTTACATTTCGTCATTTTCCATTACAATACATATACCAAGTGCGGGGTGGCGTAGGCATAACGCGCGTTGAAGTCTTTTGCAAGAAGCTCATTCAAATCTTCTTGAGACGTATCGGTGCAATGATGTTTCACTGTTTGTGGTAAAGAGGTCGGCGTAGGCGCTTGTAAGATTGTATTAGTATTATTTTACACAGTTTACAGAGGAGTAAAGTTAGCGTCATGCATAATTGACCGCGAACTATTTAAAGGTAACACCGACTATAACGTAGTGTGTAATTTCAGAACTTTGGTATATAGGTACTTATGATGTTATGCAGATAAATGTAATTGTTAGTAGAATTACAATGGTTTAGTTAGACTGTAGCAATTATTTTTAACGGTTTTTATATCTGCAACATAACCACTATTTTGTAAATTTAAGGATACATACATGTAATAGAAGACAATTTGAAAGACTATGTTGCAGTTAGGAATATTAAATAACTGTCTCTTCTATACTATCACTAACTAAATGTAATAGAGGTTTTTATGAGAATAGCTTTTACAGTTATAATTTGTGCGTATTTATTTCAGCATTATTTGACGCCTTCGAAAATACTTTGTTGCTATGGTCTTGGTTTTCGTTTTCTTATGAATTTATTGCATTTTATAGTTTGGAGAGCACTAAATTTAATTCTTAAACTTTGTATGAAAGTAGTTTTATATAATTGTGTGTTAAAGATGTACGACGATTTTTGAATATTTTCATGGATTATGTAGGTACTTATTCCAATATTTCTATCGCTAATTGCAAATCCAGTACAGCAAATTATAACTTGCTAACGCCAAGGTTTTCCCACAGGCTCATTAAACAATTTGCTCTTGCGCAATTTGTTGCACTTTAATGTTTATCGGATATCGAAAGCTGGTCGTTTTCGTTTTCAAATAGCAACTGATATTGGACAGCCAGTAGACTGTATCTGTCTGTACGCAGGGTTGACGCGGTTCACACACACTATTCAAAGATTCATGGTTAAAAACCTAGTAATAATTATTTTCATGCAAACTAAACTAAAGGCCCATGATTTGGACTGGAGTTCGACCCCGTAGCTCATTTTACTATAGAATTTGTATATTGATATTGCCAGATTTACTGAGTATTCAATATTGGATATAATGACTGTCAATGTTGTCATATTAAAATCAGCAGGCACACACGGCGAGTCAAACCGTCCTGTTAAACGTCAAATCATAAATAGTCACCATGGTAAAATAATTAGTTCTAAAATTATAGTTATAGGTCTATAGCTATACCAGCCTCCGTGCCCGAGTGGTCGAGATTTCGACGCCCATTACGGAGGTTCAGGGTTCGATTCCCGGTGGGGACCCTGTCAAGCAAAAATCTCTTTGTGAGACGTTCCCCAGTTTGGTTAGGACATTGCAGGCTGAATCACTTGATTGTCCGAAAAGAAAGATGATTCCATGCTTCGGAAGGCACGTTAAGCCGTTGGTCCCGGCTACTATCTATTCGTTACAAGAGCCAAGTCAGTGGCCTTTGGCGGCTCTATAACACTGACATCAGGGTTTGTGAGGTCGGTTGTCGACCTTACAACCCACATGATGATGATGATGATGATATAGCTATAGCTCTTTACAGAATCCTCAACTCTCATGCGACAAACAAAGTTTCTATTCCAAAAAATTGGGCTAGTAATAGTCAAGATCGCTTCTAGGATTCCAGAGAGGATTATTTAATGAGGGCTTCGCGCCATAATTCTCACCTGATTTCTGCAGAGCGCTTACGTTTTTCAGATTGAACTTGGTGTAGAAATAGTCCACCCAAGCGATAACAATTTGTAACCATTTTACTCTGTAGAGCATGTTAAAACCCATGAGGATTATGTGGATAGGTACGATCAACTGTCTCTAGCCATCATCAGTGATTCAGGCAATGTGATTTTATAACTAGTTACAAACAAAAAAATATAAATTTAAAAGATTCGGTTATTCTGTGGCTGAAAACATCATTACCGTAATTCGGGAAATCGCAGGCAACCCTAATATGCTGTGCACCACTGTTGAAATAGAGCAAGTTATGCATGTCCACAGTATCTACATCTAGTCTAGCCTGTTCTGCCAACAGTAGGCCAGTGTTGTAATGTAACCAGAAAAGCATTTGTCCAGCATTGCGTGCTTTACGTAATCTGTTGTTTATATGACAACTCACTTGCCAAATAATGCGTTCAGTGTTACAATTAGTTCCGCTTTATGAATTAAGAAGGGCAATTTTTTTAAACGACGAAAGGTTACCCGCATTCCGTGATTGGAGTAAGTGTCTTGAGTCTACGCTCGCCGCCAAGGTTGACACGCGAAACCGATATTGAATGCCGGTCGTAGTAGTATCCATTATTTATCGACTGATACAATTTGCTTGTATACTCGTACTTACATCGTTCGCGGCCAAATACCTTGTTACTAGACAGCATAAGACAATTTATGTTCATTTACATACTTGGCTTGCCTTGTTTAACTTTCACAATGTAGTTTCTTACTAAAATAGTATTGCACGAAAATATATTACCTACATACTTTACTGTACATTAATTTCTTGTTGTAATAAAGCGGTTGCTATTTAAGGCAACAGTTTACGAATGTGGAAAATATGACGAAAGGTAAAGCATAAATGGTCACAATCAGTTTGGTGCTGGCGCCCTGAAGTAAAGCGACAGAACCTTCACACGGTTAGTTAATATAACCTGTAATCCTTAGGATAGCAAGTTTTTATGTTGTTAATTTAACATGATCTTATATAATTTTTAAACTATTGGGTATATTTTTTTATATATTTCTATTTGTTGATTTATTTCTATATGTGATAACAGTTTTTTTTATTAATACACCTATTCTACTTTTTATTAATTTCAAGTAATATTATCTCAAAGTATAATTTAATTTAATTAAAAAAAGAGCTAATTAATAATTACTTAATTATTAAAAAAAGAAGATTAGGTGTCATACCGTTCCTAAAGACGCTATCCCAAAAATAAGGGTTGTTACTCACCAGGAGTGTCCGCATCATGTCCTATGTCACACGTCACCACCACGCGACGCACTACCAACAAATAAAGGAACCGCCTCCCGCGCCGGCTATAAGAGGTCGCCCACTCTCGCCCTGCGCCCGAGACGCGACCACCATAACTTATTGCAAGGTGACCGACTATGGACGCCTGCGCACACACTACACCACTAAAGAAATGCACCGGCCACTGAAATCGGCTGCACTAGACAGACACCCGCGAAGATACCGCTATTAATTAAAATTCGATTGTCAAACTTTTCAAACACATTCCGCTTTACATTTTGGGACCAAAATGGGGTTCGTAAATAACGTACACTTCATTTCTGTATCCGTTCGTTATTTGGAACGGAAATATTGATAAGATACTGTTTAATACTGTTGAGAATAAACTATTATTCAACAGATTCAATAGTCATCATACGAGCTAATGTGATATCTGTATTCTTGGATAATTGTCTACCAAGTGTTAATGATCGCGAATTTTGTATGAAAGATTGTGAAAAATTTCAACAGACTTGCGTGTACGTTAGTGATTCTTATTGATGATAACAATGCGAAAGTCAGATTAAGCGATTAATTTCCCAGAGTATTTATTATTAAGTGCTACTTCATGGTTCACAAAATAACCGTATAGTATCTAATTACTCTTGTATGTATATAATATCATTGCTTATTACCCACTTAGTATATCCGAGACACAGGGAACTCGACATTGTAACTGTGCGATGCGTATCACCTGTACTTTTTAAATGATAATTGCATGCTTTTGTTTGCCTTATATTGTTTACGTTTTCTAACGAATTTTCTTTCAGTTTTAACATTAACTTTGCCAGTGCCGTAAGCGGATTAACTACTGCGGTCTTTCATAGATCATATCTACCTGTGCTGTATAATGTGAAGTCAATGTATGCTAATATATGCAAAGGAGGGACGGGGCGGGATCAAGTGCGTTCAGATAAAGATTTCAACAGTTGTGACATAACATCGGAACTGTCTTGTCATTCCATTGTTCTTTTGTAATTCTATCGATGCTCGCAGCGTGCGATATGTCAGGGTGAAGCAACAGTCCGTCTCGTTGCTTTTTACTTGTGGGTAACAACCTTTATTATCCTCGTAATCACATTAGATTAACTGATGAAGATTGTATCTGTTACTTCATAAGCTCTTTCTTCCTAGATGAAATCGTTCACAATGATTACTTTTTGTTATTTTAGAAGTGTATGTATTTGTTATGGGTTCGTGAAAAAGTATAATTTTCGGTTCTCATAAAAACGAGTAAGATCTGATTTGATAGTAATAAAAATCTTCATTATGCTCTACTTATTACTTGTTTAACACCCACATGCACAACACACTTACCCACACTTGGCATTACAGTGTGCGGTGTGCAAGTTTAAAATGCATGTAAGATTTGGTGATTTTCCGCCAGGATAATGCATTTAGGGTAGTTACATCAGTTCGCGTAAGCCAGTCGAGTCACGCAGTGTCTGTGCACAGGAAAGTGTACCAGCAGCGACGACAACTCTACCGAGTGAGAGTTTGTGGCCATAATAGTTCATTCCCCGCGAACGCGTACTATAAACTTGATATAATTTCTAGCGGAAATTTATAATACACACGTGTGTATAAGCAGTCTACGTTTACCTAGCCTACAACAAGGCAAGGCGTAAGATTTAACGTGATCAAATCGCTAAGTGTTAAATTAGTATTGTTCTTCTGTCCTGCTATTGTCGCGTATTACTTTTCTACACTATTCTATCCTACACTGAACTGAAAAAAGATGATCAAAATATATTAGATACTCACATTTTTTTTAGTATTTTTGTGTATTTAAAAATGTCACATTTGTTAGTGTAGTGAACGACCACGAAAATCTTAAAACATATACATAAAAATGATTTACAGTTTGATCTGTTTGCTGCCAATGCTCGTTTTTCTTGCAATTGTAATATCGCAACCACAGTCTACTGCGTTCAAGTCTTAACTTAATGCAAAGCGTGAAGTGTAGTACATAAAAAACAATAATATGTTAATATTACAATATGTATGAAGTATTCCCAGTACCGCGGTCTATGTTCCCAAGTAGTTGGTAGCAGGCGGAACCCGTTAGGTGTCCCGTATCGCCTTTTTCAAACGCTCGGTTCTGATTCGACACGTACTCTATTTGTCACCACAATAGGACTCGTTTCGAGGTCATATTCATACTGTCTTAGCTACTGTTTTATGCATTTGTGTCAGGAGGAGTATCAGGTGTCAATGACCGAAACCATTCGATAGGCTCTAAGATCTAGAAAATATTTTCTATAAAAAGCAACTCTTTAGCAAGATAGCGACCTTGCCAAGGGATTGAAATTGAATGCAAGCACCGTAAAAGATTTACATAAATGTAGGTATAATTATCACAGCTTGGTATTGCGTGAAAGAAAGTGTAAGTGGAAGAGGTATATTACATCTGACACCAATTATCTTGGTTACTCACGAACCTAACTTGTCTCAGTTTTCCTGAACTTAAGTGCTATGTAGCACACTAGTAGTCAGATTATAATGATAACCATCGATCTTTTGTGGCCTGTCCAAGCTGGTGGCCGGTTGCAGTAGAGTTATAAGATTTTTTATCAATATATCGGGTCGAGTACTAGGTTGGACACTTTCCGTAATTTGTTACTTTAGTCAATTCGCTACTTTGCCTTATTCGACACTTTACTCAATTTACTACTTTTCCTAATCTACATTCGACACAATTTTCTTATAATTTTTAATTAATCGGTCTGATCCAGGCTTCCTTCCTGTCCGCTTTGCCAAATCGATGTCTAACCGGTTAATCAGAATAGTATATCCTTCCTTTGATTAATTGACACGAATAATGTAGAGGTATTTATGCAAAGAAAAGACTGAAAATGTTTATCTAAACTTCTCTTAAAAAACATTAAGTAAAGTAAACTTGGAATGACTCGACTAATGGGATCCCCTAGGCCCCTGGGGAATCGGGTTAGGGGATCCTAGTGGCCGGACTCATACTTACGACAGAAGGAAAGACTTCTCTAGAAGAAAAGATATATCGTATTACTTCAGTCCAGATAACATTAGAAAAAAAATGTATAGTGTAAGGTACCTATCTATATAGTATAAAAAAGATTTTTCATGATTCACTCGTGTCTAGAAATATTTTTCTTTGAAAGATTTTCCTAATGTAATCTGGCACAAGTTAGCAAGATACACTCACTCTTTACTGGTAAAATTAGCACCCACACTCCATTCATCCGATATCAACTATCTAGTAAGTATGAATAAATAACGCATTTGCGTACACCGTACTCAGTGCGTTGCGGAGTCGACTCACGTGCGGGTGACGCCGCCGCCGCCGCCGCCGCCGCCGCCTCGTCACCGTTACCGACATTTTGTAAGGAATGCACTTGCGCCTGCGCTGCCCTACGTGCCACTCCAGTGTCAATGTCCCGCATAATGACGACTAGGTGCCCTTCTATTGAATTCATCTATTAGTACTTCCTTTGACTATGAATGTGGCACACCAACGGGAGAAAATAATGATGCCTGTTGATAAAGTCATACAGAATTGAAAGTATATCCTTTAGCTCAGTAAGTAATTATAATTTAGCCTCATTAAAGCACAAGGAAATACTTTCAACGTGCCATAATACCTACATCTCGAACATTAACCGCAGGATAGATTCAAAAATTAAGGTAATGGTAATAGAAGTGAAGTGTTAGATTAGGACTCATAGCTAGCTCCGTAATAAGGCTTTGCGGTTCTAGGATTGCATCTCTTTTGGGCTTGGAACTCTAAATTTAAGTTCCCATATTTTAGCTAGCGTTACTTTATAGATCGTAGCTACTGCTACGCCGTAGGCGGCTACGACAGCAAGGATCTTACAAAAAATCTTTCGTGATTATATATTTCTATATTTTGGAACTGTCTAATCGTTAGAAATCTTATGATATGACATTTGAAATAAAAATGAGTTAAAAGATTTATTTCTAATGGACATGTTCCTTAGTATTCAGAGGTCTAAAGTTATCTACATTTCTTTTCTCTGCAGTAGTGGTGGTAATTAATTAGGTAAATTGTTTTCTAGTCGTGAATAGACATATTTATCGGGTTCTTTGTTTGCCTTACAGCTAATATAGTAAAACGATCAAATCAAAGGATTTGTAAAATTTTTAATTTGTTATTTTATATTTTCCCGTTACAAAATTGCATCGGCATTGTCAATTTATTATTTACAACTTATTTTGGTTGAGACAATGAACGCCCAATCGGCGTCACTTTTCTAATACAAGAAACAAAAAAAAACAATATAAATAAACTTTATAACAGTATTGATTATGTTCTAAACCCCGGCTAGTATTTTGACCAATCATAATTTATAAGAATGGAGATCTTGCAATTGTCGGCGACTGATATAGCACAACGTGAATTATTAATAACACGTTGGTCAAATGACGCTAAACCTCGGGAGCTTACTCCATTAAACTGAACAACGAATTTTTTATTCAAATTGACCCGGTCTGCTATCATTTTGTATGAAAGTTAATTTCTTTTCGCAAAAATAGTGTGGTACTGAAGTTATTCAGTTTTATGGGCTGAGCTACTATCCGAGGAGTATTGCGTTATTTGTAGTACAAAAAATGAGTAGCATGTAGGCACGGGGTCTCATTCCTTAGTACGGAAATTTTGTTCTAAATTAGTGATGACATCTAGTGACAACATTGGCACTACGTAGAGTCTAAGCAATCGTTATAATTTGCAGCGCTATCTATCGTCTAATAGTTATATTGTTTGTGACATATCACACATACAGCGACATCTATTATCTAATAGTTGTAATATTTATCAAACTTGGCCCTTGACACAGCGATGTTTGTTCTTGCATTAAAACATTTTTAATGTTTGGATAGTAGTAACGATTTTTGAAAAGATTCAAATAATAGCAAACAGAAAACAATAAAAGAAGTATATTTATAATAAAGGCGCTCTCAAGGTCGTCAACTTGGCACTAGATGGCGTATCTGCGCAATTTTGTAGGTCAGTGCGCACATAACACCATCTAGTGAGCTAATAGAGGAAACAAAATAGCCCGAAGAATAACCCGAGTTTTGAGGGTACAGTTTTTTTGTATGAGATGAGGCATCTGTACGTAGTATTATATTATCTGTGATGTAGGTATACAATACAACTTTTCATAAATATCACTTTCATTCAAATTGACCGTGTGCTAAAGTTGTAGTTCTTGTTATAAGTCGATCTTTATATACCTAAGCAGTATGATGATGATTTATATGAGCTGAGCTGAAAGGTAAATCTGCGTTATTTAACTATTACATTGAATGTCTTCAACTGTACCATACAAAAGACATCAACGTTGTCATCGCGTGAGAATAAGAAACATTTCGTATAAATAATGCGGAGATTAAATTAGAACAGTTATTGACAATTAATCGATGACAATTTGTGCCAATCAATCAATCAATTAAATTCTTGCAATACATGATTGGGGGTTTTTACGACAAACCGAACGCTTTTTTAGCTATTTATTATGGTGTTATGACTAAAACGAGCAGCGTTGAACATTTACTATGCCTATTCTTTATTTCACAACCCTGGTTATGGTCACGTGACAAACATAATATTGTTACAAGGGTCATGAGCATGACTTATTTGCTGAATCAGTCGAATATTTTAAGCATTTTTATCAAAAATACGTTTTTTAAGCTTTCACTTGACATAACGATTAAAAGATCATGAAATAAAAAATAGAAGCTTTATCAGGGTCTTTATAGTGATGTGATTTTAATAACCGTTTTTTAAACCCATACGACAGTAAATAATATTGTATGACCCTTGTCTTTTTTTTTGTACACAACTTCTTAGATAAAAAACACTTTGAATAAGTACATGAACTTACACCTAGCACTATAAATTGACGGTAAGATATTGGTAGATTTGTTTCATACATAACTTACATGTTATGGCTAATCTTGAAAATATTTGGCTACACAAGTAGCCATAAAATCTTAAATTACAATTAATATTAGTTAAGCAATAAATTATGAACTATTCGGTAACAAACACAGGTACTTATAGTACTATAATAAGTTAATTAAATAAAAATTTCATTTTGCTGCACTGGTATAAGTGAAGTGTAGTACAATTTGTTCTGCCTAGGGTTGTCTTATCATCCTATGTAATAGAAGCCCGTTCCCATTTTGTTTAGTACAAAGTGGCTCATATTAGCTTGGACTAATTGATGTTATAGGAGAATTTGTCTTTCTTGTATTTTGTTAGTCAACCACTGGAAATATACATAAATAATGAGAAGACAATCCCAAGCATTATTCCTGTTGTATTGGTCCGACTCTAGGTCCAAGATATAAACAAAGTTATTGTCACACTTCCAGCTGGCGAAACATAATTTTCGACACTTTTGAATTCCACTTAAACTGAATCTTACAAAAATATCTTAACACTTGGTGTTAAACAATCTCAATTTTACATGTCTTTTAACACAGAGAAAAGTATTTATAGTAGCTTACTTAAATTTAATAATTACTTTACGCTAAGTATCACTTAGTGTACTTGCTTATTTATCACATACTAAGTATTAAATTCGAAAACTCTCACTATATTAGCACATAGTGTTCCAAATATCACTTTACACATACAAATGACACAAATATGAATAGTCTATTCTGGTATCAGGTAGAGGGTGACTGACTATCTAGGGCAAACTTTGGAGGCCATTATTGCGCAGAAATCGTAACTTTTGGAAATTAAGAATACTAGGTAACTAGAATAAAGTAATTTTAAGAAAATACAACTCGAAAGTCATGAAAACACGATTACCTACTAGGCAGAAAGAAATTATTTTTTGTGTGAGCTAGATTAGAAAAGGCTAACTAAAAATAAGACTTTTACATAGCGCCTGAAAAATTTACAAAAAACAACTACTTGCTAGAATTTTACACACGACTTTTTTCGGCGAGTTCTTCTCCATAGCGGCCCGCAAAAAAAGTTACTACTTAACATAAGTAAAAGTCAAAGAGTTTCTTTACCTCATTGGTAAAAGTAGATGTTTAATTTGACTGACACTTTGAAGCGTGTCGTCTTGATACAACAGATTATTAATTTTGATAAATTATTATAATACATACTTCAAATTATACTGGCCTTAATATAAAGTCACCCTGAGCTACCACACAATTCCAGAAATCCCCATTAATGGGGTAAGTCAATGGGGATTATTGGAGTATCCCAGATCAAGTCAGTAGTGCTTGCACACTATTCACACTACACACTATTAGTGCCCTCTATCGTCGGTGACCGTAAACGTGCCGTTGCAAGGTGAAGCGTTGTCGAACGAAGGCCTGCAACGTAGAGGAAATAGTTTATTGGTCGAGTTCTAGTTCTAGTGCTGCTGGTTTAGATGGCGCTAATTGTACGCAGGTAAAAATGTTTTCATAGTCGGCGGATTTTTCAAACATACAAGTCCAATGAATTGTAAAAAAATAGCTTGTATCACAGTTATTCATTGTTGGTCAATGTTGCTCTATATATATAGGTATACTGAATGGAGACCATTTGTAGCATTTTTCTTTTTGATCAGTTCAAATGTTAAACTTACTTCTTAGTATCAGTCAAAGGTTGGGGCTCGCTGCAACCTGTGGTGTCAGGCAAAAGGAGGACGATTGCTCCACCTAGCGCGGTTAATGCTGCTATCGTCACCATAGGCAGGTGATCATTCAAACCTGTCTGATAAAGAAAACAAAATTCAGAATAATTATTGTATATTTACAACCTAATTATAACTAAACATTAAAAATAAACTATAATTGTATGGTTGTATGAACATAAAAAGTAAGAAGATAATAATTCTGGGTTTTGCCCTTGACAGACCTTTGATGTAATGATAACACAAAGTGACTTTGGTCCATCTTTTTCAAATAAACTAAGTAAATATACGTTTGCAGGTAATAATTATAGCAGATCGTAATTAAGATCTTAGGACTTACCAGTTTCCATAAGTACGGTATGCATATCAGTGCAAGTCCAGCGGAGACTTGACTGGCCCCGACTCCGAGATTCCTTATCACAGTCGGGTACAATTCCGCTGTAAATATTGGCAACATCATGTTCGTCGCACCGATGGCAAACTTCCCCACCATCAGACATACTATCATTATCCACTGGTCATTGAAGGATATCGAAAACAGTTCACTCGCAACGCAAGCAAGCCCACATACGACCATACTTATGAACACGGGTATCCTTCTTCCAGCTTTTAGTAAGATAGGAATGCTTATTGCTATCGCAGGGACTTCCACAACAGCGAGTATTAGGGAGGTGACATGGAGATTTCCCATCTTGAACTTTCCTATATTTAGCAGTAAACCGTAATAGCCGATGGTCATTGCAAACCAAACAAGAGCTAAACATATTGTTCTCTTTAATAAAGATCCTTTGAACAGCATCAGAACATTTGGCTCCTCGTCTTGTGAATGATCCGCCTTGTGGAGCATTAATAATTTGTCCAAATCATTTGGTAGATCTCGCTTATTGAACTTCGCTGCTCTTTGAAGTATTTCTTTAGCTTCTTGCGTCCTGCCCATGCTTAGTAGCCATCTGGGTGATTCAGGTAAAAAGTACCTAAAAATGAAATGATTTATATTGTAAACAAGACAAAGTTTCTATACGCACGACACGTAGCAGAGGTAAGCACTTAGGATTATTATTTACTGCTAGCCTTGATTCTGATATTTAAATAGGTTATATGAAATATTTTCAGCAATTATGTTGGCAGGTTTAATAAAATTTAGGTAAAGGTTACCAAGCTAGAGAGTACCTTAAGCAGTCATGATAACTTGATAATTACAGTGTTCAGAATAATTACCATAGAACCAGTAGCACACATCCAGGCAAAGACAGCGTCAATTGTAGGTCTCTCCAATTAGGCATGTACATCGATATTATCGAGACCATGATATAAGCTACTGGCAAAGGGAAGAAGTTGCAGACGCCAGCGATGGTAACCCATTTGCCGCCTACTATCTCCACAGACAAGACGAAGGCGGCGTAGACCACAGACACCGACACCAAGCCCATGGCTAGACGAACGATCACGTACTGGATGTATGAGCGAACCAGCAAGGAAAGGATCGCAAGACCGCTTTGCGCTATCATCATTCCTATTAGGATCCTTTTACGGCCAAATCTGAAATTATAAATATTAATAAAAAATAATATAGAGGTATAATGTATTTTTGTCAAAGAGGTTTTTATTTAATTATTTAAACTAGACCTCTGCCTCATTACGGGATCTAGAAGGCTGACAACATTTTATTCTACCAGCGATGAATGCCATGTTGATTATTAAAGTTTAAAAAGTTATTAAACTGATCTAAATAGGATTCAGTTACTCAGTACGTATAAAGTGGATTAGTAAACATGTTTCTCAATGTATTGTAGTTTTCTATTATTATATTCTTCCTCATACTGATGTGGTTGAATTTGTAGTTAGATATCACTTATTTACATCTCACGAATCACGATGAAGAGGCATTTTTAAAACACGAACAAGGTCCGCAATATATACGTATAATTTACTTTATTTATAGTTTCACCTTTGTTATAAACACTAAACGGATATTGATTTCTGGGCATTGATATAGTATATTACGAGTATATCAATGTTTATACTTAATTTTTCCTATAAAAAGTTTCGAGATCATAGCATTGCATTGTCAGTATTAACTGGAATTTAGTACATATTATGTGTTTAGTGGTTGGGTATAATAATTGACGTACAAATGATATCATGTGGTTAAGCATTCCGTCGAATCTTTGCTAACCAATCGAATAACATGATAAAAGATATGCTTGATAGAGGTTTTTTGACTGACAGCTCTCTTTTCATTATATCTTTATCTTTAGTAAAACCCGGGAAAATCCAGACAAAGGTCTGCGGCCAAAATGCTAGCTATGTGTGACTACAATATGACTTATGGCTCGGAGTATATACTCCGAAGCTTATGGTAAAACTTCAGTTCGGGTAGAATATAGAGAGATAGCAGCTTACTTTGGACGTTTGGGCTTGTTTCTGGACCACCGTTATGCCAGCCTGGCGACACAGGGGTGTTTAAGAAGGAGGGTTCAAAATCTAACCGTAATATTAGATTGTCATACATAAGCAGAAAGTACCTCAAATGTTGTTGATAGGAAATTTTGGTAAAAAATTAAGATTTTTAATATACATAATTAGAACTGCATTCAAATTGCAGAAAATCGCCGGCCATAACTGGGAATCGAACTTGCCCATTTGGCTTGTGTTTTTATGATATTGATTGAAAAGCTATGAAGACAAGCTTGTACGAGTAGAGTTAATTTCGATATCGATTTTCAAATAATAAAAATACTTACTTATCGGAAATCCACCCGCCGACCACTCCTCCGGCGCCAACGCCGATCAGGAATACGACTTCGGCGAGATTGGTCAAGTAGGCTCTGTCGCAAACGAGGTTCCACTCCGATATTATAGTGTTCCCGACGTCCGACCTGTCAAAGTCCCACTCGGTGCATTTCAAAAAGGCGTCTATTAGCGGTGCCGTATGGTTGAGGATGCTCTCAGCTGTGACTCCGGCGGGAATCTCGCGAACATAACACGCATCTTTAGGCTGACTGTAGTTTATCCAGCGTTCTATCGGCACGCTTGAAAAGTTTTCTGGTCTTCTACACCAAAAGTCTGTTTCTTTAGCCTGAAAAAGAGTAATTTTTATACAAATTAAAGAACATAACATTATTATAGAGAAGAGCAACATTATTAACATTATTATTAGATTATAATTGGGTCTGCAACTGCTGGTGCCATAAAAACAAAATAGCGTTGAAGTTAAAACGTACAATAAAACTTCCACAATGATCAATAAAATAACTGAAAATAGTACTTCCAACACCTGAAGAAGTAAAGTTAAATGAAGCTTTTATACTCGTAATAAAAAAAATATCTTTCTCTCTAGTAGTGATGTGAATGGAACTGTAATTAAATTATATTATTTCGTTGCGCTCGGAAATGTACCATAATATTTAAAGGTAAAAAATACACAACTTTTTGCATGCCAATAAATAAGTAAAACTCAACTGCTATTTGATAGGTATGGGTAATCCGGAAGGAAGACAAGCCTAAACTAAACCTTTAAAAAACCGCGTTTAAAATATCCCGCAACTTCTGACATGGCGATACACCTTATTTATGGACACATGTCCAATTTCTAGTAGTTTAACAGCTATGTTTTAGTTTCAGTGCTAACATCAACGCTGTACGTAAACAATTCGATGCGCTTGTAATTGAGCGCACCGATTCGGTGCGCTACCTTAGTTCTGAGAACAAGCAGAATATTGAGTTACTCATTATACCTATTCGCCACTATACACCGTGAATTTGGAATTATTTTCTGCTAATATACGTATAAATTAACAAGTTTAGTATTCTCCAGTTTGAGACAATAGGGGATCGGACTGTTCATCATATTTTATGAATTTACCACATTTTATTTATGAATTATTTTTAAAATATAGATTAGTAGCAGACGATTCGCGAAGAAAAAGCAGGATCAGTTAAAAAACGAATTTACAGTGATTTTTTAAAGTTTCAATATGTCGGTCTTTTTTTGTATGGAGATTATATGGCGTTACTAACAAAGTACTCTGTGCTAACAAATGACGTCACAAGTGGGTATGTGCCTCTCTGTCTAATCTTGAATTTCAAACCTTTATAACTCCGTTAATTTTAAAGATAGATCAAAAATTATTTTAGTTTTCGATAGCAGAAACTAAGAAGTTTGGATTTTTAAAATAAAAAAAAGTAGTCCGATCCCCTATTATTGCTATCTTATTACTTAGTACGAAATGAAGTGTGCAGTATGTATTTTTCCATTGCTTGTATATGATAAAAATAGGTTGGCCGCTAATCACTGCCAACCTATTTGACAAACTGATGTGACAAACCTTGTTGCGAGTGACAAATAGTTTGCCTTATTTGTTGACGACATCTGTGAGCGCGCTTCTTGTAATCAAGTCCAGGCTTAGAAATCAATGCGAATCTACTCGTAAATGGTAAGGACTGACGGTATAAAAGACGATTAACTTACAGTGAACGTAGGCAGGTATATGTGGAAGGTGCACGGAAAGGAGAAGAGCGATAGCAAGAAGGTGATGAGCAGCTGCCACCGCCCGTAGTCGCCAATAGCTTGCGACACCACATCGGGGTCTTCTTCGGTTGGGTTTTTTGACTTTTCTCTACAAGGCTGGCTCGCTGGGATTACTGGAAATTAAAAAAATATTGTTAAATGATGTTGTTTGATTGTTTCTTTTTGTTTTCTATTGTATGGTCAGAAGACTTAACACAACGTAACGCAAGAAATAAACCTTTTATTTGAAAAGTAGATTTTTGAAATGTTTATTTTATTCGATTTTTGTTTCGATTCTTATTTTTAGTAAGTAATTAAAATAATGTCCAAATTCTGCCTTTGATCTTTCATCTTAAAGACAGCATCGCAGTCCGAACAAAATATTCATGTTATTTGATTGCCTCGAATTACAATTTTGGTACCAGGAAATGGTTCAGGTTTGGGGAAATCAGCCAGCTCGATTACACATATTATTCTCTAAACATAATATACCCAGTCGTGTCGTATATCCTTGCTATTTAAAAATCAGGTTACTATGACAGTTCCGCAAATAGGACTAACTAACTAACACTTCCTACCGTAAAACGAGGCGTGAGGCGTGTTTTTTAAAAGATGAAGAAATATTACAAGTAATCTACACGTTATAAACAGCACTTAGCAACAGTATATTATGCGATCGGCCTAAAAAAATATAAGAGTGATTCCGATACATTGAGGCTAGGCTAATTCGGAAAGTTACGCTGTAATCCTTAATTAAAGCTCGTATTACCTTTTGAGAGATTGATGAATCTCCTTTAACACTTTATTGCATAATTAAACATACACAGGACTAGAAATGAATGTACAAAGGCGAGCTTACCTATACCGTGGTGGAAAATGAGATCGCAGAGTAAACAAAAGAAAGTGCACAGAATACAAAATTGAAATGAAAGCTAAAATTAGCCTAAATAACACACTTTAGTACGTAGTGTAGCGTTTAAAAAAGGAGCTAGCTAACCTGTGGCTGACAACCACAGGCGAAACGAGGAATTTAGGAGAACAAAGAAAGATTTAGTTGAATTTGTCCGAACGGTATAATAGAAATTTAAAAAGGGCCTAGATATTGCCAAAGTATCAAAAAGGTGAGCCGAGAGTCGGGTCCTGAGGGGACTCCGTCGATATAGTGTCGCTGAACTAGTTTTGTGTTGAGAGAGTGTATCGATGCAGGAAGGTGTAAAAACCGCGGAGTACCCCGGAGAGTAATTGCCAAACGGGAACCAAAAAAGGGAGGGCCAGAGAAACCTAAAGGGCCTTTTTAGAATTTAGAAAAGAATTTAGACAGAATTTGGCAAAATCCGATTGAATTGAAAATATTTACTAACAAAACGATTCACGTAACGAAAAAATCGTTTCTATCATCATCCGATGACAATTGGGAAAACAATAAACAATTTAGAAAAAGGTCAAACCAAGAAAATTTGAAATTTGAAAAGGTGACATAAAAACCGGCCAAAAGAAAAAAGAATCATACCAAAAAGGTTATTAAAAAACCTGCAGTAATGCTGCAGACATCCCTTCACCAGAAAAAAATCCTCCAACTCGAAAAAGGAAAAAAAATCTTCGAGATGGCAACCCTCGAAGGAAGTTGACCACCCTAGAACAATAGACGAATTGTTCAAAGTCAACTATCAAAGGACAAAAATTATCGATAAAAATTTATCGACACTCTACCCCATCACTATAAACCAACGAACACGTCATGTTCCCAGCACGAACGGCTCATAAACGACTCACTGGCCCCAGGATTAGAAACCACCGGTGTCCCAAAAGAAGTCAAGTCAATCCACCAGGAAAAAGGAGGAGGAAGGAAATGGTTTGGAGGAAGAAAAAATTTGTTGTCAACCACAACAGAAAAAGGTGGAGACAACCGAAGGAAACACCGTAGAAGTGGTATCCCGGAACCAGGAGGAAAATGTACGAAACGTAAAGGATAGAAAAAGGAAATTTGGAAATTATTCCAACACATCCATGTTGGAATATCGGAATGTTGGAATATCGGAATGTTGGAATGTCGGAATGTTGGAATGTCGGAATGTTGGAATGTCGGAATGTTGGAATGTCACTAAGTTTTAAAACAAAAACGCGCCTACAAACGATATTATTTACACACCTAAATGCTAAAACTAAAAACTATACAAAATATAAACAAGTAGTTTTTGAACTACTGGTAAAAAGTTTACAAGTCGAAACTGTCAGTTACGCCCGTAATCAGCTGCAAAAGAAGAAAAACTTTAAATCGATCGTGCGCGAAAACTGACAGATGACTTGTAAACAAAGAGCTATCAAACGAGGGCCGACGCTCGCCCACGTCATCGTGTTCATCCCGAAACACGTCAGACGCCGACGAACATCGGAAACACTCGGATCGACTCGGAAAAAGGGCTCGACGGCGCAGTTGGTAGGCAACCAACGCAGTCAAAGACGAGGCAGCGGGTTCGAACTCGACCCTGACAAAAAATAAAAAAAGATCTGACGATAGCCATAATAGGCCGACTGCGCAAAGCAGCGGTCACCGTCCTGCCGCGACAAAAAAAAGCGCGCTTCGGGACAAAAACTTTGCCCCGGCTCAATC
Source organism: Carpatolechia fugitivella (assembly GCA_951230895.1). NCBI lineage: Eukaryota > Metazoa > Arthropoda > Insecta > Lepidoptera > Gelechiidae > Carpatolechia > Carpatolechia fugitivella. The sequence goes on along the minus strand of OX579659.1, from coordinate 9,412,576 downwards.
CCAGCGGAATGACGCAACATGGGCCAGGTCAGAGGCCTATGGCAGCTCGATAACCTGACCACATGTTGGTTGCGTCAATTCCGAATAACCTAAATACCTACAAACTAACACTAAGATATAACATCAATCTGGCCAGACACACACACACACACACACAAAAACACAAAAAAGGCGTATGAAGTAGTAAACTTAGTGACATTCAAAAGAAAAAAAGATGCCAAAAGGTGAATTTACGCCAAATGATGAGAAGAAAAGTTGGTACACGTTTGCCTGAAGGCTTTTAGAATTTAGAAAAACAATGTTCCAGGGGAACAGGGAAAAGAGGGTCTATTTTAAAATATCCTTTACATGATATGAACCCTCGTGCGGGGAATCACAATCCGCCAATAAGTACACTTGCGGAGAAACGCGGCGTATGACTCTACAGGGGATAAACCGTGGGGCAAACTTACCACCACGGTCAATGTCCTGAGTGCCTCTTTGAAAATTTCGGCGCCAAACACGTTGCCCAGGTTCAAATCTGATAGGATTCCGCGATTGATTATAATAACCTGCGTTACGTTGAAAAGCGAGTGTCAAAGCGTCTGCCACCTTAGCATAAATGTCTTGAAAGGACCTGAGACTCGTCGCACGATTACCTCGACTGTCAGCCAGCTCAGGGCTCTTAAGCAGAGGTGCGATCAATCGGTCGTTGATTACGTTATCCAGTTACGTGATTTAAACGCAAAACTCCGTTCCCCAATCAACGAGGAGGATTTTCTTACCATTGTCAAGTACGGTTTGCACGTTCGTTACCACCCATGCCTTGCTACCAACATCATCAAGGACGTGGACTCGCTTCTTGAGGTTGCCAAAAACTTCGAGACCTACCAGGAATCTGTAGCGGCTCCGATCTGTGTTGCTCCTGTGAACGTAGCTCCTCCTAACGCTACCACCCCGCCGGTTTGTTTTAAGTGTAATCTTTCAGGCCACGACTATAGAGGTTGTCCTAACGTCCCCGGCCTAATTTGCCCGGCCTAGGTTTCTCTGGCCCTCCCTTTTTTGGTCCCTGTTCGGGCGCCATTTGTAGCGTTTAAAAAAGGAGCTAGCTAACCTGTGGTTGACAACCACAGGCGAAACGAGGAATTTAGGAGAACAAAGAAAGATTTAGTTGAATTTGTCCGAACGGTATAATAGAAATTTAAAAAGGGCCTAGATATTGCCAAAGTATCAAAAAGGTGAGCCGAGAGTCGGGTCCTGAGGGGACTCCGTCGATATAGTGTCGCTGAACTAGTGTTGTGTTGAGAGAGTGTATCGATGCAGGAAGGTGTAAAAACCGCGGAGTACCCCGGAGAGTAATTGCCAAACGGGAACCAAAAAAGGGAGGGCCAGAGAAACCTAAAGGGCCTTTTTAGAATTTAGAAAAGAATTTAGACAGAATTTGGCAAAATCCGATTGAATTGAAAATATTTACTAACAAAACGATTCACGTAACGAAAAAATAGTTTCTATCATCATCCGATGACAATTGGGAAAACAATAAACAATTTAGAAAAAGGTCAAACCAAGAAAATTTGAAATTTGAAAAGGTGACATAAAAACCGGCCAAAAGAAAAAAGAATCATACCAAAAAGGTTATTAAAAAACCTGCAGTAATGCTGCAGTAGATATACCTACCTATACAATTACATATTCATACATACATACAACATCAATACCTACATTCATAGAAAAATAAGTTACATAATATCATCATCAACAGCTCATATATGTCCGCACCGAGGGGCTCGAGCCTACCCTGAATTAGGGTGATTAGTTGACCACGCTGGCCCAGTGCGGGTTGGTCGACTTCACACGCAACCTTTGAATTTCTACGCAGGAGTGTAGGTTTCGTCACGATGTTTTCCTTCAGCGTAAGAGCGTCGAATAATGAATTCGAAATTCGAAAACACATTGGTACGTGGTGGGGATGGAACCCGCGTCTCCCGGACGGAAGGCAGCGCTAATCACTAGACCACCGACGCTCAGTAAGTAACTAAAAGCGCATGTTTCAAAGATCAGTTCAGTTTTGTATTTTATTGTAGGTAAGTACGATGGTATCACATAATTTTTTTTTACAATATCTGCCGCATACCTACCTACGTGTTAGTTAATTAACACAAAATCTCTCGGGTAATAAAAAAAATATATTTATTTCCATAAGATGTTATTACATCACTCCATAAAACTGAACAACTTTTGTTCTGGAACTTTCAGAAATCACAAAAAATGATTACAATGATTAATGATTATTTTTTTATTTTTTTTTATTTTTTTCAATTATTACTTTTCATACAATCTCATCAGCTAGCCAAGTCAATTCGTATGAAAAGTAAATATTATTTTTTACGATTTTTTAATAGTTCCAGAACAAAAGTTGTTCGGTTACATGGGCTGAGTTACCATCCGAGAGGTTTTGCGTTAATTAACTAACACGTTGTATACAGGGTGTAAATAAATTAGCTGACACTATTTTAAAGGATCAACCTACCCATGAAACTGAACAACTTTCCCCAAGAAACATAGGCTGTAAGTTTGGTTCGAATCTGTGGCCGGTCGCGTGCTCAGAAGCACGTGGCAGGCGCGCCGTAGAAGCAGTATTTTGCGCGCACACTTATTAAAAGCGACATGCGCTCGCTGCCTTGGCAATGATCTTCAATGCAACGCAGACTTACAAATGAATTGAACGACTCGCTCGTTTCCTTTACTACAGTACCATTAAAGATTTAGCTATATATGGAGTAAAACCTTGCTTGTGTTTGAAAGTTGTAAGTATACAATTTAGATACGGATTTCGAAAAAAAAAATGGCTCGCTAAGAATTAAGATGTTAATTAGGTATCTTAACAAAAACAAGAAAAATACATATGAATGGAAATCATAGCGTTGAAGGCAAACAAGAAAACAAAAATATAATAGGTTACGCCTGCCGCATACCGCACGTGACATGAACAACAGTAGAGGAAATAAAAGACGATCGCTTCGCTCCCGAGGCGACGCACGTCAGAAATCTTTGGAAGAATATCATAATTTTCCATATTTTATACAGAGAGGAAATTTTTAACGCCACCTGAAAAGAAAGTACAGGTTTTGTTGTTTGTTACAGAGATTTGAACATTATGATTGACCCTACAGATTGATGCCTTAAAAGTAGGTATTAGGTGTTATTTTTGTATTTCTTATTAGTTATTTTTGACCGGCTACCCGGTCTGATTCCCGGCTGCGTATTTTCGAAAATATTAAAAATTAGTTATTTCTTTTTAAAAGTAAAGGAATGTTTTCTTTGAGTAAATTTTCCTATTTTCTATTAGTACTTTCCCTCCAGGTGGCGTTAAAAAATTCCACACTGTATATATTGTCCGCGCCGATCTGAATATGCAATATATCAGAGATGCATTCAAATCGTGCGAACTATATAAGTTTCCTTTTGACAATTTAACAAGCACATAGGTACTTCCTTAAACGACATTACATGAAAATAATCGTTTTTGCAGTTGTTATTTTTAAAACATAACACGCACTGTTTGTTTCTGTTTTATCAATGAATTAACTATATTATAGGTACCTATATTGTCCGACTCCGATGACTAATGCCGTGGAATGAATCTACGAGCAACTCGGTTTACTAAACGTATCCTACGTATGAGGAGGTTAGAGGATACAGCAATTTCAGGGCTATAGTAACGCTTACGCATATTACGTGCGTCTTACAAACAAATCAACGAGTCGAGAGTACTATTATGCTATTGTACATTATAGTGTATGGGCATTATTCTTCATCTTGCGGACAGGCGGTGCATTTGGGGCCAAGGCTGGGGTAGATCGATTACACTGTGATCTCGCGATTTGCATGGTTGACTTAACACAACGATCCGCCTGTCAGTCCTACCACAGATTTATTATTATTATATCATTGATAGCTTCACGTCACGTCAGCTAGTTCATCCATACCTCTGTTTAGCAGTTGCTGTCTATAAAAGGGTAGATAAACCAAACCGTCACATAAGGCATCAATCCATATCTCGTGCAATGAATGTTAATGGGTTGTTTTGTTCAGTGACTTATTAACAGATTATATTGTAGGAGTGCTACTCACAAATTTATTAAAAACCAACTAAAACTGTTGCTGTTATTATAGAATAAAAGATAAAGATAAATTTATTTATTTAGTTTATTTACGTGTATTTTAATACACTGTAAAATGCGCAATAATAATAATAATAATACACAATAAACTGTATAATGAATAATATTTATAAAGAAACAATAATTATCTTCAGAAAAATGGTTCATTGTTTTATAAAATATTCTAATGATATAATAATGAAATAGGCCAGAGTATATTGACCATTTTTACGTACTTGCATGCTTTTATATAATTTTAAGTGTGTAAAGTACGTACCGTGCATTGCATCGATTATTTTACCTAGCCATATTAAAATTTACCTGACAATGACCTGCTTTCTATTATAATACAAGCCTAGATCTCAATGTTGTTGCGAAACTAATAACAACTAAATTCGATAATGTATAAGGTAATGGCTGTGTCGAATCAACTGTTTCAAAACATTCAAGGACATTGAACGGATAGTTTATTCGATAGGTTTCAGCAAAAAAGTCAAATCCTCAAATTATCTATAGCTAGCTACATCCTCATTCGAGTTAGCACCCCGGGTCTATTGATGATGTATTGTTAACAACTTCCCGGTGGAAAGATGACGAAAAACATTTGTAATCAAGCACGGTTCGCTTGACTCGACAGTACCTAGTCTCCTAACTACTCACCTGTTAAATTGAATTTTACGACACTAGCTCTGCGCAGACTCTGCATATTTACGGCGTACACCTCCTTACGAATAGTGCGCGGCGTAGAACTCAGTCTACACAATTTAAAACTGGTGGATTACTAGGACCTACCAAACAAAATAATAAAATGTATAAATTGTATGTACTCGTAATACTACTAATGGAATTTTTTATTGGATTGGGATGTATAATATCATTCAAGTAAAAAAAAAAAATGTTCACGTATTTAAATTTAAATCTACTTAAACAACATTTTGGTTATGTACCAAAGACATCCATCCATGTGTACCAGTACTACTCGCTCGAGTTTAAAAAACTTCATATAAAGACAAATTTATAAAAGACAAATAATATTTTTTGTCTGTAAAGCGGACCAATTTCTTTTTTTTTTCGGTTGAAAGGCGAGAGTGATCATTATGATCCGAATGATAGCAAGCCGGCGCAGGCGCGGGCTCAGCTGCGCGAGCGCACTTGGGGGACGCTCCGGAAGCCCGCGACTCAATGAGATTGATCGCTACGATCACCGCTCGGTCACTGTTCTGGTTACTCTGTTACTCACTAAATTACTACTTAGATTTCACACTGATAACAGTGTAATAAATACTTAAAACAATCACGAGAAGTAATTTTCGTTATTAGCTATAATAATTATGTGCCCATTGATTATCGATTCATACAAAGAGAAAAGTATTTTATACTTTTTTATTTCAACTAATTGTATCAAAAATATTATCAGCCAGTAATGTTTTAATTATAAAATAAAATAGTACATTACTGCCGCGGCCGCAAAATTAGTTATTGTTGGACGAGGACACGTTTAAAGTCCGAGCCGCAGATGAGGACTTTTATTGTGTACGATTCCAGCAAGAGTTATTGCGGCCGAGGCCTGTATAGTGCTTTTCTCTGAAATACGCGAGGAAATTATAAAACGCTAAAAAAATTACCTTTTAAGAACCTTGGATTTGGATGCCTACTCGTATACTCGTATCGTACTAAATTTATAAGTTCTAACCTTTATCACTTTAACCTCTACTTCGACTACTTGAACCATTCATTATTGTAATATTTCCCTAATTCAATGATTAGTAACTCCATCATGAAAAATAAGTAACAAAATAGTACGATAAAATTAAGAGATGAAAATTACAAACCGCCATATTGCGCATTTTTCCTTTTTTGTTCTGTGCCAGTGTCATACAGAACATACAACCAACTCCAATCACTACAATTCGTGCACGATTCATATAAAATTTGAATTTAGAACATAAGAGTATGCTGTAAAAAGACTCAAAAACATTTAAATTTCTAGACGAAAGTTCTTTGCCGGCCTAGGCCGTTTGAAGGCACATTGCCGGCCGCTGCTGTTTTGTATGGGGCAATGTTTCGTCCAAAAATGAGCCACTTCGCGTACTGTTTTTTGGCAGTAATGATCACATTTTCGAGCGTGTCGGAGAAAATAAAATTATCTTGATTTAACAAATACCTAATAAGCCTTTTCTCAAAAAAGAAACTATCGTTTTGTAGTTGGCGCCAAGTTTGTAAAATTTCAATTTAATTGTTTAACATTGAAGGTTGTTTTATGAGTCTTTTAGTGTTGATATTTAATGATAAATGTGAATAGTAAGGATACTCAAACTGGGCGCATATAATAAAGGTTAGTTTTTACAACTTCTATATGATCCATTTTACCTGTAGTACCTTTGTTAGTGTATGTACCTTTCTTAACCATTTCAATTTAATTATTTACTATCAGTTTTCTCACAGGTGTATTGAAAAACGTCGTACAACACACGGATCTTAGGTTTTATAACCAACTCGTGACATTATAAACGCTCACCTGCGGCTCGGGCTTACAAAAGTCACCTCGTTTGTAATATGCCACCTACGATTAGAGATGTGCCGTGGGGAATGTTCCCATTCCCAGTATTTTCCCTATGGGAATATTCCCGGTAAGTTACCAAAAAATTCCAATATTCCCGGGAATATTCCCCTACACATGAAACATTTAATATATTGAATTCTTTCTTTACCTAGTGTTTTAATTTAGTTTGGTTGGTTGGTTGGCTGGTTTGGTTAGTATGATTTAATTTGCAAAATTGATTATTTTTGATATACTTAGGCAATTTTATTTTATTTAAGTGAGAGATTTCACTCACGGTCATCTGATCCTAAACCAGGCAAGGCCTGTACTACGAGTATGGGTGTCAAAGATAGACAAATATTCAATACCCAGACACAGAAATGACCCTTGATGTCTGCCTTTTTTTCTTTTCGCGCCTTAGCTTGGTACTATAGAAAACTGTAATTTTATTACAGATAGGTACTATAGGTATTAGTCGTTTTGTTAGTTACATACAGCCAAGTAGATGTTTGCCTGTTCATTGTTGACCGTAAGATGTGGATCAACTGTCTCGCTTCCTCTTTAAAAAACACTTTATTTGCGAATCTCTTTATTTGAGTGGCAACAAGGTCATCAAACAATGAAAGCGTCCTTTTTTAGTTACCTGTTATTTAATTTGTAGCTTGGTGCACGTATTTAAACATACAAACCTCGTTGTTAAAAATAAATCTGAATCTTTGTGGTCGGATTTTAAAAGTTGCTTTGCTTTATACCTATAACTTATGAAAAACATGTTGATCGTTCTGTGATTTGTTAATTATTTTAGTATAATTTAAATTGTTAATACTGAAATTTTATTGATATTTAAAAACAAATCTGGATCTTTGTGGTCGGATTTTAAAAAAGTTGCTTTGTTTTATACCTATAACTTATGAAAAACGTGTTGATCGTTCTGTGATTTGTTAATTATTTTAGTATACTTAAAATTGTTAATACTAAAATTTTATTGATGTTTAATTGTTGATTATATTATTGATAACGCATATTTGTACACACATGAATAAAAACGATCAAAATTTAACGTCGGTGTTTCTTTTTCTCTTATTAAAATACAGTTAAAACTTTCAGAATCTACCCGGGAATATTCCCGGAAACATTGGGAATATTCCCAGTGTTTTTTGGGAGTTTTGGGAATATTCCCAGGCAAGTGGGAAATTTCCGTTTTTTTTTTATTATTTTAATAAATGTAAGGTTACATTTTTAACGTAAATTACTCGCCAAACTTCACAGTTTGATGGCGAGATGCGCTCGTTTTCGCACATTTACCTTTACTTATTTCTATTTTCTATTTGTAGTACCTATCTTTCGAGTACTTACACTTGTAAGGTCGACCAAAAAAGTGGTTTACCATTTTTCATTCAATTTCCTAGTTATCGAAAATTTCAATAAGGTTTATACTCGGTATCTGACAGATCGTTCTGCAAACGAAAATAGTCTTTGTTGTTCTATAATTAGCAACTGACATTCAACCTTAGAGTGATAAACCAATTTATCGGTTGACCCCACCTACTTGCCTCAAAATATGCATTTTTTTTTAACATATCAAAAAATGAATAAGAAAGAAAAACATTATCTAACGCCTATTAGTATTTTAACAGATAACGTCTGTCTACTTATATCTAACGCAAACAGACGCCATCTGCCAAAACACCAATAGGCCGAAGGGATATAAATATAAGTAAGTAACACTACACTACGAAGTATCATAGTATAGTGTCACTCACCCATATTTTCATAATAGTCTCATTTCTCGATGACGCTGCCTCGGATAAAGTCAGCGTTACCGAGCAATGATTCCTTCAGCTTTGATTTTAACAGATTCATACTTAATTTAGGGCATTTCCTTAACAGTTCGATCTTATTAAATATCTTAGGCGCTATATATTTGGACATTCTTTCTCCGTAGTAGTTATTAACTTTATGTTGAACAAATTTCCCTTCTCTTACGCTTCTTGTATTATGTGTATTATATATATTTATTTTATACTCGTCACTATAATAGTGTTCTAGTCCTATTAAGTATTGCACTTTACTATCCACAGCCAAAATTTTAACAGCAGTAAATAGTTTTTCATATTCGTTTTTTAACATTGTTTTTATTTTCTTATTTACTAAATATTTCATAAGTCTTATTTGTATTTTTTTAATATCATGTAGGTAAGAAGAAAAGGTACGTCCATATACACTGAGGCCATAGCTGAGAAGAGAATCTGCTAAGGCATGATAAATCACTAACATAGTATGTTGATCAAGCGCCTTATTTAACTGATAAAATTTTCCTAACACAGACCTTAACCTATTACAAACGTTATTAACGTGTAGTTTCCAACTAAAATTTCGATCTACAGTCAAACCTAAGTATGTATAAATATTACTTGTGATTTGTCTCCTAAAACTTAATATTGAAACATATAAATATATAAAAAAAATTGAAGATTTCGACAACTTTCCCATTGTTTAAGTTCTCAAGGGAATATTCCCTGGAATATTCCCACACAAAAGTAATTTACCGGGAACGGCACATCATTACCTACGATCCTTGTATCGTAATGTACAGTCATCTGACGAATTAGCTGACCCCGCTCGAAACCGATGAGATTTTCTCAGGTTTTCTCAAAAACAATTATAATTGTTTTCAAAATCCATTGCCAAACAAGCTTTTATACAGCTTTAGGAAAACAAAATGTCACTAAAATTAACCTTCACCTTAACTAAGCTGTAGGAACTGTGGTCTTTCTTTTTGACCCTGATCTGCCCTCGGTATTGATACATGAACTATCAATGTCGGTCACACAGTGTGCGGTTAAATTTATATCAGCTCTAATTTAAAGCATAAACTTCCAGCTATCCACTAGATGATTGAACTAAAAAATAAATTTTGAAAAAAAAAATATTAAGACTATAAAGAAGCTTCTATCCTTTTACGACAAATTGAAATAATAATTATGTATAATAAAGAAACACATCAAGTACAAAATTTTTAAGTATTTTTTTGTTGTGCTTATTATAGTAGTAGAGAAACAATTATTTTATTTGTTTTATAGTTAGTTAGTTAACTGGCGGATATTATAATATCGTGTACAAGAGATGAAATACTAAATTATAAATGCGAAAAATCTGTCTGGTTCGGCTTTTATAACTAACTAGCGGCCCACCCGCGGCTGCGCTCGCGTTGTGTAAGATTTTCCCGTGGGAATAAGACTTTTTCTCGTAAAAAGTATTCTATGTGTTATTCTAGGATATAAACTATCTCTATTCCAAATTTCATCCCAATCCGTTCTGTAGTTTTTGCGTGAAAGAGTAACAAACATCCATCCATAGATCCATCCATCCAACTTTCGTGTTTATAATATTAGTAAAGATATGCAGAACTGATTTTAATTAATATAATATTATGGTACATATATAATTGGTTACTACACCCAAGGACGGGCAAAAATAATGGATAGAAGGAAAATTATTATTTCTACGAGATAAATCGAAAATAGAGCTGGGCTGATGGACAGATGTCTAAAAATCTGAAAGCCACACAGTAACAAGGCCTACGAGTAATAAACGGTACTAAACTGCCGCAAATAGCTAACACATTACATTGTTACATTGTTTATTGAATCCCTGACCATAAAACAAACGCACCATTGCCCATTACGACAAGTTAACAATCTTCATTTTATTCATTCTAGGCATTTGAAAACGTAAACGTATAGATATTACTTTAAATTGATGATAAAAAAAATATTAGTTATTAATAAATAAATATTATTAATAAATGAGTGACTATTCTATGCCCTGTTACGGATAACATTGGAAAAATCTTTCATAGGATATATTGTCAATCTCGATCAGCTGACAAGGTGAATCACGAATAACCTGTTATATGTCAAACATATATTCTTTTTTCCATTGTTATTTGAAATGAAGTGTGGTATACAAAGAGATGGTTATTCTCTGCATGTCTGGATACCAAACTCATACCAACACACACAAATACACACACGCTCACACCCCACCCCACATTACCAGGCTAAAGCACACACACACACACACACACACACTCTCACACACACACACACACACACACACACACACACATCACACTCACACTCTTGGCGTTTTGTAACTATGTCTTGAGATTTTCATGGTTGTTCAATTTTAGTGCATTGGTACAATAGTTATAACCACAGGTTATAACTAATAACAGTAATAAGTAACCAATAGGTTATCACTATTATTTTATTTATTAGTATCAAATTGTTTAAAAACAGCAAGAAAGTTTCTAGAAACGTATTTACATTGCGTATCAACGAGTATCACCCCTCACACATTATTTCTACATGAAGCCGACCGAACCGAAGTTTTCGACTTCGTTGGACATAAAATACGAGTATGCCTTCTTTCAGGTTATAACAATAACTGAAAATTCACGCCAGGATTCTTGTAAGCCATTGTTTTTGAGATGTATTTACCACTTCCTACGTGTGATGATGCCTATGAAATTTTGTATATACCTATTGCCACGGCGGTATATACATATTGAGATTTTCATCTACACAACTCTTTTGAAACGAGTATACAACGTTAGTAAATAACGCAGAAATTATGCGAATTTTTAAAAGTTGTTCTAACTGGCTGACCTAACTTTTGCTAACACTTTGTATAAAAAACTTTACAAATTGTAACTATATTGCGAACCCTCTCGTCTCTCCTCGCGTCTAAATTATAGAAATAGAAAATATTAATAATATTAAACTAATCTTTTTCTTTAGTAAGTATATCAGTTACGCAATGTATAGGTATACGCGTAGACGCACAACCATTGCGATTGTGGAGCCCCGTCTCAAAGCATGGAACACTTGCTCTCTTGCCCATTGTGTACCTGTACTGAGGAAGACCTAAATTTGGCATCGGCCAGCGCCGTAACTGTGGCAAAGTACTGGGCCGAGAAAATATGAGTTTTTGTTATTGATACGAAGAAGAAAAAGAATGTGTATACATGAAATTGTAATTGTATTGCAGTGCTAGGTCTTAGCTCACACTCATACCCATCGAGAGATTAGTAGAGTATGCCCTGTATAAAAAAGTATATTCATGTCGTTTTAGAATAGTAAAGTATTATTCTCAGAACATTTGGAATTACCCTGATAAGAAATAAATACGTACACAATAGGGTGCGTACATTATTATGGCAGAGTGGTCTTCATGCGGGCGGAAAGAGGTGAAGGTTGAGACGTGTCTTTTGCAAGCAATTCCGGCTAACAAGTGTGGATGAGCTAATACAATAAAATCGCATGGCTTCCGTCCACCAATTCATGCGGTTTGGAGGGTCCAGCGGCGGAGCCGTAGTATGTAGGGAATGCTCACAGACGTGTGGGCGAGTGTAAACACGTTTCAGACCTTTGACCCATATCAAAATGTATTTTAAACTTGTTTATTTTATTTATTTTAATTATTATCTATAAAACACGTTCAAGTGGTTATTTTCGGCATAATGACTCAGCCACATACAAAATAGCCAGTCGAGTTTAAATTATTGTTTTTAATAAGTTATATTATTAAATCCATGAAATTGACAATTGGACAAAATAATAATCATATTACTGCTGGTCTGTTTTTCCGATGTGTATTTCAATATTCGTTCCTAATGCTAATGCTAAGTATCTTGGAGTTCGGGTAGATCAACATTTAAACTGGCACATCATCCGGAAAATGTAGCTAATAAAATCAGAAAACTCACGTGGATCTTCAGAACGTTGAGACACATTGCACCAGGGAACCAAAATTGTGATTGTGTAACATTATTAAGGAAATATATACATCCTTGGTGCAATCTGTCTTAACGTATGGTATACCAGTCTAGGGAGGTGCCGCAAAAACACGTTTTTTAGATCTTGAACGTGCACAATGAGCCTTGATTAAGGTTATATATTAAAAAAAAGACGTTATCCGACAGAAGCCCTGTATCAACTAAGTGACCTCCTTTCTGTTAGGCAGTTATACATTCTGCACATTATAAATACTTAAAAAACATATAAGCCTACCATATGACACAAACTATAATAGTAGTAAAAACGTAGGATAGGTAAGTTATACAGTTTTAATGAAAATAAAGTTTGCAAGCTCTCAATCTGAAAGTAGATCGGCAGTTTTATATAATAAGATCAATAAAGAAATAAATATTTACCCAAGACTACTTGGAGAGTGTAAAACTCTGCTTGTAAAATGGTTAAAATTAAAAAAATACAACTATATAGAGAATTTGCTACACTGTAGTACCACAAACACACACACTCAGACACACACATACATACACACACTTAACCCATAAGCACCCACGCTCATACGCACAAAAAGGCAAATTAAATAAATTATGTTTCTTATCTTATTTTTTCTTAATTATTAGTTTATATTGAAATGTTTTGGTTGTTAATGTTAAATTCTTAATGTTAATAGTGCATACTGTGTTTGTTTATTTTTGTACCACATTGTTTTATTTGTAAGGAAGAGCGGAGCCTCCCATCACTGACATATTTGCTTAAAGGGAGACTCCATTCCCTTCATAATATGTATGCATTCAAAACAAATAAACAATTTGTATTGTAATATATACTATATACTATTATAGTATTGGTTATACCGATATCTGTTAATTTAATTGTAATCATATTGTCAAAGAATTTAATCGATACAGAGGCATAAAACGTAAAAGTTATATGAAAATGTCTGGTAGCTATAATTATTTAATTTTTGCTTAGGTAAAATTTTATATCGAAGTCTTTATAACATAATTTTGAGTAAAACACTGCTATTTCATTATAACAGAGGCAGCTTTTTTACGATGATGAAGCTAAACTAGCGTCGCGTCGGTATAATTAAAGTGGAACCAAAAAATACAGTTTACTCTAACTATTAAATTTTTTTTATTTTTTTATTTATTTATATGAAAATGATTGACACTTGGATTGGACCGCAAAAGAAATGAGTGGATTAGGGAAAAGACACAAGTCAGGGACGTGGTACAGGAAATAGAGGCCCGTAAGTGGAGATGGGCTGGCCACATCGCCAGGATGGACCCCAGAAGTTGGGCAGGGAGAATCCTGGAATGGAGACCTCGCGCTAACACCCGCGGACGAGGAAGACCGCCCAAGAGATGGACAGACGACATCCGGCAACAAGCCGGTATCAATTGGATGCAAGTGGCCCAGGACAGGTGCCAGTGGAGGAATGGAGAGGAGGCCTACGTTCGAAGACGAACATATTAAAGGCTGACATGGATGGATGGATTGACACTTATATATACTTCAGACTAAAATTATGCCAAACTGCATGGCATGGCAGTACGCCAAACTTGACGAGTTGGCGGATTAAGTTAACTCGCCACTGTACTTGTGCAAATATAAACGGGCTTACATATTCATTTGTTTCGTTCAGGACTCACGTTAGCTTGGCTCGTAGTCGGTAAACACGTCTCTAATGCCTTTTGAATTCCTGAGCAGCGAGTGAAAGGGCGACCCGAGAAGCGTTTTACTTATTCACGCCATCTCAAAACTACTCCTCTGGGCACTAGCGGATCACGAATATTCACCAACCCACGTCGGATTCAGTTCGAGACTCCGTTACTCTTAGAAGAAGGTCTTAGAGAAAGCAATTTGTTTTGAGGGATTTTGGAGCCTACGTAGACAACGAACAAGAACGAATATGAATACGTAATGTCTCAGTTATTTTCTAGTCAAGGCTTTTCACAAAGCAAATACTAATGTATTCTGTTAGTAACGTCATTTCATGTCTGCAAACATGGATTTATCTTACTTTATACATACTTTCATCTTCTGTGTGTGGTAGGTAGAGTTGAACTTTGTTTGATATGACCCTTGAGAATAGATAAGTAATATCTAATAGCAAAATATAGATTTCTACTTCCGACCTCTTCATTGATGTATTGCGTCTTAATTGATTTGAATAGGTATTCAGCTGTCTTACCATTTTAGACTTTTTATTTTTTACGTCGAAAACTTATTCGATGGTTTTAACAAACTATAAATGTGAGACTTAGTTTCATAATATTTATACAACAAAGATTTGTTTACAATATATTAAGGGACCTAGAATCGAACGGAATAAATACTGAATCACAGATCAAAAATACTATTTGTGGTAGTAATAATTAACCAAATTAAAATAAATAACTAGGTTTGGTAGTACAGTCAGCTGACGAATTACCTGACCCCCCTCGAAACCGATGAAGTTTTCTTGGGTAATTGTTTTTGTTTTATCATGAAATTTCGCATAATTGTGCAGGTTTTTGTGCAGGTTAACTGTACGAGTATATAAAATGTTATATAAAAATATAAATAATCACCTGAGAAAATCTCATCGGTTTCGAGCGGGGAGGGTCAGCTAATTCGTCAGCTGACTGTACTATGTAATGCTGCAATGCAAGTATATACCTATCTAATAATGATCTACGAGTGGAAATTGCATCAACAACGTGCAGGTGAAGGGCGATAGAAATTGCAGGCTTCGGCCACGATAGAGTTGGGAACGGATCTTGCGACAGGGCTTCCACTGAAAATACATAAATCTGTACACATCTAAATTGATTTTCAAATTTGAATTGTTCTACCTACCCAAAAGTCGGATATTTCCAGGAAACAGCCAAAGCGCTGCGATAGGGGCTTGAACCAAAATTCAACCAACTTTATATTTTATGCAACTTTAAAAATAATAATAAACAATCCCACAAGGCACCAGGTTTTTTCAGAGAAGGTAGGTCATCGCACGACAACAACATTTTAGCAAAGACAACATGCTAAGTAGTTGGGTCAATTGGCTTTTGAAACGTCGTTGCTACGATATACAATAACTGGTGATCTATAACACAGGGTCTTACCCTATCACAGACACCAGCCTCTCACATAACAATATTTATAATGTATATATTATGTACTTTTTATCTCTTTTAAAATTGTATTTGTTGTGTTGAGAGGAACCAAATTTTATTATAATTATTACAAGAGATCCAACCCTGTGCATATATTCTCTTCTCCATTGAAACGAAATCTGTTGTGGTTTAACGTTTATTATTTTTCTCGCATAATATGCGATTAGATACGGTGAAATGCTCTCATAAAGCAAAAAGACCAGCCCTATAGTTGTTTCTTAATCATTACAAAACCTAGTCATTGTTACGGTATGCAAGTGTAAAACCATATCAGACTCTTTTAATCGAATAATGGTAAGTTATATTTAAAATAAACGCCTTAATATTTTAGGCATTCATACATTGATATTTTGGATCCTTCAGACAAGTAATAATCTCCTTAATCGTGTGGGTTGTAAGGTCGACAACCGACCTCATCTTGTCTTTAGCACATGGTTGTCCCACTGCTGAACAAAAGCCTTTTTTTTCTTTTTCCCTTTTCTATAAAAGGCGGCTTCACACGCAGAAGTCTGATTTAGTCCGGCTAGAAGTACCCTTTTCAATGCGATCTTTGAGTGAATGAAAAGTTGGGAAAAAAATTATAATCAACTGTATCCATAAATATAAGATTACCTAGCCTTATTACTGTAGTCAGTAATAAAAAGATAACTTGATTTTTATTGGTAAAGCAAGTGTTTAGCTTCATGTGCTGGCCTCTGTACGAGTGTCTACTTGAGGGCATCTTTGACCAGGGACTTCCGGCTGGACCTCTGCGTAAGGAGACCGCATAAGCCAGCTAACATTGTATTGTATGTATGTATTATAAAACAATTAATTCATTTGAAATTATTACGGTTATTATTACGAGACACCTAATTAATTATGCAACATAATCTCGTGAACTCATTGCAATAAAATTTATAACTCGCATCTTCGAGAACAGTGATATTTTTATCGATTATAACTTAAGTATAAAGTACTGTTTTTTTTATGCAGTCATCCCAGACCTTTGAGTATTCTGGACACAAAATCTGCTGCATTAACCTAAATTACACGTTTATTAATATGAGAAGTCTACAACAGCCTTTTTTACAAGACCTATTAAAATTATACACGGTGTTACAAAAAGACGAGTAAATTTTGTATGGAGACCATCTACATTTTGTATGGGAATGCGAATTTTTTAAATCCTTTTTCGACCTATGTTCTTTGGGGAAAATTGTTCAGTTTTATGAGCAGATTCACACCCTTTCGGCTTTATTCGTAGTTTTGTAACACCTGGTATAGTAGTAGGCAGTGCTTCGTTGTGATTATCTAGGAGTTAAATAAACGACTGTTATAATTATTATACATTTTTGTTGCTAGAAATAAAGATTTGCTTTACCTTTTATTATTTTACCTTAAAAATACGATATCGTTTATACCACTTAACGGCCCTAAATTAAGGTTAAAATATGTGTCAAACAATACAGCAAAAGTTTAAATTGGGACGGCCTTGACATTAAAATTCTCCCCGGAAGGAAGTGGCGCGTACGCACTTCCGCCACTTGTGTCTGCAGGCTGCAGGCCGGGGGCTATTTACACTGATAAGTGACCGCTAACGGGCTAAACTGTAATACAACTGGTTCTACCTGGCGCCATTGAGTTGTCGCTAAACTAAAGTACGTACACGTGCTGTGAACAGCAATGAACTTGAGGATTTACCGCGCGCCCAAAACGGAGGTCTGTACAACGTTTTAAAAAAGTTTTTTTTTAGTTGATTTGTATTTTTTTTAATAAATAAATATGTTAAGACATCTTCAGACACGGCCATCTGATCCCAAACTAAGCAGAGCTTGTACTATGGGTACCAGACAGCTGATATACAATACATAAATAGATAAATACATAATTATATAGATAAACAACAACCAGACACAAGGCAAACACAAGTGTTCATCACACAAATGTTTGCCCTGGGCGGGATTCGAACCCGCGACCCTGTGCGTCGGAGGCAGATACACTACCACCTGGGCTAAGGAGCCGTATTTCAATTGGTTATTATAAAGCGTCTGTTTTTTTAAATGTGGTAATAAAAATTTTTATGTGAAGGAAAACTTAAATAAGAGGTTTCATTGATCTTGGACAGATGGACAATAAAGAAGAGGTAATTCATAGTGCCTATACTACTTGTCGTTTCTTTTACAGACTTACTTTTTGATGTTGTTAACGACTTTTTATGTATACTACTGAACTTGTAAACAAATGTTTGCCGGTACCGTGCACACAAACAAACAACATCACAAGTAGAAGATGAGTACTTATTATCCGGTAGTAGAATTTACAATTCGATTTTAAATTAAAAATGGTATAATTTTAATATAAATAAAATATCTGACCTTATAAACAATAATATACTTTAAAAATTTAAAATATCCGAGTAATTTTGTCTCATTTACAGGTATAAGCTGTCTATGAGCAAATAATATGTTCAAGTACATTATTACATACCTACTTAATTATAGTTGGTCGTACATTTTTTACTTAGAAACCTACTCGTATACAACTATAGTTTCATAACTTCCTGACACAATATTTTAGTAAGGAAATGTTGAAGTGTATCTGTCACCGTATAGGTAGCATTGTGAACGCCGTTAGTTTATAATCTGACTCGCGATATTATAAATTTACGGAAAATTGTGAACTGAAACCAACCATTTACAATTTAACGTATTATTTTTCGTTAGAATCTATCGATGTTAAATCGTCACATTGTGAACAAAGCTGCAGAGTTCATAATCTATCTGGTTTTATCACCCGTAAAATTGTGAACCGTGTTCCTGATTGGTCGGGTTCGGCAGTAGCTCGTTGTGTATCCATAGAGATTATTTTTTTATTTATTGCCACAGCCAAAACTGACCAATCAGGGACGGTTTGCAATTTGATGATTTGACATAGTTAGATTATAAACTAAGTACGGTTGGTTTCAATTCAAAATTTTCCGTAAGTTTCCGTAATTTTCCGTTTTTCGTAAGTATATCGCGAGTCAGATTATAAACTAACAGCGTTCACAATCTTACCGTGACGTATCTAAGGGTAAAAGATCTGTAAGTTTACGTTTTTATATATCATTCCCAAAGGACATACAAAGCCCCGGTAATACCGATCTTATACATTTTATTTTGTTCGTGGAAAAATATTCTAGGTAAACGGTTTTTTCAAGTGTTATTGGACTTGGCAACAAAAGGTAAAATGTGATTATTTGAAACACGGTACCTTTGTAATTATGGTAATTTTATCTGTATGGTGTACCATTTCAATTATTGTACTATTGCAATATACAAATAATTATTCTCTTTACACTACTGTCGGATAATCTATCGTGGCTGCGATAACAGTGTGCTGGTATGTTCTTGAGATAATTGTGTAAGTGTTTGACCGTGATGTGCAGCAGTAATTTGAAAGATAACACTGTGACTGTATAGTTTGAAATGCCAAGTTTTTAGTTTTACAATGCGTGACAAAAGCATAAAAATTAAGAAAAAATGTTGAGCTGAAGTTACACGAGGTATAAGTCACGAAGTGACTAGTTACACAAAGTTATACGAGGCATATTATTAAATCACTACGAATTTCCACCAGTAGGAAACAAGTTTCGTGTGAAAATAAATTCGCTAACATTACTAGTGTTGCCAATACTTCGGACATCGCCCTATTTTTTTTATCACTGCACTGTACATTTTGTATCACATTTAATTATTTTTTATGAACTAAACGAAAAATACAGCATCCAGGCCACAGACGCTGTCGCTTTATCAAAAAACAAATTAATAAAATCAACAGTTACTTTATAAATCTGTAGTTGTGTCTATGGTTATTGTGGATTTGTGTATATCGTAACTAATCACATCTTAATTCTATTTATAACCAGTCGCTCGTTTTTCAAATCGTCTGTTATAGTTTTGTTATGTGGAGGTAGGTAGGTATGCATTTATGAGCACTGGTATAAAAAGCGTTGGTAATTAGTTGATGGAGTAATTAGTTTATGACTTGTAAATGAAACGGTGTGGCGATGACTTGTACGTACCCCGTACTGTACACATACAACCAGACACACGACGTCAGACCCAGACGTCTTTTTATTTATAGATAGAGTAAATGTTATTTTCAGTTTATTGAGATAATGAAAGACGCAATTAGGAAAACTGGTATTTCTGCATTTGTTAATTACTCACTTGTTTCTTCATTTTTCACGAGCTGTTCGCCCGCGGCTACGCGTTGTGTAAGGTTTTCTTTCCGCGGGAATAAGACTAATGCAGGCCACAAACTAATCTACATTCCAAATCCATTCACAAATTTTGGCGTGAAAGCGGAACAACTTTTAAGATGTTTCTTTTTTAAGTCGATTAAAAAAATATTTATTTATTAGTGTGATATGATTCATTGCCTACTACAGAAAAAGGAATCATCAAAATTATTACAAAAAATCAATCAGTGTAGAATTAATTCATACAAATTTGAGACGTTTGAATTAAGACAAACGTCGTAATTTAAGAACAGAAAAAAAACGCATAGTACAGCTAGCGGCACGTACCTTTAGCTCTGAGCGAGCGGTGACTCTCTTTCTCGCATAGGGTAAGGGTGGGGTGACTGAGAGAGAGGTACCGCTCGCTCAGAGCTAAAGATACATGCCGCTAGCTGTAGTAGCAATAGCAAAATGCTTGTCTGCCAGCATTAAAAAGGAATCAAATTTGAACGCCGAACAGTATGAATATACGTCATCTTTACTATAATATCATTGGGCACGACTAAACTAAAACATCCTAAAACTTTTTTCAAATATCATGAAGTAGAGCACTAGAAATTTTGATGATATCGGTCTATTTTGACGAGTGTATTATAAACATAACAAATAACTTACAACTATGAATTTTCACGGGTAAGTTGACAATAACTTTGAGAATTCACACACATGAAACAATAAATTGCAACACATGAAACAATAACGTAATTTTCCTACACGGTATTCAAGAGCTTGTATTTGGACGGGACAAAGGCTTATTATTATGTATTGTTCGAAGGTTAATAACTTCTAGTATTCTAATCAAATTCTAGACCAATGAGATCGCTGATTTAAGTAGATTGTCTGCGCTTTTAAGTAGGTCAATCAAAATGCTGAAAACTTTACGATACTCGGAAAAGTCGTTTTCCTTTACCACCGATACACAGTTAGCGGTATTAAACGTCTACTTTCCAAA
Source organism: Carpatolechia fugitivella (assembly GCA_951230895.1). Lineage (NCBI taxonomy): Eukaryota > Metazoa > Arthropoda > Insecta > Lepidoptera > Gelechiidae > Carpatolechia > Carpatolechia fugitivella. The sequence continues at coordinate 9,391,699 of OX579659.1, read as the reverse complement.
AAGTTTGAATATGGATCGTAAAGTTTGTATCACAGTTTATTTAAGTAAATCTTTCTTATTTTAGGTATAATGACGCTTACTGTGATCATGTTGTTAAACTAAACTAATACGTATTTGCACGTGATAATTAGGATGTTTATTTAATTTATCCTTTCATATAGCCAATAAAATGAGATAATTTTGACAATGAGATTAAATGCTACGCAGTAAGCTCTAACATGATCTACCCACTTTACCCGTAATTGAATGACGTCGGTTAGATAAAATCCTGTAGGAATACAAAGTTTCTACAAATTGCTTTGGGCTTAAGAGCGCAAAATAAAATAACAAACTTATAAAATAATTCTTCGTACGGGATTAATTTTCTTATCGTTACGCGCGGGTGGAACCGGGAAAAATATTTCTTAGGATAAATAGTTTAGTTAATACGTTGTATATTTTAGAAGTTTGATATCCTAAATATGCTGACTCCACTGTAGAAGTTTTGATGCGATGATGATCTAAGAATATATTATAGGAATAGAAAAATGATTTGTAAAAATCTTAATTCGAATAAAAAAAAAATTGACTTTGACTTAGGAAAGTAAGTAACGATTTTTTTTCCTTGTACTTAAATTACATTTGCGTGATTTATTTACGTTTTTTTTGCATATAAACTAGCTAAATTATGCCTATTAGATATTTTTCGCCTATCGAAAGAAAGTCAATATATTATTTTTTTAGTGCAGTATTATTAATCACTTAGTCATTATGGTACACAATACTTTAAACTTGCTCCATGGCAACAAAAACTCTGTATAGAATAATCCTCTCTTTGAATATTGGAAGTTTCATATTCGTATGTGCCGGTTGCCGGTTGCATAAGCATCTATGTATTACAAAAAGAGCATTGTACAGCATCAGTGATGCATGCAGCTCTATGATTGCCCACCCGGGTTTGCACCCTGGCAGCGGCGGCGGTGCCCAGTCGACCGAAATATTAAAGCTTCATAAACAAAAGCTAGCATAAGAAGAAAAACTAAATTTCCTGCAATATTTTCAATAGACATTTGGTACAAGGACTTTTGAAACCCTTGACAAGGTCATGATAAAAATACTCCTCATAATGATCAATATAGTATATTATTTCATGCCAATTGAATGACATCGGTGACTTCAGCGCGCCGACAATTATTAGATTCATTTTTCGAAAAGATCACAAATTCAAAATAAATTGTTCCATTTCGGTAAGACATTGCTGCAGTTTAAATGTGTTAAAATAAAAACTTTATAGTGGAAATGAGACGCAAAGTCAGCGTTCAGTGAGTAGGAAATAGGCTGAATGAACGTGCCCAAGTGGTTTCTACTACTGTACTGCCGGTGTCAATCATCTTCAAACTAATTCAGGCCCGGGGACCGAGTCGGTTCCAACGATTGATATTTTCAGGACTTCTCATACTTATAATACCTGGATTTATCTAGTGTAAAATAATAATAAGAGGTGAAACAATAGCTACATGAAAAGCAATTTTATTCAATTGAATCGTCGGTATTATGATGATAATATTGTTTAATTTAATTTTCATGTCGTAAAATAAATTGTTCAAAATTCTGAAATAGACATTAATAGCTTTACGCCCGCGGTTTCACCCGCTTTTAATGAGTTTCTCCGTGGAAAATCAATGTTTTTCCGCGATAAAAAGTAGCCTATGTCCGATTTCAGGACCTAACCTTTATGTGTGCAAAGTTTTATCTCGATAAGTCCAGTGGTGGAAGCGCGATTGAGTAACAAAAATTCAAACTTTCGCATTTATAATATTAGTGGGACTATGTGCATATTGCTTACTGATATTTGTAAACATTTTTAATGCCTATGTAGATGTGCAGATTCGACGCTACTGGAACTCAAATCCCGGATCTCGGAATAATAATTATTTTTAAAATATATTAATTGCAAATAAAATAAAAAACAAATATGTAAAGTTCTAATAGTATTGTATAAACGAAGTCACGTGTATATCAATTAGCTACTATTAGAGTTCAGTTAATAGAGATTCTTCATTATTTCAATTCGTTGCATTCGTAGTGCATACAAAATAATACTTACAAGCTTGCAATGATTAACCTAATTGGAACATATTTACACAAATGTTAGTGTATTTTGATTTAATTACATAGCTTGAATAAATTTACGATTTACAAAGAAATATTGTAAAAAAAAATGGTACTCACTTTTAAATAGACCCATTTTGAAGCACTTTCTCATAATGTCTGATAATGCACTAACTTTATTTATATCGCCCATGTGTTAACACGATAATAGTAAAAAAGTACTGTTTAATTTAATATACACATATTCCTCTACACATTGTATAAAAAAATATTCGAATATGTTCAAAAATTCTTAGTAGAATTAATTCGGTGAAAATAATGTTCATGTAAATATGATGTGAAAATACAGTAGACGCGAGTGTAGCGTTTGGCTACGAACGGGTGTATTGACTGGAGGTGTGTAGCCGGCGGCGCGCGCGCAGACGCGGCTGCCGGCGCGCGCGTCCTTTGCCATGCGCTCGCGTAAATCACACTACAACACACGCAAATTGTCTTAATTCGATCTTGAAATGTCTTGTCAAAGCAACAGTATGTTTCATTTTAAATTACACAAAGAGAGCAAGATAAACAGACCACGTGTCTGGTGTTATAATAAAAAAAGACTAATTAATCTTTGTTCGTGTACTTAAATGAATATGAATTATCCATCATCCGGCACATTGGCGTAAAATGAACTAGTCTTCTCGATAAACAATAGTTTAAATCTGGATAATTTTACTTAATACTTAAATTTTATCGCTGGTATTTGTGTCATGATTCTATTATTAAATTTACTTAGGCATTCATTGCTTAATTACTTATATTTAACAAGTTTGTTACAGAGCTAGATACATTTGGATACTTTCCTAATTTCACGAAGTCCTACCACGAACAGTAATACAATGACTCATACGCTAAAACGTCGCGTCGCTAAGCTTAATTTTTATAGTAAAAGTGCAATTATGTAAATTGATTACTAGTTAATAAATTGTCATTAGTTAAGTACTAAATCATGTTATAAAAGATTACGTATCGAAATGAATAGTAGCATTCAAAAGTACAAAGAGTTTGGAATCGCAGCGCTTCTGACAATGCGTAGTCTTACACAGTAATCTTCAAGACATGAAAAGATAATCAAGGTAAGTGCAATATAAAATTACGAGACATGTTTCCATAGTCTACACTTTGCCTTGCAGAAATTCAATCAATCAATCAGCCTAGCAGAAACTGCTATCCTAGTAATAAAGCTGTTTATCTCAAACTCTATTTTTAGTATTTTTTTGTTTTTTGTATTTTATTTTATTGAATTGAGAAAAATATTTGTTATATTCTAGAAATCTTTGTGAGGTCACCAGCTCTCTATACATTTCGCAGACTAGTATAAAGTGTTTTATCACTTTTACTCTTAAATAAGTAAAACTGCATATAAAGCGGTGAATTTATCTGAGAAATATTGTATTTTAGTCGTATAAACCAACTGGCATTCATAAAGTTTCATGTGGTCTTTGAGGAGGGAAAGTAAAAATAAATTAATCTGTAAATACAATCTCTTCATATTTTACATACTTAATTTTGAATATGAAAATAGGGATCATCAACATCGACGGCCCGTTACAGTCCACTGCTGGACTATGAGTCTCCTCCACGTTTAGGGTTTTGCCATAATCTCCACGCTTGGCAGGCGGGTTGGAGATCGCAGATTAAAATGTTACTGTATCAGAGAGCGCTGCTGCCCATTCCCTGTTCAATGTGTAGTCCCTAAGTCTCTTACGACACCCACGGGAAGAGTAGGGGTTGGTGACAAATGTATTCTACTCTGCCGTCACCACACGGCTAAAATGGGGATATAAATTTTAAATATTTTGTTTATGTTACAGATGTGCCGGTCTATAGTAATATTCGCAATCGCCATTTGCGTTGCTGTGGTTACAACAAATGCTGAACGTGAAGCCAAGGCCAAAAGAGCTATGAGCGTTCTCGGACAAGAAGACTCAAGGGAGTACATTTACGCAACAGACCAGTCAATAGACCCAGGAGAAAGCAGAACGAACGTCGGAGGAGCAGTACTCTTCACTATCAAAAATCAATTCAAAGAAATTATAAGAGAGCTTTGTTTTCAAGCTTTTGAATGGGCGAAGGATATTTTTCATCATTTTAAGATTAAAATGCTTAAAAAACTTGGCTCGTATACGTTGAAGGATGTATTCCAAGTATTATTTGATGGAGTAGCAGATTTTGTAGTAGAACCGCCGACTGAAGTTTATTTAAGCGAGGAATATGAAGAGCCTGAAGTCCCATTCTCCCATGTAAATCCAAGCTATTTCGATGGGTATGGTTTGTCGTCATTATACAGAGCTAAAAAGATTGCCGATTAAAGGAAAGTGGAAGGCACATAACTGTTACGTACCAGATGGCCAGCAGGAAGATGAAAACAAGAAGGAAACTGAACAACTTCTTTCATTGACTGGAAACATGAGAGCGAAGAAAGAAGAAACTAGTTTTATCAAGAAGTTATTAAAAGTATTGCATGAAAATAATTTAAATTAAAATTACTTTCATGCAATCATCATTAGGAAAAAGACAATATGAAATATTTTGTCATTGCTTAGGTATACAGACTTGGTACTATTGATTCTGATATAAGTATTTATTTATTAAAATATTTGCTACATGCTATTTTTATTTATCTTTTTTTTTTTATTTTTCGGTTCAATGCAGGGTATCCATGATTAGTCACTTATCACGTTATTATAAACAGCTAATGACTGTCCTCCTTTAAACTTGTTTATCGTTTTACGGCACCACTTGATACGCAGACGTTTCTGGTCTTCCGTTAATCATGCGGTATCCATCGAGGGCAAAGCTTCTGAAGCTTTAGATGCACATGAAAATGTTTCCAATACCTAATATATAGGTATAGTACGAAATTGCTGATAAGTAATTTTTTGCCAGTTTTAATCAGTTGCCCGGTATCAATATTGGGATTGGATTCTGTAACCGCAGTCGTAATGCAAAAAAGTAATATGCAAATTAAAAAGAACATGTTCCCAGAGAGTTCCATTTACAAACTCCGTGTTGTCTCAGAGAAAAAAAAAACAATCACTTTGCTCCACGCGCTTCAGAATTTATTTATCTTGTTTTTCAATTGTTAGTGGCCAGTTCCAGAAAATAAAAATAAAATACACCACCGTCACAGGCATTATTTGGTAGAGTTGAAAAAATTGCTAATGGTACCTGAGCAACCTACGTCTGTGCCTAAGTTGAACAAATTGACTATAGACCGTGAAATTTACATCATTTTGTTCCCGCCGTGTAGTGATAGTACCCGTCAAACTGAACAACTTTTCATGAAAAAAAATATTCCTGCGACAAAAAAATTTTTGGTCTCTCCATACAAAGTGAGACAATACAATACAATACAATACAATCATTTTATTTGCCATAGAAATGGTTATAAGGATTACAAATTGTTTTAGTCACAGTATCACATATCTAGCCTAACTAATAAGCATGCAAATAATAAATTATACCTAATATTTGTTTGTAAATATGTCTAAAATTTGAAAAATGATTAGAGAAATAATTTATAGATAACAACCATTATATTAATCTATTCTTTACATATCTTTCTTATGGTCTAAAAATTCTTTGATAGAGTAAAAATTATGTTTATATAGCCAATTTTTCAATATATTTTTAAATCTCTTTAATGCATTACTTTTAAAGACGTCTGGTACTTTGTTGTAAATAGTTATACACATTATAAAACAATTTTTACTAAATCTAACCGTTTTCGGAACTACATCGATAACTAGATTATCTTTATTTCTCGTTGTCATATCTTTTTTTCTTGTAAAGAGATTTAGGTTTTGCTTAGTAAATACAGCTAATTCTAAAATATAAATGCAAGGAAGGGGTAAGATTCTTAAGGACGTAAATAATGGCTTACAAGAAGTATCTGGTGCCGTTCCAGCTATTGATCTTATGCACTTTTTTTGTACTAAGAATACTTTATTAGCGTCAGTGCAATTTCCCCAGATAACAATTCCATAACGAAAAACAGACTCTACGTATCCAAAGTATGCAGTTAAGGCTGCTTCCTTTGATACAGTATTGGATAATTTATACAATGCTTAAGAAAATCGGTTGATTCTATTACAAATATAGTCAACATGATATTTCCATTTTAATGCACTATCAATTTTAATTCCTAAAAATGTTGCACAGTCAGTCTTTTGAATCGCAATATTATTGTCAAGTTTTTTTAGTTTTTTTTTTTTATCTGCATTATTGAAATTCATATAATTAGTCTTACTTATATTTATTTTTAAGTTATTATTATTTATCCATGTCATAATTGATTTCAATACATTATTCACTTCAACTTCGTGGTAATTTAATGTCAGTGATTTATTCGTTGATATAATAATAGTTATGTCATCGGCAAATAAAATGCATCTATATTTAGTAATTTCAATAATGTCATTAATATATAACAAAAATAGGAGTGGCCCAAGTACACTACCTTGGGGAACTCCCGATCGGACAAGCTTTGCCTCCGATTTGTACGATTGTGAGACCATTTTAGAATCGATTCGATTGATCTGTACCATTTGATATCGATTTTCCAAATACGTTTTTATCCAATTATACACAGGACCTCGTATACCATATTGTTCTAATTTTGACAAGAGCAGGTCATGAGATACAAAATCGAAAGCTTTTGTCATGTCCAGATACAATACTGTTACAAATTTATTGTCATTTATATTATGTAGTATGTCACTGATCAAATTAAATGCTGCAAGAGTTGTTGATTTATCTTTTTGGAAGCCATATTGGTCTGATTTTATAATGTCAAATTTTCTGAGAATATGAGATATATGAGAGACTCACGAGCTATCCATTTTGTATGGAGAGACTAAAAATTTTTTTGTCACTGGATTTTTTTTTTCGTGCAAAGTTGTTCAGTTTGACGGGTACTATCACTACACGGCGGGAACAAAACGATGTAAATTTCATGCTGTATAAAAAAAATGGGAAAAGTCGTGCTACTAAATAGTCTTACTTGATTAGTTTATTTTATTACATACAATGAAATAGATGTACCTGATATACTTAAATTAGCAATGAAGCTGCTACGCATCGCGTAGGCACTCCGTAGGCTTTTGCTACGAACGCGTAGCCAGTAACCAAAACAAATTCTCGAGCAAAGCACGAACAAAATAATTTGTTATTAAAATATCACCAGGCGTTTCTATGTATATTTTGTGCAATAGTGATGACAACATAGTTAATTTTTTTCTTCTGCAAGTAATGAATTTTGTTTCTAAAAGTAAATTTTAATAAAAGTATTATAAATCTACTATTGCAACAAAGTAGAAAAAAAGGAATAGTTTAACGTCTTTCAGTCGCGTCAATGTGTTGTTCGGTTGCCTGTACAACAACCAGTTGTTAGTTGTTGTTGTTAAGTTTTGTCATTTCCGGAACTAGAGTGAATTATCTTCTAAGTTTTCATAGAATTTTTAGTTTGGTATGCTATAATATCTATAGTTGCAGCTAGAAAAGACCACGTACGAGTATGTTTTATTTGCATGCCGCGCGCATTTAATAGTCATGCGAAGGGTAAGGGGTTGGTAAGGGGGAAAAAAGATCAGAGATAGTTGCGTAAAAAATAACTTCTTTCTAAAATACGCAAAGAATGATCAAAGTCCAAAGGCTATGATTTTTCTTTAAGGTATCGTAAGACAATGATCTTTTTTGCCATAATCACCGTTTTGTAATATTTTTTCTTTTTTTTTTTGCATTTCAGTTTTTGCTATGCCGTAGTACACCAGCTATTAAACTAGATGGCATTGTTAACTAATATTGTGGTAAAGGCTGACTATGATCCCCCTTACCCTTCTCAAAGCTGCATTCGAATCGCGCGCCAACTATAGATTTCTGTTTGTTTACGTAATTACATAACTATAAACATTAAAGATAAAAAATATACGAATAATACGAAGTAAGTGCAATAAATAATTGTTAAGTACATTAGTAGGTACGAGTATGTCATTACTTACGTGATGGAGTTCATCATTTACGTGACAAGACAATAGTATACTAAATTTTGCATGTTGTTGCTTAGAATAATTCGATTTGCGTTTTAAAAATTTTTAACGGATTATTTTAATTGCAGGCTGATTTCTTTCAGTCTTTTGCCGCCCGCATCAAGTGTTCTGGTTTTCCGTCAAAACCTTGGTCTACTACATGAACATTTTGCAGCCTATTTCTAGTCAAGTCATTCCAGTGTTTAGTCTTATTATGATACGTTTCTTTCTGCCCAAATTGGGAGTCAGGGATTCTTGTTTCTCAATTCCTCAGATTCCTCTGCATACAATTATTCTTAGTTTTCATTGTGTAACTATTTCTTTTGATATATTTTTTATAGATCACTATATTTCTCAGCACAAGGTCCAATTTTATGGATTCAAGCGACTTGATTCTGGAGCTATTTCAGTAAGTGCTTGGAAGATTGTTATATTGTTTCGCTGGACTATGGAATAGTGTCGAGTATTATTTTTATCCAATATTTAGTACACGTTGAAGTGCACTACGAAAAGTGAACTACGAATACCGCCCTACTGCTACGAGATAAAGGCACTGTCAAGATTAAAGTATCCAGCCTCCCACATTGTACTAGTCCAAAGAAATTATTACTTTATTTTCTAAATTGCGAGATTTAATTCTATGACCATTATTTATAAATATTACCAATAACTAAGCGTGTTCCTCAAAGAACGGAAAGCGCTTTAAATCTCGTGTCACTCAACTATCTACGACCTAGTCTGATTTGTAGTTGCTTAACTTGCGTTAGAATACGACACAAAGACGTCTACTGCTAGTAAAATTACTCTCAAGGTTTTTCACGACTGGTCCTACGCTGCCCGCTTTAGATAAGCACGTGGGCTGGTGGGCGCTATAAAGTAAATGTAATTTAACCTACATTTCAATAGTTTCATGCTACTAATTTGATACTTAATTTTATTAATTTTATGCACTACATTATTTTTAATTGATTTATTTTAGCAAGGTCAGCTAGAAACGTGCCGTTTTTGTATGACCCTACGCTTACGTATTGGAACCAATTATATTTTAAGAAAGATACGTCACGTTCATACTGCACGCACAACATAAATTGTTCCGCAACACAGACACGCTATAAGTGCTACAGGAAATAGGCAAAGCATACGAGTGAAAGAGACAGCGATCACAGTTCGACTGACTGCATGGTCACAATTAGGACCAATTCACGGCACGCGTTTGGTGCGTTGGTGGCATATCTACCTCTTGTATGTATAATATCATTGATTGGAACCTTCTTTGCTCAATACTAAATGCAAGACTACTGTATTATTTCGTTTTAAAATTATTTTTTTTTTTTCATTTTTGGCATGTCTTCGTAGTGCCTTATCTCATACAAAAGACATCAACGCATTTAACAATTTAGATGTCTGTCACCGTACAAAGATATTTTTTATTTGGCTGATACAGACTCACCCAGTGCATTTTTTTTTATCTTTACACTTTCTTTCCTGATCAATTATATACAAACAAATCTTAGTAAAATTCCTTTGTTAAGTTGTAATATAACTGGCACTTATTTCGTATGGGATGCAATCTCGCAAATCCTGTTACAACTACTTTTGCAGACAATAGTCAGGATCTATGGCGTAACGTGCGTGCGTGCCCTCCGAAGTATAGAATTATCCTAATTTTAGCCTTCAATCTTCTAACCAAAAAGTGGACATTTACACGAGTTAATTTAATACTTACAACCTCCGGGGCTGAACTAATTAATTGAACTTGATGAATAATAATTAAAATGTAAAATGCGGCCGAAAGAATAATGCGATCATTGTCATTTGGCCGTTGATAATTTTGCATGGCCTTCAAATCAGACTGTTCACACAGATCATAATAACGTATTTGTCAAAGAATTGTTATATCAGCATTATAAAGTCATTGCTAGTGGTCAGTTCTTACAACAGTTTTTTTAAGTAATACAATAGAGACGGATAGACAGATTAGACCGGCGCGGCGCGGCATGTTGATATATTTTTTTTTATTTTGATGTTTAAAATGAGAATGTATATTGTTTGCTTGGACGAATTAACCACTCTTAGTTAGTTCGGTTTACAATATTTAGATTGTTAAATGACATTGTTAGCAAATTATCTCAATATCTTTTTCCATTATACAACGTAAATTCGGGCCCATGCAACTGAACAACTATTTTTCCACAACTTTATAATAAGTAGCAGTTTTTGTTTATCTTTAAAACAAAGTGATTTAGCTGGTCAGTTTGAATCAAAAGTCAAAAACAATATTTGTAATTGTGACAAAGTCCCGTAACAAAAGTTCAAGTTTTGTGTTGGAAATGTATCGTATAAAAAACATCTTTTACAATTCGCTATTTGAGATCTACGAGTATACTTACATGAAACCTTAGGTAGATCAGTCTGTATGTCTTGCCTATTGGGTACTAAGTGTCTGATCATAGATAATAACCACATTTGTATCAAGGGAGTTCTTTGAATCACCGAGGAAATCTTAAACAATGATTTCACTGAGATCTACAATCTAAGGTTAGATTGACAAGCAATTGACCTCCCTGACAAATCAAGTAAATTATATAAAATTAAATGTTCAGTAATCTACTGAGATTTAAATTGTACATACAAGATTGATGAATACGTGGTGTAAAAAATTATAATCACTGTCGTGATCGATATCTATCTATCATTCGGAGGATAACATAAAAAAGGATTTTGAGGAAATCCTATTACGATTTCAAAGAATCGTATAATTGAAATCTACTACATAGAGAAGATAGATTTTTGTAATGTTTGAAAATATCCGAATCTTTGAAAATAGTCGCTAATTACCGCACACATTATGAGCGTTGATTGGCTAATGAATCTATAGATCTTGATGATGAGCCGTATTTTTATCCAGATTAAAGATGATATAAATCGAGTCTAAAATTCAGCGTTTCTCATCGTCCTAAAAAAAATGATTTTCACAATGTTTTTGATAATGGCTCGTTTGAACACGAAAACCTTTTATTAGATCCCAAACACCCGTCCTTTGCAATAGACCTAGGATTTAAACAAAGATTCAAATTGTCCGATAATACTGCAACAGACGTATGAATTCGAGCGTGTAACTTGCCTCGAGGTAATAAAGCGATCCTATATCGATGAGTATGCGCAGAATATCAACGTTCCATTACCTCATCACAGCCTGCCACAGTTCTAGTTAATCTCAACACCCATTGCACAATTTGCGTCTTAGCATTGCTTGGCACACAAGTGACATTGAGTTACCGCAGATTTGTACGCGGTCAATAATATTATTGACCATCGCTTACGTTCCATTCAAACTAGCGGCGTGCTAGATAAATCGTGATGTCGCACAAATAGACGACGTACGTATTGTTTACTAGTGTGGCGTTTAAATTCCTTTGATAGTGTAGGTAAATTAATCTAGATGCTTGTTAATTAATTATTCGCTCGCTGTTTCACTTGCATGGTGTTTTTCATCACACCATCGTTCAATATACAAATATTTTACATCTCTCATGCTCTAAAAGTAGCCCAATAATGATTCCAAAGAAAGGATGTAAAAGGGATGTAAGTAACTTTGAAATTCGAACCTATCTTTTTACTATTTGCATAGAAGGTTGCACACAGTGAGTTGCAATAGACGTGTACAGCTTACGAGTATATAATTCTAAACTTATTATTTTTTTGAAATAAAGTTAATATTTTGCTTGAATTTACTTCAATTACGCTAGATTAATATGAAATTCACGCATTTACCTAGAAATAACAATAAAAATATTATAAACTCAATAAATAAACAATTATTAATAAACTTATTTAATTTCATTTCATTCTTTTAACTTTTGGCTAAAATGACACGAACGCGCACCTTATAAAAGGTGCGAAATGACACGAACCTTTTAACCAAAATTTAAAAGAATAATTGTTTATTTTGTGGTTTTTTACCTTTTTATTGTTATTTCAAAGTAAATAATAAAAAAATAATTGAAGTAAATACAAGCAAAAATTTTCTTTTTAATCAAATAAAATTAATTGTAGAAATATCTAGGCTATATACGTCTATTCCTTTGCCATTTACTTTGTGCCAAGTTTCTATGCAAATAGTTTAAAGATAGATTCGAATTTCAAAGTTACTTGGACTTACATCCTTTCTTTGAGGTCATTGTTAGACTACGTTCAGAGCATGACAAATAAAAATACACGTAACTTTCAAACGACCCCTGTATTTTTCAATAATATACAGAAACATTCCTTGCGGACCTACTGTTTAAGCTTTCGCAAGTTTATGTTAATACATGTATTTTTCGCATTATTTATTCGTATCTATTTAATTTACATTAAGATTTTAAAGAATTCTAAATTGGAACGTATATACGTACGTACGTTTATAGGAACCTCTATCTCAAAGACAAGGATAAAATACTTCTAGGAAAAATATCTTAATAAATAATTAGTGTCAGTGCATTAAAAAGAAAAAGATACATAGATAAAGCAATTCTGTCCAACTCTGTCCGATCCTGTTGATCCCATCCAGTCTTTTGTTGAGAGAGCCATTGCCAATAGAGTACACTCCACAGAATGCCCTTCTGGTAGCAACCGCACCCGCCGGCGGGGACGCGGTAGACCCAATCAAGTTCTGCATAATCCTGGAAGACCCCGTCAGGGTCATTCCTCTCCCACGCGCTTCTCGCCATGGCAACGTCCTAGGCCGAGGTCCGTGCCCCCAAGTGGGCGCCCTTAGGCTGTTGCTATAATACTAGGGGTAAGAGCCTTCCGCTCCCCCAAAAGTCCGGTTACGCTTGATACGTCGATTTTGCGACACAAGCATTAGGTCCTTGTCAAAAAAAAAAAAAAAAAGATAAAGCAATAATGCTTAGCTAATATAATGAATGAGCAATATTTTTTTTCTTTGATTGTTATAAGGTATATGAAAAAAATACACAGTATAAAACAAGTATTATTATGATTGTATTTGTCAGACAAACCCCAAATTAGTTTTTTACGAAAATTTCATGTATTTTTATGAAAGATACAAAGTTTCGAAAAAAAAACAAAATGTATCTTTCGTTTTTCCTCCGAGTTTTCAACGCTACTACGGCTCGGTACTACGGAGCTGACGCGACGTTTGATTGAATGGATCCTTCTTCGTCGGGTCTGGTTAGACTAGACAGACTCGTCAATATTCTGTGACCCACTCAGTTAAAACCAAACTATTACATCTGCAAAAAATATAATGAAAAAATAACAACTGTACCTACTTCTAATTATTTACCTTGACTGGTTTCAAACGATGACATCGTTTGAGCAACATCCATTCATCAAATCGACAGAAGATTAATGACTACTATTATATTTAATCGAGTTTTGGTTTTAACAATATTTTAAATATTTATTAACTAAATGGGGCTAATTCAAGATGTCACGCTCTAATCTATAATTTAAGTTCGACCATCCTTTTCGCCTTTGAAGATTAATAAGAGACAGGAGACGACCGTCCCATTCGTCATAAAACGGAATTTTAAAATTAGGATTATGACTACGTGAATCGGGACCATTATCAATAACGACGTGTTTCAGGCAGTCTCATCTCGGCACAAAAAAGAAAATAATGAAGCGTAATTAAAGCGAGTTAAAAAGTTTTTAATACTTTTTTTCAGTTTATAGGTTCGGTATCAATGATGAAAAGCTTTTTATGAGTGCTACTGCAGTTTATGTACGGTTAGGTAGAGTATTTATATTTATTTGATATAATTTAAGTATACAATTTAAGAAGCTATTATTATCATTAATACCAATCACACATAATTGTAGTACTTCGATGAAATAATTATTTCAATTTCTGTAATGCATCCGTTCTCACTTTTCTGTTTGTCTCGTGGTTGATCGGTAGACTGTAGAGAACGCCGCGTGGCCTTAGGCCCCACATGTATATAATTATATTGAATTTTTGAGCTGTTGTATAGGTAGATATGGAAACAATTATTCTCAGTAGAAATGGTGACTAACTAGGAAATATTACTCCTCAAAAACTAAATCACGAAATAAAGTTTAATAAGGAAAGTAACCAAAATAATTTCCACCCAAGTATCCATTTTTAGATACACGAGCTAAACTATGATCTTAAATATCCAAATATATCTTTTTAGTATTCATTGATTTGATAATGTGGACTATAATATTCGTGATGATGACACACTGCTCATTCTAGTACCTTAACTCGGAAGCTCTGATAAGGGTACAGTGTACTGTGTAGGGCACTTTTTTATTTATTACCTTATAGGTGCATCATAATTTAACTTAAGCTTCGTATTTTAATTCCTTAATTCGCATTATACCTATACGAATTAAAATATTATACACACGAAAAGGTAAATTAGGAATTTGGCGGTACATAATTCTGTAAAATATAGAAAAAACAAAGTACTAATACCGCCCGCAGCTACACTCACGTTGTGTAAGATTTTCCCATGGGAATAAGACTTTTTCCCGTAAAAAGTATCCTATGTAACTATGTCTATTCCAAATTTCATCCCAATTCATTCAGTAGTTTTTGCGTGAAAGAGTAACAGACATCCATCCATACATCCATACTTAAAACTTTCGCGTATTAGCAGATATTAGTAAGGATTACACAATATTACGAATATTGGTATTTTCAACTTTAGCATGCTTAATCTCAAGCAGCGCGAAAAGAGTAATTTTTAAACACATGATGGCGCGTAATGGTTCTTTGCGACTGTTGTTTTCTACAAGTAACATTCATCAACAGCTCATATACGTACCCACCGAGGGGCTCGAGCCTACCTGGGGTGATCAGGCCTTTGTCGACCATGCTGGCCCAATGCGGGTTAATCGATTTTACACACGACCTTTGAATTTCTTCGCAGGAGTGTGCAGGTTTCCTCACGATGTTTTTCTTCACCGTAAGAGCGTCGAATAAGTACACCCAATTAATAGAAATCTCCGTTTATGACATGATAAGATATTGATGTTGTTAAACAAAGTGTAAGCATATTTAGACAATGCTACGCCTAACCAAATGTCACAAACAAATAGCGTGGTCCACGCCAGTCCACGCCACTTTGTTATGCTAATAATGTTTAGCCATGCCTCGCTGGTCAAACCACTATTACAATATTTACTGAGGTCGTGTCAAGACGCGAGTTTAAGATATGATAACCATCTCAAATGTGTAAGGGTCCGAATCGTGACTAATCCATTGACCTTGTGAAGAGTGCCTGAGGACATTACTCATAAACGCTGATGATAACATGCCTGTCCTTAACCTCTATTGATCAAACCTGCTGATTTAGATCGTTAAAGGTTTTGCAATTATACGCTTGTCAGATTTAAATTGATCAAAAAAAATATATTACTCGTAGTTTAATCTAAAATATGAAATGCGTTCCACATGAAACGGTTTATGAAATTGACCAGAGATATGATGATATTTTTGGCCATTGCGACCACTTCGACTCCTGCCTGCCTTTATACAAGCTTATATTGCATACGCTTTCTATCTGAAGACATTCATCAACATCAACGGCCCGTTACAGTCCACTGCTGGACTATGAGCCTAGGTTTTGCCATAATATCCACGCTTGGCAGGCGGGTTGGAGATCGCAGATTAAAAGGTTGCTGTATCAGAGAGCGCTGCTGCCCGTTCCCTGTTCAATGTGTAGTCCCTAAGTCGCCTCTTACGACACCCACGGGAAGTGTAGGGGTTGGTGACAAATGTATTCTACTCTGCACTCACCACACGGCTTATCTATAGACATTAACTATTAGTTATTCTTACTTTGTATTTTTACGCACACCCAAGCACCATTTGAAATCTGGTTTACCATAAAAAGAGAGAGTGATTTCTTTCTTAGAAACGCAGAAGTGAATACAGAGCTGACAATATATGGCATCGCTAGTTTTCCGAAACATTGCTAATTTGAATGCAAAAGAGTTCTCTGGCCGAATTACAACAATGTGTGGTTTTCTATAGAGCCTGCATGCAAGCTTGTCACTTGTTCGGCTCGATGATCCTCTTTGACTATTGACAAAACTGGAAAAAAGTGACGGTTTCAAGATTAGACAATACCTATATACGTAGACGGGTTCTTGAATGGAGACCGCGTCTCGGGAAACGTAGTGTGGGACGCCCCCCTGCCAGGTGGACTGATGACCTGAAGAAGGTCGCTGGTGGTGGATGGATGAGGAAAGCGGGTGATCGTGCGCTTTGGCGTACCCTTGGGGAGGCCTACGTCCAGCAGTGGACTGCAATAGGCTGATTGATTGATTGATTGATATACGTACATTATCACGTTTGGCTATGACTGACTAACCAGCAGTCAGTTATTATTATTTTAAATATTTGACGAAAGTGATATTGTTTGTTACCGAACAACAAAAAAGTTATAATACTACACAAATAATTTATAACTGTTTGAAAGTAAAAAAGTATATTTTTTTAAAAGAATAACAATCGCCTACTATAGGTATATTATTAAGATATTATTATATTATTATTTATATGAGCAAAAATTTTACACAATACTCATAATAATAATAAAAAAAGTATTGTAGTCTCGAGCCCTTTGGTGGGGACGTATGAGCAACAGCTCATATGTACCAGCAGGTGATGATGATGTGGTTTATTATCATATTTGGAGTAGGTGCCAGCGAAGAAGACGCTGTCATGTTCTGAAAGTAGCTCAATAATGACCCCAAAGAAAGAATGTAAGTCCAACTTAAAAGTAACTTTAAAATTCGAACCATTCTTTTTACTATTTGCATAGGAAATTGCACACAAGAAATGGCAAAGGAATAGACGTATACGGCCTAGATAATTCTACAATTAATTATATTCCGATAAAACAAAACATTTTACCTGAATATACTTTAATTAAGCAAGATGAATACGCAATTCACGTAAAAGGAACCCTTATAGTTTCGCCATGTCGGTCTGTATGTCTGTCTGTCCGTCCGCGGCCTAGCTCAGAGACTCTTTTGGCATGTATATATACACATATTAATCATGTAACCAAAGCTGAAGAATAAAATCTATAAGAAATTATTTTTTAGGTTTCCTCTCTGGTACACGTGAAGTTATTTTTTTATTCACGATTACCTTATAGTGCGAGGTATCGTTGGATAGGTTTTTTTAAAATAATGGGATTTGCTAAAATAATTTTTCGATGCTAGCCCGACACGTCAAATCAAATCAAAATCAAAAATTATTTATTTCCATAGGATGTTATTACATACATCACAGATCCGTCATTACTTTTTTGGGTGAGTTCACTAACACAATGGCGGAATCTGTGGAGAAGAGCTCACGTGCTTGGCCGGTTATTTTTCTTTTCTTTTCAGTTAGCTGAATATTTAAACCGTTTAGTTGGTTGGCATATTTCTAACATACATGCAAATGAGATCACGAACAATTTTAAATTGGATATTATTATGGTTATTTTATAAAGACTGTTGAGTTAATATTTCAAAATACTAAATTTCTAGCCACATGTCCTTTCTTTACTCCCGAAAAGAATAGTAGCAAGTCGTTCACTGTGTATAATTTTTTATTTGGCCTTTGTTAAGTAGATAAGTGATTTACAAAATTCCATAGTACCAGTATTTAAATGTCAACATTGGCTAGGTAGTCGGAAATACATAAACTGCATAGGTATTTCCGTCATACGAAAGTGATTGTTTCAGGTAAGTAAGTTTATTTGATATCTAGTTCAACCAGTTTGATAAGGAGGCTATTTATACTTTACCGAGTAAGTTTATGGGTAAGTGCATTTACCTACATGTTGATGAAGGTTCTATTTGCTATAAAGTTAATTTTCAACGTGTAATCAAAGTAAGGAGGTGGACTAAAGTACATACTAAGATCCACAGATTCCCTCAAAGTAGTAAGGTGATAAATGTAAAATATTTGAAATACCTCAGTTGGCAGTTGAAGGTTGATAAAAACGCAGTAAAAGATATATAAATACTGATCTGGGTCAATACCCTTTCGTTGTTTCGAAAGGCTTCGATCCGAAAATAAATACGTTCGGTCAAAGACTTGGCATTTAATTGGAATAATTAATAATCACAGTTACTTTTTCTGAAATTGTCGATCATGCAGTTTTGTATATAATTTTTCCGTGAATGACGTATGAACATACAATTCTGACATTAATTAACAAATGTCAAAAAAGTAAGTCAAATAAAACTACCTCCCTGAGACGTCTCATGCATAAATGCTCCCATCACACTTGCAGCGTTACCACGCCGAATAGCAACGGACAACCTTTGCACCAGGAACGAAACTATTTATTTTAACTGTTTTAAAAGTACACAAAAGGAAGTACCTAGGTAAAGATCCAGATCCAGATCTATCTCTAGATCTAGGTAAGTACCTAGCTTCAAGAAAGAAGAGAAGATCTAGGTAAGCAATTTGCCAAGATCTAGAGATAGGTATGCACCAGTCAACCAAATGCAAAACATATTGTAACCATAAAATTGCAATCTCTTGAAACAATATTTCAGTTCATCATTATGATATTAGGGGTGGGGTTAGATGGACATAGTAAACTGTCTAATCTATTGTAAAATTAAGATAAAATTTTAATGTCTGTAATGTTATTTTGAATGAATGAATGAATGAATGAAATGAATGAGCACAGACAAAAACATACAAAAGTAAAAATAGTACAACTGGCGGCCTTATTGCTAAGGTAGCAATTTCTCCCAGGCAGGATAAAAACATATTTTGTTGATTTTATAAGTTTCATAGGGGAAGTAAAGGTACTCCATTACATTCAGGAAAGTTCGTTTAGACAGTAGGAACGTAAATATTTTGATAAATTTACGAAAATTCATACGAGACTTATAATGTGCCACACTTGTTAATATATGTAAAAAATATTCTCAATGTGTTGTTTCGATTGAAGTACTGAGCAAATAATACAACAACGTTTAGAATATTTTTTACCAAAGGCATTTAACTAAATACGAGTATTCCCATCTCTGAGATCAGCTGTGTCAAAGAATATTCGAACCAGTGTAATTTTAGGTCAATTCGACTATTTTTACCGCTACGGTTAATAGTAGATTGTTAACCAAGGGGTGAAACCGATCAATTACACCCCGAGGTATTTTGGCGCACGAGGGTAGCGAGGGCGCTTATAGTGCGAGGGAATTAATCAGTTTCACACGTGGTGAACACTCTGCTTTTCACCTCGATGGTAAGGAAAGAAAACCAGTTAGTTTGTAAAAAAATAACACATGGGCTACATACCTACCACATTGACATCACACGTGCGACACACACATATCAATGCACCTATTTCACAGTGAAACTGCGAAATTTTCAGTTGGTTTTAATGATACCACTGTATATTAACTTTTGAAAATTCACGCACAAGTCTAAATTAACCTAATTTTAACTATATTCATCGTTAAAATTGACATAAATTAATAAAATATGTAACAAATCTAAATCAAACCATTGCTTAGAACAATAGAGCGCTTTCGTTATCAGCCAGGCATTATTTTTGACAAAAATAAAAAATATAATGGTTTATTTTATTATTTTTAATCCTTTTATTGTTATTTCTCGGTAAATACACGAATTTTGTATTCATCTTGCATAGGAAAGTATATTCAAGCGAAAATTATTATGTTTATTGAAATTAAATTAATTGTAGGCTGTATACGTCTATTCCTTTACCATTTATCGTGTGCAACTTTCTAAGAAAATAATAAAAAGAAAGGTTCGAATTTCAAAGTAACTTACATGCTTTCTTTGGGGTCATTATTGGAATACTTTCAGAGCATGAGAGATGAAAAAATGTTTACGCACTACTTGTACCATAACATTCACATTATAACTATTAATTTTGAAGTAAAAAAAAAACTACAAATATATAAAAAAAGATTTGTTAAATAATTGTTTTGAAATAATAAATTAATAAAACAATGAACTAAATATCTTAAAATAATTTTCATGTTAGTAAATACGTAAACAGATAATTAAGGTAAAAAAAATGTTTTCTAATTGATTTAAGTACATCTCTTTTAAAATGTAGGCACAAATGGTATACAAATACTATACTGTTTTGAGAATTGATAGTCTATATTTTAGGTGTCAATCTCGGATTGATTGACACTAGAGATGGGAATGTTTGATTCTCATCTCTTGTTTGTTTCTCTTTGATGAAAAATATATATTTTTTTGTATTTTGCGTAACACGTTGTATAAGTATAAGAACAATGAATGAATGGATGGAAGAACAATCAATTTGTTTTCTCATATATAAAATTATAAGGGTTTCGTTTTTCCTTTTAAGCGACGACACCATAAAACGACCAAGGGTGAGTCGAACTAGCACCGAAGGGTTCAATGTCGAGAAAAAACGCACAAAAAACACGTTTCATAAATGGGCCCCACTTTAATTTTTAATATTATTATTTGTTATTATAGCGGCAATAGAAATGTACATAAACACTGTGTAAAACTTTTCAATTATCTACTGTTACGGTTCATATAATAAAGGGTTTTAGATAAAGCTGAAAGACAAGCGAACGCACTGCGGAATGCGGAGGCTTAGTAAGTTGCCCCATTGTGCACCCTTTGGGTACCTACGGGATCCTAAAATCAGATGGTATAATAAAATTAAATTTGATTCTATATTTTTCTGTGCAAGATGAATAATACCAAATTCACGTATTAAGTTGATTTAGGATTGTGCGTGAATTTCAAAAGTTAATTGAGCGAGCGCGAGCGAAGCGTCTCCGTTTCAGCTCGGCCAAAATTGCTTTTGTATGTCCATCTGTCTGTCTGTCTGTTCTCCTCTACAGGTCGCGTTTCTCAACCGATTCTCGTGAAATTTTTGAGCAGGTTCGATAAATTTATAGAAATTATTTTTCGAGTCAGCTTTTGGAAATTTAAAAAAAAAATGATGGAGTTATGAGGGTTGAAAGCCATAAATCAGTCATTTAAAAAATATATATTCTCGCGAGGTCTACAGCATGCAGTGGTTTCATGAAAAGCAACTTAAAATTACCCGGTTTGTACGCTGTATGGCGCGTATGGTATGTAGCCCATATTATTAAACACACACATACTCACACTCATACACAAAACAGCTCAATTTACATTTTTGTCTATACTTAAAAAAGGTTTTCGATTGATTCTTCTGCCGAGCGGCTGCTTGCTGAGCAAAAATAAAAATTCCACAAAGTGGATACGATATCAAACTGGACCGAAGATTATTTATTTGTAATATTTTTTTGCCTATCGAATATACTTAAAATGTTTAAGCCCTTGTCCCCAAAGGGGTAAGCAGAGCTTTAGTGGGCTCCCAAGGAGCATTATGTACACTAAAACCATAATAAATACCAAGTTTTTTTTTTCGAATATATTGCTGAGCATATTACTTTCCATATATTGTGTTATGAACTCTTCCGTTATTTAAATTATTAATGATCAGGTTCCAGTTACTTTATGTATAAAATGTACATTACCAGATTTAAAATAAATAATAAAAGTACGGTTTTATAGTTTAGGTGAGTATTGATAACCGGTCGTTATAGGTACAGTCAGTGGATTTTAATTTAAAAAACGCGTCTTTGCAATATATTTTAATGCGAGGAAACTGGTTCTCCATATTGTTAGACGCACATGTCTTGGCTGAGCAGGGCGGTTCACGCATTCCACGAATTTTGCTCTTTTTCGCGCCAAGATAAGACCTGTTACTTGGGCGCAAAAATATGCTACTTTTAAACAAAAGTAATCAATAAGGGCTGTGTAAGTAAGATTTAGACATTCTAGATACTTTGCTTCACAGAATACTATTACTGCTAGCGCTTTGTTTTCGTATAAAACTTCTAACTTTTCTCTTTTATCGCGGCGGCGCGGCGCGCGGCAGCACAAGAATATCGTACATATTATAACGTAAGAAAGTATTAGATTTTTGATAACTTTTTCCTGTGGTGTTAACTTCATACTATCTTTTATTTACTTACTATCTTTGCAAGGAATATCGGTAAAAGAGTTATAAACTTCACGGCAGAAAAAGCGTTTCTCCAGTAGTCTGACTTGGCACAGGGTATACTGTCTAAACTTACTTATAAGCTACAAATTATAACTTTGTAATAATTTTTAATAGGATAATCAATTACGCCTATGTTATTTTCAAAATCAATGTCACTTACCTAAAAATATTAACTCGCAAAAGTAAATTTCGTCGCGCCATTCAATATTATTTTTTGACTAATAAGCAATTGTCGTGCACGGTTTCGACGTCCATTCACTGGAACGGATGGTATTGAGACGTCACTCTATTTTCATATACATAATTGATACATTTTTTTTTAAAGGTATATAAGTGACGTACTTGTAGTGCGCTTTCCGTGGTCTGCAAGCAGCGGCAGGCTGCTGGGCTTGTGCAGCAACTCCTGCAGCTCAGGCAGCTGCGGGTCCTCACTCCGTGCCTTCATTTTCAACTGTCACTGAGTCCAGCACTTTCCAGAATTTATTTTAACGAAATATATAACAATCGCACTTGAACATGTGGGTCGCAACACTTGTGTGAGTGAGGGGACTCTCCGGGTCGAAGGCTACGCATGGTTCTGGAGGTGCCGGGAGTAGGCTTACACTTTTATAGCAGACTGGAGGACGCGACGCGCGAGGATGTGAGCAGAAAGCCGCGCGGCGACTGAGGCGGCTGTGGCCGGCGGCAGTGGCCGCACTCCGGCCGCTGCCGTCCAACTCGAAGCGCGGACACGCCACCAGTATTGTTCACACCAAGGTTCGACTTCATTTACCTAATTACTATCTATAACAGTAAATTTAAAATGTAAATTAAGCTAAAACCACGCAAAGTCAAAGCTCGTCTTAAATTCGTGCAGATAATCTTTTTCATTCCATTGATTGGCTTTTTTCGTCTTCTGCGTGTTTCGTGATTAAAAGCAGTTTATGACGTTGTCCTGGTAATTTAAATGAGTTTACGATCACGCCATAGGTATACCTACAGCTATTTTATTAATTAATTAAATATATTCTGAAAACTATTGTTACTTTTTACTGTATCACATCACACTAATATTGTGAAAATATATTTGGATGTTTAGATGTTTGTTCCGCTTTCACTGGACGGATTTGGATTTGGAATAGGGATAGTTTGTACCCTGGATTAACACATAGGATACTTTTTACCGGGAAAAGTCGTATTCCCACGGGAAAATCTTACATAACGCGAGCGTAGCCGCGGGCGGACCGCTAGTTGTATATAATATTCTTAAATATCTTCAATGTACAGACATCGCCAATTACAATTTTATTTTAGTGTAATTGGCGATGTCGATTGTCAATTACAATTTTCGATTTTTACCTATAAAAGGGAGGGCAATGAAATTACTTTCAAATACCTACCAGGTTGTGATCGCAAATGTTGTACAAAGAGTAAGTTGTTATATGTAGTAAAGTAGTAAATGACGCACCTGTGAACCTACTTGTAAATAAAAAAGGATAGATTTCCCTTTAATACACACATATAAATAATATTGTGTTGAATTAATAATATAATTATTAAAATAATCTTATCAGTAATAGATGCAGGAGTAATACTACACAAACATGTAGGCGTTCTTTAAGTCAACAAGTTGGAATGTTAATAGTGTAAACAATTTAGATGCTGAAGTTTTAATAGCTGATACTGGTATTATTATAACTACAACCACTTCCGTACCACCTAACAAACATTGCATAATAAAGTTATTAATGAAAAGAAATTATTTCTACAGCCTCCGTGGCCGAGTGATCGAGCGTTCGACTCTCATTACAGAGGTGCCGGGTTTGAATCCCGGTGGATACAAAACGGTCCGATACAAAAGAAGATGATTCCGTGAATCAGAATGCACGTTAAGCCTACTTACACGAGCCAAGTCAGTGGCGGCTCCATAACACCTGGGATTCAGAGGTCAAGTTGTTAGCCATAGGATGAAGAAAAAGACTAATTACTAGTAGTAGCATCAATCCTTCAATAATTCATTACTAGCGTGTCGTGTGAGGTGCCAGTGCCTCCACACCTCTATATATTATAGGTAGTTGATTATTAATGTTATGTTTTTAATATGCATGCCTTGCCAGCATAACAAATAATATGTTTTGTAGTAATTCATCATCTTAATTAATAAAACATCATCATCATCGTCGTGTGGGTTGTAAGGTTGACAACCGACCTCACAAACCCTGGTGTCAGTGTTAGAGTCGCCAAAGCCCACTGATTTGGCTCGTATAACGACTAGATAGTAGCCGGGATCAACGGCTTAACGTGCCGTCCGAAGAACGGAATCATCTTTCTTTTCGGACAATCAGGTGATTTAGCCTGCAATGTCCTAACTAAAATGGGGAGTCTCACAAAGAGATTTTTGCTTGACAGTGTCCGCACCGGGAATCGAACCCGGAACCTCCGTAATGGGCGTCGAAATCTTGACCACTCGGCCACGGAGGCTGTTAAAGATTAATAAAACGATAACATTTTTAGGGTTCCATACCCCAAAAAGAAAAAAAATGGAACCTTTCCACTTTGCCCGTCTGCGAGTTCCTTTAACTAATAAAGATTATTTTTCACAAGTAGAGAATTTAGATAAAATTACTAACATTGCGTAAAGTTTACATCATAAACCAAACCACCATCCATCGTTACATGTACCCTATACTCATAATATTATCCATCTTATGAACTCAGATGAAAAATCTCCAGCGAAGGAGTTTTTATTTTGAGTTTATGATAGATGCCATAATTGTACACATTTCTTAGACTATGTAGCTCAAAGTCACCTCAACGAAGCCAGCTTGCTATCTACTTGAGCTAAACTACCTGATCGATTAATTGTTACAATTACTCGTACAACTAACATGTAATTAAGCAGTCTAGTATCAGACCTGTTCCACGGGCAATCTTCCGCAATCGCAGATAAATCATGGCCTCAATGACGTTTTTTTTATGGAGCCTGTGACTAGACCAGTCGTCTGACTAGACTAGTTGTCTCGAAGTCATCATCAACAGCTCATATACGTCCCCACCGAAGGGCTTGAGCCTAACCTGGAATAGGGCGATTAGGCCTTAGTCGACGCCACGCTGGCCAGTGCGGGTTGGGCGACTTCACAGACAACTTTTGAATTTCTTCGCAAGAGTGTGCAGGTTTTATCACGATGTTTTCCTTCATCGTAAGAGCGTCGACTAAATATGAATTCGAAATTCGAAAACACATTGGTACGTGGTGGGAATCGAACCCACGTCTCCCGGGCGGAAGATAGCAGCCCAAACCACTAGACCACCGACGTTCGTCTCGAATTACCTTACCTATGTAATGATCTACGGCAGATGCTGGGTTGTGTTATGTAACACCCATATTAAACGATGAACAATCTAGTACTTAAATAAAAAACCCTATAATTATATTATGCAATAATAATAATGTTTCATTTATAAGACATTATTTTACAGGCTTACGATAATAATTATTACCCAAGTCTTTTTTAGCAGATTCGACAATGAACTGTAGACTGGGGGTACTTACTGTGTTTTTTTTTATCTGCTGCGTCCTTTTGTAGATTAGGTACATTTATTCCTTAACCTACTAAATTAAAAGCATATTTTAATGAGATTGCCACAAACAATAAGGCTGCCTTTACTCTTTGTATAATTAATTGGTTTTGTTCCTTTTATGTGCAATAAAGTGTTATTAGTTAACTTCGTAGTTAAACTATATTATTTCAATAATTTTACTATAAGTAGGTATATACAGAAAGGACCATAAACAAAATTTCAAAAGCTCTTAACTCCAAACAGCCTACTACATATTCAGATTTGGGCACTCCCCCCACCACTTCTATATCCACGACTCGCGACGACTCGATGACGTTAGTAAATACCTATAAAATAAATTCACTTCTAACACAAAAATACGAGTATCAACTATTTGTGGAAGTGGAAACTATAGTTCTCAGAAGGAAACGGTTTGAAATTTTATCTTATTTATGACGCAAATCTAAACGGAAAGGAAAGACACCTTACTGGTGTTTCAGAAAACCCTGTATATTCATTATCTTGGGATTTTATGCAATAAAGTTAGAATAGATAGAATAGAATTAAATAGAAAGTTGTTTCTTGTTTGGATTTTGAGGTATTAGTAACTTTAGACGTCACTATTGGTATATTGGACGATATGTAAAGTTGGTCATTTAGATATTCGTCTTTTTGTAATTTTTTTATTTTCATTTTTTTTTTCATTTGAGCATCTTGCTCAAGAGGTATGTACAGTCAGTCACAAAAGTGGGTCCATATGTCGTGTATCGTCGTATCGTGGGCCATACTTTGAAATATCTTTTCATTATTATTATCTTTATTGCATATTATTATTTATATTAATAAAGTCCCGTACACGCCATACGTTAATACAAAAACCAAGAAAAAATAACTATTAGAAAATAAGTTATTTCAAAGTATAAAAACACGTGATATGGACTCACTTTTGCAACTGACTGTACATGAACCACATGGAATTTGTCCTAGTAAGTAGGTTTCAAGAATACCAAGAAGCAACCACTAGATGTACCGCAGCAGCCCACAGGGGAAGAACATGACCAGGAATGTAGAGTACACGTCATAAACTGGATTTACAAGGAAAATGAGACAGGTTGTTTACCTGAGAAGTTAGGCATTGGGTATTAGTTGAATTTGTGCCGGTCTTCGAAACTACCCATGAATTAAAGTCCCTGGTTCGATTTCCAGCCGAGATATCTGGCGGTTATTAAATGTACGCGATTCCATGGTATCTACGACAGGTAACTTGTTTAATTAACAGATTTTTTATCTATCCATTAATATCTAGTCTTTTCATTCGTCCGGGTGACGCCTTGGTGACGAGGGTTCAATCACTACCACATACCTATGTGTTTACGAACTCGTATGTACGTTTATTCGACGCTCTTACGGTGAACGAAACCATTATGAGGAAACATGCGCACGTGCGCACTCCTGCGCACGAAATTCAGGGTAGGCTTGAGCCCTTCGTGGGAAAAAATAATAACAATCAACAGCTCAATACGTCCCCACCGAGGGGCTCGGAGCCTACCCTGAATTAGGACGATTAGGCCTTAGTCGACCACGCTGGCCCAGTGAGGGTTGGTCGACTTCACACACAACCTTTGAATTTCTTCGCAGGAGCAGGAGTATCAGGTTTCATCACGATGTTTTCCTTCCACGTCAGAGCGTCGAATAAATATGAATTCGAAATTCGAAAACACATTGGTACGTGGTGGGGATCGAACCCGCGTCTCCCGGACGGAAGACAGCGGCCTTAGCCACTAGACCACCGACGCTCCTAGACGGAAAAAAATATGTGAGCTTATTACGTACGTACAAAAAATGGATGCATTACGTTTTTAACACCATTGAATAGGAATGAAGTGTTCGATGAATATTTTTCCGCAGCAGCATGCGGATTGAGGAGTCATTGAAAATGTATAATATCTCCGAAGGCAAAGAGTATGGTCACTCACTGTTCGAAGATTTTCGATCTGCGGGTTCTGGGTTTATCGTTATTAAATAAAATGCAAACGAGTTCGTGTTAAGTCTAATACAGGAAAATCTTAAATTGTATTCTATGCAGGTCACGGTTTATTGTTATGGTGCAGGTAAGAAATTTCCATAATATCATTTAGAGGTCTTCTTACACCGTCATCATCGTCATATCATAGCGTGTGAGTTGTAAGGTCAATCAATCAATCAGCCTATTGCAGTCCACTGCTGGACGTAGGCCTCCCCAAGGGCACGCCAAAGCGCACGATCTCCACTTTCCTCATCCAGTCACCACCAGCGACCTTCCTCAGGTCATCAGTCCACCTGGCAGGGGGGCGTCCCACACTACGTTTCCCGAGACGCGGTCTCCATTCGAGAACCCGTCTGCTCCAAAGCTCATCAGTTCTGCGACAGACGTGGCCATGGCCAGCCCACTGCCACTTCAGCTTGTGGACGATATCAACCACCTTGGTCCTCTGTAAGGTCAATGACCGACCTCAAAAACCCTATTCCGCCAATGGCTTCTGATATCACGCAACGACTACCTATTACTTTAGATTTAGATAATAGCCAACGGCGTAGCATGCATTCCGAAGCACAGAATTATACAATCAGGTGAATCAACCTGCTATGATCTAACCAAACTGGGGACAGTCTCAAAGTAACTTTCATTTGACCACAGGTCCCCACCGGGATTCGAACCTGAAACCTCCGTAATGAGAAGAGAACGCTCAACGGAGGAGTGATTCCCGATGAGAACCTGTTTCGTCTGTTTATCTTAGAAAATGCACGACACAGGAAAGTGGAAAGATATCCCGAGAGATAAACTTTTTGTGGTGTTTTTTTTATTATGCATGATGAGTCTTCTACTACATAAGCTCCATGGCAGTAATGCAGTATACTGCACTGTACGGCGTATGTCGTATTTCACTATTTTATTTTTATTTCTACATGATTTAAAATTTGTCAGCCAGGATTATTATAATAAAAATATATACATATTTTTTGTGATATTCCTAGAAAAAAGTAGAAATAAAAAGAAGTTATATCTAACTAATAAAACGGATGAAATAATGTTTAACTTGTATATTTTAGATGTGACAATCTTTAGATGTAGCTGTATGGTTTAGCACATTTACATTTTCCTTTAAGAAAAGAGAAATATTACTTACTAAGTTTTTTAGAAAACGATGGCGGGATGACTTAGACACAATCCTCAGAAGCTGGTCTTCGGAAACCCACGATCGTCATGGTTGGTTGGTTGGTGGTGGGGGGTTGTTGCTTAGCAGTGGAAAACAAGAGGCTACATAAAAAACAAGATTTTGTTGCTAGAGGCAATCATGGTCCTTTAGAGACATTGATATTTTTAGGTAAAGTGCTCCCCTTTCTATAAAATACAGCTTGTTATTTTTGTAATGGTTTACTCGTTAAATTTTCAGCTCAAACAGGAAATTTTATGAATAAATCACCGACAGATGTTTTCCGTACTTGATAATAATAAATAAGCTCCTATTTAGTAAAAACTCATCATCAATATTTAATCCAACTTCCAAGCCTATAATGGTCGTTCAAACTGACTGAACTGTCAAATGGTCAATTGGTGGATTTAAATTGTTAAAATGTTGTCTGATTATAGTACTTTGAACTTGGCATTTATTTGTTTATATTTATTTATACAGGGTATGGCAGGGTAGGGCATCGAAAATGCCGAAATTATTATATTGGACAAGCTTGGAGAAATTCTATTCCTGTTTCACATGATCAGTCCTATTATTATATTGGTCTACTGTTTTTTTAACATTCTACTCTACACTCTACATACAACAGCAATGAGATTATGTCATGCCTGTTTATAAACTGGTACTACATTAAAAATAAATAAAAATACTTACTGTACTTAATGTAACTTACGGACCATTATGAGTAATACTTACTATCCTCAATTTTGAAACTAATAAATCTAATATCATTCTGGAAAATGCAATCTATGTGATATGATGGTTTAGTTTTCATGGAAACTTTTTTACTATGTACCTTTAAAGAAATAAAAAACAGGAGTACCTTAGAAAACCATTTATTAAGCTTCCATAGCCTGCGCTTGTTTAGCCATTTTTCTTTCTTGTTTCTTTTTCTGCAGCCTCTGCTTCCGTTCCTCGGGAGTTTTCTTTAAGCCCTTCATCTTTCGAGTCTGCAGTTTGTTGATGTCCTGCCTGCCCATGTGGATGCGACCCATCTTAGTGCCAAACGCGTCAGTGGAACGGTTCTTTTTGGTGAGTGGGCGCAACTCTCTCGGCACTCTACACGCTTCTTTGTACAGGTCATCAGATGCAAGTTTTGTTCGTCTCAACTTAAAATCTATAGATGGACCTGTAAATAATATGTACAGTGTAAGGAGCGGTCTCCTTTGAGGTGACTTCTTTTTTGGTTGTTATGACTCGGGACGTCAACAGACTACAGAGTAGAAGATATTTTCATATTGGAGAGTTGAAAAGATAAAAATTAAAATATTCTTTATAAAAATTCGTATTTATTTTTATTATATTATAATATTACTCAAATCAGTTCTAGTTCTGATTCATGCTTCAATTTTTATTTCTAGAAGAGGTTTTTTGTAACCCAACTTTAGTTATGTGGATTCATAGATATATTTTAACCACCATTGTTGTGCTTATTTTCATAGTATATGAAAAAAAAAGAAAACACAAACCTATTTCTTCTAGTTCAATTCTGGGTGTGCGTTGTCCACTCTTTTTCAGTATTATCCTATAGGATCTAAAGTAGATGGCTCCATCATCAGTAGCTGTGAAACTCAGCACATGCTCCAATCCTTGCAGTCTGATTGACTCAACCTGAAAATAAACAGTAAAATATGGTAACATAACTTATAAAAACCTCACATAAGTTTATATACAAGAATGTATGACGTAAATAAGAATGTAAAAAAACTTGGACTAGTTCCGAGACTTTTAGCAATGTCGAGGATAAAATGGTTTTGTGGACGAGTTATAAACTCTGCTTTTCACTTCGATTGCGAGGAAATAAAACAGTAGTTTAACATAACATTTCTTTAATTAACCAATTTACAAAATTATTGTAAACTTTGAGATATTTTTCCCAAGACTTTGGTGGTAATATCTGTTGCACAACTCTCTGTGCATTAATTTCCATAAGCGTATTAAGATATTAAGATTGAGAGTGCTAAATCCTCTTCTTGACTGGACATTTTTAACAATTTTAGCAAATGGAAGAAACACGAAAAAATAAGAGCTGTTTCCTTTTTTTTAAAAATGTTACGACACTGATATTAGGCTTGGGCTGCAGAACTATACAGCCTACTATTAAATTAATTTTGTAATAATAAATTTTCTTAAATTAATTAAATAACCTACCGTACTTGAATTTAAATTTTAATATCTTTTATGTCTTAAAAAACACACAAGGCAAATAAATTAAAGTAAATATTATAAAATAACAAATTCTATCTATGAACTTCTTATTGTGTTTGGCTGTATGGCTCATTTTCTTTGCCTTAATATAGATACATTTATGAGTAGATATGTTAATGCACTTGTGCACACAATTCGATTTTGTGCAGCCTATATCCTGCACAATAAGCACTTTCAGAGCATGAGAAGTGAAAAGAATATTTTTTTATCAAACCTTTTCTCTGTGAAAGAAGTCTGTGAATAGTGACTTCAATCGCTTCAAATCTTGGTTCAGGTCCCAAGCTGGTCCATTAAACAGCAGACAGGGTTTCAAGCCAGAAAGCACCTTCATGTTTTGGAACTCGGTCATGGCTTTGTAACTGTCTGCTCCCAGTTCTATCATGTCCAGTATGTTGTAGTTAAATGTCCTTCCCAGAATAATATTGTGGGGTCGTTTTTTACTGTGAGATCCAACACCAAATAGTGCAGCTTCCTTTTTATCGCATAACCTATAATTAAATACATATTTATTTAGCCATTTAAAAATAATAAATGCTTCAAACAAACTATCACAATATTTTTTTTAATTTTGTGATTGGCTTATGAACAAATGACTAGTTCAAGCTTCTGTTTTATCTGAATGTAGATTTAACATTATGACCCTTATGATAGATGGATATACAGAATAAATAGCTGTCACACACAGACCATGCTTAGGTAGGTAACAAACCAACCAAAACTTACTTCTCAATGAGAGATGCATCTTCAAATGGCACAAAATCGTTTTTGCGAGTCAGATATACAGCATCTGGTTTCTTCAAATCATAAATGTCTTTGAGTAGTTTCCTAGTACGGTCTGAGGGGTTCCTTCCTTGCATAAACATGCATTGCTTCGGTCCTTCAACAGGTTTTGGCTCCTTTGACTGAAGAACTTTTTTGCCCCTACGTGTAGTAGGCTTCCTGAAAGAAAACAGTCAGACAAGACAATGTGAGCTGCAGAAATCTACAGAACGTAACGTAATGTAACAACAAAACTATGAAAACTTACTTTATTCTTTGTAATACAGCCATTTCCAACAAATTCTATAACAAAAACGAGTATAAAAACACGTGGGTCTCGTTCGATGATGAAATGTCAAATCTGATCTGACCAGTCTTGCCAGCTCGGTTTAAGGTTTTCGGGCTAAATAGTATTTTAAAAAGGGCTTGATTTACCCAAAAGCATTATAAAATAGGACTAGGTATAATATTATCTTTATAAATAAAAAAAGTTGTTTTAGTATACTGTTGCCATTTTGTACTAATTTCAAGAAAATTTGGGTGTTTTAGTGTAGGTAATATCCTTTAATTTGTACTATCCTTAAATTTTAAGTATTGATAATGTCAGATAAAGACAAAAATAATCATAGTTGCAATTTCGGGTAATTCCCAATTATTATTTATTTGAAGTGCGTTTTTATTGGTAATTTTTTAGGGTTCCGTAGTCAAAAAAGAAACGGTATAGTTTCGCCATGTCTGTCCGTCCGCGGCTTAGCTCAGATACTCTTAGTACTAAAAGGCTGTAATTTAGCATGTTTTGATTGATTGATTGATAGGCACCGTCCCAGCCAGGTCAAGCCTGATCCCGTCAAACGGGCACACCAGGGGGCGCAATGTTGGTAAGGAGGGACACGCTCTGGGATGGGAGAGGACGATCAGCTAGCCGCAACCGGCTGACCACAACCGACCGACTGTACAGCCTAATTAGCCAGTATAGGAATAGTGGAACACGGGTTAGCACGAAGAAGGATGAGCGTTGGTGACATTGAGGCGTTCTTCGTCATTGTTGTCCTCTGTTGCACGTCGAACCGATGTGTGTTGGAGCTGGTGATGATAACTATGTCTGGATGCTGGTGACCCGTCTGTGTTGTAGAAAGTTTGAGAAGGTGATGATTTCTTCATTGTGTGTCGTTTTCCTCCTTTTCGCTGTCTGTTTCATCAATTTCGAATATTTTTTGTGCTTCTGCTTGAAATGTTTCTTTGTCCTCGGCTAGTTGTTTCCATTCCGAGATTTCCTTGTTATAGTATAGCATATCGTGTTTTAGCGAATTATTCCAAGTAAAGATTGGCCTACCAACTTTTAGTTTTTTTGATTTATAGTTCAGTGCGGCATGGAGGAGATGAGGTTGGTGTCGTCTATGTATATGACCAAAGTAGCACATACGCAGAAATTTTATTTGCTTTGTAATTGTTTTACCTCTTAGTAGCTCGTGTACCGATTTGCTTTCAGGTGGAGGGTTCCTTGAGTTGTTAATCATGTCTCTGAAAATAAGACGCTCATATCTCCTTAGCTTTGAGCGATTCCGTTTAGTTAAGGCAGCCGCTTTCAAACCATATGTGATAGTTGGTTCTATGACCATTTTGTAGATCAGACGCACCGTTGGCCATTCCATCTTGGTTTTCGTGATAAGAGGGATTAACGATTTTGAGTTGCGTACGCCTTGTTTACATCGTTTATGAATGGTGTCCTTCCTGCTATGACTTGCCGTAATAAAGGTGCCAAGGTATTTTATTTCTTTAGTTAACGGAATGTTTATTCCTGATAGGGTGACATGCTCTCTTTGATCAGACCCAGTAGGATCGCGCATTATAATTTTTGTTTTCGTGTCGTTAATTTTAAGTCCAACTGAAGCTAAAAGTGGTTTTATTTTAGTAAATATTTCATTTAGCATATTTACACTAAGCGATATGATGATTATGTCATCCGCAAATGATAGTATCATCGGGAAGCTTATTTGCTCATCTTGATTCAGTTTAAGGTTGGGTATATCTTCTTCTAAAGTTGTTAGGACATCATCCATAACTAAAGTAAACAGGCGCGGGGACAATGGACAGCCTTGTTTTACCCCTCTTCCTTTATTCACAAATGAACTCTGTTGTCCGAACCACTTAATACAGGTCTGCTCGTTCATGCAAGCTTTTATAATCCTATTGGTCAGTGCTTTGTTAGTTCTTGTGGTCAGTATGTCCTTTAGTGCATTCAGGTCGACAGTGTCGAAGGCTTTTTCAATGTCCAGTGCCATGACAAACGTTTTGGTACCCTCTCTCCAATTCTCATCAAGTACTCTGCGTAGTGTGTACATATGATCATCGGCGGAGCGATTACTTAGAAAAGCCGCTTGGTAACTCCCTAATTCTTCAATTTTAGTATCCAATCTTTTTAATAGAAGACCGGCGTAAATTCGATAAATGGTGCAACAGATTGATATCCTTCTAAAGTCATTTATAGATTTAGGGAACTGTTTTTTGGGTATTGGAACCTGTATGGTTTGAGTCCAAGTAGACTGGACTGCATTTTCTTTCCATGCTAAACATAAATATTTATGAAGTTGGTCAATAAATTCTGTCGGGGCAGCTTTAATTAGGTTTATGACAATTTGGTCTACTCCCGGGGCCGAACCATTACGCATCTTTATAAGAATATCCAAAATCTCTTCCTTGGTCGGAACTTCTCCCAGGTCTTCATTGTCTTCAGTTAAGTGGAGTTGAATTTCTGGTCCCTGAGATTTTTCTAACTCTTCTTCCCATTTCGACATGGGAATGTAATGTTGTTTAACTTTTCGTCTTTCTGCTTGTTTATGACGTCTGTATACGTCATATGTTATTTTCATCCTTTGTGATGGGTGAAGCGGGCCGAGGTTTTTAAGAAATCCTTTGAACTGCTCTTCTTCTTCCCTATCTCTAATGTTTTGTAGATTACGTCTACATGTTTTTACCCTTTCTTTTCTAGTTAGATTGTGGGGTTCCAGTTGGAGAGAAGATTTAGCTTTTTCAAGATCATTTATTGCATTCTTATATTCGTCTGATCTAACTGGATTATTACTTAGTTCAGCTTGCGCTCCTGACTTTATTATATTTATGAGAGTGTCATATGCAATAGTTTCATCTCCTGGGTTAATATCTTTCTTGGCTTGATTAATTTGATCCCTTACACTCCTTTGAAATTTTTCTCGTATTTCTTTGTCTTGTAGATTATCATAACTTATATGTTTGTAGTTGAAACCCCCCTCTTGGTTACATTGTTTGATATAGTTGTAGTTTGCTACTGGTTTTTGGTCTAAGCGTTTAGAGTCGATGGTTGCCATTACTATTTTATGATCTGAAAAACCCTGAACTGAAATTCCTTTGATATTATTAAAGAAATTTGGTTGATTTCTGGAGGTTATTATGTGATCCAGTTGCGCCACGCGGGTATTTGACCTCCAAGTAGTCTTACAGCTGCTTCTGCCAAATGAAGTGTCCAGTCGGAGTTGTTCTCGCCTGATTATGTCAATAAGAATTTCCCCATTACTGTTAGATTCCTTGTGGAATAAATTCTTGGCCGATATTGCTGATTCTGGTAGATCTGTTATGTCTGTTTGTCCAACATGCGAGTTAAAGTCCCCGAGAATAATAAGGGTTGTGTGTTTTGGTTGTTTTTTTATAAGGTTTAACAGGTTGTTGAAAGTTCTTCCTGCTTGTGACGTAAGATTAGGCAAGTGTGTAGTTATAAGAAATAGCGGTTTTTTGTTCTTCTTGCAAATTGTGGCTGCCATAATATCAATGCATTTAATAGTTTCCTTGAGTTCCCAATTAGAGTTTTTCCTGACTAGAATCGCTAAACCCCGATATTTATTGGATCCTGTTAAATGCCAAGTATAGTGTTTAGATGAATGAAGACCTTGTTTGAGATGTGTTTCTTGAAGACAAGCGATCTCTATTCCCTTTTGATTAAGGATTTGGTCTATTCTTTCTTTTTTATTGTGGGTGGCCGCGCCTCTAACATTCCATGTCGCAATACTAATGTTTTCACTATTTATGGTGTTTTTAGACGGATAGCCTTTAGCGGTACAAATTCTGTATCCCGTGTTATCGTAGTAGTCGTTGGGAGAAGGGTTTGACGAGCACAATGTAGAGGTAAAACTCTCTTCCGCCTCCGTCTCACAAGACTGTTTTATGTTCTGTTGTAATGGAGAGAGTAAAAGGTTGGTTTCTTGTGTAAGTGTGATACTACTGTAGTGATTATTTTCGAAATATAGGTGGATGTTGGCTGGAACCTCAGATTCTTCTGGCTTATAGATAATAGGGTATGTGTGTCTTCCATGAACGTGGACATTAATAAGATAGTATTCTGCTGCTGCTATCAAAATGTCTTCACCGCCCCAGAACCCATCGTTCCATTGATTTTTTAAATATGTTTCTAACTGTTCTTGATAGGGTAGTGAGTAATCAATGGCCTCTGGGGCATCAATTATGGAATTGACGAGAGCTGTACTAATACGAGAACTATGACGATTTTCTGACACATATTTTGCTAGGTCTCTTCGGACCATCTTGTAGTCAAATGTGAGCCCGAGGTTTTCATTAATTTGTTGGCAAATTGCTCTGTACAAGCAATTCCCATCTCTTTTCATTTCATTTATGACCATCTTTTGTCCTTTGTTTTGTAGAGTCGGCATTGTTTTCAGTATGCTAGCTTTTTTGTTCTTTCCTTTTTTATTTTGGGTTTAATAATTGCTTCAGTGTGGTGTCTCCACTTAGCAGTGGGGTGTTTTTCCCTTTCAATTGATTTGAGGAAGGACCAGTCGGGGCGTCCTTTATTGGTGCCAGATGTGTTAGCAGTTTCGTAATGCCAGAATTTCCTATTGTTCTAAAATAAGAAGAAAGCTATGAACAAAAAGATTAGTTGTGTTAGTTTTGGCCCATAAATTACAAGTAAAAATTAAATGAAGTTGCACCCTTGAATTGCAGAGAAGTCTCTTTCTACGTTATTCTAAGAAAGTTAAGATTATTTTATTGCTGGCCTGGTGTAAAACTGTTCTTTTGCTCGGCCAAACTTTCCGCAGCCGGGTGGGTCTATATTGTTTCAAATGACACGTGTGCCTTTAAAACAATCAGGATGCCAGGGTGGACGAAGATTTCTATTACCTATCTTCAAAGTGAAAAAAAATCTTTACCACTCTGAAGAAAATCTGCTAAATAGGGTGATGTTTTTGGGCTGACTCTGCCCAGGACACGTCGGTCAGTTGTAGGGTTATGCAATCACTGCTGTCTTGGTATAGCCAGTAAATACCTCTCAGAGATATCTCACCGTGTGATGTTTAGGTTACTCGTACCCTTGCGGATGGCGCGTTGAGTATCAGCTCGGCCCGTCGTCGTCTCGAATATAAAACTTTTACGCTACACCAGAGTGCTACGTGTCTGTATGAGAGATCATTCAGACCTTTATACAATGCTGTTTCTGATTGTTTGCTTTTAGCTTAATTTGAACAAAATTACGCAATAAAAGTTAATAGAGAAGCGCAGGTCCACCGGGTTTCTGCTATTTCAACGTGTTTCTAAAACCTAAAGCCTACTTTTAACAATCATAGACAATAAAAATTATAATAATAATAATAAACAAGGAATAAATAAAAGAAACGGTTTCACCGGATTCCTGGGCCGTCTGAAGATTAGCGGCTGCTGGCTGTGGCTGCAACAGGTTGCCACAAGGCGCTGCTCGTAAGCACACACACTGATCACAGCACCCAAACACAACACAATTAATAGATTGAGTCTATTAAACAAAGTTTTAAATCTAAATTTAAATCTTGCGCGGTATTGTCGAAGTTGGATGCACAACAGAACAAAAGAACCCTTGCACAATAGGATAAAGACCGAATGCGAAAGAGGCGCACGTGCGGGCACGTCCGAACTCGACGGCTGTCCGGTTAAAACTCCAAAAGGCTGTAATTTAGCATGTGTACACATATTAATCATGCCGACAAAATTAATGAAAAAATCTTTAAAAAGTTTTTAGGGTTCCTCTGGTTAACGTAAAGTGGAGGTTATTTTTTTTTTATTCACGACTACCTCATAGTGTGAGGTATCATTGGATAGGTTTTTAAAAATAATGGGGGTTTGCTAATACCATTTTTCGATGCTAGTGTACGTTTCAGAAAATATTTCATTTTAGAGTACTTATTTTTGTTAGAGTCAAGTGTCACTTATAAGCGAAACAGTTGTATTTGAAATAATGTAAAAAAAATCACGGTGGTAGTATAATTTTATTATGATGAATTTAAAAGGAAAACTATCAACATCAAGTAGGCTTTACAGGTTATCGAATAATACACCAACTTATAAAATGTACTTGTACAAATAAGAAATTTGGTACCATAGAAAAATATTTTGATGAATTCGGGGTTAGAAATTGATTAGGCAAAATTATTATTTTTAAGGTTAAGAACGTCTAAAGTGAACTCACCACTTCCTACTTGGTCCGTGGAACTCACCCAAAAAAAATATAATGACGGATCTAAGTGATGTAATAACATCCTATGGAAATAAATAATTTTGACTTTCACTTTTGCCTTTAAAGAGGGATACATCAAGCCTTGAAAGGGCTGAACTGGCAACACTTAATTAGTCTGTTCTGTCAAAAAAAAATGTATTCGGCTGAAAGACTAGTTTCCAGGCCAGGAAACATTAAAAAAAATCTGTTCTGTCAAACAGTTTTCCCATTATGGGAAAGGGCCACAGAGAAAAAATACAAAGAGGAGGTGCCACAAGCAACTTAGGCCCGTCTCATAGCGGACTAAGTACTCTTACTACTAGCTATTAACCACCAGGCGTCGCTTCTGTCAGTGTTACTTTGGATTTTATGGATACGACACGAATATGACTTGGTTTGATTACAACCATTTTAATTGAAATTAGTGACGCAAAAATTATGTGCTGTATTGTATCGTGCAACAGTACGAGTAATACAACTATTTCTAACGAAAAAAAGACATAATTCCACTCGTATGTATTTTTTTAATGCAATTTTTAATGCTCGTAATTTATTCCTTCGAGAAAGTTCGGCAATAACAACGCCATCTATCGCCAAGTAGAATAACTTCTTGACTGTAGAAGGTTATATGACCTGTTTCAGTCATGCTCATTCATTCATGTATTTTGTATAGTAAGCTGGGTGGCCAGATATGGAATCTAAAAAAATATATTTGTATACAATATTTATTTTTGTAGCATACAATTAAATAATGCAGATAATATTGATGAACTTACTCAATATTTATAATTGAATACATGACATCAAAATATCACATTTTGGGCAAGGATGTTTCCTTATACTTGGTAGTAAGTAAGCGATGATGATAAAGGACTTACGTGAAATCCCGTGTCAAAATTGAACAGATCTTTTTATATATATATTCTTTATTGCACACTTAAATTTACAGGATAATTAAGAGATCTTCTTATCAGATCTTTTTATGTTTTATAGTTTCAGAGTTACCCACCTGTATATCACAATTGCTCGTTTAAGGTAATCCTACAATAAAAACGACCGAATTTTTTGTTTTTTCACTTGCCTGGCAACATTATACAGCGTAACGAACTAACGAACAGAACCATCTTGTGTGTAATAGCAAAATTAAGTACGGTTCATTAGTGTCTAGCTGCAAAGCTAGTTTTGCTATTGACCGCTAGATGGTTAGCAGAACTTCATCTCCGCGCACCCCCTCCCAATGGCGACCCCCGCTATCATATAGAAAACGTCTTAGGGCAGCTCCTCTTTGTATTTGTCTCCGTGGAAAGGACGAACTAAAAAAAAAAAAAATACCATTATGGATAGGCAAAGAGATTAAATGCATACAGCCTAATCTTCAGCTCTACGCAGTAGAGTATAGTATTCCTTGATCTTCAGTAAAGTCTGGTACAGAGTAAATAATTTTTTGTCTTGTAGAGTGGTACAATCTCAGCGCGAGGCGACGCGCGTCATAAATATTTGGGTACAATTTCAGAGGAACAAAAGACGATCGCTTCGCTCCTTGGCGACGCGCGTCAGAAATCTTTGGGTACAAATCCTTGGGTAGGTACCTACAATTACCTATTATTATTATCTTTTTGAAATGGTCAGAGGTACGCAACTAAAATCGTAAAAAGTCCTTTGACTTTTTAATTAAAAGGTGGAATATTCTAAACTTTTTAAATA
This sequence comes from Carpatolechia fugitivella, assembly GCA_951230895.1. NCBI lineage: Eukaryota > Metazoa > Arthropoda > Insecta > Lepidoptera > Gelechiidae > Carpatolechia > Carpatolechia fugitivella. The sequence continues at coordinate 9,351,531 of OX579659.1, read as the reverse complement.
GGTAGTAAAATAAACAGGTTGTAGTTAGCTTCATTGTGCACTTCCACAAGTGTGTTTTTCTTCGGGTTTTATTTTATCAGCACCTCCAGCATTTACAGGAACGATAACAATTTAGTTGAGAGATGATAGAATAGAATACACTTTAAATGCACACATGGAAAATATACAAAGTACCTATATTAGAAAAGACAGAAAAAGTGTGGGTACGTACTGATCGGCGGCCTTATTTCTAAGATAGCAATTATTTCTTCCAGAGAGCCTTAGGATACAAGGTACTTAGTTGTATTTTGCATTGGAACTGTGGGACGGTGCATAGAAGAAAAAGATAGTAACATGTAGAGAATTTATAAGTACTTATGCAAATCTGAGCCAAATCCACTTCTTCCTTTTCTGCCTCGATTTGGTACCTAAGTGAGTACTCACTCACTTACCTACAGCCTGCTTGAGGAAAAACAGAAAAACCCCTACGTCGGAAATCCGAACATTATCAATGCAATTTCCACATTGATGTAATGTAACTAGTAAACAGCTTAGAATGAAATAAACCTGCTTACACGTCCAGTTTATCGACTTGCAAAGTTTAAAATTCTACGAGTGAAGCAATATTAAGGAAAACTAAACCAATATTTTTTTAAATGTAGATAGAGTTCTATTTTAGCTATCTATCTATGACAGGCATTCTGCCGTTCCTGTGCCATTTTAAATCTCGGCAATCTAATTTAGTTTGCAGGGTTCTAAACTAGGATAGGAGCTTTGTTTGTTTCTTTCTTTCTTTTTCCTTGTTCCTATATAGGATAGGAGCAATTGGAGAACACATAGGGCGCATTCCGAATCAGACTTTTTAGCGCCGCCGTCAGCGACAGTGACTGACAGTAATTCGGTACGCGATCACGGGTGCTCGATTTCAGCGCGCCTCCATAGAACACATAGATTGGAGTTTTCATTGGTGTTAACTAATAACCCAAATTGTTGTGAACAACGTTAGTTATTTTTTTTCTATAATATTTTTTTTTCAACAAACTAACAAAACAAACAACAAAAACAAACTACCAACAAACTATTACGACCAGCTAAGCTGTCCGAGGCAATTTGTATGAGCGTATCATCAAATTGTTTGCATAGTTGTAGAACAGAAGTTGTCCAGTTTCACAGACTTACCTACCGAGAGGGGTTTTGCGTTATCTAGTAAAATCTAGACGTTGTATAGGTATGAAATGGCTATTATTTGGACACTTTGGGAGGTACTCTTCTAAGTTGTAAGTTTAGTTTTGGTACTGACCATCACGTAGCCAACGCCAATATCTTTCCGGAATTTTTGGTTTCAAAAACCGGTAGATAGTACTTGTCACATTGTGAGACTCTCTCTAGCTTGGTTGAATCGTCTGAATGTCAGAATAATATGATGGTTCCGTGTTTCGAAAGGCACGGACACGGTTTACGGAAGTAACTAGTTGTTACGACCTAGTATCTTTATAAACTCCGACACCGTGCTTAGTGAGGTGAACAACTCACACGATAAGATGTAAAAATAAGAAAAAATTAGATAAAGGAATACTTAAATATGCTCCTCTGGATGCTCAAAGGTTGACTGGAAGAGAAGAGGTGGGAATAGTCCACGTGTTCAGCTATGAAGTTTTCAGTGTAATATTATGTGTAACATGTAATTTACGTGCAATAAAGAGTACATTACATATTTAATTAATTTGCAGATGAGTTGCCTCCGATTCATTTACGTTAAACTCTTTGACGTCACTAAAATATAAAAACAAAAACAATAATAATCTCGTAATATACGCAGATCCATCGGAAGAAGATAGATATCGTTTGGTATTATAAAAAAAACGTTATGTTTAAAACTTACAGAAAAAATGACTTTGGGGCGTTTAGATTCGAGCATAAGGTTGATTTTCCACTGAATAGGTTTTAATGTATATTATAAACGAGCTTTTGGAGGAAAACCCTCAGGCCGTTGCGTCATTGACCCTATACAGACCGGCTGATCTTATATTACATCTGCATGGCGATTGGCATCAAATCGAGTTGGGTTGCAGCGCAGCGCGGTTGGTTCGTGTTGTGGTCGCTCAGCGTCGAAACAAGTCCGAGTCTAGCCGTTCGTGTGACACTCAGAGTTTTCATTGGAACTTGAAAATTTGGGTCACGTCATAAAAGTAAGTGGAATTTTCAAAGAACTTATTTAGAAATTAACTCTGGGACTGTGTGAAACCCATTGTGAGTTTATAGAGTTGAAACTTAATCGAACTCTACAATGTAGAGTCTTGCTTTAGACACTTCTTTGACAGTTTAACTATTCTAGGTTAAAGATAATCAGGTACTATCTATGTGAATTTTTTTTTGTTAAAGTTATATTTGTTTTTTGTGGAAGACAAATAGCCACTCTTTAGGATGCGTGAAGTAAATAAGTACACCTATTTTAAATCAGACCACGTACAAAACAAGAAAATTTAGCCTTTTTCGCAACTAAATATAATAAGATGTTAATGAGCTTAGGTAAGAGATAGTTAGTTTTAAAAGTACTAGCTACTAGCAGGTATCCATAGTTCCTGTTTTAAATTAAAATCCAAATAAACTTACTTACTTACTACTTACTGCGCCGGCTCAGCGACCCGAAAAGGATCCAAATAAACTTAAATATCCGAATTAAGAATCAAGGGTCTTCCGTTTTCCGAATGCCAACTTGTTTCATTTAGCGATAATTAAAAATTGGTAGGCAATTTTTGCTTTGTTTCCTAAGAAAACAATATGACAAGAAATAACTTCGTATGTAATGAACCTACCTACCTACCTACCCTACGAGGAGGAAGATTATACGGACCGTTACGTTATATTATATACCTACATCTATTTTATACATAATAAAATTGCGACTGGGTGATGTCTGTACATAGAAGATATATAAGAAAAAATAATAAGTGGGGTCTTTATGAGACCAATAGAAGCCAAAACAATTATTTTTGGTATTATTGAATGAATGAATGAATGAGTATACTTTGTTTGTCTGTCTGTATGTTTGTTCACGCCTCACGCAAAAACAGATGAACGAAATTAAATGCGGTTTACACGGTTGTATTGCTGTAAATCTAACTTGAAAACTGGTGCACATGTCTAATCTTGCTACGCTGCTGCCTAGAAGCGGAGTTATCTTCTTTTTCATTTCTGTGCTGAAAAGTCCATCACGGAGATAAAACTTTGATAACACAAGCGAAGTTGCGGGCAGAGCGCTAATTACTTTATATTTTGCAAAAGATCACAAGGTAAGTTATTAAAAATGCATATTATTTGACCTGAACATGTCAGTTTTAGCGCAATTTAACAGCAATGTTTCATCATTTACCATTTAATATCTAAATAGAGATATAATATAATCTTCTGAATGAAGCACGGACAAGGTCCGTCCTTTATTTCTACTCCAGACAAACGACAAAGAAATGACATTACTTACTTATTACTTAACTCACACAAGGAATTTGAGATGTACTTTTGTTTTAAAGATTAAGTCCATAATCACAGCTAATTTACAAGAAAAAGTATGGGTTGAAATTGCACATAATGACAGTGAAAGGGTGAACGGCCTTCCCTGTGTAGTTTTCCACCGTTATAATGAGAGGCAAAGGGAACCGACATTATTACCGACACTTTTTACACATTAACTTTTTATCTCTACATGTGCGGAATTAATACATCACCTAAAACTCGTACAAGTTACTTTAAATTATTTGTGATGGTTAATCAGACACATCGGTTGTTGTATTTTCCTGCCATAAAAATAAAAGAAAAAACAAAAACCCTTATAATATCTAAGGTTGCCTAGAAGAGATTGAAACCTAGCAATAAGGCCACCTAACTCTATACTTTTGTTTGTTGTTTTTAATGTTTTGTAAATTAGTTTTCTGTGTGTGCAATAAAGAATATTCTATTTTATCATTCCCGTCATCACGTGTACGTCGGTCACAGATGTTTTTAACCCCCGACGCAAAAAAGAGGGGTGTTATAAGTTTGACCGCTATGTGTGTCTGTGTGTCTGTCTGTGGCACCATTCTATTTTATCATTCCCGTCATCACGTGTACGTCGGTCCCAGATGTTTTAAAAAATAATAAAAACTATTATACTTGGGTTACTATAGGATGAGCTCTGACAGATTAACATTTTAAAAGCTTTTTAATTTTATTTCGTTTATTTATTTATTTATTAAGTAAAATTACATACTGTTTAATGATAAAATAAGAGGTGAAGTTACTTTGTTTTATGAATATTATAAAAAAAAGTTGTTAACGTCGCGTCGTATGAAAAATTTTGCAGCTGTCAGAACTCATCCTATAATAACCCGACTATAGGTGTGCATTACTACTCGTAGTTTCAGTAATTATTATTTCGTCGCGATATCGTGAGATGTCGCGTCGCCGCCGTCGGGTCATCATGCAGACGGCATTATTACTTTTTATAATTGTTACTTACTTGTTAGTCCAAATGTCCAAAGTTGAGCTTATCTAAGTATGTGTATAAAAATTTTGTCCACATTTAGTAAATTCGTTATCAAGCACAAAAGGTTAGATAAACGATCACTTGCAAGTCAAATGTTTTATGTTCCGTTAAGATAATAATTTAACCAGTGTGAAAGGAATGTAGGTACTATAAACATAATACGTATACGTTGAGGGTGGAAAGTTTCTATCATCAAGTACTAAATAATATTGCCTCTAGGGTTGACTTATGTCCGACGCTCGGAGGCGCGGCTCGCAGTGATAAGCTGGATTGACACAACAAGGAAAATATAATATATGAGTGTGTGTCGTATGTATAATCATCAGACAGAACCTTTAGGTCATCCCGGGTCAGCAGACTATCAACATCATGTTCGCAATACTTTCATGTTTATTTTATAGAGTACAAAGTTTACATTACATTACTTAAATTCGTTAAACTCCCACTTTTCGTCTTCTGTTAACATTGACGCTACCAGTAAAAGCAATACCATTAATAAAATTATCTCTCTTCATTGCCGACTTCAACCACACTTACTATCTTTTCTTTTCGCCATTTCGCTGACTATTTTGTCCATCTCCTCGAATGCCGTCGGTAGTATCACCCCCATTGATTTATATCAACCCATCACTAAATATCTATATTATATTTCAATAATATCTTCTGGTAACTTTCCTAGTGCTCGGAAAGATGCACATATTATTCCACTTCCTAAAAAGCGCAATCCTTCTTCATTCTCTGATTACAGACCAATTTCAATCGATCCTTTTTTATCCAAAGTTTTAGAAAAGCTTGTGCAACAGCAACTGAATAAATTCTTAAATTATCACAACCTACTTAACACATTCCAATCAGGCTTCCACGCTGGCCATAGTACTACTGCACTTGGTAAAATATCTGATGACATTCGTCTGGGGATGGATAACAGCAGGCTGGTGCAGTTAGGCGCCTTTATCCTGACTAGACTTTGCAAGTTTGCGTGAATGAATGCAATAGTGAAAGTTTTATACTTTAATACAGAAGACAAGCAGTTTTCCAAAAGCAAAATTACTAGCCGTATAATGAAAAATAATATAAATCTAAAATGCGAAGTTTAATAAATAACCTACATCTCGTGTGTGTGGTAGTAGTTCAGGCTGACTGAACCCTTTCAAAATTTAGACTGTATTCGAAAAAAAAAAATATAGAGTCATCTCCCAAATTGCGTTAGTGAATACGTATTGGCGTATCTTTCTTAAATTTCATGTTTTGCCATAGAATTAATAATTTACTACATAAAAATTATATATTCTCGGTAGGTAAGATAGTCCGCAGTACCTACTAAGTAGCCAGCCAGTGCGTGCGTCCATGAATCGGTCATGCACGTGCGAATATCATGCGCTTGCGACGACGACAGTGGGTGTAGTGTACGTTAGCTTATCCCGCCTTACATCTGATCTATGATACTTACACTATAGTACTATTATACGCACCACAGCGCTACAGCTCCATATCTATCACCCTATGTACCCGGATGATCTCAACAAATCAATAACACTGACATTGCTCTATTGAACTGGAACTGACTCGATGATTAGATACGTACTTAAATAAATTTACCAAGATTGTGAGAAAAGAGGAAACGAATTTAAATAACGTACTTTGAAATGTTAAGCTTCATAATAAGAACAATGCAATAGATAAACACAAATGTGAACATTTTCAATTATTATATTTTACGTAGGTTTTATATTCCTGTGTAATTTTAGGTAGAGTCAGAACTTAGACTCCTATTCGCTTCTTAGGTAACTTGAAGCACTGAACATCTATTCAAGAGATACGATAATATATCACTCAAAACAAATTCTGGGGCGCGTGACTCTCATCTCGCGTCGAGAAGACTGTATCCAATTTTCCAAACATTATCCATTACTGTTTCAATCTAGGCATAATGTAGATATAGCAATCTACGAGTGAAACTTCTTGGGTCCGTATTGGCGGACTGAGACCATTCGGCGCCCAGGATACGGTCGCGACACACGCATTCATCCAGAACTTTTTTAAACTCTCCAGTCAATGAATTTGTTTTTTTAACTGTATTGAATCGTGTAAAAGATGGCCACTGAAGACAATTCGGCCCTGAAAATCGGGGAAAAAATATGTAAGATCTTTTATTAAAATTTTGTTGTCAATTATTAAAAGATCGAAAACTTTCCAAAAATAAACTGTACCTAGTACCTACTGAAATTACTCGTATACCGTATGGGATATTCCTATTAAATTAATACCTAAGTGAAAGGCATTTTTGTTAATTTTACCTCAATGGCTATTGGCTAGTTTCATAAATCTTCATAAAAATATGTTTTTCTTTTCAGTGTTGGAGAACGAGACCAAAGATGTAGAAGGCCAGAATGAAAGAGAAGATCCACTAACTAAGGCTATCGGTGCCATCGGAAAATGGCAAATCTGGATATGTTTCGTCGTGTTTCTCGTAAAGTTCCCCGTGGCCTGGCATCAAATGAGCATCATCTTCCTGGCCCCTCCTGTCAACTTCACTTGCGCATCTAATCAAGAGAATGAAGTTTTCGACAACATTTGCCATTCTAACTGCTCTTACTATGAATACGACCACAGCACCTTCAAAGACACCATTATATCGCAGTGGGATCTTGTATGCGACAGAGCATGGCTGAAGAACCTTACGCAGACAGTCTTCATGCTCGGTATTCTCGTTGGAAACATGGTCTTCGGACATCTCTCTGACAGGTTAGTAAGATTTGTTAACTTGCTTACTTTATATGAATTTGGAAAAAAAAATCCATATACTTCTTCATCTTGTCGTGGTCCTCAATATGACTGAGCTCACAAACCCTGGTGTCATCAGAATTATAGTGCCGCCAAATGCCTCTGACACGGCTCGTGTTGCGATAATGCGCCGCAGATAATGGCCGGGACCAAAGGTTTAACGTCTGTCAACGTGCCTTCCGAAGTACAGAATCAGCTTACTTTTTTAATAATTAAGTACTGTGTCCTAACTAAACCAAACTGGGGACCTCATAAAGTATTTTTTGTTTTCCCACCAAGAAAAAAACAAAGTTCTACCGCTAGCCTACTAACGTATTATCGCATCACAGTAATCACATCACACACAGTCACAGTAATATTACCTTTTATATTTATATTATAAATGTGAAAATATATTTGGATGTTTAGATGTTTGGATGTTTGTTCCGCTTTCACGCCTAAACTACTAAACAGATTTGGATGAAATTCGGAATGGAGATAGTTTGTACCCTGGATTTTTACGGGAAAAAGTCTTATTCCCACGGGAAAAATCTGACACAACGCGAGCGTAGTCGCGGGCGAAAAGCTAGTAAAATATAAAAAGAAAATTTGGTCTACCACTTAAAAAAAAAATAAGATTTTTATTTCCATTATAATTATAGTTGTCTGTCCTTCGTCCATATAATTTAATTTTTCTTAAAAAATTATCAAGTCAAATTGAAGCTCACCAAATTGATTAAAAAAACGTGTATTTTACAGCACACCCAAAATAAAATTAAAACATAATTATAATGCTTATACACGTATATATATATACCCACGTATATTCCCATCCAAAATATCTGTACTTATGCATAACAATGCATAATGATGATAGCGATTCACACAGTCACGCTCTAATCCTTAATAATTTAAGTTCGTCAGTCCTTTTCACCTTTTGAAGATTAAAAAAGGGACAGGAGATGACCATCCTAATATTGGAGCTGTCAAACATCGAATTTGAACCTTATGGACGCATCGATTGCACAATTTTAGAGAGCACGTAAAACTTCCGACTTAAAAATCTCTTAAACTGACAGCTATGCCCTTATTTTAGGCTATCATTCGTTCAAATGAATATCATTCGTTCATCACCTCTCTTTCATTGGTCATAAAAACGAAAAAGGATAACTGGATTTCAAAATTAGAATTAGAGCATGACATCCCGAATCGAAGCCATTGTCAATTTCCATTGACTTCCTTGCCATCCACACACGACAAATATGCCTTTACTCGCTACATCTTGAGCAAATTGACACATCCTGGATGACGCTTGCAAAATTCATCTTGTGCTTGATTCGTTTGGGTTCCGGATGTGATTACTTTAGCAGATGTTGGTTACTAAAGTAATCATGGACATGGACCTATTTTTATATCATCGTCATTGTTATTGTCTTACATCAGAAATTGGTCAGTATTTGACTGCTGAGAGTTTGATATATACATACATGAATTCACGCTTCTGATTCGGAGGGGTAGACATACTTTTTCCGCATCATCCACATTCATCAATCTCTTCATGCATGCTTGTCCTGACCTGACCTAGCCTGGAGATTGATGCGCGTAGATATATGATGTATGTGAAATATGTATGTACTTGGGCACTTATTTACTTGGTCTATCTTCTTCATTTAACCTTATAAACGTGTTGCATCTTGAAAGGACTCATGTCGTAAACAAAACTGTAAATATCAGCAGCAACGCACTTGACCTATCATCATCACTTCCGTGCATAATACATAATCATCTGCGTAATGAATTTATCAGCTGTTTGGACGTGTTAACTCGTAAATAAAGACGTCAATCCTATTATTTGTATGTAAAGCGTATAAAAAATATTTATTTTTGCAGATATGGACGACGCGTGCCGTTTCTCGCAGCAGTTTTCTTGCAACTTATATCAGGCGTCACTACAGCATACTCCGTCAACTGGTACATGTTTACCACCCTCCGGTTCTTCCTTGCCGTCGCCACTGGGGGCACGATGGTCACCAGCTTTGTGCTCACCATGGAGCTCATCGGGCCTAGATACAGAGAGACCGTTGGAATCATCTACCAGATACCTTTCAATCTTGGACACCTGTCACTACCCCTGTTTGGCTACTACCTGAGAGATTGGCATAACTTCCAACTAGCGATATCGTTGCCATCCATCCTGTTCCTTAGCTACTATTATTTGTTGCCCGAATCGCCAAGATGGTTGTTAACGGCAGGCAGAACTGATGAAGCTGTGAAAATTATGGAAACAGCAGCTAAGAGGTAACTACCTACTAAAACGATTTATTACATAGACAACACTAGTTTATAAAGCATCATCAATTTCTAATTTCCATTTTTACTTTCAGGAACGGTCGCCCAACAGAAGGCATAGCGTCCTCTACTCAAAAGATGTCGGTAGATATTGGCAGCAAGTCAGATGAGCATGCGTCGTTCCTCGCCTTATTCAAAACGCCAAAGCTGCGCGCGCGCACATTAGCCATTTGTTTCAACTGGTTTGTGTGTGGATTATGCTTCTTTGGCGTGTCTCAATACATAAGCCATGTATCTGGAAACATTTTCAGTAATGTTGCAATATCTGCAGCTATTCAGGTAAATATTTAAAGATTGTCAATTTTGTTTAAAGTGTAGGGACTGATTGGTTTTAAACATTACAATATTATTGTAATTATAAAATAAAGACGTCTACGTCATTCGTTAAAATAAAAACCAACTTCATGCTTATCAGAAACAGAATTAATTTGACGTTTTTTCTGCAATCCGGCTATAACTGGTTTTGTTTGGTTTTAAATGAATGATAATAAAATTAATTTTGTTTACATTGCCAACGAATGTTTATTCGCCTTTAGTTTTTCCATGAGCAAATACATTTTAAATGATTTATCATAAATTTTTATATATTGCATGCTTCTTTCAGGTGCCCGGTACCCTGATATCTATCTACGCCAACAGAGTCCTCGGGAGGAAGATTACCCTCATCAGCTCAAACTGCGTGACTGGTCTCAGTTGCCTGCTCATCATTATTATCCCTCACTCAGGTGCAAGCCACCTCACCCTCGGCTGCATTGGTCTTTGGGGCATGAGTATATCGTTTGCTACAGTTTACTTGTACGCTGGAGAACTTTTCCCAACTGTAGTAAGGAACTCTGGAGTAGGATTATCTTCAACTGTAGCTAGGATAGGATCAATGGTAGCTCCGTTTGTAGCCACATTCTCACACACGAGTCCTTGGCTTCCACCTTTGGCTTTCGGTATCATTCCCCTGATTGGAGCTGGCCTTTGCTTCATCTTGCCTGATACTCGTGGAAAGAAACTTCCTGATACTTTAGAAGAGGGTGAAGCGTAGGCCTAGGTTGGCGTAAGTTGATCTCTATGAAAGCTGATGAGGCTTTGTCTACTGTTTAAAGTATTTTAAGTAGCTTAATTTTAAAGCAGTTTTTCTTTTATGAAGTGATTGTGAGATGGAAGTCTTGGTGTGCCAATTAAATAATTTGAAACAGTTTTGTATTGTAATTAAGTATAGTAAATCTGATATGAATAGATACTTAAGATAAAGTTGACTGTATTTATTGACAATTATTATTATAATTTTATTCAAATTTAATTATAATATTAGATAAGATCATGAAAGGTCTATGTACATAGGCTGTGATATTTTTACGTTTGTATTAAAATATATTCGATTAAATTATTGGTAATTTCAATGCTTTGGTGCTTTTTGAGATTATTTTCGTAGCAGCTCTACTTGACGTGTATTTTACTCCGGCTCGGGAGCATATACGTGAGTGAAATTGTGACCTAAATACTTAGAATAGAATCTATACATATGCAAAATACATTAAAAAATTACTTTGCTCTCACAAAAAATAAAAAAAAACATCGCCCTACAGTGCTACGACGACGTAGCAGTTGCTACGCGCGCGTCCTGTGCGACCCGGAGGACATAAGTATAATAATCCTTACAATGTAATATTATAAATGCGAAAGTATGTCTGTCTGTCTGTCTGTTACGCTTTCACGCCAAAACCATTGAACCGATTTTGATGAAATTTAGTACATAAATAGACTAGAGCTTGGGAAAAGATATAGGCTACCTTTTAACGCGATAAAAAGGCTTGAAGGGGTTGAAATAGGGTGAAAGTTTGTATGGAAGTTCGTTATTATCGAAGATGACACCCTGAAACTTTGTATTTAGGCACTTGATGACTCTCTGGTTATCTGGATGTTGGGATGTTTAGATGTTTGGATATTTAGATGTTAAGATGTAAAGATGTTGGGTTGGATGTATGGGTGTTTGGTTGTATATATGTTGTATATATGAAGATGTTTGGATGTATGGATGTTTGGTCGTTTAGATATTTGGATGTTTAGATGTTTGGTTGTTTAGATATTTGGATGTTTGGATGTCTGGATGTCTGGTTGTTTGGATGTTTAGATGTTAAGATGTCTGGATGTTTGGAAGTTTAGATGTTAAAATGTTTAGATGTTTGGATGTTTTTTTTTACAAAATATTTATTTTATTCTAAAATTTTAAGATTATATTACTACTTGAAAGATGTCTCTTTAACTTATCTTTATACACTTACACCACCGTTATGTAATATATACAGATAGTTAACGATTAACATATCAATAACAAAAATAGTTTGAATCTAACAATAAAAGTATTTACAAAATTTAACTAACCTAATCAAATACAAGCTTTTTGCAAAGGTCCTGTGTAATAGACTGATACGAGCGTTTGACGAGTTTCAACCAGTAGAGCAAGCCGGCTTCCGGAGAGGTTTTTCTACTATGGACCACATCCATACTATCAAGCAATTGATGGAGAGAAGCAGAGAATATAACCAGCCCATGTGTTTCGCCTTTGTAGATTACGAAAAGGCATTCAACAGCGTCGAACACTGGGCTGTGTTTCATTCTCTTCATCGTTGCGGAATTGACAAAAGATATGTGGACACTCTTCGGGAGCTGTACAGCGCCGCTACTATGCAGGTTCGAATGCATGAACCTACAGGTCAGGTATCACTAAACAGAGGTGTACGTCAAGGTGACACACTATCTCCCAAGCTCTTCACAAATATCTTAGAAGACATATTAAAGACTCTTTATTGGGATGAGAAGGGAGTAAATATAAACGGCACCTTTTTGTCACACCTTAGGTTTGCGGACGACCTCATCCTCCTAGCTGAAAATGTAACAGAACTCCAGAATATGCTCGAAGAGTTACACGCAGCGTCATTGCGAATCGGCCTCAGGATGAACATGTCCAAGACCAAGATCATGACAAGTCATCCATTTGTACCAAACAATGTAAACATAATTTGTTGGTAACTGTCCAATTGATACAGTAAATGACTACGTGTATTTTGGACATCGTTTATCCTTTGGCCGGGAATCGCAGACAAAAGAAATTGCAAGGAGGATTCAGCTAGGCTGGGCTGCTTTTGGAAAGCTGGACGACATCCTGAAATCACGCACATTTCCGCAAAGCCTAAAGACCAAGGTTTACAATCAATGTGTGCTGCCCACGCTAACGTACGGTGCTGAGACATGGACACTCACTAAAGAGACTATGCACAAAATAAAAGTCGCACAGAGAGCCATGGAGCGTGCCATGCTCGGCATAAAACTTCAAGATCGTGTACGGAATACTGAAATCCGAAACCGTACCAAGGTAGAGGACGTAGGTAAACGAATCACTAAACTTAAGTGGGCGTGGGCGGGGCACATAGCGCGGCGGGATGACGGAAGGTGGACCAAAGCAGTGACAGAGTGGCGGCCCAGACTTGGACAACGCTCGGTAGGCAGACCACCAGCCTGATGGTCAGATGATATAGTGACAGTGGAAGGGAAGTACTGGATGAGAACTGCACAGGACCGTGAAAAATGGCGCAATAAAGAAGAGGCCTATACTCATCAGTGGGTGGATGTGGGCTAGATAGATAGATAGATAGAATCAAATAACCCGCCCCGAAGCGTGCCTGGCTCGAACGTGCCCATAACGCTGGCTTGAATGTATGGATGTTTTTTGTATGGATGTTTGGATGTTTGGATGTTAGGATGTATAGATGTTTGGATGTTTAGATGTTTGAATGTTTGTTCCGCCTTCACGTTTAAAGTACTCAATGGATTTGGATGAAATTTGGAATGGAGATAGTTTGTAACCTGGATTAACATAAAGGACTTTTTACGGGAAGAAGTCCTTACGGGAAGAAGTCCTAATCCCTCGGGAAAATCTTATGTAACGCGGGCGCATCCGCGGGCGGACCGCTAGTGGATTATAACAATGAAAACAGCTGAACGAAAATCTTATTATGTGGAACTAAACTACAATAATAATGCATGCTGCTTGAAAAACACTTCATTTGGCTGTGTTGTTTAGTACATCTGGTAGCCTGATCTGAAAATTCAATTATAAAAATCAGATAAGAAAATCATAACCTTGTGAAAATCGACAAAATAAATCTCTTCTGACGATTAACGAGATTAGTGTTGTGATGAGTTTGATCTCTGGTAAGTAGATTAATTAGATGAGATATAAAATAATGTATTTTTTAATGCTTAAACTAAGAGGCAACCCCAGGCAGAGAATAACCTAAGATACTTAATTTAATATCAGGATCCCAAATTCATAGCATCTTGCTAGCGTAATAGGTAAAGATATTAACTAAATACTCAAAACTACTATTATCAGAGCAACAATCACTCTCCACAACTGTATAATAGATAACGCATGTTGAGGTAGACGATTTATCTTTTGGATAGGTAAGGTAATAATAAGATACCACTACAATTTATAGCTGCAGTAGCTTCCTAGGATGTCACACGTGTTTGAAAAACAATGTTCGGTTTCGAAACATAATAATTTAAACAGTGTTATTATTTATTTTCAGACTAATTAAAATATGTCTGAAAATGATTTAGTTGAAGAAATAATTGGGAGTTTTGGTCAATACCAGATATGGATTTTAGTAATAGTATCGATTGGCCACTTAGCTGCAGACTTTCAGCTCAACAATGTGCTATTCATGTTGCCCAATGTCGACTACGTTTGCGTGGATGACAATGCCTTTAACGTGACGAATCACTGTCCTTGTGAAAAACCTGAATACGATCGAAATACAATAGTTGAATCGGCTACTAGTGAATGGAACTTAATATGTGAGAGAAGGTTTCTGGCAAGCCTGGCACAGTCTTTAATGATGGCAGGGATGTTATCTGGAAGTTTATTGTACGGATACTTATCAGACAGGTAAAGAACTCCTTGATACATAAAAAAACTGATGAAAAGAGGAATATATGGTTTACATGGATACTCTTGGATAGCTTGAAACTGTACTTGCTTACTTACATTTACATCTCTGGCTCAGCAACTCCAAAATGCATCTTCAAATCTCTTGTTACTGTACTATATTTTTAATTATTATTTCTAGGTTTGGACGGAAGATTGCAGTGACACTTGCTTTGCTATCTCAACCACTGTTTGGAACTATGAATGCCTTTGCCACTGAATTCTGGATGTTTACGATATGCAGATTTTTAGCCGGGAACGCCCTCGGTGGTGTTTACGTCACAACCTACGTTTTGATGATGGAATTAAGTGGAAAGTCTTTCAGACAATATTTATGTGGCTTATTTGAAATAGCTCCAGCAAGCTCCATCATGTTTTTACCACTAATTGCTTACTTTTTAAGAGATTGGAGACATTTACAATTAGCTACTACAACACCATGGTTTATTGTTATTGTATACTTCTGGATATTGCCAGAATCACCTCGATGGCTCATTTCAGTGGGTAGAAAAAAAGAAGCCATTGATGTTCTCACCTATATAGCTAAGAAGTAAGTTACTGTTATTTATATAAGATTTTATTATTATACTTATATTACTGTCCAAGTAAAGTAACCTGCATTAAAAAATATGTTTCAGGAACAATCGTCCAACAGATAATATTGAAACATTGGTAAATATTATTGAAAAAGAATCGAAATGTAAAGAGAATGGACCCGCATCTTACATAGACTTATTCAAGACCTCAAAAATGAGAAAATATACTATTATTAATGGTATTATGTGGTTGTGTTGTGCCCATGCCTACTTCGGCATCAGCCAGTATATCGGCCGATTGAATGGCAATATTTATTTAAATGTGTTTCTGAATGGACTCTTCTTACTACCAGCCTTGGCCATCATGGTTGTTTGTGCTGTGTTACTAAGGCGAAAACTCATAATTATTTTAACTTTTGGTTTATCGGGTTTATCAATATTAGCATTCATATTGGTACCAGCAAATTTGCAAGCAGTTGCAAATACGTTTGCAATTCTGGGCCAACTTACGTCATATAATGCTTTTATATTAATATATTTGTATACTGCTGAAGTTTTTCCTACTGTTGTTAGGAATTCAGCAATTGGTTTTGCTTCAATGTGCGCTAGAATAGGAGGTTTGGTAGCGCCATTTGTAGTGAATATAGGAATAGAGTGGGTATCAATGACAATATTATGTGTATTAGTGTTTTTTGCAGCAATACTTTGTTGTATGCTTCCTGAAACTAAAGATACAGTGCTTTTAAATTCAATAGAACAAACTGAGAAAAGAAGTAAGAACCATAAATAAAAAAACTCTGTGAAGTGCAGGAAGATTGTGGAATGAATACAGATATTAAGTATATTAAGTCATGGCAACATTAATAAAATGTCATATTATCATAGTATTAAATAGAAAAAAGTTGTCATTGACTGTCAAGTAATTGTAAATATAGTGAAATAAAATATAATTTACATCATAAAGATAAGTTTCAAGTTTATCATTCTTTATCTTGCATGTCTCTCCATGTTCTCATAAAATTTGTAACATTTTATCGTCGAATAACTATAATTATGAAGAACATCTTATTGTGAAGAGATTGTATTGGAAGTAAATAGCTATACAAATTGGCTTCATTACCGTCACTATTCTGATAAGACGAGGACGTAAACAATGTGGTCTTACATTTTACAACTGCACTAATCCTGAGCGTTCAGACGTCTGGCTGAGTAAAGATAAATCCAACTTATACTTTGCAAAGGTTTTTTCACATTAATGTGATACTCTAACTAAATGCCAGTAAAAAATGGCAGCGGAGGACTTCATAGAAGTAATAATTGGCAGTTTTGGTAGATATCAGACCTGGATTTTATTTTTAATATTGCTAGGTCGATACCCAACAGAATTCCAATTAACCAATGTAGTGTTTGTGCTGCCTCGGGTGGACTACGTGTGTAAGGACGAGGGTGTGAACAATGCCACCAACCATTGCCCTTGTCAGAATCCTGAATATGACCAAAGCACGATTGTAAGTTCAGTGACGAGTGAATTTAATCTAATATGCGACAAGTCCTCACTAGCGAGTTTTGCACAGTCAATGTTGCAAGTTGGAATTCTAGCTGGTAGTGTGCTCTTTGGATTCGTTTCGGACAAGTAAGTAAACTTGTTTTTCTATTACGAATTATAAAGTGGACGTAAAAAATAATGTTATCAAATTAACATATACTTTGTTTTAGGTATGGCAGAAAACTTGCAGCACTAAGCGCTTTATTCTTGACACCCTTCTTTGGAATGATTGCTGCTCTCGGTCCAAAGATATGGGTATTTGTGATATGTCGATTTTTCATCGGCGTGTCTGTTGGAGGCACGATGCTTAGTGCATACATACTACTTATAGAACTAAGTGGAAAATCGTTCAGACCGTATTTGGTTGGAATTGAAGGCATTGGCTATGTCAGTGGATATTTTATTCAACCTATAATAGCATACTACTTGCGTGAGTGGAGACACCTGCTACTAGCGACGTCAGCGCCCTGGCTACTATTAGTAGTGTACTACTGGCTTATACCGGAGTCTCCTCGCTGGTTGATTACAGTAGGAAAAAAAGAAGAGGCTATTAAAGTTCTAACTTATATTGCTGAAAAGTAAGGCACTTTGTAAATCTATGTAATAATACTAAAAGAAAATTTTAAACGAATAGCTTTTGAGAATTTAAGTAAGCACCTACTTATAACGTTGGCTTGTTTTCAGAAACAATCGCTCTACAGATTACATCGAACATATCGTGAATTTGTCGGTCGAAAACCAGAATCAAAAAGAGAAACGTGGCACGTATCTGGATTTATTCAGGACCCGAAAGATGAGAGTGTACACAATTCTCAACGCCCTAATCTGGATGTGCTGCTCCCACACATTCTTTGGTATCAATCAGTATATTGGTCGACTAGCCGGCAACTTGTATTTGAATGTAATGTTGTCGGCCGCCTGCCTTACACCCGGTCTAGTCTTAGTTGTTGTAGCTACATTGTACTTCAAACGTAGATTAAGTATTATAGTCACATTCTGTACTTCTGCGATTTCACTTCTTATAATTATTTTTATTCCATCGCAAATGACTTGGGCGATTTTGATGTGTGCAATTGTAGGTCAGTTAGGTGCGTACATATCATTTATTCTAAGTTATTTGTACTGCTCCGAAATTTTTCCAACTTTAATTAGGAACTCTGCAATGGGGTTGTCTTCAGTTTTTGCTAGAGTTGGGAGTTTTGTAGCACCATTCGTGGTTAATATAGGAATACAGTGGGTTTCAATGATAATTTTTAGCGGTTTAGCTTTTTGTGCTGCATTTTTATGTTTGTTTTTACCGGAAACCAAAGACATGGCTCTTCTAAATACAATAGAACAAGCTGAAGATCACACTGCTCAACGTGATAATGTTGTAGTAGAACCGTCAAAGAAAAACTTTGTTAGATAATAGTATTTTATACTCAGGGATAAGATCAATAAAAAGTATAGTTTGTGTAACTATTCATATAATTAACTACTTGTTTAATTTTTAAAACTACATATTTTTGGCAGTCAGGAGAACTCACAGTGAAATCTTACTAGTACCTAGATAATTAACATGATTGATTTTCCAACAACTTGTATTGTATATTGTGAAACCCACCGAAGTACCAAGTAACAAATATGAATAGTATACAATGGTACAGAACCCAAAATCGAAAAGCTACACTATACAGTAACGCATATGTAAATAAAATATCTACTAATGTCCATACTATAAACCCCAGCTTTGCTGTAAATAATTCTCTAGGAGTTCTCTCCGGTGGCGCTTTATTCGAAGTTGGATCGATGAAAGTGCCTGCAAAAATATTAATAACTAAAACTCAATAACAATTAAATTACTAATTTATAAATATCCGTACAGTGAAAGATACAGTTATCCGAACAAGCCGAAGGATTATTTTTTATTGCATAAACTGATTTTCTGGCAAGAAGTACAATATTATTATTTCGGCCTATTCCATCACCATAATAGTACTTTTAATTGAACGATACGTGATTTTTATATATATTTTTTACGTGAGTGTTTCCGTTTGATATAAATAATAATAAAATTAATAGAGAAAAATAAATACAGACAATAACCACTAATGGCTAAGGGATTAGAACTGCACTATTACTCAGTAATGGGAATGTACTCGTAAGGCTGGTTTTACAGCTAGGCGTGTGGCCGGCGCAGGCGACACGCGCGCGTGTTCAAACGCACTAGATAGATAGTATGTACCGTTTTATAGCAACGCCGGCCGCCGGTCCACACGCGCAGGCGGCCTGCGCAGGCCGCACGCGCGCGTTCCAAGCTCTTCGGCTGTCTAGTCATCGTACAGAGCGACGCCGGCCGCACGCCGCTACATAGATACGGGGCGTCTCATCGACGAAGTTCGCCTCAGGAGAGGCCTGTGGGATTCGTCTGATGCAAATTATAAAAATAAGGACGCTAAAAATAAGGCGTGGGAGGAGATTGGTATAGAATTATTACAAGAAAATTATACGACTCTAAAAGGTAAAAAATATTTAATAAAACATGTTTGTTTTACAATGAGTAAATGAGCGGTGACCTTGAACGTGCAGAAGCGATTTTTGCGAGAATGAACTTTATGCTTAGCGTTAAGCATGCGCAGGAACTGCCGCATTCAAGGTCAGCGCTCATAACTCGTTGCGCGAATTATACTATATAAACATTTTTACTGATGATTTATAGGTAAATATTACTAGTAGGTAAAAATAATATTCGCTTAGATAAGTACCGACATCGCTGCTGCACTCTTTTTCATTAAAAAATAAATAGTTAAAACGGTATACGTTTGCCCTGATGACGACCGTACACTGCATTGACGCGCGCGCGCGATACAAATGTCGTTGCACAGCAACCCGGCGTGTGGCCGGCGCCGGCGGCCGGCGGGCGTGTCGCCTGCGCCGGCCACACGCCTAGCTGTAAAACCAGCCTAAGATACGGACGGCCGTAATTAAAGTTTGAATATCTCCCACTCACTTAAGGTATATTTTATTTAACCCGCCTACTTCCCGAAAAAAGCATTACAATCCAGATGGATCACGTTTGTCCACGTTTTTGCCAAGTATTGCAGTACTTACCATCAAGATGAAATTTTCGCAAACTGCTTTCTTTGTCTCTCCACCGATTGTTAATCCACGACCTCAAAGCATCTTCTTCATTAGGCAGTTGCTCAATAGAATATCTGCAAAGGTAAAAGAAAATAATGATGCACCAATACTTATACCTCAATATTTTGCATAGCACAAGTAAATCAAATGTTTTCTTCTAATATTATCGGTTCAGTTCTTGGTCAAGTTTATGCGTGATGTTGATATCATACAGAATAATAATATAACTATTATGGCCTATTTTTAGCGTTCCTTACCTAAAAATAAAAAAGGTACCCTACGCAAGGGTAATGACATGTCATGGTCTCTTACAGAAGGTCAAAAGCCCTAATTCAATGGAGCGGAGCGCGCCATGGAGCATAGCATATTAGGCGTGAAAAGTACTCTCGAGTCAGTAACTTCACCCTACGCTCCAAAATGGCATAACGGGTGTCGGGATGAAGTCCGCGCGGCTGAAGTGGGATTGGGCAGGGCATGCTGCAAGGCTGATGCAGATTGGTTACCAGACAATAGCCGTCGACGAAGGGGTAGACCCCGGGGACGTTGGCGAAATGACCTGGACACATTTCTGACGGAGTGGCAGGTGGAAGCTCCAGATCATGAACAGTGGAAAAATATAGGGTAGGCCTTTGCCCAGCGGTGAGCCACTACAGGCTACAATCATTGATATCGTCACGTCAGATGTTTAATTCTCTTTACCGTTTGATATGTACGTAGACATGATGAGGTATTTTTCCACGCAGCAGGTCAGCTTCCGTCTGCGCAGGAGTGTCGTAGGCCACTGTGACGTCATACACGGCTGCCAGCCCCGAGGCGCGCATGCGCGAACAGAGAGCCGCCCAGCCCGTCGTGCGAGGGTGGAGGACGTACTCGTAATGCTAAAATTTATAAGAAAGAAAAATCACTTAAATCATTTATTCTTTTTTTTCCTACACTCTTCCTTCCCCCTTAATTATTTTTTCTACCTACTCTTAACTAAATCTAATTGCTCTAGATACTCTTATAACTTAAAATATGGCCAAGTGAATCGTCTAGTAGTAAAAACTTTACCTATACATTGTGAACCGCTCATTATCGTGATTCTTTTAGTGAGAACTATAGATAGACCCTAAGAATTTTCTACCAAACACGAATTAGTGTTTAACCAATCATGAGAACTGTAAAAGTTTTGATTGTAGTACGAGTAAGTTTCTTATGCTTAAGAAATTATTTACCTATTTAAAAATGGTATAGGAATTTAATAATTTAAAATAATAATTAGATATAAAAATTGTGATTTGTGAGGAGGAAGGCCCCAGCACAACTATATTAGCTGGTCCATACATTAATATAATTTGTTTATTTTGTTATGTTGTTACAAATATGTTTTTTCCTTTAAAGAAATTTTGAATATTGATTTATTAACATTTTAGTTAACTTGGTAAAATCATTATAGTTTTATATTTTTAACTTAACTGAGGAAAATAATATACAGAACATATTTAGCCTTGTCCTTGTACGGACAAAGCATTAATTACTTTACTGAAGCTTCATGACTCCTTGGCACCGCCGCAGTTGGCCCCTCAAAAATCACAATGAAATAATGAAAACAACAACGATCTGACAATAACAACAACGACAACAACACAACTACAACAACAACTTACAATTATTGTCGTATTTGTTGTTGTAATTATTGTTGTCGTCTTTATTCACAATTAATTAAGCCATTCAAATATAACCTGGGAATGATTCTTATATTTCCAGTCTAATAACTCAGATTGTAGTTATAGAAGAGAAACCTACTTGGTTTATTGGATGTCTTAACATTTAGTACAATTTGTCTTTTGTATAGTACAAAGTAAGCAGTTAATGAATCGATCTGAAATAAGGTAATACGTCCAATCCGTCTGGTATGGAAGCGAACCACAGAAGTGCTACAGCTTTTCCTACAGATCAAGATATCAACAAGCTATGTTTTGGCTCGAGTAAGTAATGAAATTGAATTATTTTAATATCATGGGAAATAATAATGCAATTTGAGCTAAGTGATTGTACTTGACAATAATAATTCCTTTTGTATAAAAATTAACAATATTCTCATTCTTAAGTATTCTCGTTTGTTTATAAAAATATCAAAGCGATGAAATACAACCATCAATTTTATACTATTATTAATAGAAAGTAGTAGTAAACATATTGCGCCGACCCCAAATAAAGGTCTATCCACACTGCTCAGTGCCGTGTCAGGGACGGGGCCAGAACGTCGCAAATGTCATAGAAAATGTATGTACCGATATTTTTTTAGACTCGTGACGATGACGATTTTCTATGACATTTGCCACGTTCCGGCCCCGTCCCTGACACGGCACTGAGCTGTGTGGATAGACCTTAAAGGGAACAGGGCAGGAGAATGATGATTAATAGAAAGTAGTTTCGTTACCTTCTTCAATTCTACTAATTTTATTTTCACATACCATTGTTCTTCTCCACAGATTCCGCCATTGTGTTAGTGAAATCATCCAAAAAATGTAATGACGGACCTAAGTGATATAATAACATCCTATGGAAATAAATATGTTTTGACTTTGACTTTGACTTTATTGTACTCATAACTAGACGAAGTATTAAGGATATTGTATTTTCTGTCTAGACAATTCTAGCTGCTAGGAGTCCAAGTTAAGTAGTTTAAACACTCACTGGTAAGCGATTAGCGTCAGCAAACTTGTGACTCTTTCGTCGGTTATCCTCACTCAAGTCAGTTCCCTCTGGAAACAGTACCAAACGACAAGGATATCTCAGACGCGTGTAGTAGTCGGCAAACTGAGTGAGACTCAGCTGGTCTTCGCGCCACGCCCTTTTTACATACAAGAAGTAATTTAGCTGCATTATCCATCCTATAACAACAATAGTTTAAAAATAATTTCATTAGAAGTTAAAACTCCTATTTACCGATAAGGTTCGATAGGTGTATCCCAATCGGAAATAACCTTAGGTTGGTAAATGTTGCTTTTATAACCGGCAAAATCACTCAAGCTGTCCGACAAGGTAAGTTTTTAAATTATATTACTAATCATGTTAGTGGCAGACTATGATACCGTACAATACAAAATATACTTTATTTACACTAAAACATAAAACAACATTACAGAACAAAAGACAATAATGTCATAATACGAAAACGTTTTTTTCTACAAATTTCCCTCCTCTTCGATAAATCGGTAAAATGCAAAACATGGAGTAGGGGAGCGCGGGGCTCGTAACAGGGGTAAGTAGTAACAGACCTTTTTCAATAGGAATTTAAACTTTATTCACGATTTTTTTTACCTAATCTTACAATTATAACGCGCCTAGCCGCTTTATCACAGCCAGTGTCCCACCAGGTGACACAGTGAGTGGGTGTGTGCAAGCGCTTCGTTGTCGCCAGGTAACGTATAGTTTTACTTTCGTAAATTTTTGGTTAGCTTTACTATTTATGACTAATTGGAGATTTCTGTATTTTATTTGATGCTAAAATATGACTATTTATGATGTTGTGTAACAGTTTTCGAGATCACTATGTTGATTTAATAGTTATCGTGATAAATATTAAGAACTATACCTAGGGGCTAGTTGTAACAAAATCTTGGGGTTTGTTGTAACATGTTAATATGTAAGGTAGAACTAAGAGATAATTACGAGACTTAATTTGGAGGTTTATAATTTAATTTACTGTGATTTTAAAGTGCCATGTTGATACATAAGTACCTATAGTAGTACATAAGTACAAAACAAGATAAATAGTTAAATCTTTAATTTGTTGATTATATAAAAAGCATGTTTCAGTTAATTATTTAATAAAAAATATATATTATAGAAATACCTAGTTAGCCTTTGTTGTAAACAAAGGAAAATTATTCAAGATGTGAAAACATTAAATGATTGAAAATGTTACATTTTTGTTTTTTTTTTGTTGTTACTTTTGCCCCAATAGATGTTACAACAAACCCCAAGCACGGGGTAGGTTGTAACACTTTCCTTTTTTTTATAAAAAATAAATTGTGAAAGAGTTACCTGTAGATTTGATATTTTTTCGATTTGACTTAGTAGAAGAATAGTTAAGAGTATCAATCAAAGTTTAGTTAGTTGTAATTTAACTAAGACACCTCAAGAAATATAATTATTTTTCAAAATTGTTACAACAAGCCCCTTGCTTGTGACAAGGTAAGTAAATTTCAAGAACGATACTTTAAATTTCCCTGCTTACCTAATCCAGGAACAGCCTTTAGTTCGTCTTTCAAGATGAATTTTATCTTTGACCTTCCTCCAACATCAAATAAATTTCTTGGCCCATCTCTCGTCTCTTTGCAAGAACATTTTTCCTTTAAGGATTCTTGCGTCGCGTGGTACAAGGCGATCCAAACGTAGTTCCAGTCAATGCGTGTGCGGTGGTTCAGAATCACTATAGTGCTCTCATGTGGATCCACGTAGTCGCCAAAATGGTGGAGGTGAGTGTTGAAAAAACACTGAAATAGCGCCTGAAAAAACCCAATTAATCGATACTGGTAACAGTTTAATTGGCGAAGTGGTCAAAAGTTCGACTCTCATTACGGAAGTTCCGGGTGTCAAAAAAAAAACTTTAGACTTTCCTCGGTTTGGTTATGACATTGCAGGCCGAATCACCGAATTGTCCGAAAAGAAAAATGATTCCTTGTTTCGGAAGTACGTTTAGCGCCGTTAGTCACATGAGTTCAACGAGGTGCAAATAAAACGTACATTTATTATATTTTGTGTTCACAATACCACATTATTCAGAAAATATTTAATATTGATTAGAGACATCGAAAAATAAATTATGATGTCGACAAAAAATATTTTAATTTGTTAAACTCACCACTGGGTACAGCTCCCAAAGTGCAAATAGTAAATCTATAATTTTCCTGTACAGTTTATGATTGAAAAACATTAAGTACATAACAGGACAGTAGAGCGAAAAGAAACCTGAAATTATTTGTATATTTTTAGACATATTAACAATCATTGGCATTGGCCAAATGATTGTTTAACATAGCCTATAAATATAGCACACATAAGCATAAATGAAAAATTTGAATTTGACTTTTAATTAGTGAGAAGAAATAGACTCACCGGCAAGTATTGTGTAAAACCAGGCTGTGCAGAGCAGGAGCCCTGCAGCCATGGCGCGAAAACGCGCTGTCGAGCACTGCCGCCGCCAAGCTGCAAACTGCAGCCCAAGCCTGCCTGCGAAGCCCTACCGACGCTCGCGAGAGCCCATACATGACCTACTAAATCCCATTGCGTAACTTCACCTGACTTCCAATCCAACTTTGTTAATCCCATTTTTGCTAACGTAATTTAAGAAACACGTGCGTTAAACAGGCTATTAATTTATTCAACGAACCTCATTATTATAATTAAAACTGTAGCAGGTACACGTAAAGGTAGATAATACTGAACTAACTCATTATTGAAAACTATCGCAACAGGCAAATTCATACTTTCAAATTAATAACTGGAGTTTAAGTTACACCAGAAGTAGTCGATGTTGGATTTTGCGAAGGTGTATTTTTCTTTTTGCCGAATTCTTCCGCCTCTTCTAAAGTCATCATCAACTCGCATCCTTTAGTCTCGGGCAGCCAGACGCATAGTATTGCTGCTATGAATGGAAGCACTCCAAATGCTACTGGAGCACACCATTTTCCATAGGGTCTCAAAGTAGCCACAAACGGTGCCATCATCGCACCAATCCGAGCCATCATGGAAGCCATCCCGAGAGCCGCATTGCGCACCACGGTGGGAAAAAGCTCCGTGCAATAAAGATATGCGACCACAAATATTATGAAACTGAACAGAAGCCCCAAACAGCCGAGAATTATAGAGCCAAAGCCTTCAGGAGTAATAACAATAAATAACAAACATGCACTGCACAAAATATGCGAGAACATAAGTACTGTTTTCCGTCGCATGAACTTCATAAGAGGTATTGCAAATAGACAAGCGCAAAGGCAGACGGCACCGCTGGCAGCCACATTGTTGTACAAATTCCCAGTTAGGTGGCAAATGTAGTATGACACTCCATAGAAGTAGTAGCTGCACACAAGCCACATGAAAGACATAATCAGTATGTTCTTCCTTAAGTTTGGTGTTCTGAATAAATCCCATACGTAATATTTTTTTTGGTGATGAGCCCTGTGGTTCATTTGATAAAGATCGATTTGTTGCTCGATATTATCTGAAGGTAGGTTGTTGCTGAAATTGAAAATCCAATTTGAAATAACTAGGAGGTGACTATATCAACCGTATTAGCCTTTCTTTTTGTTCTTGTTACTTACATTTTAGCGACCTTTTCCAATAATACAACGGCCTCTGTTGTTTTGTTAACAGCTAATAGCCATCGTGGCGATTCAGGTAGAAAACAAATATAGCATAGTAAAATAATGTTTGATAGAGATATTGCTAATTGAAAATATACATAATCTCGTATTAAGTATCCAAAAAGGGCCAATAAAATATGTCCGGCGCTAAAAGGAACGTGGTAGAGTGCTGATATAACATCCCGATGCTTTTGTCCAACAAATTCCATCAAAACTACGAATCCAATGACCATTATGCCACCAACAGATGACCCTAGTACCATTCTAACTATGGTGAAGCTCCAATAATCGGGGAGAAAAGATGCCATGAGACCAGTGAATACTTCCAACACGACACAAACTATTAAAGTTCTTCTTCGACCGAATCTGAAAACAGTGGTGTTATAACACCTTGTCATAATTTTCGTTTGACTTAACTAGAACTCAAATACATTTTATATTATACCCTTTTTTCTACTCTTAAGTGAAATAAAAAAAAATTGAATAGGCAAAAAATTACTAGAATTAAACTATAAACAGCGTAGGTAAACGAAAAAGACAGACTTGGCGTAGACTAGACAGACAGACAGACATTTGCAGTATCTGCCTGTAAATTTGGTTTTGTGATCGGAATCAGTTTTTTTTTTTAATTCAGTTGAATTTGACTATACAGAATAACTAGCCCCTTGGTGGGGACGTTTATAAGATTAAGCTGTTGAAAAATATTGATACCGTAGTTATGAATAGGTATAAGTACCTGTCCGAAGCCATTCCCCACAAGAGACTTCCCAAAAGCACTCCAAATTGAAATAAAGTTTGCGTGAAATCTTTTAACCATGACTTTTCGCATATTAAATGCCACTCCATGATTATAGTCCGGGAGAACATAGACCTATTGTACACTGGCTCGACGCAACAAGATTCATTAGACCCTGGACAATAATACTGCACCGGAGGAGCTAAGAATATGATCGCCATCTGGTGAAATGCTACTCCGAATTTGTTCAAAAAAATTAAAGCACAAATCCACATCTGATATCTCTTCAGGCTACCCATTATCTTTCCTATCAACATGATTATTGTATGTGATAAATAAATAATTAACTATAAAAATATAAAATAAAAACAAAATATAACATACAAATGTAAAACCTATTTCCAAACATTGATATTATTATGTATTGTTAAGTCAATCGCAACATTAAAATCTAGTGGGCAACAAATGCTTTGACGTATCGTTGAAACTTTTAGATAACCTTAAAGTTCGTATGCATATCTTAATAATATATTTTCCCAAAACATCCGTGGAAAGTTTTTTTAATGTCAAGGGACGAAGAACAGCAGGTATAGGTGTACCAGAATCTCATGGCATAAAAAATAAAAAACAAATAAAGATTTTCATATGGCAATATTATCTTCCCCTGAACTTTGAAAAAAAATATGCTTGTTGTGTAGTATTTTTATTTTAGCATTATTTTAGTGTTTTTACAAGAATAAGCTTGTATTGCAGCCCCTCTCACTAGCGCATTGTTCGAGCAGCTCCTGCGCAACCGTTGAACATCTGCCGAACGTCGCATTTGAGCTACTCAGACGCTCGCTGCTGGCATGATGATGACAAACGCTAGTGGGGAACTATAAGACCCTCTTACAGTTTTCTCTTACAGGCTTTATACTACGGTATTAAAAAGATATAATAAGTCAAAAATATATATTTTCAGTACATAAAAAGTTCTTTATGCGATAATTTTAAGTATTATGTAGTTGTAGGAGTGGTAGCCTCCGTCATAAACACCTTGATTCTGAAAAATTTGGCAAAATGCACCCACCTCGATCTTACAGGATAAATAAATTAATTTCACGATAACGTGGTTCTGTTGAGTTCTCGCTGAATTTTTCCCAACCGACCCACAGTCACAATTATTTACCACACTTATGTGACTACGGATCAAAAAAAATATCCTATTAGGATAGGATATTTTTCATCATTTCACATAACCAATTTAAGTCGTTAGTAAGTAGGTACAGTAAGCAAATACAAGATAATGGTACCGATTCACACAGTCATGCTCTAATTCCAATTTTAAAATCCAGCTGTCTTTTTCGTTTTTAAGACCAATGAAAGAGAGGTGATGAATTCAGATGAACGAATGATGTTATTTTAAATGTATGATAACCTATTATTATTATTTATTTAAAACGGAAACACTTAAAATATAATGATAACCTAAAATAAGGGCGCCAGATTAACAGATTTTTAAGTATAATGTTTCAAGTGCTCTCTAAAATTCTAAACTTTATTTGGATGCACTCAAATTAGGCTGTGGCATCTGGTTGGGTTATTAGAGGGAAACAATGGTCTGATGAATTGAATATAAATATTATATTTTTAAGCAGACACGAAATACACGACTTTACAGCGATGGCGATAAGACGTGTCCATAAAGTTCAAATTTTATTTGACAGCTCTAATATTAGGATGGCCATCTCCTGTTACTTTTTATTCTTTAAAAGGTGAAAAAGACGGACGAACGATAAGGATTAAGGATTTATTTCGATTAAGGATTAGAGCGTGATAGTGAGAATCGGCCACATTGGCCTCGATTTGGGATGTCATGCTCTAATTCTAATTTTAAAATCCAGCTGTTCGTTTTCGTTTTTATGACCAATGAAAGAGAGGTGATGAACGAATGATATTAATTTGAACGAACGATAATAAGGGCATAGCTGTCAGTTTAAGATATTTTTAAGGCGCATGTTTTAAGTGCTCTCTAAAATTGTGCAATCGACACGGCCATAAGGTTCAAATTCGATGTTTGACAGCTCTAATATTAGAATGGCCATCTCCTGTCCCTTTTCAATGTTTAAAAGGTAAAAAGGAAAGACTATCTTAAATTCAGGATTAGAGTGTGTGAATCGGGGCCATTATCTTCTTTTAATTTCATAGCAATCTCCCTGGCTGATTGTACTAATTAATACTGCGATCTTGTCAAGATCACGGTATCATTGCGAGCCCACTTTATACGCCTATTAGTCACGTATTTTCAGCAACTTAAGAGCGTTAAGAGTAGGTAAACAATTTTACTAAGTATATGTCTTTGTAAATGATTTAAGATAAGTACTACGCTTAAGATTGTTATGTCATGTTAGACCACCACGTCAAGTCTCGTCAGTGAAATGCCCCTTTATCTAATCTTGGAGTACTGTGCGAACGCTAATCTTGAAAACTGTTCACGAGTACTCTTATTTTTATTAGTTACATTCACAACTATCTTTTAAAATTGTGACTAAATAAAATGTGTGATTACATAAATGCCGATACAATGCCTAGCTTATCTACTATGAACAACCTCGCATTGCAATATACTACTCAGGTAGATACTAAACTACTATGCATTGATATTATCTTGATTTAATGCAAAAAGCATCTGAAAACAAATCAAGTAGAACCTATGTCTAAAACTCTTTCAAAATACAATAATTTATCAACAATATTACAGTCACTATACGCCACTCTACTTTATGAAAAGTAAACTTTTTAAATTGCAACAGGCAGTTAGCATAAATGCATGATATCATCGGAAATAGGAAGAGCTAAGTAATTGCTTTACCTATACTAGTCATACTACAGCTTCCTACTAACTTTTGTTCGAAATGCTTTAAAAATAATATAACAAGTATACCTTGGTAAGATCTAATAAATGAACATTTACATTTAATATTTATATGGCAGATTATTTTAGAAAACCTAAAAAACGACCCTGGACTTCCATATTCAGATACTAGTATGACCATCATTGTAATGAGATTTGCAAATAATGATTTATCAAAATACACAGCAGTATCATGTATTGCAAAGGTAATTTTATAAAAGATACTTAGGAAATGGTAATAGAGAGACATGTTTGCCTTATCTCTCTACTTTTTGTGATATCTTATTTATATACTATATAACATTTAGTTAGAACAACACATCCTGCATTTATTAAATGCTCTTAGTCTTTACCTTCATTAGACTTTACTTTTTTTCCAAACTGTTCTCCTTCTTCTATAGTAGTCATTAATTCACAACCTTTGGTTTCTGGCAATAGGAATGTTACGAAACCCGCTATTAGTGGTACAATAGCAAATGCTAGAGGCGGCAACCACAATGCTTGGTCTCTCAATCCTATTACAAATGGAGCTATCATAGACCCAACCCGTGCCATCATAGAAGAGAATCCTATTGCCGCATTTCTTACCACAGTCGGGAACAATTCGGAACAATAAAGATATACTACTACAAATACAATAAAACTAGCTACTTCACCAATACTGGCACACACTACCGACCCCACTCCCTCCGGTATAATGGCTAATATAAAGAGACACCCTGCGCAAATAAAATTAAAGATAATTACAATATTCTTTCTGCCTATGAACTTTAGTAGAGGAATTGACAAAAAAGTTCCGAGTAAAGTCACACTCGCCCCGGCCGCGACGTTAACAAAGACGTTTCCGCTGAGCTGGCCCACGTACTGCGACACTCCGTAGAAACAGTAACTACAGCTTAACCAGTTATACGACATTGCAATTATATTTTTTCGTATATTCGGAGTTCGGAAAAGGTCTAAAATATTTCCTTTTTTCAGTTGACTTTTCTCAACAGCCAGCTGAAAGTCTTCAACGTCGGCGCGGATTTTGTCAGTCGGGCGATTATTTCTGTAAAAAAATATGAATTAATATACTTAAAAATTACAAATTATACCTACTATCCAACAAACGTATTACCTATGTCTTTAACTTATTTAATTAATAACCAGTAAAATATGAAAATTCTTAATCGGAAATACAGTCCCAACAGTGATACGAAATTATGATGAATGTCCCGTAAAAAATATTTAATAAAGACCTGCTATAGGTATTTTAATATTTAAAATACTCACACTTTGGCAACCCGCTCCAATACAACGATTGCTTCATCAGTCCTCTTCATGGCTATCAGCCAGCGAGGACTTTCAGGAACAAATATGAAGTAGCACAACAGAACCGCCGATGGTATGGAAATTGCTAGTTGGAAATCAGTAAAATCTCTGAAGTAAAATCCAAAAACGGGCAACAGCATATGACCCAGATTAAATGGCACTTGGTATAGGGCTGAAATGACGTCTCTGTACTGGGTACCAACGAATTCCATGACAATGACAAATCCCGTCACCATGGTACCACCAACAGACATGCCCACCAAAAACCGAAAGAAGGTGAACGTCCAAAATTCGGGGATATAGGCGGCAGAAACGCCAGCCACGACTTGAATCACTACAGCCACCAATAGTGGAGCCTTCCTTCCGAACCTAAGTGAAAACAAAAACAGAAATTATATAGGTATGTATACTTACAATAAACAATTATTAAGACATAATATTTTATCTAATATTACCGATCAGAAATCATCCCAAAAACTACGCTGCCAACTAGGGTGCCCAATTGAAACAACGTTTGCGTGAAGCTGGATAGCCACTTCCTCTCGCATATCAGATTCCATTCCATTATGACAGTGTTTGTGAATATGGACGTGTTGTACTGCGGGTCCGGACATGGACAAGTCTCTGCATTTGTTGACGGGCATATGTACTCTACTTTTGGAGCCAAAAATATAATGGCCATCTGGTTGAATGCCACTGGGAATTTGGTCAGGAATATGAGCAGGCACAAACATAGTTGATATTTTCCGAACGAGCCTGTTATCCTTTGAATTAAGTCTGTATTTGTTGGCTTCTCTGTCGGTTTTATACCTGAAACAAGATTTTTAAAACTCTACAATTTGTTGTCTGGGGGCACGGCAGTGCCCCCGCCAAGTCGAGCAAAAAAGCGGCACGGCCGTACCATACTTTTCTCGAAGCAGTTCAGGCCATTTTCGACCCCCCTATAACTTCGTTGTGGATAAAACTAGAAGCCTGAGTTTTCAGTAACCAAGCAGGCATTGTATAAATACGGTATATTTCAAATTTCAATCAATTTGAACCAGTAGTTTATGAATTATAACTAGTCAAAGTTTCTTAATTTTGTCACTCACTGACTGACTGACCGATCATCAAAACTCTAAGGCACTTCTAGCAGACATAGAAGCTTCAAATTTAGAATGGAATTAGTGTTTAGTGTATAAACCAAGGAAAAACTAAAACATTTTGCAATTTCGGCCCAGTTTTCTAGATACATCATTTGCTAGTTAACTTTGTAATCCCATATAAATCTTGGGGCATTATATAGGATTACAAAGTTACATTTGCAGTAAATGAATCAGTGTACCTGTATAATGGAATATAATTGACTAAGAGGTGCAGGGTAGGTGTAGGGTAGGTGTAGGGTAGGTGTTGGATAGGTGTTGGATAGGTGTAGGGTAGGTATAGGGTAGGTATAGGGTAGGTGTAGGTTAGGTGTAGGTTAGGTGTAGGGTAGGTGGAGCGTAGGTGTGCATTTTTACATTGTGTTTTCATGCGATCTACAAAAAGAAATGAGATGCCATCAAAAACATAACTTGTAAAAAAACCAAGTTTTGCACGGAACTTAGTCTACCGTAAAAAGTTGTGAGATCCATGTAATACCAAGTCGGTTAATTTATTCAGTCCCTACTTAAGAGTCCTTCTGTCTTAAGTTATTACGTAATTAGCTCACCTAACAACATCTTATAGTGACCAGTGCAAGGCTAAGATGAGACCCCGTGACATATCTCACCAAACGACATGACAAAAATCTCGACTTCATACAAATTTGACATAAACTCGCACGCCGTGAAAGAGAAATATCTCGTCGTGACTACCTATCTCATAACGAAATGTCAAATACTACCGTAGATCAGCAAAAAAAAAAAACTAAGTCTATGAATACCACCCATGCACAAAAATTGAACGAATGAAATATCGACCCGGCGCATTCCGAAATAGACTTCTAGCGCTGTCAGCCATCAGAAATGTGTGGCAAACAGTGATACGGAACGCGATTTTTATGGACTCTGGTCTGATAATAAACTTATATTATTATTATTATTATTTTAATCGATTTCAGCGCGTTTAGGAACGCAGGGTTATTTTCCATCATAATATTTTACGCGGAAGTTTCGAAATGGATTTTGTAATCGTGTTTTAAGTTTCAAAAATTGCTATACATAAAAAAATGTAAGTACATGCTTAAATTACTTCTTTTTATCAAAAAATATGTTTGTAGATATAAATAGGTATATATATCTGCCGTGCCTCTCTGTGCTCGTAAATTATCTTTAAATAGTTATAATAAAGTACGGCACTGCCGTGATAGGTTTAAAAAAAAGAAACAATTGAAATATTCAACGAAAGTTCAATCACGAGAAAGAAGTCTTCGATGAAAACTGACGACGACAAACATCTCGTATACAAGTATTAGAATTCGACAAAATATGGCGCTCATGTTAGAGTTTGTCGACAAAAGCACACGAATCTATTACTATTTGACAGAAACAGTCGAGATCGAAAATGATGCGTATGTTAGCACTAGTAGACATATGACATATCACGGCTCACCATTGGATAAACGACACGACAAAATTATGTCACGGGTCTCATGTTAGCCCTGCAGATCAATATTAAAAATCTCTTATGTTTTAAATAAATACATAGATTGACTTGGCAATCGCACTAAACAATCAAATTTAATATAATAATGTATTAATTGTGAGATACATTATGTTTTCATGCGATAAATACATAGATTGACTTGGCAATCGCACTAAACAATCAAATTTAATATAATAATGTATTACTTGTGAGATACATTGTGTTTTCATGCGATTGCCAGGTCAATCTATGTATTTATTTAAAACATAAGAGATTTTTAATATTGATCTAGTCACTATAAGATGTTGTTAGGTGAGCTAATTACGTAATAACTTAAGACAGAAGGACTCTTAAGTAGGGACTGAATAAATTAACCGACTTGGTATTACATGGATCTCACAACTTTTTACGGTAGACTAAGTTCCGTGCGAGACTTGGTTTTTTTACAAGTTATGTTTTTGATGGCATAAATATATAATTTGCTAGAGCTTGTCTAGTTTGAAATGACGCGCCCCACCACTTATTTAGTTGTTTTCTGTGCGAGTGCAATATTAACAACGACACTTCATCTGTGTAGGAGCGTCGACTGTTACCTGAATTACGATCTGTATGCCTACATCACGGTCAAATAGAAAAACTAAAACCTAAAACAAAAAAATTGTGTGAGTAAATGCGGTTGTGGGGCTCGTCATTTCAGCCTAGACAAGCTCTACCATAGCAATTTCAAGACCAACGACGATCTGCAAATTGGATCATGATATGGCGATTACCTTCTTCTACACATACAGTATAATCTATCTCTACAGCAAGTAAAAAACAATGCCCCTTGAGTTCAGTAAAACATGATTATTTGTTACTAAAAATATCGTAAAGAAACCTGCACACTTTTGCAAAGAAATTTAAAAAAGTGTAAAGTCAACCAGGGTAAGCTCGAGCCCCTCGGTGGTGACGTAGTTGAGCTGTTGATTACGGAAAGTGCTCAGCAAATAATAAGACTGGCACCCATTAGTTTTAAAAAAAGCTTTTTATCCTATAATGATTCAGTAATAGTTTACGAAAGTAATCTGAGATATCTACTAATACGTAGACACAAAATAATTGCATTTCATATCATAACACATAAAAGTTTACTTATGTACTTAATGGACGATGCTGTTTGTTTGCGAAAGCCCCTATTAACATCAACGACCCCCTTATCTAGAAATATAATTATCTCCTTGTATTTTGTATTAACGATTCAGATGGCCGTGTGTGGGATACCCTATTTTTTTATTTATTTGTTTATTACGGCTATGTAGGCAATATAGTGGTTGAAGCAAGGTCGAATGGTCAGAAATATGAGTTTTTATAATTGATATGAAGAAGAAGAAATAAGGAATATATTTAGGATACTACGGGGTGCTCAAACGCTGGAAAAGACGACGACGACGTCGGTGTTATTAGATGAACTGATTTCAAACGAATAAGTATTCAAGAGATGTAAGGAAAGACCGCAGAAAGAAGGTTTTCTTCATATAGGTACCTATCTTTAGTAATTATAACAGTAACTTATTTATTACCTCTATTCTCAATAGTCGTTATATATATGTAAATTAACATGTTGTTCATAATCACCGGATAATTTTCCTGGGTGAGAAATTTTAACAAAACAACCCAAGATTTCAGAGATACCGATACAGTCAAATTATTAAACGTCCTATGAATTATTTGTCTAGTTATATCTAGTACTAACTTGTACTAGTGAGT
Source organism: Carpatolechia fugitivella (assembly GCA_951230895.1). NCBI lineage: Eukaryota > Metazoa > Arthropoda > Insecta > Lepidoptera > Gelechiidae > Carpatolechia > Carpatolechia fugitivella. Next base: position 9,316,092 of record OX579659.1, on the reverse strand, counting down.
GTTAAAATTATAAGAAGGCTGCTGTTCATTCTTCCAAAACATTAAATATTTTTTGTAAACAATTTGCACCAACCAAAATGCTTGCAACAATGAACGTAAACTACATCTCTGCAAGTCTGCAACCGACCAACTGCAACGTACAATAATTTAGTTAATAAAAAACGGTCCATAAGATGATTTGGACGCAGGTAAATGTTATTTGTTCTAGAGCATGAACGACTTGGTGCGAATTGTATTGAAAAAATATATAGTGTTATCTTGTTAAGTAAATATAGAGAAATGTGTAGGTTTAAGCGATCTCTAAGATCTCTTACATTATATAACTTTACTTTGTACAGTCATGGAAATTGGAAGACAACAAAAAGAAATGTAAATTTTTGTCTTTCTGAACAGAATTAATTTTATTTATTTATTTATTTTATTTTATTAGTTTAGTTTAGTTTTTTTTAGTTGTTTTTTCGCTTCATAATACTTATTTTTCCTCTGGCGAATTTATTTGTTATTATCACCAAGATTCACCTTTAATTTAAAACAAGAAAAACTTTACGATGTAGAGATAGCGTGGAGACAACTACTTATAAACCTTTACCAATGCCAAATTGCGAACTTGCAACTGCAGAACCTAGTTTTGCAATATCGGGGTCATTACACTGCTCTGTCCACATTAATGCCAACATTCACTTTCACCACGGCTCACCATTCTCTTCCCTATGATCCCGCATCTCCATGTTGTCGGCTGTTGTTGTTATTGTGTGTTGTTTGAGCACTTATCACTCGCGGTTGTTTGGTCACACCAGAGGACGACGACGACGCGATCTCTCTGACCCGCGCTACCAGACTGTCGGCTTGCCGTTGTTGACGGCTGGCTGGAGGCATTCGCTCCGGTCGCGGCGCGGCGCCCGCGCTCCTCTCTCTACGACGACCAAGCGTTTATCGAGTGTTGTGACATCAATGTGGACCGAGATAATGACGTAGCTGAATGACAAATAAACAAAATTATTCATAGGTACGTCTTCTTCGGTAAAATACGTACGTCCGTCCAACCTCTTGGTTAATAAAAAAAACTTTGATAAACTTTCGCTGAGTATATTAATAGACGTGCGTAATTACGTACACTTTGTTAATTTAGACAATTGAAGGAAATAAGGATGCAACCTAATGTATTTTATTACCTCATTAACAAATATTATGACTTAGTTACAACACAGTACCCAAAACTTTACTGTATGATTGTGATTTTTGTTTGTTTTAATCAAGTTGTTCTAGTTAACGTTTTTTTTATTGCAAATGTTATTCATAGAGAAATAGTTCACAACTCAGAATGATGTGCACGCGGACACCAGCAAATTTTGGTTACCTTTCAATTTATTTGCTACAGTTGGGATCGGGTCACTTCAATCAATTAATGTACATAATACGCAGGTAACAACAATACACTCAATGCGAGTCTTTGATTTAGGTGTATAGTAGAGTAATGCCAATGCCACGTTTGGCCTCTAAATTCCGTTCAACTTTGCTGCGCTGCGTAGCTACAATCTGCATTTTAAGTTTTGTAAGTAACATTGCGGTCTATCTACATAGATACAAGTAATTTACTTAAACTGGAGTCATTACGATTATCTACTTACTTAAGTGAGACCTATAGAATACATTAGCGTGGTAATTTATATCAATTTGTTTTAAATTAAGCGATTTTTTTTTGTCGATCGGTCGATGACTTGGCTAGAATCCTAAGCTTGATTCTGGATATTCTCGGCAATAATTTGAGCATATAACACAGCCTTTTCTAAGCAAGCAAACTCAAATATAAATACAATATTATATAATATATATATGGGTTATTCGCTGCAATCAAAATGTATTAGATATTCGTAACTGACGTTATCTGTAAAAATAGTACACAGCAGTATTAATAAAAAGGCTACTAATTTTACTTATTCATTCATCAGTATGATACGTTACGGTATCTTACCTAGTTAAATATTATGTTCTGTGGGCTACTATTATTTATTCTGTTGGTTAGATTATGAGCGTCGTGACTAAAGTAAGGAACAAATAATATTAAAATGTTGTCATCGCCTTAAGTAGGTATATTATCACATTGAAAACATAAAACAATTGCTAATTCATGCGGTCATACCAAGAAAAGCACATAAATATGCCGTGTTTTTCTTTAGTATTATGATTAAATATTGTTAATTATGAACAGAAAATAAACAACGCCTTTTTTATAATTATGTAGATATTTATTTTTTCTTTAAATTACAATTATTTAAGGAGATAGAGTTACTTCTCAACGCAGCATCTTAGTCAACTGAGATTAGCGAAATAAAACTCTATCTGACTCAAGTAATATGATATTATATTAGGTTTTATTTCACGTTGTACCAGATAAAAGTCATTTATTAAGTAAAATTCATCAATAGGTACATGTCACAAAATATATAATAATACAATCAAAATGCGTCGGCGGACGTCCAGCGACGCCCCCCGCCCAAATGTGCCCACAACACTGGTAGCGTTTCCTCTCTGCACAGCAAGAGGATCCTGAGAGAGGTTTTATTAGGTTTTATTACCAACATCTATTGCTTAAAATCAGATTAGGCTTGAGCCCCTCGGGTACTTCCCGCTCGTCCACACCACGTCGTCGTCCACACTGCGGACGACTGGGAATGATGCGTTCTGTTCGTCCACACTATGGACGAACAGAACGCAACATTCACATTTAAAATTTCTTTACACTGACTCATAAACTAGATATGGAACGAGGTGCGGATGACTTGAATGTTGCGTTCTGTTCGTCCACAGTGTAGACGAACAGAACGCAACATTCCCAATCGTCCGCAGTGTGGACGACTTGGTGTGGACGAACGGGAAGTACCCACTTCATCAGCTCATATACTTAAATACCTATCCTAATTTGTTGATCCTAACGTGTATTCGGCAGAGTTCCGTGGCCGAGTGGTAGAACGTACAGTTCTTATTACAAAGGTTTCGGAATCCGAATTCCTGTTGGGTGGGAAACCTTATGTAATCAAACAAATATATTATACGGGGCCGCCAGCAAGCAATCCGAGTCAATGAGTCTATATCAGATGGCCTGGCAAATGCCAGGCCATTTTGCTAGGTAGCACTCGTCAACTCGCACAAATTGATGTTAATAAACTGGATGTTACTTATAATTCCATCAAAATCGATCTCTGCTCTGATGTTAAGGACCTTGACTTGATTCTGGACAGCTGTATGGGTTGGAGGAAACAGGTGGATAGTATTAGTCGCAGGGTAATAAATACGCTGCGGCTATTGTACCGGTTTAAAAACTTTCTTCCACTCGAGGCTAAGAGGCCCTCTGCTTGCTAATCATTGATTATGCTGATGTGTGTTATTTGGACCTTAATTCAGAGCTTCTCGACATACTTGATCGACTTCAAAATTGCTGTATTCGGTACATCTTCAATCTACGTAAATTCGATCATATTTCAGAGTTTCGGCGCCAATTGGGGTGGCTTCCAATTCGACAGCGTCGTCAACTTCGAATCCTCACCACCTTGTATACCACTCTTAACGACAATTAGTGTGCTCCAGAATACCTTAAATCACGGTTTAACTTTCTTTGCAACTCTCATAATCGCCACCTTCGTTCTTCTCATAATCTTCTTCTTTCGAGACCATTTTCCAAGTCAGGGTTTTTCCGAAAGTCATTTACAGTAGAGGTGGCGCGGCTTTGGGATTATATTTCGTCGCTTCATTCTTAGATATAAATAGGTATAACAATGTAGTATTTCTATTCTACTGGCAACTTCGCACTTTAAGAGTCACTGTTTTGACTCGTTCTTTTTTTTTTTATCTATCAGCAGTAGCGCCACCCAGTCTACGCCGGCGCGCACGTCGGTCAGTATCGTCATTCTTTTATTTTGCGCGGCAACGATCGCACTTGCTCTCGAATTTAATTTTGTTAAAAAATAACACTGTTGAAATATGTCGCGAAGGGGTTCCAGTGCTCAGGAACCACCAAGGAAAAGACGCCGTTTAATTATATACTCGGATTCTGAAGATTCTGAACACTCTTCAGGTAAGTTTATGTGCCTTTACTTATTTATCAAACATTAACCTCATGTTTCCTTTCTTTTTTAACATTTGATCGCCTCCGTGCTTACTTACGCTTGGGGGTTGACCGTGAGTCAGCACGATAGCATTTAAACCTGGGGGTTGTCTGTGAGACAACACGAAGGTATTTTATTTTTAGCCTGAAAGTTAACCGAGAGTTATCTTGATGGCAATATTACGCAATTTATTTCCTTTGGTTCAAAAGTTGCTTATTAGCTTCAGTCCTGACTGACATTGATGAATGATAACATTTTTACGTTATTTTAATTTTATTTGCACCCACCCTCAAATAAAATTAATTCTTAAATTATGTTGTAGATAACGAACAACAACAAAATAATGAAGTCACGGCCGAGGTCGAGGTCCATAATCCACCAATGGACAATACCGGACAGGATCATTCGACAGGAACTGAGGATCAAGCAGAAAATTCTACGACACAACAAAACGCATCCTCGTCAGAAGAACCACTTACCGAATTAGACGCTGAGCTCTTGGCTGCGTTAGGTGACCCAGTCGATGATGTACCTATTTATGGAGAGAAAATACAGCAGGACTTGGCCCAACGTTGGCTACCTTTGCTATGCAAAGGAATCCCAAAAGAAAAAAAGGAAGCTCTTTTAAAGGAATACACTATACCGGAGAACTGTAAGTTTTTACGCGCTCCCACGCTCAATGCTGAAATTCATTCAGCCATTTCCGACATTGCCAGAGCTCGTGACAAAAAGGTCGAAAGTGGTCAAAATCAACTGGGATTAGGTATTTCTGCTATCGGTAAAGGATTATCTTCACTACTCACAAATGAGGACAAACATACGAAGATCCAGGCTATAAAATTGATCGCTGACGGGTGCAGAATTTTAGCTGACCTTCATTACAATGAGACTCAGACTAGAATAAAGATCGTAACTCCTGGCTTAGACAAAGCATTCTTACACGTCATAGAGGATGTGAAGCGTGATGAGACTCTTTTCGGAGAAAAACTCAACGATAAAATAAAAGCCTCCAAGACCATAGAAAAACAGGGTCTTCAAATAAAGAAAACCCCGGCTCCCCAGAAAACCTCATCAGGTGGAGCATCTCAACCTCGGCCGTCAACGTCTCGCACGCGCCCGCAGGGAAACTGGTCGGGTGCCCCTCACTATCAGTTGTCGAACAGGGGGGGGACGCGGGATGACGTACAGGTACGGGACAGCGACCCGGAAGCCGTCGTCCACCACCTCATCGACTTTGAACAAGCCTCCGTCGACGACCGGCAGCAAACCGCGTGCTCCACCTCGGCATTAAATCAGGTACACGTACACGCCGGTAGATTGCAGGCATTCTTCCGTTGTTGGACTTTAATCACAAATAACTCCGTCGTATTAGGTTGGATTAGAGAAGGATTTCCGATCCCTTTACTTTACAATGTGCAACAAGATGTAATACCTACTAATTCTTTTACTAAAAATGAATTAAACGATATGAACGTAGCTATACAAAACTTATTAGTTTTGGGTGCGATAGATCGATGTAAACCTTTGCCTGATCAATTTATTTCAAAAATATTTTTGGCTCCTAAATCAAACGGTGGTAAAAGATTTATCCTAAATCTTAAACCTCTCAATAAATTCGTTCAAAAATCACACTTTAAGATGGAAGATTATAGGACTGCTATAAAATTGATTCCCAAGGATGGTTTTATGGCTACAATCGATTTGAAAGAGTCTTACTTACTTGTACCTATTAAACCTTCAGATCGTAAATACCTAAGGTTTAAATCACCCGATGGCACTTTGTATGAATTTAATGCAATGCCATACGGGTTATCTATCGCGCCCAGAACTTTTACGAAAATTATGAAAGAGGTAGTGTCATACCTACGTCAGCGAGGTTTAACGAATGTCATATATTTAGATGACATATTATGTATAGGGCGAGATTATAAAGAATGTTCTCGTAACGTCACTCAAACATTACGTATACTGGAATGTTTAGGTTTTATTGTTAACTATGAGAAAAGTTCAACCCAGCCACAACAATGCTGTAAGTACTTAGGTTTCGTTTTTAATTCGAAGGAAATGACACTATCTCTTCCGGCCGATAAACGTAACAATATAGCAAGCCTAGTTAAAAAATTAAAGTCATTAAAATTTTGTAAAATTAGGGATCTCGCTCAATTTATTGGCACTCTGACTGCCGCCTGTCCCGCAATACAGTACAGCTGGATGTACACCAAACGCCTAGAAAGGGTTAAGTTTTTAGCCCTACAAGAATATTCATCTTAATAGTAATAGTAATAGTAATTTCTTTATAATGCGAAAATGGTTTTACCTCCCGAAATCGTGCCCGATTTGGATTGGTGGACGAACACAATCGAAATTTCATGTAATCCGATTGGAGATTTTAGTTTTGATTTAGAAATCTTCACCGATGCTAGTCGCACGGGTTGGGGTGCATTCTGCGATAACCAACGCGTACACGGGGGATGGAAGGAGGTTGAAACAGTATTCCACATTAATTATTTGGAATTACTCGCAGTCTTTTTAGGTTTAAAAAGTTTCGCAAGATACAGACACGGGTGTGTCATATTGTTACGTATAGATAATACTACGGCCGTCAGTTACATAAATAGAATGGGGGGAATACAATTCCCCCATTCAAATGATATCACGAGGGACATATGGCGATGGTGCGAGGAGCGAAATATTTGGCTTTATGCTTCTTACATTAACACTAAAGAGAATAGGGAAGCTGATGAGGAGTCAAGAAGAAAAAATCCGGATATTGATTGGAGTTTAACGAATAGAGGGTTTCAAAAAATTTCCAGACAATTTGGCCAACCAGATATCGATCTCTTCGCTTCTCGCACCAATGCAAAATGCGAAAATTATGTTTCTTGGAAACCGGATCCCGACGCTTTATCGGTTGATGCTTTTACGCTTTCTTGGACTTCTTGGTTCTTTTACGCATTTCCACCTTTTCCATTAATCCTTAGGTGTTTGCGAAAAATAATCACCGATAAAGCGGAGGGAGATTTTCTGTTTCCTTACTGACGGCCAGTAAGGAAACAGAAAATCCCTGCAGCAGCCCTGGTTTCCGTTATTATTAACTTATGTCGTTTGGTTAATTCTGAAATTATTTTTCTTGATTCGGCTTTTGATGTAAATTATCCTTCTTCTAGATTCCAACAAACGCTTACCCTGGCTGCGGCAGCGCTCTCCGGCTCGCGTTTTCACGACGCGGGACTCCACCGGCAGCTTTAAATCTCATGATATCTTCCCTGGCGAAAAATACTCTGTCACAATACAATGTGACGTATAAGTTATGGTGGAAGTTTTTGTTTCGATGGCACTCTTAAACCCCTTGAATGTTCAGTTTCTGATGTATTATTATTTTTAACAGAGAGATTTAATAAGGGAGAGTCTTACGGGTCTTTAAACTCTCATAGGTCTGCACTCTCTCTGCTCCTGGGAAGCGATATTTGTGTCAACGATCAGACTAGAAGGCTTCTTAAAGGCGTATTTAAATCTAGACCTCTTACCCCTAAATACTCCGTAACTTGGGACCCTCAGATTGTATTAAATTACATATCTGATTGGTACCCGAACCCGAACCTTTCTTTAGAAAAGATTACTAAAAAGATGGCGGTTCTACTAGCTCTATGTACCGCTCACAGAGTGCAGACATTTTCATTAATCAAATTAAATAATATAAAGTTCAGTTCAAGTGGAGTTAAGATTGCTATCTCGGACATTATTAAGACGTCAGGTGTAGGTAGAGAGCAGCCTGTATTATTCCTACCGTATTTTAACGAAAACCAGCGCATCTGCCCGGCTTCTGTCATGCAACATTATATCGACAAAACCAAGGTCCTAAGGACAAGTAATTCACAAAACCTTTTCTTAACTTTTAGACGTCCACACAGGCCTGCTACAGCGCAATCCATTAGTCGATGGATTAAGCAGGTGTTAGGCGAGGCAGGCGTGGACGTGACAGTGTTTAGCGCACACAGCACGCGCCACGCTGCCACGTCCACGGCTTATGGCTCCGGCGTCTCCCTCGACGTAATCCGGAAGACGGCCGGATGGACTAGCACGTCACAGACTTTCGCTAAGTTTTACCATCGGCAAGTAGTTGACGAAGAAAACTTCGCGAGATCAGTTTGCTTTCCTAGAGCTGATCAATGTTGATTTGTAAACCCTTTATAGAATATATAATTACCTAATGATTGCCTTTTTTTAGTTAAAAATGAATAAATAAACACATTTTTTACATAGTATCATGTTTTTATTTAATAAATAAATAGAATATAGTGACATTATAAATAAACACAAAACTTTTAACTCTAAACATCTACATTGTTATACCTATTTATATCTAAGAATGAAGCGACGAAATATAATATGAGATCAAACAAGCTTCGCAAGCGAAGTTCGATCGATATTATATGAGTACGCTTCATTCGAAGATATAAACTCCCGCCCTCCCAGGCCCAATATGAAAGTTTTGTGATCTCTGAAAAGAATGACGATACTGACCGACGTGCGCGCCGGCGTAGACTGGGTGGCGCCACTGCTGATAGATAAAAAAAAAAAAGAACAAGTCAAAACAGTGCGAAGTTACCAGTAGAATAGAAATACTACATTGTTATACCTATTTATATCTTCGAATGAAGCGTACTCATATAATATCGATCGAACTTCGTTTGCGAAGCTCGTTTGATCTCATATTATCTGCCTGTTGAGATCCGAAAAGCTACTAATCGTAAGTCTTTAAAAAAACTAACTAGTATATGATCACTACTCTAAGTTACTTAACTCTAAACAGTTTTAAATATTTGTTTACATTTATCTACCTCCTTTCTTTCGTAGTGCAGGCGAGTGGGTGGGGGTAGGTAGTGGGTATTATTTATTTATTTATTAATAATAGGAAGACCAACAGCTAAAGTTAACTTGATAGTAAAATACAGTAATACCAAAAAGCCATTTACAGGTCTCCACATGTAGGTGCCAGAACATAAAAAAAAACACATAAGGTCATACACTCATAGGCCTGAATACTAGCTCGCAAACAGATTGTTCAGTAACAAAAAAAAATTGTCTGTGTATATATATTATTGAATATAATATGTATGTATATATTATAGAATACATGTATATATTTATGCATTGATATTTAATTCATTATCCTCCTGTCACTAGTATGAACCCGCTTCCATTTCTCAGTTTGCCTTGTGGTTGGCCGGTGGAGAATGCCGCTTGGCATTAGGCCCGCCATTTGTATAGACAATAAAGTTTTTATAAATAAATAGGTAAACAAAAAAATAAATATATTTGTGAGACTGTCTCTACTTTGCTATTAGGACATTGCAGGCAAAATCCCCCGTCTTAAAAGTAAGATGATTCCGTGCTTCAAAAGGCACGTTAAACGTCGTCGGTCCCGGCTTTCTTCATAGTCGTTACATAAGCTATCTCGGCGAAGAAATAGGGAGGCATCTTCACCATATCGCGAAATAGAGTATGAGGATGAGGATTTGGTTGGTTTCTGGCAGCTCCACCTTATCGTGGAAGTAAGGACCACATTGTGGAGATGAGGTGGAGAGAGAATGAGTGTCTTTATGTGATTATGTTATTATATCCACATACCTCTCCGCGACTGCTCCACTCGCGATGTCTTCTCTATTATGCCCGGACTCGTAAAAACTGATGCTGGTTATATATTCTGCTTCGCATTGATAAAGGTGATGGTTGTCAGCTCTACTCACAACTGCATTGTTGTTTTTATGTCAAAACAGTATGTAAAACCAAGTTTCACCTAAATCGGTCCATAAACAAAAAAATTGGCCGCCATCTTGGATTTTTGTAATTTTTACAACTACATTGTTGTTTTTATGTCGAAAAAGTATGTAAAACCAAGTTTCACCGAAATCGGTCCATAAACAAAAAGTTGGCCACCATCTTGGATTTTTGTTATTTTTACAACTGCATTGTTGTTTTTATGCAAAAACAGTATACCGTACCAAGTTTCACCCAAATTGGTCCTTAAACAAAAAAGTTGGCGGCCATCTTGGATTTTAGTCATTTTTACAACTGCATTGCTGTTTTTATGTCAAAACAGTATGTGAAACCAAGTTTCATCCAAATCGGCCCATAAACAAAAAAGTTGGCCGCCATCTTGGATTTTTGTAATTTTTACAACTGCATTGTTGTTTTTATGTCAAAACAGTATGTGAAACCAAGTTTCACCCAAATCGGTTCATAAACAAAAAAGTTGGCCGCCATCTTGGATTTTTGTCATTTTTACAACTGCATTGTTGTTTTTATGCAAAAACAGTATGCCGTACTAAGTTTCACCGAAATCGGTCAATAAACAAAAAAGTTGGCCGCCATCTTGGTTTCTTGACATTTTTTACAACTGCATTGTTGTTTTTATGTCAAAACAGTATGTCAAACCAAGTTTCACCCAACTTGGTCCATAAACAAAATAATTGGCCGCCATCTTGGATTTTTGTAATTTTTACAACTACATTGTTGTTTTTATGTCGAAAAAGTATGTCAAACCAAGTTTCACCCAAATTGGTCCATAAACAAAAAAGTTGGCCGCCATCTTGGTTTTTTGTCATTTTTACAACTGCATTGTTGTTTTTATGTCAAAACAATATGTCAAACCAAGTTTCACCCAAATCGGTCCATAAACGAAAAAGTTGCCCGCCATCTTAGTTTTTTGTCATTTTTACAACTGCATTGTTGTTTTTATGTCATGTTTGTATGTCAAACCAAGTTTCACCCAAATCGGTCCATAAACGAAAAAGTTGCCCGCCATCTTGGATTTTTGTCATTTTTACAATTGCATTGTTGTTTTTACGCAAAAACAGTATGCCGTACTAAGTTTTACCGAAATCGGTCCATACACAATAAAGTTGGCTGCCATATTGGATTTTTGTATTTTAACAATGCATTGTTGTTTTTATGTCAAACAAAGTTATACCGAAATTGGTTCATTAATTAAAAAGTTGGCCGCCATTTTGGATTTTTGTTATTTTTAACATTGCGTCGTTGTTTTTAAGCCAAAACAGTATATTAAACCAAGTTTTACCGAAATCTGTCGATAAAAAAAAATGGCCGCCATCTTTAATTTATATTACTATATTAAAAAAAAACTGTTTAAAACAAACGGCGGCTAAAAGTTTCAAGAAGACCAAAAGGCTAAAAAGGGCTATAGTCTAAGAAAGCCTCTAACCCTCAGGAGCCCTTTCAAAAGCCTCTTCTGGGTTTTAGACTTTTTGAAGGCTATAACCCTGAAAAGTCTCTTTGTCAGAGAATAGCCCTCTAAAGAGCTAAGAGTCCTTGCCGTCGGGGCTAAAAGGCTATAGTCCTTTGGATCACTACAGTAGTAACTCTTTATACTTAACTTTGCACAGGCGGGGTTACGTGGAAATACCGCCCATAGTCGCTACTTTGACGATCAAATACTAGCACTGAAAAAAATATGCTAACAGAATATATCCTTAATTAAATTTTAAAATGAGTATAATTTAAAATACAATAATTTAGAAATAAGATACGCAATACACAATTTTTTTTGACAGGATATCACTTTAGAAAATACAAGAAGACATTAAAAACTACATTAGCTACTGCTAGAAGGCTAAGGATAAATCGCAAAATTTTAAACTCTAATAATAAAAGTAAAACTATTTGGAGACTCATAAATTAATTTACTGGTAAAATTACCAAACCATGCGGCAAAAATATTGAATTAACTAAAAACGGATGTAAAACTAAAGATGCAAAGGCAGTTAGTAACCAGTTCAACGTTTTTTTTATAAATGTTGGCAAAGCACCAAATAATAAGAATGACACTTTTAAAGCGTTTTTAAATAATTATAAAATTAATACAACTAAGAGCATATTTATGAAACCAACTGATACCATGGAAATAAAGAAACTTGTTAAAAAAATTTAAAATGGTAGTAATTGTGGACCAGACGAATTGAGTACAAAGATAATTAAAAATAATATTGATATGGTTTAACTCATGCATCGAACAACAGGTGTTCCCTCGTGTGCTTAAGAGAGCCAAAGTTATACCCGTTTATAAGAAGGGGGATTCTCATGATGTTTCAAATTACAGACCCATTTCTATTCTGTCTGTAATTTCTAAAATATTTGAGGGTATAAATAGCTGACAGACTCCAAAGTTATTTTGCATCAAATGACTTCTTTACTGAAAGGCAATATGGATTTAGAAGAAACTTTAATACAGTCATGGCAATGCGCGACTTGGTAAATGAGATTCTCCAAATCCTCAATAGAGACTCGAAGTTTATGGGGATCTTCTGTGACCTTAGTAAGGCATTTGATAGCGTAAGCCATGACATACTACTTCACAAACTTGAGTATTATGGAATACGTGGAGCGGCTTATAATCTTCTTAAATCATCGCACTCATTTAAGTGATCGCACTCAATATGTGGAACTAATTGATAACGGTATGACAGATAATGCTAGAGTTACTTCTCTTGACCGAGAAATTAGGTATGGGGTGCCACAGGGTTCGGTACTGGGACCACTATTATTTACAATCTTTATTAACGATCTGCCTAGCAACATAACTAGGGGCACTGCGTATCTTTATTCTGATGATACAAGTATAATATTAAATGATACATCTTTTGACATATTAGATGGTGAAGTGCAGCGTGCTTGGAAAGAGTTGACAGAGTGGTTTGATGCTAACGGCTTGCGAATGAATGTTGACAAGAGCTATTATGTCACTTTTAGAAGGCACACTAACAGTCACGATTGCACTTTTGGGATTCCAGTTGAAAAGAAGGACACAGTTCGTTTTCTTGGTGTGGACAATCAGCTAAGGTGGTGGTGATAACATTAAGAAGAAGTTGGCTAGTGCATGCTACTCACTAAAATCAATGCGTGGTTTGGTTGATGTTCATACGAAGCTTATGTACTTCTCCTATTTTGAAAGTATCATGCGTTACGGGCTTGAACTCTGGGGTAACTCTTCTGCAATTTTGTCAGTATTGATGCTTGGGATTTTTAGTCTTAGCAATTTAGTCCTACGTGATGTTCAGGGTATTTTGCAAAATTTAAATACACTGGACTAAAAAGCACAAAATAATTATCAAGTAAAAAATATTTTTTAACAACACGTTTTAACGCACTAAAAAGTATAAAATATTTTTTATTGAGATTTTTATTGGTGTAGTACTCTTGTAGTACTTAAAACGGAAAACGTGGGGTGCATAGAGTAAATTTTGAAGCTGTAACGGAACCAACCTGGGTTCGTTAACAATTTCACAAATAAATTCCAAATCATTATAACTACTAATCGATTACACCTCTTTCTCTAATACAAATGCTAAATAATCACTAACGATCATTACTCAATACTTCAATTAATACGACATTCATTTATTTAATATTAAAACAAGGTTAAAAATACAAGGCTCTGCTTACTCCTTTACAAAATAAGTTCACTTAAAGTAAACATGAATTTATAACACTAAAGAATCTAAAAACATAATAAAAATAATAAATAAAGCATTAAAATAATAAAACTTCGAATAAGGAACACAAAAGAAATAAAGAATAATATTGTTGTATGAAAATAGTTGAACCATTTTGGATACTGAACGCTAAATAAAGGACGCTGAGTCCCGGGCACGTGCTGGAGGCCGTCCCGAGCACGCGCCCGAGCCTCAGGGTCGAATCTATAAAAGCCGACGACGCAAAATATTTGGGCTCTTTTCTCTTTCGAATTTCAACCAAGCACAGTCTCCTCGTCAGTCGTATTCAAAATATTTCTTAGAGTTTTAAAGTGATTTGTTTGTGTCTGTTCTCAAAATATTATTATCATTTTTTAGTGTTTGTCAATAGTAATAATAATGTAAATTTCGTTGGGATATCGTAAAGTCATAGTTTTCCATGGGATCAAATTTAAAGTAAGTAGTTTTCCTTCGTAATTGTTGTGTAATTAAGTAAAATTTAACGTAGTATTAGCTTTCATTGGGGTTTTGCGACTGATGGGGATTAAAGCTGTGACTTGCATCACATCCAGGGTGGAAGCGTCAGTTTCCGTCCATGGTGGCTGTCTTGGGCAGATGGTCTGGTTAGGACTGTTCTAAACGTTCTCCTGAATTGTTGGAAACAGACTGAAGTGTTCAATGTACCGGTATCTTTGGAACGGACCGATGATCGCTTTTACTATCAGCGATCCAGTTCTCGTGGTGTTTTGGTGATGTGTATCGGAATCAAGGTGTCCATGTAGCGAAGCACGACGAATGTCACTTGGTTCTGTTACGCAGTATCATTATATCATGTCTCCTACACCCGGTAAGGACGCGTACCCTCTTTACCCGATCTTAGCCAGCGGGCGCGTGGAAGGAGAGTCCTACTTGGTCCGTGCTTAGAACGTAGGCACTCACTGGGTCTTGCCACAACCCGTCTGGTTAGTTCGTTTCGATTAGACCTTCTCCTGTGGCGTTGGAAGGTACCACCACACATTACACGATTAATTATAAATGTGAGGTCTTCCTCTAGCTGTTTGAAACTTACGGAGAATAGGTAGGATAGTTCGATACCTAACGGATGATAGAATACTTACGCATTTGCTTCGAAAATTAGCTAGACTTTAAATGTAATGTGAGATATTTAGGTAATATCTCTAGTTTTGCCTATATATGTAAAACACTTAACTAGGAAGGTAAATTCAATAGGGAAACGAATGTCATAGAACTTACTTGGGATCACTTATATCAAGTCAAAATATTTACTCTATCCGGTGAAAGAGAGCTTATCAAAACTTCTCTAGAAACTATTACTCTTCGTTGCTAAACAATATCAAATACCAGTAAGAAACATCTTACCTCTATAAAACTCAAGTATTACCTAAATAAACTTCACTGCTAAAAGGTATAAAAAGCAATAAATAGTTAACCCAGTTAAACATACTAAAACCTACTCTTCATTGTTAAATAACAAATAGTAAGAAACGCTTTACCTTTATAAAATTCAAAGCCTAAATAATCATCATTAGATACTTACTGAAAAGTATAAAATTGCAATAAATAAATCATCTAAGTTACATACTAAAAAACCTACCTTTTAAATATTAATTAGAAAGAAATACTTTACCTGTATATAAAACTCAGTATAACCTAAAAATAATCCTCAATACAAAAAGTATTAAATTGCAATAAACAATTTACTTTGTTAAAGCATACTGAATCATCAATAACCACTTTTGCTAAATAATATCATACCTTTGTAATAAATAATTACTTAGTTCAAATTCCATAAAACTGACTAAGTAAACCTTTCAAAGATAAGATTATAATAACAGTTGATTCTCTCTAAGATTTAGACTTCATTCTAATAAAATAACCAAATAAATAAATATCTTGAAAGTACCAGCCAGCCGTATATCGCCTGTTATAATTTCAAATGTCGTAAGGGACATTTTGTCGTAAGTACATTATGTACACCATTCGATTCAGAATTTTTTTGCGCATCTTTCTGTATATTTAAAATAATTCTATCCCTTTTTATAAAGGAGATACAGGGGATTTCACTTTGTAGTAAGTGTCAAAGTTGGTCAATGTATACGTCGTATAGGTAAAGTTTCAGGACTTTTTGTTTTTTATACGTCGTATGTCTTTTTTCCTACAAAGTTAATACGTTGTAACACACTAACATAAAAAATATACCTTTACACAATTAATTCCATTAAAGTATATTTTAAAGTTTTGAATAAAAAGTGTCGTAAGTAGCAGATTTTTTTACTTTTGTCCGATACGACAATATTTGAATAAGATTGTTCACAGTATAAATTTAAAAATAAAAATAAAAATTGTAGTAAGTAACAACATTTTATAAAATTGCTTCGATAAGACAGTAGTTCTACCAAAGACATGAAAAAACTTACGTGGTAAGTCTCGTAAAAATATATTGATCTCTTAACAACATCACTGATTGGAAAACGAACGATACTTACATCCCAAAAAAACCTTAATCAAAAATGCTTCGATTATTTTATGTTTGAGTTACGACTAAACAAAAGTTATTAATCTCATGAACTGATGATCGTAAATTTGTATAGGTAGAATAGAATAGAATAGGTATATATCGCCTGTTATAATTTGAAATGTCGTAAGAGACAAACCCCTACTTTCTAGGAGAACTAAAAGAAAAAAATGTGAGTAAAAACTGTCATAACTTTCAAATTTTCTATCCTATTGAGACGATTCCTAGAGAGAAATTTCTTTTAATTATTATATCTGTCTGATAGAATTAAGTAAACTTCGATAAACAGCATAGTTTCGAAGATAGTGTCCCTTACACACTAGAATTTTGTATCAAATGTCCCTTACGCCCTACGCCTAGAGTCATATTTTTGTCGTAACAAACAAAATAATCGTTTTTATTTCATAATTCCAGTTGTAAAGGTATTAAAAAGCCATAAATTAATGATGTACGTTGCAATATTGATCTAGGTTCCAATAGAATTCCGTATAAAAATGATCTGATCTGTATACTTAAAGCTATCTTTTGACTATTACTACCCATATAGACGATGTATCAGGGCTATAGGGAGGTCATCTGTCTGTAGTCTGTTGTTTTATGATTATGCTGAGAGCAATGTACCTATATAGGTATGATTTTATTATAATTTAAGAGGGTTTGATACAACTGTTTCTTTTTTTATCTAAAACACAACTCAGTTACTAAATTTGTTAAAACATCAAGACATAGTCTCTTCGTATATTGATCTGGAGTAATAATGTTATCTATAGACAATGTCTGGTCTACGTAGCTACTACTTAGCTTTAACAGTTTATGAGTAATAGAATGATATTATTATGCCTATCTAATCTACATAACGGCAAACTAGATAGTACTTTACAAGACATATTATTTCTAATTCATCATAATCTTCCTCGTCTGTCTCAGCTTTTTCTCTTCTTCTTCTTTTTCAACCTTTGTCTACCCAATGCTGAGTATAGGTATCTTCCATATTTTTCCACATTGTGCGGTCATGTGATTTCCGCATGCAGTCTCTCCCTGCAACTCGCGTCAAATCGTCAGTCCATCTCGCGGGCTGCCTTCCCACATTTCTGCGCCCAGTCCGTGGTCTCCACTCCAGCACTTTACTCCCCCACCTACCGTCAAAGTCTAAGCTAATGTATCTGGAACTTCAGAATTATATGGAAGGTTAGAATATTCTGCGTGAAACTGCTTTGGTATTGTCCCATTGCCACATAAACGAAGCAAATCATTATATTTTGCTACAGACATAGGCAGACTTTGTTCATACAAAGGTTTCAATTGAACTTTATCCCCATCCTGGTTATTAGTTGATTGATCCTCTTGAACATCCTCTTCGGTTTTTCCTTTCCCCTTGCCTTTTCCTTTCCTTTTTCCCTTCCCTTTGCCTTTATTTTCTGTTGGTTTTTCATGTAGTTCAAATTTGTGTATTTCAGCGTCTTCTTTCATCAATAATTAAACAAACATTTCATTCGGGTATTTCTTTTTAAATGTCACTATTCTTATTTTCTGTGATTTAATAGCTTTCATAATTTTCAGAGAAATGGCATTCGCAGTTAATTCTTCAAAGATTAAAAAAATCTGTATGATCAAGAACATGTACTTGGTAAGGTTTTGGCCATTTTCTAGCTTCTTCTATGTAAGTTAGGCCATTGCGATGGACTCCAGACAATCCGTTTCTTTACTTCGTTTTCTATTGTAGCGTGAACAGACTCAACGGGCATGTAGGTATGACCGGGAATCAAGAAGTTAATTTAAATTACTTCCAAATGTTTCGTTCTGATCAAGTAGTAATGATTAAGTGCAGACGAAACAACTTCAACAAGATGTTTACAACTGGAGAATAAAAAAAAAAACTGTTATTATACTGCGATTCATGCGTTGGTCAGAACCGCAAGAAAGTTGTTTTATTTTCTGGAAACAACGAAACATTTGTAAGTAATTCAAATTAAATTCTTGATTCCCGGCCATACCTACATGCCCGTTGACTCGGTTCACGCTACAAAGAAGCGTTACGAAGTAAAGAAACGGATTGTCTGGAGTCCATCGCAATGGCCTAACTTACATAGAAGGAGCTAGAAAGTAGCCAAAACCTTACCAAGTACATGTTCTTGATCATACAGATTTTTTAAACTTTGAAGAATTCAATGCGAATGCCATTTCCTTGAAAATTAAGAAAGCTATTAAATCACAGAAAATAAGAATAGTGACGTTTAAAAAGAAATACCCGAATGAAATGTTTGTTTAATTATTGATGAAAGAAGACGCTGAAATATACAAATTTGAACTACATGAAAAACCAACAGAAAATAAAGGCAAAAGGAAGGGAAAAAGGAAAGGAAAAGGCAAGGGGAAAGGAAAAACCAAAGAGGATGTTCAAGAGGATCAATCAACTAATAACCAGTATGGGAATAAATTCAATTGAAACCTTTGTATGAACAAAGTCTGCCCACCCATGTTTGTAGCAAAATATAATGATTTGCTACGTTTATGTGCAAATGGGACAATACCAAAGCGGTTTCACGCAGAATATTCTAACCTTCCATACAAGTCTGAAGTTCCAAATGTTTGTGCAGTAAGTATTAAGTTTAGTAAGGGCCCTGACCTATTGGGCGGTGAGGTGCCACCGTGCAGCGATATTTCCATACTTGAAATTGCCATGTGGCGCGAATAAAATTCACCCGCGCCATGCAGCCACCCTTGCTGCCACAATGTGGCAATGCTCTTAAATATATGCCACAATTTATTTCTTTGAAAATTCCTTAAAATAGTTATTTTCTTAACTTATATTGATATAATCTGTTGAATTGTAATAATGTTATGTTGCACTAGATGACTAGCATCTAGGAATGAGAATAATATTTTGATAACCCTGTTTAGCTTAACCTAAATAAAGCTAGTAAAAAATCCATTTATTTTATTTATTTTGAAACAGTTTTATCAAACCCTCTTAAATTATAATAAAATCATACCTATATAGGTGCATTGCTCTCAGCATAATCATAAAACAACAAACTACAGACAGCATGACCTCCCTATAGCCCTGGTACATCGTCTATATGGGTAGTAATAGTCAAAAGATAGCTATAAGTATCCAGATCAGATCATTTTAATACGGAATTCTATTGGAACCTAGATCAATATTGCAACTTACATCATTAATCTGTATTTTTAAATACCTTTACAACTGGAATTATCAAATAAAATCGATTATTTTGTTTGTTACGACAAAAAGATGACTCTAGGCGTATGGCGTAAGGGACATTTGATACAAAATTCTAGTGTGTAAGGGACACTATCTTCGAAACTATGCTGTTTATCGAAGTTTACTTATTTCTATCAGACAGATATAATAATTAAAAGAAATTTCTCTCTAGGAATCGTCTCAGTAGGATAGAAAATGAGAAAGTTATGACAGTTTTTACTCACATTTTTTTCTTTTTGCTCTCCTGAAAAGTAGGGGTTTGTCCCTTACGACATTTGAAATTATAACAGGCGATATGGTCCACACGATAAGAAGAAGAATTTGTTAATTTTGATACAAAGGAATGATTATTGTCAAGTACAATCAATTAGCTCAAATTGCATTATTATTTCCTACGGTAATAAAATGTGTATTTTAGGAGTTCCTATGGCCACCTTCCGGCTCCATCATCAGATCAGCTTTATGGTATCATAATATTGCATTGTCACCGAGGTTACATAAGTGTACCAAATTTCAGCACAATCGAATGACAGCACGTGCTCCAAAAATTAGTTGCAAGATTCGGACCGAACAAACCCACAAACAAACAAACAGACAGACAAGAAAGCGAGTTAATAAAAACGTGTTAAAAAACCAATCCGTTAAGTTCCGTCCCGTTCCGAGTGAAATAAGTGAATTTTTTGTGAAAAGTGCGTTCAAGATTTCTCGTGGTCGGCCTGGTTATCCCCTAGAAGATAGCGAGGAATTTTGAAGGTAAGTCTGTGAGCTAACCGTCGCGTGTAAAATAAGTTATATTCACCTTATACGTGAACGAGATTTCTCGCGGTCGGCTTGGTCTCCCCCTAGTTGATAGTGAGGAACTTCGGATCAAAGTAAACATTACCGAATAGTCCGAATACCGAGTACAAAGTAGTAATCGTACCGTACCGTATCGCAGTAAAGAAAGATAAGTTTTTTTGTAAAGTGTTCCTAAGATTTTTCGTGGTCGGCCTGGTAATTCCCGGGAAGATAGCGAGGAATTTTGGAACCTAGTTCCGTTCCGAAAAATAGGATAAAATAATAGATATAAAACCGCGGATACTTTTTCCTCGAATTACGGACTAAGCGGTCGGCTTGGTTACCCCCCAGTCGATAGCAGTGGTTTGAGGAAATTACCGAAAAACAGGAAAATAAAATAAAAAAAGACCTCCAAAAAATAAATATAAAAAACAAAATTAAAATAGAAAACACTATAAAAGTCGCTTATCAACAAAAAGCCATAGGAACTCCTCAAAAACACAACATAACCTCGAGGTGTTTGGGTTCGTTGTATTTGTTTTGTATAACCGTGTTTCTCAAAAAACTATAGATTAGAATTTAGCCCTTTTATAAAAAAAAACATAAGCATCTTCTAGGCGAGCGTGGTCCATCTTTCACCTTATAATGAATTTCCATCAGCTAGAATAGTGGTCAAACGCAAGTCTTTCCAATAATAAAAACAATAATTGAATTGCACTGCAAATGATATACTAATAATAACTATTTATGTAAGTTCTCAAGACATAACACTGGCACATGACTTTGCACAGCTGCGGGTATTATCACATCAAGTCACGACAGCCATTCGAATCTACCCACATCGAGCTCCGCGTCGGTGCCTGGTACTGCAACGCACGGACCCGATTATTCTCGAAGCTCAAGTCTGACGTCAACGCTCCACTCCACCGCCAGGGTATATAAGGAGCCGCACGAAGACAGAAGCGGTATTCTTGCGCTCTGGTCAGCCCGGTTACCCCCTGGAAGATAGGAGCGTGAGAATACCCGGCGAGCCCCGTCACCCGCCGCCGTACCGACTCACCGTTCCGTTCCGTCCCGTACCATCGTACACCGTATATCGAAGATACCGACAAACCCTACCGACCCCGTTTCAATAAAAGCTCGCTCTCCCTCCTCGTATAATTATAAGACTACTATAA
The DNA here is from genome assembly GCA_951230895.1 of Carpatolechia fugitivella. Taxonomy (NCBI): domain Eukaryota; kingdom Metazoa; phylum Arthropoda; class Insecta; order Lepidoptera; family Gelechiidae; genus Carpatolechia; species Carpatolechia fugitivella. Next base: position 9,294,781 of record OX579659.1, on the reverse strand, counting down.
AATGATTGCCATTGAATAAATCAACTATTTGTTATTTTGTATCAGAGTTTTAATCAAAAACCTCATAGGTTGGGTATTTCCCCAGACCTAAAGGACATCCTAGATGTGCTCATAAGTTGGCAGATACTTAGGTAACATCACACGATCATCACACACTTCACTTTATGAGACATGTTTCTTGAAATAAATATTATTATTATTATTATAACACATAGCAACCCCTGGCACTAATAAGAATTAGAAGACATTAATTCATTTATTACCCGACTACGGCGAAGCAAAAAGGAGGGTTATGATTTTAGCCGCTATGTATGTTTGTATGCATGTATGTTTGTCTGTT